>OV656757.1:15927670-18327670 GCA_927399505.1 Luperina testacea
TTCCAATTGCACTGATAAAAAAAAACGATTCACGATTCACATTCATGAATCTTGATAAAGATTCTAGTTTGGCTTTTTATAATATGAATGTTATATTTGTGATCAATGTTCAGTAAGAAAATTATGTCACTGTCCCCCAAAAAAGACATCAACGCTGCGTAGCAGTGTAGCACTCTACGAGACTGCTACGAATATGTTTCTAACTGAAAACTTGGTATCAATTGGAAGAAATCGCCTTGAACTGAGGTTGAATGTGAGAAAACAATATTATATTGTGCAACTGAATAATTTTCCAAGTTTTAACTCGGAAATCGAACTCAGTAATATCGCTGCTTCTTTTCAACCGCCGAACACATAGGTGTATTAGCAGTTGATCAGTGTTTAGTCGAGATTACGTCCGTTTACCAACCGAGCCGCGGCGACCACAAGCAACCGAGTACACGCACTCACACACAGCCGATTGTCAGCTGTCACGTGTATACACATGGCGAGCCAGTGTGCGTGCTGCAGGCAAATTGTGAAATTAAACATGTAAGGAAATTCTATTAGAATTTCTGTACGCTTGATTGGTTTCGAAGCTAATACTGCTGTGAACAGCTTATTCTTGGGTTCTGTTTGGATTTCTGTTGAATTGTGGGATTCGATCAGAAATAACGATACTCCATCACACAGCCATAAAGTGTAGCTAACTATACAGAGACTCATTTTCAGTTTTTTAGTATGAAACAGGAGGAATGTCATAATATTATTCGCTCAGCCTAACCCTAATGGTTTTCGAGCGAACAAAATGTTATTGTGTTGCTATAAAAACTATATTTTTTTACAAATTGTTTAGGGTAGGCTTAGATGCACCGTTTCAGTAACAACACACACAGCTATACATAGGTATTGTCAGTAAAAAATCGCTTACCAACAAAAAGCGACAGTCTGCGACAGAAATCGTTGCTCATTCAACAACGAATAGAAGACTGAATTCTAATCTAAACAAAGTGTGGTCAACACCCGGTACGATGGTTATCATGTTTAATAGAGTATGTGAACATGATATCCAGCTGGTATTAGCCACTGGGCTCTCAACTCATTGGCTTGACGTGAACGCTACTCTGTTTCGACTTGACAGGAAGGGACGTTGCGGTTACGACCACTTGCGTTCAAATGATTTTGTTTTTAATTGATCGTTGATTTATTTTAACAGACAAAAGCTTCTTGATTGTATGAACAAATTAGATTGCTGTAAGAACACTGCGCTTTTTGCTGCTGGTGACTATATACTGTGAAGGGTGTTTTTTTCGGCTTTTGATTAGCATTGATCGAGATTGACATATCGGCAGAAATCCAAATTGATTATTGTTGTCTACGGTTGCCTAAATAAATTAAAGGCATTGAAAAGTATACAGATGTGTCCGTCAGCTATGGGTAGGTAAGTACTGTAAAGGTTGTATGCAAAAGTCGACCTCATGTTTTGCTGGCTGGCAGAAAAATAACCCTGGTTTCATTCGAACATTCAAGCGAATTTAGAATGAGATTTCAAATAATTTCTAGTAGGTTTTTTATTTCGAAAAAACAGTTATGAATAGACGCGTTGATGCAATTTATACATTCGCTTGTAATAAACGTAAAGGCTCGTACACACAGGCGCGACGCGACACGCGACGCAAAGGCACCGCAAGTCGCGCAACGAGCGGTGCCTTTGTGTCGCGCGCGATTCGCGTCGCGCGTCGCGCCTGTTTGTAGGAGCCGTAATACATAATTATAACGTTGAATCATTTTATAGCCTCTACAGTATACTCATCACAGTAGGTAGGTACTTCCTAGGTATTTTAATTTTCTTTTGATTGAATTTACGTCATAGCTACTCATAAAGAACTTTATTTACATTTATTTTAAATACAGTTTTAAATATAATTCTCTAATAGTGAAATCCATAACTCTTGTAGGTGCTAGCGATTTTCATTTGTTATCCAGAACAAAATGAGAAAAAAGAAAACCTTGTTAAGATCACTTTTTATTGTTTATGGTCTTCATGAAACACATCGGCGTGACTCGTTGAAGCAGTCCATTAACCCTGTATTAATGAACGTAATGGAAGATTTATTAAAATTATTACAGTAATCGGATACAAAGAGTGCAATGATATCGTCACATATAGCCATGGGGCGTGACGTATGTTTCTCGCACCACTGCACCACAACGAGTTTAAACGAACGAAAAATCTGACATTCTGTAATGAACACCTACAAAGGACACTTGATACCAGAAATGGTAAGGGTGTAATTATTATATGTCTGATATTAAAGCTGTTAAAAGTCGTGTCGAAAATGAAATGACATATTTTTAGCAAACGTTTTTCATGTGGAACCAGGCATTATCTTTATGTTATGTATTTATGGTGTAAAGGTATACCGCTACGTAGATACCTGTGTAGGTTAGTTTTGCATTTTACTAACCAGGAAACAGAATAGTAGATTATTAACCAAGGGGATAAAGCAGTTAAGACGAGTCCTGAGTGTAGCGAGGGATTTAAGTTCACCCAAGACTAAGACAGCTTTATCACCGAGGAAAATACTCTACTTTTCGTACCATTTGCGAAAAAATTAACACAATAATAATTTGAGATAAGCATTTTAGAACATTAACTTATTTATAAACATAAATTAAAATAAACTTAATGTTTATGTATTTGAAGAAAACAAAAACGTGGCAAATTCCTAGTCTAATATTTTTTTGTCGAAAAAGCAAAGGCATCAAGCTCATACGGCCTCGTCGGTTTTCGTAATTTTATTTAATAATCATAACTGCATAATAAATGCGTATTCCTTTTTCAAAAGATTTATAATGCTTTATATACAAACTCAATGGTGTAAACACAGATGTAGTTCAGTATAAATTTCGGTAAGTATTCCAAATTTAAATCACATTCTCCCCCTAGAGGATGAATGAAATTCAGTACAATTTTCTTTCCCTGTTTTTAACAGATTAAAAATGACTATTGTTATGTTCGCTTTTTGTGGCATAGACTGTCACTTTTTTGAGCAAGTGGTACGAACCTTTCGTGTGCGAGTCCGACTCGCACTTGGCCAGTTTATTTTTTATTTTTAATATGATGTGTAAAAGCGATTTCCATATAGGCATCCTACTTACAGATTAAACAAATTCATTTCATTTTATTTCAAAATGTAAATAATGTAGACCAGGTAGTGTGGTGGAGGTCGCAGATAAAGCTGACTTGCCTAATTTTCCGAAACGCCTCGAAATAAATGATCAGAATGATGCTTCTCGATTACCGCTCTTACTTACACGCCTAGACTCCAAGAATTTTTTCGTACCACTTGCTCAAAAAAGTTACATTCTATGCCACAAAAAGCGAACATAACAATAGTCATTTTTAATCTGTTAAAAACAGGGAAAGAAAATTGTACTGAATATCATTCATCCTCTAGGGGGAGAATGTGATTTAAATTTGGAATACTTACCGAAAATGCTGAACTACATCTGTGTTTACACCATTGAGTTTGTATATAAAGCATTATACATCTTTTTGAAAAAGGAATACGCATTTATTATGCACTTATGATTATTATTAAATAAAATTACGAAAACCGACGAGGCCGTATGAGCTTGATGCCTTTGCTTTTCCGACAAAAAAATATTAGTCTAGGAATTTGCAGCGTTTTTGTTTTCTTCAAATACATAAACGTTAAGTTTATTTTAATTTATTTTTAATTGTCATTATTTTTAATAAATGCTTATCTCATATTATTATTTTGTTATTTTTTTCGCAAATGGTACGAAAAGTAGAGTATTTTCCTCGGTGATAAAGCTGTCTTAGTCTTGGGTGAACTTAAATCCCTCGCTACACTCAGGACTCGTCTTAAATCCCTCGCTTCGCTCGTGATTTAAGTTTTTAACACCCTCGCTACGCTCGGGAGTAAACCTCGAGTCCTTCGTTACGCTCGCGATTTAAATCGTCACCCGCGACAGAAGACACTGCTTTATCCCCTTGGTTAATAATCTACTATTCCTCGTCAAACCGTCAATGATTTCTCACTATTCCCGCGAAAATTATGTTATAAATCAATGCAATCAACACATTTCCAATCTACACTTAATTGCTACAATAAGTATGCGAGATAACAAATACCGTGTTATAATTGGCGATGATTTTCTCACAACGCGTCGATTGTCGAAGGATTGGCATTAGTGTGCATACAAGTAACTCGATCAGCTGAGATCGGAGCGCGCGCACCAGACCGAGCGACACCGTCTTCCTATTCCTACTTCTCACTTTACACCCGGTAAACGGAGTTTGACCAAAATATAATCTGTGTTATTAACACAGTTTGTTGCGTGAGACTGATACTTCGTCGTAATCGTTAGTTAGACAACCGTCAAAACAAAATGGATGCCATTTAGGCATTTTTAGGGTCTCGTAGGTATACCTACCTCAAAAGGGCATATTTTAATAATGATTTAGTCGAAATTTATTTAGTCTTAATGGAACATAATTTCACTAAGGCAGGCACCCAAAGTACATATATATTGTGGTATTCCTGATATAAAAGTAACACTTTCACTGTGCCTAGGTAGGCACTTAAAAATAATTTAAAAACGTTTACTATGTAATAAAATATGAACGTGTACCTACACTCAAATTGTTTATGCATATTTCAACGGGTTTTACATCAAAATGGCCGTGTACTCAATGTTTGTCGGGCTAAAGTCAATAAAATGAACGCTTTCATTTACAAGATTTGTAAACATAAAAGGGTAAATTTACATTTTGATATTCGCAAGTGCTTCAGGGACTAAAGTGGCGTTCTCCCCCTAAAATTTTAAAACATCCATTTGCATATGCTTTGAGTACATAAACGACACTTTCTGAAGCACTTTCAACTGTCGGTAGGGGGGGGAGGAGGTGCCGCAAGGTAGGTGACGGGGGGCAGATTAACGTATTAATCCGTACAAACTGACTGCTAATATGAAAACTTTTTGTGTACCTACTCAGTAGTTTCCTGTTGGTTATTTCAAGTTTCCAATTATATTATCACTTTCAGTTTCGGTGGGAAACTTAAAGGTTTTTCAAATGAACTTTTCTCCTGTAAGAGGTTTGCAAGTCTGAATTTAAGAAACGGAAACACATGCAAATTAACCATTTAGAGAAACCATCCGTTTATTTAACCCACGTAAATTCCTATGGAGACAAATATTTATCGAACTCGGTTACAAAACGATAAAGAAAACCACTACTTTTAACACTGTTCACCAAAACGTTAATTTGCATGTGTTTAGCTTTCTGAAATCGGCACGAGGCACGAATGAGGAGTGTGGGGTGAAGCGTGACGGAAGAACCGGCGGGGCCTGCGGGGGGAGGGGTAATCAGCGTAATGCCAATCATGCAAATGCCGAGATCCGACTGAAAGCCTCAACCGGCTTGTTTCAGGAGTTAAAATGGAGATCCACTTAGCGGGCTACGCAGCTCACATACGCAATTGATGGCGCCGTCAAAGATTTTAATTGTAGATAGGACAAAATAGTATAAAGTCAGCGAGATATATCCTGAAACTGTTGAGCATTGTTTCAGAATTTTAGGACAATGCTTACAATACATAATTATAATATACCTATAGATGTTTTGTGTAGCCGAATTTTGTCGCATAAGAATTGTAGTTTTCCTAAATTTCCGTTTAGGAAAACTTCAATTGTTTTCCTTGAATGAACCTAGTAGATAAACAAGTTGTTAAAAAGTATGAAACTAATATTTTCTAAATATTTATTTTTTGTCAGCATAATGTCCTAATATAAGTTGAAGATGCGTAACTTCAGTCTGCAGATAACCTTCTCTACCAGCTAAAGAGTTGCCAGTTAATTCTTGCTTGGCGTAGCACATCTCTAAGTTTTAGTCTATGAGAAACCCGCGAACGAAAACAACGCAGCCCGCTCCTAACGAATTTAAACGCCGGCTTAAACTGAGCTGTATGCGCGCTAATTGAGGATTTGTAACACGAACTCGCCTGTTTTGCTTTGATGAAATTTACTACTCAAGACTTCTTGGAAAGACTTTCTCTTGAAATGATTGGTAAGTAATTGAAACATGAGATTTCGGGATGATCTCAGGAAGGAGTTAGCATCTAATCTTCAATAAGTTATTGTATTTAGTTGAAAACAAAAAAAAGGAGAAGGAATTTAGTCAAATTGATTTTTTCCTGTATAAGTAGGTACCGTTCGTTCTTTAGCAGGCTTTTTTTGTTTTAAGTTTGGGAAATCATCAAATGACCCCTCCCGCTCTGGGTGGAGCGGAAGGGAATTTCAGACTCTTACTGACTAAGACCCACCCGTGTTCCTTCCTTAGCCCTTTATGTTCCGGGGTAGCGGTAACCCTTTCGGACAATCCCGCTGATTCTTTAGCAGGCTTAAGTGAAAAATAAGTGCAATCTTAATAATTAAGGAAAAACAAGATAACAAGATTTTTATTGTAACAGTTGAGTAACGAAAGACATCAAAGTATCAATAAGCAAGGTAAGACAAGGTAAGATGGAAACCTTTCAAAAAAGAAGAAAACCAGTCGCCGAAACAAAATTCCAAGTAGGTAAGTAGGTAGGACTTGTCAGAAATAAAAACATCGTGCCTCTTTAATATTAAACACAATCGTCATCGTGTAAAGCATCAACAAACAGTTGCTAAAATATCAATTCACTTTCATTTACACTTTAATCAGGGCGCTTCGTTTTATTCTCAAATATTTTCCATTAAAGGGTGCTAAAAGCAACATGGCTGCCTTTTCGCGCGCTTCCCGTTTACATTTCGTATTCAGAACGAGGAATCAGAGAAGCGGGAGCGTGGTTTTAATGTTGTCATTTTTAAATATTAAAATTAGATTATTGTATTGTGACAGTAGTGTCGCAAATTGATTTTAACTACTTTATCATCGGTGCGGCGACATCTGAATCTAGCAATACTTTAATCATGACATGTAATAAATGGCGATTTACTATGTTTTTTTAATGAGAACCATGGTAGTTTGCGGGTGTTGTAGGTTGAAAGGAGGTTTAAGACATGCATTACCTACGTTGACCATAGGAGCAATGAAAACATGTTAGCAACAAAAAAGTCGGTTCGATCTTATTCCTCAACTTTATTTCGAAGAACAACAAAAATAAGAGAGTTACAGCAAGTTTAGAGTCGAGCTACCTACATGCTTTCGATAACAAGTTTATATCAGTAAGGAAAATGACTGTAAAGTTTGACTGATCACTTTATGGTACCTATGTAGTGCAAAAGCCTGGGATTAAGTTGGTATACTCACCTAAACAAACACGCAAGATCGACTTAAATCTCCATTTATTCATTCCATTTCTATTATAGCAGTAGCAAATTGTGTTACATAGATATTCACACGAAGAACGTATCGCAACAGCTTGTAAAAGCAGTGAAAAGCTACAAATTATATAAATTAACATATCAAACGCGCCTTCGTTATTCGCTACACCACCCTACTGTACCGTGACCAAGCAATCTTGATACTTGAAATGACAATGTTGTTTTAGTGTGATAGACGCTGTACTTACGCACACTGTACGTAATTTGAATAAGTAAAGCTTCCAACTGAAAATGAACACAGAAGTTAAGCTTAAGGTACAATGCTCACCTACTTATTTGCTCTGTGGCTCGTATTTACTATAACTGAAATCTTCCGTTAAACTATCGCTAGGCAAGAGTTTGGATTATTTGATTGGTAGAATATTCTTATTAAACTGTGTTGACGTAAACAAATGGTTATCATCAGTTAACTTTGTTGCTAGACGTCAAACAGTTCGTTTTACAAACAATTTAAACTTTACTGCGCGAAAAGCAATAAACCATTGTATAAAATTACAATGCAATTGTGAAATCTCACGATAAAAGAATAACTGAGATTGCTAACCTAGATCTAACGTTTAGAAAACAAGCTTTATCTTATTGAAGCGAATCCACTTAAGACACAGTGTCTCGTCTGGGTACAATCGACATATTTTACACAATTCGTAATTAAAACAAAACAGTAAAAAAAAAATAAACTGAAAATATGCGGATACTAGGAAATGATAGAACGACAATGCCTGAAAAACACAATGCGTCTATAAAACGCGGTTTTAGCACAACCAGTTCACTCTATGTAATGGATGGATAAAATATGACTCAGCGATACGAGAAGAAGGAGTAGCACAACTAACTTTTTTAACAAATTACCTAAGGAAACTTTTTGTGAGGTCATGAACAATCACGTACACACAATTTCATTCATCGACACTTTTAAAAAGTTCTCAAAGCCGTTGTTCACAAGTATCAAGAAGGTTGAAGCTTGCAAGTAGTAGCGGGGTTGCATTCGCAGAAATAAATGACATTTTAAATTGGAACGAGTGTAAGTGCAACCCTCGACGCTCAGTGCCAACTAGTGCCTGAATTATTTACATCTACGTGCTATAGGTGTGAAGAAGGGGTGGTATTAAGGCATAAGCTTTTGTATATGAGACTGGGTGGTGTAACGAAACGGTCTTTGGCTGATTGAGATCGCCAACTTAGCAACCTTGTGAGAGAATTAAAAACAACCGAACCGATTCGAATCTACGACTTCTAGTATCGTGCCACTGATCTGGGAACTGAAAATACGTGTCAATATATATAAACTAGTATATAAATATACATATATAATATCTAGGTACTTCATACCTATTTTTAAGTAGGCTTTAGGGTCCCCGAAACGATCAATTGCATTTGTCAGTATTTACGTGATTGATATACATTGATGCGCAAATTGATCGTTTACAAAATGCAATTGAAGGGATGTCATATTAATACAATAGCAATTGATTGTAATTGTTCAATTGCAAAATAATTGATAGTTTCGGGGACCATTTAAACTTTAAAAGGAAGCCATGCGCTGAGAAAATTTAGCTGTTTTATTTCCTAGATTCATAGTTCATTTATACGATTAGCTATGTTAGTGCACACTTACGTATTGCTCACACATGTTTTACAAACTAAGTTTATTATGTAAATGCCGGGTCCAAGTTTAGGTAAGCAACAGAACATTAACTTACCTAATATGAAATATGGATGAGCCGAGAATTCGACCCTGTGGGTGTGTCCCGCGCCCACCTCGAGGCTTTCGTTAAACGCTGCTAAACGTTTGGGCGGCCCGCCCTACGCACTTCGATACGACAAAGTCACTTACAACCCCTTTATCCCCAATTTCAACCTTATATTTAAAAGCTTAAGGTTTATTTTCGTTTTATAAGTAAATCTTTAGAACTTTCTCAAAGTAAAAATGCATTTATGTCTCTACGTATAGTTTAAACGTTTGTTCTACCTATTATTAGGTAGGGCGTTCCGGTTTTCCCTTTTATATACCCGGCAGTGATTGAAGTTGTATGTACTTACTTGAGTTGTAAATGGTGAGGGAAACAAAGTCTTTTGGGGATGTGTTCTTAATAGGAGTGGTTCTTAAAACTAATTTGAAGAACCGAGACTGCTCATTCTGTTTCTATTAACTAGACAGCATTGCTTACAAAAATTGCAACACAGTTTGCCTGATCATAATTAGATTTGGTTTAACCCATCTGATGAGATTTGCACACTGTATAATAACATCAATAAAGAAGAAAGTTCCACAACTTCATAATCCTTTACTGTATTTTGCAAAGTAAATACAAACAGAACTGGAAATACAAAAAAAAATACATCTAAGTGTTGAAAAAGAGCCAGCAATCCACTACGCTTAAAATAACTTTTTCACCCACTAACTTCCTAAATTTTCGGTACCTTCTTCGTACAATCACGGAACGGTGTCGTACATACTTCCGTATTATCGATCGCACAGCTTTAGACAGTGTACAGTGTATCTGCAAAGCGCTTATTGAGTGACCAGCGGTCGAGCGGCGGCTAAATGTCCTCCCCCTCTGCTCCCGCGATTAATAGCCTCTCGGAAAAAGTACGTGCACGATGCACGACACAGGGACGGCTCGGGAAGCTGCGACAAATAATACTGTGGCTACTCGGCTGTTAATATAGCATCTCGATTTTTAGAAAAGTTTGGCCCTTGGAGGTTATATTGCCTCTGTCGCCTTATCCAAATAATGTTTTGCTGTCTATATAAGATGCGCTGTGTATACTTGTAACAGGCATACATACTCGTACCAGCACTCTTATTTTATATATTTTTTACATCATGTGTATTGCTGTCGGTGTACCAATATTATCCCTTGCCTTTCTGCTTTTCGCTAAGTATGTTGGGGTCGGCTTCCAGTCTTACCAGATGCAGCTGAATGAGTATTTGTTATCATCAGTCAGTGAAGTAGTGGTGGCCAAATGGTGACGGCCGCGACTTACGAGTTCTAGATCGTAGGTTGGAACCCAGAGAGGCGCTTTACTTAGTGTAAATTATTTCATCTCCACTGCTCTACCAAAAATTCGAAGAGATGTGACATCTACCAATCCGCACGGGGTCCGCGTGGTGAATTACGGCTTACTCCCCTCACACAGAGGAGGCCTGTGTCCCAGCAGTGGGAACATTATAGGCTGATTATGCTATCAGTCGGTGTACATATGATTTAAAAAAAAATATGCCTGTGTGACATCCTCTTTCTGAAATTAATTGATGTGCTCTTTGTGCACGGTACTGTTTAAAGTACTAAATACTGCTCACAACAACTTTTCGAATCTACGGCTGTTGGTAATTAGCTACTTAGGTCTAAAGGTTCTCAACATTCTTCTTTGACTGAAACCAAAAAATAAGTTCAAAACAAAATAAGATAAGATACTCCTTGCTATGTCTTGTAGGTGTAACAAACGTTTTTAGTATCTAAATGATTTACAATAACATGGCAGATTAAAATAAATATTTATTGAGACTATACCACTGACCTGTATTATACAAGTACTATGATAGAGTTATATTATTCGTGAAAACATTTGAAGTTTTCTTTTGACATTTCAACAAAATATGTTTGTTTGTCCGGACAAATGCTAGGTCAAATAAAATAAGTGGTCGTATTTTTTCGTGTCTTACTTTGGCTAAAAGCCAGAATGAGGGACCAATGGATAGAATGAATCAATAGTGACAATCTTCTGATGGAGAAAACAACTTGGACTAAAACCTTTACTCTAAAAGTAGGTACTTAGTTATTTTTAGTTTTGAAATTGAAATGATGACAAGACTAGTTTGTTGATTCTCATTTCTTAGGGCGGATTCCACCAACCTTTTATACCTAGAATAAGACATATCTTCAAAATAATTTTGACAGTTTTTCCATAGTAGAACTGACAGACGTTAATTTTATTCCACGGATCAAATATTGTATTTGACTTTGATAAAATTAGCCCTTAGTCGTCTGTCGTATAAGAAAGAAAAAGAACTTTATTCAGTTCAGAAAAAAACACGGTCCAATATAAAAAAAAACAAAAACCAGTAGCAGATTACAAGGAGCCTTAGGTGCTAGGTTTTTACAAATGCCCTAGAACCCACACTAGGATTCCCTGTGTCGCGGGGTACAGAATGGGGACTTATTTAATCATTTTTATTTTTAGAATAAGAATGTCCAGTGTTTAAGAAATGAAAATGATTTCCTATTAGAATCTTATGGTCGGATTTAGCAAAAAAAAAAACAAAATTAGGTATGTATACCTAAACTTTTCACAGAGTGTGCTATGTATGTATGGCTCTACGCAAGTGCCAAACTGAAAATTTACAAGAAAAGTTTTGAAGTTAGAAAAGTATTATTACATAGTGTGGTCATTAAATAATAAAGGCATCGAGTGGGTTTCCAACTACGTGCCTGTTATTTTCCGCCCCGTAATACTCTGGCCCTGACTAGATACGACTTTTTGCATTAGTCAGAGGTGCTGCACAGTTTTATACTTTGGCTTGTTATAGGGACGTGCACCGTTTCAAACACCAGTCGTAAAAGACATATGTAGATATTCCTTTCACGATTGGTGTTTAAAACACGTAAGATTTATATCTTTAAATAAGAAATAAATATCATCGTACGATCAAATTTATATTTGATCGTACGATAATATTTATTTCTTATTTGATTATGGGAAGTTTTAAACATAATTATTCCTGTTTGAAAATATACTTAAATTGGACATAATTGTATAAAACTTCAAGTCAAATAAGGATTTAGGTGAATACCCACATCGCAGTCTTTAAAAAAAATTAAGTAAGTCCTTATTAACTAAAGTTATTCTTTTTAAGACAGCGAAGTACCTGAATTTAAAACATAATACGAACAGGAAAAATTACCGCTTCACATTTTGAATGACAAAAATTAAAATTGTGATTTAGATTTTTTCCATTCTTGATCAAAGGTTGAGCGCTACTGTGGCGTCGATTTTTTGCACGCCTAGTTAATAAGCGTCTACTGGCTCGTGAAATATTACAAATTGCGTCCCCATCACCCCCTGCGTCTGTGCACCCCCTCTACTTTCACACAGCCTTTTTCACGCTGCTATGTCAGGGGTACTCGATCATCAAGTACTAAATGAAGTAATTTGTGTACATACCTACTACTTGTTAATATGAGATTTTTTTGCGTAGCCTATAGAGTTCTGCAAACATTCTGTAAACATTATTGGAAGTGTCATCTATACAAATAAACAAAATTGAATTGTTTATAATGTCTAAATAACAGGTTTTTGTTTTTTAAAACGAAATTGTTTCTTAAATTCTCTTTTACATTTTCTCGTCTCTTAAAAAGATTTACGGCTAGTTTTAAAAATATTCTTAGCGAGAAATCTTGGCGCAATGCATAGCGGATAGTACGCGGTAATTAGATGACTAATGTAACTTATTAGTGAGAGTTGCATGGCCATTTCCTACATTACAATAATAATCCATTTCCTTTATCTCACTTTACATTTACGCGGGAAGATTGTATGTGGACTTATTGCTTTCCAATTAGCAAATATATGGGATAGTGTTTTTTTCCTTTATGTCGTCAAATGCTTATAGGTTTTTTTGCATATGCAAAAAGTCGAATTATCTAGTTGTAGTGTAACTGCAATTTATGTTTAGTGAATTAGGGCTAACGATGAGACTTTCAGTTGAAAAAATGATTGTCTTTTTAAATGGTAAACGGCCAACTTCAATCGTCAAGCGAAGAGGAAAGCTTATTTTTCTCATTCACTTTCTATCAAGTTGGTAGTATGTATTGTCAGCTAACAAAATTTAACTTGTTGTACTTTCATATTTTTTTATTAAATACATATTAATCTATAGAGTGAAATTAACGCGGCCACAGAACAAGTGGTTTATTTATCATAGCAGATACCAGTAGAAAATCTAACCACGTAACGAAATAACAGCATAACGCAATTATAAAGTTGCTTTTGATTAAGTTCACTTGTTATTTACGCTTCCTCGATCGCTACTCCGAGTAGGTATTATAGTAATTGAATTGATTCATTACTAAATCACTTACGTAGCGATAGAGCCAATCAATTTTCTTAAAGGATAACTTTATAAAAGCGACCGGGACCCAGGAATTGGGAAAGTGAATTAAGCGCCCCACAAACTGGTTATATCAATCATAAACTTATTCGATTAATTACGTTTTGCGGAGTTAATAGCGACATCTAATATCGGGCGTAGTGATGTGCACGTGATTATGTCGATAATTTTACTGTCAGTAAAGTTGCTGGATAAGTTTATGATAGGTACTCGACTTTTTCTTAAAAGGTATAGGTAGTTAACATGGTATTTATTAATAGCATTACGAGTAATGCGTTATTAGCATTCTGGTTTAGTCATAAACTAAACAACGTATTCATGGAAACAGAGAAAAAAATAAAGTCGCACTACTTAGAGGTAGCACATCAACCAATACAACTTCACTGAAAAGCTGCCTTTTAAAACAAAGGAAGAGATCAAGCCTATTTATACGAGTAGGTACTTAACTTAAACAGGTAGGTATGGCAACCTCTCAACTCTAGCCAATGTGGATTCTAGCCTTAGCTGAGCTGCAAACATTTTAATTGTTCAAGGATGTACCATCACAACACGCTGGTTCATCATTACTCCTATAAACCCTGTCTCCCAACTGTCGACAACACCGGGTGCAACACTATTGGGCCCATTTCGGCGGTGTCATTAGGCAGGCTGTGTTAATGATTAATGCGGCGCCGGGCTCACACGGCCCCCTCGCCCCGCGCGAATAAAACTCAAACCGACACTTAATCGAGCTACCCCTTTCGGCGGGATTCGGGATCGCTGTCCTCGGCCTTATTTTTATTTGCCAATGGACTCGGCGATCGTTCGTGACTAGCCCCGCCACTAGTGCAGTCGCTGGATTGCTTACGAATTGGTCGAGCACGATTTTTGTATTGCATTAAGCGGTTCGTTGATGTATGAGAGATCGTGGATCGGTAATGGCGCCTAATACCGATATTTGGTTTTGATATTGTTTGAAAACGATCATTTCTGTTAAACTTTTTTCTTAATAAAGGTGCGCAAATGAAAAAGCTTATGTAAAAGGGAGCTCTTGTTAATACATAAAGGATAAATAACCTGCTCACTTAACAACAACTTATGCACCTTGCACTTTTTGCTCTTACATTTTAATTTTGCAATCAAGTGGACGTCGGTATCTCGCAAGCAATTATTCGTAACAGCTCGCTCCGACGTCGTATAGGTGTTCGGAGGACGAATTAAAAGGATAAGAGAGCCGAAGCAAGGTAGCAGGCAATTAGTCGCAGCGGATGATGGATGACGCCCTTCGCCGATACCCCGTGATGGACACAAAACGAGCAAGAGCACATAACTCATTATACGGCCATGATAACGCGCGGTATAAAGTTGTAGTTAGATACGGAATATTCGATGATTACCCCGCACGCCGCACGCCGCGCCGCGCGCTTGACGCAGATTACATTTTTAAAAGGAAGTCGGTGTAGACTTTTTGTTTGTTGACTTCTTGGTGGAGTTGTTGTCGTGTAATGCTCTTTTAATTTGGTTACTGTAATAAATAGTTCTCTACGGCCGTGGGTTGGCTTTTTATTGATCACACGTTTTTCTCGTAGATTAACGTCATATTCTTGTTTTGTTTTCTTTGTTGGTGTGTATTGTTGATTATGATTTTCGTCAGATAGGTTTTATTTCAGTCACTTTCAGGCTGGCAACATTTGGTGACCGAAATCGAATATTGCAGACTACTGCTCTTCTCTCTGCTTTGCTTTGCTGTCCCAAATTAGTTCTCCTTGCAAGAAGGAATATATTTATATATATATATATATATATATATATTAATATAATATTCATTTTTGCGCTGCTTAGGTAAATGTATCTTCCAAGAGCTTTTACTCACACTAGGCACTTACAGTAATATACAGAAAAACGACAATCGTCAGCTTGTCATTTGTCTATAAGGTCGCGTAAGTGCGGTAAACGCGAGGGTGAGGCGGAGTGACCGAATGACTCGCTTCGACATGGTGGAGCGTAAGACAGAGCCAGCAAATTACGGCGCATTAGAGCAGCCGCAGGTGTCCGCGAGTTAGATACGCTTCTGTCACAGTACGACCACTTATAGTAAAATGAACGTTACGTACCAAAATTGAGATTATGAAAAAGGACTAGGTAATCTGGATATTAGCATACCAGTTTTCAAGTGAGATAGTTGAATAAAGCCAGAAATCTTTGGAAAACTGCCTTTTGGAATTTTTACACCGGATCAGAACGTCGCGTTCTGTACTAAGAATATGTCATCATCGTCAGCCTACAGCAGTCCACAGCTGGACATAGGCCTCTCCTATTGGACGCCATTCAACTCGATTTTCGGCAACTCTCATCCAGCTGCTACCAACCATCCTGCGATAGAATATCCGAAGATCGTCGCAGAAACACCGCGAATTATCATTGCGACTAACAATATATATCTATACTAATTAAAGCTGAATAGTTTGTTTGTTTGTTTGAACACGTTAACCTCTGAAACGTCTGTCTATTTTCGGCCAGTCTATCAATCGTAAAAAAGTAGTTTGGAGTCTCATTTCCTACAAAATGTATGGGAAAAGTTTTTTCGATTTATGACTTTTTTAGTTCTTAAACTTCGTTTTATGATCCTTAGATATAAGAAAGAGGATCGATATATCTAAAAAAGTTATTGTAAAAACTGCCCATTTTCTTGCTGACTGTACACTTTTCTTTCCTAATCTGTGAGTGCAGACCATAATATCTCAAAAAGTTAAGGAAAGTCTTCTAAGACCGTTTTCTTGTATAGCTACAACGGGCCCTTGCTACCCCATCTCAAATATCGCACAAGGTATTATAGGTACGCATAAGCGTCGACTAGTCAACCATTTTTACTTCGGTTATAAAGCTTAGGTACTTATTGCGAAAGGATCATGTAGCAAAATGCTGAAAGACCTACCAAATCATGGCTCTAAAGAGCATTGAATTCCATTGCCCTTTTTTTTGTTTCTGGGGTGGAAAATCCTCATTGATGTCCACCGCATTGGGGCAGGCGGCGGGGTCTGTCAGACACTTACTGACTAAAAGCCACCTCGGTGTTCCATCTCACACCTACGCCGGGGATCGCGGGAACGTACGATCCTTCCGCAAGAATTCCAACCCCTAGTTTTACTTTAGAACATACGAATACCTACTAGAATCGTTCCAATTAATGCATTGAAATTGTTGACTGGTTTTGATGTGTGATTTCTGAAAAAAAAAAAAAGATTAATTACAGATTTGCATACAGAGATATCTCTGTACGTGTAATTCTAAATTATAAGGTGCAGGGAAGGACCTCACCTATTTATTATCCGGGATTTATTCGTTTATCGAGCTTGCTCTGTGTTTAGGCCTCGTCCGTACATTGTAGGAAATTATCCCCGTCCTATTGGTTGCACCCTGAAGGCATGCAGAAATGTTAACTTACAAGTTGGTTGATTTAATAAGCTAAAGTTAGGAAGTTAACTAACATTATGGTGGTGTGAATCTAGTTGTGTAGGTAACTAATCTGTCATATTATCCTTGCCTTAAAGATTACGTTACGGTATTGAAATTACAATTGGTAATAGATTTCAGTAAGGTACCTAAAGCTTAGGTACCATTTCCATAAACATTCTGCTGAATTCAATGAATAGTAATTGAATTTATAATGAATAGATAATAATAACAAAATGAATAAATAAACAGGTTAAAATGGTCATTATTTATCAAGCAATGAGTAGAATAATAACTGGCCAAGTGCAAGTCGGACTCGCACACGAAAGGTTCCGTACCACAAGGCAAAAACGCCGAAGAAAACACGTTTGTTGTATGGGAGCCCCCTTAAATATTTATTTCATTCGGTTTTTAGTATTTGTTGTTATAGCGACAACAGAAATACATCATCTGCAAAAATTTCAACTGTCTAGCTATCACGGTTCATGAGATACAGCCTGGTGACAGACAGACAGTGGAGTCTTAGTGATAGGGTCCCGTTTTTACCCTTTGGGTACGGAACCCTAAAAGTAGTAGCACTTCTAAATAAAGTTAAAATGCTCATAATTTGACAAACAAAGGAAAATAAACGCCGTAACACCATCGTAGCACTCCCAAAATCAGTTAAAATGGCCATAATTTGATATGTAACGGTAAATAAAGATGTTGTAGCTACTACCGACGGCTACCGGGAAGCAGGCGTAGATCGTAGGACAGTCGCATCAAACAGTTCTTAGGTAAATGACGCGTAGATAACCGATGCGTTACGAGTCGCCCACCGGTTACGCGCCCACTACGTAAAATGACCCATCCACTAGTACTTGGCACCTGTAGGGTTGGTCAATATGATAAAACTCTACTTTAATTATATTTTAGGTGAAATACTAGTAAACATAAGCAACGCTCAGAAAAAACGTTTTTCGTACCTACCTCGTACCTACCTTTCGTACGTACTTGTATTGTAAGTAATTAAAGATTGTATTAAATACATTATTTACACATTGAATTAATAAAAATAACAAAATAAATCCTAACTTAACTAAAACTATACAGAAACTACAAAATAGTGTCGAAAAATTCATCATTTAAAACTAATAATACCCGTATACAACTGCAGACTATTGAATTATCGACTTATAAAAGAACTTAGCGTTCTCTGCAAGAAAACATTTTTGTAAATAAGTAGTTGTTACAACGAAGGTTGCTTTCTGCCTGAAAACTGACTAAAGTCAAAAAGTTAAATAATATTATTTAACTTTTTGACTTACATAAAAAACTACTTACTACATACTTTTTATATCTTACATAAAAAAAAAATCAGTTCTCAGGTCTTGGCAACCCTATCCATGTATGAAAGCCTACAATTATTTACAGTATAATTTATTTAAATTTTTTCCCATAAAAATATGGTAAGCCATGGAAATATAATAAGCGTTTGTTTCTAATGAATCAATTATCTTTTGTTAGTTTAATTACTTTTATTTAAAGCTAAAGCTATTAGAAATAGCTAGAACTTAATGGTTTGTGTTGGCATCTGCTGTGATGCCTCTCATTTAAATTATTTTTAGGTAACTTGAAGAAAAGTCCATGCCTAAATAATAGTTATCTGAAATCAAATATCATCAGAACTTATTTTTTTACATTGAACGTATAAACAAACCTGTCTGCTTATTCTGTAAAAATCTCACCAGGAAAACTTAGATGAAGTGAGCTGTCATTCTACTGGATAAGTTTTCACGGTAAGATTTTTTCAGAATAGATTGGCTGGTAATGTAGTCGTGAATGAAGATTAAATTTTCAACAATTTTCATTGAACAATTTTCATCCAAGACGCATCCTCTAAATGTCAATAACAAAAGAACACACCGACACACCTAGACTTGTTAAAAAATAAATCAGTACGAACAATAAAGCACGTTCCCACTAAATGTCTGTTTAATCAGTCGAAGTCTGTTTAAATTAATAGTAAATAGTTCAATAAGTTGTGTCGATAAAGCGAACAACGCTCCGTTATCGGTCTCCATAAAACCTGGCCACGGCACAATTTATCACACGTTTACACATTTAATTGTCTGTAAGTTCAACCTTATTCGTCAATAATGATAGTGGCGTAGGAATATTTATTGGTTTTCGTATAAAAAGGTTGTATGATATCCCGTTGGGGTAATCTATACCGGGTAAGTTATTGCTACAAGCTACATAATAGGCTGTTGAATAATGCGCCATTCGTCATATTAATTTGATAAATAGAACTGTATGTTTTATCAGAGAAGTAGGAGTAACATACGTCTAATTTAATTACATATTATATGCAAGTGTTAAATTAGTCGTTTTTGATCATGAAAGTAGGTACTTAAACTTTTCAATATTTCATTCGGAAAACTCCGAGCCTTACATTACAAGCTTAGGCCTTACTTTATAAGCTTTATATAAAAATACAACTAATTATCATCTTAACAAGTAGCTCTTTAAATTACCTAATTGAAATTCCACAAGTTCATTCAAGAGCTATTTATTACCTACGTCATGCATGAAAGTAAAAGTTCTATAGTGCTACAAGTGTGTTTTAACAAACATCAGACTTTCTTTAAATATGATTTCCTAGTAGTAAAAGGTTGTACAAAGGCGAAGGCCGCAAGATAAAGCTTAAGTATGTTTGATTTCATTATTCTTGGTGACGACTTGGCAGACTGACAGTAATGCTTCACAGCACGAACGCTCACAAAGCTTCCACTAATATGCGAATTACTTCGTTCACCATTTGATTTGGTCTCATTACTACATTCATGCGCAAGATTCGGCCATTTGTCATCCGTACGAATATTAACGTCACACTTTCACCCAATTTGCTGGTGGTTTTGTAAGTTGACGTTTTGATTGCCCTGTCGCTGAAATTACTGTAATTCTTTTATTTACTATTATTAATATTGTTGTAATGACAGAAAATTCGCCATTAAATGTAATTTGATTACGACAGGCACACGGTTAATGTATGAAAAATGTTGTTTTGTTATTATATGCGATGTGAGCAGCTGGGTTTCCGTAATCTTGACACGTTGACTCTCTAACCCTTCTTTATCTATAATCAACGTAATGAGCATTTGAAAAAGGTATTAAACAATTAATATCTAATGGTTACCATACACCTTTCATTCAACGTACATGCATTTTGCCTTGCAAGCTGTACGCCATTTACTGCTACAATTTCAAAGTTAGCGAGCGCGATTGTAAAGGTGAAATTATTGTTTAAATTTGATCAGAGCCAAACGTTGTACTTAGTGAAGTAGTAAATTGATAAAAGAGAGAAAAACTGTCTAGATTTAACATAATTCACACTTGTTATCTGGTCCCGGGCTGAGTGCACAAGGCGGTCGGGCTCGGCGCTCCGATACCACGCTATAGGCATGTACTCGCTGTAGCACGGATAGGCAGTCCGGTACGAGCACACTCGAGGGTAGATTGTGTTCTGCGGTAAAGCGATAATTCAGCTCAATCTATGTCGTGAGCGCTCGCGCTTTGTTTTATCCGCTAGCTTCTGTGCGCCTTTATTTAGAAAATTGATGAGAAATGGTTTCCATTACGATCTACCGCCTTATAAAAGATATTGCTACGCCGGATTCGCTGTACGTTTGTTCCGAGGGAAAGGAAATGAACGCAAATTTGTTTTCGTGATTGCTAGCTTTGGAACGAATATCGAATTGATATCGATATCATTTTCTTGCGCAATCGTATTTCTCATTAGATATTTATGTGTGACCCCGTGAGAGCCCTTCTCTTCCTTCACGATCGCCTTCGGTTATACAATAATGGATACAGTAATGTGCATATACTGCTTATCGTTGATAGAATATTTAGAAAATGCTTTGTACGTATGGTTTAGGAATTAAAAGAAACGTACCTAGCTAGGTACTTAAATGTATAATTTGTGCATTTCAGTTTAAAGTATTCCTGTGCTGATTTTGTCCAATGGTACAAATACTTATCTCTCGATCGAAATTATGTGTGAAGTCAATTAGGTCGTACATAAACATAAGTAAATAATAGTAACATTCCGCGGTAACTGGCCGGCACTAACTATGATGTGAGCTCTAAACAGCTCCGTTTGAACGTGCAGCCGCTTCCAATTTGCGTGTGTTCGCATCTCACCACGGACAATCGCTCGCAAATTGCCCGGCCACTGATTGCCCGTCGACGTTTATCAATATTGCGGCTACCATTTCCACCGCCCGCCACCGTCCCCGCTATCATGTCATAGATTGAGTAATTGTATGGGAGACACGCGACAGATGAAAAATTAGACGCACGTAACAGCTCTCTTGTCGCTTTTGTTATTGATAATTAAACTAATCATAACCACAAAGAACTGCCTATCATTAATTAAGTCGGTCTGTTTTACAAACGCTACTCACCAATAACCATGACCTGTTATAATCAATAATTACAATATAACATAATGTAGACGCGGAACTAATGATGCTGTTCCTATTTTCATGTGACGATGTGCTCAGCAGGCCGCCACACCAGCGCACCAGCGGCACAAAGCCGGGGTCATCCCATACAATAGCGTTACGTTTATCGACGTGTCGAAATCAAGCATTCAAAGTCGATACCGAAAAAAATATCGATTTCCGTAAATAAGCGAGTGTAGCACATTTATAATAATGATGAATGGAAGCATCGGTTGTTGTTCGCGTCGATATTGCGTATCGAATCGTGCAACCGCTCGAACGTCACTCGGCTACTACATTCATTGGGTGCTAATTGAAAAGGAATATCATCACACCACATCCTGCTATAAATCTAATATAAATTGGGGCGTACTTAAGTTTCTATACATTTATGCCACATTTACAGTTATAAATCAATGTTCTATTCTTGGGTAGTCTACTAAATCTTTTGCAGTTTTGGAAGATTTATCTGAAATCTTGAATGGGTAAATCTAAATTCTGTTCATTGTATTTATGGATGCTTTTATATTGCTTTGAGCTAATGTTTCTGGCATTCGATGTAGTGTTTCGCAATTCGATATTATTATCATAAACAAAGGTTGATATCTGAGTAATCGATTAGCGATCGATTGCGTGGCGTGGCGTGCAGCGCGGCACGACGCCCGCGCGCCAAATGTCGCGGCAAGTCGCTACCCTCCGCGACCGTTTCCAATCGACTTGTGAACATTGTATTCATGTTTTGGTAATAATTGTGTGATGATGGGTCATTAATGGATCAACATTTGTAATGGATACCCATACTTATGAAAATATCGAATGAAAGCGAACGTAGGTACCCACTCTGTCGTGACCTGAATACTTATACAATTGGATAATAAAAGCACTGCCACTTTAAAAACTATATTTATTTAGTAAAAAAAATGACAGAGTAAAATGTTGAAAATGTTCATACAAAAATTAAATTTAAATTATTTAAAATTATTTATTTGGTTACATTAGGTTGTATTAAAATTATTTATAAGTTAATAAACGTACAATAAATGATTTTAAACTTTAAAAAAACATACGAGTAATGAAAAAACAAAACATTATTCTACATTCACTTGTCAATACTAAAAGTTCTTTAGCTTCGTTAAGTAATTCTTTTGCTATCACAATACTTGATTTATTTAAGCTAGATATATAAATATATATAGATATATATATTTTGTTCGTATAGTCTTTATTACGAGCTTCTTGAGCATCTTCAGATAATTGGCCTAATGGTAAAACTACAAAATGCTCCATTATTTTGGCACAATGTATAAGAATTTTGTGGACTGAAGATGGCAGTACCAGTTATATTTACTCACATTTAACTGTGCAGTCCCCAGCGTACCTATATTCACCAAACTTTACTGCGTTTATAGAAAATCCCGATGACGATGCAGAACATTGATAGTTTTGGAAGAACCTCCTTGCCGTGTTTCTATTATTGCTATTTCCGAAACCTTGACGAGGTTTATCAATGTGTAAACCAAGCAATTCCCGAAAACTAGTTTGGGCGTACTTCTTTTTTTCCTTCTTTAATCTTTCTGTTCTCTGGAGTTGATGCAGCCCATTTTTCAAAGCCTAGATTTCAAGAAGTATGCAGTCATTTTCATACATCATATCCAGGCATGTCAGGTGGAGAGTCCGTATTTAAACGCATCTTCATTCTCAACTCTTGCAGTTACTTTTGTTAGATCGTTTATCTATTAACAGTACATGAAGCACTCGATGGTGTATGCGTTAACACTTGAGCAACTTTCCCGTCAATCATAGTCATGAACAGCTCATATCTTACTTCTATTAATTACCTTCTATTGCTTTATTTGGAATTAATTCATTAATTTTGGCTTCGAGTTCTGGCAGCTGTGGTTTTTTCTGGAGTTTCTTTTGCAAATTCCAGAGAAATGGGTCTGCAATATCTAACTGAAGAGCATGACGGATTTTGCCATATAACTGCTTTGCTTTCTTCATACGCAAGTGAAACTATAAACAAATTAGCGTCCGATATCTGTTCATTTTCATCAGGTAAAACTTGTTTATATTCTCTTTGTCCCGAGGATCCATCGCAACCCTATTTGCTATCCTACAGCTTCACTTTGGCACTTATATTCGTTACGGTTATGCTTGACGCAGGAGGATAGCAACCCTTCTTTGCTTCAGCCAAAGTTTGGTATGATGGAAATATTAAGGGCCGTCTTCAACCTATTGGAGGCCCTGGGCACATAAGGATCGCGGGGCCCCTGTGTAGATAAGAGACAATAAGAGAACCTATTGGAGGCCCTGGGCACATAAGGATCGTGGGGCCCCTGTGTAGATAAGAGACAATAAGAGAACCTATTGAAGACCCTGGGCACATAAGGATAGCGTGGCCCCTGTGTAGATAAGAGACAATAAGTGAACCTATTGGAGACCCTGGGCACATAAGGATCGCGGGGCCAAGAGACAATAAGAGAAACATACTAATATTTCATAACTGGTGGCCTATAAACTTATTGTAAAACACACTGCAAATCACTTAGTTAGTCACTAGCGGCGCCCCGCTGTTTCACCCGCATAAGTGTCAATCCCGTGGGAATATCGAGATAAAAACTATCCTATGTCCTTCCCCGGGACTCAAACTATCTCTATACCAAATTTCATCTGAATCGGTTCAGCGGTTTAAGCGTGAAGAGGTAACAGACAGGCAGACACACCTTCGCATTTATAGTATTAGTATGGAAGTATGGATTGAATCGGGTACTAATAATGCGAAGAGCAGACCGGGGCCCCCGAAGATCACGTGGCCCTGGGCACTTGCCCAGAGTGCCCAATGGAAAAGAGGGGCCTGGAAATATAGAAATAATGTTCTTCTCAACAAGTCGCATTCTCAGGTAGGAATATTGAGCTTTGGATAGATCGGTTTCAACATATATACGTAATGCTTCTTCTTTGGTATAGGAAGGTACACCATCTGAAATTCGTAAGATATTTCGTAAAATGACTTTTTTCTCCTCCTTTTCTGTATTTCTCACAATACTCACAATCGAAGCTTCATCATTTTCACCCATAGATCGTAAACCTTGTACATAAGCGTTGTGCGCATGCCCCATGCCATACTCCTGAATTAATTCCATGTTTTTACGTTTTTTTGTGTTTTCCGAACACGCGTTATATGGTTTTGTTGGTCTACCATGATCTCCGGTTGTATATTCAAGTAGGAATTTTCAGATGTTGAGGTATTGCCCGAGTTCAATGGTACAGACGCCAGCATATCAAGCTACTACAATCCGTCAAATTTCTTTGATAGATTTTCAACTTTATCGCTAAAGCATAAGGTTCAAAGTTGATCGGGAAAATTTGACAGTTTCGGGTAGGTTGATGTGCTGGCGTCTGTAGTTTAAACTCGCCATTTAACCAATTTGTGTTTTGGCTCTCGAAACGATTTGGTTTTAAAGAAAACCAAATCGTTTCGAGAGCCAAAATAACCAAAAATGGGCGAAAGCTCAAAGGAGCTTTCGCCCATTTTTGGTTACAACTCGATATCAAATTTCTTTGTATACTTTGCCATTGAATAATCTTATTCACACATCTATTGTTGATAAATGGAAATTATCCAACAAATATTTTTCAATACCTATCTGAAGTGCTTTTCCCGCTTATTATTTGAGCACTTATATCGCGTCGAACACAAACTAATTCACTCATTTTGAACCTTTTTTTCAGCAATTGCACAGTTATTTAGGGAAGGTATCCGGACACTTTGACGATCTTGAGTATTTATAGGACCCTAGTTTCAGTAACTTGTGCAAAACCGATGAGAAAATTGTTTAACATAGTTCTCACATAAATGCTTTAACCAATACTGATTACAATTATCACAACAGATAAGAAGTATGCAACATAATTATTATCATATGTGCGGTTAAAATAATCACCGCAAAAAAAATAATCATAGGATTTTTTTTTCCCTCTGTCGACATTTTTGCTTCTATCTCGAAATGGCGCAATAATGACACAGGTATTTTTTTTCCTTGTTAATTTCTAAAAATCTAAAAATGTTTTTTTAGATTTTCAGCAATTAACTCAACATCGGCAGCTATCGGCAACAAGGAAAACTCTACTTGAAAAATAAAAAGACGGAAAATTTCCCTGTGACACTTAAAAATTAAACGAAAAAAAAATCTAATAAAAACATAATGCACCTGTAAACCTGAGCAATCCAAAAACGTAATAATAATACTTATATATTTTGTGAAGAACTAAGGAAATATGTTCCATAATGGGTAATCTAGTTAATATGAAATTAAATTTTATATAGGTACCTATATAAAATTACACCCAAACTTTGAACTTCGATAATTTGATAGTTTAAAAAAAAACATATTTAGGTAAATATGTTTTTTTTTTAAACTATTATATCGGTTAGCACATGTATCTCAGAATATAAAACAATCAAAACGGTTTCAATAAGACTACTTTTGTCCGAACCCTTTTTGAAATGGAAAATACAGTTTGGTCCCATAATTTTGTCCGCAGTAAAGGTAGTTTCAAAAGTACCTTTTTCCAAAGAATACAACCAGCTTCCAAAATGAATTAAGTTTCAGAAGGCGGTGTCTTTGGTTTTGTTTTATTTCTTTCTTGTAAAGGTTGCACTATAGGTAGTGCATGTTTTAATGTTGGAAGTCGGTTTGGAGAATCATTTAAATCAGTTAACAATTAGCGAAGGCATCGATGAATATACATAAAAAATACATGCAGACGAACTGACGAACATCAAATCTCCTCCTTTTTTGAAGTCGGTTAAATAGTTACTGATTTTTTTTTTGTTGGCTTCTCACGGAATATCCTGGGAGTTGCTTAACCGGGATTTCCTATGATTTTAATAAATTGAGGCCTCCAGTCAGGGCTGTTAACGAAAACCATCTTCATTGAAGGATAGAGAAGAATAGACTTTCTAAGGAGTGGGCTGTTCAATAGCTAAAAGTAACTTAGCTAATAAATAAAAAGGAAGTATGTTATGTAGGTAAATATTTCTTCAAATAGAGCATTAACTTAGAACACATCATCGTCCCTTATAACCATTAAAAAAATAAACAGACATGCTTCGTTAAAGGTATTTAAAACACAACTGAACCCATTCTATTCCTACGTATCAATTATAAAAAGCTCGTAATTGTCAAACGAGAAAGTCGCAGCTCAACGGGCCGTGGAACAGCTGTTCCGTTCGGAGCAGGCGCAGGCGCACCGATCGCGGTCAAAAGGACCCACAACAAATGCACTTCCAATTCGCATCGCCACTAATTACGTAATTATGGGGGAGGAGAGAAAAAAACAGAATGGCGAGCATTCCCTGCGCCCGCGCTCGACACATTAGCTCACGACATTTCTTCACCGTAATTTTTTTTCTGCAAATTGAAAGTCATGCATGAGTGTTTAAAATATGAGTTTGATGTCTAAAATGCTTAATTACGTCAATGTAATAATTGGTTCTCTTGTTGGATTTATGTTAGCGGCGAGTTCATTAGCTAGCTGTTTGTTAGATCGGACGTTGTCTAGAATACTGAGTGGTTTGGTTTATATGTATTAAAAATGGGTGATTAAAATGTGTTTTTTTTGCAGATGCATTGTTTTTCTTGTTTTAGTTCATTTTAGGGTTAGTGAGAATATTGTATTTAGGAGAGACTAAATAAAGATAAATATAAAAAAGGTAAACCTTTTTTTTACGCAAATTGACGTTCCCATAAAAGTAAAGCTGATAGTATAGCCAATGAGCTTCACAATTGACAGACTTTTCCACACAAATTCAAAGAAACGATTCCAAAAAAACGTTCTGGAACAATTTTGAATTTTATCATAAACGTTATTACTTTTACATTATTATGTTAGTAACAAAAGTTAATTGTTGTCGTTATCGGTCGATCGACGAATAGCTAATTAGTCGCACACACACTTACGCAAAGTCACCATATGTTTACAGCACACGTATGCAATTTCAATGGTCACTGGACACAAATGCACTGTTGTGTCGTAATATTATGCTTGTCCGTAATTTATTATATCATCTATCAGAATAAATTAAATTTCGCGTTTTGTCATGTGTGGGAAGGTGTTTTATTTTATGAGGTTTTTTTTTTGTTACGCTAGGTAATCTAGGTAGATTTTTAATTTAGCGTTTGCATAATGGTTTGTGTTGACTTTACAGTAATTGTATTAGTTCAATCCTTCTTTCTAACTGACTCGTTATTAAACGAGAGGAATGAATTCTTGGTTTTATTGTTTGACTTGTAAATTTGTGATGAGATTGACACGTTTGATTGAAGAGGTCATGTTTAATTGAGTCTGACCTCTGGATCACTCAGGCTAATTCTTATGACATGAAAGTTCCCAAATCTTGTTGTTTGTCCACTTTACGTTTGTGGAATTGGTGGCGTTTGTGCTACAGAGGACCAAAATAACCACTTCGTATAAAAAAAAAAATTGAATTTCAAAAGTCCAATTAGAAATTCCCAAAACACGGTGTCTATGATCAAGCTGGTAAACGCCACGTGATTCTCCCTACCGCTGTATCTATGTGTGTGTGTATGTTTGACGCACACAGGTGCGACCGTCACCTGACTCCGTCGGAACCGGCCACTTCCGCCGGACGCGGCAATTACCGACACACACCACACATACACGCACCCGATATGCCCACTTACACGTGTGTTAAGAAGCTGGCCTGCTAATTGTTTAGCAACTAATACTAGATGTACAGTCTACCTCACGTATATGGTAACAATTAGACTTCAACATCGCCTTTATTTCTTAGCAGGTTTCCGTAGTTACCACTAAAGTTACCACTTGATGTGTGGTTGACCATACTTGGTAGTCTTTTGTTTGTTTGCGTATATAACAGTAAGGACCTTATTGATGATGTCCCTCAAAAAAGTCACCGTGTGAGCGTGGACGAAGCAAAAGAGTGATGTGTAAGGATGAAGGAAGAAGCACGTGCTGAATGGATTTTATCTATTGATATATACATACAATAAATAAAATTACGAGTGCTCTGTAACACCTGGTACGAAATACAGCTCAATTTCGGTAGAGTCCTTTGTAGTCTAAACTAATATTATAAAGAGGAACGATTTGTTTTTTTTTTGTGTTTGTTAATAACGGATTATGGTTTACAAAAAGTTCTTAACCGATTTTAAAAATTCATTCACCGATTGAAACTACATGATCAGCGAGTAACATGGGCTGTATTAGTATATTGTGGTGTCTTACGACTTCCACGCAAAAGATGTCTGAGAGACTAAGTCTGAGACTTCCTTAGCCGGGTACAGATTGGGGAACGTGAAATGTAATCTAACACAAGTTGAAACCAATTCACCCAGTTGCTGTGTTACATTTCGTGTTGCATTGCATAAATTAGGACGGTTTTGTGTTACATTTTTCACGTTACGTTTGTAATATGTATCCGGTATATAAATTCAAAAATACGTATTAAAGTAAGTGTTCTAATTCAAACAAATGCGGTTATGTATGTCTTTGTTATGAAAGGTAATAGGTAATATAGGCTGGTGTCCGCAACTCCACGTCAATGCGCGTATTTTGCGTACGTTTGTTATGAAAATAGATTTGAATATTTTTGTCATTGGTACAAATCATTGATATATGTGGTTAAGACCTCACTTCTCATGCACCAGATTGTGGGTTCAAATCCGGGCAAGTACCTACCAATGTAACTTTTCAATTCACATCATGTATGTTCTGAGTTTATCTTGGATATTACTGACATCAGTGAAGAAAACATCATCTGCCTAGCCTTTTCTCGACTATGTTGGGGTCAGCTTCCAGTCTAACCGAATGCAGCTGAATACCAGTATTTTACATGGAGCGACTGCCTATCTGACCTCCACAACCCAGTTACTGGATAATACGATACCCCTTGGTAAGAGTGGTTGTCAGACTTTCGGGCTTATGACTACCCGTAACGACTGTCAAAGATCCATGAATGACAGCCGGGACCAACGGCTTAACGTGCTTTCCGAGGCACGGGGGTGTCTCGGTATGTAAAGATTTTTACCCATCCACAGACCAACCGCGGCAAGCGTCGCTTAACCTGATCGATCGACCTGTGCGGCTGATATTATTTAGCCACAGACCCCTCTCTGTGAAGGAAAAACATTGCGAGGAAACCTGAACTTAAAGTTAATATAGATAAGTCGGAAATTGCCAACCCGTCTTGAGCAAGCGTGGTGATCAATGCTCGTGGCTTCTCTGTATGATAAGATGCCTTTGCTCTGCAGTGGGAAAATAATAGGCTGTGTAATAAAAATAACATTCTTACAAAAGTTCTAATCACATAGAAAATCAACACCGTAATTACGGCGATATGGTTACTGCAATCGCGATCTAATCGTGTGTTTTAATTCGTCATTAATGCCAATGAATATAAATACAGCAACGGTAAAAACGGTAGCATAAATAATAACTTGCATTTCATAGAATACAAAAGTAATTTGATTTGGATTAAAACCTTTTTGTAAATTGCTTACTTCGCAGTGCTACAGTAACTCTTTTAGGGTGAAGTGGTCGATTGAACGGCTGGGGTGGATTGTAATTAGGATTTTCCCTTGGAATAATTTCTTAATTAATTTACCTAACAATGACTTTTTTTAAAGGCAAAACTGGCTGAATTTTATCGCATTGATTGACTATAGGTACTTAGATTAACCTCCTGTTTTAGCCAAAAGTAAAGTTACAATAAGAATTTTAATTAAGAAACAACAATTACTAAAAACTGCTAATCCTATAAAGTCAGAGCATGTATTTCAAATAGGCACGAGTAGGTATATAAAACAATTTTGTACGTCAAACATTTAAGTTTAAGGAAATAAAATTGTTATTTAAAATACAGTTCCCTCTTTAACAAGTAAGTATTTATTCTTAGGGTTTATCACATTTCATAAACCGAAACTGTTATAAAACAATGTATGTACAAAAGTAATTAAATGATAAATATCATTTATCATATGATATTTAAGTACAACATTTGCTTTCAAATAATACGGACAAGAACTAACGAAGCTTAAAATCAAAGTTCATTATTCATAATTTCGTTGCGTTAAAGTGAAGTTAAAACTAAACTTGTTTGTATGATAATTAAACCTCCTTCTATGGGAGACTCATTGTTCTTGTTAATTTTTTAATCAGTTCTTAACGTAACAATGAGTTCTTTAATGTGAACTTTTACGGTAACTTAACAGGTTATTTTATTTTTACAAACTTTAATATCTACCTTTTATGCTGCAAATATTTTTGGATTGAACATTAGTGAATGTGACTGACGATAGAAACAATGAACAGTGGTTAGAGGCAACATGACATGTATGCTATACCTATTAGTTCGTAATTCGTCGCCGCGTAGCAATGAATTAATCGACTTAAAGATCAGTTTGTTTTCAACTAAGCATTCCATGTTAACAGTTTAACTTACAAGGTTAGATTAAATAAATAAAAAACAAACATTTTTGTTAACAACTAGAATAAACAATCATTTTTATTTTTAATTAAACAACAAAAAAGTACGAAAAAAACATTTTCCTAATCATATTCTTGTATTCCACATTTAACAGACGTGAGTGGCAAATGAGCGGTTTAAAAACGGTGATAAAATCCCCAGGGGGCTACGGTCCGGCGAGAAAGAGGGTGGGTGGCCGTAGGGGGGAAAGGGGGCCGCGATAACATCGCGATTACGCGCTACAAAACGGACGATATCGCGCGCTCATTACCAACACAGGTTACCCGCATAATGGATATTTACAGACCATCTCGCTTTTATATCGCCGATATCGTAAAATAGGCACGGGCAATGATTTGAACTTTTAGAAGCGCCATGTGTGAGCTTGAGCTGAATGCGTTTGTACCTTTAAAGAGAAGTCATTCTAAATTATGTAGTGTCGGTTTTTTTTTGCTATAATTAGACCAAAAAACAGTTAGATTCTACGCCGCCATAAAACAGTGTTTACTGTACTAATACAAATTAAGCTTGTTATGAAGAGTAGTTGCTTATAAATTTCGACTAACTATAACGTAGGTAGGTACACCCAATATTTAACTACCGAATCAATTACATCCTCTATTAAGGCCAGGATCTTCGAGCGTAGTAGGCATTTAGCGTTACCTCCGTCCTCGCGTGGCAAATGCCGCGAAAGCGCAGTTCGAATGAACTCGCTGACCCCTGTCACGGTTATTTTTATAAGTATAGTATTGTGAATCGGCCCTATTCTTGAAATATAGGGCTGCTCGTCTACAGTATTTTAATTTCATCATCCTACTTTAGTTTCTTTCTAGTTTTGTGATTGTAAATATTATATTTTTAACCGACTTCGAAAAAGGCGGAGGTTCTCAATTCGGATATTTTTATTTTTTTTTTATGTATGTTAGGGCATAACTCCATCGTAAATAGACAGATTTGCAATATTTTTTTTTTGAAGTGAAAACTTCTTTAGCATCGTTGTGATTTGAAAATTTTATGAAACGAAAAAGCAACAGTAAAAAGAGACATGAGATTTAACGTGGGAGAAAATGATTAGGAATCATTATACAGTGTTTTTGTTTTTTATTATTACAAATGACATCACATTTAATCCTATGCTACTAATTTGTGGTGATGATGATTTTGAGGATGATGGTGATGGTGATGGCGATGGCGATGGTGATGGTGATGGCGATGGTGATGGCGATGATGGTGATGGCGATGGCGATGGTGATGGTGATGGCGATGGTGGTGGCGATGGTGATGGCGATGGTGATGGCGATGATGGTGATGCGATGGTGATGGCGATGGTGATGGTGATGGCGATGGTGATGGCGATGGTGATGGCGATGGCGATGGTGATGGCGGTGGTGATGGCGATGGTGATGGCGATGGTGATGGCGATGGCGATGGTGAAGGCGATGGCGATGGCGATGGTGATGGTGATGGTGAAGGATGGATGGATGGATGGATGGATGGATGGATGGATGTTCTTTAGCATCGTTGTGATTTGAAAGTTTATGAAACGAAAAAGCGACAGTAAAAAGAGACATGTAAATTCATAAGATTTAACGTGGGAGAAAATGAGATAGGAAGCATTATACAGTGGTTTTGAAGGTTTCACTTCTACCACGTGTGAATTGCACACATGCTGTTTTTTTATTTTTGACTTTCTTTTTTATGACTTTCGGAGACAAACAACGGAACTCTTCAATAAATGCCAGCAAATCAACCGCGATTGCTGCTATAGCATATGAAATCGCAATCACACAACATAACATCACACCTGTACCCTTCAAAGGGTAAGGCAGATGTGTTCAATAGCTTTGTTACTGATATTCACATAGCAAGTAGTGATATATGAATTTGTTTGGGGTAGGTAAGTACAACTAAAAAGTGAAAAATAAAAACTTTTTTACAAAAAAAAAAACCGACTTCCAAAAAAAAACACTACAAAGTGAAAAATAACTTTAGTTTCGAAAGTCGGTGTCAAAAAATGAAAATATATTCTTCACGTAGTAGTGTTTTTTTTTTGAGTCGGTTGTTTTTTTTGTAAAACAGTTTTTTTGGTTGCTTGAATTCGTCAATAAGTTTTTTTAATTAAATCTACTAATCAAAAACACCACAATACGTATTTTTATTGAACTCTTCCTATTTCATTCACAACGAATTTCATATTTTTAAATAAAAACAGCATGTGTGCAATTCACACGTGGTAGAAGTGAAACCTTCAAAAACACTGTGTGTATAATGCTTCCTATCTCATTTTCTCCCACGTTAAATCTTATGAATTTACATCTCTTTTTACTGTGGCTTTTTCGTTTCATAAACTTTCAAATCACAACGATGCTAAAGAACATCCATCCATCCATCCATCCATCCATCCATCCATCCATCACCATCACCATCGCCATCGCCATCGCCATCACCATCGCCATCGCAATCGCCATCACCATCGCCATCTCCATCGCAATCACCATCACCATCATCATCATCGCCATAACCATCGCCATCACCATCGCCATCGCCATCACCATCGCCATCACCATCTCCATCGCCATCACCATCATCATCATCATCATCGCCATCGCCATCACCATTGCCATCACCATCGCCATAACCATCGCCATCGCCATCACCATCATTGCCATCGCCATCACCATCGCTATCACCATCACCATCGCACCACCATCGCCATCACCATCACCATCGCCATCGCCATCACCATCGCCATCGCCATCGCCATCGCCAACACCATCACCATCATCATCATCATCACAAATTAGTAGCATAGGATTAAATGTGATGTCATTTGTAATAATAAAAAACAAAAACACTGTATGTGTATAATGCTTCCTATCTCATTTTCTCTTACGTTAAATCTTGTCTCTTTTTACTGTAGCTTTTTCTACTGTAGCTTTTTCGTTTCATAAAATTTTCAAATCACAATAATGCTAAAGAAGTTTTCACTTCAAAAAAATATAATATTTATACTATATAAAGCTTTTTACCTATACAATCACAAAACTAGAAACACAAACTAAAAAAACTCAAATTTTGCAATTGAATATAAACCTTATTCCGTTGTAGTAAAGTTGAAAATCTATTACAGATATTACGATAATTGTAAATTTATGGTACCGACCTGCTACTGCTAGTACTGTGACGAAAGCAAGAGAACCTCAACTACAATATTATTCTGTCGCGTCACTTATAAATACGTAGAAAAATAATAATCAAACTTACCTTATTTTTTTTAAGCTTTGCTGTTCAATGCTGAACATTTTTTTTTCTTTCTTCTGTTTTTATTCCCCATAATTTAATCTTAATTATACAACTATATTATAACAAACTAATATTTAGTTTAATTATTAATACTAGAACCTAAACAATATTTACAGACTGATTTTTGAAACTAATACACAAACACGGAAATTAACAATAATATAACGTATATTTCGATCGATTAGCGGGAACGCGGCGAGCCAGCAAAAGCGACACAGGTCCTACCTCGGTAACGCCCGGCGGGCTACTGAAGTGAAGCGCGCAGGCCGCCTTTTTAGATTATATCTTGTTAAGACAATAAAAATCAGATTTGAGAAAAATTAACCGTAGAATGTTCTACTATACATCATTGCCTATTTTTTGATACATTTTTTGCGAGTAAAAGTTAAGTCTACTTCAAATACGACTTGAAAAACGATTAAAAACTTCGCTGTTTTCGATTTGTTTGCGATTTTTTATGATCGAGTGAAGTTGTAAATATCGTGTTTTGAACCATAGAATAATCAAGAATGTTAGTTAAACTATGCCATATATTTTTTTCAGATTAAAACAAAGAATATTTGATTGTTTAATGTTGAATCAAAAATAGGTCGATTCCGAGATTTCCGAGAGTCCTGGCCTTAAAAACAATTTAATATCGCAACAATAAAATGACACGCGGCCGCCGCACACGGGCCTGGTTCGGACGCAGCTAACCGCGAAACGTCCATTTCATTTCCATAATTTCACAAAATGGCAGATTAAAATTCGAAAACAGCTCTGACAATCGCGACGCCGCCGACAGAACAATGCGCCACGCCGTGTTTCCCGCGCATTATCCAATTTGCTTGTCAAAAACATTGCGCGAGCACATGACGTGACGCGATACCTAGCCAATCACAATAATAAAAGGACATAAATGGTACGCATTCTGTATATAAATGTAACGAAACTAATTGGTCTTGTAATAACACGAGTTACTGACTTTAACTGTAGGTATGTTCTGGTTGCATAAGGCTGTATCTAAACAGTTATATTTCAATCAAAACATGCGTGGCACGAATAATACGCGGTGAATCAATCGATACACAGAAATTAATTACAAAAAAGTGCATACAAAGCGTGCAGCGAGTTATCGCGACAGAACGCGACGCGACTAAAATGAAACGACTAATTACCCAGTGGCCGCGCGATAGCATCTCGTATCGCGCACCGCCGCACCGCGCCCGCGCCGCCCGCGCCGACCTCACCGGCCATACGGCGGTTTTAAACACAACACTTTGTTAATCATTTTGATTGAAATGAAAGGAAACACAGACTGACAATTAAAAAAACAATGTAAGCCCATAAAAGTAGATATGAACTTTAAATTAGTGTCCGACCGAAACAGGTTTTTCAGCCGAAACCGAAACCGAAACCGAACTTTCGGCCTTGCTCTTAGTTTCGGCCGAAACCGAAACCGAAACCGAAACTTACTTAAACATATTAAAAAAAAAAAAAAAAAAATTTATCGTATACAGAAATCTGGTGTGTTTTTTACTTTTACACATTTGTTTGCATATACAATGTATATTATACATACAGACAGTTGAATACTTACCTAATTATTTACGAGGTCGGTCCCATAATGAACTGGCCTGATATACATAGTTCTACGCGACATGTTGTGTTGCATTAAATAGTACGTTTATCGTGCACTTAATATAAGAAACACGCATCGACATGAAATGCTTAGTCTTAGTTTAGCAGGCATTAGCATAACGAGTCGCGTATTTTTTCAAAATGTCGAAAACTGAGTATCGAAGTGTCATAAAGTTTTTGTTTAAAGAAGGTTTATCCCTGCTCAAATAAAAGAACGATTGGATGACGTGTATAAGGAGTCTGCCCCCTCCTATAGCACAGTGAAAAATTGGGTGAAAGAGTTTCGCCTCGGGAGAGAAACCGTTGAAGACATTTGCCACGACGGTCGACCTGTGGAAGTGCTCACTCCCGAAACGATTGCTCTTATCGAAGAGGAGGTTCTGAGTGACCGCCGTTTGAAGATTAGAGAAATTGCAGCTAGGCTTGGGCTCTCTAAAAGTACGTCATCGTGCGATCCATGAACATCTTCACATGAAAAAAGTGAGTGCAAGATGGGTACCGAAACTTCTTTCAGCGGTACAGAGACAGGAAAGCGCTGCGCTTCGGAGTTTTTGGATCTTTGTGGCGAAAATTCAAAGACTGTGATCGAGCGGCTAGTGACTGGTGATGAAACTATGATCTATCTATGATGTATTATGACCCACAAAGCAAGCGCGAATCAATGGGATGGCGTTATAAGGGTGAAAAGCCCCCTAGAAAGGCAAAGGTGCAACAATCGGCTAAAAAACTGATGTGCACAATCTTTTGGGATTTTCAAGGCATTTTGATGGTGGATTTTAAAGAACGTAATACAGTCGTGAACGGCTAATATTATGCTTCTTTAATAAATAAATTACGAGACAAGATAAAGGAAAAACGAAGAGGCAAGGTGTCCTGTTGCTCCATGACAACGCCCCTGTTCATACCGCTGGTGTTTCGAAGGATGCACTTCGTCAATGCGGGTTCACAGAAGTTGAACATCCAACTCACAGTCCAGACATGGCCCCGTCCGACTATTAGGTATTTATTTCCAAATTTAAAGCGAGACATAAGTCTCGCTTTAAAAAAAAAAAGCCCGCCCGCCCGCCCGCCGTCTCGCTTTAAATTTTCTTCCTCTTAAGAGGAAGAAAATTTTCAAGCGATGAAGAATTGCAGGCGGCCGTCTTCGATCATTTTGAGGCTAAAAATTGTGATTATTTTTATAAAGGTTTAGAGATGTTGATTCACAGATGTCAGAAGTGTGTTAGTAGTATTCATGGTGATTATATTGAAAAATAAAATTGGTTTCGTTTCATTTCCTTCATTAGTTCATAGTTAGGCCAATTCATTATGGGACCGCCCTCGTATGTGCAAAACACAACCTCAACTCCATGCGATTAACGATGGACGGCGGCGAACTGGGCCGGCAACGCGACGAGCGAGCACGAGCTAGCCGCGAAGTTCGCCGAACGATGGACGATAATTCATGAACACTCGAGTTTCGGCGCGGCCGAAAGTTTCGGCCATTTTCTGGCCGAAACCGAAACTAAGGCCGAAACTAGATTATTTGGCCGAAACTGGCCGAAACCGAAACCGAAACCGAACTTTCGGTCGGTCACTACTTTAAATGGATAACTATGTAGTGTGCATGTATCCTGTGAGTCAACTTAAAACAGTTACAGTTAGATATTAGTAATTTTTCGTAGGTATTATATTGAAGTAGTACTATGTGCACCTAGCACCTATTCACATTATCTATTAAATGAACTACAAAGGTTCACAAAAATCAACAAATAAAATGTAAGATTTCAATGAAATTCTTGAACATTGTCAAAAAAATAACATATACGTATAGGTAGGTACGTATATGTTTTTTTTTGAAGTTTTCGTTTCATTACCCCTAGGTAATGAAACGAAAACAAAAAAAACTTTCTTGCGTCCTCACTACTGTTATTATGAACGATTTAACGTGATACGCACAAATGTAATTATTAATAATAAATGAATATAACAGTGCTTGGTAATGCCTAATATTTTATTATTCATAGTGATTTTATTCGTGTTACAAACGCGCGGCTATACCGTTTACGGCGCGACTAAATGCTACGGTTAATTACTGCGCGATAGAATCGCCGGGTGTAAAATAAAAATCGCTCCGCTTTGCTATTCAAATCGCAGTGTCTGTGCAATTACGTATCTTAATGGCAAGATATCATTAACTGGAGCGCTCCTGTTCCTACTACCACTATTGCGTGCAAATAAAATGTCATTATAATCAATTAATGCTATAATATAATAGCGTTTATGCAGCACTTACCCGCCACGGTGCGTAGGGCTGCACCGACTTGCCGAAATTCCGAAGAATTTATATTTTGCCTGTTGAGTTTTCACGGCTGCTAGGACCCCATGCGATTCTTATTTGAGGCAGCAATATCAAAATTACATTATTTGCGTCTTTTTATATACAATAATAAATAAAAATAAATAATGAAATCGTTTATTTATGAAACATATGATAGTAACTTCTGTCAGTGACTTCGTTTGCGTGAAACTTCAGCAGTGCGATTCTGTAACTATCTCACCGTGAAAACTTATGTGAAGTGAGCGTGGAGTGAGCTGCCAATAGTCTCAATTCCTAGCAAAAACAAACTCACTTCACCTAAGTTTTCACGGTGAGATTTTTACAGAATCGATCGGCAGTTCTTGTCTTTTTTTTTAAGGTTGGTCGATCGCATTGTGGAGGTAAAATGCATAGAGGACGCTGCTGCCCATTCTCTAGTAATGGTGGGCAAGCCCAGAACCGGTCGAATTAGCGGTGCTTGGGGGAGGGAGGCCTATGTCCAGGAGTCGACGTTTTTCGGCTGAAATGATGATGATGATGATATAAAATATGTCTTATAACACTCGGCAATACTGTAGCTTCCATTAGCGGCACTGGCAAACTGTGTTCCTTTTCGGAGAAGACAGGCTTGATATCACCTATTGTCTTGATAATAATTAAGTCTTTGACTATTATTTATTCAGTTCCACTCGTAGTTATTACCATTTGCGTACCTATAACACAACAATTCGTGCATTCACGCATTTTTTTCTGTTCGACAGTCTCGACAGAGACAGGTGTTGCATTCGATTCCGTTAATTCCAATGATTATTGTAGAGTGCTTGTAATTACAACTAGAACGAAGTGTTTGATGAAAAAACCAATCTAAAATAATACCAACTTATGCCTGTTACGATGTTTTTGCTGAGTTACTTATCGATGCTAGACGTTTTGAATTATGGAAAAGCTTAAGGTGTGAATGTGTGAAGAAAAATATTTTAAGCCTAAGTCGATTTCAAAACTGGCGCGCATTCTGGTTTCAGTACATCTTTAACACAATTAAGATTTTGCCATAATGCTTATTTAGAAGATAGAATAAGTATTAATCTTGCGTTTTGAAAATGCCTGTAGAATGTATCGGTAGTGCTGAAAAAGCTGGAATTTAAGAAAAAGCACATGTATTGACGAGATATTTAGTCCATGTTACTTTTACTGTCTTATCTTGTTATTTGTAGTTCGTGTTTCACGAGCTGTGCCCAAATAAACTTATTTTTTCTTTCCATTTTGTGAATAAAAGTAACATTTTGGAAATATGCACCGAAGTTGGTTTTGAAATACCAGAGAGGCAATTCTCGTAATTTTAAGAACGTTCACAGTCTGATCTCAGTCTCAATCTGTCAAAAATATCTTTAATTTACCTACATTTTTGACATGTTTTTGACATTGATTGTCACTGAGATGAGATTGCGACCAATTACGGGAATTGGTCACCTGGTATGTAGGTAACCGTATACACCACGAGTCAATATTACACAATGCATGCAGGACTTTAGTCTCCGTTTAGTATTGTACTGATACTAAACTTTAGCTAACAAAGGATATTTAGCTACACATTTAGCTACATCCCTGTTATACAGATCCTGTGTTAATTCACACACTGCATTGTAACAATGCATTAAGTGCATACAATATGAACCGCTCCACTGTTTTAATGGCGCCCATTAGCTGCGTTTACGTTACCGGCCTGATTAATATGCTAATGTATTATACATTAATATTTTAATATCCCTAAGCGGTGCCTGAAATGTGGTTGTGCCACTTTCACATATCCTTACTCTTTATATCACACCTTAGTTTTTAAAACGTGCGTAAATATACGGTTAAACTTTATAGTTTTGGCGGTAATCATGGCATTGTTATGAAGAGTAGTTAAAAGTGTAGATGCTAAAATTTCGTTGCTGAGTCTAGATCTTAGGATTGCCACACACAATATTTCATAAAAGTCAAGAGCTGTAACAGATATGAGAAGAAAAAGTTTTGACAAAGATCCTGAATTTGGGTAGTTAACTCATGGAAAATGCTTAGCAATGCAAACTTAATTATAACTTTATTTACATACAATGTGGAGAGGACAATAAATGAAAACACTGACACTACTACTATACATAAGAGTATTTTGGAGTTATTAAATAAATCCTATCATTGGAATTAAAAAAGTATTTTTTTAAACAAACTGAGTAGTGGGTAGTGATGGATCGATTATGGGTTTTGCTGATAAGCGATGTCTTAAAGCAGTATTTATCTAATCCAATTAAATTCTCCTATCTAAACGCTGATTGCAATAAATCACTTCTTCATACAAACAAAAAGTCAGACAACAAGACCACTGCAATTCTTCAGGCTCTATTAAATAGACATGAAACCATAAGTGTTGCATCGTAAATAAACATCCGCATTCCGCAGGAAGTAAGTATATAATAGTTATTTGTTATACAAGAGTGCAAAGTTGCTTTTTAACCGCGTGCTCAATTTTGATGACCGAGCAAGCGAAGGATTCTAAAATTGAATCACGAGCGCAGCGAGTGATTCAAAAATTAGAATCCTGAGCGTTAGCGAGGGAATCAAAAGAGCACGAGGTGAAAAATCTTTGCACTCGAGTGCAACACGTAACTTTTCATCCCACCTCAGCGAGGAAATGAGTAAATGCAAAAAAAAAACATTTACAATCACAAGATACTTTTATTTCAGTTTAGGTATTAACTACTACATTATGATAGGTAAGTATTACAGAATAATCTTTAAATTACAACAAATAATACCTAAGTATAATTAAGAAAAATTGAAAGTAACGTTCCTACAGTTACTTATGTTGAGTGTAATATTTTTGTTAGGTAGGTACTGTAATGTTGGTGTTTGTCGGTAATCTATCTGTCATACTTAATAGTTGATGCTGTGAAAACCTTCGATTTTTTTGGTTGATGAACAGATGAGGCTCTTTTTAAAAATGCCACTAATTTAGGATAGGTGTCTATATGTATGTTTTTTTTCATCTTTATTGTTGCTTTTAGCATTGAATACGTACTCCATAGAGTGCTTGATTTCTTGGTCTCGGATAATTCAATAAAATATGCCAGCAAAACGTTTTCTGTTAAAGTTTTGGCTCCCTTAACTAGTCGCCACGTGTTAAACATATCGTACTGTTTCAAATACTTCTCGCGTGATTGTTGATGGAGAAAGCTCATTTGCGCATTTTTTACAGTTTCAGTCAATTCTGTTGGCAACAAATAAACTTCGTCGTCGTTAGACACTAGGTCGTTAGGTACTCATTTTAGATTTTTCACTTGTTTACAAGTTTCTTGTTTTTATTTTTAACCTAAGGTTTTAACAATATGACGTGAAAAGAAAATTGCGCGCGCAAAGCTAATTAAAAAAAAAAAGTACCTACACCAAGAAGGTTCCAAGACTGAGTTTTTAAAAAATTTAAAAAAAGTTGTATGATAAATTCGGCACCATGGAGGTAGAAGTAAATAGGTTTAATGATGTTTTGAATTCACAAACTTAGTGCACACGATGTTCTAAATTCAATTTACTTTATCCTCTAGCGGATAAAAACAGCTTTTGCACTCAGATATCGAAGAGCAAAAATACTCTTTCCGAGATGGGGGGATGAAAAGAATATATTTTCCTTCCGAGATGGGGGGATGAAAAGAATATATTTTCCCACTGTCAAAAAACTAGTGCTCATCTAGATATAACATAAGCTGTGCTTACACGAGCAATTTTTTCAGCAAGTTGCCAGCAACAGTTGCCCGGAGTAGTGGAGCAATCTAGCATATCGCTTAAGATGGTGTGGGGTGGCAGTATTTCAAGCAACTTGCTTTGTGGTGCCATCAAAGCATGATATTGTTCTGACGATATACAGTTTGCATAAGAAATGTGTGGTAATATTTAAGGTTGTGACCATCGAATTGAAGAACTTTCTCCATGGCACCGACATCGTAATCGCGAAAAATTATCAGTTGTCCCATACAACACAGCAATACCTGCTCGATCTAAATGTATGGGACATGTGATAATTTTTGCGCTTCCGATCTTGGTTCAATAGAGAAAGTTTTTCAGTTTGATGGTCCGTACAACAACCTTAATATGACCTATTATTATTTCTGATACACGCTATAATATGACCAGTACTGGTCAGAAACCTTTAGTTGGTCGTGTGAGTGCCCCTGTATTTTCCATAAAAACTGTTGATGTAGAACACTTCGCTGCTCAAACATAACTTGTGTGTGTACACTCTATCGCTTTCCTGCCCCAATAAAAACGTTGCAGCCCTTTATCCTACATCGATCACAAATACAGTTACACCGAACTAATGCTGGCATTAGTCCACAGTAATCGTTGTCTGTTTGACTTTGCCATGTACTGATAAGAGCTTGACACGGCATTTTTAAACACCATAAAGGGACATTCGAAAACATTCGAATTCATAGAAATGTAATTTTTCTGGCATTAGCAATGTTTACACAAACTCTTGTTAGTTCTCTTGAAGTCTATTTGAAGAAAGACTGGCGTTTGCATACTGCCTGTACGACTAAATTAAGCTTTTTTTTTGCCTACAAATGACAGTTGTTGTACCCTTGATTCAACAAAGCAGTTAATAATCGATCACTTCCAGCCCTTAAGTGTCAAATTTAGTCTTTTTATTAAAAAATATGAACAAGTGAGTCATATAGTATTTTAATGTCCGTGTGTAGTCGGCTCGCTGGACAAAAAACCTAAAATCGCTTGTAATCAGTAATTACAAGTGGTGGCAGCGACGGAAGCAGATAGAGATCTACAACGCAACGGCGCGGGCGCCGCCGGCGCGCTTGTTGCCCATTGATTTAGTGCTAAATACTCGTTAAATGCTTTACTTTAAGTAGGTATATGGAACAGTGTTTGCTAAAATGATTTTAGTTTTTGATTGAGCAGATTTTGTTTTATTTTCTGATAAAATCCGTAGATTATATAATTTTAGACTACATAAATGCTGTTTCAGTTTATTTACGTAATGTTGCAGAATTGTATATTATCTAAAAAATCTGTTCAGTTGTGAAAATACGAATTCGTACATGCAATTGTTACAGAATAAGTGTAGCACAGTTAGGTTAGTAGTTCCTCAAACCCCACAAGAATGAAGACAAACTTCATGCATTCATTAACACATGTAATACTTAGTGGTTAGCGAGGATTACCCGAAATTGGCACTTTACAGACCCATTCCGATGTATCCGGGCCAATAAAGCCATTTTGAGAATTAATCTACAAATATAGCTCTCAGAATGAGAGGTACTCGTTCATTACCGTGCATTATAGTTAACGATCGCAATGCTTCTTAAGTGAAACGTATTTTGCTTTGTTAAAACGGGTACTTACCGAAAGCGCAGGAAACATTAGTAGGTGAACAGCAATAAAATGTTAAATATTACGCGAATTGAGGAAGCATCACCCATAACTCACTCAATTAAACAATCTTTTAACGGCAACTATGCAATGCGAGGAAGTCGTTTAAGTAAACTGACCATAGCGTTTGTGATAGCGTCATGTTTTTTGTTCCTACTCTTAACAGATTCGTATAGGTTTGTACCTACCTACTATAGATACAGCCTACGGATAAAGGGAAAAGTTAAATGCCAATTAATTTATATGTTTTATTACACGACATTCTGATGCGGTCAATGTTTTCTATTTAAATTATGTGGTAATAAACATTCATTTATGTACATCATTACTTTTGTTTTCTTAGGGGTCGTAGTTATCAGCTTATTGCATTCACATAATATTTTAATTGTAATTGAACCAGCGCCCTGCCCATGCTTCGCACGGTTTTTACGACTTAACAAAACATTGAGATTTTTATTCTATATGTAATAATGTATTATACCTTCCGGAATAAATTATCTAAATGATGGTGAAGACCACATCAAAATACATAGAGGACTTTAGAAGATCTACGCCATCACTCAGAAGTATGGATGTTTTATTGCAGTCAGTCTCAACACCCAGTTAGTTTTTCTTAAAACCCAAACTATCATCTGTGATACTCCCTTTTTCGGCCGTCTGGAAAGAGGGGATTTTTTTTTTGCTGGAGTCCTTAGATTCAGACTCCTACCTACTAGAGGATACCTACGATGTCATTTAATACCATACTTATCGATAAAAATGACAGAAAATAAGTTGTTTTACCAAAAAGCCAACAATACTTTTAGGTTGAACTATACTGATCAGTGATCATCAATTTTACACTGTGATTTAGTGTCTTTTGTAAGGTATTGATTTCAATCAGAAAATATTCATTTCCTAATCCTATGTTTAATGCATGCCGTGGCAGCCTTTAATTAAGGCTACACTATAAAATGTTATAATAACATGGGGATTTTAACATGTATTTTTGGTGTATGCTTTGTTGGTTGTCCTTAAATAAATAAATAAATAAATTTCACTATAACTGACAGCAAAAACTCTTCGTGTCTGTTGTGATTAAGCATCGTTTAAACAACATAAATATTAATACGGCACGAGTGGGTATCGGCGTGGCGTGGCGTGATACCAGCAAACCAGCCTAGTTTTTATATAACGCGTTGTTCCTACGTAAATATGTGTAATAAATATACTTTGCATTTATACCCTGTTATTATATCAGCTCTAACTTTTTGCTGTAAACGATTATGTAAAAAAAAGGTTTGAGTAAACAGTTGAACTTTATTAATTATAATTTTATGAGCGCCTTATATTGATGATAAGGTAAAGATTGTTACAAGCAGTCGACTGAATTAAAAATATAGCTGATAAGTTGCACAAGCGTTGTGAATATTTCTATACTGCCCCCTTAGTACAGGTGGCTGCGATCCTATCGTTCCCAATAAGTTATGATGACCATCAAGGCATCAAGTAAAATATGTTTGTATTTCTAAAGTTACATGGTTGTTGATCGTGGTCACTGCGTTACCCCAACGCGCTGGAGCACGCAATGCTTTGTAGAGGCGATTCTAGAAAACGGTCGTTTTGCGATTAGATCTGTGCAGGAGGCAACACTGGGGTGTGCAGTGGTGGGGGGAGGGGTGCTGTTAATTGCTCCGTTTTGTGAACACGGTCGGTGGCGTGCCCCGTGGGCAATCAGCGGCCTCTGACTGATTGCTTTTTAAATAGGTTTTATGCCCGCTAAAAATGTTTCGAAGGAAATCAAAGAGAAGTTTTCATGAGGGCCGATTGTGTAAACGCGACCGAGGACAAGTTGTTTTATAAAACGCGAATCTGGCGTGACAGCCGTGACGTGTCACGTACTCTATGACTTTATAATTGTTTCAATTCCTGAGGAGTCCGTCATGTTAAATGTCAAGTTATTAAAAAACAAACTACCGTGGAAGAATGAAGTCGAACAACAAAAAAAGTGTACCATAATAAGGATGTCCAAAGTCGGTGAAAAGTTGGCATTAGCCGCAAAAAACTAAGCAAGCACGCTAATAAATTGGCGTACACATAAACACTTTTATTCGCAGACATAAAGTTACATAGCGTGCAATCAGGACGTTGCACATAGCTCGGCTCATACATAGGCTCATATTCGTAACAGCCCTAATGGAGCAGTTGCAAATGGAGATAGCACACACAATTTAACACGGGCCTATTAACCGAGTCTGAGCCGATGGCGTGACAAAGCGGAGTTAGCTCCACGCCGCGTGGCTGCCCGCTAGGTGTTCGTTACAACTGGTAAAGTGCCACGGAGAATGTATTAAATTTGCTTTTATATAGTACTTCTAATTAATCCTTGCTTTAACCTCGTTTGGCTCTGTTTGCTTGACCAATACATTTGCATGTAATAGGTCCATTGGAAACTTTATGTTTTATGTTGTTAAACTTGTCACTTGAAATCTATACCTATTCATGATTCATATTTAACTGTTGGTGTCGTTGTACAAATGTACAAGTTTTTAAATACAGAATCTCGACTTCTTGATGTTGTATTGAAACCAATTGATAGAGTGCATTTTTCTTTAATTTCGTAAATAAAATTAATATCTGGCAAATATAAACGTCATAGTAATACAAAACCGTAAGCGAACATCTGTGTAAAAGGTGTGACAACAGAAAAACAATTGCTATTTTTAATTGACAACATTTTAATTACAAAACACCACAAAATCTATGGGACATAATATGCCACATCTCGGATTGCTTAAGTACATCGCTGTGTTATTACTATTATAGCATTAGGTACTTTATTACATACATTTAATACTTTAAGTTGTGTATTTAATACTAAAAATACATACATCGTATATGAATAGTTATATATTTATATTATAATATACAGTAGGTATGTTTGCACAATGTCGTCGACTGGTGTTCCGAGCCACTAAGTACTGTACAGTGCACTTCAGTGCTACATCATAATACACTCGTTGTAATTTCACTCATTGTGAGATTCATTTGTTTGTGTCTGATAATTGCCAATTTTTCTTTTGTTAACCGACTTCAAAAAAGGAGGTGGTTCTCAATTCGGATGTTTATTTTTTACATTTTCATGCCTAGGATTCTCTGCATGGAACGTACACTTAACACTTTTGCTTGAAGAAATAATTTAATAGATACAGAATGTAGTCACTAACGTAGCTAATCTAATCTGCAAGGTGAACGATGAAAACGCAGGTCAAGTTTTTCAAAAAACTTATGGGTTTGAGTAGAATCTGATGAATCCTTGAATTGAGATCGTGAATTGGCAAACGTAGATCATGATCAATCACTGATATTGTTTATAAATCAATGGATAATATTTCTTTATCACGAAGATGCAACACCGAAGTAAACCTTGTGGAACATTTCTTAAATATAAATTAACCGATAACGGAATGTTTGAATTCCAGCCTATTTATTCTCTATTGTAACTTACAAAGCTTTGTCTAATCACTAGTTTATCAATAGTAGTTAACACGACATCAATTATATTTTACACGTTCTTAATATCAAATCTGGGCTTATAATATCACATATCTCGGACAGGCAATGTCCGTCTCAAGGAAAGAATATTCAAAATGTAATATTCGAACAAGAAACTCGTGCAAAAAAACTGTGCAGCGGACGACAACTGAGTCAAGAGAAACCAAATATGTATGTAAGTTTACCGGGAAATGGCTTCTTCTCTAATATCCAAAGCACTCGTCTTTGTAGAGTTTATCACTTTGTTTTAGATTTCACTTTTGGTTTTTGTAATGTCAAAATCACTTTGGATGGAATTTTTCACTTGTTCTGTGCAAGTAAGGGTTTGTTCACATTATACGTGTATGGGCTCATCGTCGTCCTCGTCATCAGAGCGCCTGTCTGCGGGGGTGTCGGGGGGTGAGCGATGCGGAGGCGCGGGGCTGCCAGGGTCGAGGTCAGGCGAGGGTGTTCGTCGCGCATGCGCGTAGTAACCCAGAGCACCTAGCGCTGGCGCACCTAGTGAGCCCAGGTGTGCCGACGGCCCTGGCAGGCCCAGCCCGAGAGGTGGGACGCCTCCTAGCGGCGCACCGGGGTACAACCTGGTGACAAAGAACAACATAGTTGAAGGACGAGTAACATAAGTAGCAGAAGTGCAAGGAGGCAATGTAATGTTTGGATTTCAAAAACACAAACCTTTACCACCTCTATTGCTACATAAATTTGTATTTATTGGAGAAAAATTAAATACGCTTACTGCGCTTTTAGAGCAAAGGCCTGTGAAACTATTTCTAGACAAGCAAAACTCACCGATAAGGCAAGGGCTTCTGCAGCGTGTTTGCGCTGGCTGATGCAGCTGCTGCAGCGGTGGCAGCAGCTTGCCGATAGTACAGGTCTGCCGCCGCCGGCGCAGGCTGCGCGGGGTACGCTGGTACCCCTGGCCAGTAGCCTCCGTACAGCCGCTGGAAAGCGGCGTAGTTGCCTGCCTCAGCAAGCAGTTCTAGTCCTACCGCCGTTTGTCGCTTCCATTTTGTCCTGGTGAGAGAAAAGAGGTGGTGAATAAGGGTGGCATTTAAGCGACAGGAACAGCATAATCAGCCTATAATGTTCCTACTGCTGGGATAAAGATCTCCTCTCGTTGAGAGGGAGTGGGCCGTAATCCATCACGCGGGCCCAGTGCGCATAGGTAGATGTCACATGTCTTCGAAGTTTTGGTTCTAGGACATGCCGGTCTCCTCACGATGTTTTCCTACACTGTTTTGAGAGCAGTGGTGATGAAATAATTTACACAAAGTAAAGCGCCTCTCTAGGTGCGAACCTACGACCTACAACTCGTAATTCGCGGCCATTTCAACTGGGCCACTGCTCTATCACGTACAGGTACATTATTGACATGTGCAAACTGTCATTATCAAATAGAGCTAGAGTAGAGCATAGCCTTCTGCAATTTTTAATCTGTGATCCACTGGGCTTTCAATGACATGACAAAATTAATCCAAGGATTGGTTATTGCAAACGTGCACCCAAAAATGGACAGAGAAATCAATATATTGATGCTAAATAAATTGGATCGGCATTGATTCATTTCGGTTGTAAGTCAAATGATAATTTTGAATTTATGTAGACTTTTTTAGTTTAATTATATAATTAAACTAAAAGAATTGCGTGTTCTATATATATAGAACACGCAATTCTTTCAAAAATAATTATGTTCATTGTCAACGAATACTCGTGAACCAGTGTCATATTATACCATCGCCTGTCCTATGAAGATTTGATGCAAAACCGTCTCTACAACATTTTCAGGGGACATTTTTTTTCCTTCTTATTCCGTAGACAGTAGATAAAAAAATGACCGAAATGAAATCTTAGAACATAATAACAACTATTAAGAACTCAAATAAAAAATGTAACTCAATCGCAAAAAGTACGATTGAAAAAGTTCACAGTCCATTTGAAATCGAAATAAATCGTTACGAGAATCCCACAAGTACAGAGAAACGATTTATGTCACATTACAAACTTAAATCGACTCTAAAATTCTGTGAACTGCCGTTTACGGACCCTACGGCGATAGATCACGCGCTGTGACCCCAATCGTCATCAAATTTGTCACAGTGCACTCGAGACTACAATGGAGATACCACAGTGGTAAAACTAATAAAAAAAATGTAAATAAAATAATAAATTTGACAAAACGTCTTGGGCACTAGTGGAGTCGCCGGAGCGTGGTCGAGTACTTTAATTTGATTTATTTGATTCGGTTGGAAAAGGGTAAACGCGTATACATTACGCTACAATACTCACGGTTATTACTTTAGTTTACAACTGCTCTGTCCCACACTGCTATTTAGCAAAAAGTTTAATGGTTGCATACTTGTAAAGAATGATGATCTAAATTCTATAGGACTTTCGAAGAGAGACTTTAATTACAAACATTAATAACATTTTAATTTGCAATTGTGAGCACTGAATTGGTTAAATGACTCACGTAAAGCACTGAAAACTGCTGAAAATTTTACAAAAATACCTTCTGCTATTCTTTTTTGTTCAGGGATGTATGTATGTACCTACGTCTATATAAAAATGTCTTCTGTACTTACCAGGCTTACCTAATGAGTTTGTCAGTGTTTTGATTCAAAAATCCAATTATCAGTTTCATTACTTTTTTGCTTTACATAATTACCCTTTCACTAATTCGAGGAAAGCAACTAAGCATTAAAAATAATAAAATAAAAATAGCTCTCTATTTCTGTTATTCGCATTTATTTTTCGCGTGCATCAAACAAACAAACGCATCCCCATTTGAAAATTTAATATAATTTCGTTGTGGGTACTCGATTAGTTCCGAAGCGGTTGGTTATTGTCGTCGAGTGAGCTTTTTATTAATTCGTAGGGAGTCGCTCGTCGCATTATCATTGCTATTATTAGTCGCGTAGTGTGCGCCCATTGTTAGCCGCGTCCTCGCACAACCAGACGCTTCACTGGCCACCTCGTTAATTAATTTCTATAAATGGATCATTTAATTTTATTAAATGCAAATGAGGGGGAGGCCATGTTTTAATGCTCGTCATTCCTTAAATAATTAGAATTTTTTGTAACCCCATTTATTATCATCTGTCTAGTTAATTCATAGCCTAATACATAAACCAGCCTCACAATAGAAGACTTTAGCTTCAAATATAACGTTAACACTTTAAGCCGTATTAAACTCGATTCTAATTTAAATACTACACTTTAATTATCAGTAGCTGACAAATGATCGATAGAAAGCTGTGCTCTCATTAATCATGATATTATGACGGCTCGCTCTTAGTGTACGTCACTCGAGAGCACTTATTTAATTGTCAAGTGCTGAATGAGGGGCAATCTGCTCAGTGACACTATTCTTTTTATTGCCGCCGCGGGCTACGAACAAAAAGCTCTCGGAACGCACTTAAATTTGGACTGCCATCTCAAGTCGAGACCTCTCGACAGACAATACGCTCCTCTCTGTCTAACTCGAGGGCGCGAGGCGAGAGCGGCTCTCCTCCGTCCCTGTTCCGCCGTCCCCCGGTGGAGTCTGAGTACGCCCCGCCCAGTGGTTTAGTGATTTGATGCTGCGTGAACTGATTCAATTGTTGTTCGAGGAGACCCGTCCAAAAACGGGCCTTAACAGCTTTCGTTAAAGACGAAAATTGTCCGGTAAAACGATCCCGCTTACGACCTCTCCGGGGGGGAGGTTGTTTATCTCAGTTTGCGTTTTTCGGCGACGTGATGCGAATTCGGCTTGTATATCCGGCAAACAAAGAGTACTTTCATCGATCGGAACGAGTCGCGGCGCGCCGCCCGCTTACGCTCTTAAAGTCGGGCCCAATTTGAGCTTTATCGAACGTTATTTATACGCTGCTTAGAAAGTTTCAGAAACATGTTTGTGTGAGCGCTCTTATGGGAATTGTTTGAAGTTTAAGCACCTTTATTGTTGTGAACATGACACATGCCTATCTGAAACAATTTTTGAGCCTCCGGCTGTGCTGTTGCATTTAAGACGGTTTTGGTAGGGTTTAAGGAAAACTACTTCAGTAATTTTGTTGGAGTAGCGCCACTTTTGCCCACTTATTTTAAATATATGGCTTTTTAGGCTTGGATTCAGTTGAAGAGAGTGAAGCCTTCTTATATTATGTATTTAAATATTAATTTGATTACTGCATTCTTTTTTTAATTCAATAACTTGCTTAAAAATATGAAGTAGGTAATACCGATGGCTATTTTGGGACTAAATTGCATTTTAATTTGAATATTAAAAAGCACTTTAGTAATTTTATTACCATTATAATTTATTTTTACTTGCAATCATGTTTTTGCAGCTTTATAATGTATACTTACCTACCTACCTAAAGTTTTTTTTTCCCAAACTAATGATGTCAGATATTTTAAAACTGAATAAGAAACAAGGAATAAGTACAACGATGAAAATATATTTTGATGTACAGCTGTCAAAACAACTTTGAAAGTTTAAAATGTGAATACCTACTCATTCAAGTAGGTACCTAAATGTGGTAGGTACCTAATTATTGTTTTTTGTTTCCAATTAGGTACTAGTGGGAAGAACAAGAAATATCAAAAATGTGGGGTGAACTTTGTGATGCAAATGTGGAACAAATCATAAATTTCAAGTTTTTCAAACATGAGACATAGTTTGAAGAGAGTTTCATTCTAAAAATATTATTTTTTTCTCAATCACATCATTGGCACCAGCAAAAGACAGAACTTTAAGGAAAAAGGAGAGCCTTTGCCCTACAGTGCAATGGGACAATGCAGGCTAGTTACATTAGAATCACATCTAGGTACCTACATATAAAATATTACAAAAAAAAAAACTACTTACTACTCTATAAAAATCTTGGGAATTACAAACAGAGAAATTGCCCACAAATAAAAAAAATATTGACATTTCACATAGGTATTTCACATTTGATAAGTATTTGCTAGCTCAAAAAAATGTAAATCACTTTTTCCACTGGTCACTGGCCCACTGATGCTTCAGTGTTGGGCAATTGCCTCCTTTTTTTCCGTACTTTACACTATTTTCATCAATGTCTGCCCTGCAAATACATCTAGATGCAAGTGTACAACAGGAACTTATAACTTTACAGAATATTAAACGTTGCATAGTGCCTCCCTGCTTATGAGAATGTCTGCGTATACGGACTTATTGATTGAATGGATTTATAGACTTATCACGACCGATCTTAAACTATAAATTACCTTCTTTTAATAATATAAAAATCTCGTGTCACAGTGTTTGTTATCGAACTCCTCCGAAACGGCTTCACCGATTTTTATGATTTTTTTTTGTATTATATTTATTTGGTAGGTCTGAGAATAGGTCGAAGAAAGTTTTTTTTTTTTTTTTTGCAAATAAAATTTTCGTGGTCAACTAGTTTAACTACATAATTCTTACACTCCCGCCCCTAGCAACGCCGCTACGACGACGCTACAAATACCTAAATATTTAGTCAAATTATTTAGAATATAATGCGATGATGACGATGAGCTAATAGTCCACATCAATTACAAATCTGGTCATAGAATAACAGTAAGGACCTACCCGGTTTATAAATAATAACTCCTTTACTCCGGATTCCAATGAAAATGCCATCCACGTGATGCAAATAGCAAAACGAATAAAATAACTTTGCGAATAACAGAGGTAGGAAGAGATTATATCATTATTTATCGACATTTATGAGCATCGGGTGAATATAAAGACCCATTGAAATTATACATTGCAAAGGTCATCAAAACGATTAACTATTTGATGCTATTACTCACTACCATAGTGCGACTGGAAAAAAATATGAGCCACATTGAATTGAAGAAATAACAATTGTAGCAATTTGTCTGCTAAATCTAAATTAAGTAATCTTATTTTAATGAACAAGTAGGTAGGTGTACAATAAAACATTTCCTGCAACTGGAACGTTCACTAATATCAGATTGCATCATGCGCCAGACTTAGAACTGCAAAATTGCTATAGAACGAATAATCCGTCTCGCAATCCGCTTATTAAAACCCGGCCAAAACTGAAATGGCATTTGCAGTATAATGATTAGTGGTTAAATGATAAGCCGGGCGACCGGAGCGTCCTTGCTTCGAATCCCGTGTCTCTGCCGTGTAATTTGGAAGGGTTCGCTATAACCGATTAGTCTGGTTCTCGGTAGCTACGTTGAGTCGCGGAACCCACGCATTATGTCATTAGAGATGTGTAAGCACACGTACGGAATTTTAATAAAGCTGCCGCTATTTAGGATGCTAGAATCAATCAATTGAATACTCTATTGTTTAAAAAGCACGTGCCGTTCCGATTGTTCGATGTAATTTACGGCTTGTCGACTTGTTAACGATTCTTTAGGTATACTACGATTTGTAATCGATGAGGGAGACTTAAATGGTGCAATAATAGAAATTGCTGCATATTAGAGCTCAATGCTGCCCTTCGTGGATATATTTACAGCAGTTTTCATATATTCATTTTATAGTCTACAGTTTTCATGCTATCTTACATTAACAGTTTTTGTATAAACTTCAATCAAATATATCCAAACTGTCTTATTAAATTGATCGCTATGCTGCAAAAAATCTAGTTTTACAGCTTTGGTGTCCTTTTCATAGTACCAAAACCTCTTTCTTCTACCCATATGGGCAATATCATCTCTTCACACTACACGAAACCAGAAATTCGAACAATAATCAGTAGTCATGCGAATCCAATGTTTCATGTGGTGTGACTCGAGGCTCCCACGTAGTCTGGGTGATCGGCAGCGTTTATACAAATGATACGAATTTACGAGAAACCCTAACCGTTTAGTCTCTAAAGAATATTTACACTTACGCGTACGTTTCAGTTTCCATATGGGAAAATGATCGGTCATACCGTCAGTATTCACCATCTTTAAATAAAAATGTGTTTGATATATTAGTGAAAATCTAGTGAGTTTTAAACAATTTTTTTCACATATGTGAGTAGTTATCTTGTTAGGTTTTCTACCCAATTTTCCAGGAAAACCAATTTCGCGTCACTACATCTGTAGAATCTAACACAGAAATCAGGGCGCTTGCCCTAAAAGTTTAAACTCATTTATTCCATAATCTATCTAAGCATTGCGAGCTTTTAGATGTCTTAGTAAAAAGTACGAACACACTGAAATCTACTTCACTTTGAACACGACACGTCAATATCGATAAATGATAAATGATTTATTTTCTATAAGTAGGTTTGTACTAACACTTTTTTTACACGTCAATTATATTTTTTTAAACTAGATGAGGTCGGCGTTTCCTACACACATTTGTCATAAATCGTGCAGCTCAACTCAGAACTTCAGGATCTCAACGATTCGACGAACAATACCAAAGAAAGGACATTTGAGTAGGCCGCGTAAATTACTCAAACTGCCAGATCATGATTAAAACTAACTAAAAAGGAAAACAGAAAAAGGAAATGACCCACATAGTCCTCACATTTACAAAAATTACATAAAAAAAATACTTTACAAAGTAAATATTCATGTCATTGTATATATATAAAATTCATCAATATCAATGTGTATATAAAAAATCCGGACATAATCTTTGAGGACCATGTAGATTGGTGTCTGAAATGATCTTTTGAGGAAAGAACCACACAGATTGAGTGGACCTGTCCAGTCAGTGCACGCATTTGTCAGTAACCATGCAGCTCAACTCAGAACTTAAGGAGCTCAACGATTCGACGAACAATACCAAAGACAGGACATTTGGGTAGGCCGCATAAACTACTCGAACTGCCAGACCATGATTAAAACGGAAACAATGACCCCACATAGTCCTCACATTCACAATAATTAAAATAATATAATACATTATACAGTAAATGTACATTATGTACATGTTTAAGTAAATATATATGAAAAAAAAATAGTGTAAAATAGCAAAATAAAAACAACATTCACTGTCTAAACCTATTGGAGCAGCTCAATCCCAAGCCTTTTTGTCCTCAATATAGTCTTTTACAGTATGATAGGCTTTCTGGCATAGTTTTCGCTTTATAAAAGATTCGAATTTATTAATTCTTTGTTCTTGAATGTGGCTAGGAAGTTTATTATAAAAACGTAGGTATACATTGGCATCTGAAGAGCCACCTATTTTCTTAAGCCTTGTTGTAGGAACAACAAATTTGTGTTTGTTCCTAGTATTTATATAAAGTATTTATATATCGCACATCTAAATCAATAAAGTCGACAGCTACAACAATTCGCTCGAATATTATGACGCGACTTAATAACAGACATAGTCGTGCGACCGAACTAGTCGCAACACAGGTAGGTGTTGTTACGAGCATCATTACAGAATACGTCATTAGGTAATCGCGATGGATTACACGTTTCGACGACTAAACGCCGATAAACGACATTTTGTTCGCGGCCCCCGGCTTATTGTGAATTCACGATCGTTCCGACAAAATATTATAACTATTGATGAATCATGCTGTGAATCAGTCTATGGAGGTTTGATATCTAGGTATGTTTGGTTCGATATTCAAACTTTATTTTATAATGATCTCGTATTGCTTGCATGGAATTAGCATGTACTATGTAGTAGCTTGTTTTTGTAGGTAGGTATGGAGGAAAATATTTGAGGGTTTTTCTCAAGTGAGAAATATTTAGCGATATGCATGGAGCCACATTTTCCTTGAATAATGCAGTTGGATTTTAAAGGGTAAAACAATTAATTCTAGTACTTACTTACTTGATTGCAGGTATTGCAAGCAAAATTAAGTCTATTAAAATTTGATTCTACAAAAACTTATTTTTGTGTTATTGTTGCTGTGTTTTTGTGTGTTTTTCAATAACAAAAAGGTTATATTTCATAGTATTTCTCAAGAAAACGATAAAAATAAATACATTGGATAAACTTCTGATACTAAATTATCTAATGGAATAACTGTTTAGATAATAAAAAAAATAACAGTATTTTGGGAACCTACAATACCAGTGGACCGGTATGCGGAGGAAATTCTCGACGCCATATTTTAGATTTTTAATAGGTTAATTAGTTAAGTTCGGATATTTCATCGCACATTGGTGGTTTAAAATTCGGCATCACAGTTTTGTTCACCAAAAAAGGAAGCTATTTGAAAAAAATTAAGTAAACACACACCAGTGGCCGGTGGAGGCAGATAGTCGGCGGTGTGGTGATTAATAAGAGGTGTGGAGCGGCGCCGGCGCCGGGCCGCCGGTGACTTGCAGCCTTTGTGATGAGCGAGAGCCGACGCGGCGACGGTCACACGGTGGTGCCAAGGAAAGGTTACAGTTATACTGTAACAAAAGTTTGTACTACTTTCAGAAGCTTTTCAGATACGAAATTAGTAGGTAGAAAACTATAATTCTAGATTAAAGTTTCTGCTAAGCTGTCACTCTCTACATATTTGTAGGCGCTGACTGCAACTTCAAGACCAATGCTTTATTTTTTCCACCACTCAATTTAAAAAGACCTACATCTAATGTTTTTTATGGAAACTGAGCTTTTCACCTTATAAAGTGCAATGATACAACGAACAGACTTTAACCTGAAAAGCATTACACTGTGGTAAGCAATTCTCCTCGGTTCTTACACCTGTGGCGTGGGAATGCTAGCAGCTGGGACACTTATGTTGCTAATGTTGCCATCAAGCTCATATCGACGTAACAACACTACAAATTACTGATCTACTTAATTGCGAAAAATGCAATGCAATTTAAAACGAAACAACCGCTCACTCTCTAATTACAAAATTGGCGAATGTGTGAAACAAATTATCTAATACCAATTAAAACTGATCGCAGCAAATAATCAAAATTATAATGTTTTTCATTTAAATAGTTTGTAGAAAATCACTACGCAAGTAAGCAAGAAGTTATGTAGGTGTGTAATTATTTATAATTAAGCAAAAAGCAAACGGCGTGTCTTGTAAATAGGTAATTAAAATTAATTGTTTCACTTTGGGTCGTTATTAAATAGCTTTGTGTTGTTCCAAATTAGGAGTAACCATTGTTCAAAAATAATCCATATATTAGTATAATTTATTTTGTATCCGGGAACCAGAAAATCGGTGATTATTATTAGTAGGTAGTGGCACTATTCTATTTGGGCAGCCGCCACAAAAACCAAAGGAAAGTGACCGCACACAAAAGCCCATTACATCCTTCAATTAACTACGATTTCACACCCTTTCACGAACCGAAAAATCGAAGCCCAAACATTAGTTTAACCGAAATTATAGAAAATCAATAAAAAGTGCCACAAAAAGGTGCAGACACGGCGGCGGGGGCGTGAACACCCGTGCGGCGCCTGCGCAACATTGACACTATACTGTCATACACGCAATCACAAAGCTAACGCGAGAATCACAAGTACCCAAGTAATCTACTCTGAAAGTATGGAACAAATTAATGTAATCTGATTTTTTTAACAAAAAAGTTTAGCCAAATGTAGAGCTTTATGGTTTATTTGTGAAAAAACCTGCACTCTATGCTCTACTATACTCCGATCAATACTAACTAGTCAGTTTTTAATAAGCACAATCTTGATTAGAAAGATGGTATTCAATCAATAGGAAATTAGTACAGTTTGTTATTAGCTACCGTAGTTTTTTGTAAAGGACGCGTCGGAGGCAGCGATCAGACGTACCCTAATTACAAACGTTTGTTTTTAAGATAGCCGCCGTACTATCATCGACAAAACTCCTTTGTACTACGAAATTTTTTCTTATAAAATATAACAGCACTTCAGAATCTTAATTATATAAAGAATAGGCAATTAATTGTAGCTATATTATATTTCTGTTTATAAGGTTAAGTTATCTTTATGGCTTTATTGCGAACTTGAAGCGAAACGAGTTTATAAAAAATATTTAATGGTTGTCGTTTTTAATTCGTCATTATTTATTTTTAACCTTTTGCTGTGAAACAATGTTGTTTAAAAAAAAAACAACGTTTCGGCAAACAATCGCATGTACTTTTAAGAAGTAAATGTTTAATTCCTGTATAATTATATAAATGGAGATTGAGCCCAGTGTCGGGCAGTAGCAGTCACATGTTGACGGTTTCGCTGACTCAGCATTGCTTTGTGAAGATCGCCGACTATCTCACGACCACTACTAGCGTTTGTCCCAAGTCACTAGCGTTAGGTGATATCAATATTAGTGTCTCTCACAGTGTTTGACATATAAAATTGAATGGTCTAATAAACTCTTATGAGCATTTTATTATCTAAGACGGAATGTCAAATATCATTGTACCGTTGATTTGTTGTGTTTTATGTCAATCAATCGTGATAACTAGTGCCACAGCATCCTGTCCTCCGCCTTCCGCATCCAGTCTACCCCAGCCACCTTCTTTAGGTCGTCCGTCCATCTGGCTGGGGGGACCCACACTACGCTTGCCGATACACGGTCTCCACTCCAGGACTCGTAAGGTCGTTTTTTATGTAATCTGGATGATTTTATAAAAACATTGTAACATTATACTTATTCAAACAAGACCTAGACAAACAACTAAGCACATGTATACCTAGCGCTTTTATTCAAGAGCATAAAGAAATGGTTCAAAATATATATAAGATACGCGTCTTAGTAGACCATTAGATATTGTTTAATGATTTAAAATAATGTTGTCACATTTTTTTTTGGAGCTGGCAACTAGTAAAGAGGTGTGTATACCGCCCGTGACTTGGAACACTAGTGTTAAAACATTTTACTTCTTTTAGGCTTCGCCGCAGTCGGGTAAAATAAATTGCCAGTTAATTGTTTTCTTTCTCTTCTTGTTTTCTTTTCTACCTCTATGTTACGTACGAGAAGTATTTCAATTTCACTCGGGTCATCATATAATAAGTCAGTTTAGTACAGAAGCCCAGGAGGTAGGGAACAAAAAGTAGCATGGCTGGTCTTATTTTTTGCCTACTTAGTTTCCATTTTAGTGTGTAGTCTGTTCCAAAAGTATCTGATGAACATGTAAACAAACCCTGTTCAGGTTAAATTCTTACGCATTCTCTCACTAAGGGCATTATTAACACAAACATCTGTGTTTAGAAAGTTTCTATTTTATATCTCACACCACGTTTGTCGACAATATCATTGTTTGAAAAATATGAATTGTAATAATTGAAAAGTCATCGACGAAATCTTTAGCCTATAAAATGAACCTCTTATATTTGCAAATGAAAAACGTCTTTAAGGTGAATAAAAATAAGAATTTCGGGTTGAAGAGCATTCAAATAATGAAATCTAAGCACTCAATTTGTAAGTAGCACACAGTAGTAGAGTAATAATTGGCATCCACATAAACGTTTTCTGATCTATTTGTTTGTTTCCTTTTTTGTTTCATCTGATACTTTTGCAACAGACCATAAATAGTCCACACATTAATTTACTATACCCACTAACAAAAACAATACAAAAGTAGCATTAGTAAAGAGCGTTTACTTTTGGGCTATAACAATATTTTCGTATCATATAGCTTATGTATCGAAGTACCTAGATACCTACTAATGTTAGTAACCTAATCAAGTTCACTAGAAACCAGATTAGGTGTATTCAACGAAATAACAACATGTATACGGTTATTTCCTTGTATAATTTATCGCATTATTAGCACTGCCAACGCACATAAACAGTTTATCAACGTATTTGTTAAAATCGTCTGAAAAAGACGTGCATGTGTGTGTATACTGAACATTCACAACGACAAATCACATTCGGCCATGTTGTTTAAATACTCTAAACTCGTATACCTACTTAAAGCAGTATATACTCCTAAACTCTTCATACATTTTACCTCCATTAAAGGTTTTTTTTTTTGTTTAATTGGTTCCGAAAAAAATATTAAATTGTTCGGGAATCCCAAATATTTATATTCTGAAAACCTGTTGCGACGAATAGCAGCGTATCACCCTTATTGTGTAACACACTATCAATCTCAATCGGAACCATTTTGAAGGATATTACTATTAATCCATTGCTTCATATGTTAGAAAAAAAAATTGCTCAACAAAGTAAATAACGCAATGAATGTTGTTGAACTGTCAAAATGAAAGCCATTGCTACTGATAGTGTGTTGCAAGATTACCTCCCTGGTAATAATCATTTTATATCATATCAAAGCAAATTATCGAAGTTTAAGTTATAGATGTTCAGCATCTTTTCAGTTTATTGTAAATCTTGCTAATTAGGAAGTGTGGATCGTAGTCATCCAAATTAATCTGCTTTGGTAATTACTTGAAAGACTTCTTGTATTTCTTATAATAATAATAAAAACGTTTATTTCAATCAGAATCCATAAAGCATAATAGTAAAGAAATAGTCAGCGTACAAATATAAAAAATAACATAAAATAATTCGATAAATAGCAGACACAATAGAAATGAAGATACATAATAGTAATCAGTCATTTATTTTTTAGGATTAGTATTAAATCAATAGAGCTGGACTCCTTTAATAAAGATCGGTCCTTGACAGCTCTGGACAGAGAGAGGTGGAAAGAGAGTCGGGAGGCCTAAGCCCAGCAGTGGGACATTAACGGCTAATATAAAAAAAAATTAAATCAAAATTCCGAATATCACAGATTTTTTATATTACAGGTTAGATACAAGGTTCAAAGGAGTATTCATTCAAGAAAAAAAATGATACATAAAAAATAAACTTAAAATAACTATGTAAAGTTAAACTAACCTTCTATTCTGATACCAGGTCTTGACCTGCGTATCCGTAAGTCCTAGTTTCGCAGCCAATTCCATTCGGTCCTGCACGCTAAGGTACTTCTGTCTCTCGAAGGACTTCTCCAGGGTCTGCAGCTGGTGGTCCGTGAAGGCTGTCCGCGCCTTCCTTTGTTTCTTCACCAGTCCTGACGAGTCTCCCCCACAACTCTTGCTTGATACGTCGTCGGAGTCATCTTTTACACCTGTTGTAGAAAATTTATAATTATAAATTGGTTCAAGAAACTTTTATGAGTCTCATTCAAAACACACCTGAAAAACAAAATAAAAAAACAATTTTTATTTGTTGAATTCAGTTTCTGCATATCTCCGCTGTCTATAAGCTCATTGTCATTAAATAATTTGCTAGGTACTAGTATTGTGTGATAAACTCTGACTTGTATGTAAACTCTTTTTAAAGAAGTTACATAGTGGAAGCTTCATATTAAGGCTACTAACAATGCTGTTTAACATCCACCTTCACGAGCACACCTTCACGAGCTTAACATCAGCACTTTTGAGAAATGTATCTAAAATGATCATGAATCAAAAAATCAAAATTCATTTATTCAAACTAGGCTGAGAATCAGCACTTTTTGAACGTCAAATTGTCAAAAATTAGATAAGACAGTCCCCCAAAACGTCCGCCCTTTATGCCATGGTATATGACACAAATCTGCCTTTAAAATAACGTAACAAACACTGTTCTTAATGATATTTTCTTCGATAATCATATTTAGTCCTCAAGCCCACTGCCTCAGTCATCGACCTCAATGAAACGTGTTTCTTATTAGAGAGTGCTTGTCCTCGGCACCAGTCACCACAGAAGCCTTCCCTCGCTGTAGGGCTTCTTGCGGTCACTGGGCCTCGGTGTCCTCGGTCGCTTCCTTCACGACACTTGTCTTCAATATACATACTACTTAGCTACTTACAAGTTCGGGCTTTCTCACACTGGGCTGTGGTTTCGAAAGACTTAAAAGATTTTTCTTTTTTTCAGTAGCCATTCTACTGCAGCCTGTGCAGCATTTCTTTAAAAACCGTTGGAATTTTGCTCAGACAAATATTAAATATATTAAGAAACTTTGCACACCCTGTTGTTCGTATGCCAATGCAATGTATAGTATACTGAAAGGTGTTAAGAAAGTGTATTTTTTTATCTTCCAGATGATATCTTTATAATCAAGAGTGTGCTCTAATAAACCGATAGAGATTATTCTGTAAAATGTGTGATGTACAGACGCCAGCACATCAAGCTACTACAATCTGTCAAATTTCTTTAATAGATTTTCAACTTTATCGCTAAAGCATAAGGTTCAAAGTTGATTGGGAAAATTTGACAGTTTCGGGTAGCTTGATGTGCTGGCGTCTGTACATGAGAGCAAATAAATAATAGATATCATATGCTACACATAGGTATGCCATAAATCTAGTGTGTGTTGAAACACATTTATCTTGCACTACAGTGTCCACATGTGACATGTGTGACATCTACATACATCGCCACATGCGAGCTACGCGACGTCACGCAAAATCCTGCATTGCGCAAGCAGAGTTTACAGTCGGGCAGTAGCCCACAAGACACAACACCCGACTGGTCGGAGGATCCTCCCTTTTCTATGATGGATGGTGTAAAGTTCACTTTTACACCCTGTTCCTCATACCTCTATAACACCATGCTGCTACACTTGATATGTGCCTAAATACGCTACGCTTCGCTAGGCCTGTCGTGTGACAAACGTTCTAGGTAGGAACAAAACTTAAAAAAAGAAAATATTTGTTCGTTTGTTTGTATTATTTGTTGTTAATCGCCTTATAATAAAACTTATTACGTGCCGAAAATTCCGAATAATTTAATATTAAATGTTTGAGTATTTGAACTTTTTATGGCTTATAAATTCGCAGTTCACGGTAAATATTTATAGGTGTTTCTTTTGTTTATTGTTATACGATCCATAAACAAGTTAGTGTATTTAGGGCTTTATTGAGCGGCTTTCGCGTTTGATATAAAGTTTTACAGCAGTGCCCATAAAACAAGCTAAAGTTCGTTAATTGAATGGTAATCGAAAAACGAGAGACACCACAAGAGTTGATGTAATCTTTACAATAAAATGAAATGCTGTTCGTTGTGAAGCGCATCACTCGAGAACGGCTGAACCGATTTGGCAATTTTTGTATGAAAATATTCGTAATAGTCCGAATTAGGTATTTTTTTGAAGAAGAACTGGAAAAGTTTCCAGAAAAATGTAAAGATTTGGGAAAACTAAACGTTCTTTTTTTCTATGGGAATTTTGTATGAACTATTTGGATAGACACTCGGGTCAGCTAGTTTTAAGTAGATTCTAATTGGACAAGAGTATACAATACCTGGCCATAAAAATGATCCATCGAGATTTAGAAAGAGACTGTCACACACAGGTATGGGTGACAGAGACGACGCTCTACAAAGTCGAACTTATTCTTAAGCTCGATGTCCCATATTTACGCTCGGGCACTACATTTTCTTGACCTAAAAATAAGAGAAAAGCTCCTTATCCGCAATCAGATAATATTCTTAAAGTCAACATAATATAATACGTGTTAAACACAGTAAGGAGACAAAGGATTAAGTGTATAATGCGCAAGGAATTAGCGCAGTGGAGCGGTGGTTGCGGTCGCGAGTCGCGGCCGTTGCGGCTTGCCACCCATGTACGCGTTCACTCGCAACCCGAGGCTTGGCGGCTGTAACACAAACCGTCACGTTTACGTTTACTACTCGATGATCAGATAATTGTTTGTGAGCAGTACGGTGGGTAAGACTTGGTAGATTTTTGTAAATACATAGCATTAATAAAATTATTGATTTTGTTATTGCGTAGCACCCAAATGATTTGAACATTAGATGTTTCATTTATTACTTAATATGTAGGTATTATTAATTTTTACATTGTATGTTTCTTTTTCTGACTTACATGCCTTATCTATTCAGGTACTAAATATTTGTAAGCCATCTCTAAATGGCGGAATGTGTCTTTGCGCTGAATTTCTTACACCTAAGGTATGTAACATCTTAAGTAGGTACAACATTTGTGCAAATCAATGATTTTAATTTGGATTTTTTATAATTTGATGTGAAATACAAGTAAATAAAGATACAGATTTTTAAAATTGGTAAGTCCTACCATGGGACTTATAATATTTTTTGCTAAAAGGCTATTGCAGTTTATTAAACTATGCAAACAAGTCTAATTATTTTTACATTAAGCGAACAAAGGAGTAAGTCGTACGTCATTAGCAATGTACTTAAATTAAAATAATTTTATAGCAAACTGTACTACAATCAATTTGCAGATCAAAAACAACTTGGTTTTCAATTACAAGCGGTTAAAATGTTTACACATAAACGTTTTCCGTAACAAACAACCTTGGATATAAATTGCTCGTTGGAGGTTCGAGCTGATTTTTTACCAGCGACCCTTTAGCCGTTTGTAATATTGAGTATAATTATGTACAGGCAGGCCATTAGGGTACACCGCTGTTAATTTATTATAATGAGGTCCAACTGCCGACTGCACTTACTCGACCGTGAAAATTATTAACATTAGTGCACAGTAATGTACAACACAATGCACACGTTAAGCTACTGCCCTTATCAGGACTGCTCCTAAAGCTTATATAAATACACTTCACTTGAAATAGCTGATATAGGTATTATGTATCATTTTCCTTCATATTGTTGTGCATTAATTCGCGGGTCGCTTCCGGAGATATAAAAATGCTATTAACATTCAGAACTAAATGAGAACCTCATTTAGCTACGACTCTCGAGTGAGACTTTCAATCGATTAGTTCTCATCGATTTCATAGCGCCTGAAAGCGCTTTGAATAATATTCAGTTCACAATCTACATGAACACGGATTTCAATCGACTAATTGAGAAATCGGTATGATGATGTGACGCAAATGCTAAATGGTTCAGTTGGCATCGGAGTACGGACACACGATCCGAGTGGCCGAGCGGCCGTGGCGCAACACTCGCTGTTGACGATTATACCGAGATCATTGAAAACTGTATCGAATGTTATTCATTGCGAGTGGCGACCCACGTTCTTACCTACGACTTCATTGAATTAATCTATCAACTGGGAATTCCATGTATTATATTCCATTTGGTATAACAATGTAAATAAGGTTGATAATTTTAACAATGCCATGATTACATAAATGTTCCTATTTTGACGTCAGATCGATGTATCATACGACTTGTTTATCACGTAGGCACGTTATTGGAGTACCATACGACACCCCACTATTTAACTTCTACAGAAGCAATTTCCACATGGTGCCTGTCCCCTCGGCCGACAAACAGTCCAAGTCATTCCGTGTGCCTTAAAAATCATAGGTATTATTAACTCTACTTTATTTAATAACAACTTTGAATCCGCTAAAACAAACCCGTTCAATAACTGACTATAATTGTGTTTTTTGTCGTCGACAAAATAATCACTGGTTCGACCTCTGTTAAATGTAAATATGAAACAAAATGCGTAGGAGCGGCTCACTAATGGCTTTATAATTGAAATTATGACTTATGCTGCCCTACACGTCGACAATATCTAGCTTGAGTGACGACCACTGCAGGATTTGTGAACAAGAAGGTCGTTGAAGAAGTAAGTGACACAGCAATGGACGCAAAATGTATGCCAGCGTGTGTCAAGTTGGTCCAATGTGTAGACCTGGCACTAAACGGCCTCGTCTCTCTGTCTGTCTCCGCAATAACTCTTAGAGGACAATCCAGTACGCACGAGTATCTATCTACACAAGTTTAGGCGTTAATTGAATATTAAGTTACTTAAGTGAGCGCGGTTGATTTCAAACTAGTTTTAATTATTCGATAATTATAGCGATAGCTCGATTAACAAATCTGACAGTGAAGGCCGTTGTATTAGTACTTGTCAAACGGCACGACTTGCTAAAAGCTTTGTTCAGTGGCCTTTTATACTAACATATGCAGTACTCAATCGCTAATTCTTGCTTTTAAATATGCATATGAATATGTAAATCAAAACACAAATTATTATAAAACGCAGCTTTATCATTAATTTTATTTGAATATAAAATGTTATCTCTAAATCTAATAATGATTATCCTAATTAAACTTTTAGAATCGACTGAAGACAAAAACTGTACTATTTTAATTAGGCTTACAATGTTCACAATGCTATGCAATGGTTATTACTTATATCAAGTGAGTGTAATTAAGTAATTAAAACTATTAAGGCAGGTGTGTCCATAGACATTGAATTTCAATGACAACCTAGATTAATGAGAATGACAGCTGGTGATAAGGTCGTCTGAATTTATGCAAGGCTGGGTACCACGAAGTGACTGAATTATTTGTAGATGCTAACAATATAATACAATAAAGTTATGACGAGATATGAAGATAAAGGAGAGAGGACATTTTGGATAGGATAGGCATAGAGCAAGTTCGATAAGGTGCGATAAAATGATACCCTAAATGGAAGTATTAAACTGGTGCTGGCGACTAAAATGTCGTTATTGTTCAGAGTGGGCGTAAACTATGAAGAGCATTCTGTAGAACTGCCTATTCCTTCTGAGATAACAAGTGTAACACTTAATAAACAATGACAAGGTAACGATAAAGCAATAAATTACGGACATTATTCAAATTAACTGACGGATGAACATGGAATATTGTCTTTTTATCGTTACCATCGTCATCAGACGTACCCAAAAGGAGAAAATTGCCAAGAGCTGAATAGGCACATCGATCACAATACAATGATGACTTAACCTAGAAAGAAGAACGCAGATTTATAGGCTTGTCAGCCGTTTAATTAACTGTAATCCCCTGTAGAAAATTCATTTAACAATAGATTGTTTTAATCACTATATAGGTACTCCCACTCTTAACTACGTAATTAATATAATTGTTCGATTAGTGGGAATTATTCTCTATTCATTGCTCTGTGGGGACGTAATCGAACATGAGTTACGGTTACGATAGCTGAAGTAAAGTTAAACCTATTTATAATAAAAATAATAACTGCTTAGATAACCTCCTGGTTCTTAACGACGGCACTCTTGAAACAAAGGAAATAATTAATCAAATTACAAAAGAGACGGATTGCAAAATATTTATTTTGGGTACTATTACATAAAGTTAGAACGTCAGTTGCATTGCATTGCAGTGTAGTAGATATCTAATCTAATGGCAATTAAAATCTAAACCGGTAGCGAGCAACTAAATAATAGTCTATATGCCGTTTATACAATTTGCCTAATTACTGTAACGCTTGCTTTCCAGAGCGGCGATGCAAGAATAATGTAGCGGACACATGTGATGAGCGATAGCGACTATACTTAACATCACATTTTACCTTACGACTTATATATTCGGATTTTCCCTTCGGTATTTTTCTGCCAGAGCATGTTAGAGTCATAGAGCTTTATCAGTTTTTAAATATCCATATCTGGCACTTTTTTTTTTTTTTTTGAGTATGGGAATTGATCAAATGACCCCTCCCGCTCTGGGTGGAGCGGAAGGTAGTGTCAGACTCATACTGACTAAAACCCACCCGTGTTCCTTCCTTAGCCCTTTATGTTCCGGGCCAGCGGTAACCCTTTCTAATAATCCCGCTGACCCAGCCATATTTGGTACTTATAACTATTTCCAGAAGACTTTATCTTTGTGAATATAACTTCTTTCATCTAGCCAAATTCTGGACCAACGAAAACAGAACAGTATTTTTACACTAACCGATTACGCTACAAAAAACACGATTTTAGGGTGCAAATAAGATTTTCTCGCTACCTTTCATGCAGCGTGCCCTAACTCTTAATGAATTGATGCACAATGGGCGCGCGGGCGCAGGCGGCGTGTGAGCGGCGCGGACGGAGCACAATGCACCGCGCATGCGCGTTATGTCACGACTGTGGCATAACACGTGCAATCATAGCCAAGCAACAGGCAACCCATGCTCAACATCACTCAGCATTCAGCAGGATTTTATTTTTTATGGAGTCTTTATGGCTTTGAACTCTGCCTGGTCAAGGAAAGCTTGAAGCAGCAGTGAAGAATGAGTCTCTCTTATAACTGTCTGAAATTACCTCAAACTTCACTTACTTAGGGAGTCAGGATATCTATCACAATGTATTTTGAAGATTCTGCCTCTATTATAAGACACCACACTAAAATTCCCCAATAACTTTCAGTGGTTTTCCCTGTCAATACAGTTAAACAATTGTCTTTTGGTTATACTGCCTCTTAGAACTACTTGAAAATAATGTGACTGTGTAAACATTTTAGATTAACCAACCTATAAATCGCTTGCGGGTGTTCTAGTATACTGACGTTCAGAGTCCGACTATTTTATTTCTAAAGGTTATTGACGGAAAAACGTGGAAATTAATGAAAATGCAGATTATGTGATTAGATTACGGCTGATAGATAGATAAAATAGACCGAATAAATTGGGTTAAGGCAAGAGTAAAATATGGTAACAACAAAATGCAATGGTAACGTTTACTAAACTTTCATAAACAGTCTATAATGTTTCCTCAGCTGGGACACAATCCTTCTCTCTGTGAAAGGAAGTGGGTCATAATATACCACGCGAACCCAGTGCGGGTTGCTGGATGTCACATGTATTCGAATTTTTTGTGATTAGTATAAAGGTAATAGGTAATACGGGCTGGTGTCCGTAACTCCACGTCAATACGCGTATTTTGCGTACGGAAAATTTTTTGGTGATTAGTATACTTAAGTAGCAACGAACTTTGAAGATTTAAAATGGGTAAAGACTGATTGAGAAGAATGAAGTAGAAAAACTCTTGATGATGATGATGATGATGGGACTCCCTTTTCCGCACTTAGACTCCCATTCGGTCCGTTGTGCGTGGGGATTCTGGCTAACAGAGCCAGCCTAGCTCCGCCCAAAAGCACAGAAGCTTCCTGGGAGCTTCACAGGCTTCGCGGAGCGACCTCATTGTTCCGAGGATTTCTGCACTTTGAGAAGCCACGGCCTCGCAATCCAGGATGACGTGGGCGGCTGATTCCTCGGCATCAAGGCAGCCCCTGCAAAGGGGGCTGTCCGTGGCGCCTATGTTGAAAAGATGTTTGTTAAGGAGGTTGTGGCCCGTAATTATGCCTATTATACTATATAAAGCTCGATTATTATTCTAAGGTTATTTCTACTCAGGCTGAAAAACTCTTAGATAAAGACGATATTATACCAACAATGATGATATTGCTAGAAAAACGCGGTAGGAACGCTAACTACGAACAAACTTAACAGTTATAAGGTACGTTAATTTAATCGTTCACGTAAGTCAATACATGCTGCTTAACAATGCGGTGATTTTGCGCTAGCACCAATTACGTGCAATTGCGATTAATGTAATTGTTCGCTTACTACATGCATTTTAATATATTTCCCCCGGTAAAGAAATGTATTAAGACTTGCAGGTCTAATTGAATCTGGAACAGTCATAAAATATTTGCATGAATTAAACGTTAATTTTACTTTTATTACTGGAAAATTAATTGAATTCGAATGTGTGAAAAAAAAAGGATTTTGTTTCAATATCATAATCAGCCTATAATGTTCCCACAGCTGGGACACACGCCTCCTCTCTTCGAGAAGGAGTGGGCTGTTATTTTTCACGCTGGCCCATTGTGGGTTGGTAGATATCACATGTGCTCGAATTTTTAGTTCTAGGACATGCTGGTTTCCTCACTAGATTTTCCTTCACCGTTTTAAGAGCAGTGATTCGAATCCACGGCCTACAACCCATAAGCCGGAGTCGTTACCACTGGGCCACTGCTCATTGATTTAGTACGTTAGGCATAACCAGATTTTTTTTATTAGGCTATTTTTCATGCAATTTCGTAATAATCAAGGATTATGTAAGATTAGTTTAAAACAAGGCACTTAAACATCAAAAATAGTCCCTACGCATGCATGATCCAACTAAACCTCAAAAAAGGGACGTAATACTTCATCATAAAAACATCGATATCAAATGTATCGAATACAAAATAACGACGTATCAAAGCGATACCGTTTCGCGACATATTTGGGCCTGTCGGTGTGAAATCGAATGAAAAATTATGCATTTTCCGATAGCTTTTCTAGCTACCGTTCAAGTGGACTCTGAGAGGCTATTACACGGTTTGTTCACACAAGTTACGTGTGCATAGGCCACGTTAATATCTACGTAAGTACCAGTGAGATAAGGTTCGATAAGCAATCGTAAATATCTACTTGTAAACTTGCGTCGTTCGTGCTCTACATCTTTTGTGTCCAGAAATCTCAGATGCTTTGGTGTTGTGATCTCTGATTATAATTCAACGTTGGTTTGTAGATTATTGTTGCGTGGAACAGCTAAAATCGATATTTGGTACTAAGAATCTGCGAGTTCTAGGATTTGCACATGGGATTTGTAACTTTCTTTACCCGGAAACTCAAGCGAAGCCGAGGGTATTAGTAAGAAAAAGCGCTATTGATAGGAAAAAGCTAAAATACTTAGTTATTATTATAGAAAAGTACTTTGTAATACGATTTCTATTATAAATAAATATTGATATAATTTACTAATGCTCTTTCAGTAAACGGTACCTATATTTAATTCATAGACTGATAGAGAAGCGGTAATTGTCGAATTTTGAAAGGAATTTTGGATATAAAAATAACTGTTTACAAAACATCATACATCTAACTTAGTGCTTACGAATGCTAGCTAAGTAAACTAATCCATTAAAAAACATGATGTTGTAAAATATGTCTAGTTTTAAAATTCACATATAAAGTCTGAGTGGGCATGCCTACTGTTGTAAATTATAGCGGAATCGCGAAGCGAAATATAAGATTTAGAAAAATAAATATTAGTCAGCGTCACTTTAAGATTATCTCGGCATAATTTCTACTACTTAACACTTCGGTGAGCTTGTTCATCTCCTAGTAGTCTACACTTTTGCAGCTAAGTAGATGTACTAAATAGAAGTTCTTAATTACTTTCATGAATACTTTGTTTAATCTAAACAAATATTTAAAAATATATGTATATACACACGTATTAAAAACAGATTCAGTTTCTCATTAAACATATCAAAGCATATGGTTGACAGTTGTAACATTACTACAACTAAACAAACTTTAAATAATCCCCTCTGGAAAAAAAGCTAATCACAAAGTCTTGAGACGAACCTTTATATTTTAAATCGAACCCAATTTCACAGCTCGCATCGCCTGTCAAATGTGACACAAAGCCAATCGCAGCCGTATTATGAGGGAACTCAAACTGACCCTATTTATATCAATGATAATCTATTTATTGTCACAATAAAAACTTTTGATGTTATCAACTCGCAGTGATGAAAGAATCGTCACCTTCCTCTCGTCCTTATCGCGATGCCAAAAGTCACGTTATACCCCAATCCTTAAGTTACTTGAGACTTTATTGTTCAGTCAATAAGAATCGTATTAGCTTGGTTATAATTTCATGGAAGGTATGCTAAGCAGCTTACTGATGCGATGGTGCGGACTCGAGGTGAGGCTTGCTTGACGTTTCGAGTGAGTGACGAGTCGATCCAGTGGCATCGGTTGTGCACTACAGGTACAGCCAACGACAAATAGCTATTCACAATTAATTAAATTGTAGTAGGTACTGTGATCGTGACTAAGGAATCTGGGTGGGAAATAAACACCTGTTAAACATAAAACACCTTGCTATTTGATATGCGCGAAAATGTATTTCACAACGAGTAATAGCACAAAATAAACCTTTGCAAGATATTTTGCAGTGTTCAGTTCACGTGATCAGTGATAATAAATAAGTTTTGCAATGAAAACTAATCGCTTTGCTCGCTTGGTTCAGGTAAGATACTCATTTAGTAATGTCAAGGAAAACACGATATTTGTGCAGCAAAATTCGAATATGCATCGTATGTTTATTTCATTGCAGTTATTGTTTTTTCTCGATTCGTAGAAACCGAACATTCAATTTGATCGTGCGAATGAGTACCCTGTCATTACTCATAGATTAATTACTTAGTTAAATCGTCTTGGCTTGTATGGTCACTAATTGCTGTAAACGTTGTGTTTTTTTCACATTCTCGGTAAGTGGGTTTTTTCAAATTACGATGCCAGAGGTTTTGTATTTACAGTTGCATGAAACGTTTAATTGCTTCCAACGGATGTTAAATACAGTAATTGGGAGGTAAATTCGTAAGATAACGTATACGTTAAGAAATATAATAAGCATGGGGTGTCTTTACGTGGCATACGTAGGTACAAAATAACTTGATGGACAAACGAAAATAAATGTACACAAAATTTAGTTGTACTTGACTGTACTGAGCTCATACAAATCTGTTGGATTTCGGTGAGCTATTTTAAAATTTAAAAAGCGAACGTAGCTTGACATTTGACAAAAGCTGATTATGATGTCAGTTTTTTTCTTTTTCCCCCGTGTGACACCGAGAGTCCTTTGAGCCAGGATTAATTTGGTCCGTTTTATAAGGGCTTACTTATCTCGAAGCCGAGTGTTAGGAACGGGTTGTATTTATCGCAACCCATTATACATTTTATTATTTAATTTATTTAACGCTTCGGGTTTAGCTCTTGACTATTAAATCGTCGATGGGATAATGTGATCTAAACTCAAACATTACTTAGTCTTAAATGTGTTGTTTTGTTCATTTATTTAAATTGAACTTTCTAACAGATCGTTTGTGATTAAAGGTTGTTTCGAAGATTGGGATGTTACTGGTCAATAAAGAAGAGTTTTATTTTATAGCTTTATTGAAAAATAAGATAGGATTAATTCTAATTTATAGCAATTTAAAAGATTTTATGCAAATAACGTGTGTAATATAAAATCTTGATAACACGCATTTGTCTTAGTGTATTAGGTAATTAGTTTGAAGCCGAGCCGTATTAAACATTAATGAGGAATTATAATGAAGCTGGGATTACACGGTTGGGGTTTTAAATTAATAAATTATAATAATCATATGCAGTGCCCTTAATACGCCGCCTTAAGTGCCCACTAGTGTATTGATTGTAACTTTCCAATGTTATACTTAACAGCTTTGTGATTGAAACATTTTAATAAAGCTGTGTTTTTATAATGCTTGTTACAGCCTCCTTTCGTTGTGTATAATGGCAACACAAATTATTTTTTTATTCGATATCTTTTCAATTTCATCTTTTGGTGGTATTTTCGATACTGAACAAGCTGTGAGCCCAATAGAATTTCCCATCGGATTAAAATGACAAACTTCCATATAACTATCATCAATTTTCAAAAATCCTTCCTTAGTGCTCATTTTCGCTATGTTTATGGAACTCTAGTGCTAGAACTAGACCAAGCGATTTAGGCTGTGCGTTGTCTGTCAGTGAATTCATAAATGAATTTAAGACAACGCAAATATATAACATTTCATCGTGACTGTAGGGAGTACAAAACTATAATTATATTGATTAAAGATTTGTAAGATAGGAAAAACTTGAACAAAAGTACCTACACGATTTAATTTTTGTGTGAAGATTCTCCCAATGGAAATAGTACTCATAAAGTTTCAAGTATTTACTCGAACTAATAGGTATAAGCACTAATGTATTAATGCGTATTATCAATTATTTGTGCTAACTCAAGATAATTATCTTGGAACAAATTATGAGAATTATAGGCTTAGGTTTGGTTCCGCGTTACACGCCGCCATTTTTTCGCATGTCATTATTATTTGAAAAAAATATAATTAATTATACGGTAATAACTCTTAAGAACACTTAATTAAATAATGTTTGCTAATAAGCCTTCGTTTAGTCGTAAAAACTTTGAATAGTTTAAGTTCTAATTAGGAATACACACATAAACCGTATCTAATATTTATTAAGTTTAGGTACACTTAGCGTTCGGTCATTGTATTTTTTTTTTTTTTTATTATATTGAAAATAAAACTTGTTTTTCTTCTTCTCCAAACCTGATTTTGGTCTGAACTGTGTGAACTGGTCTATTTGGAGCTTCGCCATGTTTATTGTTATTTATTTAATGTTTCCTTTTTGCTTATTTCCTAAACTACATCTTTATTCGTTCTGGGTTCACATTATGAGAATGCCTTTTGTATAGAAAAAATAATTGCTGACTTTACCTAACTTCCGCATTCCGAGGTAGCCGTTTCAACCCGACTTATTGCTTTTTTTAGCTTGTTAGATCTTTAAGTGTAAGGGCTCAAAAGTTGGTTGGTTATGACATCTTAAAATGCTTATAATAAGCAGGTGCTAACTACAAACATTCAAAGTAATTCAAATATCTTCGCATTAAAAACGGTTTTCTCAAAATATTCAAAGTTCAATCAAAACAATAAAAATGAGAGTCACACAGCATTTGTGCCGGTTGGTCGCCCGGCTCGCATCGGAAGAGGTCGGTTGTGACAAAAGCCTCCGGATCGAGTTGCATCCCCGCCCCTCCCAACCCGCACCGGACACCCTCCTGTCGTATGCACCTGCGTGACGTTTGACCCTAACAAGGTTGAAAAATAACATCGTAAAGACATTATGTCGATCGGATTAAGTTTGTTTTAATAAAATAACGATTTGTAAAAGTGACTTTAATTAAGAACTTAAGATAACAATTACATGTTGCTTTTTTTTTAAATGAGAAGACCGTGTCGGTAAATCAAAAGGTAAACATTTTGTGTAAAATTATAGCCAGATTTAGAATAAAGGCAGTGAGCAATAGCTAGGTACACTATTTAAGTAAAGTCAAATGAACTAAAATAAAGCTATTCTTCGCGTAACTTTATTGAAAATTGAGATGTCAACAGTCAGCTACAAGTTTATGGAAATGTATACGTTTTTAGTTTAACCGAATTAGTAGAAGATACATTATAGATCTGTGGGTAGGATAAAATATGGCGTCCAATCCAGTTAATCCAAATTAGGAGTTCTACAAAACTTTTAAGTGTTTATGGATTAGAATTTGTAATATTTGGGCATTTTTTTATGTCGTGATTGCAAGACTGTCTCCTAAGAATGTAACCAGCTTTAGAACAACTTCACTTGCAATAATATCATAATCCCGATTCTCTTTCCCTTAAACCGATTTATTGACCCTGTGGTCGGCACAACATGTCTTTTTCTTCCATACTTCTCTGTTATAGGCCGACCGCTTAACTGAGACGTTGCCTGAGGTAACAGCGCGGTGCGGGAGGGGTGCGAGAGCTCAGTGATTCGTCAACTTGTGACAACTATCACCCCTCCCGCACCGCGCAGCTACCTCAGGCAACGTCTCAATTAAGCGGTCGGCCTATAGTCGTCATCTCGGGAGTCACCCTGTTTCTATCCATATCATGTTTCAAATACTCCATCAATCGTTTCTATGGTGATCTCTATTATACTCTTATAGCCATCTACAAAACAATGTATGTATATCATACATACATAAACTCACACCTTCCCATGGGGGTAAGCAGAAATTACAGAACGCCACCTGCTACGACACTTACATGTACTCCTTTTGGTTCGTTTACGTTCATACATCTGGTTAAACCAAATATATTCATGAAATAATGAACAACGATTTGATGAGAGGCATGCAACATCTGCACAAGCAATTTATATCAACAAATACAAATAATCGGATAGCTTTTGCCGAAACGAAAGAAGAGAGAGATTTAGCTAGTTATTATTGAGATGATTTATGACCGATTCTTATAATTTACGGCCGGTATGAGTTAAAATGAAGACTCTTATAACTTTAGTAATAATGAAGCAAATACCTCATACCGCAGCTTTGCATAGTAGACCCCTTCCATATGGAAGTAGTTATCACAGGTAAAATGAGCGTATATGAATCTATTTATATGCCCAGTTGCGCAAAAATTGCTACCATCGGTAAGCAAAACGCTTCGTTTTTGTTTATACGAACCGAGCATTCATTCATAATATAACTTGTGATATCGTATGGCCCCCGGCTGTCATTTGTATATCTTTAACAGTCTGGGAAGTCAGAAGCCCGAAAATCTGATATACCGTGCTACCCAGTTACCGCTCCATGCAAAATACTGATATGCTGTAAACGGTTAGACTTGAAACCGACCCAAACATAGTTGGGACAAGGCTAGGTAGATGATGATTTACTTACTAAAATACAAACTCATACAGGAGCAGAATCAAGAGTTTTAACATTTTGGCTATAGACGCCTATATGGCCTACTCGGTTTTAGTTTCAGATTTAAACTTCAGAAGGCCAATTCTCGTAATACATCTAGTCTCAGTCTCATCTCGGCGACAAACAAACTTGTCAAAATGTAGGGAAATTTAACGTATTTTTGACAGATTGAGACTGACATTAGACTGTGAACGTTCTTAAAATTACGAGAATTGCCCCTCTGATATAAACTTGATTAAAACATGGATTTGGAATTGTTTGTGGAAGAACGGAAGACGATACCTGCCATGCTGTCAGAATATATGTAATTTTGTGCGCAGATTATTATGTACAGACGCCAGCACATCAAGCTACTAGAATCTGTCAAATTTCTTTAATACATTTTCGACTTTATTGCTAAAGCATAAGGTTCAAAGTTGATTGGGAAAATGTGACAGTTTCGGGTAGCTTGATGTGCTGGCGTCTGTACTAGCAGTACCTACCTACTGAATATGTTTGTTTTTTACCTTTTTAATATTTATATCTTTTTACTCTTTTTATTTATTTTGTTTAAATAGTGTAGGTAATTGGCTAGGCCGTTCTTTTAAAAATAAATAAATAAAGTAGCTGACATTATGTTTGTGTGTGCTATCTATAGGACATTGTCGGCTCAGTAGGGTAGGGTCCTACTGGCAGCGGCACCTTCTAATCACATTGTTAGATTTGCAGACTATGTGAGTTATCAGAACTTACAGGTTCTAATCTATATTAATACTCCTCCAGACCGACATGGCGATCAATCTTAGCGGAGGCTAGTCTTCGACTCAGGAGATATTATAGTGCAGAAGTGTGCGCGCAGACACAGGTGCACTCTCTCTTCCCTCACTCTCATAGTCCGTTGGGACGGCAATCCGACACGACCGGAGAGAGAGCAGGCGCAGGACCAACGGCTTAACGTGTTTTCTGAGGCAGGGGTTATCACACCACTTACAAACTCCGGGATGTTACTAAGAAATTCCTAATGGGAAAACCCAATAACACTTGCTTGACCTAGGAATCGAAATCGAGCCCACACTCAGCAGTCGCACTTGCAACCACGGCCCCCAAAAAGGCAGTTAAGTTAGTATTAATCTATACATAGATGGTATAAAACAAGTTCGCTTTTCGAGTCTGTCTGGGTGAACGTTGAGTTCTTCTGAACTGTACAATGGATTTTGATATGATACGCAGTGCAAACCATCATTTAGAGCATTTATTCTGGATGGTGTATTTGTAGGTATAATACATCTCTAACTCTCTAACTCATCGTATGCTGCACTGGCTGACGTTATCACGTCAATCACCGCCTGTCGCTGAAAACCAGCGCTGGGGCTCTGTCTCGTATAGGGTCTTAGCATTATGCTGAGCGTTGGCCGTTTTGCGTAGATGTGACGCATACTTTCTCCCAAATTGTTACTTTGTTTTTCAGTTGCTTGTGTTTTTTTTTATTTTTATGCGTCATGTTTGCCGCAAATAAACGTATTTTCTTTCTTTTCTCTACTAATAATATAACTGAAGAGTTTGATTGTATTTTTGTTTGTTTGTACGTGTTTATACGAATCTCTGAAACTGCCGGTCGGATTTGAAAAAATCTCTTCACATGTGATAGCCCAATTCTCGAGGAAGGTTTTAGGCTATTTATCACCACGCTACAATCCTTATATTATTAAACCGAGCAAAAAGAAAAAGTCGGAAAGAATGCTAAGTGAAAACGAGGTAATAGCGCGGGCGGGCGATGCGATGCGATGCGGTGGGTCAGGGGCCGAAATTTCTGGTGGACAAAATCGCGGACAGAAGCTATTTCACTTCTAGATATATCTAGAAGTTAAATCATAGAAATCTCGATGTTTTCATATACCTCTGCTTTGCACGGGGCAAAGCAGGGGTCGAAACTTAAAGCTGCACAGAAGGCTAAGAATAGTTTTTTTTAATGCTATCTCAATGTTGTAGTGACTATTACAAAGTAGCCTGGAATGTTCTAGTGACTATTACAAAGTAGCCTAAAGCTAAAGACCACTTAAGTGTGAGTCCTACTCGTGTACTCGTTCTGTACTAAGAATTAATTTACATAAATTCTTTCTCTGATTCCCATGGATTACTTAGATGTAGCCTAGGAGTCTTCAAGACATTAGTGAATAAGTTACTTCAAAGCGAACGCACCATCTTCAAACTAATAATAAAAAAAAATAATTTATAGTCTATTTATTTAGTCTACCTGTGCCAGAAACACAAAATAATCGTTACTTTTTGGGTGATTGTCAAAATAAATAATAAATTCATGACTTTTTAACCAAGTTCGAAAAAAGGAGATGTTCAATTCGGTTTTATTTTTTTAATAACAGAACTAAACCATCTTTTAGGATTTATAGCCCAAAATATTTTTTTATTTAAGTTTATCTGAACAACTATGGAATCATAAAAAAAATGATAAACTTACAAACGCCATTCCATCACTGGCAGCACATTTAACACGTATACACATTACATAAGTTAACGTGTTTATCACAATCGTTTCGAAGTAAAGTCTCCTAATAGACACCCTGAGTGGTCGCGTGACTGTACGCGCCACTTTATCGCGGTTCCCAGCAATCGAAGTAGATCAAATTATAATACCGTGCTTACCGTGTTGCTGGTTGCATAATGAGCACTATACACAGTGTAAGTATTACACCCTGCAGGAAAACGTTTAAAATCCGTCTCCGGAAAAGATAACGTGTAATGAGTGCATTGTCGCGTTGATGTCTTTTCTTAAATCTTAAGTAAGTGCTACGACGTAGCGCTCCTGTGGGTGACTTGGGTTTTTTCGTAGCAACCCCTGAGATCATTTTTGTTAATGTTTTACTTCTTTTTGCTGTGTTTTGTTTTTTAAATTCTAGATTTGTATCTAATTATACTCTTATAATTAGACAATAAGTTAAAAAATAAAGTAAAATAAAGTATATAAGTAGATAAAGTTAAATAAGTTAGGAAAGAAAACAACAGGTAAATACTCTTATTTACCTGTTGTTTTCTTTCCTAACTTATTTTTATATTTGTGGATAAATTCTCCACACATTATTTTGCATTCTACTTTTTACAATTTGGATTTATGATGATGAGCTAGTGGGTTGTCATAATTTATAAAACCTTATCATTGAATAATTCTTATGTAAATAGATATCTAAGTAGTCGCCGACCTGCTAGCTAATTCTTATGAGGTTTGAATTTATAACTAAATATATTTACACTACTTTTATCTATTTTGACATATCTCTGTAAGCACCTGTTATTACTATTATTATACTATTACTTAGTTATATTAGATTTAATTCATCCATAGTAGCAGATATAATTTTAACAAAAATGAACGACTACCGTTCTACGCTATTATTTTGATTGTACTATCATGATGTACAATTAAACAAATAATCCTAATTTAACTGTGACCGTGAGTGACATTTATATCGTTATCTGTGTATTTTTTTAGGTAGATATACAGAAAATATATTTTTTTAATCATGAGAGTTCGTAGCATTCTAGATGCCGTATGTTTTTTTTTTGTATCAATAGGATACTATTACGGTATTTCTTCATTTAAATTAAAACGTGGTAAACCTGCCAGATTTTTAGCTTTTTAACTGCAAATTTATTTCACTAACATACCTAACAGCTGGCATAGGTGATCACTGTATCTTTACTGGCTAATCAGTGACTTTAACTGCATATACACCCTCTTACTTATAAAGATTTAAAAGACGTTTATTTAAACGTCAAGAAGCATAAGATCAACAAACCTGGTGAATCAGTAGCCGACCTATCGGAGTCGGAATCCCGGTGCGCGCTGAGGTCGCGAGGGGGCGCGTCCAGGATGTCCGTGATCATAAAACGTGTGCGCGGCGCGCGCTCGCGCTCGTCCCGCTGCACCGTCATCGCCAGCGCTCCGCCGGCGGGGCCCGCGCCGCCGCCGCTCGCCGCCCCTAGCGCATCCAGCGCGGGCCACCCCCGCCCCACGCACAGCTCGATCGCCCCCAGCTCGCCAGTCACCGTACCATCACAGTCCAAATTAATTCCAAAACAATGATATCTAACTTTAGCAACACTTTATCAACAGTGTTTCCGAACTCGCATCGCCGGCACAACAACTTTTAGTCCTTCTCCCTATTGAAAGTCACGTGCTCCCAAAATTCCGATCGAGATAAGTTTGTTTTTCACTTAAATTTTCCTTCCAAATGTTCGCAACATCAATTTTAATTTAATAAATGTGAAACTCCAGATAATTGTTATCAGAACACAGCAACAAAGTTGACACACTGATCGTTCTCACGAAATAAAGTTTACTGCGAATCGGCGAGCGCAGAACTGTTACAAAATGTTCCGTGTATCGCGCGTTACGGATCGCGTGTGATGCGCGGGCGCGGCGCGGCAGTGTGTAGGTCGCGCGACGGGCTCGGCTCGACTGGCGCGGTGGGCAGGAGGCGGGTCGCCAATTGCGCGGCGGGAGGGCGCGCCACCAGCCAACCGCCGCGCGCCGCCGCGGGGCGTGCCCCGGCCATGTTGCCGCACCAACTTAATGCTCTTTTTACCAACTCGCCGCCGGGAGAAAGCTCCGCGCGGATTTAAGCTTTTATACGTGGATAAAACGCTTTTATAGGAAAATAAAGCGTTCTCGCAGCGGGATATCGCACTTTATGACGGCGTTTTACTGAAAGTTGGCGACACTATACTCTAGTAATTGGTTCACGCTCGCCAAATTGAGGCTAGCGTGTCAGCCACCGCAGCTTTGTACCCGAACATGAATAACTTATATTTATGATACAGACTAGTTAGTTATTTATCTCTTGTTTTAAAAATACATTTAGATATAAAATATTTAAGTATTAAATGTCCATACTACCTATAGCTATCGTGACTATGGTGTAGGTACACAACACGTATTCTACAATGATTTGGGCATAAAGATCAAGTCATAGTTCTTAATAAATATATTCCAAATTTTTTTACAAGTAGGTTAGTATGAGTACTTAGGGAGCAAAGCTATTTGTCGGCTAGTCCCCTAGGGGTGGACCTAGCTTACCTACCTAGACGTCTTTAATACATTTTATGCTAAGAGCAACCTGATATATAATAAGTACCTACCTACCTATCTCCAAAATTACCCACCGAAAAAAAACCGCGCTGAATGAGATCTTGAGGTCTTAAGACCTTTGACAAGGAGGTTGGCAAATGCGTAACATAGGTACCTACCTGCCTATATTTTCCCTTATTTTATAACATAAAAGACAGAAAAGTATTTCTGTCACATTTTCTGGATCGTTACTGAAAGAACCTTCCTAAAATAACAATTTACCTAAAATTATTATCATAGGTAATATGTTAGTAGATCCGACATTGCCAGAGATTGCATAAGACAGAGAGTTTTGGGCGGAAAAAGGGAAGGCTTTGCTCAGCAGTAGAACACAAACCCATAGGCTAGCAAAACAAAAATGAAAAATTTACCTATATGGTTAAGAATTTAAACCATGTTAATAATGACAGAATTATGACTATTTTACCACACACATGTATTTACCTGCTACACTAAACTATTTTAATAAACGTTCAGTTTTAAAAGTCTATTAAAATATATTAGATTTATTAGCACCTATTTATTTTTATTAATAAACAATACATACATTTAAATACAATTTGTAACGATCGAATGCTCTCGTTTTCCTGTGTTGCTGTCACATTGTACATAAAATAGGTGCGTACATTTATTTAGTCGTTAAATAACTTTATAAACATTTTAAAAACTCATAGGTACCTACCACCTAAGTTACCTATTTCTACTTATTTTAAAATATTCCACTTTTAATAAAAATAGTAGATAGGTAGTGCAATGGGATGTGTCCAAAATATGGCAATACTTCGCATAATTTTATTTATTTATTTATTTATTAAACTTTATGCACAAGTAAAAAAACTGTACAAAGGCGGACTTAATTTTACTTTTACTATTCAAACTCATTAATTTGTAAATTAGTAAATAGGTAAGTAAATCATAGTAATCGGGATACGTATCTACCGTAACCCGGTTTATATTTGGATTATATTATTATTCTTACCTATTAGAAATATTCCTGTCTGGTCTGAAAAAAATCTAGTTATCTCGATATTTAATATTGTCAGCTATCTACTATTAACAAAGTGTAATTGCTATTAACTTAATTGCTATCAAGAAACGATATGTAAAGGCTCCTACAAACAGGCGCGACACGCGATATAATCGCGAGCGACACATAGGCACCGCTCATTGCGCGACTTGCGGTGCCTTTGTGTCACGTGTCGTGTCGCGCCTGTTTGAAGGAGCCTTAATCGTACACTAACTTTTTCTTGTTACGCACATACACTGTAAGAAAAATATTTGCGCATCTACTACATTCTCATCTGCTTAGCCTTTTCCCAACTTATGTGTTGGGTTCGGCTTCCAGTCTAACCGGATGCAGCTGAGTACCAGTATTTTACATGAAGCGACTGCCTATCTGACCTCCACAACCCAGTTACTTGGTAATACGAAACCCCTTGATTAGACTGATTGTCAGACTTTCGGGCTTCTGACGACCCGTAACGACTGTCAAAGATCCACCAATGACAGCAGGGACCAACGGCTTAACGTATGCACGTTAAGCCGTACGTATGCACGGAAAGCATGCTCTTTCCGAGGCACGGAGAGGTCTTGGTATGTAAAGATGGTCACCCATCCACGGACCAACCGCGGCAAGCGTAGCTTAACCTGATCGATCGACCCGTGCGGCTGTTATTACTTACCCACAAGCCCTTGCGCATCTACTTATTTCCACATCTGCTACTTAGGTACTAGTTTATTTACGAGCACCTACCATTCTTCATAAGTTCGTGTACCTATTTGTATTTCTCATGATAAGTGAATTGTATTCTTTTTGAGAAATAAATGTCTTAAACTGTAAACCGTATCTTCCACTAAAGTTAAGTAGGTAGGTACCTACTGTATTGTATTGTGGTTTTTGTTTACCCATAACTGGCGAGAAAACAACTAGGTACCTATACCTAACACTGGTTTTGGAATAATAAATTGTAGATCTTTTATTTCATTGCTAGGAAATCTTAAATACAATAGGTACCTATACTTACAATCTAACACTAAAATAATATATATTTTGTACAATTAAGCATATACCTAAGTGGTAAGTGTCCTGAAACCGTGGAACGGTTTCAGGACACTTACCGGCGGCCTTAAAGACCATGTACCCGTTACTTTGAATGGTAACAGTTTAGATAGGGTGGCACAGTTCAAGTACCTTGGACATTACCTTACCGACGACCTTAAAGATGATGTCGACATAGAGAGGGAGCGCAGGGCTCTGCCAGTCCGGGGCAACATGCTAGCCCGTAGATTCGCCCGTTGTACGGAACAAGTCAAGATCACGCTATTTAAAGCATACTGTCAGGGCATGTACACGGGTGGTCTATGGGTTAGTCATACAAAAAAATCTCTAAACACTGCGCGTCCAGTACAATAACATTTTCAGGATGATGTTGGGACTTCCTCGTTTCTGCAGTGCCTCCGGGATGTTCGCGCAGACTCAGACTGACGGGTTTCATGCCGTCATTCGGAAAAAAGTCGTTTCGCTTATGAGGAGGGTGCGGGGGAGTCACAACAATATCTTGAAAACTATAGCTGAGGATGTACGTGCCCCTGTGTTGAGGCATTTCGTTCGTCTGGTGGTCTATAGGGAGGTATCTCCCTATTGGTTATCCTGACGGGGTAGATGTCACAGCGCAGGGGTATTCATTTTATTCATTGATGTATGTGATTGTCTTTTTATAAATGCATGAACTAACAATAGTTTTTTAAGTTTTTGTGTACCTACTAACCTGTGGATTTTTGAGTTGTCCTAAAATAAATAAATTTTAATTTGAATTTCATATGCTGTTTTAGGAAATGAGGCACATAATTAAGGTCTTCTTGATAAAATTGCAACATTTGCATTGGAATTTCTTTCTGACATCCTTATTATCCTAAATACATTTGCCACATCTGGAATCATGTAAGTATGTGGGCGGGTGGTATTATACATATACCTAATTTGCATGGAATATAATGATATTAACGTTTTCCCTAATTGGTTTGTCGGAATATGGAACACTTTCTTCTATAAACCTTTATTTAATAGGTACTAACTTACGCAGAATACTATATTATTAAAGCCAGAACATCAAATCAAACCCTTCGTCCCATAGTTTTCTTCTCTGCACTTATGTACTTACCTACTATTTCTTGTACTATTTTAATTTGGAATTTGCTCAAAGTAAAGTTACCTTAATTTTTTACCAAGCCAATCTAATAAAATGAATTTATTTTCTAAATCAAGTTCAGATATTTATCTATACCTAATATACCTATTCTATTATTAAAGCTGAAGAGTTCGTTTGTTTTTTTGTTCGTTTGAATACGGTAATCTCTGTAACTACCAGTCGGATTTGAAAAAATATTTTGCATTTGATAGCTCGATTCTCGAGGAAGGCTATTTAACATCACGCTAGAATGTTTAGGGGCCGACCAAAAATAAAAAAGTAAGAAAAACGCTAAGCGAAAAGATAGTAATAGCATAGACGGGCGATGCGATTCGGCGGAGTGAGTCGGAGGGAACAAGAAATTTCACGCGGACGAAGTCGCGGGCGGTTTTATGAAATTAATAGTCTTGATATCACAATAAAAAAACCGGCCAAGTGCGTGTCGGAACACGCACAATGAAGGTTTCCGTAGTTGGAATGAATTTATCCCAAGAACAAAACCATTGTAGTTGTAAATCATGTTCTCCCATACATTGCAACTGCAAATTTAAGTTGGTCGACTATTACTCGTACCTAAATTTGTTAAACCTACATAGCTGTGATAGTGTTCATTTCAATTTCGTTATATATACTACTGCCGTAAATTTTTCACATATCCAAAGAGGGGTCCATGGCTAAATAATAACAGCCGCACAGGTCAATCGATCAGGTTAAGCTACGCTTGCCGCGGTTGATCTGTGGATGGGTGACCATCTTTACATACCGCGACCCCTCCGTGCCTCGGAAAACACGATAAGCCGTTGGTCCCGACTGTCATTTGTAGATCTTTGACAGTCGTTACGGGTAGTCAGAAGCCCGAAAGTCTGACAACCAGTCTTACCAGGGGGTATCGTATTACCCAGTAACTGGGTTGTGGATATCAGATAGGCAGTCGCTCCATGTAAAATACTGGTATTCAGTTGCATCCGGTTAGACTGGAAGCCGACCAGCGCTGCAACATTTATTTTTTAAATGTCGTAGCATCATGCTGAGATAGGAGCCTTTTGGCCTCGTATAGGACTTTCTGTTTCATTTTCCTTTTGTTACTTTTATTATATATAACTTGGTTTTTTAATTTGCTGTATTTAGTTTAGTTTGTGATCTTCCTGTACGAGTCGCAATAAATACTTTTTCTTTCTTTCTTTTCTTTACATAGTTGGGAAAAGGCTGCCTAGCCTTAAATGGTTGCTTTTGGATCATCATCTAGGCAGATGATGATCCAAAAGCAACCATTTAGCTAGCAGGAGGGGGGAGAACACTTGATTCTAACAAAAATATGTATATCTATGAAAAATTATAGCTTTCTAGTACTAAGAGTCTGTCGGCACAAGTATAGAGCAGGTATTAACCCACCTTTCGCCAGTATGTAAAAGTAAGTGTGTTAAGTAAATTATTATTAAAATTATTATTTTTATTGTTAAGTCCCATGATAACTGCGAGCCTTTTACTTACCATCAATTGGGCTAAATAACTCAGGGCAGCCACTGAAAAAATACTAAGTTACTGATCTACTACTACTGTTAATGATCCATACTAATACTATAAATTCGAAAGTAACTCTATCTGTATGTCTGTATGCAATTTTCACGCCTAAACCACTGAACGGATTTCGATAAAATTTAGCAGAGAGATAGATTGTATCCCGGGGAAAGACATAGAATAATTTTTATCGACATACCTCGCGGGCGAAGCCGCGGGCGGAAGCTATACTATAACTATACTATAATATTATAAATTCGAAAGTAACTGTGTCTGTATTTTACCTTTTCACGCTTAAACCACTGAACGGATTTCGATAAAATTTTACAGAGAGATATATAGATTTCATTCCGAGACATAGGATAGTTTTTACTTGTATCCCGATATTCCCACGGGATCGACACTTATGTGAGTGAAACCGCGGGGCGCTGCTAGTTTAATAATACACCATTTATTTTTATTACGAAAACATAACCTATGCACGAAATGATGAATAAGTCGGCGTCGTGATGCGCTGCGTGGTGTCACTTCACCTTCGGTACGCCACATTTTTCTGCCAAAACTCTGCCTTCATGAAGGTTTTAGTTAAATATAACAATTTCCCCTAAGTATTTTTATAACCCTTGTTTTTATAATTTTTTTTTTATTGCATCACCACTGCTCTCAAAACGGTGAAGGAAAACATCGTGAGGAAACCGGCATGTCCTAGAACCAAAAATTCGAAGACATGTGACATCTGCCAACCCGCACTGGGTCGGTGTGGTGGATTTCGGCCCACTCCCTCTCACCGAGAGGAGGCCTATGTCCCAGCAGTGGGAACATTATAGGCTGATTATGACTGCTGATTTTTATAACTTTCGGGATTAAACCCAGAATCTTTGTATATTGCATTTCTACCATGAATTTACCAGAATAGTCAATTAATTCACCAAACCACACATTACATAGCAGTCCACTGCTGGATGTAGACTTCTCCATTCATCTCGATTCTCAGCAACTCTCATCTAGATGCTACTGCGAAGATCGTTGCTCCACCTAGGATGAGGGCTTCTTATCGACTTGCCGAGTTACCAAACCTTAACTAACATTTTTAATTCAAGGAGTTTACAGTAATAGTAGCTTAATGTAGAAAAACATGAAAAAAATATGTTACAAAGTTTTTTTATCAGGTTATTTGAATAACAGCAGTCATAACTTATGTTCACACTAAAAAGTAACTCCCCCCATGAAACAGTTTGTAAATAAAAAACAAGTAAACAATTTGTTAGATGTGTAAGCAACTAACAAATTGTTTACTCTTAGATAACAACACGGAAACTAATATGTTATTTCCACATTTGCAGACGAAATAACGAATACGCTAATATAAATTTTAATGCTTATATCGTGCAATTCGTGCATGCTCAGTGCAACTCGTAAAGAGCACTAATGGCCGAAGGAAAAAACGGCAAAGTGCTGCAATTACTGTTAGGTCACAGTAGAGCGACTCAGGCGCAGCCAGCGATTATATACACAATTAAAACTACACACACGAATACAATATCTTTAACAATACGTATAGTTGTGTCATCTATACGAAGGTGAGGTACTTACCTCACCTCAGTATCTATTCTTCTGGGGTCAGAAGAAACAGGGGAAGAAGACGTTAGAGGACTGGGCAAAACAATTACCTACCTATTTAGACTTAGGTACAGCCTTCGTTGGTTAAGCCGATCAATAACTGTGACTGAGTTCCGACACTAAATAAATTCGATTTTCAGAATATCAGATAGGAGAAAGAAATATTGAAATTCGCATAGGTAGCCTTGAGACAGTTAAAAAATATTATATCGTTTGTCCATTATTTCAGTTAAACAATAAACTGCTGCCAATTTACTTATTTCTATTTATAAAAGTCAACAAAACGAGGCACTTATTATGTAGTCTTTGTAAGCAGCAGTGATGGTGTAGTACATTTTACATTCAATTATAGGGATCTATGTAAATGTTTATCCAATAATTTTTTGCTACGCCTGAGTAAGGCTAGCATTCATGGGACCAAACTTAGCGCTCTCCGTGTACTGTTTAACTAATATACAAAAAAAACTAAACATTATCATACAAATGCACTATTCAAAACATTGGAACCTAGATATTTTTACGTTAATGGCTACTAGATCATCCACATCGCCTGAGGAAAGTACCTATCTATATACATTTTTATCACATCGTAGCTTACGTCGATGAACATTTATAACGCAAGTGTTCACGACAAGCCGTAATGAAGCAATCGATAATATTCCTCATACTTGACGCTTCCATTACTAGCTACAATACTTGGGTCAAGAGAACCATTAAATGAGTTATATGGAGTAAAAAAACTACTTCCAGCGAATTCCATCTGTATACTGCATTTAGAATTTTCATTTCACGCTCGCGTAAACCTTTAATCGCATGTAAGGCTATTTAATAGTACAAATGCTCTAAGCGTTTATTGAAAGTAACACGGGTGTGTGCACACACTCACACAGGGACGGCATCTACGTGAAAATGTTGGGTACGTGCTACATAAGATGTTTGCGATGAAAACGAGTGTTGTTTGTTCAAGTTGAAGGTTGTTGTGTTGTCAACACGGGGGAATGGTGAACATCATGTTCTGCAAAATGTTCTTCTGTTAAGTGGAAAAATGTCAGACATCAAATGTATTACTTTAGGGCCTACTGAATTTCAAGATGAGAATTAACTCACGGTCGCAATTTCTCACTTTGGGAATGGAATTTAGAGTTGTGTCAATGTCTCTTCACCAAAATATAGCATCAACACATAGCCTGGCCTCGCCCCACCTCGCCAACTTCTCACTTTGGGAATTTACTTAATTATATAGAATGTAGAGATGTGTCAATGTCTCTTCATCAAAATATAGCATCGACACATAACCTCGCCTCGCCCAACCTCGTAGCTACACCACAGTGAGCGCTGCTAGGCGAGTGTGCGTTGGCACTTGGCAGTAATTTCACGCTTCCCGCCGCCAGCCACCACCTGAAAAACTCTAATCACACCATTTTTATGGCTCCTACTTGCAATTTATATTACAAATATGATAATTTTAAATGATAATAAATTTATTAGCCGCTCGTACTCGGCAAACTAGAGCGTTTATCGAGCGTTTCCGTTCTCGGTATCGAGTCGCGTTACAGTTGTTTTTTTTTTTGCTATCGATTTCCAAGGAATTGTTGCTTTTAATTATAATTGTAACGTTTCTGCATTTTTCCGGTGCGGTTGGTCTTTCATGTCCCTTTGTTAATGAAGTCTTCCAAAAATATAGCAAGGTTAGGTACCTATGTCATCGGATGTGGCTCCGGAAATGTTATCAAATGTGTAGCCAATCAGTCACGGTTTCTTGATATTATGGCAATTTCTACTTCATTCATAAGTTATGTAGGAAATTATTATTCTAGTAGTTTATTAATGTTTAATGTTTTATTTTGTAGACCGTGTGGCGACTTTTTTTGTTACAGAGACGTAACTCAATGTAGCTTCCAGTGTTATAATGTGATACAAAATAATAACAACAAAATGTGTGAAATATTTCATTGTTTAGTAAAATTGTCTTTTTGGCTAGGGTAACAATAGGTTAAAATCACCTTTTAGTGACCTTAGCTAGAACAAAACTCAGTAGAGCTACCTACTTTTATTTTATCTCTTAGGTAATTCTAATACCAATTTAGGTGTAGGTAAACGTCTATCCAAAATAATTCTAGAACCCAGTTTCGACCTAGTCCAAAAAATACTGATTGGTTTGAGAGCTCTTGGATGGTGGTCGGTTAAATTAAAACTAGATACTCATCCTGCCCTACATTTTGCTTATGTCACCGTCAAAGACAAGAAAAGTGCAATTTATCTGTCATTATAATCCGAGAATCTTGGAGATTATTATCATTTCACATGCGAGTTATAATCATCGTGGGCGCAGTTAACAAAATCAATAATTGTACAGAGATCTAATGTATTCCCACGTAATTGTTGTGATTGAATGACATAATTGTGTCGCGACTTGCGCCGGCGCCGCGCACCCCGTTCTCCCCCGCTGAGTACCGTCAGCATCAGCCTACTCCTACATATCTGTATATTGTTTTGTTTTTTTTTTTAATATTCCGCATTCTAAATCTAGACTTCAATCTCCAAATCCATGAAAATATGCAAAATCCTTAGTAAATTGATCTTTTTAACCGGAATTCGAAATAGGTTACCTACTACTTACCTTAGAGTTTAAAGTAAGTTCTTTAGGTAGAACAAAGTTTTGTCTAATAAGCGAGTGTCTCAGTGGGTTTGATGGGAAACGCACTAAAATATCACTAACGCTTAATTACATCCTAAGTAGACAACATTAGGTTAGCTACCTTATGTGTTTAACAGAGCAATATCTTTGGGTAAGTATACAAAAAAATACCAAATTAGTATAAAACTATTTTACCATTTAAAATCATTCCTGCCTAAAGATCAGCAGTATGACATGCGTTAATTAAATATTATAATTAATAAAAAGGCGAGCACAAATAAAATACCTGACAGCTAACTCGCTGACCGTACTCTAATTGCAATAATTACTCATTATCAGGAAGCTTGGCACATTAATTCAGAGTTTTTACTTGAGCAAGCTTAACAAATACTTATTTAATTGCTCGTCTTTGTTCCACCAACATTATTAGGTTTGTGACGCAACACGGTTATACAGTATACTAACATCACACAATTTTGATCGTTGTGCAAGCTATCTTGAGACGAGTAAAAAGTTAACGTTACATTGCGCATGCGAGACAGTTCGCGTGCTCGCGTACCTTTAATCAGATATTCTTTGTTGTGTCTAGAAATGATTCGCTGACAATATCGCCGTCATGTAAATGCACTAACTTAGTTATAAAGGCACTGTTAGGTAACCACGGCACTAATTTCTTTTTACGCGCCTATTGACTATTTCCCTGACAGTTTAATAGGCTGTGTGTAACCCACATTAATGATTACTGTTCACTTGCAAATGTAAAACTGTTTGATACTTGCTCATATTATTTTTTGTTATGCGTTCAAGAATTCATATCGACTCGGTTTTTTGATCTTTCCCATTACTGTTGCGGTCAGTTAAGTTGAATTGCTAATAAAATTATATCCTTCAAAAGGACATGTGGTGCAACTGCGCAACTGCTCGTGTATTTAGGACAACAAGACAATCGTAATTAGAAATAATTTCAATTGTAAAAGACATGCTGTTTATGGTTACATGGTCTATTTATACCTTTAATTACAAACTCCATTATAATATCTTCTGCGTCTTGTTGCTGTTGGCACTAATTTATGGTTTTTCATAGACAGTCGTATCTATATAACCTACCTAGTACCTATCGATTGGTAACTTAATTAAATTTGTTTTATTTTATTTAAAGACGTAACCTTTAGCTTAGTAATTTATTCAATTCACAGAGTCATGGTATTATTGTCACAATTTATGAAATAGAAAAGATGACAGAAATATTTATGGTATGGTCCGTTAAAATTTTAATTATACAAAATATTAGCACTCTTGAGATAGGCCTAGCCTTATTTGACCTGATGGTAGGTACTATTCGATCATGCTGACGACGGTACATGTTTGCCTAGATTCGACTCGAGACTTGAACTGACTCAGGTTATAGTTTTTGGGAAATTCAGAATCTGGCAAGAAGTTTAACTCGTTAGTGTTAGGTTCCGTACATACGCATCATGTTGCCTTAACACTTTTATCAAAACTAATAAAAAATAGACGTTGAACTACGGGCAGCTAACTGTTCTAAAAATAGAGGTGGGAAGGACACTTGGCTAGACGTAGTGATGGCAGGTGGAGCAGAGCCATAACGAAGTGGGTGCCGAGCGACGGTAATAGGAGCGTTGTCAGACCAACAGCCAGATAGGTGCCGGCCAAGACCTGGATGATACTCGCACGGGCCAGGGTAGCATGGCACTAATGGGAGGAGGCCTATACTCAGCAGTGGGTGAAATTTGTTGATCAAACTGTTTTTCTGGGAATCACGCTAGACGACAAATTACAATGGGGACCTCACATAACATCTCTTGCGGGGCGGCTTAGCTCGGCCGCTTAATGCTGTTAGAAAGATAAGACAGTTAACTGATGTAGAAACCAGGTATCGAGTTCAAAATTAAAACAATATATTCAAGTCTGCGGTCCGTTTATGCGTTTATTACGTTTATTTCGACACTCTCAAGGGAATCAAAATATACAGGGTGTAATTTTGATCACCGTTATCCTCTTAAGGGGTCATTGTACTCATCATTATGAACAACTTTTACTACGGGACCAAACCTGAAATCGCGAAAAAAAAATCAGACTTTCCCCACATTTTGACGAGTTATGCGAACATAAATGTAGGGAACAGCTGATTTTTTTTTCACGATTTTTGGTTAGAAAAGTTGCTCATAATGATGAGTACAATGACCCCTTAAGAGGATAACGGTGATTAAAATTACACCCTGTATAGGGTACTTCCTGTTGACCTAAAATCATGAAATTTGGCAAGAAGTAAGGTCATATCTTATAAGTAAAGGAAAAAATGCGAAAATCGTTTTGTAGTTACATTATAAAAAAAAAATCCCGTGATAAACTATTTACATACCTACAAATTTGTACGGAACCTTCGGTGCGCGAGTCCGAAATATACTTGACCGGTTTTTTTTTATAGTCAACCAAAATGTTCAACGCTGAAGTATGTACTGAATCTATGGTAACAGGGTCGATGTCCTTGCCCCACTGTATACTAATATAAGATACGTACCTATTATGTACTTATAGTAGGTATTATTGAAAAATACATTACTCACACGTTCAGATACTTGTCAGTTACATAATCATTATACGTGTACTAAATAATTGGTTGAAATACGGAGTTAAACTAATTAACCACATTCTAAGTGGAAACAACAAACTTTATCTTTTTGTGCTATAATTAAAACCTAAATTACTACTACTAGGTACTATAGGTACTTACTAAAGTTAGTCATTTAGGTTGTTTCTGAGCACTTTATGTAATTTTTGTTTGCCTACTCTCAGGAGACAGGCTACAAAACTTCACAAAATTATAGATACAAAAAAGTGCACTAGTAAATTATGTAATACTCGTACTATTATACCTAAAGAATCCATTCAATTATATGAAACCGAAAGCCACAAACTCAGTCGTCCCATCCTCAGACCCACCATTTTTTTTTTCAGGATGGGAAATCATCAAATGACCCCTCCCGCTCTGGGTGGGTGGGGAGCGGAAGGGAGTGTCAGACTCTTACTGACTAAAACCCACCCGTATTCCTTCCTTAGCCCTTTATGTTCCGAGCCAGCGGTAACCCTTTCGGACAATCCCGCTGACCCAGCAGGCTTCGGCCCAGACCCACCATTGCACTGTCCACCATATTGTTACGTCACTTTTGACAACAGGCAATACTTCAGAGGCCCGTAACCCACAAACATACATAAAACCTAAATATAGTCATTAAAAACAATTCATCGCATGATCAAACGAATAGTGGTACCGTAATGTATAGTCGCTCACATAATGTGTACCTAGTTATGTAAGAGATCACCATGAATGTTAGTTCCGAACCTTGTGTTGAGCAATGTACTCCTCAGAGCGTAAAAATCTAATGGCATGTGTGCATGACTATTAATTCTGTACCTACTTTGGAGTACTTAAATATGTAGATGGCGAAAATCGTAGGTTACTTTATTATTTTACTGGTTTTCTTTCTCTACCTTATTTTTTTTTTTTTGATGATGGCTGTATTGTTTTTATATTTCATTATTTTAGCATGAATGTGACACTAATTTTACCTAGTTATATCTATAACTGACGTACCTAACACATACATAATTTACCACATTTAAATATAACTACAGTATATGATAGGTAATTACGTACTGACGTCACCGATATTTCAAATAAACAACAGCTATGCTGTATTTAAAGCCTAAAACCCTAAATTTAAAATAAATGTAAAATAACATGCATTCTACACGAGTAAGCTAAAATTATTAGGTAAAAACATCAATTTTCCTTGTAATAATAGGAAACCAGCGCAAAAAGTCAAAACACCGCAACAGTATTTCCCTTTCCTGAAAGTGGATTGAAAAGCAGCTAGGTTACATACACTTGAAAGAATAACATTTACGACTTTATTTTTATACCTATAAAACTTATCTCATTTCTTAACAAAGCCGAGACCACACGCTCTATACTCAAGAGAACAGTTACCAATTACACTAATTATACCAATACGTGTTACTACCTAAATTCTACTTTCCGCAGCGATGTTATCTAACAGACTATGTTTTATGGCTGAAAATTAATTAAACAAATTCTCAAATTGAAAGTAAAATGAGCGCACATATGAAATCAAACAGTCACATGCATGGGTATAAAATTGGTGTTTAGAAGCACAGCGCGGCCGGAAGCGGCTCAGACACGTAGAGCGCGCAACTAAATAATGAACAAAAGTCATTATAAGTGGCGAGATGGTCGCGATAACGCGGCGGTTAGAGTAAACGCGCTTTTTTACGTTAATTAAACTTACTTCTGTAAACGATGATGGTCTCATTATCTGCATTAAGCACCGCTCGCCGTTCGCAGTGCTTTTTACGCAACGTTGCGCGTGCGCCGGGCGCCCGGGCTCGTCGCCGACGACGCCGCGGGTTGCCATGTTCAAATGTCATTTGGACTATTACAGTTTGTCGGACAATTTAAAAACAGAATTCCCATTACAAGACACAGAACGGAAAAATGTGACCGTTTTATAAAAACTTTTTAAACATCTAAGTATTGTTAAAGCAAAAAAGTTTCGTGTACATGCGACTGTTTTCGACAATTATCCCCTAAATAACGTCTCGTCTCGTAAGCGATACGTGCTTGGGAGCGCAGCGGCGCGGGCGCAGGCCGCAGGGTCGCACTTAATAGCCGGTGACGGCAAAGGACACATGACAAAAACTCTCCTCATTATCCGCTCTATGACAATTCGCCTCCATTTATAATGCTATTAATAAAATAATGGCTGGCAACCACAATAAGAATTTAATTCAGCATCAAACAAACATTAAATGTCATTTTATCGGTAAAACCACGTTTGTAATAACCGTTTTGTTATTTTTTTAATGACAATATTTATTTCTGCATTAGAGTGTCATGTCGTACATCCGCATCGCGTTCCTGGCGTCAATTTATATTATATTGTTAAAAAGTATTCATTGCATAATTGTATTTATTGTGATTACCGCCAGTTACTTACTTCCCCTCTTAAATAACCGCTTGTTGGTAACTAGGTTTTGCCGTAGAGCCGCTCAAGTGGCCAGGTAGACATAGCGTGATTGATTTATTTGGGTAGTTTATGTGTTAGTGTTACGAGACACGTAAAGAGTGCGTAATGGATTTCAGGAAAAAATAAAACGTTTTTTGTCCATTATTTATGTTTTATTATACCTCAGAGTCGGTTTTCATAAAACCGTTTCAGCCAACATAGAATAAAAAAAAATATTGAATGAAATAAATTCAGGCAATATGAACTCATATTGCCTGAATTTATTTCATTCAATATTTTTTCAAGCTTATTTACACATGGTCAAACAAAATGTTATGCTGGGCAAGACGTGTGACTATGCAACTATTTTGCAAATATCCTCATATTATCATAGTTATTATATTGTCTAATGATACTAACTCGCACCGGTATTATTACATTTAGGTCCGTAATAAACCATGACTGCCCATGGCCTAGCTGTGAGGTAACACTTTTTGCATTAATGACTTTGTCCGCATCACATACAATCGAAGGCTGGTAGTTACAGGCTAGGCATGTTACTTATTGAAAATAATATAAATAAGTAATTTATTATTATTTCATAGAGTATACAGACTGCTCGACTGGTAAAGAATATTAAACTACAAAACAACCGACTTCCAAAAAAAACCAAAGTGAAAAATTACTTTAATTTCGGAATTCGGTGTCGTTGGTTTCTCATTTTCGTTTTTTGACACCGACTTCCGAAATTAAAGTAATTTTTTACTTAGAGTGTTTTTTTCGAAGTCGGTTGTTTTTTTTTTGTGAAAACATTTTGTTTTTTTCAACTTTTTAGTTGTACCCCACACAAATTCATATAACACTACTTGCTATGTAAATATCAGTGATAGGAAGTTATTAAAACATCATCAACATAAACTAGGCGGAAAAAATTCGTATATTATTGAAGCTAACTCAAAAACTATACCCTAGCAAAGTTAACAAAAGTATATGGGACCATCCCTGAAACCTCATAGAATTTTGCATATCGGTCTATAATGTTTTGGGGGATCCAACGCCAAAAATATTGAACTGGGATTCAAAAGTGGGATCCAACGAAAACAAATCTAAATAACGGAGTTCTGAGGTAACAAATAAAAATATCAACCGAATGGAGAACCTCCTTTTTTTTTGAAGTCGGTTAAAAACTCACTCTTTACGATACTGAATATTGACTGCAGCTGAAAACTAAGAAAGAGAAAAAGGAATTATTTCTTTTGAACACCAAGCTCAGTTTTCAATAACTATATTCTAGGTATGATGCCAATTCACTCCACATTGCATTGATCAAAAAAAAAAAAACTCATAGCATTTATTTCAATTAAATCGTTTACAGGCACTTTTGAAATGTCAAGAAGTCGGTCAGTCAGAAAATATGAAGCTAGTTGCCCATTCCAAAGCGTAGTAGTTACCTATGGAGAAGAAGTACGGGCAAAAAACTCCATGGTCACTCTTTTAAATTATATTTGTACAAAAATATTAGTTACATTATTAATGTTAAAAAAGACGCGCTAAAAGTGTCCAGAGTACAGCTAATAGTAACAAAACAACAATCCAAAAATAAAATAATTAAAAATAAGCCGAGGCAGCTAAATGATGAGCAGCCCCAACTGATGGCGCCCGTTCATCACGAACATGACACATAGTGCACCCTTCAAAATGATAGATATATTATATTTATGTCATATTTACTCAAGGAAGGTATTTTATTTAATTTAATAACTGGCTATATACAATTTATACCGCAACTAACTATTTACTCTAGGTACTAAATTGAATGACTAACTGTACAAATAAGTACAAAAAGTCAAAGAAGAAACAATTAATTTTCTTTCAATCTCATACCAACTTTTTTTTTCAGAATTTTCCTCTGCGTTACAAATACCTACCTTTTATAAAACGCATTAAAAACTTGCCACAAGACTAAATCCGACAAATGCACTTAAAAACAATTCCAATGACGCATCACACAATCAAAACCAGTCACAAGCAAAATTTTCCGTTTACATTCAAATTCGCCGTATATTCAGCGGTTGTCGCCGGGCGAAGGCCAGATAGAGATGAGGGGTAAACATGAAATCAGGCTGCTTATTACCCAGCGCGTTAGTATGCATGGCTTGGGAGCCCAGCGCCCTACTGCATTACGTTGCTCCGTACATAAACGATGCCTCCATTTACACCTAACTAGATTCAGCCACCCTTGAAGGCAGACCAACTCAATTTAGATTTTATTACGTGACGTCACGATTCTGTTTTGTTAGTTTGGTTTTTATTATGGGATATTATACAGATATTTTTAGTTAAGCCTACCTAGCTACAATAATTTTCAGAAAGTATTCGTGGCTTCTCCTAATTTGATGCACAACGCTTAAGTATTCTGTTATTGTTCATGACATGTCTTATTTTCACTCAAGAAGTAAATTGATTAAACTCATTTATTGGCATTTTTAAATGCAGGAGTGAACTTAATGGTCTAAGTCGGACCCCACACGAACATTGTAGACAAGCAATGAAAATATTAAATGCTTGACTGAGAGGTCTGGCAGCACGTTTTTCGTTGTTTTCCGATAAGGGAACCCATTACATATGTTTGAAACACATTAATGGCCTAATGATACATCATAACTGACAGTAATATCCAATTTAACTGCAATAGAACTGACATTATTACTAAAAATCGTGTCTGTAAACACAGTAATTCCGATCGAAAAATTTCGAAACGAGCCATTTCATTTTGACGTTCAAAAAAACATTAGAAAAAGGTTGACATTCCGTCATTTTCTCAGGGACATTTCTTCAAATTAAACTATTATTAGTTGGCGATCACGTCGTAGGATGCTTTTAATATTGAATTAGGGGAACCTGTGGATACAGCGCCCTTAATCGAGCCTTCGGATGCCGATGTTCGTGTATTAACGTTATATCCACAGTCGTGTAATGGCGTAAGTAATAATAAAGCCCAAATGACACAAAATATTGTCAAATTATAGGCTCTGAAAGCATGGGTAACCACTTACAATGTCTGCCGTTGATCCCTGTGTAGCGTCAACATACATAAGAGGCTGTGTCCTTGAAAGGATTATTATTTGGATTTACTAAGTATGATTGAATGTTATTATGTTAACAAAGGTTTGTTCAGCTAATGATTTTTTATCAAGAAGCAATGCACACAATGCAATGTTCATTGTAGAAAATTAATAAATGCTGAAAATGCCGTTTTTCCTAATCTTTTGTTTCAATTCCTATCTGAGTGTAGGTATACTTTAGCAGTCGAATCTTGTGTAATTGGTCCATGGTTTCTTTTTTTAATTAATCTTTGTAGCCCGTCTATCTTAGGTATTTAACAAACAGTTAATTCAGTAACAACAAAATGCAAAATCATTCTTTAATAACTTATTTAATTGGGGATTAAGTATTTTTTTTGCGATCGCTACACCACTACACTTAATTATGGCTATATCAATAGTTTTCCTTTTTGGGTGCACGAAGGAGATACAGAAATGGCTGTGTCATATTATTTTAGTGGATGACGCCGATCGCATAACTAACAGCTGCAACGAGTCGCTGCTGATTGTAGTGTTTAGTCTCGATACGAATCGATTTCATACGATTTGTATCGAATGATCCAATCGTAAGCTAATAGGAGCGATTCTGGTATATTTTTCGGCTCTCCGACCGATGATTTAGTTCGTACGTGATGTGCTTACACGGAAAATAAATCGTTTGAATCGCATTATATTCATTCGTATTATTAAATGTTCGTTTCTGTGAGAATTTTTGAGTTCGCCTACGCGTCGGAATGTACCGTGGATTAATAAAAAGTGAGTAGCGAAACCATTGAACGAATAAATTGCTGCGGCTTTAGTAAAAATGTTCTGTTATGATGGATTTGACTATTAAAACTTTAATAACCGGAGGTTTATGATCGCATTCATCTATTACGATCTATGGTTCGCTATTTTTTGAAAGCAGAATTAATATTTCGTTAACATATCATTAGACATTGTGAATATCATTCAAACTTTCGAATAATGTTTTATTGATATCGATTTTCAATGTCTCGAAAATAATATTTAATGTTATTGGTGCCATAAAATTGAAGTAGTCATTGATTAATAGATCGTCGAAGGTAATCGAAGGATTGATTGAAGAATTAATGCTTTCACATAAATAAGGAAGCACCATTCTCCAATTAAATAAACATAAAATTCTTGAACAAAATTAATCGTCACAGACTTATCTTTAGTGTGAATAAAAGTGGTACCATAAACTGATGCATATCGATGTCTCTCGGGGCCGATTTAAATCCGATTTGTTTACTCATTCGATGTAACATCGAGAAGTATTATCGCACTCGAACTCGAACCTAATGTAAATTGGTTAATTAGTCTGTTTATGAGTCTTAAAACAAATTAATTTGAAGTGAGCGCGGCCATCTAATCTGCTTGGCGCCTCTTACGCACGTCCCTGTTCAAACTTAGCTACAGTTTTTTAGAATATTGTGTAAAAAGTTGCCTCTATAAGATGAATAGATTGAATAGTTATTTCATTAAGTGCAACGTTATGATTTCGATATGGTTGGCGGGTACATTATACTTAACTATTCTGAAAAAACCTGAAAAGAAAGATAATTTGCTTATCATGTCCCAAAATTGCGGGATTTTACCTTTCAAGCATCTACATAATGATATAGATGCTTGAAAGGCAAAATTGACTAAGCAACATCTGGTTAATTTTAAATATGATTTTTGTTATGTAGTTGAACTTTAAACTGTTCTCCTGTAAAGTATGTCGCTTAGTCAATTTTTCCTTTCAAGCGAGATAGAGTGATATAAATCGACTAACAACCTACGATTTCCAAGGTTCTCGAAAACTGATAAATACAATTAAACATGTCAATAATTATGCAATTTTATTAAAAGTTAGTCTCCTAGTCGGAAACAACACCATCCGTCCGGTCCGGCCGAGGTGTCACAAGTCGGGATACAGATAACAAATACAACCTTATTCAACACTATCGAACTCTTTCTACTTCAACATTGAGCCTTATCTTCCAATTTGTAAGAGTTAAGGTGTGCTTCAGTGAGTGTAAAAGTAAATTTGTCAAGTTAAAGGTACTTAATGATACCTGCTCGGGCCCCGATGACATCACACGCAGTATTGTAAGTGGAGAGATAAGAATAATTCAATAGGTACCAAGGATTTCGATGACACAACGTTTGAGTGGTGGTATTCATTGATTTAATCGAAGTGTACAATGTTTACTTGTACTTTTAAAAGGTGTAGAAACACCTTTCAATGTGGCTGTCGTTGTTGTGAGTGGACACTGGATACCGATGCTAAATGGAAGTAAGCCCACTTTAAAAAAACAATATTCGTAAAAAGGAATTTAAAAAATCCGGTCTGATCCCCTGAACCCTGAATCCCCCGCTATTTCTTTTTCTGTTTTAATCTCTGTCTTATCCACGTTATAAAGCCTTCTTAACCATTTTTTTTTATGTACATAGGAAGATAACATAAGCATAGCATGAGTATAAGCAGCCTATAATTTTCCCACTGCTGGGACACAGGCTCCTCTCTGTGAGAGAGAGTGGGCCGTAATCCACCACGCGGGCTCAGTGCGGGTTGGTAGATGTCACATGCCGGTTTCCTCGCAATATTTGCCTTCACCATTTTGAGAGCAGTGGTGATGAAATAATTTACACAAACTAAAGCGCTTGTCAGGGTTCGAACCTACGACCTACAACACGTAAGTTGTAGCAGTTTCCACTGCTCACCACTGTGAAGGAAGGTAACTCGTGCTACCAATAGGTGCAATGGACCCCAGGTATGTACCTAGAAATAACAGCGCTTAACAGGTCCCACCCCACCATCCTTCACTACGCTAAAGGCCTTTGATTCCTGAAAATTACAAAATGTTAAAACTTTTTTAAAACGTGACAATTCAATGCAGGCACACATATCTTTTAACACCACAACAGAACTCTACCACAGTATAAATATGTGACTCTACTATCTCCATAATATTTGTCATTCCATTAAATCCAGAAAAAACGAATTTACCTCGAAATTCTGCGGCCAAGTGTCAAAGTTACATCGAAGCGATCCCGTGCAAATAACACCGACCCTACCGATTGATCGTCAGCAAAACAAAGCTAATGTCGTGTGTGTTCGGCAGGGCTAATCAAACAGGGACATTGTCCTATACCAATAGTAAACGTCAATATAATCGACACAGGCGCCCTCAGGGATGCGGTGGTATCCATACTGCTATAGAGCAATCGAGAAACGAATTTAGATTTAAATTTGCTGGTATTTGTTAGAGTAGGGACTTCATCTGCAGAATAATCAGGCAGTCTATCTAGAAATAGATTTACCTAATCTATTTCTAGATATATAATAATAAATAATAATAATAATTTTTATTTTCAGAAAATAAACACATTTAGGGTTCACAAAAACAAATTTTCAACTAAAAATTAACATTACAGAAAAAGTGTATCGTTATATCTATTACTATATTAATAAAGATCTATGTAGAAGCTAAATTAATAAAGCATTTTCACGTTCGAATTCCTTTTAAGGTGTCAGAAATGACGATTTACGGTTATAAATAACATTTAACCGCGAAAATGCGTTTGTAAACAACAAAAAATTAAACAAAAGCTCGGTTTTGTAAAGAAAGGAAAGGTTTTCGAAAGGTTTTACATGTCATTAGAATGCGGGCAAAGAACAGAAGGCCAATTCCCGTAATTAAAAACATTCAAAATCTGTCGCAATCTCATCTCAGCGACCATAAATATCAAACACTTGTCAAAAAATGTATGGAACATAGAGCTATTTTGACAGCTTGAAACTGAGCCTGTGAACTTTCTTAACGAGATTTGCCCATTTTTGTTTTTTGAGTGGTCGAAATCATCAAATGACCCCTGCCGCTCTGGGTGAAGCGGAAGGGAGTGTCAGACTCTTACTGACTAAAACCCATCCATGTTCCTTCCTTAGCCCTTTATGTTCCGGGGTAGCGGTAACCCTTTCGGACAATCCCGCTGACCCGGCAGGCATCGGCCCTAACGGGCCCCTTCACTATTGCTGACATCTCTTTGAGGCGCGCGTGGAACACGTACGCGCCGTCCGGCACGGGCCTGGTCCTGATCGGACCCATTACTCTCTGTCCGCAGGCCCGCGCCTACGGTGGCCGGGAGTCGTCACGCGGCTCCCGACGCCCAGAGCGTCTCCTGCGGCTGCTGGGATGGAACTTCCATCCCAGCACTTCCCAGCCCAGAGCCTTCCATCATGGAAGGCTCAGTCCCTCAACCATCCCGCCACCTCCTTCGCTAGCATGACTGCTTCGCAGAAGGAGGTGACTGCTTCCCACTCCCTCTCGCTCCGGATCATGGCTTGAACCAGGGCCGGACACAAGAGGTCGCCGCCGCTGCCGAATAAAAAATTACAGACACACGCATGCTCATGAGTAACAGCAATTAGTTATGTTTATAACCCATGTTCCACAGAATTAAAGGAAGATCCCGAAGTGCACATTTCTAGCTTTGGATTAGATATAAATGGGTATAATGACAATAAGTACCTAACTAGATTTAATACCTTACACGTAATCACGAATCAAAAATGATTTCGATATGGAAAATTACTTCTTAGTTATTCTACTAGTTGTGATTGACTTCGTTCCTAATAACGAATAATATATACTAAGGCCAATGCAATCATGAGAAATCATTACAAACAACATTAGATTGCTTGCAATTTATAAAATGTGGTTACATAGGTAATTATCCATGTCAGAGTATCTATTTATCTATGTAAGTACATCGCAAATCACCTATATGTTTGTAAATCATCTGACAGATGCAAGGCCGAAGCATCAGTTCCCACAAACACCGTAGTAATCTAAAAAACTAAAATCGAATAAGGTTTGGAGCCGAATTAACGTAGGTACCTGCCATTCACATAAAACTGGAAACAAACAAATTATCGAAAAGACAAAAAAACCGTGGTAATTTAACTTCCCCACATTTTATTCCACAAATTAGTCGAAACATAAATGCCCCATGAATGAACTCTAAACAATCCCAAATGGTCACTTAGTGCCGGAAATGACCCGTTTGGCAAATAAATCAAAATTGCACTAGGAACTTAAACGCAGCGATTAGGCGGCGCTTGCAAAGGACCCGGTGACGCTGCGCATGCGGCGACCTGTTTATTAATTTCTCGAGAACCCAGAGGCGGGTCCCACCGCTCTAATTGTGCCTAATTTGAGATACTGCTCGAGACAGAAAGGCTGTAGGCTGCTATAAGCTCACGTCGCCTGAGGCAATTCTCATTGATACAACTTATTCCATTTAAAAAAATACCTACATACGCAGTCATTTTTAAGTGCTTCAAAGAAACTTAGAATTGAATACAAGAAATCCACACTAAAATATTAAATCAGTAATCAAATCCATAAAGTACATTTTTCACACGGATCGTTCAAACTTTATAAAATAAATTAGTTTCTGCCCGCGACTTCGTCCGCGTGAAATTTCACCCTCCCCCCTTTCATCCTCATAAGGGTGGAATTTCGAAAAACCCTTTCTTAGTGGATACCTACTTTTCACAAAGAACACACCCTCCAAATTTCACATCTCTAGGACCAGCGGTTTAGGCTGTGCGTCGATATATCAGTCAGGACTTTGAATGTTATATATACCTATAGATGAAAAGCTTTCTGTCGTAAGGTACCTACACAAAAAGATACAAGACACGTAAAATTTGGTGGCCAGGGAAACAAGAGATTTTACTATCCGGGATCGTTAAAATTTATGTTTCGATGTAAGTAATTTCCTAATTAATGATGGGGTAAGTCCGAGGTTGTCAGTGAACCTAGCTGGCCGTCAATGGTCACGGTGGTCACAGCGCAGGTCAGTCGGCTGCCATGGCCGGCGAGATCAAAACTTTCAAATATTTGTCACACGCCACAATCCATTCATAAAATGCTAATGCGATTAGTTCCGCATTGTTTTTGCTAAATTCATTGCCCGGAGCGGCAAACCAACCAACCTGTTTAGCTTGTGCCATTAATTTTATAATTAACACCTGGCAAAAACATTTAATATGAACACATTATGCTAATGAATATACGTCTTGGATCGCGACAACTAACAACATTACCATATAGTTTTTATGACATTCTCATACATTTATTACCTAACTACGTTCGAGGCGAGGTGTTAATGGATATCATTTGGCTCACACGAATAAATGACTACGAACGGACATCGGGACTCTCAGTATCTCTAAGTGAAACGAAAACGGATATCCAAAATTGGTACAATAAAACGCTTAGGCCCAATAGGTTTATCGCGTCCACTTCCTACACCCGCTCTAATAACCAAAACAAACAACAGCGACGAACACAAAGGGAGGCAAATAAGTCCAAAAAGTGCTAATATAAAAAAGTGTACCCGTTTTTATAAGGCAACGAGTAAGTGTGAGGTCGGAGCGAGGAATGTTGGCGCCTGTCTGAGTACGTATACCTGTCCGTTTATCAATGGACCACGGACAATAAGGTGAAAAAAAATGTGAAAGAGTATCAAAAAAGCGCTTCATCAAACCGATGCGTCCGGCAAGGGTTGTCGCTCGCTATCAACGGTTATCCGTCCGTTACTGTCACTTTATAATGCGCCCACGATCATAAACGACATCTTTGTTTAAATTACGACGTATTGTTGTCATGTGTTTAATCATTAGTCAGAATGATGCCTTCGTACCTTATACAATAGTAAAGTTAGGTGCACATATCAAAATCAGAGTAAGATATTATAGGTAAATCTCCAGCCTACGCCGTTCTCTTGTAAATATCAATACAATTTCTATATGAAAACAGAATAGAATTCTGCATTCCTTACGCGACGTCAACAATAAGTTTTCGACATTGTCGCGTGTAGGCTCGCCAGAACTCGCCACCCCGACGTGGGGCGACATAAATATCCCGAGTAAAGCCTAACACAACTCAAGATGAACACGACAAAACTGATAAGGCCACGCCACGCTCGCCCGAGACATCCCAATTTAGTGCCGGCCCTAAGATAACGCTATTATACAGCTTTTAACTATACGAACGATACGCTAAATGTGTTAAAATCAACTTATTGTGTGTATTTTTAAGGTAAAAGAATGTGTAAGTGGATTGTCACCTGCGCGGATGTGGTGCGTGGGCAAACGAAACGGGGGAACTAATAGATTCTTATTGATTTTTATTTGTGAATCTTTAAATGGCTCTTTGCATCTATAAACGGTAAGAGATGGTCCTTTTATTTTTGCATACACGATACGAATTAAAACCACTACTACTATGTAGCAAACCTGTCCACTAAGTATACCTGTAAGTTACTTACATTTGAACGTAGAGAGCTTCAAAACAATAGATTAAACTGAAGCTTAGTTTTTCAGTGTTTTATTGAAATCAATATAATAAAAAGCAACAATCATTTTAGTAGAACATAGTGACAGGTCCTATCTCTCCATTTTTATACTTCGTTTTCCTCAATGAAAGTCTTCAATTTCTACGAAACGGAAATCAAATAGGTAATTAGGTACTTTAATACATAAATCGGTATAATATCATAAACAAAATCAGGTGTTGATTCACGACTGTTCATTCCTAGAACACGACTTAACACGAGTAAGGAGATTTAGAAGATTACAAGGAAAATTAATTTTGATCAACCACATTTCTTGAGCTTTTCCTAATTGCATTTTTTTAAGGTTGTATTGTGCAGCGTCCTCCTGTGCAGTGTGGCATCATTTTTAATCTTATTTTCCATTAAATGTTTATCTCAAATGTGTTTTAATTTTATGTTTTTTTTATTTCTACATTATGATGTACCTAATTAACATAGCAAAGACCAGGGACTTTCGGTTAATTTTACCATAAATACTATATATAAGTATATATTTTTTGCACATATGTATATTATATACACAAAAACTTTCACCCTTCGATGCTAATAGGAAGTCAATTTGTCGCTTTTATATCCTAATGTTTGCCTGTCAAACCTTTTAAAAATATACAACTTGGCTGTGAAAGTAGCATAATATTATTGCGAATAAGTGTCGTAACCATTTCATATATGCGTGTAGGTAGATAGAAAGTTAAATATGTATTTCGAATAACTTTGTCAGCAATCTATCACCGATACGATAATAGAGCTTGATTGACTATGAGGAACAAGTTACTAATTTATTCAATGAATTACTTAATTAACAACATTGGCAGACATGCCCGTGCCAAACCAGAACTCTCAACTCTTGTATCTAATTAAAGTTTGAATAATATTCTTAACCATTGAGCATGACAGAATTTATACTTCCTAAACACAGGCTATCTTATAAGTTCATAACTCTTACAACAAAGCTGTTTGTAAATAGGTTTCCAAAAAATATCTGTGATAAAAACTGGATTTAATATGAATAGAATTGGATACCAAATAACACTAATGCAAATGTAAATTATGATACCTTTAACAGAATGCTTAATTCAATTAGATATAATACACTCTTATGGATATCTAAGCCAGCTGATATAAAATTTATATTTATGAAGCAACAAATTACTTGAACATAGTTTAATACATTTCAGTATAATCGTAATGCTGATGGCAACACTTAAAACGTCGTAATATTTCACGGGAGGCGCGGAGCCGGGGCGCGCGCCGTGTGCGTCCGCCGAAGCTCGAATTTCCGTTTAACTAATTGAGCGAAAACGACACAACGAACGCCATTCAGCGTGGAACTAATGAATGGCCCTCGAAAAAGCCAATTTGTAGTTTTTTTAATACTTCAATTTGTGCCGTAAACCCCAAAAAAGGCTCGTCCAAAACCACAATCGAATTAGTGTCCCTTGTTCCGGAGATTAGAGGACTGTCCACCTCTTATCTCGGTCGTTCGTTATTTTATTGGCTTGTATAGAGTAAGTCGATAAACACGACGCATAATGGCCCATAATGAATCGTCCTCGCCAGCGGTTTGACTAATCATAAAGGTTTTATGGGTGTCGTTTCTGAATACTCGCTTTATGACGCAGTGCTGGCTCTCGCTCTCCACCCCGACGCAATAGCACATTTGTTGAATAAACAGACTGTAAAACTATCACTAAAACATTTTTCAATCTAAATTGGTAACAGTATGGACCAGTTTAGGATATTTTATTATTTAGTACATACTATCTAGTAATTAGGAACAAAGGCGGATAATTAAGAACAGAGTTCAACAGAGGTACGAGAAAGAGTTTAATTTGTGTAAGTAAACATTTCAAAAGTCAGTTGTTTTCCGACTAAAGCAGTAACCATTTTGTGTATAACATTATCATATTTTAACTCAGCTTACAAAATCATTAAATTCTGAATATGTTACATAAATTAACGATGTGTAATTAAAAATTATTGCTGTGAGCTATTATCTTTGCATAAATAATTGCCCATAATAAGATACATTAAACATCAAAGACTCAAAAAACTTCCAGAAGACATGAATTACTGCATCTACGATTCAAGAAATTGATAAAGATAATGTTTAAAATACGAAATTAGATACGCTCTAAATACCGTTTATTGCCACAAATTGCTCTTGTAACCGTTTTCCGTACAGCCACTATAACACAAAAAGATTTGTTGCCGAAATGATCGTAGGAACACTCGACAATAGGTGACACAGATCGCTAACGGCCACCGTGCCACAACACTGGCCACATATAACGAGACACATTAGTATCATATTATTGAATATAAAATGATGTACAAACCGCGTAAAAGAGCTATTCATAAGTCGAATTAAAAGTGAATTAAAATGTCTGAAATGTCAAATTGCGAGGACACAAGGCTTATTAGTGACGAATGTTGTTCACCTCCTATCAGAACGTAGCGTAATTTGAAATTAACATTGAATTATCGACACGTGTCTATGACTTTCTAGACGAGAGCGTTAGGTACATGTGCAAGAGTGCACTGCTTGATGTGATCTCTCAAACTATTAGCGTCCATATCTCGACAGCTATTGAATTTAATCTTTGTATTCCTTTTAAAAACTCAAGATCATGCAATTAGCGATATTTCTATAGCAACAATTAGTAATGAAAAAATCCTAAATTGCAATTTAATATACCTAAAAATCACCAGTTTTCATCAAATCCTATTCACACCTTGAGATCCGGTGTGACACGCAGTCACACTATTGGAACGACGATTCTCGTGAAATAGATGCGGCTCGCTCGCTTTGCCACTAATGACTTCCTGTATTTTTTCATACGCCAATTATTTCCCGTGGGTGAGCAAGCCGAAGACAACAATGTTTTTTTACCAATTTTTGTGTCTCAAGTCAAGTCCATTTCGATTTGATTTACTGGTTGTATATAGGAGGTAGTTTGGAGCCGTATAACTCCATGATTAGATGTTAACAGTTGTAGTAAAGAACTGCAGGGACTCTTCGGCAATTTTCTATCATAATTGAAATTAAAGTGTTATAGAATAGATCTTTTTATAGGTACTAAAGACAGTAGGTACTATTTCTTCATCCTATTTATTATCACTGGAAGGATCGCAAGCTAATCAAATCTCTAGGTGTTTGATAGTTAAGATAAGAAATATTTTATATGTAAATATCCAAGTGTCAATCTTCACTATCTTTATGAATTGAAATGTCGATCTGCTCATGTGGCCTGATATCTAAACAATTGAGAGAGGATCGATCGTCTAGTACTATATCTGTTTAAAACACGGTAAATGAATTATAATAAAATCGCGGCGGTCGTCATCGGAACAAATGTGTTGTACATGTCACCGCCCACGCTCACACTATGTCGCGCTCGCCACACTTTTTATATCCACATTTTTAAACGATTAAATTATTATTTAGAAGTTATAACGCCTCTGCTCCATTTTTTAACTTAATACCTAAGCAGTAAGAGATTTTATGGGATTTGTGTTATTTTTTCGGTTTGATGAACAGCACAAGAGATGTGAGCTTGAATCGTTATTTTAAAGACGAAGGTATACGAACACTTTTTTTTGACAAAATTTCGAACATGACAGTTATGAAAATATATTTATTTTTTATTATAACACATGTTGCATACAATGAAAACAGGCGTGACTCGGAACATTAAGGGCCCGAAGCCACGGAAGATGACATTAAAAAAATTCAAAGCAATTTACTTACAATGACAAATAATTATACAAATTATGTATAGGTATGATTACGGCTTGTTTGTGGAATTATTTGCGATGCGTAGTGCCGAAGTGCGCACGTTTCGCTTAAGTATTTAAGGGTGGGTTTAACCGCAAACAATTATGTGTTATGGGGGAGCAATAAAATGACATGCGGTCGAGTGAAGTCGCTCTTGTTAAAACACTGGCAATGTTCCGCCATTTGGTGGCAGTTAGCTTTAATTGGGGCCCGATAACGTTAAATTAGACCAGGTGGTTTTGGTAGTATTGACGTTCAATAGCAATTTTCCTTATAGATTGATAAAATGACACTCGTACCTATTCTTGTTATGACTTCTCAGTTATTGCCCTTCTACTGTGCAGGTCTCTCCAGTATTATTCCAAGCCGTTCTCTCTCTTCATAGTTATGAAGGCGTTTCCAGAGTTACCTGAAAATGTATGTTTTATTCGAACATATTTTTTATTTTAGTTATTGTTATTCCTTGTTCGTAGCCGCGTAGTCATTTTGCTACGAATAAACCACAATAGGTAAATAGGTAATACGGGCTGGTGTCCGCAATTCTACGTCAATACGCGTATTTTGAGTACGGGTGGGAAAATCGATTATTCGACCCACCCCAGCTCCTCAAGGAAGGTCAGCAACGCCTTGATGTTACTGACCGTCTCACGGAGGGTACTTGGGTTACCAAAGTACTTTGCCCTCTACGTGGCGACCACCGGGCAGTTTAGAAGCAAATGTGCCGCTGTCTCGTCATCCTCTATGCAGGCCCCGCACAGCGGACTGTCTATTACTCCTAGGAAAAAGAGGTACTTATTAAATGACCCATGGCCGTTAGACGGAGAACCTGTTTCATGAGGCGGCCATCAACTGTAGGAAGTGCTACCCTAGCCTACCTGCACTCACCTTGATCCGACCAAAGCTTGTCATGTTGGTCTCTGGTGAGCTTCCTTACCAGAGTGCGTAAATACCCGAAGGGGAGTGGCGTGATGGACTCAGGTGCCACTGGTGCCATGCTCGACCTCCTTCTGGCGAGTTCGTCGGCTACATTGTTACCATACCTAGCGAATCGCGATTTTTTTTTTTTTTTTAGCTGGTTCGATTCCCGATTTAGGTAAGCTTGCCGAGAAATCTGTGAGTGCAGTTTTGTTTCTTTTTAAAACTATAGGAATAATCTATCTTAAGAAAATAAAGTGGATTGACCCATTGATTTTTTCCACTCTGTATATGTATATATTTGTTAGTAGTTTCATAGTGTTATGGTGAATTATTTTGTCCGAGTCATTCATTAATCCAGCAACCGCGCTCAAATGAAACCATTCAGACAACTCTACGACTCTCTTTAAAACTTTCAGGTCTGAATTTCAGCTGCCCTTATCAAAAAATCTAAAACCAAAGCTCAGCTTCTTCGCTTTAAGCAAAACAATTGACACGAGCACATAGCGATTATGTACGATATTCACATAATGGCTGCGCATATACACATGGCGCGTTTATTGCGCACCCACGACTAGGGTTTCCATCCGTCCGGATTTATCCGGACAGGTCGGGTTTTTTGGCCTCCTTTTCGGGCTTTGTCTTACCTTGTAATTTGACCTTCAATATGGAATGGTTTTTTATTTTAAAGTGCTATAATGATTACTGAAAGAAGGGAGATAAAAAGTAAAATCTCCGAGGTTATTCGAAAATGTCCGGTTATTTGCCAGGACTTTTTAAAATTCGAAATGGGAACCCTAACCTCAACACATGCGCAGACGACGCGCGCACGTCTTTGCAATGAAGAGCGCCGCTCAATCGCCGATACGTGACCGCTGTGCCTACGATCCAGGGTAATGCTAGGCCCGAGTATGGTTGTCAGGCACATTGGACCTGCCCTATAACAACGTTTTATAAAGGCAGTTTCAACTATTTTTGTCAGTGTTTCAGGCATCCAAAGCAATCCAAATAAAAATTCTCGTTTATACATTTTCTTTTTTCTTCTTTCAGTTTTGGATTGGTGTCAGTTATTACAGAATCATTATCGTCTTACCAACTGTTTTGTCGAAACCCAAACATACCGATCAAGTACCTACCTACATTTAATGGTAAATATAAAAAGCATTTGGCAAATTAAACAAAAATAGGCAAATTAAAAAAGGATATATATTTTTCGTGTTATTTTTGCTAACGACACACGAAGAACTGTGTTTTAATTTTTTTTTGGTAGGTCTACGAATATGTAATCTTTCTACTCACCAGTTTAGTAGTTGAGGGGACTACCGAATCCAAAAACTTTTCTACATTCAGAGTTACCTTCAATACATTCAATTTATATTTTTTAAGCCAACAGGCTCATTATAATTTCACCCAAAATCATAATAAGCTTTTATGACAATTAGCACGACAATACAGAACAGAGTATCCTGAAAAAGTAGAGCTACTTTATTGCAAAATAAAATAGAAGTAAGTACATGAATTTCTTTATCCACAAAACAATGCATTTCTGAAAGCGCCATTGTCTTGTCAATACTTTATACTCACCTTTAATGTTTAGAACCTGTTAAAATTTACATCTTTCCAGTATAACTGAAATCTAGACTTTCAGCAACAATAGGACTGCGGGCAACCCTAGACTCAAGACGAGATATTATAAAATATGCTAGTGCAACGAATTAATACGTGTAAATGTCGTCTTAATATCACAAAATTGTAAACCCAAAGCCGCTCACTAATGTTAAAACATGTTTCAGCTGTATACACTTAATGTGTCCAGAACGATTTACTTATATCATGTATAGATGTAACTGAGAATCCAAATGTTTGCAATAATAAGAAGAATAAGAAGATACATAAGAAGTTTATAGGTAGTCATCAGAATCCTTCACTTATGCCATTCTGAGGATCTCACAAAGAGTGCCCCAGCAGTGAGAACATTACGCTGATTATGCTATGCTTTGCTTTGCAATCTGAGCTAAAGTAAAACAGCACATGTGGTCGTGGTCCCTAAAAATTGAGTCAGCAAGGTAGGTAGATTATAGATCAGGGGGCAATGCCTTTAATGAGTGACTAGGTATGGAAGAAGACTCGATGATGACCACTGTTAAGTGTACCTATGTCTCTATTATTAATAGTCCTAGATTTTGCAAAACCCTACCCAATTATTATCTAAATTTAAATCGATTGATGATGCTGATTCTTATTTACATTTAACTCGAATTATGATGATTGCTGTTGCTGACTGCTGAGTGCTTCTGTGTTGTTGCTTCAATTCAACTTTGATTGATTATTAATTATTAAATCGGCTATCTCGTACACACGAAATAAATAGCACTACACACCAAAACACATGATATCAAATTACATGAATATTAACAAAATAGCAACAGGGCTAATATATTTTGAAGACACTATTGGCAATGGCACACTTTAAATGAAATAACGAACTTTCAAAGTGCGGTGCTCGGCTCGTGGTTAATTAATAACAGTCGCACGAGTCGATCGATCAGGTTAACCTACTCTTGCTGGGGTCGGTCGGAAAAACCTCGGAAAGCACGTTAAGCCGAGTCTTTGGTCAACTGGACCCACTCGACGTTGATCGCGGCTGTCATTCTTGGATCTTTGACAGTCGTTACGTGTCGTCAGAAGCCCAAAAGTCTGACAAACAGTCTTACTAAAGGTATCGTAACACCCAGTAACTGGGGTGTGTCTAGGCAGTCGCTCCATTTAAAATACTGGTATTCAGCTGCATCCGGTTAGACTGGAAACCGAACCCAACATAGTTTGCAAGAAGGCTAGATAGATGATGATGATGATGACAAAGTGCGGTGTTGCAAGTCAAGGTTGCACCAAATAGTGTCCAGCTCAGCATGTGTCAGGCAAATATGCCTGACGCTGAGATTCTGTTGGATCCTTGCAGCGACAAGCGAACAGAACTTTGAGCATACTCATAGCATTTATGTAACCTCAATTTAGGCTTACTTAATAGAGTTTCACACTCTGGGTTACCACCGCCACCGGCTTATTTGAATGAAAACCGTTACCGTCGGCATGATATTGTGCTCTTCGACATAGGGGGTTTCGCCTCTTTTACTTTCCATAAAAGCAATGTGGAGACAAAAATACGAAAATCAACTTCAATACTGGCAATACTGGTGCCAGTACTGGTGGAGGAGGTTTTTTTACTACAAATAAATATTAACGCCAAATAAAAAATTTAAACAAACTAAATAGTACTGATGGGCCGCTTATAGGTTTAGCCTATCTTTGACTAAACTATGCGAATATTTGGTTGAATTTTTGTGTACAGTCACGAGCATAAGTATGTATACCTTTGGCTTTATTCAAAGACGATTTTCTTCTTTAGTTTTGAATGAAATTTTATGTTATTACGATCAAAGTATTTTCGAACCCATAGGTTTGTGTGTGTCGTATTTCAACGTTGCATTCGTTATTTTACGAAAAAATCGCAATTGAAAGTTGCAAAGTGTTGACATATTAGTGCTCGTGACTGTACAGACTAATAACATCATTAAATATCATCATCGTCATCATTTCCGCCGAAAGACGTCCACTGCTGGACATAGGCCTTCCCCAACCACCGCCACCATCTGTACCGGTTCTGTGCTTCCCGCACCCAGCGGATTCATACTGATCATTCATTAGATATACAGCATTAAAAAAATGCGGAGTTTAAAGTGGAAGAGAGAACAAAATTTCGATATACCTACATACAGTGTTTTCTAGGGCATGGAAAATCCCAATCCTTTAAAAAAAATACATTTAATGAACTTTTTCAGATTTCGAAACGACTCTAACACTTCGCTATTTCAAGTCCTGTTTGCACCAATTAAGGAATACTACTGAACTTAATTAATCTTACAGGTGATAATCACTTTCTAGTGTCTACCTACTTCAGTGGCATTTCCCACAATTTTCCTTATTAAAACATGATTTTTCTAAAGTATCAAGTAGGTAATAACGCCACATTTAGCTTAGCTAATAATAATCCCGTTACTAGTGAAGAGGAAATATTTGATAAATAAATGAAATACCTATAGTCAGGAGATTATTACAACAAAATGTGTATGAATATTTAAGTAGGTACATAACAGTGTACCTAGGTAGTGTAGATACCGAAAACATTGGTGGGCAATTAAAATTTTAAATATTGACAACATATTTTCCCCAAAGTTTATAAAGGTAAATGTTAAAAAAACACATTCCTAAATGTCAATATTAATCAATGTTAGTTCAAGTATATAATGTTTGTAACGTAGGTAAAGACATGTGTACATGTAGGCCCCGTTTTAATTTCCGTAATGGTTATCGTCGGTGGTCCATTCAATCGTTAATGATTAGACGATTCGTACAATAATAACCTGTTTCGCTTTCCAATCGATATTTTAATAACCACTATGAGCTTTATGTATACGTATAACGATTAAGATATACTTCGAAAGCTTAACATCTGAAAAATAAAGGAGGAAAGTAGAATAACAATCAACGTCCGCTGTTGTATAATTAGCTTATCTCGTGTAGATCGGCTAACAACGCGCGGTCGTGCGCGCGCGCATTGGTGAGTGCCGCGCCAATAGCCGCGCAGCGATCGCCCATCGTTAGACCATCGATTCTTTTTGGTTATTACAATAATTCCGACACGATTGCATCTAATTGCGCTGGTTTCCGACGATCGTGGACCGAAGACAAGGAATTACGGATTATCTACATAGGTACGTACCTACATGAAGGCTCTTTGAAATTATAGTAGGTAAGATACGGAATGTTATTGGGAAATCGGAGCTTGTTGAGGGAAGCGTATCGCGTCGATAATCTTAACGCTGCCTTATTAGATATCATTTTGCGGTACGTGTTTCCCTCGCCATCGTTTGCAGCCAACAAATGCCTGTAACCCAATGGCGAGAAGTGCTCTTACAGCATGTTACATAGTAATAACAGCGCTGAAATCGGTTCAGGCTATTTCCATCGCGTTAATTCGATGCTCGCTTGTATAAGGGTAACGGAATCTGGATTTTGAAATTAATAATAGTTGAATGCAGATTTTGGTTTATCTTTCCCAGAATTCAGGTAGAAATCGTCCTTTCATCTCGCAAGGTTTTCGAGAATAACAATAATACCTAAATCAGATAATGTCTGGTGTATCACCCTTAGGTTGAATATCATAAAACGTCAAGTTCTATTTTTCCCATGGAATAGATTTTTTCGAATATAGTATAGGGGGAGTCCGAGAGTGTTAAACCCGTTTTAAATAAACTTGAATAAAATTGTGACTATAAAGGCATGAAAATTGACAGCTCAAGAACGTATACAAAGCTCACCAGAGCTTTGGCATGAGAAAATGGTACCTTTCTACCAAGATAGGTACCATTTTCTCATGCCAAAGTTACTATTAATACAATAAATTGAGCAGAAAACATTTAAAAAATCGTTATGTCGTTCAAATCTTCCCAATTCATGTGAGAATTGAAAGTCTGACAACCAGTCTTACCAAGGGGTATCGTATTACCCAGTAACTGGGTTGTGGAGGTCAGATAGGCAGTCACTCCATCTAAAATACTGGTATTCAGCTGCATCTGGTTAGACTGGAAGCCGACCCTAATATAGTTGGGAAAGGGCTAGGCAGATGATGACAGCGAGAGTTGACCATAATAGTTCCCGACTACTAAGATCTACTCTCCCATGCAATGGGGAGTTTTGAACCACTAATAATTTTTTTTCGACATAACCATACATATCTGTGTAGGGAAAAAAAATATCACTGATGTCTTCCTGGATCATGGATCTTCACTATGGATCAAAATCTCCGTAACCTAACGTTATTCACTACATCGCGTTATGGCAAAAAATTGGTAAATCACAAGACACCACGTTCTTGAAACAACATCAATAAGTCAAAATAATATTAGAAAATTTGAGGTTTCATAATAGTTATCGGAGTAATGTAAAATATTAAAAAAAATCACTTTCAACAACTATAAAATCTTGTTTTTCCGCTCACTCTCAAAGCGGCGTAATGGCAGCCAATATGGCATCGCGCATGAGACACAATGAGAGAGCATGCTGTCACTTGCTAGGTGCCTGCCAGCGAACCCGATGCCACGATTTTTAAAATGATTTAGGCGATGTAGAGTGGAGCACTGTTCTGCGGCCTGTCTGAGCAAGTCTCGAGATTTTCTCCCTACTAATTCCATGATTTTTCCTTCAATAATGATGTTTTTGTCAAAAGTGGTAAATAGATCGTCTATACATAGTTTTTATGAAGTTATGTACCGACATAGGTAGGAAAAGAAATGGGTATAGATATTACTTAGATAAATAAATGAAGTCAAGCTGCATATTTGTGCTCTATAACTAAACTTGTAGCGACGATGAGTTAATGATGTGCTGTTAAACCAAACAAAAACTACTGTTTTTATATTGGGTCAGTGCTATACTTATTGCCTAATTAATTATATCATTGCTTCACAATTTCTTCGAAATATATTTTTCATTTTTAGTTGCTCTAAAATTTGGTATTGTGAGCTGATTGGTAAAGCGACTAGATGTTGTTTTATTTACTGTTGGCTTCACCAAAGTTTCCAGTTCTCTCCATATCCAGCAGGAATCAAAAAAGAGCTTAATCAATATGGTAAAAAAAAAATTGAAAAAAGAAACACTAGTACTTTGCCAGCCACTTCGGCCGCATAGATTTCGAACTTTCCCATACAAAGTTTCATCCCTGTTTCGTTTTTTAGGTAGGGTAATAAACAAAGATATATGAATTTATCAGACAGCAAGATATATGTCTCTAAAATATGTATAGATTGTTGGATGATAATCATGGCTTAAATAGGCCACCAATATATTTGTATTAATGATGTAATTTTTCCAGTATTTTCTAATCAGAATTGCGTTAACCTCTCAACAAGCGGGGAGATATTAGCATGCCAGTCGAGCTCAGACTTAATAGCACTAAGACGGCAAAGCTTCGACATTACCCGGCGTCAAAGGAACCTAACTGTCAACTAACTGCTAATTAACTACGTCTACACTGGCGGCATCAACTTCCCACAGACTGCACAAAGTGCACACACAATCTCTACATCGCAAATTATCAACACCCGAAGCTATCCGAAAACTTAATCTACTTTAGAATACAACATACAAAAACAGACAGTTACTCTGTAACGTTAAAAAAATCTGAACAATAGCTCTTAACATCAGCATCAATTTAGCAACGGAAGCTCAAAAACTACGACTCGCAAAGGTTTTAGTAATGTTTTTACCGGCGTTTTAGCCTCATCGCTAGATAGAATGGAACCGTCGTACAATCAAACCACATGCGGGGCAGTAATTGCCTCTATATTCAAAGACCCCGCTCACATCACGCCGTATAATGACAAAAATAGTCCAAAAAATACCTCCGCATATGAGATATTTTTTTCAGAGTTCGCGCTCTCGCACGGAGCTAAATTACGAAATAAAAGATTAAGTTAAAAGATCAATAAACTTAATAAATGATCTCAATAATTGTTGTATTACGAACACAATGGAGCGGCGTCGTGAAACGTCATTAAGGCGCGAACATCATTAATTTTATTCGCGGCTTTCTGACGTAAAGGCAATGGCGTCTGTCAGATTTGAAAAGCCGCGCAGCCGCCACCTGTTGGTAGCGCGGTGAATTAGACATTAAACCCCGCGGCGCGCGTTCCACTTGATACTGCCACTGGAATGACTCGCCACTAAATTGAAGGACCATTCAATCGTAGAAAACACGCGTTTATAATAAAAAGAAAATAAAATTATTCATTTAGACTGCTCTTTGTTAAGCTATATAGCTATACCATAGAACTCTTCTGCAATCATTTTCTATGCAGACGCAATAAGTGAGTAAAAATGTATGTGTTATTTGATCAATCTATCAAAACCGTCTTCTTAATTAGTTAAAGCTTTGTTTCTATTAACCATTCGTTATAGTTAACTTTGTAATTCATTGTATTTATTCGAGGCGTCAATGTGGAACCCAAAAAGATGGCGGCCAAAAAAGTTGGAGCCGCCTCTTGAGATTAGATTTCTTTTTGGTAGCTAATTGCGTTTTATCAAATTAAAGCTATTCTGCCCGCGGCCGAACCGAAAATGATTGATAATGTTTGACGAACACCGGTCCCACTAGTTTTACAGAATAAACTGTTTTGATTCATATTAATGTTGGCCATTTGTCTCGTAGATCATCCCCGGGCAAAGATATTTTGATTTGTCGTTTTATAAATGATGAAAATAAAACTTTGGTATTCAGAAGTTCAGAACGCCTATAGCCCGCAGCAAAAAACATAAAATACGTGTTTCACGCCTACAAACACAGCTCTACTTGACTGTACGATAGTTTTACTAGCGCTGAAAACTAGATTTGTATCATATAACATAGGTTATATTTTCATAAAATTTATGGGTACATAGTATATGAAAGGCAGTGCACTGATTGGTGGAAAGACTGTTAAATGTTATTTTATGTAAATCTTCAAATGTTGTTGGAGAAGTTGACCGGTAGCCAGATAAAGCCTCAGGCTATAGGTATATAATGTATGTACCAAAGTCTTGTAGCTACCGGTCTAGATATTAAATTGGGGTATCGTATTTTTTAACTCAGCTCTTAATTTTATTATACCTCTTACATTTTAATGTTGAGGACCTAATAGTCCTAATTGCTACAGTTTTTGTGTTAAAACTTTATTATAAAATCTTCGTTTTATTGTTACATGGGATGGGAGGTATTTTACCGTGTTTTGGCAGCGTTACTGCTAGAGCCAAGAATATAGACTATGTAGGTACTTATGTTTATGGACAATTAATTGTAAAATGAATCAACGTTGTTTAGATTAGTAGGCGTTTCGGCCGCTGAGTTTCGTCCGATCTGGTCGAAACAGGAATTCTATTAAGCTTGATTAGGTAGGTACTTACGGACACACCTTACTTTTTAGTTTGTACCTATCTAAAAAAGCATATCTTTGCATATGCAAGATATAATAAATAATTATAACCGCTTATATAAGCGGTTATTTAAACCTGTCTGCTAATTGAATGTTAGGTTGCTCATTCTGATTTCTGTGTAGCACTATAATCGCAACAGTTTGCACCCGTTCCTCCAGCCTCACAGCTCGGGCTGTGATAGCGCGGGCAGCCGGTGGTCAGAGGGCAGCGCAGCCTCGTCTGGCATCATTTCAATCATTAAGAAGTTCGGCGGCAGACACAAAGCGGTGATTGATGCGCCGTTTACCAGCCGCGGTGGCACCGACCGGTAAAAAACGATGCTTAATTAACTCGTTTGGCACCGCCGCTCATTAGAATTATTAATCAAACCGAGGCGGGGCGATAGCGCGAGTATGATGTATTGAGCTTTGATTACATTAACGCATTTGGCCGGCAGTAATTAAAACCTCGCCGGGATGTCCGCGGATGCCGATGAACAAAAGAGCTGTGGTTTAGGCAACGTCAATTATAACAGTTTTAATGGAAGCAGAAGAAAAATGATTTCGCTAATGCAGGTGCCTCCGCTTACGATTAGTTAGATTATCACCTGCATAGATAATATGCAAATGAAATTGTGAGATATTTTATTTAATACTAGTCATACCCGCGACTTCGTTCGCGTAGACGTCGGAAAACAAAAATGTGTCGCTTAGGAAAGGTGTAATTACCAATCCTTCATTGATGAAAAGTAAGAATCTTCCGATCTGTCTTGGTAAGGTAAAGCTTCCGTTAAGTGGGGTTCTCTGCCACTTCCATTTCGACTGCAATCACTGCGTCTTCATGGTTCTTAATGACATTGTGACATGATTAAAATTACCGAAGATCTGTGGGGCATGTCTACTAAAGTTTGTCAATTCATTATTAAGACAATTGCACCCTATTTGGCTTTAATATTTAATTTGTGTGTAGATCAAGGAGTTTTCCCGGATTTAATGAAGTTCAGTAAAGTTATTCCACTTTTCAAATCTGGGGATAGCAAAGACGCTAGTAACTATAGACCTGTATCGGTTTTGCCGGTTTTCAGCAAGGTGTTTGAAAAAGTAACGTTAAGTCAAATGCTCAATCATTTTAATCGTAATAACATCCTACACGATCAACAGTATGGTTTCACCAAAGGACGTTGTACAACCAACGCCGATGTCACCTTATTAAAACACATCTTTAACGCATGGGAAGAGGCATAAGATGCAATAGACATTTTTGCGACCTATCCAATGTATTTGATAGCGTGAATTACGAAACACTGCTCTTGAAACTTGAGCATTACGGACTAGGTAAACTTTCTCTTAGCTTAATGAAATCATATTTAAATGATAGATTTCAGCAAGTTCAAATTAACTGTGTGAATTCATCGGGTTTTAAAGTCAAAATGGGAGTACCGCAGGGTTCAATATTGGGGCCATTCCTATTTTTGGTATATATAAATGATTTACCTCATTTACTGATAAACCGACCACAAAAGGTGTTATTTGCTGATGACACATCACTGATTTTTATAAAGTAACTAGACGTGCACAGGAGCTTGATGACGTAAATAACGCTATGCTTATGGTCCATAATTGGTTTACTGTAAATAATTTGGTATTAAATGAGAAAAAAACTAAATGCATTAGATTCGCTTTACCGAATATTAGAAGTAGTGAATGTCATATTGTATTGAATAAAGAGATACCTACTTGAATTCATCGAAAATACGTTTTCCTGGGGATCACGCTTGACTCAAAGCTACAGTGGGGTCCGCACTTAACATCACTTGCAAGGCGGCTAAGTTCAGCCGCTTACGCTGTTTGGAAAGTTCTACAATTAACAGTGGGGACGGGCTGCAGATATTGATTTTATCTTCATTCTGCTAAAGAGGGCTGTCAGAGTCATCTACAAGCTCAGCAGACGCGAATCTACGGGAACTTTTTAAAAAAGTTAACATCATGAAGGTTCCTTGTCAATATATAGATATATATGAAAACATTATGTACGTTCGAAAAAATCTACATCTTTTTAGTAAGATAAGTGACAGGCATAATTTTAACACTAGAAACAGGGACAAATTAGATCAACCACGTTTCAGATTGTCTAAAGTAAAAACTTCTTTTATGGGTACGTTTCGATACAAAAAGAATCTCAGTGTCGAAATCAAATCCATGGCAGGTCATATCTTACACGATTTTCAAACCGCTCGCTGCATCTAAAAAAGCAGGAACTATTACTTTTCACGTAAGACCACAAGGCCGTCCTACCTATGAAAGTAGGTATAAAACACAATTTTCTAGTTTACCTACTTTTAAGTAATACAAAAACAACAACCTTGAAAAATACACAGTTCAGTTTCCGTAACTTACCTTTAATCTGTCATTATATAATAATCACGGATAGAATCGTGGCTTAGTAAAATTAGCCCATAAACATTGCTAAAAGAAGATACTTATAATTAAGTAACTGTGAAAATAAGATAACAGGTACCAATAAAGTTCTGTAATAAATGCACATTTTTGTACGTAGCCTATCTCATGTGAATCTATCTCAATCAATAAATAATAATAAAAACATTGAATGTGAGACATAATTCTACTGCTCGTTAACTTCATAAAGATATAAATCGTTGAAGAAAACCTTTTCCTATTTGTAAATAATTGCTCTTGGCTTCTTTTGCGATATTAGAAGTATTAACAAGTAGGTAATTATTTGATTGTATCTGCGCTAAATTTATTGATGCCCACGGGCCGTGAGAGACATTTAAAAGGCAAATAGAAAACGCCATAAAAGTTAAAAAGCTTCATAAGTATTTTACTTTTCATTATGGCTGTGTCATTCCTTTTATTTCAGAAACCTGCCAGTCAATTGGTATTTAATTAGATTACGTTATAGAGCAAGTTGTAGAAATTATAATGCGGTTAGATATAGTGATAATCTTTCATTAATCATTCCTTGTCTTAGTTTTGCATTTGTTGATTGTATTCGTAATCATGATACTCATAGGTACACATACTAATTCAATCTGCACATAAAACAACAAAATCTAACGTTTGGATGGATTTATATCGTTTCTCATCACGTCATGACTGCCGAAAAGATTAGAATTGAGTTAATTGAGTTAGTGATAAATCTGAAACCCCGGAACGATACATCATGATGAAGAGGCCTTGACAAAAGTTTAAAAATATTGTCAATAAATGTTGGAGGAGTTGAGTACGTAGGTACCCTTCTCGAAGACCCAAACTTTAGCAAAAGGGGTAACCAATTAATTAAGCCATCCTTACTTACACAAAAAAACGAAACACTCTACATTTTGAATACTCAAAGCATTACCCATTATGGTTTTATATAAACAACATTATCACGCAAGCTTTCTTCAGTTCTGCAAGTATATTCATACGTCGTGTTGTGCTGATCCCCTGGTGGCCCAGCGGTGGGCGTGATGTCCCGGCGAGTCGCGATCTAATCTCAGAAGATAACCAAGCCACATAAACTAGCGGCTACGCTGCGCTGACGCACCTAACTGAATGTACGTACGAGTGGGTACTGGAACATTTAATACTGCTTTTTATATTCTGAATAGAGTATTGTGTGTTTTGATTATACTTGTAAGCTGTGGCGTTATTTCCGAAAGGAGCTCTGTTATAGTAACCTCTATGAGAAAAAAAAATGCATTCCATCGATCACTCAAATACGACCTCAACCAATGTATATCTTTGCCTTCTATTGCACGATGGCATAGAGAAAATTACTTAGATATCTATTAAGTACTACGAGTACATATTTCATTAGGTTTGTATTTTAGTCTTTTTTATCCTGAATTTTGAGTGTATTTTAGATCAATTTTGTCACGAGTCTAATAAAAATTCAAGACAAGCATTGATTATTACCTTGTCACTTAGAAAACCCTGTTTTCATAACAAATTGTTATAAACAATAAAATAAATTGGTGGTTGCTATTAAATAAATTGGTCATTTTGCTTACTAGCTTCTGCCCGCGACTTCATCCGCGTGAAATTTCTTGTTCTAAGATAATATCTACGATCCTCTGCAATACTGAAGCTTCCCATTAATGAAAGGATTTTTGGAATTGCATCAGTAGTGCCGAAGATTACTTCCTACATACAAACTCACCAATTTATATTTTTAATATTAGTATAGATATAATAAAACAGCTTCACATATAATAATAAAACAATCATCCAAAGCCCATAACATTAACACGAAGCATCGCCATCATGTTACCATCTAATTTGAATTCAGTAATTTTTAGAAAGTTCCAGTCTATGTGTGTCAATAAATTGGTTGATTGATGACACAGTTATTAGCCACGTTTTATAAATTAGACACGCGTATGTATGTAGGTAAATGAGTGTAGCACCTAATAATAGATTTCGGTTTAAAGAAATTTATTTCTCATAAGAACATACAGTCCGCTTATAATGAGATACAGAGTAATAAGTATGATAATACAGTACAATACAATTTCCTCCAGAGTATTAGAAGTTATAATGTACATACATGTTTCTTAAGCTTATTTTTAAATGAATTCATGTTATCGCACTCTTTAATATCGTCCGGTAATTCATTGAACAGATTAACTCCTTCAAATAATATTGTCTTTCTACCGTAATTTGTGCGTACGCTGATGACTTCAAGTTTGTTTTTGTATCTATTTCTCAGGTTATGTGACATTGTTTTTTTCTTTAATTGTATGTTAGTTTGTATTGAGTTGGAAATTATGTTTTTAATAAGAATGCAGGTGTAGTAAATGTATAGCTGTCTAATATTTAATAGTTTAGTTTTTTCATATATGATCTTTGTTGAAGTAAGATAATTAAAATGGAATAAAGCTTTAATTATTTTGTTTTGAACTCTTTGCAGTGAATTTAAATTAGTTACTGCTGCGGAACCCTATATTTCGATCAAGTATTCTAAATGCGATTTGACTAACGAGTTATAAATCAAAGTGCGCACTTTGTTTGGAATACAGTTTGCTACTTTCCGTAATGCTCCCAGTAACGATGTTAATTTATTTCTGAGATGGTCGATGTGTAATTTCCAATTTAGTTTCTCATCTACCCTTAATCCAAGATATTTTTCGTTTGTTGATTGTTTTATTATTTCGTTATTTATTATGAGAGGCGAGAAGTCCGGTATACGCTTGTTTTTAGTGGTAAAAATCATGAATGAGGTTTTCGACGTATTAATTGTAAGAAGGTTGTACTTTAACCACTCGTTTAATAAATCAAGGTCATGTTGAGCGTTCTTTATGATGTTATGAATTGATTTGTCAAAGTAAAAGAGACAGGTGTCATCTGCATATAGTGTTAGGTGTCCTATTAACCCTATTTTATTAATATTGTTTATATAAATTAGAAAAAGTAACGGACTGAGAATTGAACCTTGAGGACAGCCGTATGACATGGTTTGAACCGAGCTAGTGTGGGTATTTCCTATTTTAACAACTTGACGCCTGTTCTCCAAATACGAATTGAACATTTTATGTGCTGTACCTGTAATACCTATGTTATCTAGCTTCTGTAGCAGTTTTTGATGGCTCACGGTATCGAACGCTTTTTTTAAGTCGATGAATATTCCTAAGGCATAGCTCCTTTGATCTACATGGGTTTTAATTTTGGTAATTAGATCCGTTGCAGCCGAGAGAGTACTTGATTTCGGGCGAAAGCCATACTGTTCGTTTATTAGAAATTTTTTATCTATCAAATAATTATTTAGGCGACTATATACTACGCGTTCGAATATTTTGGATATTACAGGTAACACCGACTAATAATAATAGATTTAATGAGCGCACTCGACGTCCAGCGATGATTTATTGTCCAATATAAATTGGCAATGGAGTAACGAAACGCTCATGTAATTGGTTATGCGTGCCTTGTTGAGTATTACTAGCCAGGCTCTATTTCCCAGAGGTATAGTTGACTTGGAGAACGCAACTTGCTACTGTGAATAAATCAATCATAACATCTTTCGCATGAAGTCCCCCTTCAACTTTGCTTACAAAACCGAGCCATATAAATCTAAATCTTTTAATTATTAATTTCTAAAACTACGTAGAATAGTCGATTTATACTAATAATTTAATTAATTCCTTAGTTCAATCATTTACTTACTATGAAATATAGGTATGTACATTATAAAAGCTAACACAAAATTATACAATTTTATGTACAAGAATAAGAAAGGGGAGGAGCATAAGAGCGAGGGCATAAAAATATCGTCCGCATCAATAACAATAGAAAAAATCATTCGATAGTGCACGTAGTACTTAATTTCGGTGACTTAGGTATCTACTCAATTCGTATGACCGTAGAGAAGCAAAACACGCACCAAGGCGGTTTTTCGTCTGCGCTGCGGTAGCGTAGCGGCTACGCGGGACTGCGCGATGCCTACGCATACTACGACGCCTACGCGTGCCTACGTAGCGTGTGCGCTGCGGAAACGTAGCGGCTATGCGGGCCTGCGCTATACCTACGCATGCTACGACGCCTACACGTCCCTACGTTGTGCCTGCGCTACGCTAGCGAAGCGGCTATGTGAATTTACACGCCGCCTTCGCATGTCTACGCTGCGGCTTCGTTATGCTATATAGCGCAGTAACTACGCGGACCTACACGTGCCTACGCCGCGCTGCGCATCTCAGGCGCTGCGTCTACGCGGCTTCATGTGACGCCTGCCCGACACCTATGCGGTACCTACGTTACATCCGACTGACAAAGCCACAGTACACATTGTGTTACTGTGGTAGATTCTTATAATCTAGCTATTGCTAATTGCAACCTTGTATCTGCTATGTGGGAGCCTAAAAAGGCCACTTTGGCATAATCATAAAAGGATAACATTGAGAATCATATTATGGCGAAGACAGTCAGTGTTTTTCTTTTTTCGCTGCACTACGTAGGTATAATCAAAGAGATTGGGATTGGATTTGGATGGGATTGATTGGTATTTTAGCACAAACAAAAAGAAATAACTAAAAAAAATCCTTCACCAATGGGATTTGATACGATTAACTTAACAGTTAACTGTCCATTATGATTCAAACTCAAACTCAAAACTCAAAACATTTATTTCAATTAAACCATTTACAGGCACTTTTGAATTGTCAAAAAGTCGGTCAGTCAGAAAATATGAAGCTAGTTGCCCATTCCAAAGCGTAGGTACCTATGGAGAAGAACGGGCAAGAAACTCCATGGACACTCTTTTAAATTATAGTTGTACAAATATATTAGTTACATCAATAATGTGAATTTATAATTATATGTGAGAACGATGTACAAAAGATGTACGCGTTAAGTGTCCAGAGTACAACAAATGGCAAGAAAACAACAATTCAATATTAAAATAATTAAAAATATGCCGAGGCAGCTAAGTGATATGACCAGCCCCAACTGACGGCGCCCGTTCACGAACATGACGCATAGATCGGCACCATTCAGCTCAACCATTTTGAAGGGAGCTAAATGATCCAACACACACGCCACCGTCAGCGAGACATTTGTGTGAGCATGACATACTATCAGCCGCCAGGGCACATTCAAGTCAATGAAAGACACATTACCCGGTAAATGGTACATAGTGTATAGTATATACATAGAACTCACATCTGTGCTATGCAATTATACAATACAAAGGAAATTGAGTTTATACAATGCAAAGATAGTCTTACAATCTTCAGCAGCTCCAACAGAATCTTCAAGTGTTAATCAATTAGTTGTGGTTGTGGAGCAGGACCAGCCTTGAGCCAGGCATTTTTATCAGCGATGTAATCCCCTAACTTATAATATGCCTGACTGCATAGTGTGCGTTTTATACAAGACTTGAATTTCGTCTCATTCATTTCAAGAATGTGGGGAGGTATTTTATTATAACATTTTAAACAGTACCCCATAAAAGATGAGTCTACTTTAGCCAGTCTGAAACCTGGTTGAACTAATAGGTCCCTATTTCTAGTACTATAATTATGTCTTTCACCTCTTTTACCAAAAAGATGTAAGTTTTTTCTTACATACATGATATTTTCGTAGATATATTGACAAGGCACCGTCATGATGTTAATTTCCTTAAACAGTTCCCTTAGAGAATCGCGCCTGCGGAGAATATAAATGGCTCTGATAGCTCTTTTCTGCAGAATAAAAATAGAATCGATGTCTGCAGCCCGTCCCCAAAGTAAAATACCGTAAGACATGATACTATGAAAGTAACTAAAGTAGACTAGTCTCGCGGTATCTACATCAGTAAATTGACGGATTTTTCTGACAGCATAAGCTGCTGAACTTAGCCGTCCTGCAAGAGATGTTAAATGAGGACCCCATTGTAGCCTTGAGTCGAGCGTGATCCCTAGGAAAACAGTTTCATCGACGAATTCTAGTTTCTCTTGATAATGTTACCCTGTTATGATTCTGCCAACGTGGCCTTTTTAGGCCCCAGGACTTTCTAGATTTTGATCTTCTAATATCAGCGTGCTGACTGTGCTGGAATCCTTAATAATTAATTTAATTTGATAAATGAGCTGTTTATTAATAAAATTAAATTTTATTCGAGAACATCCATCGGTTTCTTACTATATTCAACCTTCAACTATATCTGGCGATCCTACATACATATCTCTTTTGTTGACTGTACACACAAAACAACAAATTTATTGAGAAAAATACATAAACTTAGAAGAGAACAAAGATGAAGATATTCTTTTCAAATATACCTACACTCCATGAATTCTGCACCCCAATTGCGTAACACACTTTCTTTCACAATCCAAAGTTGTACGAGCATCGCCACATGAAATGTATTGTTTTAGTTTTTGTTTATTCACCGATTACTTGTTTACATTCGCTGAATAAGCTATCGCGCCCACTACAAGTACTACTTTATGTATTATATGATATTTTAATGTTTTTCCTAATAAATCGATCAAACAGTAACGAACACAAAACAGTGATTTTATTTCCTGTATACTTACATCCCGTGTGATTCGTATCCATCAACAGTCTACACACGAGTACACGTCTCCGTGTACGAACAAACTGCCCGTACAAAAGTACTTCGGAGGAAATTCCTAATAATCCATTGCTTCATATATTTGAAAAATTCATCTGCTCGAAAACTAAATAACGCAATGAATAGTGTCGAATCGTGTGTTACGCTGGTAAAAGTAAACATAAACAATAATTCATACGACTTTCTTGAAATCAAAAGAAACGACAGATGTCACACTTCGTGCAGGGCAACAAAGGACGGTAATCAAATGTTCGATACAAGAAGCGCGTGCGCACCTAACCGCAACCCCATGTGAATCCCTACTATATTCATTGGAAAATATACTTATTATCTCTAATATAACGTTCAATTTCGATTGCGGGGGCAATGGTAACAATTCGCAAGCAGTTGATAGATAAACGCAAAACAAAGGACACGCGCTTGTCTTTGTCTTTAACCACACGGGAGGTTTCGAAAAGCCTGTGGTCCAACGGTAACACAACACTTATGATGTTTTAAGCATTTCGCAATGCAATAATCATTATTTAAACAGCATTAAATATTCCATGTCTGCGTCATTTTAAATGAATGTACAGAAGATTACGCATGTAACCTTCTGTCCATTCATTTCCATTTTCCATCCATTTTTGACCATTCATTCATATCAAAAGAAAATCTAAGATTTTCAACAGTTGAATGTTACCTACATTTAGGAACTGGTAGTGATAGCTGCCAAAAACCATATTTACCTATATAATTATATTTATGTCAATTTCTTCATACTATATTCCTAACGATTAATAAGCAAAATAATAGTTATATTGTACTTTCAACGTATTCGTGCTATACATTGCAGTGATTCTAAAATATTGCTAAGTCACATGGCTAACTGTTAATCCTCTCAAAATAACAGGATATATGGGCCAATCTCCTGCGCCACCAAATCTTGTTCCTGCTAAAAGCGGCGAGGATTGATTAGTATTATCGCATTACGAGGAATTGTCTCGTCTCGCTGAGGACGCAGACGGGAAGTGGCTGTTTATTCTGTTTACCGTGCGGTCATCGCGACATCGACACTCGCGCCGTAAAGATCGGTGGATGAGTCTTTTTCTTTTATTCTAGTTTTAATAAAACTTAGGTGAGAAAACTTTAGAATCTGCAATCCTCGGAACGGAGTTACCTTAATAGATCCTTTACCATGTAAGTATTAATGCAGTAGTATGGCTGGATTCGAAATCTTACAAGCAGAAACTACTTCTCAGCATTCGCCGACCCGTGTGACTCTGTTTTGAGGAAGCCTAGATCGAGCACACAACAGTGGACGACTTTCGGCTAAACGATGATACTGATAATAACTTTCGCGGAAAGCTAATTTCAGACAAGATCGTTGTATGAAATCATCCACTCGCACAGAACAAGCGTCTTTCGGTAGGCCTTTGTCCCTTTATTAAACATTCTTGGATAACAAACAACATTCGCCGTGTCCGATGTTCGGAGCTGCACAACGTGAGTTAATCCCGGCATCGTTAGTCGCAATCAAGTCATTCAGTTCATTACCGCAGTTGCCCGTGCGCCGCCCAGCTCCCGACATGTCGCCCACTATCACGTTCATTTTCACAGGTATTTGGTTTTACAACTCCTTTTTATTTCTTATCAAGTGTTCCTTGATTATTTTGTCTTGTTTTTCGAGAAATAACGTTTACTCAAGGCTATAACGTCTAACACTGAATCTTTGTGATGTTTGAGTCTGTAACCCTGAATGTAACCGCACATCAAGGTTTCCCTGTGGTTCTACATTACTGGATCTAGACTAGACACTAATTAGAAGATTTGAAGAAATGTCTAAACGTTACAAGCCATTCTATTTGTGTTTGATTGTGGGATTACTTATGTTCCATTCTCACTGTAGGTATATGGGTGAAATAGAATAAAAAAAACAACTGCTCAAATCTCAATCAAGTCAATTTTATTTTGGTTTTTGTGATTCTCCATCTGTATCACGTACCTGCTTATTTCAACATCAACACTACAATATTTTGTGTTCCAGTGCTAGTGTTAAACGCAGCAGTAGACGCCGTAGCACATCACTCGCACGACAAAAGCGAAAGACACGACAAGCCTGAGAAGCACCCATCATGCCAGGAGTTCACTCAGGGCCTCTCGTTCAACGACAGCCAAGCTATCGGCTCCTGGCACCTGCTGCACTATAGGACAGAGAAGACCAACGGAGCAGGGGATTCACACTGCGTTCAGTTCAGCGCCGTTAACGATCAGGTATGAATAGTTAGATAATTTAATTTTAATGTCATAGTCATGTAGCAATTGACAACCAGGAACGAGCATTTATAACCAGGCTTGCTTATTGCCGTGTTAGCTATTTCTTTATCCAGTATTTCGGGCATCCTCCAAATTATTTTTTGTGACTTATAGATTAACCTGTATACTTCCCAGGTATTGAACTCGATACCTACAGCATAAGACTCTAGTTTATAACCCTTTAACTTTATATAATTCTATGGAAAGTTCTCTGTTACTTTGTTGACTGCCGGTTACGACAAAGGTCAACCAATTATAGGTCTTCACGAGAATCTTGCGTAGTATCGTTTATCTAATAACTGCGCAGTTCACCCACTCACACACTAGAAAATAGCCGTCGTCGGGCTATTTTCTACAACTATGTCTGGTTTCTCGATACAGACTTACCCTGCAAAAACTTAAGTATGATGAAATTTATCTTGGTTTACCTGTGTGAATGATGATATGGTTAGAATGTTGCGCCGACCCTAAATAAATTGGGATTGATTATGGTGCTATCTTGGTTTACCTGATTTGCCCATCTACTAGGCCATTGAGATTTGAGAGTCCAATGATATTGTCATAAAAAATCTTGGCAGTCGGATTGGTATTAGGTAGGTATACTTCATTATTTTGTATTTGAATTAACAGGAAAGAAAGGACCTAAAGGAGTTGCTTGGCAAATTCGTAGAGAACTTAAAATGGAAGAACCTGGTTCTGAAAATGCAGATCCCGTGTTCAAGTCTGAAGATCAACAAGACACGTGACTACTATCTGGAGAAACTTGAGGGTGATGGATCCTACAGGACTTTGCAGATGCCTCCATCTACAGGTACAAATTGAGACAATAGAATTTGATGACATTATGTTATGAAAAAGTTTAATTTGGTCCCATTCAGACAGAAGAAGAAAAAGAAGATGATAATTTTTACTTACTGCAGCAGTTACTTATTTTTTCGATCTACCTATATGTATATAAGAGTTGTATATTATAATCAGTTGCAGGTTTGAATTCCTTTACAAGAATACAATTCGTTGATTTTGAGCAGGTGATTGGGTAATCATTATGATGACACCTGTCTTTATTGTATTGTGAAGCGCATGGGAAACGCAACTAGCTAAAAAATATAGTAACTAATTAATAAAACATTAATTATGTCGTAGCTAAACTAGACCTGGCAGAGTTCCACCGCTACCCGATGAGGCTGAAGGTCATCGAAGGACAGTACCTCGGCATGATGGACTGTCATGAAAAGTTCGTCTTCATCCTGGGAAAGCAGCCCCCGGAAGGCAAGGAAATTGATGAGAAACTCAAGAAGATGATCGAGGTTTATTGGCCAGAGGAACTGTAACCTAATTAGTTCATTTTTTATTTAAGAAGGAACATAATTATTTAGTTTTTTTATACTACCTATATCTTAATAGTAATTAAAATCCCCACTTTTATTCTCGAAAAATAGGTAATAAGTTTGGTTGATTAATTTAATGCACAAATTGACGTATGATTTGGTAAAACTTGACTATTCAATTAAAAAATAACAGCATAATGAATGTAACTTATTTCGCTCCACTAGGCTTGTGTTTTACATTACATCCATGTCTGAATTTTAATGTTAAAGGTCTTTGCATCAGTAAACCATGTGTAAGGCATATTTCCAAAAAAAAATATATACCAACATTTAACCACCAACCTACTTTGCACGATATTACAAATCTGTGTTCAATACAACTGCATGACACACGATATACAAACAATAATAAGTATAATTGCTGTACTATTTCCGGCAGGTTTAGGAAATTAGTATCGAAATAATCACAAAACCAACGGACCCATTGCTTTGGAAGTCACCCCACTGCGCAACCCCTGCGTTCTAAAGCACCACTCAAATTAAGTGTGGCTCGATCAACAGTCATTTTCGGTTACAATTAACCACACATTTGAGTGAAAAGTCAACCACCCACTCCAATTGATTTATTGTGTCCTACGAGTTCCGCCATTTTGTGGCGGATGTGTCTTGCAACTAATTATTATTCACTGGAAGCGGTATTTTGTGATCCTTAAAATTATTAGGATATTTTTGCTAATGATTATTATGCTTTAGTATGGGTACAGACATGGAAAAGAAAGTCGAAGTTTTTATAATCAACAAAGTGTTTTAGAAAAACTAGACTTTTCCATCTGTGTGGTGGTTATGGTAGTAGGTACACAATAAAGAGGTATGGTGGTATGGTGTACATAATAAAGAGTATTCTATTCTATTCTATTCTACCTATTTGGTATTTCAGGACGGTGCTTTGAAGGTCTATTAGGTTTAGTGGTAGAATTCACGTTCAATTTTCATGATGGAAAGAAACACCTAGAATGTCTAAATTATCAATAATTATTATTGAAGACCTAAATATGGAGGACAATAAATTGATCATAATGAAGGCCAATTAAATAATTTTGGGAAAATGGTGTAAATAGGTAGTAGTTCACAAAAAGTAATTAAGTACCTACTTAGTTGACAACTAGGTCCTGCAAACGAAGTGTAGGAGAACTTCTTTTTCATCACTAATATTACTTCCGGTTCGAAGTACGCTTACGAAAGGCACAAAAGTACGCCAGTCATTTCCATACGAACGTGCACGATGTCGCACGTCGTGTGCCGCGAAGGGTGCAACGCTGTTCATTTGTCTAAACGCAGTAGCGTTTTGAAGGGCCCTACGCGGGGGCTGGGAAAGTGTTGCACTTTACAAAAAGTTAAATCGCTCCTCGAACGTACGAGTGGCGCTGCCTGTTTCGGTAACCGTCGAACTTTTGTTTAATGACGAGTACTTGACTCCACTTCACAATTAAATGACGTTGTATACAAAGCCATGTAGGTACGTTAGACTCTATTAGGCACCCACACATTGCTCTAAAGTTATATATTATTATGGTAACACAACTATTATTTTATACAGTAACTTTTAACGTTACTGTGTAGGAGTTAATTCGTACGAAGCAAAACCATCAAATACAATGTAATCACTTTGTAAGTTTTTAAATTACCTACACTCTCCTCGAGTTATTATGTCGAATTCGACATCAATCCTTGGTCACGTCTCGGTCGTATTATTAAAAGTTCAAATAGTAATAACCGCTAAATAAAGCTGATAGGAATCAAAAGAGCAGAAATAACATTATAGAATGTAATTTCAGGCTGTTCGGACTCTATCGATGGCAAACTTTTTCAATTACTGTGGCAGGGCATAATTATCGTAACAGCGAAATAATAATTGCAATTACATGTCAGCCTACTGTTAGAGGAAGTATCCCCTACTACAGCCAAATGAGAAATTAATGTGAATTTTAATTCCAAACAAATAAGTATAAAATTGATGCAATTTTTAGAAAAACTCGTGTTCTAGTTTCTGGTAGGCAGATTAAGCGAAAGCAATCGAACTCATGCCATTAGCCAATTCGCAAAAATGTAGGTAATGTTAGTACCTACTTATGTATGTATATGTTGGAATGGATTGCTCATAAATAGTTTAAACGTTCCAATTGTCCGTCATTCGCGCTATAAATCAATGTGTGCAACACACGAGCAACGCGGCGGGGCCTGGTGCCTGTGGCGTGATTGAGCCGCCGTTTACCGCGCTACACACCTGTAATTACTACATATACTACCTCGCATGTTAATTGTTGGGAAAATTCGGAACGAACGTAATGAGCGAGGGTGACTTTCTGACTTGTGGGAACTCGCCTATTGCCAATTAAATTAGACAACTGTTTAATTATATCTCTACCGATTCTTACTGCCGCTAATTTGAGGCCCATGTAACTGTCACTCGCACTAGCAGCCAACTAATTAAGGATAGTTATCTACGAATCACCTATTAGACGTTTTTACAATGTGGGGAGTGATTTAATAAGTTGGTAATGTTACAGAAATGAGCTGATTTTCTTTAATTGGAGGCCGTTAAACGTGGTATTACGTAAGATTTTAACTTTTTAGTGGCTTATTTTTCTTCGTTCTTTTTAAAATTTGGTCAAATGATTTAGTTTGTAATGTTAGTTTACCAACGTTTTTAGGGCGTCCAGCAAATAATCTGCCAGACCAAGACTTAATACGCTTACTTTATTATACTGTGCCCATGGCAATGTCACAACAAAGTAAGTTTTTACGAAGGGTAGATTTATGTAACTATGTAGGTATATACTTACCTAACTATACTTTAAGTTCAGATATAGACTTGCCCTAGGTAGGTACAGTCAGAGACCCGAGATAACTATAAACCACATCATAGGTACAAGATAGCGCCTACATCACGTATCTACATAAGCAAGTCAAAAAAATACGTTCTCCCTATTATACTTAAAATATAACGAAAATAAACTTGTAAAACACAGTTCGTTAAGGTAACGTTTAGTAGCGTTATGCAAAGCTCCGTCGGTACAGCACCGTTTAGCACTCGTAGTAAATTCCTCAGATTTGCATAGCTAATCGACTGGTTAGCTACACGCACGCCTACGATAAGGGAAATATGCTGTTCAATGATTTATATTCGGCACTTCGTAGGTATTAAGTAGCTACCTACATTTATTAGACATAACAAGGCAATTTGTAGCTTTCGTGGTAATTAATGCGGGTTTACCATGGTAAGGTAAATGTTACGATTTTCTTTAGGAGTTTTCATTCATTATGTTCTAATTTTGGCCTACCTGGAACTAACAACTGATAATGTCTTTCAATAACGACAAAAGAAATCCACTCAAATTCAAATCCATTATAACGCATATAACAAGACTTTTCAATATTACACCGTAGATCTGATGATAGGCACGGCAATCAAGAACAAACGACTGACTACGACAATTTTCTCTCTAATTTTCGTTAGTAGGTAATAGCATATGAATTACAATCCTTCGGGTAACAAACCGAGACTAAGTGCAGCCGAATGTTCCCGCTGGTCCCGTCTCCGCGGCCATTACCGAGACGACGCCGATACAATTACCAGCCACTGAATAATTTGATAGGGAAAATGATTGATACAACAATCACACGTAATCAGAATCGTGTCGGTGCGATTAGGCCCCCGCGGCCCGCGACAGAGGGCGCCGCGCCGCCACAAACCCGACAATTGCTCACCGACGATTTAATCAAGTCCCCGTTCCTAATGGCTTTCTCTCTTCATTAAATTGTAATAATGGACACTGTTTTTGTCTTTGCGGTGGATATTGGGCGGGGCCAGCTTAATGCAGCTAATGATCTCTACCTACCAACCTCCTGATGTTATTGAGAACAAAGCTACCTACCGTTATGTTCAAAATGTTTTTATTGCCTAATACCTAATTGCCTTGCCTTCGAAACCAAAATACTTCTTGACGTGGAAAAACAACTTTGATGTGTATCTGAGTCACATTAGCACCTAAATCATGATTTTCATCACCGCTAAGTTTTATAAATCTACCTAATTTATGCTGAAGAACTAGCTTGTTTTCGGAAACGTTTTCACGTAGTTAAACGTGCTACCCGACATGCGATTTGACAATTAGCGAGAACACACAGGGGTGGTAACAATAAAATAAATTTAGTCTACAAAAAATTAAGCGTCCACTCAAAAACAGATTGAATAAATTCTTTGTAACGCAAATTCTCTTGTATGCCAAGCAAGACGCTCACTAAGCTTTTGCCGGAGACCGACCGGAGACCGAAATACGCCCCTTCAGGGAACACTCGAACTGAAAAGTAACGCTATTTTATACGTAGGCCTGTGATAGATTTAGCTTAGGTACAAACTAACTTACCTACCTACTTTTTTTGCATGCTGTAAATTTCACACAACATTGGTATTTGGGCCTTGGGCGGAAGGAAATAGTTTCCCGGCCAAATTTAGATCAACTGGATGAGTCCCTATAATGCACGTCACTGTAATGCACGTACCAGCAATGCACGACACTGGATTGTACAACACAGGAATGTACAACACAAGAATTGGCGACATCGCGATGTCTCCAATTCCTGGGGTGTACCTTGATGGTCCGACCCGAGAGTGTACAACACATGAATTGGCGACATCGCGTGATTGGCCGATTGGTTGGCCAATCAGGTGACTCGAAATTTTGGGACTTGGATACTAGGTAATTGAGCTAGATAGTGCTGTTCCGAAAAACGATTGATTGCGCGATTGATAAGTTTTTAAGCAGAGAAGTCTTTATAAAAAGAGTTTTGTACAGCATATTAATTATATAAGCTGCAATCAGATGCTCATGTTTAATAAAATTTTGGTAAGCACTCAGAGTGTAAGATAGGTCGACGGAGCCCCGCTTCGCGGGGCTCCTACTTCTGGGTGGTTTAAAAAAAAATAACCACGAAGGCTAAGGCGGGAGCTCCGCTACGCTTCGCTCCCGCCTTAGCCTTCTAACCTAACCTATCCGAGTCGGGGTACTCTGAGTCGGGGTGTTAACCATAATGTAGCGGCACAGTACATATCCTTCTTATCCAGTTTATGAAATATCTTTTAAATTGGTTCAATATTGGTGAAGAAAATAGGCGAGAGCCAAACCTCGAAAATGTGACTTTTTACTTAGGCTATTCAGTCGGATCTGCAGTTGTCCTTATCGCACGCATTAGAGGGCGGGGGCTCGCAGAGCGACAGCGATAGTTTCTTCAAATACCTAATTTTCAAAAGTCGTTCCGCCCGTATTTCCTCTTAACGAATAGTTCACAGATTTACTTCAATAATAATTGATTGAACGTCAACCACACGTCAAATGAAACAAAATCAATCAAAATCAATCCTTAATCAATCAAAATCTCATCCCTAGTTTCACATGGCTTTTTACTTTTTTATTGTGACGTCACTGTTTGTTTTGATTCCAATTCCCGTGCTGTACATTATCAAGCCGGACACTCTTGGTCCGGGCCGAGAATGCGCGACATGACAATGTACGTCATTGGAATTCAAAACACGTTCATTCCAATGTCGTGCGTTCTCGTGCCGTGCATTGCTGTGTTGTGCATTGCTGGTTCCCCAACTGGATCATGCACATAGTAGGACTAGGTATTTAAACAAAATTTATAGACAAAAATTTGTGTAGGTACCGACTTACCTACACTACGTAGGCACATAAAAATGATGATAGCTGTTTACTTGTACAATATACCTATAATTTTATAAAAATATCAATATCTTTTATGGATTGACCGCAATATTTGAAGACTAAGGTCTTCAACCAGTGCGTCCTGCCCGTTATAACATACAGTGCCGAGTGCCGACACTTGGACACCGACAGTCGGGCTGGTCCACAAATTTAAGGTCGCTGAGCGCGCTATGGCCGAGTTTCTTTGAAGGACAAAATCAGAAACGAAGTAGGGGAAGGGCGGGCAAAAAGAACATGGTGGGCAAGAGGGGTATATCCTCTACCACGCGGTTAATACAAGAACGAGACAAAACATTTGCGTATAGCGCTAGTGCACTTCCTTCACAATACAATTCAGTTAGCCGCGGCGAGCCGCGCGTGTATGGTGGATGCATTGGACACCTTGTTAATTCCCGCGCAAAAAAATAAAATATTTTAAAGGTAAGTACCCTTTGAAATTATGTAAAGCTTATTGTATGTCAGTGTTTTCGATAATTGAGCTTGGTTTGTGTGTTATCTAATGTGACTACTTTCAGCCAAAAACATTATGACTGTTATTATTTTTTTGTCGGGTTTACGGTTAGCGGGGGGTGTCGGGCATAACGAGAGCGGGCAAAACGGGTAATACCCTTTTTGCCCGCCAAATATTATATATGTGGCTATGGTTTGTTTTTGTTTCTCATTACTAATATGTCTATTACAGATGGTGTATAATTATAATTACACAAGACGAACACTGAGAGCTTCTTGGTCGGAACGTACGATGCGAGAAGCTATTAACGAAGCCAAAAAAAGTAGCATCAAAGGAGCTTCCTTAAAATATGGAATACCATATAGCACATTACAGCGACGTGTCAAGACAGGGTCTTCTATTAAGAAACTAGGCAGGTTCACTCCTATTTTTACAGAAGCAGAAGAACTGGAGCTAGTACAGCATCTTAAGGACCTAGATGCACTCTTTTACGGTCTTACCAAGACAGAATTCTTGCAATTAGTTGGTGAGTTTGCCAAGCGCAAAAATAAACAAACGCCTTTTAAAAGCAATGTGGCAGGCAAACAATGGTACAAAAACTTTAAAAAACGTCACCCAGAAATTGTATTGCGAACCCCTGAATCTACATCCATAGCTAGGCTACAAGCATTTAATAAACCAGCGGTGAATAGGTTCTACGATTTATTACAAGATATCATAGAAAAAGAAAATATCAGGCCAGACATGATCTTTAACATGGATGAAACAGGTGTCAGAACATCATCTACAAAACAACCCAAGGTACTGTCAGTTTATGGAAAAAAGCAAGTAGGGGCGGTTAGCAGCTTAGAAAAGGGGACACTTACAACAGTTGTCTGCTGCTGCAGTGCATCTGGAAATTTTGCACCACCGCCCTTCTTCATTTTCAAAAGGAAAAGATTCCAAGCTAGATTGCTTGATGGTTCCATGCCAGGATGTGAAGCTTCTGTTTCTGATAGTGGGTGGATTAGTGGCGAAATATTTTTGGAGTGGATTCGAGTTTTTGTCAGTTGGGTCAGACCAACTCAAGATTGTAAAGCTTTGCTACTTTTAGACAATCACGAGTCGCATAAGTATTATCCTGCTTTGGAGTACGCCACCAGCAACAATGTTGTATTTTTGACGATACCGCCTCATACATCCCACAAATTGCAACCACTCGGCGTGGCTGTATATTCACCGTTCAAAACCTTTTTCGAAATTGAAATCAATAAATTTCAAAAGGCTCATCCAGGTCGAGTGATCGGACAGTATGATATTGCAAGATTAGTGACTCAAGCTTATTTAAAAGCAGCCACACCACAAAATGCTTTAAGTGGCTTCCGAGCAGCCGGAATTCAACCGTTTGATCGACATGCTATTCCAGAAGAGTATTTTGCACCTGCTGCTATTTACTGTCGAGACCAGGATATTCCAGTTGTAGAAACCGTAGAGATTTTGGGTGCTGGATCTGATAGTGTTGAACAGCAGCCTGTAAATGTTCATGTGCCTGAACCAGTGGACATCACAGGGGCTGGATCTCAAAGTGTTGCACAGCAGCTGGAAAATGTTTCTGAGCCTGAACCAGTGCAGACCACGGGGGCTGCATCTGAAAATGTTAAACAGCAGCCGGAAAATGTTCCTGATCAAGAACCAGTGGAGATCACAGCTGCTACATCAAATCGCTGACCTGACGTTGTACATAACGAAGCTTCTCCACGAAGTGAAAGTGTTCTTTCAGAATACATTCTATCTGAGCTGAATATTCCGAACATAGATCCAATGGATGGAACAACTACACCACCAATTGACAGGTCTCAGAATATCAGTATTCTTCAGGAAATATATCCATTGCCTCAAGGTGTAGAGAAAAAGACAAACAGACGTAGAAATCTGCAAAAATCAGAGGTGTTAACAAGTACGCCCATCAAAATTCAACAAAAAGATAAATTTGAAAAAGCGAAGATAAAGCAGGAAAAGACGAAGACAGCGAAGAAAAAAACACAAAAGGAAAACCGCAAAAAGGCAAATCCGTCGACGTCTGGTTTAGCAAAGCATCAGAAGAGAACTTCAAACCAGCCTAAACCAAGAGAAAAAGACTGTTTTTGTTTAGTTTGTAAAGAATTATATGTAGATCCTCCGACAGAAGACTGGATTATGTGTTCACAGTGTCAAGAATGGGCACACGAATCTTGCACTTCATACAATGGTCATGGATCCTATTTTTGTGATTTTTGCTTTGATTAGAACCTAATGTTCTTTTTGCCCGCATCAGTATTCTCTTTGCCCACCTAGGGTAACCTTTTTACCCACCCCCTGTGGGCAAAACGGGTTTTTACTAGATTTTTAAAAAAAAATTGTGTCTTAGAAACGTTGATTATTTGTTATGTTATTTTTTTATATTTTAATTGCCAAAGAGGTAATGTTAATTTGTGTTCACTTTAATTATTAAATATCTTACGATTCATGTGCATTTTACTTGATTAGCCTTAACATGCCCTTTTTGCCCTACCTTCCCCTATAATATTCGGAAAAGAACCGGAGTTACCGACATAGCTGGCAGAGTAAGCAAGCTGAAGTGGCAGTGGGCTGGTCATGTTTGTCGAAGGACCTACGGCCGTTGGAGCAGACGAGTTCTGGAGTGGAGACCGCGTGTCGGCAAGCGTAGTGTGGGACGCCTCCCAGCTAGATGGACAGACGACCTCAAAAAGGTGGCTGGGACAGACTGGATGCGGAAGGCGAAGGACAGGGTGCTGTAGCGCAGCATGGGAAAGCCCTATGTCCAGCAGTGGACTGCGATAGGCCGAGTTGACTGATTTATTGATATGGATTGACTGCCTCGATAGTCCAGTGGTCTGCTGAACAAGCGCGACTGCTGTCAGTAAAGTCCTGCTTATTGAGTATTTCCATCAGGAATTTCTCAGTAAAAGCCGGCTCTATTGTGACCATGAAGTGTGATAGTAGGTAGGTAAGGGAGGCCGAGGCTAAAATTAACAGAGGAATTTGTTTAAAACTTTACACTACAAATCTTGCCTAAATATTTAATAACCATGCTTAACCATGGAATTGACACTTGCAAGCAGGGATCGGTGACCGTATATGTTAGCAATTATTTGTAACATCAGGCAGATGCACACTCAGATGTTTGTAGGTGATAGTCATTGTTATTTTTATACTCTCTTAAACAAACAAAAATCATCTAAGTAGGTATCTATATTTTTATCCGTGATCAACTTTGAACGTTAATATCTCGGCAACGTGACAATTTATAGTCCAGTCAAATTAGTCCTTAAAATAGAGGTAAGGTTACAATAAATCCCATAGAGCTAAAAATTGGTATGAATGTTCAGAATACTATCACTACATAGTATAAAACAAAGTCGCTTTCTCTGTCCCTATGTCCCTATGTCCCTTTGTATGCTTAAATCTTTGAAACTACGCAACGGATTTTGATGCGGTTTTTTTTAATAGATAGAGTGATTCAAGAGGAAGGTTTATATGTATAATAATAATAATGTTTCCGTGCGAAGCCGGGGCGGGTCGCTAGTTATAAATGAATTGTGAAAAGTCCCCATCAATCCCCCTTATGCAAAATTTTTTATTGATGGTGAAAGTTTGCAAAAATAGATTTTTCGCGTTTTTCAGCTAAACGGTGAGTTTTACAGCAAAAATAGTTCAGACAAAAATTGTAGATCATCCGATTTTCTACAAAAAATGTATTCACACATTTTTTTTTCATAATTATTGCCATTTCCGTGATATAGCGGTTGAAAGAATTGATTAAAATATTTTTTATCACACCTGCTCTGAAAATACATACTAATTATACCAATTAGAGGGAAGAAACGCCTTTATCCCGCCCTTCAAATCCTTTCATCCCAAGGTATGGAAGTTTGTATGAAAATCCTTTCGACCCAAGGGTGGGAAGTATGTATGAAATTCCATTACCTACATACCCGGTTTTTCTTTTTTTTTTTAATTTGTCAGCAGTCATACTGCCAAGAGATTTTAACTGTCTACTAATTAAATTTCAAGTAAATTGTTACTGGCCACATACAGTTTTTTTTTTTACCAGTTACCAACCTCCTTGGTGCATACAGAAAATTAAAAACGAAATTATTTTTGTATAGATATAAAACGCGTGGAATCACGGAAGAAGTGGCTGCATGACCTTATGATCTTAGCCTACTCCAGAAACGGGCGAATAAAAAATGGAAAAGCCCGCGCATTTTCGCAAAAACACATTTTTGTGTTTTTTGTAAAATATGGATACTTCGAGCGACAGTGATGATGTTATCCCTAACACACCGCCAGAACTATTAGAGACGGCCCAAGAAGTTGTTGATAATCTGTTGCCGGAAAAATCTAAATGCAGATACAACAATACTTATATGTCCATAATTTTCCTCGTAGGTGTAATAAAAAGCACTATACATCCCTCAGGATAAAGTACAGCATGTCGATTCTGTAAAAATCTCACCGTGAATACTTGCGTGGAGTGAGCTGTCAGTGTCATCCTACTGATGCTAGGGATTGACCAAGCAAACATTTACAATCATGATCGATTTTAATAATATTTTTTAATGCTAATCCTATTGATATTTTTATATAATTCAAAGCTAGTATTTAAGTGGTCAAAACATTAATATTTTGTGGGGTTTTACTTACAATAAAATTGCAAAACAGAAGCGCAGTCAGAATCTCAACCTTGTTTTTTTTTCTTTTTTCCCTAGACTAGTAAGTCCTTATATAGCCAGACAGCGCCAGCGCCTAACGCGCTTGCGCGGCGTGAAATATGGCTCATTCCGAATTAAGTCATCATCGCACACAGCGCTCACATAAATAATTTGCGAAAACGTATTCTCTATGACACAATGACCGAAACCGGTTTGAACTGTCAAAATACCACGCTTGACAACCGTACGGCGTGGTAAGATTATGCGGGGAATAATAGATAAATACCATACAGCAGAATAATTGGGGTCAAGGTGTAAGCACGCTGTAGTCGATTACAGTGCAATTCGGAATGTACCATATATCACTCCACTCGAATCTCGTAACCATGGCAACACCACCTCGGCGTCAACAACACCTCCACCAGCCGCGTTTTGATTGACGAATACCTCGTCTTTTTCTACTTTAGAGTTACACATTTTGAAAATCGCTCAACGAAAACTTTGCTTAATCTGCCCCTTGGCAGACTCTAAGGCAGGGTCGCCATGGTGTATTATATTAATTATTAATATTATTACCATAATTTCCTAATGTTCTTATACATGACGCCTTACAAGTTAAATATGTAAAAACAAATCTCTAATGTGATGAGTGACTAACGCGCAAGCGCGGCGTGATCTTATCACTTCACCTTCACTCCACCCGATTCACGACATTAAATGTCGTGAATCGGGTGAAGGGAAGGTGAAGTGATCACGCAATCTGCAATGTGATAACGACAGTGATTAACGCGCAAGCGCGGCGTGATCTTATCACTTCACCTTCACTTCACCCGATTTACGACAATTAGTGTCGTGAATCGGGTGAAGTGATCACGCCACACAAACTACGTGGGATTACATTCTATGGTCCGTCAACTAGGCATCCGTTAGCACTCGATGACTTGACACACTCGCTTATCTCTTCTAATTCAATAGTTTTGGGTTAATAACAACGCTGAACATCGTCGCAGTCTTTACTAGACTCGATCTACAATTGCTCATTGACGCACATTCGTGTAATTTACATGCGGGGCCGCAGTCTGTGCGACATGCACTAAGTAAAACCCCACAAAATATTAATGTTTTGACCACTAAAATACTAGCTTTGAATTATATAAAAATATCAATAGGATTAGGCTAAAAAAATATTATTAAAATCTCTTTTATGATTGTAAATGTATGCTTGGTCAATCCCTAGTATCTGGTAAGATGACACTGACAGTTCACTCCACGCTCACTTCACCTAAGTTTTCACGGTGAGATGGTTACAGAATCGCACTGCAGTTCCATACCTCAAATGGTTTGCGCCCCTCGCAAGCTCGTGGCGCAAATGCCATAATCTCGGTATGGAACTGTCACTTTCTTCCCTCTGAAGTAATGTAGGTACTATTATTCGTAATATGCACGTTAATGTACTTTTATATACATTTTTGAACCGTTATACGAGTAAACATATGAGTCCCTGTCTTATACTGTATACAAAATACCAGACATCTGTAAAAAATCATGTGCAGTGTCGAAAAAATTATACTCGAAAAAGTAGCATTGATACCGTGAAAAGACGGCGCCAAGAAGAAGAAGCTGGTTCATCAAAAATAAGTGCAGGAGGACTTATTTTACTTCGTGCTCTAGTACGAGGACGTACTAGAGCACGAGTAAGTGAAACTACATAAATCTTACGTCGGTACTGCAGTGCTTTTTTCTCCACCAACTCTTCATTTAATTCATTGCCGCAAAATAAACAACACTGATTGAAGCAAAATGTAGTTTCACTTACTCGTGCTCTAGTACGAGGAGGACTTATTTTTAATGAACCAGCTTCTTCTTCTTGGCGCCGTCTTTTCACGGTATCAATGCTACTTTTTCGAGTATAATTTTTTCGACACTGCACATGAATTTTTACAGATCTCTGGTATTTTGTATGTATAAGACAGTGAGGCGGGGTCGCGGCAGACCACGTAGGAGATGGCGGGACGAGCTGTATGGGTTCCATCCAAACTGGAAGGAGGACGCGCGGGCTCGCGAAAGATGGAAGGAGTGGAGGGAGGCCTTTGCCCATGAGTGGGACAGAGCAGGCTAAACAAGAAAAAAAAGAAAAAAAGACAGGGACTCATATGTTTACTCGTATAACGGTTCAAAAATACATTAACGTGCATAGTACGAATAAAATCTTTTTTTCAATTCTTTCAACCGCTATATCACGGAAATGGCAATAATTATGAAAAAAAGTGTGGATACCTTTTTTGTAGAGAATCGGATGATCTACAATTTTTGTCTAAACTATTTTTGCTGTAAAACTCACCGTTTAGCTGAAAAACGCGAAAAATCTATTTTTGCAAACTTTCACCATCAATAAAAAATTTTGCACAAGGGGGATTGATGGGGACTTTTCACAATTCATTTATAATAGTATTCTGAACATTCATACCAATTTTTAGCTCTATGGGAATTATTGTAACCTTCAAAGTCTTATTTGACTGGACTATTATCCTTACTATGTTTTCTGTTTCTACGAGTATAATAGAAATGTACTTCTCTCATAGATCTATGGTTTGCATTGATGATAGCTATCGATCTAAATAGGTTTCATGCGTGGTCGATAAAAAAAACAAATCGCGCGACAGTAGGTAGGTATGCCACGGACCTACAAACCTCTTTCTCTTTTTACCTTAGGTAAATAAACAAAACAGATAAATGAGATTCAGATTTTAGGATATACTCATCAAGGGCCTAATTATAGATTGTATCGGTGGTTTAGATCTAGACTCTAGTGGTCGCAAGAGCGGTCTTGTAGTCCCCTTAATTGAATAGTATGAATTAATCATCGTCGTCAACTATTAAAACTTCCGTTCGTCTACAGTGCTTCAAATCGTTGAGTCAGCTGCTTGTATATTGACTATTAATGTGCCTACAACGATACATAAACACAACGGTACCTAGGAAATCTCCATGATTGAGATTCCCTTTATAAGTAAAGGGAATCTCAATCATGGAGAAAAAAAGAAGAAGAAAGAGGAGAGGAGAGAGGAGAGGATCAATATTATAAGTAATATTATTTTGACTATAATTTTTAATAGAATGCCAGAATGCCAACAGCTATACTTACATTTTCGTGTCTGTCTCTGTGTCCGCGTTGTTCTTCTAAACTAGATATGTACCATACCGTAGGTACGCAACGGATTTTGATTGCGGTTTTCACCATCCTTTAGAATGTATAAAGCTTTATGTGTATACATTAATATATAACTTATATATAATAAATAAATCTCGTTTTGTCAAGTCGTAAAAACCATGCGCAACAAGGGCGGGTTGCTACTGCGTAAAAAATGTATAATCTACTTCAAGTTCCGGAGCGGGAATTGTGGAACTTGAAGAGAGATTCTATAGATAGACTGTCCATGGTGGCGTAAATAAGCAGGTACGTCCCGCTCACCCTGGAACTGGGCTTGGAACTAGGTATTCTAACTGAACAACAAATCTTTGAAACCAAAGTTATTAAAGCTCGTGCCGACACGGCAGAGCGACTCCAGCCGGTCGATTCTGTAAAAATCTCACCGTGATGACTTAGGTGAAGTGAGTTTGTTTTTGTTAAGAATTGACACTATTGACAGCTCACTTTACCTAAGTTTTCACGGTGAGATGGTTACAGAATCGCACTGCAGATTAGCTCGGCAGGAGTCGCTCTTTCTTTTCAAGAAATGGTGCAATCAGTTGTGGTGTCATGAATGGCTCACCAACATGCAGCTGCTTACCTACAGTAGACAATATTATATTTACTCATATTTCCACCAGCCTGATCACAACTTCTCTACTTTTGTAAGCGTGATAAGCGATGCGTTGATTTTATTCTCAACAACCTCAGCTTAGTTTACCAACCAATACCATTCGATATTACGACGGATATAAAAACAGTAGACAAGCAGCCATTCTTTGACGTTACGTGCGCCAAAACATTATTATATCTTTTTTTTTCTTTATTTATTTATAGGAGCTTTTACACATAGCGTATGCCAGTCCCATCGTATCCTAAACAATTGTACTTTCACAGGACGTGGGCATGAATTTGAACAAACCCTTCGCATCGTCGCCATTTGGTTGGGATAGAATTGTATGGAACATGCCTACATTCAAATTCAGGGACCTTACTAAATTATTTCTGCTGGACTCATATTGGACACATTCCATCAATAAATGTTGTAGGTCCTCAATATTTTATCTTATTTGTAGCAATTTATTGTTTATTTTATTCAGTTGCCCATAGACAGTTGTCATCACAAACTATTTTCACTATGACCACAACATAAGTTCTGCAAACATATTTGCAATAATAAATTCGGTAATGATGTGATCATAATATACCAACTTTTACAATCCAATATATTTTAGCCAATATATTAACATTAAATAGCTACAACTGAAACCATTCGGGACATTAACCCTTTCAAATACTTCCAAACTTCGATAATGGGGCCTATAATGATGAATAGTATTGTGCTTTATGAAAGAAAATAAACAAGATATATGTTTTTATTTACACATTTATTACATTTGCATACAACAGTACACAAGTATAAACAGGTCTATAATAATATTTATACATTTATATATACATGTAATAACCTGGCGCGGGACGAAGAGGCTAAAGGAATGTATGACAACTAAAATATTTTCCTAGAAAACAAAACTACTTACACAAATTGGGATTCGATTAAAATAAAATAAAAGATAAAGCTTGACTAGTCTTAAGGCACGTACAGACATGAAAATACATCGGATAAGTCAGTTTATAAATGCTCTGTCTGTACATAGAAATCTCTTTGAACTCGATGCATAATGGCCTCATTGCTCACGTGCCAGGTTTTAATACTAAATGCCACAATAACACGATAACATGTGAAACAGTTCATTTCTACTTGAAGGCGCAACCATTTTATTGAGTAGCCTCTTTTATCACAAACATGCCAATATCCTACTTATAATATCAGTCGAAATCCGACAGCTTGCTTGCTACACACTTAGTTCCAGCACAAGGACATTCAAAATGTTTTTTGACATCCAAACCAAATACTAGAATTTTATTATTTGTAAAATTGAATATAAATCATCATAACATGTGTCATTACTACTCATAACTTTACATACGTACTCCAAGATCGCGTGCTAGTGCTGTAAAAATACAATCATGAAATCTAGGTACAGACACAATCTAATAGCTTTTCTTGGTTAACACGAGACTAACACAATTTTCGTAGTTATAATTTGAACAATTTAGACACAAAGGCACGCTGGTAGGCCAAAGCGCGATATCGATATTTAGTATTTCAGTAACTTAGTACATTAGTTCATGAAAGTTCCTCACCTTACCTACAACAATTACATTACGCATTCAGCAAGCGCTCGTTTATTTATGGGCTCGTATTAGGACGATAAAACTATTCGACTACCTTGTAATAAATGTAAATACACGAATTTCATCGACTTAAAGTCATTAGACAATGCTAAGCATTAAATAATTGAAAGCAATATAGGTACACAGTAGGGAACATATTTACATTGACGCTTAGTATCACAAGATGGCGGCGAAGATCAGGCGTGTTCAAAATGGCCGTCCGTTCTGCGGCCGCTCAGGCAGCTTCGGCGGCATGTTCGGCACCGGGCGGCTATCGACATACAAAGTTTATATTAAAATCTGCTTCACCAAAAAAACGATACAATGCTCATATTATTTACAGTGATATCTAAATACGCAGGAAATGTATAATGATAGTTAAGACAAATAAATGTGTGGACCTTGCCACGGGGTAATTAGAATGACAATGAAAATGTTTTGTTAGTACGCAGTCACATTCATAAGCATAAAGCAAAATGGGAAACGAAATGTACGCACAACGTCATGCACCGTCATAAGGGGTTTTATGGATAATTATAAAATGTTAAATGCTTTCCGAATACAGAAGTATGTTCACGTCACCATGCTACTATTTCAAATAAACTATTAAAAGAGCAACGCATTATACTGCGTCCTTAATATGTACACAGGCTTTCATGTATTAATGGCATGCAACAATACTTAGAACCGATACATAACGCAAGCACAATCCTACGCAACGGTTCAGCAAGTAGGTAAATATTTCAATAAGAACAAAATTTAAATACGTCATGTAATTTTTGTGACTAAAAAAACTGGGGAGGAATCAGATACTCCAGTATATGCCTCCCGAAAGTTTCTTTAGTAGTAGTTTATTCAACAGAAGTTTAGAAAAAGAAGTAGAAAATTAATTAAGGCCCTCTTAAAGAGAGGAGGCCTGTGTCGCAGAAGTAATCATTATATGCTAATTATGTGATATGGAGTATATTAAAATAAGAAATTAATATAGTCGAATACTGAAATAACAAAACAAACAAATCCTTATTGAAATATTTCTAACATTATTCAAACTCAGCTTACCTAATATTACATCCTGCAGATATTAATATCCGAAACTGTTAGTTACATAGTGAACCCAATGGGCATTATGTTTGCCAAAACTACTGGAATAAATCAAACGTCTTTAGTACACATATAGCATTTAATTACTCTATTTATACAGCATAAGATTAACAATATTCATAAACTATATCAAATCCAACAATCACTGCCTATACCTTTTTCGATGGTACTAACGCTATTAACAAGATAGAGAGAGCAAAACTTTTAATGATCGATTACTTTTGTATAGTTTCCAGCTAATATTGATAGAGCAATGAGTATAGCTATAGCGTTTAACACTTCATTACGTGTAGGAACTCGGTTAGCCGACGCCGGCGCATCGCGCGCGCCGCATGATGATCCTCTTGTCTCACCGCGCCTCCGCTCACATGCCAGTTACACATGGTCAGTGGTACCACTCTATCATAATATGTTTTGCAACGGCACTAACATGATGTATAGTGTCGATTCTTTGCGAATTACTGATACTCGCAATCGTAACGATGAAAAGTGGATGCAAGATGATTCAAGATTAAAATATCGATAAGCTTTATTTAATATTTTTAATAACGAATTCATATTGTATCACCATCAATAAAATGTTCTAATAATTGACCAAAGGTATTGCTAATAGCAACAATATACGAGACAACTGCTTTGGTCTTATCCAATATAAGTACAATTAATTTTACATACAAACTTTACTCGATATATCATTACGAGTTCATAAGTAACTTGTTACCAGTGTCACTAGATACCAGATTATACTGACATAGTTGTAAATATACAACAACAATCAAGCTGGGTATAATTTAGAGTAAATGCATAAATGTTAAATACGCATCGTCGCTACTGGAGACGGAAAGAGATTAGACGAGCGAGTCAAAGTTCTAAACTACTGTAACACCTAGACACTGACGTGAGTACATGTTGCAACGACTGTTACTACGCAGCTAGTTCTACGCGACAATGGTGCGGCAACATCAACAAACTGTAATCTTGACTTTACATAGTGTACAAACAACTCTAGCACATTAAAAAATTATATGATATGCTCGTGGACTCCCTACCGAACTCTGGGAGCCCGTAATGCCCTCCGCGAAACAATTCAACTACGTAATCCCAATATACACCTATATTAAGCCACTGAATGTAACATTTACAATTAATCGTAACATAAATTTAATTACATCATTAAGTAAGTATAATTAAAGTAATACGCAACCCGCGGCGCCTCCGCGCTCCAGTATACGTATGCATCATTGCACATGATCATGAAGCGCTGTGAAACAATACCTCGTCTACAGTTAATACTGAACAATTTAGTCGTTTTATAATTTTGACGCTATACATTATTAAGTTTTTGTTGTGTATCTTTGGGTAACAACCCTAATTAAATAATTATAACCTAAATTCCATTACATATAGTAAGAGATATACGAAGAGTCTAGATAAGTCTGCAAATGTTCAATGTGACCATTGGCCGGGTTTTACCGGTTACATTATATTGAAAACCTTGCAAACGCATCTGCTCGTATTGAAATATAACCATTGGAATGTATTCGGAAAAACTATGCCACGAAATTGGTAACAATATATGATTTCTCATTATGGATATTTTATATTATTTTGTATACAATGTTTTATAGCATGTGTGATCTCCGTGATTTCTTTGATATTGTTATGTTTGAGCAAAACCTGAATATAGAAGTCAGTTTTGAGCAACTAATTGCACTGGATCGAATATAAGTAATGAAGTTTCTAACATAACACATCCGGTAACGTTGGTTATGTATCACAAGCAGAGTTTATGTGCAGCGAACAGTGTTACACAGGCACACTGGCTTACATTTACGTCTGGACGAAAAGCAATGTAACACAACACTGCGTATACCCACGTACAAGAGGTTTAGTTCACACTAAACGTTCAAGCAGTTAAACAATGTGCTCTGAAAATGCTTGGTTAAAGTTAACTTGTAAAACATCATAAGCGACAGAAAATCTCATAACCTCTAAAACATCGCTTAAAGATTCGAGAATAACGCTTAAGGAGTAACATCTAACATACAATTCGAAATATATTATAGAATGTTATTTAAGCGATGTTTTAAATTGAATACATTTTTAATGCGTGTTCAATCATTTACAGAAGTTTTTATATCAAGAAGAGAAATGGTTACTAACACAGACCTTATTTGTAACAAACGTAGTCACTTCGAATAAATTCATGGTTCATTATTAACCTAAATCTAAATAAATGTATCTAACTATAAAAGCTTCTACTGGTTCACACATTTTCAAACATGTTTTAATTTTGAATATAGTGTGATACCGCATGTCATGTCATGTTGGGCAGTGTGATAACATTGATATGTCCGTGAGGCTGTATACATGTACTAGGAATGTCAATACTGATATGTGTCAGTGTATTGGAGACTGACTAGTCGAAGTGACGACGTTCCCAACAAATGCGTGGCGTACAGACAGTCGTTACGGACAACATTTTCGTGTTTACTTGAATCTGGCGAAAGCCGAGCTGAGTTCGTTGATGGCGGCGTTGGTGACGGCCTGGCCGACGGCCTGGTTGACTTGCTGGCGCATGTGCGGCGGCATCTGGTTGTACACGGCGCCCGCCCCGCCCGCAGGCAGCGCTCCACCCGGCCTCCTATTTGGTTTATTGTGAACATTTCCTTTTCAAACATGACAAAACATACACAAGCAAAATGAGGGGGCAGGGATTTTAGATGATTGTTAGTAAGTAGTGTCACCAATATCAATGAAATACTTTTTCCGACGGATGGCAACATACAATGGTTGCCTTTTTGTTACCATATTTAGTTATTTTTATAATAGAACACGAGCTACTTCAATATACACAGACAAGATAGTTACATACAGGGAGGAAGTATGTGCGTATAGACTAAGTTATAAACGGTAAGTGATTTTTTCTAAAGCTGTCACAGCTTCTCTGTAAGACATTTCGGAGTAATGTAACCGCCATAATAATGCAAGTTTCGTGTTGAAAGTGGTGAAATAATACTGACACACAACTCTTACAGGGTAACTGTGAATTTAATAATTAACACAGATCACTAAATAACTACACATCACAATCTCTTTATCAAGAGTCATCAGAATAAATTAAAGCAGGATCACACAGTAGGCTAAGATTTAATTGTAAAGTGTACTAATTTTCGAGTAGCAACTTGACTACCATGTAGCATATTTGTGATGACAATAAAAGAAACGATTTAGTTACATGACCACGATAACGATATTATTAAAATCATGAAGATCACACAAATTAGCACAAAACATGCGGAGCTTCGATATTGTTAACACAATGGAGAAGTGAAACTTAACACATCACGAATACGAATATAACACCTTTTTGTTAATTACACCAAAACCAAAAAGTAAATCATTGTTAGCCTCTCCTTTTAGCTGATTCTCGTCACACAAATATTGAAAGTAACTAGTCTTGCATAGACATTTATTAACGTAATAATATCATCGATTTTGTATATGTGGAATATGTATCGGTCTGTGGGCAGCCTGTACTGTTCGATGAGTACACAACCAGTTTCATCAAAAATATAACATTCGGAAAGTCGTGGAATAAAAATATATGTAAATAAAATGTTCAACATATATAAAATAGGTTTTGTCTTACGAAAGGCTGCCGACAGAGGATTCATAAGCAGATAAATTTGTATTCTACCAAAAGGTAATAATAAATTCCACTATTATTAATCATTTTATGGAAGCAACATTTTTTTCATACGTATCATAAGTATTGATCATTTACATGACTAATAATAATATTGTATATAACATATGTATAATTTATTTATAAATTTGTCGATATTTGCTAACTTACTACAATCTCGTCATAGATCCATGGGATCTTAGAAGAAGAAGAAAGGAATCGTGCTGATAAGAGATAACTTTGTCTCGCAATGTTCGTCGATTACAACAATATGTTTACGCGGGCTGGGATATTGATGTGAATATGTAATAAGTTAACAAGTTCGTAGTTAGTGCCTTACGTCGATACGTAACTTATGTTAGTAAGTTAGTGCGCGCGCCGGGCCGATTAACGCCGCCTGCGAACACATATACACACTGCCTCACTCTGCATACTTAATTTATCTATATTAGTACTACTACACCTCAGAAAGTTAAACACATCCCGAAATATAACAATCCATTTTCCCAAACCATTAGTTTCTTTATGGATTTATTTAATAACGTGCATATGTAATGCATAGTCAAACATTCGTTAATAGATACTAGTATAAAAAGCACAATACGTGTTTACTGCAAATTATGGCTGTTACATCACCCACACAAATGCTTCCTATTGTACTAAAGCAAAGCTCACACACCAAAAGTGCCGCCGCAATAACAATTAATACCATTTATGCAATATGGCATAATGATACAAGGTTGGAGAACAGTCATTACGTCCATCGTGTGTACTTTAAAACTTTAAACAACAAATTCAACCTACTTTTCTCCCCCGAACATTATTATTATTATATTTTATTTTACCGACCTCTAACATCGGCTAAGGGTAGCCTCCGAAAAGTAAACTAGAATGAAGTGCGTTCTCATTTTGAATGGGGTGACCGATATCGATTTTGGAGAATATTCCAGTTAAATGACAAAGACAAGTAACTTAAACCTAATCGGAGGCTACGCTGTATGTACAGACGCCAGCACATCAAGTTATTACAATCTGTCAGATTTCTTTAATAGATTTTCAACTTTATCACTAAAGCATAAGGTTCAAAGTTGATTGCGAAAATTTGACAGTTTCGGGTAGGTTGATGTGCTGGCGTCCGTACTTTCCAGAAAAAGCATTTCCTGATAACAGTAGGGTCGTACTCACGTGGGAACAAGCGGCGCGGGCAGGCCGGGCTGCTGGGGCGCGGGGCGGCCGCTGGGGGGCGGGGGCGCGCCGCCGCCGGGGCGCGACGGCAGCGGGGGCGCGGGCCGCCCCGCGCCGCCCGGCGGCGGGGGCGCGCCGCGGCTGCCCATCGAGCCTGAGAAGTCACCCCCTTCTTAACTCGGCGAGTTCGCCTTTCAGTGCATTCATAAATCAATTGGTGAAGTGCCGACAACGAATTGCCGACACGGTGGTTCCCATTCGGATTCTGCATGCAGCTGAAGGCGGCTCCCGATTAATTACCATAAAAGGTCAAGTCTCGAGCTCTCGATAGTACGACTCGAATCGAGTCGAGTCTCCCTAAGCCAGGAGGCTTAGAGCGTTGAGCGTCAAACGGAGATCCGAATGAGATCATAACAGCCACACGTACTATCTACTTAAGAGCCACATCAAATATTGTAAAACAAGGAATTTCAGCAGTTTTATCAGCAGCAGCTTTTTCTTGCAGCTAGATGTAGAAAATCTAATCAATATGACGTCATCAGTTCTTATACCAACGCGAGTTTTCGTAGAAGGCGCTGGGATCAGCACTAACCTTGTTGCGCAGGCGCAGCGCGGCGCGGCCCGCCGGGCGAGGGTGGCGACAGGCGCGGGTTGCCGTCGAGGCGCTCCAGGCGGCTCTCGAGCCAGTCGTTCTTGACGGGCGGCGGCACGGGCGTGCTCACGGTCGCCATGGACACGTCGCCGATAATCCGCAATGCTTCCTTGCATGCGTGGTACATGCGCAGCATTTCTTCGCGTTTTAGGGCTTCCTCGGGTGACTCTTCCATCATTTGTGACTGCAAAGATAAAGAACAAGTTTAAATAAACAATGCCATAGATGAAACCAAATGTTGATCAGCAGTGCGATTCTGTAACTATCTCACCGTGAAAACTTAGGTGAAGTGAGCGTGGAGTGACCTGTCAATAGTGTCAATTCCTAGCAAAAACAAACTCACTTCACCTAAGTTTTCACGGTGAGATTTTTACAGAATCGACCGGCAGATCTTAAAATTGGGATTATAACATTCAATCCTTACCTGATCGCCGGAAGCGTAGAGATGTGCAAGCAGCTCCCCATTGATAAAGTCTTTGGCATTATTGATGATCATCATCATGATGGTCTTGGGCACGAGATCCCGCGTCGTCTTAGTCACGATACGCATGTATGAGTCCACCAGGTTCCTGATGGTCTCCACCTGTCGCTCCAGCTGAGGGTCCATGCTACTTGTGCCTGAGCTGTCCGAACTCTGAAAACAGAATTTTCTTCTTATCTTTAATTGTATGTTTATTAGATGCCTAGAGTTCCCGACGCCGCAGTGGAGATTACCACTTAGTTGTTTATACATTTTAGGCCAATAACGATTATTTGCAAAACTTATAAACTAAAGCCAATTAAAAACGACAATAAAATTCACAAATCCCAATTTCCGTCGAACGATTTCACAGGTGTTTTACCTTACAAGCAGTCCTATGACGTGTTAGTGCTAACCTTTATTGTAATGAACACTACTACATAAAACATTTTCTAATAATTATTATAAATGCGCTAACGTTCAAGCTGTGTAGCTTACAAAAACAATAACTTGCTACAACCAAATATATATAGAGTAAAATCTGTTATAATTGTACCATCGAAGTCGCGATTATTATAGGAGTAAGTCAAAGAGCAAGGCCGAGCGAATCACATGAGACGAGATACAGTACGGCTTTATTTATTTAAGGTTTAGCCAACAATTGTTTACACAATACAATTAAAATAATTTCCTTACTGGCTAAAACAACATGCACTTTGCCAATCAATCCGAAGATGTTATAGGACTAACCTCTTACGATTTTCAAATAGCATGCAGTGAAAGTGCGTTAAAACCAAGCAAACATGGCGTTATGATTTCCGAGCACTCGGTTGAAACTCTTAGCAAGAAATTTGTTTGGCCTAAATGCAGTTTTAAATTATGAATTGTCTTCCTGCTTGAACGGCTGAATTTATCAACGAGCATTATTATTATCATTACAAAAAGCATTTGTTATCCCACTGCAAAGACCTCCCTGCTCTTTCCACTTCTTCTATTTAAAGCTGATACGGACCAGTTCTTCCAGGAGTCCAGCTCATCCTGCCATCTCCATCGCCTGCCGCGATGTCGGTTGCCATCAACGAGTATATAAATATATTTTCTTATAGTGTTCTGTTCACCAAACTGTCACTACGAAGTATTGATTTGGAACAATAATAACAATACTATATATCTTGTCGTCAACGTATCAAATCAAATTACAAGATTTATAATGTATTCAAAATTATAAAGCTTAATATGGCTTGTACACCTATTCATCTTAAGAGTCAAAAAAGCAATGTTTGAATAGATAGATGATCAACAGCACATTTTGTTACGGCATGCTTCACCAATGACGGCTAGTTGTTGTATTAGTATTGTAGGTTTAAAACCACCAAGAATTTTCTAAGAACTATATTAATGGTTAGGCTAAGCGCGCACTGCGATACTATTTTTTTAATGGCATGTTCATGCGAAATAAAAGCGCGAACGCTAATATAATTTTTAAGTGATTATTTACCGCATTGCGCGAACTCTAGTATATTGGTATTGTTCACAGACTGGCAATTATTTTCCGTAACGATTACATTTCGTGGAGCGCGCTTAGTCTTATGGTAAAACAGCAGACAATTTTATTTTCTGTATGATGCAAGCACTACCACACTTACCAACCACGTAATGCATAACTAAACAATGAAGTCAGTGCTACAAATAAAATTCAAAACCAAATAACCAAAACCATGTTACTGGACGTTCCATGACGCTCCCATATGATATGCTTTATAATATGATGCACAGAGCTATCATTTGTAAATTATTAATTGCACATGCAATAATAATGTTTATAATACAAATTGATAACTACCGCCCTAATATATCGCACATCACCTTTGTAACAAGTCAAAAATCCAGCAAACAAGCTTTAAAATACGAGTCACTTACTCTTGATTTATTTCCACCCAACCCCATGGAAGGCAGAAATAACTAAAAAATAAAAACATAAACATGCTAAAACAAAATTGAATTGAGACTTCCACAATATTTGAAAATTAAAACAACGAAAAACACCGCTCAGAATCTTGCAGAATATGCTAAAAAAACGAAACACGACATTCAGATGTTATTCCTACTATTATAAACAGATATTAATTAGTGGCATTTTTGTGGTAGCTATTATTAAGTTATTACAAACAGTTGTTAGCAGTGGGTGGCGCATACATAATGATAATGAAGTGCATGTGACTCAAATTAAAATGACAAAACAGCACTCTACACGTCTCATGCTTCGTCGGCTAGAATGTATTTCAAGAAAATTAATTACAAGTAAAAAAATTGGTTAATAAAGATATTGTTAATATAAAAAGTAATTCTTGAAATCCACATCAGACGCAGTGTTAAATGTGCGACCACCGTGTTCTGTGTGTCTATGTACTTGTGTAAATGTTTCAAAAGCCTGTATAAACAAACCTCGTTTCCTTCACTCTGAATAGCATGGCAAAACAACAGATTTTATAACATAAAACTGACATATAATAGGTATATTTAAATATATAATTCACAATTATATTAAACAACATTATTATAAAGCCATATAGTAAGAAAATAAGGTCAAAAAAGTAAACATAAGTTATGTCCTCAATAGTTTGAATGTGGGGAAATAAAGAAGAAGGGGTAAGAAATTTCAGAAGAATAAACAGGCAGTATAAATAATAAATGATAAGCATGAGCTATGTTCACCTCGTCTCCGTTGGAGGCTTCGGACGTTTTTTCTGGGTAGACACCCGCGCGCAGGAAGGATGCCTTCCAAGAGTCGACGTCATCTTGTGTCTCACACGACAACTCTAGTTGTTTGTAATCCTGTGAAAATATAAAATGGTTTTCATTTCATTTTCACATTTTATGCAGTAAATGCGCCTGATCTTAGACAGAATTTGAACTGGGGTCATGTTCGAGACTTCGAGTCACCAGAAAATTGAGAGCTTTAGCAAAAGCCGCATGAGGCAAATCTCAAAAATGTGAATAAAAACCGCCTAATTTGAAATTGTTGTTATTTTTTCCTTTATACCTTGTACACGTTCCTGCCCTCAGGGTTGAAAAGCGCGAACATGTGCCGCCGCGACATGAACCCTTGCTCCAGATCCCTAAGCTTCAGTCCATCGAGGGGCAGCATGTATTTCTTCTCTCTTTCTTCCTCGTCTTTGAACCAGGAAATGCTCTCAGCAGTCAACACGAACCAGTAGTCTTTGGAGCCTCCTGGACAGGTAATGGTAATTCTTAGCTATTTGTTTTCAATAACTTTTGGGCATGAGTTCAATCAATAATAGTACATATGCCGAGCATGTTGATTGAGATGTATTTGCCATTTATGTTGATATTCTTTCTCGTTTATTTTGTCTATTTGAAAGGTCAAAACTTAACCATAAGACAGCCATAGACAATATAAATTGTACACTTACCAGCGCCAGCGCCAGCGCCAGCGCAGCTTTGAATGCTGATCTGCCGGAGTAAATACATTGTAGCAACTCACCTTTCATGATTCCCAAGTTATGAATACACATGTATCCTTTCCTGATGACTTGATTTCCTAGTGCGCGGTGTCCTGACTTCGTCGAATTCTCAGATTGATTTTGAGCACTGTAACAAAACCAGATAAATCCTTGACATTCTGTTCTATAAAGTCTAACAGTTGTACATTTTCCATTTTACAACTTCCACTGCGAAAGAGTAATGAGCAGGTAATAGCTAAGCGGAACGGAGTAAATAGATTTCACCAAACTAAGAGTGTTTTTGAAAACTGGTTTTTGTCTTCCATTGCCAGCCGGTTCCGCGGAGTGAGCTAGGCGGGAAATGAGATGGATCAAATGGGCGAGGCTGTCTGATTCCATTATCAATGGGCATTGCGGAGTGTGCGCTAGTGCCAGGCGGCTCGTTGCGGCACCAAGATGCGTTTGTGGTTTTCTTCAAAAGTAATGATGTCGGACGATTATAATGAAGATGATTTTATAAACACAATAAATAAATTCTTGCTACTCTACAGGTATAATAAGATAAAGAAGCGTAACAAACCTAGATGGTTGATGAGCAGCCATATTAGAGAGAGACCTGTTAAAAGGCGATATACTACGATTTACAAGATGAATATTTCCAAAATTATTTCAGAGTCAATAGAGAACAGATTGAAGAATTGCTGTCACTTATAATGTCGTGGTGACGGTGGGGAGGGGCGGGGTACATGCAGAGTCCGTTCAAAACTAGTTCTCGAAACCATTACACAACGGACTTCTTTTTACTCGCTCAGGCAGTATGCTCACACGCATCTGCCGTATCCACAGGTGATTCTTTATCTCGCACTGGATTTTCAACGCACTGCTTAAAAGTTGAAAATCTAGTGTATTTTTTTGACGCAAAACGCTGAGAATCTCAAACCAGAGTTGAAAATCCAGTAAGCGATAAAAAAAAAAGTCGCGTGTAAAATCGCACGTGCGCATCTGGGCAAACTCTACGCCCTCTTTTGTGACTCTTTTGATCGTTCAATCCACTCCGCTCACTCTTTTACAGTGGAAGCACTTCTAAAAAGTTTAGTGTTGCGAGCCCAACGAAGTCCGTACGGAGCCCGCTCCTCTCGCAGTGGAAGGTGGATAGGCTTCAAAAAAAATTGTACTTCTTTCTTTCTTATATTGACTTGAAAATAGAGAAAATATGTTACTTTGCAAATCCGATGAAGTCCTCGTGGTTGGTGTTCATATAGGCAAGCTCGCAGTCAATCAGCAGCACCAGTTGATCCTTGCACATTTGTTCGCGAGAACGAACATAAGACATGATAATGCGCTCCGTCTCTTCACGCAACCGCGGGTATCGAGACATCTGGAAAGAGAAGAGTTTAATGAGCAAAAGTTATGATTGATATTTTATAGGTCATATTATTTTAAGGTAATTTTAAGGTAAGGTAAAAATAGAGGGGCCCATGGCTAAATAATAACAGCCGCACAGGTCGATAGAACAGATTAAGCTACGCTTGCCACGGTTGGTCTGTGGATGGGTGACCATGGTTACACACCGTGACCCCTCCGTGCCTCGGAAAGCACGTTAAGCCGTTGGTCCCGGCTGTCATTCGTGGATCTTTAACAGTCGTTACAGGTAGTCAGAAGCCCCAAAGTCTGACAACCAGTCTTATCAAGGGGTATTGTATTACCCAGTAATTGGGTTGTGGAAGTCAGATAGGCAGTCGCTCCATGTAAAATACTGGTATTCAATTCAGCTGCATCCGGTTAGACTGGAAGCCGACCCCAACATAGTTGGGAAAAGGCTAGGCAGATGATGATTATTTTAAGGTAATATTTTAGTTCTAAAGGCCAAAGAAACTTCACGACTGACTGATGATGAATGTAAATCAAAGTTTCCTTCGAATCTCGAACGACACTAACTTTGTCGATATTTTCTTTTGTCGCTACAATACCACTTTCAAATGACGTGTTACTCAAAATTTTGTTACATTTTCGATTTCGAACATATGACAGATAACTTTAGACCATCTTCTTCATTTGCAAGATCAAGTACAATGCGTGCCACGAAAGATGAGACTTGACCCCGCCTCCCCCGCTCCTTTCGCCGCCCCTATGACGTCCGGTCCCGCCCCGCACTCAGACCTCATACCGCTAAAGATACCTAAAATCGTGTTCTGCGCAAGTCAAACCACGTGGTGTGTCAAGTCTCATCTTTCGTGGCACGCATTGTACCTATTATTGAATATCAAAGAAACTACAACAGATTACAAGCAAAACGTATAATTACCCTTTCAGTGCAGATACGAACGACGTTGGACAGTTCAGACACGACAAGGTCGACGCACTTGAGGCTGGGTTCCTTCAACCGCGCGATCTGTTTCTTTACGATAGCCTCGAACGCCATGTCCGGAGTGAACAAACCCACCTGCGGGACAGAACGGTATTTCATTATAAAACGTATTGTTAAGACAACTTCGCGACTATATTCCCCGAAGGGATAGAGAAAAGTGTATTAAAATCCATCAAATTTTCGTCAGTTGTTTTGAATAAAAAGGTGGCAAGCCTATTGCCACTGACCGGGTACACATCCAGAGTCCAGGCTGCTAATTGACAGGATGCCCAATACCACGATCCGGGAATCGAACCCAACACCCCACCCCACATTCAGTAATTTTGCTTGCAAAAACTAGATCAAGAAGGCGTATATCATACATTTTTGTATAAAGCGTTGTATAATATGATGCGCATGCTTACCCTAATACCGTGAATATTTCTAATAGCGAATGCGATCTCCCTACGCAGCTCTTTCTCATCGAACTCCATTTTGACAATCTCGAAGGGGAATCGTTCGTGGAACAACCGATTGATTTTCGCACCGCCAGATAGTTCGTTTGTATTGATCTGTGCCGAGCCAGAACCTTCGATTGTGCGTTCAAAGTCTGTTTGCAAAGTCTGGATCATTCTGTAAAATAAGAGGAAGTTTTTTAGTCAAGTAAGAGATTCAGATGGCTTTTTTTATTTCTTTGAACATCACTGAACTATACAAATGCTGAGACAGATAAATATATCTCAGGTTTTCATCCGCAGATGTTACGTGTAGCTACTATAAAACGTAAAACGGATAACGCTTTCAGGCATTTGTCACCTTTCATACGTCCAGTAAACGGACTTACTAACCCAAACACTATTTTACTTTTGAATTCATCAATTGAACATATAAGCTTGTACTCACTGCAACATAGCCTTAGTCTTGATGGATGGATCGTCGGGCCTAAAGTGTTTGTACTGGTCGACATCTTTCTCGAGCGTAAGCAATTGTTTCTGCAGTTTATCTCGAAGGCCAGGCAGCGTATCTCGGATGTGGTTGGTCAGCTGTTGGTTCAGTACACGTTGTAGGTATGGGGTGCCGAGCCGGTCAGCCAAATGTCGGTATGAGGGGTGGCTGTAACAAAAGAAGTAGAATTCATTATAATTAAGCAGGTACTTCAGTTTACATAAATAATGTCCTACAGGAACGTTGACGTGTGTATGTCGACTCTGTATATGTATGTGTATCGTATCGTTACATTATTATCATTATCAATAAATGTAAATATAAACAACATTGTAAATAATACTTTACGACCTTATTTTTCCTGTTTCTTGCTTTCCTTCTAAAATAATTATATCCTTCATGTTTCTTGTTTAATTTGTTATTATAATATGTATTTACTTTTACTCAATGATTCAAGATTATTATGAACAAAAAATTGCAATATTATGTAAACTTCAACAGCCCAATAAAATAAGGCCCTATCATCTGACAAATTGCAAATGCAATCGACGACGTACGGAAGTAGGTCAGCCCGATAGTAGAGAGCAACCTATGTCTATCAGAATATATGTTGCAACTTCTCGTACAAGTAGCACTTCGCGTGCCTGGTGACGTTGTTTCGATAAGTTTTTTTCTATACGGTGATAAATTGAGGAGGACATGAGTCATTGAGTACTACTTCTTAATAGTAATGACTCAGTTTATTGTCTTGAAATCATTCAAGTCTAACCTTTCCAATTGTCTGCTAGTCGTTTCCGAAATAATAAACATTTTTTTTCATTACTCCTAACTGGAAACAGCTCCAACTAAGCTGGTTATACTATAGTATAACCAGCTTAGTTGGAGCTGTTTCCAGTTACAAGTATACTTGTAGATGTACGCTTTATAGAAGTAAATTATAAGCAATTGAACAACTGGCTGGATTCGAAATCATAGCGGATCACTCGCCAGTGTCAGTCAACTATCTAGCCGTTGAACTATGACCGCTTCTAGTAGCAGCAAGATTTCTACAACTGTAACAATTAAACTGGCCAGTAGGTGTTTTCATAGTATACATACCTTAGGAAGAACTTCCTCTCAGCAGCCAAGGCCGCGGTAATGTCCTTTCGCCCATCGATGTCCTTCTGCGACCGGTTGACGACGCCGATGTATCCACGTCGTAGGGGTAGCAGTTTGTTCTCGAGCACATCGCGCGCGTCCGTGCCTTCGTCCATCAAGTCTAGCTTCGTGATTACACCGATTGTACGGAGACCTGTAGTAAAACCGACATGTTTATAGCGTAAATATTTGCGTTCTTCAAATGCTTAGACTGTGGGAGAAGAGTTACAATGCTTGCCACACAAAAAGGCTGTTTTAAAGTTTAATGACTTGTGAAAAAAAAAAATAATACCTATAAGATTTTTTTGGACTAAAACAAAAAACTGAATAGTGGTTAGTCTGCCATTGCAAATTAGTTGTCGCTGACCTTATATCAGCCATTTCACGTACAATGTTCAAATTCGGCGAAAACTGAACGTTTGAACTGATTTTTGTATCAATCATTGAAAATTGCAATAGGCTCGCCCCCTGTTACATGAGACTTTAACAACTGGCGAAATGTGGGTGTACTATAGGTACACCTCTGCCCAAACCTTAGGAATACAGGCGTGATGTTATGTTATATGTTATCAAAAATTGGACAGGACAACGTCTGTCGGGTCAGCTAGTACATAATAGACGGAAATCGTCGCCACCTAAATTCAGTCATATTAACTGTAACCATTTACAGTTTTGGTCTTTTTACCTAACCAGTCTAGTGAGTCATACTCAGTAAAAGACCATTTCAGTTACTAGCCTTGTGGGTCGACTTCCTTTGCAAGTTTCAAGGCATCGCTGTTCGCCAAGTCGGTGTTAGCGGGCGTGACGGCGAGGATGAGGCAGGATTCACGCTTGATGAATTGGAAGATCATCCCTTTGATCTGTTGCTCGATGTCTATCGGCTGGTCGCCGATAGGCACCTTCGTTAGACCCGGCAAATCAATCAGGGTCAAGTTGAGCACTGAAACGTAAGAACATTGGCTACAATTTTTAACAATACTAGGAAAATTAGTAAGTTTACGCACATACAATTCGTTTATAAAAAAGTATCATTCAACATTCATATCGGTCAAGACGGTCGTTCATATTTCCAACCAATTATGCTTAAAAATGTTTGTCATGCCATGCTATGGCTAACCACAATGACGTGTCCCAACAATAAAATACCATTAAACTAAAATTTTACGTTACTGTCAGAAAGCATGACATAGATAACAACTTAACCATAAATACTAAATTGACCTATAAACATGCGGTGCGTGCCAAAATATCTCTTGTTGTCGGATCTTGAACAACGAGTGAGTAAGTTGCATACGTTAGGTAACATGGAATGTTTTTTTTTTTCATAAGAATAACACAAGGTCATTGTTATCGGTTGTTAAATTAACAATACCTACTGTTTAAAAACAAAATCAATGTTTTCAATAATTGTGTACATTAACACTTTTTACAGTTAATTGCCATTAACAAAATGTTTCTTTTTTATGAGATGTAAATAATATTTTTTAAAGTAAATGGATATCAGCATAGACACGAAGCGTGATATTTCATAACACATTTAGAATGTTTGTCGTAGAATAGGAGAAAATAATATTTCATACGCTCAGTAACGATCAGTAAAATAGATAATATTACATGATAAGGATAGATAACGTAAGATTTACATCGTTTGATAGTTTCAAGCAAACTTCGTATAAATAGTAAGTATCACTCTTACATTTATAGTTCACTACGTTTTAATCTGTGCAAAGATTTGCCACGACGACCTTCACAAGCATAGATGATTACGTATAGGCCGACCGCTTAAGACGCTGACAAGAGCAAAATAGGCTTGTCTCAAACAGTTTTTTAGCCAAATCTATACAGTTTATCACGGCGGAAAAAATAAATATTAATCTTGAACATATTTCTGAGAACCCTGTTGTATTCAAAACACGTTTGTGAAAAGTTTTCTCGATAAAAAAAAATGGTAAACTAACCTCTTAAAATGATCTTTCAACAAAAATATCTGTATTACTTGTCAACGTACGTTGGTAAAATTTATAACAATAACGTATCATATTTAAATACAAAACTTGGTTGTTTTTTATTTTTGACTACTCAACTTATTTTTAAGTAATTAAATATTTTATGGTTTGTAAAAAGTTACGAGCGTCGCGTCATCGCGCTTCTCTTTCTTATGTATGCAATCCGACAGTGATCGCTTAGACGCGCTGCTAGACGGACGTATGTCGCTTTGCCCCGCTAACTGCTATCCGTTCATTTCATATTTTGTTATTTGACAACTTCAAACATACTTATATGTACATATTTTATTTTTCCCTAAAACTACAATAAGTTGTAAAAATATTAATTATAATATTAAATATATTAAATAATCGTTGATATAGGATATAAGTTGTATAAATATAGTTCTAAGTTGTGAAAATATTTTCTGTGCAAAATGGGAAACAAACAAAAATGCCAGAGGCCAGCAAAAAAGCGCTTCTATACTAACAAACAAAAACATCTCATGGAAGTAGAAGTAAGTACTTTTTTATATTGTAATATTGATACGAACAGAAATAAAATTGTAACTAAATGTACTTATAGGCTATTTTATACAACCCATAGCGTAAATTGATCTGTTACACTAACGCTCGGTTGGTCTAGTGGTATTTGCATAGATTCTAAATATCGAGTTTCGAGTTCAAATCCAACTTGATTCTTATTAGGGAATTTGTAGATGGTTATTGGTTTCATTTTTTTATTCAGTTTTAGGAAATTTTCATTGTTTTTTTATTAATTTATTTTGTATATTTTTAGAATAATTATTAATTTTCTTTACAAAAAAAGAGACATTTGCCGAACAGTTCAGAAGCAGGTGAAGCTTCGGAAATTATTTTTCGCATAGATTCTGAATAGCATATTTCGAGTTCGAAACCAAGTTTATTCTTCTTAGAAAATTTAAATGGGTTTCTTTTTTTATTTATTTTTAGTTTTAGGAAATTTTCGTTGTTTTTTTTTCATTTGTTTTGTATATTTTTAGAATAATTATTAATTTTCATTACAGTAAAAAGAGACGTTTGGCGAACAGTTCGGAAGCAGGTGAAGCTTCGGAAATTGTTTTTCACCAGTAAGTTTGTAATAAGTGCATACTTACTAACATAGATTACAATTTTATTACTTAGATCATAGAAAGAAAGTCACAAATACGTCCAGTGATAAACTATCGAATTTACATAGACCTATGACTATCTTAGAACTGGACTTATAGGAAAATACTCGTAGCTTTCTCCATTGTTTCTTGCCCACTCTATATAAATCATCGTGTGAGATTTGTTTTTTTTAAGACGTAATAGGTATGTTTAGTGATGAAGAAAGTTCTTGCAAGTTTAAATGTTTTTTATTTTTTTGCAGATTAGAAAATCTGCCAGTTGCAGTTACATCAGAAAGTGAAATTATAGTTACCCCTGAAAATGTTACTAGGTAAGTACCCAGAATACTTTACCAAATGGTGCTTTCCGAGAGCAAATGCACAAGTTACTATTAAAAATACCCAAAATCACTATAGGTGTGCCTATAATATTTGAAGAGTTTCTTCGATTTCTGCAGGATCCCATCATCTGATCCTGACCTGATGACAATGGGACCACCTGGAAAGTATACCTTTTCAAACAAAAACATAATTTTTGAAATCGGTCTAGCCGTCTTCGAGTAATTGGGGAACATGATAGGTACTAAAAAAACCGACGAACTGAGAACCTCCTCCTTTTTCTGAAGTCGGTTAAAAAAGCAAATAAAACATATATGTACTTAATATTGAAAATTTTGTTAAGCTTAAGATTTTATTTTTCTTACATTTGTTTACTTTTACTTGCTTACATTTATTTCCTTACATATATTGTTTTTTAATTCAGTGTAAATAAAATGTCGTAAAATAATTAAAAATAAAAAGATAAAAATATACATTCGTATTTTTTAATCGCCTTGTCTTATTTGTTTCTAGCTCTTCATACAGAACAATAAATATAAAAGAGCGCCATCTGTTGGTTCATTGTTAATTGTTATTGACCGCGTCACACTGTTCCTTACTTGGTGGTTCGCTGTATCACCGCCCTTTAAGAATGGCGCTAGGATATCGGAGAAATTGTGGGCGTGGCTAAAAATACCGAAACAGCGGAACTCAATAGCGGTTGTCAGCGTCTTAACTGAGACGCTGCCCGAGGTAGCAGGGCAGTGCGGAAGGGGTGTGGTGACGTGATGTAAGAGTCCAGTAATTCTTTAACTTGTGACAACTATCACCCCTACCGCACCGCGCAGTTACCTCAGGCAACGTCTCAGTTAAGCGGTCGGCCTATAAGCTCATGTTCTTTTTTCAGGAGCCGCTATATATTCGTACGTTATAAGTAGGTTATAATATTGTATAGACCTGGAACGCCGATAAGTGGACTTGTACATATTCTGAGCATTCCGAGCATTTAAGATAATGTTCGCCAATCAATAAGCGTAGTTAATGCATTATTTGTGAGTTAATAGAGAAACGTAGGTAGATGTGTTATTTATTATGTTATGATAACGTCATAAGAACGTCGACTTAAGTTGCTATTGACGTCACTCTTGTTCTTGCACGCCAGTGGGTCCGACAAACTAAGGAGTCACTACTATCATTATGCTGCATTAATTTATCTTTACACAGCAACGGCTAATTTTATGAATCCTAGACGGACAGAAAAAAATACTTATATAACCTAAAAAATACTTCCATAAAGTGTAGGTAGGTAAGTACTTAATGGTAAACTAACCATCCAATAAGCATTTGTTATGTAGGTCATTATCAAACTACACATAGAATATCAAATAAGCAGTGTTATAATCAAGATTGCATAATTAAGATGAGTACACTACACACGCATCCGTGACAGTACAACGTAGTACAAACTACTAGCAATAATCGTTTTCTCTCCATATAAGCAGTGGAAGAAATATCGATTTTACTGACACATATTTTTCATGAGCTACAATACAACAGAATAACTTGGAATGCAATATGCATAGATAATATTGAATGAACTTATCAATGAACGTTCAATTATTCCTCAGCAAATGGGCACAAAAACCTATATTTATATTATCAGTAAATTGATAATGAAGCATGTTATTTTATTATCAATTAACTGGGTATTGGCTTATCTGAAGCACATGATTAACACTGACTCATTATTTATTACCAGCCCCAGGAGACATCTTCGTCATTCTGCTGGTACTAACATATTTACGCGTTGAAATTCCCGATAAGCATCATGTACGAGGGTGAAGGCAGATTTAGACAGATCCAGTGACTGGCGCCGAAATCGAGACAAGCCAGCGCTGACCCGAAAAAAACCCGTGTAAATTGATTTCAAGTCAATCCAGTGGCGGGAAGTCAGCGCTGGCTTGTAAATTCGCACACGAATATTTAGAAGCCAGTCGGCGCCCCCCGCAACCCGCGCCCACCCGCGCCAGTGACAAAAACCCCGTGTAAACAGCCTGGTCAGTTACTGGCGCCGCTTTGTGGGGTGACGTTGCATCTGGCTAGTAAGAGAAAATGTTTTTTTCGTCCGTTTCGCGAATTCATTTTTCTTCACTGACTTCACAAACGTGTGCTCACCGTGAAAACTAGCCGCGACTACTGACACCATGTAAACAGTGGAAGCCAGTCTAGGCGCAGGCACTGGCGCCGATAACTGACTTGTGCACTGACCCTGTCTAAAATTGCCTTGACACACGTTGACAATTCAAAAGTGCCTGTAAATGGTTTAATTAAAATAAATGGTTTGAATTTGAGTTGAGTTTGAGTTTGACACTGAAAGTTCTTAGAAAATCAAAAACTGAACAAACTATAGCAAGTTATTAGTTTTATTATATATTTTCAAAATAGTATCCATTTACATCAATACGTCGCGTCGCTGCATCCGATGGAACCACTGAGAAAAGCACTTTGCCCACTCGTCCTTAGGGGTCTCTTCGATGGTATTTTGAAACGCAGCCACTGCTTCCTCGGCGTCCATCAAACGTTTACCTGGAAGTTTTTCTTTTTCGGAAATAAATAAAAATCGCAAGGTGCGAGGTCGGGGTATAGGGCGGGTGACCCAGTAATTCCGCGTCTGACGTTGCCAAGTAGTCGATTGTTTGGTTGGCGGTGTGCGACGAGGCGTTGTCGTGGTGAAGGAGGATCCTACCCTTTTTCTAAGACAAGTGGTAAACAATAATTGTTAGTGTACCACTCTGCAGTAACTGTTTTTCGATCCTCTAAAACAATTGTTGCATATTGAACTGTCCTTCCGAATGAACGAGGCCACCATCATTTTCCCACGCTTCGACCTCTCTTCACTTTAGTTGGCAACTCCTCGGAAGGAAACACCCAGACAGCAGAATGTCTCTTACTTTCAGGATCATAACAATAAATCCAGCTTTCGTCACCCGTAAGATGTCGAACACAGCATTTGAGTCACCTCCGTTAAATCTTTGAACCATTTCACGACACCAATCAACACGACGAGGTATCCACCGGGCACAAAGCTTCCTGACCGCTAAATGTTCATAGAGGATTTTGTGCACTTGACTCATACCGATGCCTAAGCTTGTCCGAATCTGCTGATAAGTCACTCTTTTGTCAGTCTCTATCATACGCCGCACAACACTGATGTTATCTTCAGTCGTCGCCGTAAAGGCCTTCCCTGACGCAGATCATCGGTGAGATTAGTGCGACCACATTTAAACTTGTTAAACCTGTTGTAAACAGTGGCACGAGATTGGGCTTCATCGTGAAAGGCCAATCGAAGTCTATCTTGTAAAAATCATTGTACGAAAATTTTCTCGCGTTAATTTCATGCTGACGTGACAGACAATTTTCAATTTACCGCCAAATCGTAAACAAATGACAAAAGAATAAAATACTCAATCATATTAGCAACGAGTTCCATTTTCAAAATTTGAACTTATTTTTTTATTATATTGTTTACAAGTGGCCAGTTCTAAAAACTTTCAGTGTCGCCCTCGTAACCACCTGACAAAAAAAAATAGTTTTATCAATTGTTTTGCGAGGAAACGCGATTATATATCATAATGATAAACTGTCTAAACAAAAACCTATTGTCGTTGGTTAGGTACACCTCAAAAGATCAGACCGGAATAAATCGATAAACTTGTCGATTGACAATTTAAACGAATGAATCAGCCTTGACTTTATTGATGAACAAAAATAATTTTATTTTGCAACGTTATACTTTTTGACTACAGTCTATAATAGAACCGTAATTTATTGAATACTACAAGGTGCCTACGTGAAGATACTCTTTGCGTCGTAAAATAAATCCAGAGCAATCTTCTTTTGTTAACTGGGACCTATAAATAAGGTATGTCAAAGGTGAACAGCTGTGGCCTTGCATCACCATCTTGTAAGTACTTAGGTATATTCCCTTTTGTCCATAGATAGTACAGTGCGAAAATAAGAAACTTCATGAATTTTGATCGACAATGCTTTGCTTTGACTCCTAAACAAGAGGCAACAGTAAAACATAAAATAATATCGTTATTGAAGTATGATAACGAGTGTAACGCATTTGTTGGCCAGTGACTTCGTAAATTGTCAATCTATAACGTTACGCATGCGTATAAAAATGCTTCCGGTTTCGTCTTAACTTTATTTTAGTTGTTATGTAAAAACGCTGAATAAGATCTCATAGTAAAGTTATAGACTTTGCCTAAGGTTCTTGTCGCTCTCGGTTTTTATCAACCGTATAGCCTCTGGCTTAAGTGCAAAGATTAATGTAAATAACGGCTCCTCGGCCTATTTAATCAACTAAAACTGTGGATAGTGTAATATAACAGTGATTAATTTCATCTCTCTTATAGAAATTTTGTCAGTGAGATATTATATTTTGAACCTTACTTACCATTTGGGGAATATACACGTAGATTGATCGGCACGGGTGATATTCCCTTGTTAGAGCCGGTCATACGATCCGTCTCTCCTTCAATCTCTGCGCGTACTTCATTGAAATCAACGAACTTCTTGCCCTTGCAATGCAGAAACTCCGCATATTCTAGGATAAAAAAGAAATAATTAATTTAGTATAATATTAAACTTTTAATACTTATTTATTAAGTATGCGTTTAGTTTGCCAGAACCCTTGTAAAATCAGGCAGGCTGCGCGAACCAAGCCTGGCTTCTTGGCGTGTAAAAACTGAAAAAAAAATACAAACCCGTTATAAATATAACAGCAGATGGCAACCCCATCATGTGATCACCTGCTAGTACTGCCTTCTTTCATCGACACAATGAATATCCTTGGTCAATTAACTTTATGTATTATGCTATTAACACAAAGATAAGCAGCGAATCGGCAGTTTCATTCTGTTTTGGTTATACTTACTGCATGATAAGCGCTGACAGCAACAGAATACGTAAACAACAAAGCGTAGGCTTCAATGTGGTTTTCAAAGTATAACTGTCAATAAACATATTTTTTTTTACTTCAACATTTAAAACAAAATATTTATTTATTAGATAGGTATCAAATCAAGTCTCTTATACATCATATGTCTGTCATTGAAATACATTACGAGAAGTAAGGATCCAATCACGCAGAACGGAAGGTTAGTGACCTTTAGGTACGTGACAGGAAAAAATTATCACAGTATTAAATATACCAAAATATACAATAATATTGTTCTGTATAAGTAATCTATATGTTGTATATAAAATTCAAAGTCCTGACTGATATATCAACGCACAGCCTAAACCGCTGGTCCTAGAGACATGAAATTTGGAGGGTGTGTTCTTTATGAAGAGTAGGTGTCCACTAAGAAAGGGTTTTTGAGATTCCACCCCTAAGAGGGTGAATGGGGGGAGGGCGAAATTTCACGGGGGCAGAAGCTGGTGATCTCCATAAAACACTGCTATTTACACTGTTCAAATTTTGACAAAGTACATACATATTACATGGATAGCGCGTATTAGTAAGCCAATTAGTTGTTTTAACAACTTTTAACATTCAGAATACAGCTGAAGGTTAATGATCACATTTTGCACAATAATCAACATCACAGTCAGTAAGTGTACAAAAATAAATTGACGTGGTAGGTAGGTAGCTTTATTTTCCCCGTAAAATATGTAATTTTTACGTAACACCTCGTTTTATCTAATCATAATCATTGAGAGTACCTGCATTTCCATGTATAAGCTGCAGAATCAATGGGCGCCGCGTGACTATCCCGGAACCTCGGGGAAGGAAGTCCCTGAAACAAAATAATTACCATAAAGACCTGCAAGTCTTTTGCAGTTGTGAATTAAGAACAGTTCGTCTAATATCACACAATCTAACTAGCCTGTATTGTGCAGGGCGAAGGGAGAGGGAGCTCCCTTTTCCACACAATTATCTCATTTGCTAGTCCGGCCAGTCCATTCGGTAGAAGTCAAGCTCGTCGCGCCATCTTCGCCTTTGCCTGCCGCGATGTTGTCTTGCGTTTAATGGGACCCACTCGGTGGTTCTTTTAGCCCATTTTAAGAACATTTTATGCCACAGAAAAGGGTGCGTAAAGGTGGTGCAGACTGCCCAAGCCAAGACACGCCAAACATGCGTACATTCAATAAGTATAGCTACTCGAGGTCGCCATTTTTAAGCAACCCCTATATCTTTGATATTAAGATAACATAAAAAAAACTCCTATTGTTCTGCTGAAACTGCTCGTAATCGCAAACAAAAAATTAAACCTAAAGTAAAGACGGTTGATGTCACGCAATTTACCCAGATGTAATCATAGCGTACTGATAATGAGTCATAGTAGGTAATACATGCAATAGTGAGTGATTTCAGAAAAAAACGTTCTCGATGCGCATTTAGAACAAGACAATATTAGTATCTTGAACTGACCAGGAATTTAAATTTATGAAGTTTTCTGCTCAGTATAATAGTTATTAACATTTATGCACGATTATGAGTGACTGAATTACGCCGCAGTGTCTAAAATTGATGGAGATTGTATTTGGCCATTAGTTTTTTTAGGGTTCCGTACCAAAATGGGAAAAACGGGACCCTTATGGTGAGACTGTCTGTCTGTCTGTCTGTCACAGCTGGATATCTCAAGAACTACTAATGCTATCTACTTGAAATTTGGAACAGTTTTAGATGACGTTTGCACAACTATTTTACAAATATTTTCCGCAGCATACGCTGTTAGAAAAATTCGTAATTTAACTGATATAGAGACTGCCCGTTTAGTGTACTTAGTTATTTTCATAGTGTAATGTCGTACGGTATTCTATTGTGGGGAAATGCCGCCGATATTCGACACTCTCTCAGAGGCTAATTTAAAGAGATTAATGTAATGAGTTAATGACTGTGCCTTCTCAGTATATTTATGAAAATCTTTTATATGCCCATAAAAATATAAAATTGTTCAAAAAATACAGTGATATCCATAATATAAATACTAGAAACAAACACAAATTTGTTGTACCTACAACAAGGCTCAAGAAAATAGGTGGCTCGTTCAGATGCCAATGTATACGCTTTTATAATAAACTACCAAGCCACGTTCAAGTTCTAAGCCTTAATAAATTTAAATCATTAATTAAACGTAAGTTGTGCAAGAAAGCATTTTATACTGTTAAAGATTATATTGAGGACAAAAAGGCTTGGGATTAAGGTGCTTCTAATTTCTGCATTTTGATTGTTTTTTTTTTTTTTATAATATACACATTGACATTAATGATTTTTTTTTAAAAACAATGATATTTGCTTACTTTGTAAAGTATTACATTATTTTAATTATTGTGAATGTGAAGACGATGTGGGTCATTTATTTTATTCATTTTATTTTTTTTTCTTATTCTCTCCATAGTCTGGCAGTTTGAGTAATTTATGTGGCCTACCCAAATGTCCTTGGGGTTTAGGTTTCCGCACTTAGTCCTTGAAGTGGACCATTGTGCGTGAGCCATGGTGGCCAAAATGTCCTTTCTTTGGTATTGTTCGTCGAATCGTTGAGCTCCTTAAGTCTTAAGTTGAGCTGCATGATTTCTGACAAATGCGTGCATTGACTGGACAGGTCCTCTCAATCTGTGTGGTTCTTTCCTCAAAAGACCATCTCAGACATCGACCTACATGGTCTTCATATAACCGGACCAAGATTATGTTTGGACTTTAAAAGAGACTATGACTTCTGAGTTTGTTTCGGCGTTTCTTCTCAGAGTAGTCAGATAGGAAACGGCGACCTCATCTAGTTTAAAAAATATATGATTGACGTGTAAAAGTGTTTGTGCAAACCTACTTACAAGAATAAAATAATTTATCATCATTTATCAATAAGAAAGAAATAAAAATACATATATGTATATTTTTTGCAACAGGGACTGAAAGGGGGTCTGAAAAATTCGAAGTGGGGCTACTAGGGCATGTGAGGTATCATATGAAAGAGCGCAGTTTGCACATTCCCAAACATTTTTTCTTTTTTTTTATACCGTTCCCCCTTAATCTCCGAAGTTTGCAAAGAGAAAAATCTGAAATTATTCTATGTGATATAAGTTTATGTAAAGATTACAGGAAAAATAAAACGAAAATCAATCAATTAATCTCTAAATAGCACACTTTTAAGGCGAAATGTGTCCCAGAGAAGATGTTTTGACGCATTTCGGCTTCACGCAAAATCAATTTTTGTCCTCAAAAACTACAAATTTGCCGTATATTTTTTCATGATTATTAAAATTGAAGATATTCTTTAGTGAATTATGAGGACCAAAACACGATTGACAGAATTTGGCTCGATACAAAAAAATCGCAAAGTTTCCTCAAAATTAGCATTTTTTATGAGAAAAAACGGTTTTATTCGTTTGTAAATAAAGCAATTTCAATGAAATTTCGTCTATACATTCACCATTAAAGACTTTAGGGGATTATGGTTTTATTTTAATATAATAGAGCAAATAGGATTTTAAGGCTAGGTGGCCCCGAATTTAAGTTTTTTAAAACAATCTGAGACAAAGAATATAGGGTTTTAAATTAAAAAAAAATATATCTGTATTAGTTAAGGATCTTGTCTAGACAAAATCGCATTCAGTTGCAAGACCTGATGACCTTCACACGATAGAAAAAAATCGCAAAGTTACCCCTTTTTAAAACGTTTTTTCAATATTATGACTATATTACTGACTTTTTACATTTAATTTTTGTACTATATTAAAGAAACTAATAAGTTATAGACAAATTCGCAGAGTTTGACTTGATAAAATGATTTTCTTAATTACTAAGTTTAAATATGAATTAAAAGCGCCCGCGGCGGCTCCTACGGGGCCGTTCAGTCGCGTGCTGGCGCTTATGGACGACGGACCTGTGTCAGTTTTTTCCGCGACAACTTCGCGAAACTTATCATCTGTTTTTGAGAGTTTGTTTGTTAGTTATAATGGGCAATAAACAACGCAGGCAAAAAAAGTCGTGTAAAGCAATAAAAGAAACAAATAGAAAGAATGCACTCCAAAGATATGTGAAGAAGTAAGTACCTACCTAAATGTTTTATTTGTATTGTAATGTGGTGAGTCACAGTATAAAAATATCAGTACTACTAGAGAACGCTAAGATTTTTGAAATACATAAAAAAATCAATGGCTAGTTTGGCTATAGAGAAGTTCTCCAATGCATAATTTTATTCAGTATTTATTTGCAAGAGGAACAGTGTGTAGAATTCACTCGAGCTTTTGTTATGGCATGTTTATTATTAATTATGCCACTCCAAATGGAATAATAAAAGAAACTTGGCTTGAAATGTTTACGTGGGTTTTTAATGTTTTAGAGCAATGCAGTTGCAGGCCAAGCGCAGTGCGCATGTATCCACTAATGATTCGGCGAATATCGAGTAAGTTTTTTTATATTATTTCTTTTAAAGACATTCTCTATTTTTACTATTTGAATTAAATAGTATCTCACTTGTTATTGTAACACCATAAAAATTACATAAAGAAATTAAATACATATACTTAAATTAAGTAGGTACGTATGTATGGGGCCATTCAAGTATTACGTAAGCACTACAGGGGGGCGGGGGGGTCTTTGCTTTGCTTATTTTTGATGACATGGGGGATAGGGGGGTCTGGATGGTGATTACGTCAGCAGTATTAATTTTTTTACTTTTTCGGATTTTCTACAAAATTTAGTCGATTTTGGTTTGAACACATATGGCAACCCTACTTGTCTATGCTTGAAAACGAAACGCATATAACTGCTGTTCATGAATCAATAAAGAAACCAGAACACATTTTTTTCAATGTGTTCTGGTTTCTTTATTGATTGCATGCATGTACCAATGTTTACGTAAGCATGGGGGGGGGGTAAGAGCTTTGCTTACTTGTGCTGACGAGGGGGAGGGGGGGCTAATAATTGCAAAAAATCTGCTTACGTAATACTTGAACGGTCCCTATGTGGGGGTCACATACATACCTACTTTATTATTAAAATTAAAGTACCTATTTATTAATTATTATTACTGTTTGCGTATCTTTGTTTCTGTATAACTGTCTGTATGTCAGTGTGCGTGTGTATTTGTCTTTGGCATTGTAGCTCCTAAACGGAAAACGGATGAATCGATTTCAATGCAGTTGTCTCTATTAAACAGACTGGTTTAATAATAAGAAAGTTTTTTAAAATTTTACTTGTTAATTACCAACAAGTCAAAAACAACTTTTGTGTTTCAGATCAATAGAGCATGCGGAAGGGCATAAAGTGTCTCCATTGATGACTTTAGAGCATGGTTTACTTGAATAATCTTAGGATTGAGGAGTAAGTAACTGTATTGTACTTATTAATAATCAATTATATTGTTTTAACCGATTCAATTAAAATCAGACTAAAACATGCTACGGCATGCCATAGGCATAAGTAAATAGCCCGTAAAATGCGTAAGTTTATATATCCGATAATTATCGCATTTACTAACAACTATGAATATTGAAACAAAAAAATATATTTTATTGTTACAGAACGACTATTCATGCTGCCAATGCCCATGTCACACATGCTGAAATACCTTTAGATGAACATAATAATGTACCTATCACCTAATAATAATATCAATGAGTAAGTTGCTACTTTTTGTTTTACATAATAATTATGTGGAATTCAATAGGTTATATTAAAATAATCTGTTTTTAGAACAATGGAGGAAATTGAAAACTACACTCTAAGCGTTGAAAACGAAATCGAACACGACTATCAACGCCCATCAGTGGACGACGAATTGTTGACATGAATTACCTGATGACACAGCTCCAAGAAAAACGCATCATATCGATTTATTTGACAGCAGAGTTGGATAATTTACAGATATAAAAGTGTTTACTTTTAATTTAATAAAAAAATCGGTTGTCTGTAAAGTCGGTTTGCTGACGATAGTTGAACGTGACAACGTCATAAGAAAATACTGATGGAATAATTGCATTGCATTTGTTAATATTCGCTTGCACTTCAAGCCGCCATGGAACGCTACAGAGCGAGGCCGCGAGGTAACGCTACATGAGTCATGTTTTTTCGTGAGTGCAACCAGCTACATCGATTTATTAGACGTTGTCACGTCAAAATAAAAATACTTTATTTTTATTTTATTGACGACTCACACAGTCACGCTTCACATTATGTGTTACACGAGACGAACATTTATACCTCTAAGCTTTTTTGAATTACAATATGCATTGATATTGTAATTCAAGAATTGTAACACAATTCTCCTAAAGTAAGTGTGCCTACAGCTGCTTGATTTTTTATACTGTAGCACGAATATTTGATTTTAGTCAGTCAGATTTTAAATCCTTTTTATAAAAAAAAAGTATACAAATTATTTTTAATAATTAGTATCAAGTTTATACAATACGTATCTAATCTATCTATAACCTTAAAAATAACTACTACTAGAAAAATAAAACAAAATAAACTTATACTAATCAATTCAAGTTGATCTACTGCATTGCTCTACTCTGTGACGCAACTTAGTACCTACTCGAGTTCGTGAACTCATGAGCGGTGCGCTTGGCGCGCGCGTCCCCGCGCATCGTAACTTATTACGTATCGCTACTCCTTGCGGGGGCTGAGGTATGCGTTAAATACCTACAGCGCTCGGAATACCTGGCCTTAAAAAGAAATATTTATAAAAAGCGGGCGCGCAGTTCGGACATCCCACCGCTCCCGCTGTCCCGTCAGTCGGCCGCAGCGCGTCTATGAGAGCACCCGTGTACAACTTTATTGCGCCCGTTTGAAATGTAAAGTTATACCTTAGTCATAAAAATGGTGAATAAAAGTAATACATATTCAGCTCAAGAAGCAGAAATTGATGAACCTGAATAGGTAAATTTTATTATTTATTATCCCAAAAAATACAAATGTTGACATTTGACATTGACGTACTAACTCGTATTTATTGTATAAGCACACAACTTTCGTTTTGAAAGTCCCTTTACACAATATGCCGTGGTTGCGGCAGTGCCGCAGTGCCTCTGTATTGGTTTCCCTTGGGAGTGTAAGGACCCCGACACACGGCGCCGCGGTAGCGGCGGCGAGTTTTGATAGGTCTTATCAAAACTCGCCGCCGCCGCCGCGCGGCGCCTTTGAGGTTCATACAAATCCAAGAGTGACTGATGCAGCGGCGCCGCTGCAGCTAGATGACTAGTACAACTTCAATCAGCATCACCTAAGTTTTTTGAGTAAGCTCGCTTACTTATCTACTTATGCCCTATTATTATAACCGTCACGTCTGCGGAGTTTCGCTAGCTAATTTAATTTGACCCTGTGTACTAGAAAAAGCCTTTGAAAATACAAAGTGTTTTTTTATATCCCATAACTCTACGGGGTCATTGTACTCATCATTATGAACAACTTTTACTATGGGCCCAAAACCTAAAATCGCGAAAAAAAATCAGCTGTTATATTTTATATTCGCATAACTCTTCAAAATGTAGGGAACACTAGATTTTTTTTGCGATTTCGGGTTCGGACCTATGGTAGTAAAAGTTGTTCATAATGATGAGTACAATGACCCCTATAGTTATGCGATATCAAAAAAACACGTTGAATAGGTAATTTGTATGTTAGAGGTCATGAATAGGACTGAAAACCGATAGGTAGGTTACAAGTTACCCAAGATGTAGCGGAAACGCACCACAACTACGAAGTTAGTTGTTTTGTGTGTGTTGTTGTGTTGGTGTTGATGTGAATAGGTAAATTTCACGGTATACCGTAACATTTATGTTTATCTTGTACTGTTACAAATATTTCCAATATTTCAGCACCCATGAAAAACTACTCGATACTGACGGTACCGGAATGGTATAACCACAACAGCTACCAGAAATATCTGATGCGGCACATGTGAACCTTCAGTCGGTGTGAATGGTTGCAAATCAGAAGATTGATGATAACGGCCTCAAACTTTGGAGTAATAATAAAGAGACAAAAAAATTTTACTGCCCTGGTGAATAATATTTTGTACAAATCTAATATTTCATCCGTCGCATCAGTGGTCCATGGACTTAAAAATGAAAAATTTGCGCTTCAACAACAGAGCTAAGAAAATTTACAGATTGAGGACTGTGGACTTTTGTGGACAAAGAATTTATAGAACCCCGCTAACAACATGAATGATATACCCCCTATTTTATTTTTTAACATATGTATATAAAAGCTGTTATAATTACCTGTTTTTTCATTTCTACAGGGTATTTTTTTTATCAATACCCAAATTTTCACAGGGTGTTCTACCCATGAATATGAACAACTTTTACTATGGGAACAACTCTGAAATCACGAAAACATCTGCTGATTCATACATTTTGATCGAGTACCTATGTATCAAACTTTTGTAAGAAACAGCAGATTTTATTTCGTGATTTCACAGTTAGTCCTATAGTGAAAGTTGTTCATATTCATGGGTAGGACAGGACAGCCTATGAAAATTTGGGTAGTGACAAAAAAAATTATCCTGTGTAAGAACCGGTTTTTGGTAAAACCGGTTTGGATTCTACCTCTCATACTAGTACCCATTCATTTTCAAACAGCGAACTAATTGGGATTGTTATAGGAACTCATAAGTAGTTATTTTATTATAAGAAGGCCAGTATTTTGGTTCACGAGAGAGGGTCGCGCTTACAGCGGTCGGACTATAGCTTGCCGGCCGAGTGCGGCAGAGCGCGGGGCCCCGCGCGCCTCTTACCCGTCCGCGTCTGCTTCACCCCCTCAAAACCTGCGTGACTACGATACCATTTCGCCTTAAAGAAATAAACAAAAGTTACATTACTTCCACTATCGGTCAAGAGATGGCGCTGACATAAAACTGCAATATTCTACACCGCAGTGCAGTGTTAAAATTCTCTGACGGATATAGGCCTCGCCAATGAAAATTTTAAAACATGATGGTACGGAACCCTCGGTGCGCGAGTCCGACTCGCTCTTGCCAGGTTTATTTTATACGTCTTGCTCGAAGGTGCCAAAAAAGTAGGAGCTTGGATGAAATATTGAAATGCAAATGAAAACGTTCAGAAGCGAGACTGTCATCGTATGTAACATAATTATACCAACTTTACAGTTCAGTTTGCAGACCTAATAGCGAAATACCATCACACCACTACTACATTCTGCGCTTTTGTGTCAATTTCTAATTCTATCGAAATCTGAGGGGCAATTAATTCTCGTAATTTTAAGAACGTTCAGTCTGATCTCAATCTGTCAAAAATACCTCTATTTCCCTACGTTTTTGACATTTTTTGTCGCTGAGATGTGATTGCGCCTACGAACGTTTTAATTATGAGAATTGACCTTCAGGGGTGCTATGATTATCATCAAATTCTACTAGATTACATTTTATTTTTTTGTATTAAATAAATTATTAGATATTATTAAAAACAAAAAAAAAATTTAAACAGTTTAAATACAAGAAAACGACACGTAAAGACTGCAACTGATACATTGGCACCAGTAAAAATGACGCGAATGTATTTCAATTATTTTCAGATGGGAGTTGTTTCAGATGCAACCGACAATGTTGGGGTTGATAGAGTCTGGGAGGTTCTGGGTCGGAATTCTAGATGGATACACAAAACTATCTTGTAAAACGCGTGCGTACTGTGCGTAGCCATTGCGCCCACCCAGAACCGCGGGGTACAGTTCGTGCCACGTAAGAACGATGACCGGGCGTCATCGGGGCGGCGGAAAGAGGCGGGGAGGCGGGGTCAAGTCTCTTCTTACGTAGCACGAACTGTAACTGCGTAAGGGCCAAACCACACGGGCGGCGCGGCTGCGGCGCGGCGCCTGAGCGGCGCCGCTGCGGTTTTCTACATACAAAAATGCATTGTAGCCACATGGCGCCGCACAGTGTTATTATTGCCCCGAAAAACGGACATCCCCTTTTTATTAACTTATTCGATAGAACAGGTTATTTTTAAAGTAAGAGTAAAATACCCGTGTGGCAATTTTGTCCCAATATGGAGATATAATTTTTTTTTCTTTTTTCTATGGTTTCCATAAAAACCATAGAAATCGCAATTACTTTAGATCCAACGCGTTTTTGTTATGTCTTTGATCGCAATTAATTTATGCTTTATATTAAGTAAATTACTAAGCAAACCCTCAAATTTTATCGTTAACATGTTGTGAGTAACATTGAATTTTATATATTTTCGATTTTATTTTTTTATGGGCTTATTTCATGTTATTTGGATTCAACATCGAGACAAGATGTTGCTTTGGCACTAAGAAGCACCGATTCAAAATATCATATCCAAATCTTATGGTGTTTAGAACTTACAGGATTTTGAAATTTAGGCGCTAGGGTTGGCAGAAGTCGTATTTTTTAAGATGTTTTTTTTTTATTGAATTTTTATGTTTAGTTATATTTAAAAACGTAAAATGTGTTTAAAATAAACAAAGGACATAATAACGTGGCCACGGTTATCTGAAATAAGTTACACTATCATTGAAAAAAAAAAAATTGAGAAAGATGCCATTACCACCTGCCGTTCTCCAGTTATTAAAACCGTACTAAATACCAAAGGAAGATGTTTCGGCCCAAGATAGCGACAGCTTAAGTGACGAAGAAGACGTTATGCAAAATCTTATGGAAGGGTGGAATGACGATAGCACTGAAGTTTTACCTACGGAAAATGATAATTAAAGAAGGTACTTAAGCAACTGAACTTTGTAAATATTTAGTATTTTACTTTAAAAATTTCAAGTTTTTCGACCAAGTGTTTCAGGCTGTGCGATAATAAGTAAAAAATGAACTTTGTCCCACCAAAAACATATATATAAAATAAGGGCCGAGTTCGGTACAAAGTACCTACACGATAATAAAATAGAAACCTAAATGAGTACCAAGTTCTAAGGAGGTAAAAGAGAGTTTATTAAGTTCCTTGCTACTGATTATGCAATTTGGCAAGTATTCAAAGTATTTGTTTGTTGAGAGTTTTGCTTTAATGAAGGTAGGATTAATAGTTTTAGGTGGTCTAAAGTAGCTCGAAATGGTTCGTGTAAGGTGTACTTCACCCTGTTTATCTCTGAACTTGGCTTGACATGCAATAAAGCATGAACAAATTATAGTATAAGTAATTAACTTTTCAATACACTTCCTCGAAAACTGGTCCATAACGCACTACGATTAGGTATAACATGCAATGTATTTCACACGTGTGCGTTTTTTTCCATTTTCCCGCACGTGTAATGAAAATTGCCACAGATAACTATACCTATACTTAGTTCAAATTGGTTCAATGCTTAATCTCAGGTGATTGTTTTTTTTTCTAATTTCGGCAAAGCACTATGCGTCTTTCCGGCATAAATATTTTGTGAAAATTCAAATTGTGTTTATAAATAGAATATCATAGATAAACATGATTATTAGAAACTATTAGTTAGTTTAGTTGTGTTTAACAAATTAATATTTATTTGTGTAGGTACTGAATTCAAAAACATAAAATTAATCTATATTTTAATTTTTTTATATTAGGCTGTTTAACGGCTTCATACCTTTGCCTCTCCTTCAACCTGGCGAATGCAAAGCTCGAAAGAAAAAGAAAATTAAAATCATAGTTTCTTAATTCATGACAAAAATATTTTTCGTTATTTTATTTTATTTCTTCAAAAGTGTATTGAAAAACGTCGTTTGATACACGTGGACATTTGTTATTGTAGTTCTCGGCTCAAAAACATTCATTATAATTCCGCCTCGAATACAATAACAAACTTTCTCCACTTGTATCAAAATGTACTATTATTTGTATTTTTGTCCGATGTAAAAATAATAAAAAGATTTAAGAATATTATTTGTAAAATTTTGTGGGAGTGGGCGTAAATATGTATATGTGTATTATTCTATGATATAAATAAAATTCAACATAAAATTAAAATCTATAAACAAAAATAATGTTTTTTGTGAAGTGATGACCCTAAAATCAAAATTATCAGAATAAAATTTAGAAGTGAATAACTCTTAAACACCGCGAGATTTGGATGTGGTTTTTTTTTAAGTGATTGGTTGGGGTCTAAACATGATTTACAATAAATATTGAATCCAACTAAGCAAAGATACAACCATGATAAATCAAAATCTAAAAACATAAAAAAAACCATATTCCTTTACATCTGTACTAGTTAGTACCCTTTTGTATTTTTTTTCACATATCTTTAATATAGTATTATTACACATAATAAAGAAAGGGGTAAAATGATGCGTATTTTTTTTTGTAATGAATTCATTTAGAAAAAGTAAAAAAAAACAAAATTTTTTTACTCGTGTTTGGTGTAAAATTGGCACACGGGTATTTTACTCTTACTTTCTAAATAATCTGTTCTATCGGATTAGTTAATAAAAAGGGCATGTCCGTTTTTCGGGGCAATAATAACACTGTGCGCCGTGCGGTGTGCTCCGGCGCCGCGCCGCGCGCGCATCGGAATCGAGACGAGGCGGGGAGGGGTGTAAGCAGAGCGGAGCCGGAGCGGCGCCGGAGCGGCGCCGCTTGCTGTTGTTTGTAGTATTGCAGACTGTCGCATAGCGATGGGCAACCCCTCATTTAGCCGCCGCGGCTCCGTAGAACGTTGCGACGCCGCTCTGCCCGTGTGGTCGCCAGCGCGGCGAAATGGCTTGCGGTGCGGCGCCGCACCGCCCGTGTGGTTTGGCTCTAACACACTATCATTAGCAATGGGTATCGACAGTTCAACAACACTCATGGCGTTATTTACGTTGTCGAGCAGACGCTAATGCGTCTGCTCGACAACGCTAACACTATCAATCTGAATCATTTGAGAGGATAATTCCTCTCAAATGATTCAGATTGATAGTGTTACGCAATTAGGGTGCAGTTCTTTGGTAGAAAAGTGTAGAGGGTATGAAGATAAAATGAGGATGCTTAAGACACAAAAGTCAAAACCATCTTTCAGTAGAGTAAACCTTGGTGATTCGATTGAACAGTTTGCAAGTAAGGCAGCCACTTAATTTTCTTTTTTATTTTTATTTTGCGTGTCATGGTGCCTATTCGCGTAGAAGAGAACGACATTTTCCAGCACTACTGTCATGTATGGAGTATGTCTATCCAGGGAATTTCATTAAGCCAAGACACAACTTCGAGAATGAGGGCGACAGAAAAATACAGTTTGGTTCGACGGCACTATATAAATTACGTGAAGTCCTCTTGATACCCGCTATGACATGTAGTGCCGAGACGTGAACACTAAAGTTGGGTTGACCTATAAATTCTAGGTCGTTTAGCGGGGTTTACATAGAGCTATGCACAGAGTTTCTGGGAACGAAAGGATCCGGAACGTATATCCGGAAAAGAACTGGTTACACCTAAATAGCTTGCAAAGTTAACGAGCTGAAGTGTCAGTGGGTTGACCATGTTTGGCGAAGTCCCGAAGGACTGATGGTCAGTCCCTTTGCTAGTTGAATGAATCGGCAAACGAAGTGTAGGACCGACGAGCTTAAAAAGAAGGCTCGGACAGGTTACTTGCGTAAGGAGGAGTTCCAGGTGAAGGGGCACCACTTGAGAGACCCATATATCTCGCAGTGGACTGCAATAGGCTGCTGAGTATGGCGTCTTATTCACTACATACAAAGTGTATAACATTCATAGTTAGGCCACTACATCCCCTGCGTGTTTACAGACACCGTATTAAAGCCGAAATCTCGCAATTTTATAACTGTAGTACAATACCATGCTTTCATTAAATTATAAATCAAATATAATTTTGAGAACTATTGCAAACTGAATTATGACCAACATGCATTAAAAAACACTTACACCTTATGAAAAATTTGGCGTGAAGTAGGTGGGAAAGAAACTCCAAAACTCCTTTCCCACCTACTTCACACCAAATATGTATTTGCAATAAAAAACTTAAGAAATACAAACTGCATGTAGACATAGTCACAGCCAACAGCTAGTATTTTGCAGTGGTTATTTTCCTTAATTCAAACACTGCATAATTTGTAAAAGGTAGATGATAATATTTAATTGTTTCACCTTTCTTCAGTTTAGTTTATTTATTATTGATAAATTAACCTGTTACTGATATTTTATTTATAAATAAAAGGTGAGCTAATAAATGGATGGAACAACATTACAGCATTAGGTAAATTTTTCCACTGTCTATCACAACTTATTACACATTTGTTTAAATTCAATTACATAGCTTTTGTCTACAGCAAAAGCCATGCCTGCGGTGGTTTACTAACCCCGTGCCTGGGAAGCACATTAAGCCACTGGTCCTGCACCTGACCTCTCTCCGGTTATGTTGGATTGCCGTCCCATAAGACTATGAGAGTGAGGGAAGAGGGAGTGCACTTGTGTCTGAGCGCACACTTGTGCACTATAATATTTGCCGTGACGAAGGCTAGTCTCTGTTGAGATTGGCTGCCATGGAAGAAATACAGTCTGGAGGTCTTTATTTGTTTATTTTGCCTGCGGCTCTGCATGCTGTGGATGTTGGAAATTATCGGAACATAGTACCAGGATAAAAAGTATCCAGAATTTTATATCCTTACCCAAGTAACGGTCTATGGTTAGACCATGACTGGTGGTGTTGGACGGGTTAGAGTCTAACCCGTCTAAGTAACTGTAGACCTTAGTGTTTGATACTAATTCCAAGAGAAAAAGACAAACAGTGACAACAAAGTGATTATATAAAGGTATAGAACCTTAAAATCTCATATAATTATTTGCAACAATGTTTTAACTAAACAATCCCTTTCCGCTACTTACAGGGGATGTGCTAAGGTAGCCTGCAAAATTCAATTTACTTAAGTTTTTTGTAATTTGCAGTTCAGTGTTATGTTATATGTTGACTAAAACATGATTAGCAACTGTAACAAATATGGCTTTACAGAATTATAACAGTTAGAAGCAGCAATATAATAACGCAAATGATATTAAGATCAACATACAACCTAATACTGACCTGCAATTACAAAAAACCTAAAACAATTTGAATTCTGTGGGCTACCCAGACGGCTTTTATATGTCAAAGTTAAGGCATAGTTTGGCTGACGCTAACGCAGGTATAGCAGGAGCATTAGGAATAAATTAACATCATTGTTTATCTTCTATAAAAACTCATACAGACAGATTACATACAGCATAACAGTGTTTAAACAGGCAGGACTCTCTATACCATATCGTAAACTCGTAAAGTAGAATGCCTTCTTGCTTATGCAAATTTAATTTTTTGTTATAGTTGCCCAATAAGACTTTTATTATCAAACAATTATCAATAGACATAAAATATTTGTCTATGTGTGTAGATAGTCTAATTATAGAAAACTTAAAACACATCATTATTTTTACTAAATTCATATTTTCTTATTGAACTGTTATCCACCCAAATCTGAAGATGGTTGAACCTTACATTAAAAACCACAAAAATATTGGATACTGATAAGTATCTGGGTCATGCTTTATGTGACTAATTTAGTGATTATTTTAAGGTACTTTCAAGTACATATTTATATAAACAGTGTCTATATTAGTTAAAATGAAATTGTTGTGTTCATTTGAAAATAACCTAAGACGACCCTCTAGCCCAGCCGTTTATCATCACATTGTATACTCAATGATTTCAAATAATGAGGAAGTATGCTTTCAAATACAAAGGATTAAACACAATTGTATAGTCTTTCAAAGGTTATTTGGAAACTGATAATTATGAGCACAGAGATTAGGATTTCTAACTGAATGACTTATCTTTTCACTTATCTCTTTACATGTTGATTTTTCTGGGTATAAACAAATTGTTTACATCCCTCTCTTTTTATTACATATCTTGTTAAATGTGTAAAAAGTCTGCTTGCCTTCTAGCAAGACATATTATGTACCAATAATTCATTGAAAATTGAAGTCCCGTAGAATTCTAATATACACTGATAATATTATTGTTGTTTGGGAAGGTTACACATGACTCATCACATCACAAACGACTGTAATAATTATGTTAAAGAATCTGTGATTAGCTTACTGTTGCTCAAAACAACTGCAATCTATGCACCAAGGAAGTGGTTTATACCTGCCGACTATTCCACACATTGAACCAATAAATCAATTGTCTACTTGCGATAAACAAAGGTGTACATACATCCGACATCTTCGGCACATTAGAACGTTCTATAATAATGAACAACACAATTTCCTACTGGATACAAAATCTTACCTTCCTACAAAGTTTTCTAACACCGAACTCTTTCCTGCAGACTGACCACCCACTACTGCAATTTGGGGAAGATCTAAAGACATGTGCACGCCCATTTGCACAAATGCATCTTGCAATTTGTTTACAACAGGGATTAGCTGCTGCATTCCGAAATTTCCAGCCATTTTTTCTAAGATACATTAAACTTTTATCACTCTAAAACACTATTATCACTTGCTCATCATCAATTCATCATCGATAAACTAATTTATTTTTCAATATGGTGGTGGGTGGTTACGTTACGTTTCGGTTCAGCTTGATTCGACTACTGTCAAACTGTCAAAAGGAACAGAGGTCTTGGTCAGTGATTCAGATAAAGAACACTCCAAAACATTCTCTGTCTCTGTCTGTACAACGAGTATCACTATTCGAGCTTGAGACAAATATCTGTACATGCAAAAATATTTGGCATTCAGTCATTTCAGTAATAAATCTTTGTCATTAAATTATTATTTTTTTAATCATATTAATCTGAAACAAAATCTAACTTTTTCTCATCCAGTTATTTCAATGAAGTTCATTAAATTGACCCTTCGCAACCATTGACATTTGAGCATTAGTAAATCAATACAGCTCGACATGCGCACTAAATCTAGGCCAAAATATAAAATTATCTCAACAAAATATTTTCATAGTAGATAACAATTTTTGCCATAATATTTTGGACAAATGATAATTAGAATAATTAAACGCAAAAAGAAACGTATTTTTTTTAGTTGCCAACAGAGAAATGACTTGACTAAGTTGAAATCAAGTAAGAAAAATGGTTTAGGCACTTTATTTCTTATAAACTTTAAATAATATTAAATACTAGTTAATTTAATATTAAATCTTTTGATAATTTAGTAATAATATAACAAAACAGTGTACAATTTTTACCGCTTATTTCCTCTGCTACTTACGTAATTCGGTTTTTATTTCTTAATGAACTGAATAATTTGAGAACCTTAAGAATTTAGACTTAATTATCATCATAAAATAATACTTAGATTATGGTATATTCAACTTTGTGAAAACGCTGCAAAGAGATAACTCTAGTCCACTTGGTATTCTGCTTACCCCATAAATCATGCTAAAATTGTCAAACAGACACAATTTATGCGTATTAAAATTACATACCTGCCCACAAAATTTTCTAAAACAGAGCTTTTCCCTGCAGACTGTCCACCCACAACTGCAATTTGCGGCAAATCCAGCTGCATGTGAACACCCAACTGTGTGAAAGCATCTTGTAGCTTGTTAACAATTGGAATCAATTGTTCCATTCCCATATTCCCGGCCTGCATGGCTGCCGGTCTTCTCAAACACTCCTCGTATTATGAGCTTCTCCGCAGATCCTCGCCTACTGATTTTTCTTTCATCAATATGGTGCAAAGTCCTCGTGCGCAGGCGTAAATGGAGAGAAAACTTGAAAAGCAAAGTACCTAAATCGCTATCTCTGTGTAAAATATTTGTATCGAGTTGTGTTAGAAACTCAAGAATCATTACTTCTAGATAATGAGATACACATGTATGCATCATTAAAATTAAATTATATAATAAAATATACGTTTAAAACATGTGAAAAAAAAAAAACAAAATTAGTTTTTCTAAATCCTCGAGTTTTAGTCGATGAGCTAATCTTTTATTTTATTTGTTTATCTCTTATATAGTTTCGATCGAAATCGATTTATAGTAAAATAGTTTCAGATTTGTCCGTACCTACTGACCTTCTGACCCATGTTATACCTTTTGGTTTTGAATTTTCTGGAGAAACGTTTTCTAATTTTCTTTTTTCAGATTTTTTCGAATAAAACGATTTACTTACTTATTTTCTTTGGGGATTGCATTATAAAATATATGGAATATCAAATAGGGATTATTTTGAACTCTATAAACGTCGTTCAAACTTACTACTTGGATTGTATCAGGCGGGGTCGACTCATTGGGTAAACTTTGGAATACCTACGGGGGCTAGACCTGTGTTGCCAAGTTTTCCTCTATTATGTAAGACCTAAAAGTTTCGGTCTCTAATAATGACGTTTTCAAAGATGGCAACATTAGTAAAACTAAAAAGTTGCTTAGGTGTTAAAAAGCTACCATCTGGTAGTTTTAGCGACATTTTTGTTTAAATTATTAATCAACAAATTAGCCGACATAATATTTCGCATATTTATTCAACGTTAATTTTATTAGAATACAATAAATATAACTATAATTCATGCCGAATATAATAGATATACGCTCGTATAGCATAGGTTTTAACTTTAAATAAACAAAAGGGTTACCAATCAAGACAATACATAAATAATAAATTTAATTTACTGCAACGTAACGGGCAGAGGCTACTTTCTTTCTAAAATTATTAATTTTACAAGATTAGGTGGGTATGATTTTGTTTAATGTACATGGCAGCCCCACAAATACCACTTCACATGAAAAATGTCTGCCGGCGTAAGCGCATATTGATGTTATTTCTTGTGAATTCTCTTTTTGCAACGTTAAGTGTTATCCTCGCTATTAACGACGTTGAGTAGAGCCTACGTTCCACCGTCTGTGTGCCGAATAACCTGAGTGTTGTGTACGAGATAGTGATTATAGTTTGTGTTTATGTTGTTTGTTGATAGGTATAAATTCAGTTGCCCATTTTAATAGCTCCTATGTATGCAATACCAATTGTGTAATTTATAATAAAGTACTTTTGACATAAAAGACACACTACTGTTTTTATTATAATAATACTAGTAAAAACATTTGACAAAAAATTGTGATTTATGTCAAAACTCAAACTTTTTTACTAGAAGAATTATCTCCTATCCACCTTTTAAGTTAATTTAAACAATAAGGCTGCTTGACCACCAAAGCGGAGCTGGAAAATTGTAACCAGTAAAATAGCACAATTAAACATCGGTTACAGTTTCTCAGTTCTGCTTTCGTGGACCATCTCAAAGAAACATCTCAAAGAAAACATCTCAAAGAAATCGATTTTGAATATCCCGCTTTCACAAGTTTTTGGGGGCACCCACTAGGTGGCGCCAAAAACCGTACCATTTTATTTGTTCGTAGTTGACGTTCTTCTCCTAGAGTAAATATGTTCCTTGGATTGTATACACCACAGAACATATATACCATAAAGGGAAGAACGTCAACTTCATACTTTAGAAATGCTTACATAGAAGCACACTAGCGCCGCCGTCTGTGCCATCAATAACTTTCGATAACGCGGGAGATTTGAATAGTGTTTTCAATCTCCTTTTTATTTTTCGATACAGGAATTTCAATAAGCGTGAATGACAATTAATTTGTCACTCACGCCTATTGAAATTCCGGTATCGACTAAGTCATAGAATGTTCGTTTCCTGAATCAGCAATATAATTTTAAAAAAATGTGCAAAAACATCAAACGAAAATTCTTTGTCCAAGGAATATCCAAGTGATGTCAAATAATAAGTACAAGTTTATTAAACATGTTTCAAGATATTTATTTTTCTTAATAAAGATTTTTTTGAGGCTTCCTCAACAAACCCTCGATTTTTAATAGTGCAAAACCGCTTCAGGCATATTTCTACTGTACTAGCAATTATTCTTTTAAAATTTTTCTCATAGTGTTCGTCACACCCCTTCAGCCAATCTTTATTTAAATTATCGCACTTCTTTAATAAATTATGTTTTAAATTTTTTTTATGTGAATTTTCTATTAAATAATTATTTATTAAACATGCAGCATTTTCAACCATTTCACAGAAACTGGGCTGGATGTATTTTAAACTGAATTTGACGTCGTCGTATTCTTTAAATGATGTAAATAAATGACATACCTCAGTGTTAGGATCAGCAAGCATAATTTTTTTACATTGCGCGCAATTTGTTGCCATGTATTTTGCGATAAAGCCGCACACATATGCACATGCTTGCATTTCTCCAGAACACTGAGGTATATCTAACTCTTCTACACCTTCAATTGAAATTTCCGCTGGAAAAAGTGTGGAAGAGTCATCATTTATTGTTTGTTGACAACCTTTATGAAGAAACACTTTGAAATTATTCAATATATCATTATTATCATCCAGGCAGTTTCTGTTTTTATTATTATTAATTAAATTTGTTATTATGCTAGTTTTCAATGCAGCAATAAATTGAACTGAAGTGGGGTTCGGATTACAACCACAGTTGCTTCGAATGCACCCGAAACAGTTTTCGAGAGGATCTTGATTGAGCCTTCGGACACATGATGTGTTAATATTATATTTTTTTAAATTTTTAAATATACGCTCTATTGCGTTCATCGTCCTCAACCAGCCATCTTGTGATGGGGGTTTGCTTCTCGCCCCTAGAAACTTCATTTCCGTGAAAAAAACTCTCATTTCATTAAAAAAATCTAAATGAGGGCTGGTTGAAGACATGTTGGTAAGATATTTTTTTCCTCTTTTTCTGTCAGGCGTGTCACCATTCATAGCGTCGAACAATTTGTCCAAATTTGAGATGAGCGTCGCAGTTCCTATGGCATCTTGTGGTAATTCGTCTGAAAGCAAACAAAAAAACATCAAATGTTAAAAGGAATTTCTGCATCTAACATAACATGATACTGACCCATTATATTTAAACGGATTTGAGTAATAGTGGTGCCATTTAACATTGTAGTAATTTTCAACTATAAAACGTTAATATTGGTACTACACTACAACAGCAGTCGTTACAGCCAGTCAAAAGCCAAAAACAGCAGCTAATCTCACCTCAAGCTATTAGTATAGCTTGCGGCAATAAGATTCCAGAAGCCAGATAGGTACCAATTCATACTGGTACAATAAAAAAATCGAAAACATCTTTCTTAGGTTTGGTTTTTATTAATTTATTCTGATTATCATTATTTAATTTGACGTTAATGATTTTACCGTATTTTGTCAAAATCAGTTTACTTGTTAAGTCTCATAGAAACAAATAAAAACGGATATGAATCATCATATTCACATACGTGTATGTAAATATGACAAAAACATGATCCTCCTTATGGGCATTGCCACAGTCGGGTAAAAAGGCTAGAAAGATGAAAGTACATAGAAATATATTATGCTGAAACTTACTTTGGGCTACTTTGGCAAATAATCCTGCAGCAACGGAATGACTCAAAACTTGGGCAGCTAGCCGAACTTTCATCTTCTGTTTTCCATTCGGCTGAAGGTGTTGCTGGGTCAATGCTGGAGCAAAAACGAAGTTGGGGTTCTTTTTATCTATATTAAAGAATTCTTCGATGTGGCTCCATTTAGCTACTCCTGCAATAGAAGATTATAAAATCAATTAATATTCTGGTTATTTGATACAGAGAAATGAATAGGTTAGTAGTTTTGTTTTTAATATATCAATACACTCTAAGATAGAAAGATTAAAGTGGATTTAATATAATGACTAGGCTGAAAAAATATAGTACTTTGATTTAAATTTAATCAAGTAATCACAAACATCCACTAGAAATGCGACGTTGCCAACCCGCGCGGGATGAACGCTCTTAAAACAGGAATGATGTAATTGTTAGTTTTATAAAACTGCTAAAAATACAAGCTGTTATATCTACAACACGAATAATAAGCAATACCAACCTATTCTTCGTTGACCTTCTATTTGTACATCTTGTACAAATTGTACATTATGTTTTAAAAAATTGTTTCTAAAACATTTAAGCAGGTGGGGCGGGTCTAAGATGGTGACAATTTCATGTCCCTCATGGTCAAAGAACGGTCGATCTTTTGATGATCCTAATAAATTTATTGCCCGTAAATTGACGCCATCCAAATCACATACGACGCCAATGACTTCTAATCCAGCACCAAAACAAGTACTCAAGACCTGAAAATTCATAATTATTTTAGTTAAACTCAATGATGTTCTTATATTCAATTAATATAAATAGTTTGAGGCTAAGATAATTTAATAAATATAACAAACAAACAAAAGGCCCACCTCCTTAATAAGTACAGCTAATCTGTCAGCTGTGACGCAGTAGAAGGCTATCGGCTGTTTCCAGGCTTTTCTAACTCCTATAGCCATAAAAGTTAGGGCATGGCTTGCAATTTCTTGCGTTCGGCCCTGGGCAGCATGATCCTGGTAGCCATCTAATTGGTCTAGTTTTGTGTTATAACTCAGGTTTTTTCTTATTGACATTTCGTCAAAAGACACAACACATAAGTTATCACTGACTGACCTCTGTTTTGTGATTTCTTTAATTGTTTCAATCACTTGATTGTTTATTCCGCACATCATGGGTATTTTATTCAATAAAGCCTTCAGTGAACTCACACTAGGCAAACAAAATAGTCGACTTAATAGCCTATAGCATGAACTAGACTTTTTATACATGCTTAATGCTAAAACTTTGTCATCTAGAGTCCATCTCCGCCCAGTTAACTTTCTCGGCACATTTTTTAACTGGCTTTGTAACAATAAATAAAATGAACTGCTTAGTTTGCTTTTCATTATGTTGTTCACCGCATTATCATAATGCAAAGAACGTAAAACATCCCTGTCGCACTTTCTAACTTTTCTAAATTTCCTTCGAAGTCTTAAGATTTCAGTTAAATTTTTTCTGCATCTTTTATACAGTTTTTGTTTTCTGGGTGTTAGTTCGGTGATTTTATTGACATTCAGGTCCTTTAATATGCCTTTGCTTTTCGATGATTCCTGTAAAACATATATTATAATAACCATATCACAGCCTTTAATGGGTTAAGACATACTTTACAGTTACTCAACATATTCGTAGATCACTTTATCATAATCCAACAATAACTCAGACCTGCAAAACTTCTAGTGTGCTCATTTTATCTGAATTGAATAATGTTATGATTAATTATAAACTGATTATAATTATCTTTATATATCTTTTCTTTAATTATATTGTCTGTACAAGGTGTGGCGATAATTAAGGGTGTGGTACAGACTATCAAACTGAACTGAACAACTTTCTCTCAGGGAACAAGATCGTAAACGCGAAAAAAATATCTGTCGTCCCATAGGTATGTTTGGGTCGAGTAGGTATTGACGTTTTGTATGGGACGACTGATTTGTTTTTCACGATTACGATATTGGTCCCATAAAGTTGTTCAGTTTGATGGTCTGTACCACAACTTTAATTTTCACCACACCTTGTACAGACACCCTGTATAGTATGACTTGCAATATAATGTAACAATTACCAAATATATATATCTATGTCAACAGTAAAATAACATAAATTTTATTTATCTAGCCTCTAGAGCAATAATGAATTTGGCCTATTCAAAGAAAATATTAATCTACCCTTATATATTATTTTATTACTAATTGAATTACCTTGGTCAAATCTGGGCTCTGAAGGTTATATTCATTTGAGTGTTCTATGGATGTAGAACACTGAGAAGTACTGGCCATTACTTCCACATCCATCTGGATCTGTGTAGTCTCCTGATACTGAAATATTTTAATTATATTGATTAACTTTCCTACTATGAATGTTTATTTTTCTTGCATATCTTTACGATTGGTTTAATGAACCATCAATGGATGTTTTATGAGAATCCAATTGACTATATATATTATTTATATTGCTTTATTAAGCAGTGTCTTTTGAATGATAAAGGATATTTTTAATGATAAGTTATTATGCATGCATCCAAGTAATAACCGCATGGTTATCTGCAAGGTTAAATTATACTTGCAATTCACTTCTTGGACGGGTAACAATTCTTTACATAAAATATCTATTTGTGGGCAAAAATTACATATTTGTATATAGAACTTTGTCGTTAGAATTGTTGTATTTGCCTTATTAGTTTTGCATGTTTAAAGATGAAGAAATGTAGATGTGTTTAGAAAGAGCATTTTGCAATTTATTGATAACAAGATGGTGTGTTTTTTACTCCAATCAGTAAGTTAAACAGCTTTAGAGCTAGAACATTTTAGTAAAAAAAAAAAAAAAACTGGCACTCCGGTAGTGCCGACAGAAGTGAAAACTTGAACAATTACGAGTGTATTTTGTGAATCGTCTTATAAACAAAACACGCGTGTTAAATTAAATTAAATTAAATATTTGTTTATTTATGGCAACTAGGCCCAATTGTTAGTAACACAACATTATTCCTAAAAACTATTGTTAGTAAACAAAAACACAGAAACACAAAACAAAATAGAAATTGTGAGGTTAGGTGTGGGGTCTTCTGACCAGCACCTCCATAGCGTGCGACAACCAAGGAGCGTCGAACTTCTCCATCAACATACTTAGGATGCTGTTAGAACTAGACCGCGCTCTTGACAAGATGGAGTTTGTCTTTTTGCGCATTATGGCGTAAAAATCATCGGTATGAGCAAAAGCGAACATACCGGACGCACTACAATAGCGCGCGTGTTAAGGTGCGTTCCTTATTTTATAGGGTTTTTTGCAAATCAGGTATGATGACCAAAGTGACTGGTTTATTCTTCTCGTGAAAGGAATTTATTCAGATTTACAAATAAGCACACAGGATAGCAGTGCAGGAGCAGTGGTGGCCAAGTGGTAACGGCCGCGACTTACGAGTTGTAGGTCGTAGGTTCGAACCCAGACAGGCGCTTTACTTTGTGTAAATTATTTCATCACCACTGCTCACAAAACGGTGAAGGAAAACATCGTAAGGAAACCGGCATGTCCTAGAACCAAAAATTCGAAGACATGTGACATCTACCAACCCGCACTGGGCCCGCGTGATGGATTACGGCCCACTCCCTCTCACTGAGAGGAGGCCTGTGTCCCAGCAGTGGGAACATTATAGGCTGATGATGATGATGATGACACAGGATAGACTTCAGTTCGTGGTGTTGGTCGCGGCAGTGGTAAGAGAAGCAAGCCCATGGAGCTCGTCGTCAGTTATATATCCGTGGTTCAGCGCCATCTCGTCGTTGTTGGATGAACTACGTAGTTAGTACGCGAAAGGCCCTCGTAGTTCTTCCCGATGTGCATAGATGGCGCTGTCCTCAACAACGCGCGTCTTTCGTTTTACGTCTTACGAATCTTACGATCAGGGTCACGTGACCTGACGCGAATTTAGAAGTTTTTACCCATTCCAAAAAAAGTACACAGCGCCGCTAAAGAAGTTTTCACTTCAAAAAATACTTATAAGCTGTTCAACAAAACACTGTAACAAAAAAAAAAACTCACTTGAGTTTTTTGTGTTTCTTTAGGTGGTTGTTCATCTCGTAACTGGGCCAAAATATTTTGAGCTTCTGTTGGAATGGCAAACTTATTCAATCTCGTTTTGGCACTGCTAGTAAATGATGAATCTTCAAAATGATTGCCGCATAGCATCTTATGCTGCTTGTATAGCTTCACCAATGATTCATCTAAAGACCAATCATCATTGGGAAAACAAAATTTTGCCCAAACTCTCGCCCTGAAAAAGGTTTTTTATTGTATTATTAGAAAAGTTATGCAACAATTTTTATTTTTTATTCACAAGGTAACTACAATAAGCAAAAATCACAGTATAACACTAGGTTCACATTATAGGTTTTGTCATAAGTCATTCATTTCATAACTAAAACACATTGTGTTGAAAAATGACAGTTATGATAATAAAATAATAAAAAACAACAAGTATTACATTCATATTCAAAATTCATTACAGTGATAATAAATAAAATATAAAAAAAACAAAAGCATACATATTTAAAATTCATTACCCATTATAATAATAACAACAATAAATGAAATACAGCTTTGTGGAATCGGAGGTGCCGTACTACAGGTATGTGCCCGACCCAGTTCTCGAAAATGGTAATATCACATTGTACTGGGATCGATCCATCATCACTGACAGGACTATTGTTGCCAATAAGCCTGATATAGTGGTGGTGGATCGATCAGAGCGGCGCGCAATGATTGTTGACATAACCATCCCGCATGATGAGAACCTTGTGAAAGCCGAGAAAGATAAACAAGTATCTTGACTTGGCTCGCGAGGTTGTCGACATGTGGGATGTGGATTCAGCGATCATTGCGCCGATAGTCGTGACAGCCAATGGATTAATAGCCAAAGCCTCGACCAACATCTGAGGAGGCTCTCGTTGGGCAGCTGGATCAAGGGCTTGATTCAGAAAGCGGTACTCCTGGACACGGCCCGTATTGTTAGGAGGTTCCTCTCTCTGGAGCCCTGACCGCCGGTAGCTTGGACCCTGTTCCCGATACCGGTGGGCTACTATTTTTTATATTTTTATATATTTTATATTCTAATATTTAAAAATATAATTTATATGTATTTGTTGAAATAAAGGAAACAACAATAATAAGAATACAATATTATGTCCGTCTTTGGTCATTTATGAACTCATCAATACTGTAATAGCCCTTCTTCAACAAACATGTCCTTAATTTGTTTTTAAATAAAAGTTTATGCTATGTAAACATTTATTTATTTACTTATTTATTTTCTGACCTAATTATCACCCAAAGCATGATTGCACAACATGACTAGTTTGAACATACATTGTTTAATTTTAAGCAACAAACTGTTTGCAATATGTTTGCTGGCTTGTTATGCAATACAGCGAATTAACAAAACATACAGTTTGTTTCTAAGTCAGTGACATACATATACATATGTATAAAGGGATCTGTTTAGAATATATATGTTTGCATTATTAGAAAATGTAGGCCTGTCTGTACCTAGGCAAACAGACATATTTTTTAATAATGTAAGCCTAATCACAATCAGAAATTAGATATAATTTACTAATTTTAGAGACTACACTAGTTTATAGACATAGTATCAGCTAGTAAAGTGTAAATTAGCGCAAAATATACTTACTTTAGAGACCCATGAATGGACGGGAGAGGAAACCTGTGAAAGGTCAAAGAAGAGTTTTCCTTCGAGTTTATACCGCATTTTGCACACCTAACACTCCCTTTTCCAACCATGGTGGAAAAGCAACACAAAAGCGTCAGTATCGCACAAAAATATTGAGTCTCTGTCTCGTAATTTAAGGTTTCACAACACGAAAGCGTCAATTTCGCACAGGAGTCTATAGCTCATAAATATTGAATTCACAACACAAAAAGCGTCAATTTCGCACAGGAGTCTCTATCTCGACGATAAACAAACCTACAAATTACAAAAACACAAAAACAGCAGCTGAAAGCAGAGAAAAAAGTTCTTCCCCCAGTGACAACTACTGCAGTTTTTTTTTTTTTAAATTTATTCATGACCATAGATACAAGTCTTTCAGTCGAATACATAGATGGGTTTTAACTTAGATGTAATATTATTACAATAGCTATAGATACTTAAAATAATGCACGTTTTCCACTAAATAATAATACATTATATAATATTATTCACTACAACTACTGCAAAGTAGTAAAAGTTGCCATCACGTAAAAATATAAGTCCGACCATTATTTGGTTATGATAATAAATTATAACTTAGAATCTGTAATACTGTAGAAATTTGAATTTAATATAGAAATGCAAATTACTTTAAAAAATTCGGTAAATTTCTTTCATCTATATATTTCATATATCAAAATATAACAAAATCTACCAAAATGGTAGGTAAATATTCAATCGAGCAAGTAAATTTTGAATCGGGCTATCTCATTCTTTTGTAGAGCGCTATCCCTTTTTTGCAAATCCTGCCACTGTAGGCATTGGCCGCTTAGAAAGCTGACCACCCCTGGTATACACAACTATCTATTTGTTTGGGGTCGCTTTTTGAGATTTTTATTTTTTACAATATGTAATACTAATAAAAATATACTTTATTCGTCTGGCAAACTTTGCGCATAGCCTTGTCTGTTTATCCACCAGAGAGCGCTGTGTCGCGTCTTTGTGACGTCACGCTATTGATTGTTAAAAGGAAGGAGATCGTCTTTTGGAGACGCCATCTTAAAATAAAGTGATATAAGTTTTTGGTAGCGTAGATTATAGTTTAAATCTAAAGTAATCTTCTATAAGAAATTAGCAATCGAGCTTAGATATTTTTTATTCCGTGATACCAAGTGTAACGGACCAAGGTACTGATGTATTTTGCTTTTATTGTTCTAAAGAAAGATAAAAATTAGTTTATTTACCGTTCTTTTACTTCAATCTTGTTAGTACCGTTATTTTGAGCTAGATCATAGAAAGTTATAAAAGAATAACGGACTAAAGAGTGTAACAAAAAACGTAAGTGAAATTATTGGAGTCATCGATCCAGCGTTCATCAGACGGATGTAACACGTCAATAAACCTTTGAGGGCAGGGCTCCAATTTATTGTTCTATCAGTGCTGTGAAAGTGTTTTGTGTTTCAGTGAATGTAATCAATAGTGTATTACTTCGAATATTTTTTATAATTACCTACTACTATCGGATTGGAACGGATTACATTGAAGGACGATTGTCTTTGGTCGGGGATAGTTGCTTGTGATTACAGTGATTCTCGTTTATTGTGTGGTCATTATACTGTGGGACTCGCTGATTGCAGTTGGTGGTCGTTGCGAGGGTGATCTCCTGATGGTGTGTACATCGCAGCATGTCTGCACTCTCAACGCCGGGCGGCGGAGGCACTACGGCGCAGAGCAAGCCGACGTCCGGCAAGCAAAGATATCAGAAGTTGGACATCAATAGCTTGTACTGCGCCAACAGAGTAAGTACTGCTCCCTAATCCATATATTTTGAGCCAATGTCAAGGGAGTACACGCCCACCAGTACATTCCTTATGACCTGAATAGTTTTTAATAAACAATATTGTTGGTTTGCCATAAGTGGTAGGGTAGGTAATCTTGTGGAACATGGTATTTTTAAAAGATTTTTATTTTGCTATAGAGTATTTATTTGGTATAAAGATCTACCCTGTAACAAGATTTCCTCTAGATGATCATGTTAACAATCTGCAAGTCAGCTGTAAAATAAGTGTTGTAGTCACAGTTGAATAAATTGACCTTCAGCTGCCTTGTGCATAATCTAGTTGCAACAGTGAAATAGTCAATGACCTTGTTTCAGAGATTTGTAACTTTAAAGATTGGAAGGAAATGTGCATACTTTTAAACTCTTAATTATAACAATTGGTAATAAAACTTTGTATGCTACCTGACTAAATGTTATGAAATAAAAGTGACCTTAATTTTGATGTATCATCTATCACTATTAACCACCCACATTAAGATCTTATAATAAGTTTTTATTTTCTTCATAAATTGTAGAACGAGAACTCAGAGCCGTCCTCAGTAAAATCTCAACTAAGCCGTAAACATGGAATGCAAAGTCTTGGAAAAGTACCTTCAGCTAGGCGGCCACCTGCCAACTTGCCTTCTTTGAAAACTGAAACTGGTCAAGACCCTAACACAAAGTAAGTAAACTTATGTAATCTAGCTAATGGTCACCAAAAGTAACTGACAAGTGCTTCTTTTGGCCTGATTGTAAAAAAAAAAGGGACCTTACTATTATTTTATTGTATGTAATATAATATTAAGCACTTCAATTTACAGTAAAGAACATAGAGAATGCATTTATGTAGAGGTGAATGATTCTGTGATGAGTTTTTTGACCTATTGACATGTACTGACTGAAGTAATAAACTTATTTTCAGCTCTATTTCTGCTGTTGCCACAACTGTATCTGCAACCTCAACATGTACCTCTCAAACTATAGTAAGTAATTTAAAATTGTTTCACATTTTGCTTTGAATTTGTTAAACAAAGGAATGTTATTTCAGGTGATGTGAGTTTTTTTTTTTTACCTTAGATTGTTAACAGAATTGCTATCATAAAAGTTCATTGATCGCATTATCATCTAAGTCTTGGTTCAGTGGAATAACTTATTATTGTTATTAAAAGCCTGTGATGTCCTACTGTAGGGCAAATGCCTCCCTACTCTTTATTTAAAGCTGCTAAGTTAAAGGCACTTCTTGTTGAAAGAGTCCAGCTCATTTTAGCTCAATAACCTATCTTTATAATTCTTCTGTTTGTGTTGTGTGTATATAAGTCAGTGAACTCCTAAACAGCTGGACCGATTTTAATGATTTTTTTTTTGTGTTTTGAGTGTGTCCCTAGATGGTTAAGATTCATAATTGGACCTGGTAGGTGGCACTGTTCAGGTAGGACAATGTCAGGTCCACTAGTACTTTATTATAATTTAATTGTGAAGAATGTCTCAGGTTGATAATTTTGTTTATCTTTTCTGCCATTATAAAATGTATATATGTAAAGTATGTATGTTTCCTCAGTCAACAACGTCGAACAGCAGTGTGGTTGCTGGTACTGGACCCGGCGGATGGGTGGCACTGCCACCACCATCGTCCCCACACTTCCGCACAGAGTTCCCTTCACTGGAGGCAGCTGCCCAACCTTCACATCGCTCAGCAGATCATGCAACACCACAACCCCAATTGAGACCACAAAGTAAGTTTAATATAATATTGAAAATTAAGCTTTAGCTATTGTCATCAATGCTGCCTAGCCTTTTCCCAACTTTTTGGGGTCGGTTTCCAGTCTAACCAAATGCAGTGGAATACCAGTATTTTACATGGAGCGATAATATGATAACCATTGGTAAGACTGGTTGTCAGACTTTCGGGGTTCTGACAAAACATAACGACTGCCAAAGATTCACGAATGACAGCCGGGACCAACAGCTTAATGTGCTTTCTGAGACACGGAGAGGTCTTGATATGTAAAGATGGTCACCCATACATGGACCAACCGCCGCAAGCGTAGCTTAACCTGACAATCGACCCTTGCGGCTGTTATTAATTAGCCACAAGCATGAACATGTATGGAACAGCAGATTTTTTTTCATGATTTCTATGTTGGTCCTATAGTAAATGTTATGATGAGTTTAATGACCCTTTACAGGTTTAGTGTTTTTTCAATTACACCTTGTATGATGTACCTATACTGCTTTAACATGTCAAGTGGAAAAGTTTTGAGTTTGCAGTTTAACTTACACCAAGGAAAAAAATAATTATGTATATCCAAATTATGTCTTATAGATTGAAGTAGTACGCCTTGCCTTACCTTTGCTACTAACCTTGTTGCAGCGGAAGGCAGCTGGACGTCCGGTGGCACGGCGGGCGTCCGCCAGGAAGCCACGTCTGCCGCCGCCGCCGCGCCCGCCTCCGCGCCTGCCTCGCAACAGAGTCCTGCCTGCCTCCCAAGATCGATTCTGCCATCCTTCGTACGTATTATACAGGGTCAAATTAGATTAGTTAGTGAAACTCCGCAGACGTGATGGTATAGATACCTAAAAAGAAAATTGTTTTTTTTTCGCAGATATGATGGTAAAAAAATATACCTAAAAATTTAATTGTTTTTTTTTTTTTTTGGGTCAACAACCGTTGTTAATGTTGTCACTTGAAGTATGAGTAGAGAAAAACAGATTTTTTATTTATTGTGTTTAGATATCGATAGCCATTATGTCTGTAAAGTAAACAAAAAAACGTGTGGGGTCGGTGGACCCCTGGCAGAAACGAAGTTCTAACTAAAAAGATTTTTTTTTTTTTCGCTGATGTGATAGTACCTATAGATACCTAAAAAGATAATTGTTTTTTTTTTGGTTCAACAACCGTTGTTAATGTTGTCACTTGAAGTATGAGTAGAGAAAAACAGATTTTTTATTTATTGTGTTTAGATATCGATAACCATTATGTCTGCAAAGTAAACAAAAAAACGTGTGGGGTCGGTGGACCCCCGTAAGGAACGAAGTTCAAAATTAAGATGCAAAATGGCGTCTGCGAATACTTCAAAATAACGAAAAACAAATTTTGAAGCCTCTTGGATTTTCGTTTTTTCCTCACTATTATTGGCTGCAGCACATCAGCACCCTCTAAAACTAAGAAAAATATCTTCCCTCACTCTTTCTGTCTCTTTCTACATAATTATATTAAAAAGTCACTTGGAAGGGCATGACGCTTTTTCTTTACGTGACTAATCTTCAGATTTCTATCAGTTTACTCTTACCGCAAGCTCCGTAATAGTAGATTCGCGCAGGCGAGGGCACTAAATTAACACGAGTGCATTAATTACTCAGTTTAGCAAGGTGCATAATCTACTTTTCTTTAAACAACCAATCTACCTACCGTGATAAAATATACCTACTCAAAATAAAAACTCAAGTTAATGAAAACAAAGTTTTCCTAAGCTTTTAAATATTTATCCCGCGACTTTTGCGGCAAAAGGTTATTAACAATTTAATTTGCAGCTGTTTTTATACTTTCTTTACAGTTGCAATCAAATCGCTATCGCTATTTCCATTTTTTAAATCTTTTCTTGCTAAATATGAAGTATCAAAGTTTTACAATGGTACAAAATGCGCGCCATTTGTTTTTTTTTTTTTTTTCACCAAAGTGGGTTTTATTCAGCCGATTTTTATTTTCAGCCAGTATTTTGTTGCATTTTTAATGCATACATTTTATATTAAACTTAATGGGAGACATTAAACCTCACTGTTCACCAAACCTGCACTGTTTTGGCTCTAAGCAAAAAATACGTCCTTTTTGATCGGTTTTGGAGTGATTAATAATAACATTACTACATAGTTGAAAGAAAAAGAACTTCGTCCTAAAAACACGACTATTTGGTTTCTGTGTAATAATGAAATGAGTTATTTCGCGCGCAGATGAAAGGTAGCAGTGGTGGCGGGCTCGGGATGGGTACCCTGGGCGCGCTGCGCGACAGCCGGGGCGGTGCCGGCGCCCAGCGCCAGCAGCGTGCGCCCGCCACGCCGCGCGCCGTCGAGGTGCTCACCGCGCGCCCGATCCTGCGCGACGACCAGATCTCATCGCTCGATGACATGTCCCGCGACGCCGGCTGGGCGCAGCAGGACGACATCGACTATGAGTAAGTTGCGCCGGAACCTAAGCGAGCAATTCTCTGTCCACGCTCGGACCAGGATTGAACTGGGTTTTTTCCATTACAGTCAGAAGCTGGACTTCTCCGACGGTGAATCTTCGGCCCCTAATAAGGGGCACGGTAGGAGCGGCGGCAACCGCACCAGCGTCGACAGCGAGCGCACCGACGCCAAGCTCCATGAGCCTGGAGATGAAGACCAGCTTTGGGCAGAGCGTAGACAGAAGCAAAGTAATGAGGTAGCCCAGGCCGTCGCCCGCGCTCGCCAGCGCAAGGAGGAGGAGCAACGACGGCAGCACCGTGACGCCTCCGCGCCTCAGCCGTCTCAGGACGCGCGCGGCAGCATGGACCGGGGGCCCGACCGAGACCGCAACGACAATAGGGAGAGGGAGCAGGACGGAAGAGAAAAGGACAGGGGTGATAATAGGGACCGGGATCGTGCCGACAATAGGGATCGCATGGACATTAGAGATAAAGAGCGTAACGATATACGTGATAGAGAAAAAGATCGCGTAGAAAATAGGGACCGCGATCGCATTGATAACAGGGATCGGTACGATAATCGAGATCGTGTTCGGGACGTAAGAGACGGAAGAGACCGTGATCGTGACCGCGAACGCGACCGAGACCGGGACCGCGAGCGTGACCGTGAACGTGATCGCGAGCGTGACCGTGATCGCGATAGGGAACGTGACCGTGAGCGTGATAGAATAGATACTAGAGGAACTGATAGAGGTCGTGTTGAAAATAGAGATCGTGCAGAGAGTGACAAAGAAAGGATGGAAACACGAGATCGTGATCGTAATGATAACAGAGATCGTAATGATAATAGAGATCGCGTAGATCGTGATAGGTTTGACAGGGAACGAGACCGCTCAGACAGAGACCGCGATCGTGATCGCGTAGACAGAGACCGAAACGATCGCGAAAGGGACCGCGATCGTGAACGTGACTTTAGAGAGAGGGACCGCGACTATGGTCGTGACCGAGACCAAACAAACCCAGCATTTTCTAAAACTTTCCAAGCGAATATACCACCGCGATTTTTGAAACAGCAGCAAAATAGACAACAAGACGATAACAAAGGCTGGGCATTCTCTGGGAAACCAGCGCTCAGGCGTCAAGAGCCGCCGTCCTACAATGCACCACGACATGCACCGCACAATGGCCGTCGTTCTTATTCACGGTAAGATATTCTATCTGTAAATTTATTTGGTATTATTAAAGGAAACAAAAAAGTTATATCTTACATTACTTTATTTGTATTTCTAGGGACTATTCCGACCGTGAAGATGACTTTAGAAGAGATCAAAAAGATGGACCTGGGCCGCAATGGCGGTCTGAAATGCAAGATTACGAAAGATCTGGCCGCGAGTTGGACAGATCAAATTCGAAAGATTCATATAATGACTATAAAGATAGGAGAAGTGAATCTGATAAAAAATCATTAGATACTATTGAACCTAGCAGTCGTACTGCTGCTGATAAACTGACAGAAGTATTTGAAAGGAAGAGCATAGGGCTCGCTGAGCCTTTCGCATCCTCGGAGTCGTCATCTCAGACACTTGCTCCTGAGCGACGCAATTCTCCTCCTTCGAGTTTATCACAAAGGGAATCCATTGAAAGAGATTTTGGTAAGACATCCTGGGCTGAAGTTACTCAGGAAGATTCTAATAATTGCAGTCAACAAAAATTATCAGCAGAAAAAGTCTCAATAACGAAAGATAACGAACCAAACCCAAAAGAAAGCCTTGACCGCGAAAATTTGAATGATGATACGAAGCGTAGTTCTCAACAACCTCATGCGTCTCATTCACTTCAACAATCACAGGTCGCATCAAGTATCGGAAATAATCCGTCAACATCTCAAGCTCCAATCCAAAAGAACCAAAATAACCACACTGCTAATGTTCAAACTTTTGGACAAAATCAACAAGCACCTCCAACAAGTTTTCAGTCACAAGTATCTGTGAGCCAATCTCAGACTTCATTCACAGAAAACCAATGTAAATCTGCTCCATCACAAACTGTTCCTAAATATCATAACCCAACAGAAGCTTTGTCAAACAATTCTCAAACACAGAAACAAGCCCTTTCTGAACCAATAACACAACAGAATATAGCTAAACCAATGTTTTCATCTCAAAAGTCTGAAAAAGAACTTTCAGAATCTGAATCAATAGCTTCTAAGTCTAGCACGGACCCTTCAAGCTTAGGAGGAATTAAAGTTAGTGAAACATACTCTGCAGAATCTCTTCATGCTAGTGCAGCTACCCAAAAACGTTCTACTGATGAAAAAAGACATGAAAGAATCAGCAATGAACAGCTAAATAAAATTCCTGCCAAAGAACCTGTTGAACGTAAATCAAGTGGTTCAGGATCTGAGAAGAAAGGTAGAGGCTACCTTGGAGGTGGGTATGCTGTTTACAATAGAGGTTGGGGACCAAGACGACGGTCTCACCGTAGCTCACGATCTAACAACAGAGCTAGTGAATCTGACGGCTCTACTGACGGTGCTCCAAACACTGAACGCAAAGAGAGACGAAGAGCACCACGTAGCCCGCGTGATCCTAAGAATTCTCACGATAAATCTGATGATGCTAATCGACCTCCGACAATGGATCAACCAACTTCTGTAACTGATGGCATGGAAAACCGAGAACCATTTGCACCGCGTGGGCAACCGTCGCGACGGGGTCGTGGAGGATTCCAAGGTACCTCGCGTCCACCTGCTCCTGCTAAAAGAGTAACTGGTTATGGACCTCCCAATACTAAAAGCCCATTTAGCCAGGCTAATCGAGCAGTTAAAGATAATGATGAAATTAAAGATAACTCTCAAATTGATGATAAAATTAAAGGAAATAATAAGTCGAGAGCAGGTTCATCAACTGGAAGGGGTCGCGATCGACGCCCGAAAGGCACAGGACCCCTGAGTGGTGAGGATGAAAATTGGGAAACAACATCAGAACATTCCGAAGGTGGTGGTGGTACATCTAGTCATCGCCGTTCTGTAGCAGGAAGACCATCTGGTCAATCCCAGAAAGGTCAAGGCGGGCGTAATCAAAATTCTGGTAATCGTCAAAACAATGGCCGCAACCCTCAGTCCACTAAAAAAGACTTCGCGACAGATAATAAATCTGGTGATATTACAGAGGCTATGACAGATCTCAAGATTAGTTCTGCCAAAAAAGATGATGAAGTTGTTGATGATGGTTTCCAGGAGGTAAGGAATAAAAAGAATTCTAAAGATGCGAGAGGTCCTACAAAAGAGGATAACAATCAACATGCAGCAAAGCAGCCCAGATCTCATTCCAATCAAGGTGGTGGCAGAAATGGATCAACAACCAGAAATCCTAATGATAAAACAAACCCACGTGGTTCAGCTCCGGTTTCTAACAAATCAAATGCTCAGTATGATCGCCCTCGTCAAGCTAATTTGGCACCGCGTTTTGTCAAACAAAGACAGAAACAACAGATGGGACTGGTGTCTGGATTCGGCCCCGACACTGGCGCCGCGCCCCCTCCACCACCTGTCAACGCGTGGGACAAACCTATATCGCAAACATTACGTGGCAATGTAGAAGAACCCATCGAAACAGTAGAGAACAAGTCTGCTCAGTCGAGCCAACGTAGTACGCCTGGTGATACTCCAGTTGAAACTAAAGCTGCTGCTCCGCCCACTTGTGCTATTGTTGCTGATAAAAGTGGTGTGCTAGATGGGGCTACACCTCCTGTTGAAACAATTATATTTGAAAATACTAATTACAAGACTGCAACACCAGATGAAACACTACAACAAAAATATCAAATCACTGCCCCTATTCCGAAAACTCAAGCAGAGGAAATAAATACAGAATTAGAAAATCGAGCTCTAGCATTCAATGGTGAAGTTAGACAACGACCTAGATCTATACAAGAACTTATATCTGACAGACCAGTAGTAACTGATGCTGAAGCTGCTGGTTTAGGTCTACAAATGACGTTCGATACATCACAGAAACCAGAAGATTCGTCTGATATGAAACTTGATTTTGCTTTTGATTCTGACCTTGGACAATTAACAGAAGATAAATCTGCGAAATCTCTCGGCTTGCCACGCGGCGTACACATGAGCACATCGAACACAATTTCTCCACTGGCAGCTGATCTCAATTTAAAAATCGCCAGTGTTAAGAAAGTTTGGGAGATGCCTGCAGTAGCTGAAGGCACCGAAGATATACAATTCACAGGTTTTGAAGAAAACAATACGGAGACTGCTCCACCTAACGTTTGCAAAGTGAAGCCAACGCAACAATTACAATCGCCGCCGCCCCAACATTACAACCACGTTGGGTATCAAGGCGGCTACGGAGGTCTGTCGGTGCCGTCACCGCCGGCTGTCATGTTCAATTCTTCCCAGCAATTGTTGAGTTCCTCGCAGCAGATGCCGCAACAGAGCGGGCTGTACGGTGCCTTCCTAGATCAAAGTCGTGGTCAGTTCGGAGGGTTCCCTGGCACTCCGTATGGCGCCGGATCAGCCGCACCATACAACTATCAACCTCCTCCGGACATGTTCCAGAGCCTACCTAATCAATATCGCATGGTAAGCACACATGACATGAATTTATAAAACTTCTATTACTTTTAACATGTTCAGTTATGGATCTTCTGAATTTTGTGTCTGATACTGGTACAAACAATATCTAGATTTTAAAATGATTGAAAACATAAGTCTGCCTTTGTATTTGAACATGAAGAGTTTATTCAGTACTTTCTTGTTCGGCTGTAACATATATCATTTCTTTATTACCTGAGTATGTCTAAGTTAAAAGGAGAGTTATGTGTGGTGACCATAAGTGTAATTTAAATGTTGATTTGTGTAAATAATATTTCATCTTTGTTTCATCCCATGTCCAGGCCGCAGCTGCTGGTGGTGGCGCAGCATTCGGCCAGTCGGGCCAACTGGGTAATAGTCCCAGTACTGTTCTAATCTCGAGCACTTCTAATTCTCTCATGTCAGCCACTGTCAAGCCTTCCACTCAACAAATAGGCGCTATTGGTGCGTATAACATCTCACAAATGAGAAAACAGAAATGAAATCTGATATAAAAACAAAATATATTCTTTTTTCAAAATGGCTGAATTATAAAGTTGTAGTAAAATTATTGATTGGATTAATGTTTAATATGAAATAATCTTAAAAAAAAAAGACTCGACGTCCATTTACTTATTTTATATCCTAGAAAGCGGATACGGGAGTCAGAACAATTGATAATTTGCAGGCAGCAAAGGCGGTGGCGTAGGCGGCGTCGGCGGCGTGAGCACATACCAGCAGCAGTACCTCGGCTACTCCGCGCCCGTGGGCGAGGCGCCCTACTCGCTGCCCGGCCTGCTGCCGCGGCCCGCGCCGCCCGCCAGCTCCTACTACTCGCCCTACCAGCCGCCCGCCGCGCCTGCGCCCACCTACCCGCTGCAGTTCACGCAGCCGGCGCAGTCGGGCGCCTTCGGCTCGCAGTTCCTCTCGTCGCAGCTGCAAGTCGCCGCCGCCGTTCAGCAGATGCAGGTAGTGTGCTGTACCCGCATCTAATGATCTATGTCCTCGATACAAAAATCTACGAATTCTATAATCTCCAAGTGAACATTTGCAGCAGCAATATCGCGCACCGCTACAACAACAGTACGCGCCGCCGCAACCTCGACCGCCGCCACAGCAGCTCAAGAGTCCGCTGCACGAGCACGCCAATGGCTTCGCGCCGCTGTGCGACGCGGCCTCGCCGACGCCCAAAGGCGCCGCCAAGCCTCAGAAGCCGCCGCACTCGCCGCCGCAACACAAGTACCACGCGCCGCCCCCGCACCCGCCTCCCGCTCACACTCCGCACCAACACCACCAGCAACAGGTTAGTAACGGTCGTCACAATCACCTGACCTAACATGAACCTTGATGATGATGATGGGACTCCCTTTTCCGCACTTAGACTCCCATTCGGTCCGTTGTGCGTGGGGATACTGGCTAACAGAGCCAGCCTAGCTCCGCCCAAACATGAACCTTACAACGGCACTGGAAACAGTTGCTACACACCTGCCGAAAATGATGTCGGTGAACTCTGCCAAAAATGTAAGCTTTGATGGTATTCGGTTCCTATAATAGATCGTTTCAACTATTACGCGTTGTAAATCTTCTACAAGTTAGTGTCCATATATTATTCACGGCATATTGTCGGCGGTTGTAGTTGCCTCTGTCGTCGACGCGTGTCGCTCTTGCAATGTATGCACACTTATACAACGTGCAAACAAGTCGTTGCCGATGTTCCGCCACACCGATTTTAACGCTGACTTCGAAACTGTCCGATATGTTGGTGACAATTTAAAAACCATTGTGCAGGCTTACACCCCGAATTTCCATCGCGTAATTTCTAACGCTACTAAAACTGAAATAACTCGTTAACTTGTGATTTATTTTACGATGATGCAGATGGTGAGCGGAGGAAACAACGGACGATGCGGCGGCGGCGGCGGCGGGGGCGGCATGGGGCGCGGCGGGATGGTGGCGCCGCGCTACCCCGCGCCCATCGGCCAGCGCCCGCACGCGCCCGCGCTGCCGCTGTACCGCGCGCCGCCCGCCGCGCCCGCGCCGCGCGCGCACCACGCGCCGCACCAGCCGCGCCCCAACCTCTACTACCACCAGCACCAGCGCAGTTAGTAACCTCTCGCACGCCCCCGCGCGCGCGCGACCCCAGCTCACCCGTGTGTTGTGTGCGCAGACGGCGGCGCCGGCGACCGCGCGGCGGACGCAGAGTCGGCGCCGGGCGTGGAGGAGGCCGGCGACGTGGCCGCGCAGGACGCGCCCGCGCCCCCCGAGCTGAAGGCGGAGTGAAGGGCGCGCGGCCCGCCTGCGACCCGCCGCCCCGTGCCGCCCCGTGCGCCGCACGGAGACTATCGCGCGCCGATCCCGCGCGCGGCGTACGCATCTCGACGTCGCCGACTTTAGATTTTCGGTATTTTAATTAGGACGTAAATTATGGAAGTGATTCTGAGCCGTTCGACTCGCGGCGCCCCCGCGGCCGTCGCCGAGTCGGCCGCGACAATGCGCGGCGCGTTCTGTTCGTATGTAAATATGTCGATCGGACGGCTATCTGACTCCTTGACTGTTATATTTAAGTATATATAGACGCGACCGGTCAGCGGCTCCGCTGCGACAATCGGAGTACCCTGGGGACCGCGCGTCCTTGTCCGATGCTGCCTCGAGACTTCTCATTAGTGAATATGTAGCTACGGATTTTGCAGAGCGAATGTCGATGCGATGTAACCGAATAATAAAAATAATTTGGAGCGCAGACGACCGAGTGCCGCTCGGCGCGTCTGCCGATCGACGCGGGTTAACGCTCCATGTATCATAATCAATTAATATTATTATATGCGAATAAAATTATTATGACCGAATCTTTGTTTTCAATTTTTCTATCATTTAGTACGTAGTGGCCGATCCACTACGTACCTAGTTGCACCAAACTGGCGCAGAGCTTACAGTCCTTTCACAGTTATTTCATCTGAAGCATCGATGTCCAAATCACAATGATCTTTACTCTGGTTACAATAAGGTTGCTGATGGGATGCTGGTGCCAGAGGACAAATAACAGTGAAAGTGCTGTAGTCGAAGTGCATCGATATTTACCATAGATATCGATACTAGTGGCTCTCAAGATAGCCTCAAGCGCATCAGATGCGGGTCAGGCAGAGCTGTGTTATATGAGAAGACAGTTTCCTTTCACGGGTTTGCCTCTATGATCGTGTCCTTCACCCAGGGGCGGATCTACTTAGGCTTTTTGGGCTGCAGCCCAGGGCCCCGTGGATACAGAGGGCCCCCAACCGAACTGAAAACAATAGACGATATTGTCAATAATAAAAATTATCTAGAATTAAAAATCAGATCATAAAAAAATGGAAATTGGTTGAGTAATTAGGTAGGGCCCCTAAGCAGTATTAGCCCAGGGCCCCACAAATTCAAGGTCCGCCCCTGCCTTCACCACACAATCCTCACCAACCTATAGGTATAACTTCGGAACCATAATGCGACAATTTTTTTGACCTTGGTGACTTCTTGACAATTTTTTGTTCTCAAAATTGATTTTCATGAAGTTTTCAAAGGTAAGGATTGTGTGGTGAAGGACACCTATGATCGAGCAATAAACCTTCACACATAGGTACCATCTCAACTTCCACCTTACTCAGCGCTATCGTAAAGAGCGAATTCCCTGCACCATGTAGTGAATTTGACTATCAGTGAATCCCTCTAAAACTGAACTACTCAATAAGTGAGCATTAGGCCCTTTCTGCCTACCGAAACTGTTCGATACAGAACTCCAATTGGCCAATGAAGTCAAGTATCTCGGGTTGGACAACAAACTAAAGGGCTTTCATAACCTGGCAGTGCAGGAAGGTGATAAGTAAGTATTGAGCCCTATCTCCTAAAATCATACTATGGGTTCTATGGTTGTACACCACAGTGATCCGCCCATGATCACTTACGGGGCCGTCTCTAGTGGCCCCGCACGAAGCTACCTACAGCATCCAACAAACTACAACGCATGCTCGAGACTAGCCTGCATGAGGACTACTCCGACTGCAGGAAGCCATGCTGGGACTACCACCGCAACACCTGTTCATACAGCAGGAGGCGAGGATGGCGGCGGTACGTCTAAATCTGGGGTACGAAAGACATCAACACCGCGCTGCTTGAGGGTCTCCAAGGAGTTTCCGATTACGAAAGCCAACAATTTTACTTCGATAAAAAATACAAAACCCAACTTCTCGGGGTTCGCCGATGCGAGACGTTGCGTCCTGCAGAGATTCGCATCTTCAAGGATGGATCCAAAACAGTTAGTGACACAGGATGCTGGAATCTTCTTGGAGGATTCAACCCTTCGAATTTTCGATTCACCAACGGACAAAGAACGAAAAATTGCAGATTATCGTTTATCCTGTGGAAGGTTTAGACATTCTGTGAGTTTGTTCCAATTTATCCCATAATTATTCCTTTTTTTGTCTTATTTCATGTTTAAACAGCTATACAGGGCCGTCTTTACCTAGCGTGCAGGGTGTGCGTTGCACACGGGCGCAGCGGTCCTAGGGGGCGCCGAGCGCCGGTCGCTACGGAGCCTTTTTTTTCAGGGTGGGAAATCATCAAATGACCCCCCTCCCGCTCTGGGTGGAGCGGGAGGGAGTGTCAGACTCTTACTGACTAAAACCCAACCGTTGTTCCGGGCAAGCGGTAACCCTTTCGGACAATCCCGCTGACCCGGCAACAATCCCGCTGGCATACGGAGCCTCACTCGGCGCGCGTGTTGGCCGGCCGCGTCACTTTCGATGACCAACGTAAAAAGAGCTCCGCTTTGCATACATTTTGTATAGCATCTGGAGCTCTTCTTATATTTTCTTAAAAGTTAATATTGTAAAAGCCTTTTACAATATTAACTTTTCTTTCAACATGAAATAAACCTTATTATTATTACACATTATTAAGTAGTCAAAAGAATGTAGTTAAGTGGGCAGGCTCGTATTCTGATGTGTATGGGTTGGATTGTGGGGTGAGGCAGGGGGGGCTGAGCTCCCCCCGTCTTTTTAACCTATACATAAACAAACTGATAGGTAGACTCAGTAGCACTAAAATCGGTTGTCAGTAGACGGTGTTTGCGTGAACAAAATCAGTTACGCTGATGATATGGTGTTGCTGAGTCCATCTATCGGTGCAATGAGAAGGCTACTTAAAATTTGTGATAGTTATGCAGTGGCTCATGGGCTCAAATACAATACCGATAAGAGTGAATGGTTGGTTTTTAAATCGGGTACTTTAACCTACGAACAGCTGCCTGAACTTTCACTCTCTGGATCTCCTTTAGGTCGGGTTTCGAGGTTTAAGTATTTGGGTCACTGATGACTTAAAAGACAATGTCGACATAGATAGGGAGCGCAGGTCGCTGGCTGTCCGTTGCAACATGCTGGCCCGCAGGTTTGCACGCTGTACTGATCCGGTTAAGATAACGCTTTTTAAGGCCTACTGCCAGTCGTTTTACACGTGCAGCCTGTGGACCAAGTATACCCAGCGGGCATACAGCGACCTGCGCGTACAGTACAATAACGCATTCAGGGTGCTTTTGGGGTTGCCGTGGCGGTGTAGCGCGTCAGGGATATTCGCGGAAGCGTGCGTCGACGGGTTCGCCGCAATCATAAGGAAGCGTTGCGCTTCCATGATGACGCGCTTGCGCTCCTCCTCCAATGGCATCCTGAATGTGTTTTCAGACCGGTGGGACTCTCCTCTCCTACAAAGGTGGATAAGTGTACAGACGCACTTATCCAAAACTTAATTATTGTATGTATACTAATATTAGGCTAAGTTATACTACTACTAACATAATATGGATGTACCTAAATCTGAAATATTTGAATTTGAATTAAAGGTTATATTTGGTGTAGTAGTGTATTAGATAAAGATTATTTGGTGTAGTACCTAGTGAACTAGTGTCGCATCGCTCGGCGGCACCTGTTTCAATGATTCGTTTGAAAACACGCATTCAACAACATTCGTTTGCAAACAGTTGTTTGGGATAGAAAATAAAGTTCAAATTGCCATGGACGTGTAGCGGAGTACTGCCTCTAAGGTTATATCAGGGAAGATAAAGTATACGACTGGCACGATTTGAGACACTATATTTTTATAATATGGCACACAAATACAATTATGACTTAGGATTACTGAGATTAATTTAGATTGATCACAAAACATAAATTAGAGTAGATTATTATATTGATAGAGATTGGGTACGTCTATCAGCAGACGTTTATTCAACAGGAAGTCAATCAGTGACATAGAGCAATGTTGCTATTATAAATAAATGTTGAGAATACCATAATATTTAACAGGACGAACGTCAAGCGCGCGGAATTTCTCAAAAGCGTGAGTACGCGTGGCGCATGCCGCACTTTGTGTTCTACCGCTCGCGACAGTTCGTCGAGGCACAGTCGAGGCAACAGCAGAATTTCCCGCACCTGCCCGCCCTCGCACTCGTAAGAGGTTTTTTAATTATGAGGCGGAGGATGAACCAATAACAGACGCGGAAATAAAATATAATATTAACCATCTGTTTATGCAATTCCTTCGCTTCTCATCTATAACAGCTGATCGCTCAGCGACGTACTTGTTACCTTAGCATCAGCTGTTCTTTTGTTCGCATCGTCGACATTTATAACTCATCAGCTAGTTACATTTCTTATTGCTATTAAAAAACTGGTTTGTTATCTCATTAGTTTATTTGCAAGTTTGCTACTGGTGTATTTATCGCTATGGCTGACGAGAAGGTTGAAAAATTCGTTAAGAAACGCAGCTGTATGAAATCTAAACTCACAATTTTTAGTAACTACCTTCACATGCGTAAAAGTTGCACCGAACTTAGCAGCTTACATCTTTTAGATTTAGAGATCAGATTTAATAAAATTGATAGCTTATATGTGGATTTCGACAAATTACAGTACGACATCGAGGTGTTGCTGGATAACCCCGATGACGAGAGCGAGGAGCGTGATCAGTTTGAGAACCAGTATTATAAACTGGTGGCGACAGCACGGAGTCTGCTCGGTGCTCGTCCCCCCAGTCTTGCAGTCTTCGAGATGGTTCCATAACGGGTATCGTGGATGGCAGGTGGCTTTAAATATAATTGTGTAAGGTTGTCAAAAATTAATTTACCTGTTTTCCACGGTCACTATCAACACTGGCTAGAATTTAGAGACACTTACATTTCACTTTTTCATTCACGGTCGGATATTGACAACATTATTATTCTGCACTACCTTCGTGCTCCTCTTAAAGATTAGTGCATTACTAGTAATTGATAATTTAGATGTTAGAGCTCAGAATTATGAGTCCGCTTGGAATTTATTGTATAGTAGGTACGACAACAAAAGATTGCTCGTAAATAATCATCTTCATGCATTGTTTAACGTTGAATGTATCCAATGTGAATCTTGTTCTTCTATTCATAATCTTATCGACGGCACTAATAAAAACCTTCGTGCATTAAAAACTTTAGGTCAACTAACTGAATATTGGGATACCCTGGTAATTCATATGATGGCAGAAAAACGTGACAGTGTTACACGTAGGGTATGGGAAGAACATAGAAACACGCTTATTGATCCACCTTCTTTAGACATTTTTATTAATTTTCTGAGCAACAGAGCTGATTTATTAGAAACTATACAAAAACACAAAAGAAATTTAACAAAATCAGACATCAGCGAGTTGAGACGCGGCGAGGCGGCGACACGGCTCGGCCCAACGACCACTCGCTTCCACGGACCCCACCGCGTCGGACGATACTCCTCTCTTAAGTTTAACTTATTGAAACCATTATCTAAAATACAGTCCACTCATTTATTGCTCCCCGCGCTAACACACACTATTGGGGGTCCATAACTTAACACAGTTTTCTAGGACGAATGCATTTCTCATGCCGCTTCGACCATCATGGCCAGGGAAGTTACAAACAACAGCTGCGTACAGTTACAGCAGTTTTAATAAACAACTCTGTCATAGAAGTCACAGACAGTCCGCTTTGCAGAGTCTGCATGGAGGACGACGAGACAGCAGCTCATGTGCTTCTAAACAGCCCGGTGATCGCCACGTAAAAGCAAAGTACTTCGGCAACCCACCTGGGTTCGTCTCACGGAAGGTGCCTACCATAGAAATGTAAAAAACAGTATATCTATGGTGCCTACCCTCCGTGAGACTGTCAGTAACATTAAGGCGTTGCTGGCCTTCCTTGCGTAACTGGATGCGACCACGTAAGAAGAGCCAAGCATGTTCACTAACCCTGTTGGTAATACGGGCTGGTGTCCGCAAGTCCACGTCATACGTGATGTTGCGGACAGCGCGAATTTTGCGCACGACTGGGAAAATCGATTATTCGATCCACGATGTTCCCAGTCTCCGAAGAACGTTTTTCTGTAAGGTAGCTTTCCTTACTGTTTCGTCTCATCTTCCACCCTGTACTTCGATCACATATATAAGCCATTGCCCAAGTAACATTTTAAACTGTATAAAAGCTGTATTATGGACTATTTGTTTACTGCAGGCTGTTAAACGTGCTGTATAAAGACTGTATAGCAAGCTATACAGCCCTTGTAACTCTGAAATGGGCCCCAAAATTATACAGCTTTAAGTGTAGATTTAGCTGTATAACAGCTGCATAATAGCTGTACTATTTGGCTGGCTAAGATACTATTTAGATACTTTTATACAGCTTCCATTCTCTAATTTTCTTTTTTATTCTTTTATACAGACTCAGGCTTGTGAAAATCTTAATAAAAGAATAAATATATTATAATTGTGTTCGTGGTTGAATTCATTCTCCATTTTATTTACTATGTGCCATATCTGAAGATAAGTGAAAAAATATTTAATAACCAAGTGGTAATAAGTACTCTTTCCTGTTTATCGTTGTTGTTATGCTTGCGACTGATATTTTTATGTGATTATGTATACTAGTTTTAAGCTCAAAACTCACGCTCCTTCGAAATAAGGAATATACATACATTTTTTCTGTAACAACAAATATGTGATCAAATCTGAAAACAGTTTTAAGAGTAACCCGGGCTGTTCTATTGATAGTAAACGTAATTGTGTGTACTATACAGTTAAAATCTTTTGTAATTTTGTACTGAAATTTCAAAAACAAACAAAAGAATATCTCGTAAAATTGCAATGCAATTTATAAATTATTATAAAATGGCGTCCTTAGTTTATACAGCTCTTGCTCTTCTAGTACCCCTTAATACAGCTTTTTGCATAACAGAGTCGTTATTTAAGAACGTATCTCAGCCTAAAGAGTAACATTGTCTGTACATTAGTATTTAAGTACTGTAGAAGCTGCCTTAAATTCTTATTCATATTCATTAATACAGTTAATTAGGGTTCAGTTGAAAATATAGAAAACCTCATTATGATCCAAGGCCCGTAAGGCGGTGAGCAAGGAATCGGATAATAAATAGACTGATTTTAGGTTATATTAGTTTCAAAATAATCGATAAGCTGGATAATTGTGTATGCCAACACTATAATAATAACTTTAATCTTCTAAAACACGAAAAACTGTAAAAAGGGAAAAATGTACGCCAATCGCATAAGGCTTTAAAAAGGAGTAAATCTAAACTCTTCTACATGAGACAGAATTGAATTAAACTATTATAAAGGGAACTGCTTGCTAAGAGTATCCTAGATTTCCGTTGTACAGCTATTATCAAGCTTAACTTGAAGGCTGAACAATAGAGTAATTTTACACCAATATTCAGGCTATAACAATATTTAATGCTCTCGTGCAGAAGTAGGTTATATAAAAGTATAATTTGAGAGCAGTATACAGTTATTGTCTTATAAAGTTGCTGAACGCAGTTTTTTACGCCGCGGTCTGTATTTTAGCATTTTCCAATGCTATTTAAAAGCTAAAGGTAAAAATTTAGGCTCTATACAGACGTTAATCAGCTATACTGTATACAGTTGTACAGTTATACTAAAGTACAGTCCTATACATATTTTTACACTCTTGTACATCATTTATTAAGCTTATAGCTGGTAATGCGCTGGTAAATATAATATTTTTTCGCTTAAATGTTACTTGGGTGGAATTCTTGTACAGACGCCAGCACAATCATCATGCAAGCTACTACAGTTTGTAAAATTTCTTTAATAGATTTTTAACTTAACCGCTAAAGCATAAGGTTCAAAGTTGATTAGAAAAACTTGACAGTTTCGGATAGCTTGATGTGCTGGCGTCTGTACTAAATCTTAATACCTTTCTAATGATATATCATTTATTTCTCTTGGAGCGGGTACCATAGCTTCCACTACTTATATTAGCTACCTTATAGTAGTGGAGTGGAGTAATGGCGGTGGTAGTTTGTCGTTGTGTAGCATTTTCAGCATTGAGACAATATTCCCGAACACTATACCGACGGGTTTTGGTGTAGATATAAAGCCGAAGACCATTAGCAATACGGCCCTATCCTTAAAAATCAATATATTCGTAAACTGGCCGCGCCGTTGGTTTATTTAACCTGTAAATGGAAACCTCTGAAACACCCTCACAGTGGTCTGAATCGAATATTTTCTACAATCAAATCTTTTCTACAATCATAAACCAGAGAGTGATCCAGCCCGTGCTACGCGCTACAGCTCTTGCTACGCGGCTACGGACCTACAGCGCTACAGACCTTGCTACAGCGCTACATCCCGTGCTACAGCGCTACAACCCTTGCTACGCGGCTACGGACCTACAGAGCTACAGACCTTGCTACAGCGCTACATCCCGTGCTACAGCGCTACAACCCTTGCTACGCGGCTACGGATTACAAAGCTACAACCCGTGCTACAGCGCTACAGCCCGTGCTACAGCGCATGGTCTCTCGGAGTTGAGACTAGACATTTTGTTATCATTTGCCGCAAAAAGATATTTACGTTACATGTACACAAATAACTATAAATACACTAGGTGCATTGCACTTTCTGGCTATAGCTATTTAATTTCGACTGATTATGCGCATTACTGGTTGCTTAGTTTAGAATTGTTTCAGATGTAAGAACATATAAGTAGATAATCAGGATTAGAACCTCGGGGATAGTTTGTACTTGTAGTGGCAATTCCTCGAATTGCAGACATCTTAGTGTCTTTCCTTAATGCTCATCAGTAACGCTAGTGTTTATGTCCATGACTACCGCCGCCCCACCAACGCCAATCGCTTCCATATTTGGTAAATAATTAGTACTCAATTGGTACTAATTAGTACTCGAACAACAAAATTGGTACGTTAGCAGGTTTCGAGAAAATAGACTTTAAAGGTGGTCCGGCGGTAGTCACGCTCCCTGAGCGACGAAAAAGGGGGCATGCTACAGCTATTCTAAGTATCAAATAATTAGTACCCTTATATGTGATTAATTTCGTAAAAAAAAAGTAGAACTGAAACATTTGTATTTACCGAGAAATCAGCGATGATAACTTTCGCGCTCTCGTCCACGACTTTGAATATTGATTCCAAGTTTGAGGTGCTTGTCGCTTTCCTCAAACCTACATAGAAAATTAGTACCCTGCAAGATAAAATTAGTACTTACCCTAAATTCAAAGGTAGTCACGGACATAAAATATTGGTAAACAACACTTGTAGATATCTAGTTTATTGACGTGATAGTTACAGTTTAATCGTTGTAAAACATTGAGAGAAGCAAACGGGAAGTAATTAATAGCCGCCGTGAATTTCAATAATTCTATTTATCAGGGACCACTGACCTGTATTACACAAGTACCTTGTATGATAGAGGTCAGTGTCAGGGACACTACGACTCGGTGACCGGCCGTCCTAACATCAGAATGAACGGTCAGCCTTAAAATGTTTTCTTTTTCTTCTACAATACGATGGACGCAATTCTTTGAGAATAGGAAGCAAATAGAAGCAATTATAGGGAAGCATATCTTGGCATAAATTCAAAATTAAATACGCCTAGTGACCGTTCATCCTGACGGAGACGATATTTACATAGCAAGTAGTGATTTATAAACGAATCTGTAAGTAGAACTTAAAAGTGAAAAATAAAAACTTTATTAGGGTGAATATCCCCGCAGCAAATTTTACGCGTCCACGTTGAGAATCGAGGTGTTAAATGATAGGATGTTACTTATTTTTTTTTATAGTGAGCTACGTCACTTGGTTCAATTAGGGCCACATTTTTTTTTATAACTGTGTATTTCAATAAATAGGAATAAAATAAATCGCCTTCAAATTCAAGTAAGGTGGCTTGTCCCAGTTCCATTTTTTGATATAATTGCATTCACCAAAGCAACAATTTGCTCTAAAAACAATTAAACCATATTAGAAAATCTAATTTAAAAGCACAGGATACTCGATCAAAGTTTGTCCAAGTAAATATCAAAATAATTTTGGTGGCACTTATTCAATATACTATAAAATGAAGCTTCGTGCGTGTGCGATCAATCACATTTTATTATTTCATATCTCTATATATTTCATATCTCTTGCGCGTAAAAGGTGTGTGATTAGTGTTGTGATTTTCCGCCAAAAACGTAAGTAACATCTTGGGTGGCACGGGGGACAAAAATTGTTCAATTTTTGGTGGATCGATTTGCTGTTAATTTTAAAGTGTTTTAATAGTAAGCCACACATTATAGCTAGTGATTTGGGTTACGCATAAATCAGTGATATTAATTTAATTGTAACTTAAAACCCCTATTTTTAAAGATTTTTTTAAAATCTGGTTTCAATTTTGGTGGCTCAATTTTGGTGGTTTTGGTGGCTTTTCCACGCTACCAAAACCTTTCTATTCTTTATTTTTCACGAAAACTTTCGCCACCAAAATTGAAAAAAAATTCAGTTTGTTGATATTGACCCATTAACGAAAATGCGAACCCAGCGACACCGACTAACGAAACTAAAGTTATTTTTCACTTTGTAGTGTTTGTTTTTGAAGTCGATTGTTTTTTTTTTTTTTGTAAAAAAGTTTTTTCATTAATTTAACACCCGCACTCTAATTGCGTAACCCACTATCAATCACAATAACTTAGAAGGATATTTATAAACCATTGCTTCGTAAGTAAGTTCGAGAAAAATTAATTATCTGCTCAACAACGTAATGAATGTTGTTGAACTGTAAAGCCATCCCTACTGTGGTAATAGTGCGTTACACAATTACCCCGGGCAGCTACTGAGACTCAATTAGGCACCTGGGCGGTTGGTCGGGTTTAGGTACATTCTGGCTTAATAATTATAAAACGTGCAAGATGTAATGGTTACCTATGTAGATGTATGTAATGGTATGTAGATGTATGTAATGTATGTAATGGTTACCTATGTAGATGTAATGGTAGATGTAATGGTTACCTATGTAGATGTATGTAATGGTATGTAGATGTATGTAATGTATGTAATGGTTACCTATGTAGATGTAATGAAAAATAATCCTAGGTACCTAGGATTATTTTTCATAATTTTAGGTCATATTCCAATACACTCGCGGGATGGGAATAAAAACAAAATGGTATGTTTTATAACAAAAACGATCCGTGTTTGGCTAAGAGCCAAAACAACTTCGCCCCCAACTGAGGGTTATTGAGGAGGGTCTCGGCCTCTCGCCGAGCTGGCGCCAGCCTACGGAAGCGAAACTACAGAGTTACTTATGTACATACTAGGACTACCTCCACAATATTATAGGTACGTTAGTGTGCCTCCTCTTAAAATGTATTAGTCTGTTTAGGGAAAAATAAAAAATCTATTCACTAAAAAAAGGAGATACCTACTGTGTAGGTACAACAGTATCAGACTTTACGTTAGTACCTACTTCAGCACTCAGGTAGAGGTACCTAGACTATCTAGTCTAGGTACCTCTACCTGAGTGCTCATATTATCAACGAATTATACGTGTATTTATATCATCATCGAATTCATAAACTTTCAATATTATTTGAGTCTTGGCGAGGTTTATATTATTGTTTAACACAGACGCTGTGAACTCTCCGGAACACTCGCGAAATCTTTTGACAAAGAGAGCTCGTCAACTTGAGGATAAATGTTGTAATAATAAATTTGTAAGTATAGATATTCTAAAGGTGACACGGTCGTGCCACAAACAAGGCAGGAACTGAAGGTACGTACGTCACCAGCCCGGACAGGGACGTGTGTGAACAAGTTCATATAAAACTTACGGTACCGGTACTTCCACACCAATTTTTTTTGAGCCCTTGACAGAGCACGGTCGAGCGGTCCGCGTGACTAGGTACGTCCTAGCTCCTAGGCCCGGTCCTGGTGAATTAACAATAGATTATCCAAAGAATATCCTATTTCGTTAAACATTCCATGGGCGCCGTGGCTTAGTTGGTTAAAGCGCCTGTCTAGTAAACAGGAGATCGCGAGTTCGAATCTCGCCGGGGCCTTCAGAGTGGAACTTTTTTGAGATGCTTTACTTTACGAAATATTAGTATTTGCACCAGTTTAATGGTAGGTAGGTATAATATCTCTAACGTGGCTAAACGATCATATAGGTAACTACTCTACGTGGCAAGACTTCTGCAAGTAGGTAGGTACCTACGTACAAACCTATATAGAACCTGGCTTGCCTGTAAATGCAAGTGTTTATAATACGATACGATATTACAGGCTAGTGGATGAGTGTTGTTGTTAGGAGTGGTAGCCTGAGTCATGCAGTTGAGCTTAATCTATTGAAAATTTAATTAAAGATAAAATAGTTTTGTTTACCCAAACGATGACAGGTATTTCCCGATTAGCCATTTATATTAATAGAAAGGTACCTAAGTCTAAGTAGGTACTTAATGAACACAGATTGTAATAATTATGTTGATTCGTTATCGTTATCAATTTTCCATAGAAATCGTAGGTACAGTAATACGTACTTAAGCGTTGTTGTTTACATAGACGTTATCAGAATTAGGTACGAGCGAACTTCATATATAAATGGCGCCAAGTAGATATTTTGTGACCTATAATACTCAATTATAATTTTATAAACAGTGGCATATACACACAGTACTTGCAGTAGACACAAAAACAGAAACAAATTAGTTTAATAAAGTTCAAGGCGGGTCAACAACCAGACGGGGATGCAATGCTAGTGCTTTGTTCCGATCCTGAGGGGCGACTGGCCATTTACCCCGAATAAAAAACAACCTTGTCTCACTGAACACAAACTGAAGGATATCGATCAACAAAAGGTTGGTTATCTAAACAGCGGCATATAAAAGGATAAACAATGGTTTTAAATTAAATTTATCACTATACCTACCTATATATAGTGCAAAATAATCATAATTTAAAAAAATATGGGTAATTCCCACATGCTGATGGTCCATGTGATCTCAACGAAATCCTAATGAAGCGGCGCGCGGCGGCGGTGTAATGATGCTCTAATTAGTGTTGCTCATACAACTATAAGTACGTTATACTGAAGCACGGTAATTTATACTGTGACTGAAGTAAGTAATTTGAAGGATATCTTCTTTTATTATCTTCTAAATGTTTGTAAGTGTTGTAACTGTGATTGTTTGAACAAAGAAAAAAACCGGCCAAGAGCGTGTCGGGCCACGCTCAGTGTAGGGTTCCGTAGTTTCCCGTCCGTCACAATAAGTGTTCCCACTTATGAGTTTAAAAGTGGGTATCCATTATGTTCGCGCTCCAGCAGCGCTCCGCGCTCCTGCAACTGCTCCCGGCAGTGGGTACGTGCACGAACACGGAGCGTGCAACATTGCACGCTCCGCGGTAGGCGCTCCGACTCGTGACGGTTTTTAGCGCGAATACAAAGGGGAGCGCAGTGTGTCAAAGGGGAGCGCATGTAGAAGTGCGCGCGACGTATCCATTGGAGCAGTTGCACGAGCGCGGAACACAGCTGGAGCGCGAACATACTGGTAACCCAACTTAAGCGAGATATATAAAGTTCTACTTTTCAGATTTTTTTCATATTTTCTAAACTTATGGTTCAAAAGTTAGAGGGGGGGGGACACATTGTTTTTTACTTTTGGAGCGATTATTTCCGAAATTATTGACATTATCAAAAAATGTTTTGAGTAAACCCCTATTCATTTTTAAATACCTTTCCAACAATATATCACACGTTAGGGTTGAAATTAAAAAAAATCACTTCCCACTTTATGCGCCTGCCACACACTCGACGAGTGGCATGGGAAGTAACGAGGAAAGGAGGCAGAGACATAGTGTGGCAACATTACTCGTCATGCCACACGTCATGCTCCTCGTCCTACCCACTGCTCCCTATTTTGTCGGTTTTTGCGCGCGAGTCAAAGGACCGGCAATACGAGTGCGAGTGGCCGGCCACATAATCGCGCGGTCGCAGTCTGCATCAGGCGGGGTCGACTCATTGGGTAAACTTTGGAATACCTACGGGGGCTAGACCTGTGTTGCCAAGTTTTCCTCTATTATGTAAGACCTAAAAGTTTCGGTCTCTAATAATGACGTTTTCAAAGATGGCAACATTAGTAAAACTAAAAAGTTGCTTAGGTGTTAAAAAGCTACCATCTGGTAGTTTTAGCGACATTTTTGTTTAAATTATTAATCAACAAATTAGCCGACATAATATTTCGCATATTTATACAACGTTAATTTTATTAGAATACAATAAATATAACTATAATTCATGCCGAATATAATAGATATACGCTCGTATAGCATAGGTTTTAACTTTAAATAAACAAAAGGGTTACCAATCAAGTCAATACATAAATAATAAATTTAATTTACTGCAACGCAACGGGCAGAGGCTACTTTCTTTCTAAAATTATTAATTTTACAAGATTAGGTGGGTACGATTTTGTTTAATGTACATGGCAGCCCCACAAATACCACTTCACATGAAAAATGTCTGCCGGCGTAAGCGCATATTGATGTTATTTCTTGTGAATTCTCTTTTTGCAACGTTAAGTGTTATCCTCGCTATTAACGACGTTGAGTAGAGCCTACGTTCCACCGTCTGTGTGCCGAATCGCCTGAGTGTTGTGTTGTGTACGAGATAGTGATTATAGTTTGTGTTTATGTTGTTTGTTGATAGGTATAAATTCAGTTGCCCATTTTGATAGCTCCTATGTATGCAATACCAATTGTGTAATTTATAATAAAGTACTTTTGACATAAAAGACACACTACTGGTTTTATTGTAATAATACTAGTAAAAACATTTGACAAAAAATTGTGATTTATGTCAAAACTCAAACTTTTTTACTAGAAGAATTATGTTCTATCCACCTTTTAAGTTAATTTAAACAATAAGGCTGCTTGACCACCAAAACGGAGCTGGAAAATTGTAACCAGTAAAATTGTAATAGCACAATTAAACATCGGTTACAGTTTCTCAGTTCTGCTTTCGTGGACCATCTCAAAGAAACATCTCAAAGAAAACATCTCAAAGAAATCGATTTTGAATATCCCGCTTTCACAAGTTTTTGGGGGCACCCACTAGGTGGCGCCAAAAACCGTACCATTTTATTTGTTCGTAGTTGACGTTCTTCTCCTAGAGTAAATATGTTCCTTGGTCTGCATGGAGCGCTCGCGCAAGACGCACGCGTATGCAAAATTGGAAATTATGTCGTCGCCAAGCGTGGAATGGTCAAATGAAAAGGTGTTAATAATCCACCATCTCCGTTGGCGAGGACGACGACGACGATGTATATTTCTTTTTACTACATTAATATAATTAGCTATACTAAAAATGCATAGCGCGCACGCTGCCACTGTTTCAACGTCCATTGTCTCACCAAGGCAAATGACAAGTGAGGAGCGTCGCGATTAATTGCGCGAGTAGAGCAGTGTGTGGGCAGAGAGGGCAACATCGCGGCAAATCACGGCAGCGCGAGGAGCATAGCGATGAGCAGCGCAAGGAGCATAGTCTGGCAGGCGCATTACATATAGGGGCTACTCTAATAAAACATTTTTTTCCAATTTTTTACCAAATTTCAGCTTTCTAGTGCTAACGGTCACAGAGATTAAGCGAGGACGGACAGACAGACATGGCGAAACTATAAGGGTTCCTAGTTGACTACGGAACCCTAAAAATGAGATTCAATAAAAAAAAAATCACAGAGTATTGTAGTGTAGCTTTGCATCCGTATTGCGTAACACACCATCAATCTCAATCTGAATCATTTTGAAGGATATTGCTAATCCATTGCGTCATAAGTTCGAAAAATATGACTGCTGAACAACGTAAAATATAACGCAATGAATGTTGTTGGCTGTCACTATCAGCAATGGGTTTCCCATTGCTGATAGTGTGTTACGCAATTACCCCGTAGGGTTTAGTTTTATTTAGCTTGGTGATTTTACCTTATTGTAAGTACCTAAGTAGGTACATACATATTGGTTAGGTACATGAGGCAATTTTTATTTATAATGGCATGAATATATTTTGTTATTTAGGAAACAATAGTATCTATTCCTGATAAAGGTAGCAATTGTGGAAATTTCGTAAAGCTATGGGTTTTTTTTATAAACGATGATTAAAATTAAGTGAGGTCAAAAATGTATGGTTAAACAGTCGCTAATCATCATTACTTAACTTTAAGCAATGTTTATGAATAAAGGGGTTTGAGTACTATTTGAGGCTGGATATAGTATATAATTATAGTATAGTAGTAGTGTAGTAGTAGTGTATAATTATGTAGTTTTCCCAGTGGTACCCAATGGTATGTACCTAATTAAATATCGAGTCGGCTGCAGTAAAATGATTAATAAAATTGAGTCACACTACGACTTGTTCTTGAAGAACATAATTATGTACTTTAGGAAAAGCTATTTCATTCATCAAGCTACTGATGAGAGATGTTTTTTTTTAAATATATAAATTCAATTTCTTCCACCTTAAAGTTAACATCTATTTCAATCATAGATTAATTTTATTGTATGTACTTAAATACAGCTTCAATGGAACAGACTTCATTGAAACTTATTTGTTGCTCTAGATCTCAGAATTTTTATTTGGTCTGAGCTCTAGATATGGAGAGAAACAAATTACAAAGAACAACGCTGAGCGAGTAAAACAAGTACTGCAGCAAGACAAAGCAAACTACAACTACGTTTATATGTATGAGTGAATCAGCAAGCATACAGGCCACAGTGGCCTGGCCACTGCACACTGGCGACTGCCTCACTGCTGCCCGAGAGCGCACCGCGCGCCCGCACTCCAAAGCCGCCAGCCAGCCACTAGCCAGTCAGCGCTCAGCGTGCAACCCGATAGCACTGTTATATCGCGGTTTATTCGAGTTCTTCGAATGTCAACAAACTTTCACCTCGACAGTAAACAAACAAAATACTTATACGAGGAAATTCAATAAACTGTTTTAATTTTCTTAACGTATTGAATCCTGTACGTAACAAACAACTCAATAAGATCAAATTAATGAGAGTAATTAGTCGTGGTGAAAAGTGTTGATTCAATAGTGTTTTTATCTTGCACGGTGTGTAACAATTGAAAATATCACAGAATCGTTGGACGCTGGAGATTTGTTCGTAATAATGTTTCATTGCATCACAGCGAGCTGTGTTGAGCATTAAATTGACTGAATGTTCCAATTGTGCAGTGAATAAATTAACTAACTACCTGTGAGCGGTGCTGTTGATCCGCCATGAGCAAGGATTATGGTAAGTTCATGTTACAGAGATCATGTTTCATAAATCAAAAGGATTTTTCAGAACACACTTTTAATAAATGTGGGGTTATTCGTTTTTTTGTCTCTTTGTTCTTGAGAGAGACCAAATACCACCTTGCGCCTAGAAAAGTTTCAAGGCAATTCCAATAAACATCATGCGGGTGCAATGCCTTTTAGTTTTGTTCCAGACTAGTACTTTTTATATTTTAGTTACATTTTTAGATAGTACTTAGTAAATGTGAGACTACCTACCCGATTCTTTTCAAAGCTCATTTCTCAATTCGATGCTGTTGGCCGTCTATTATTTCTGCGTGCCTACTTCAGTTTTAGATTTCTATTTTTACCTACCAACATGCGACCGCATAAAAACTTTTGACATTTTGTTTTTGGTTGAGTAAATATATCTGCGTTTTTTATTCCAGTGTTGACTAACAGAATCCTTTTAATATTATGACTTAAATTGAAATCCATTACAATGGAGCAGATCACTGAACTGTGTCTGTTGTTTAATTTTAAAGGATATGTTCAGAAAAAATAATTTAGGGCTGATTTTTCCATCGCCAGATAACTTTTATTCGAGGAATAAAATTGACGTTTGACAGTTTTTGTATGAAATAAGAAATAACTTAAACAAAATTATTCCTCGAATAAAGTTATCACTTATCAGTCGACATCGGCTTTGCTTGCCATTTATTAAAAAAAGAATAGAATAAAGTTATCATGTGATTGAAAACACAGCCCTTAATCAATTAAAAATACTTAATTGAAACTTGTGTAGTTGCGCAACAACAACTGTACTACTGTAGGTACCTAATGTTTTCACTAAGTTTCAAAATATGCGCTGTGTGTTGTGATGTTGTCACAAATTATCTGAGGAGATAAACTACGATAATTACTTTTGGTGATATTTGTACAGTCGAGGTGTATGTAAATACCAAACTGTAGCAGTAATTGTTTGTGCCTAGCTGATACATTAGGTACCTATATAGTAGGGGTAGATTAGGTAGGTAGTTGGTAACCTACTTGTTATCAAAAAGATCTGCTTTGACTATAACTTTGAAAGATCAAAATGTGGCGTGGTGTTTCATAATGCTGCAAAATCACAAAAAAAATATTAATATACCTAATATCTATTGTTCATGTTCTTACTTTCTTTGTAACATCTGAAATCGTTGTCATCCTTAGCCCTTAGGCCCTTTGTAATGGCGCGGCGCGGCTTATAGTAGATAAACCGCGCTGTAGAAAAACGTGTCTGTCAACAAGCTTCCATGGTGATCCATACAGACCATACAACACTGACGAACCGTGCCTACATACGGCGAATAAACCGTAGTTTTTCATCGCAAAAAAAACTTATGTGTACAAAGGGTCTTCCGTAGGTGTCTACAACTTTCATAGTTTCAGGAAGCAGTATGTCTAGCTCAGGTCATACTAGAGGTCAATATGGGTCCCAGTACTTGCAGCATAATAAACTTGCTGCACCTGTTACACACGTAACAATTATTGATTGTGCGCACATTCAATGTTTAATAATAATAATTAGGGATGCCGCGATACGCCTTTTTGCCGATACGATACCGATACCGATACTCTTATCAAAATATCGGCGATACCGATACCGATACCGATACGCTTACTGAATTCAAAAAGGAAGGTAGATTAAATAAAACACAATTAATCAATAGTTTTAGTAATAAAAATTAACATTTATATGATTGTTATGGAATTATCAATTGTCGAAATTTCAAAGTGATTCCATATACCTAGCACTTTTGTGTTTTGAAATTGATATGACTACTATTTATTTTATTTGACTCAAACGACTAGTTATAAATGACATACAATACACAAACAATTACGATATGTAATTCTTAATCTTATTTGCATGGAAAAATACTACGCGCAACAACATTCAACCTAACGAAATGGGATAGATGTGCGAGTGCGAGGCCAAAGCGGGCGGGCGAAACAAAACACTGAATAAAGCGCGGGGTTTCCCCGAGCAAAGTTAGTTCGTGCCTCGTTTGCAACGAAATAGACGGGACAACACGCGCGTTTACATTACATTTTTAAAGCGCGAAATTTGAAAAGTATCGTTGAATCGGCCATAAAAATATCGCCGATACCGATATATCGGCAAACCTGAAGTATCGCCGATATATCGGTATCGGTATCGGTATCGGATGCATCCCTAATAATAATAAATAACTTTTTTGAAGTGAAAACTTCTTTAGGCGCGTTGGGCATTTTTTGAGATGGGAAAAAACATTGAACTCGCGACACTGTTACCGTAACCGACACCTCTGTTTTATGTTTTGGCCATTATAAAGACATCAACGCGCGGTACATTTTCTTTGGGAAGAATGACCTTCAAAAGTATTTATAAAATTACTATGCTTTTTCAAGTTTTCCCTTCTGTCGAAACTCCTGGGGTGCCACTGTTTTTTTCATTTTTTTATTGCGCTACACCGGCGCAGCTGGTCGAGTGGCCTCAAGGAAAAGTTACCTTTAGCGTTCTTCCTTCCGAACCATGTATTTCCGGTACTTAACTACTTATGATAACATTTTGCCATGAATCTGAATGTCACAACAAGGCCTTGCTAATATTCGCTCGTGAAGTTGTAGCACCAGTTCATTTCCCGGGAGACTTTCGATCGACCTTGGGTAATATTTTAAGCAATAAACTGGTCCTAATTCGAGTTTTATTTGATTGCTGATGAGCGAATATTTCGTCAAATGTTAAGGCCGCTCTCTCGAAAAAAGCTTGAAAAAAGCATGCAGATGAAGCCATTTTTTGTCGGCATTTACAGAGAAATTACATCTGAAAAAAATCCTTAGTAATCTTCATGATATAATACGTAATTTGGTTTAGCCATAATTTTTCTACCGGTATCACTTAATTTAAAAAAAAATCACCAAATCACCTCCAAATCATTGAGATGAAACCGTTTTACTCCTTCATTTTTTATCAAAAGAGTGTAAAAAAATATATCTACATCTTCGCAATACAAAGGAGAATAATTTGGTTTTGTTACTTTTTTAAAATATGTATTATTTTTATGATAATAAATTAAAAAGACGTCTGATAAAGTACTGCGTCTACATCTCCCCCGCACTCGTCCATAAATTTAGTGCGGGGCGCATCGTGTTGCTAGGTGGACGTATGTCGCGTTGCGAGAACTCCGCACTACGAAATAAAATCGTAAAATATTACTGCAAAAACAAAAAGTGTACCTACCCAAGCGGGGTTTAATGAAACTTATGCGCTGTCCATTACTCTGTGTACATAGGTACTGTTTATAAAATACCTACCTCATTCAAACGAAAGTCGTAAGTACTAGTAGTGAATGATCACAGAAGGTCCACGTCCACGAAATGATTCAGCCAATATTATAAATTTTACTTTTCGGTGCCTAAGTAAAGTCTATTCTGATGCGTTGCGATTATTTGTGACATATTGTGACACAAAACTGAAAATGCTCCTAAAGTAGGTATTAATTATGATTATAGGTTACGTACTTGCTAATAATTTGTCAATTTATTGATTACCGGCGTAATTATTTTCAAATAAAAAAATCAAATCAAATCATTTATTTGCATAAAACAGGTTCAGTGGATGTTAAAAAAGGTCAAATGGTACACTGTTAATAACCATATAAGGTGTGCAAATATAAAACAAGAATGTTAACTGTTAATTTCACTATTCAATAAAGTACGGACGCCAAGCACATCAACCTATCCGAAACTGTCAAATTTTCGCAATCAACTTTGAACCTTATGCTTTAGTGATAAAGTTGAAAATCTATTAAAGAAATCTGACAGATTGTAATAACTTGATGTGCTGGCGTCTGTACAATGTCATTGAAAATAAAATTATCGTAAATACAGATCAGTCAACAAAATAAGGAATTAAAAATAATAATGTCATACAATAGTAAAAAGTAGTAGTTCAATAATATATATGTATATACAGGCTGGATTTTTTTAACCTCACCTAGAGGGCAAGTACTCTAAACACTGGAGATAGCAAATTTTACTCAAAGGAAAATCCCTTCATTAAAAAAAAAACAAATCTGCAATCAAAGATGTTCGAAAATTCGCTTGCCGCTCTCGGGAATCGAACCGCCTAAAATCCGAAAAAATAATACCCTGTACTTTTATGGCATCAATCGATAGGGTCAATCATAAGGATCAAATCTCTCTATGGCAGATCGAAAGTCGAATACTTTTTACTCGACTTCTATCGTCGCGGGTGACATCAATCAATCAATTAAATCAGCCTATCGCAGACCGCGGGTGGCACAGACTACATAAAATTAGAAAATCAAATTGGTAGTCATGTTTTTTATTATAATTATCACTTATCATTACTATCCATGTGGGCTAAAGTGGGTCAATAATATTATTCAACTAATTAAATCAAATAAAAAAATCATTACCTATACGTAGTGAATCAATTAGTTCTACCAGAGAAGTTGAAGGTGATTCTGTTGATTTGGATGTGAATGTATTTTTTTTTACAAATTATGAACCTATATTTTTGTTTTACTTGTAAATATATGTATAACTGCATTCATTTTAGGAACAAGATGATTTGGGCATTCAAAAACTACGGTCTCTATTGGATGACATGGTGACTCACAAGCATCTTGTAAGGTCTGTCGAAGAACTTGAAGATTATTCAGCTGAATTTTAGTTATAATATATTTGTTTATAAAAAATATAACAAATAATATGACATACACTAGTGATAATTATACTACCTATCCTACCTACCTACCTACTTTACCTGCCTACCTATCTACCCTACCTTCCTATCTGCCTTACCCTAACTACCTACCTACCCTACCTACCTACCTACCCTACATACCTACCTACCTATCTACGTACATGCCTACCTACCCTTCTTCTCTTCATAGAAACCTTCCTAAGACTTCAACGAATATTTAAAAAAAAACCGAATTGGTCCAGCCATTCTTGAGTTTTGCGCTTAGCAGCACATTTAGCCATTAATTTTAGTTAAAAAGATACATTAAGTTGTTTACCACATGGCAAGCCAGGCTGATTTATATTAAGGGTATAGCTTCTACTCACGGCCTCGAAAGCTTTTAACAATTTTATTCGTAACCATAGCCCGAAAAGTACATCCATATCAATAGATAATACCTAAATAAAACCAAAACTGGACCATTGTAAATACAGGGTGTCCCAGAACTCAACGTCAAGCCAAAACGGGGTGACAGGATTGATCATAACCATCACGAGAAAAATCTGAAAAAAAATCTATCCCATGCAGTTTGAAAATTATGGGCATTTTAAGAAAAACCTAGAATTTTGATCAAACTGTAACATTTTTCGGTTATTGTGGTTATTCTTTTTTATTTTTGTTCATTTGAACTTTGGAAACGTAATCCTAAATAACATTTCTAGAATCCAAATAAAAAATAATGACACAATTGCCTCAAGTTTCCGAGAATTGAGACTATTCGTTAAACTACGAATTTAAAATTTTCAAGATTCGTCGACTTTGATAGGCCCTCCTTTAAAAAAAATGTACTAGAGTAGAGTGCCTTGGCAAGTGGCATTAAAAGTTGGTGCATTTAATCAGAATTCTAAAACGGTACAATACTTGTTAGTTCTATACAATAAAAAAGAGTAAAAAAATTAAAACCTCAAGTAACCCGATTTTTGCTATCTCAGTTAAAATGTTTTTGATTCGCACAAGCTCTAGGTAGGTTCTTAATTTTAAGGCAAAATGATGAGAGAGATGGATAGTGGGTATGTTTGCCATGAGTGAGCGAGACAGATAGTGACGCCACTTTTATTAAAGTGAAAAAAGTTAAAAAAAGTTAGTAAAATAATGAAAAATCTTGATTGTAGTTTAATTTAGGTTTGTTGGAATAAAAGTCAGATAGAGAAATAACGTTTTTTATTACAATAAATAAGCCCATTGAGAACGTAGCCGACCTGCGTGAACGCATTTCTCAAGCAGCTGAGGAGATCAACTCTTGAAGATATGCCCGACTAATAAGTAGATCTTTTTTAAGAAGATGTAGGGCTTGTATTGAGGCTGATGGTAAACAATTTGAACATTTATTGTAATAAAAATGTAAATATTTATTAATCAGAAACAAAACAATAACTAATCCTTGTTATTTACACACTAACTCTATAATAGAAATAAAAATATTTACAAGTATCAAAAAGGGTTACAGGGCGTCGAAAAATTCGTCCACATCGCTGTCAACAGGAAAAGTGCCCAGAAGGCTGGCAGCATTGCCACGTTGGATAGCAATGCTGATTCTTTGGCCAAAAAATAGGCCCGCCCTCTGGTCACGTGAAGAGTCGACCAATCGTTTGGCGATTTCCCGAAATACTAGGTGGGCACTCGGGCCCCATGGCCCTAGAGTTTCAACCCCAAACGGTTCAAATACATAATCGCCAATTAAATTATTGTATTTGCGCCGTTTGAGGTTTTCAGCACCTGCAGCAGCCGCCCCAGCGCAGCACACTGTGCTAGGAAGATGGGAAGGTGCAAGGGTGTCGACGCAAGTTGCGTCCCACACCAAAGGCCTACCCAACTTCCATGGCATTATGGTCATACCATCTGGTCTCTTGCCATCGACGCGTGCCAAGCCAGTGGGTTCCAATACAGCTGGCACCCCGGCGGTGGCAAGAGCACGACGGATGAGATCATTAATGCTAGCGTGCCGCGCTATCCTATAAAAATGTTATTTCTCTATCTGACTTTTATTCCAACAAACCTAAATTAAACTAGATCAAGATTTTTCATTATTTTACTAACTTTTTTTCACTTTTTTCACTTTAATAAAAGTGGCGTCACTATCTGTCTCGCTCACTCATGGCAAACATACCCACTATCCATCTCTCTCATCATTTTGCCTTAAAATTAAGAACCTACCTAGAGCTTGTGCGAATCAAAAACATTTTAACTGAGATAGCAAAAATCGGGTTACTTGAGGTTTTAATTTTTTTACTCTTTTTTATTGTATGGAACTAACAAGTATTGTACCATTTTAGAATTCTGATTAAACGCGCCAACTTTTAATGCCACTTGCCAAGGCACTCTAGTACATTTTTTTTTAAAGGAGGGCCAATCAAAGTCGACGAATCTTGAAAATTTTAAATTCGTAGTTTAACGAATAGTCTCAATTCTCGGAAACTTGAGGCAATCGTGTCATTATTTTTTATTGGGATTCTAGAAATGTTATTTAGGTTACGTTTCCAAAGTTTAATTGAACAAAAATAAAAAAGAATAACCACAATAACCGAAAAATGGTACAGTTTGATCAAATTTCTAGGTTTTTCTTAAAATGCCCATAATTTTCAAACTGCATGGGATAGATTTTTTTTATATTTTTCTCGTGATGGTTATGATCAATCCTGTCACCCCGTTTCGGCTTGACGTTGAGTTCTGGGACATCCTGTATATGTGGTACACATAATTATTTAACTTTCACGATGACTTGACCTTCTGTGATTTCGATACTCTGTGACGAGACTAGGCGAGGCAAACCGTGGTGGCGGCGCACACAACCGCACATTTTCTGTTACATGCGGGTAGCGGAGTGGCGCGGAGAAGGGGTCGTTAGCTCCGCCCAAATGCTCAAGGTTGTCGGCATTAATACAGGCCTTAAGACGTAGAATTATCTACCATCTACCAGGTTAACCAACCTACAGGTTTATAGGCTAGGTATATAAGATTGGTAGCAAGACCACCACACGGTGCAGACATCTAATAAGCTTAAATGTCTGCACCGGATAGGACCTACAGGCATTGAGGGCCTCCAGAGACGCTGTTTGACATACGAGTATGTGATGCCAGATTCGGCAATGCCACGTTCTCAGTATACAGATAGATTTGCCAAATGTCAGTTGTACTTGTAGTGTACCGACAATGACCGCTGGAAGCTCGAAATACCTACCTACAGTACTAGGCTACTGATACCACCAGTTTTATAATATTTAATTTTTATGATAGAAATTAAACATGAAATAAAAATAGCATTGGACGAAGTTATCAAGATAACTTCCTATAGGTATTGCACAAGTCTGACCCGAGTTGCTACATAACACTGCTCTGCTAAGTTGCTAACAGTATCGTTTGCATAATAAAATTATGTGCGACTGGTCACATCGGTCACATGTATTCCGTTATGAATATTTTTAAATACCTACTCAGCGATTTAAGATGGTGACTTTTGAGTTGAGAGTGAGTTTTATAATACATACAAATAGGTATACGCTCATTTAAATAAATATAATGATTAATTTTCAATTGAATGAAAATTAATAACCTGAAAGAAAAGTTTGTGGAAATCATACCCAGGTTGTAGGTATATTGTAGTACCTAAGGTTAAAGTTCCCAGTTGTCACGGTAATAATATCACTGTGCAGTTGTGCATAGCAAACCCATACCATGATAAGCTAATCATTGAAAAATCAGATAGAAGTAATTTTACCTATGATTGATTGTTTCCTTGTCTAATATCCGTTTATGATTTCTAATCGGTTAAATTCAACGAGGACTTAGATACCTTTAGAAGCAGACTGTTTATGAAAAGCCGATAGAATTTTAATCTGATTTTATATCAACCGGTCATTTCTAGATTAATCATTGACAGTAATTTGGTTATATGAACGCCGTTTGGTTGGTTATCTACCAATTTATATCCTAATGCCCTAATATTAGCCAATTCGCAGAATTTATCGATCATTATCATATTATTATGATAATATGTACTTTAAATAAATAACATGTCTTACGTTTAAACTTCACTCATAGGTACCTACTTATAAATACTTGGTTGTGAAATATAGATCAACGCCGAATTATCTGATTTACTTAGATTAAGACCGTTTTCTATTCCATTATAGAAAGAATTGATTGTATGATGTTATCAGCTAAGTCAGCCTGTTAGTACCTACACATCCCATCTTTGAAATGATTATGCAATGACTCATCGGGGAGATTCTAAGGTTAGAAGGTCGAATGTGTGTCTTTATGTTATGCACGTCGCGGCTCAGCGGGCGACGCACAAGCTCAAGTTTGCAGGTTGACCACGAACGAATGTGACAAGACAATTACCTATGTGACAGACATGACTTTCTCACATTTTTTATGAGAAATCTGACAAAATGTTTGAGACAGCAAAACATCATGCAGGCCTACCTATTGTATAGGTACCCGCATTTCGTCAGTTATGCTCAAGTCCCATGTAATAGGGGGGCGAGCCTACATTGGCATCGACCGGGCACAAAACCAGACTCCGGGGTGCTACTGAGAAATTCTAGGTAGAAAAACTTAATTGCCCGAAAAACATGAGATCTCATGTTCAGCACTAGCGCTTGCGACCACTGGACCAGCGAGGCAGATATCATCATCACCATTTCAGGCGAAAGACGTCCACAGCTGGACATAGGACTCCCCCAATCACCGCCACTTCGACCTGTCCTTCTCGCATAAAGCCAAGAGATATTCTCTCGTCTAAATATCGTTGCAGTATTTTTGCTGCGTCGCGTTGTTTGTCAATCGCACTCGCACTTAATCATTATCCTACTATTGCTCCACAAATATCGCTACATTCCAAAATATAAGTAAGAAGGTAGTAGGCACGTTATACACATACAGTGAATAACTAATTTATAAATATAGCAAACCGCAGGTGTTTTACGACTTTCTCAATTTCCAGTTATATGACGCACAAAATATTATGCAGACTGCATAGGTATAGGGTATCGACGTGCTGCTTATATTTCCAAAACAAATTCATTTTAAAATAGCGCATACTAGACGTACCTAAGTCCTAACTACACCTACTTCCAGGAAATGTACATATTTATTGACTGAGCACTGTTATATCTTAAGTCTTCCGGTGATATGAATTCAGTGCCGAGAAATATGAAACTGAAATATTTATGTAAGCTGCCTGCCTGCTGCTAGGTACTTTTGTTAATTTGAATTAATTGTTAGAGAAACAGTAATAGGTATTAGGTACCTACATAACTAAAAAAAAATAATACGGCGATACGTGTAACAAACAACCTAAAGTAGTTTGTACCTACCTACCTACCTAATCAAACCTAATTCATTTCAGATGAATAAAAAAATAGGTAAAAAAACTTTTTCAGTTAAACGGTTTTATGTTAAACATACATTGCAATGTTTAAGATAAATGTACTAAAAACAAAAAAATAATAAAATAGATACAGTCGTGGGAATTATAAACATATGCATAGACTAGACTAAAATAAAACCGTGGGGCACGTCACATTAAGTCGATAATTTGTAGACAATTGACGTGCCCCACGGTTTTATTTTAGTCTAGTCTATGCATATGTTTATAATTCCCACGACTGTATCTATTTTATTATTTTTTAGTTTTTAGTACATTTATCTTAAACATTGCAATGTATGTTTAACATAAAACCGTTTAACTGAAAAAGTTTTTTTACCTATTTTTTTATTTTCTAGTTTTTAGTTTTTATTTCGCATTCTGTTTAATTCATTTAGTGCTTGAAAAAAAATTGTTATCAGCCATTTGGTAGCGGCGGCCATCTTAGATTTCAATTTTGCATAGTAAATTGTATTCCACTTGTTGAGACCTTTCATTTGATACCTATGTTGATGGGATTGATAAAACCTAAGTTATCCGCCATTTTGTAGAGGCCGCCATCTTGGATTTTATATAGTACATTGTATTATACTGGTTGAGCACTTTCATTTGATACCCATATTGATGGGATCGATAAAACCTACGTTATCCGCCATTTTGTAGCGGCCGCCATCTTGTATTTCAATTTTTTATAGTATATTGTATTCTGCTTGTTGAGCCCTTTCATTTGATACCCATATTGATGGGATTGATAAAACCTACGTTATCCGCCATTTTGTAGCGGCTGCCATCTTGGATTTCAATTTTTTATAGTACCTATATTGTATTCTGCTTGTTGAGCCCTTTCATTTGATAGCCATATTGATGGGATTGATAAAACATAAATTATCCACCATTTTGTAGCGGCGGCCATCTTGAATTTATAATGATAATGAATAAACATAATTGTATTGTCACCAAAATCAAAAGTGTATACAAAATTTCAGATTAATCGGTTGACAGGAAGAGGGTGAAATTTGAATGACTAAATATGACCCAAGAATAAAGAATAAATAATAAAATAAAACAAACGGGGTGAGCTAAATAAAACCGTTTAATAAATTGCTAACTTCCTAGATCCTAAATTAAAAATGGTTATGAAGAAGCCACAAAGATGAATAATTTTCAGTTGTGCTGACTTGTGCTCATTGTGTGAGTGGCTTATCAAGGACTACACTCATGACTCAACACGCAATATTCCACTTAAGTACTGTACATGTACACTTTTAAAACCCATCACGGACGCATCGCTATTATCTATGATACGTAAGGAACGTACTCATAAAACATTTTAATTAAAAAGTGATAAATAAATGACTCATTGGTGTTTCTTAAAGTTTTATACCCTGACTGAAGACCTTAATTTATTAAGGCATCCACAGGATAGCCCAGTTTATCAGCCGACAATCTCCTAGGTTGACCTGCGGAGGACATAGGTACACAAAAAAAGACTCATTGCTTGGACGCAGAAGGACGCAGGCTACACACTGCAGTCGAGCGTTGGTCAAGGTTTTGTATTTGTTAGGGAATTTTCAACAGCAACTAGGGTATAAAGCGTTGCAGCTTGTTTCATATTCCTATGATAGACCTAACTACTGTTATTTTGTCACCGTGGTGGTTAGCCCTGCTGCGCCCTTAGGGGACTATGACTGTTGGCAACTGAATGTCACTTTTATTACCGTAATTCCGTAGTAGTCAGTTTTTTCCATATTTTAATGAAAATACGTGCGTAAAAATACGACAAGCAATATAAGCTTTTAATCACCGCCGGGCGGATGTAGTAAAAATGGCTAAAGGAAAAAATAGATTTCTAATAGGCGTCGTAACGCGCGATAGTATTTTATAATGGTCTAAGATTTATGAAATTAAGTATATAATAGTATATTTTTTTTATTTCATTTATCTGAACTAATATAAACTATTTATACTAGATACTAAATTAAATGACTAACTAACTTACTATACAAATAAATACAAAAACAAAGGACACTTAGTGTGTAAGTGCTCGACCGCATCGCTGTCATCCGGAAACGTGCCCAGAAGACGAAGAAGAAGAAGTATCTAGTATAATAAGTCAGAAGCAAAAAAAATATATAGTATATAATGGAAAATGGAATCCTATTTTATTAAATGGTCTGGTTGTGGCACCTAGATGTGACTGGCACTGCAGTGCGATTCTGTAACCATCTCACCGTGAAAACTTAGGTGAAGTGAGCGTGGAGTGAACTGTCAGTGTCATCTTACCAGATACTAGGGATTGACCAAGCATACATTTACAATCATAATCGAGATTTTAATAATATTTTTTAATGCTAATCCTATTGATATTTTTATATAATTCAAAGCTAGTATTTTAGTGCAGGTCAAAACATAATATTTTGTGGGGTTTTACTTACAATAAAATAGCAAAACAGAAGCGCAGTCAGAATCTCAACCTTGTTTTTTTTTTCTTTTTTCCCTAGACTAGTAAGTCCTTATATAGCCAGACAGCGCCAGCGCCTAACGCGCTTGCGCGGCGTGAAATATGGCTCATTCCGAATTAAGTCATCATCGCTCACATGAATAATTTGCTTTCCGATTTAGATAAATCACCACTATGGCAGCTGAGAGTCAGTAATATACCTATTCACTTGAATAGTTACTCATGGTTGGATTATAGTATTTATTTGTGTATACACCACGAATTTCTTTTTCTTTGGTAAGGTGGCGACTGTAGCCAGAAGCACAATTTCGAAAATGCCACGTTAGTTTAAAGATCGGTGATAATTATTAATTTAGGCCCTAAATGAAAAACCGACCATGCCCTAAATTTTAGGGCATGGTCGGTAGTCGGCGTTATCGCAAGATGGCACATGCCATGACTTCATATTATGTCGATTCACGGGACATCGTTATCGCGTTCACGTTAATTCAGAAAAGGGTCCTAATTCACTATGACCACTTAATGATTCGTTACTTCGAAACCACGTCAATTCCTTAATAACCTAATTACTACATCTGCTATTAACGTATTCTCTATGACACAATGACCGAAACCGGTTTGAACTGTCAAAATACCACGCTTGACAAACGTACGGCGTGGTAAGATTATGCGGGGAATAATAGATAAATACCATACAGCAGAATTGGGGTCAAGGTGTAAGCACGCTGTAGTCGATTACAGTGCAATTCGGAATGTACCATATATCACTCCACTCGAATCTCGTAACCATGGCAACATCACCTCGGCGTCAACAACACCTCCACCAGCCGCGTTTTGATTGACGAATACCTCGTCTTTTTCTACTTTAGAGTTAACTAATTTTAATTGAATATTGTGACTAATTCTAATTTATGATTATTTATTTATGCATTGACTGTAGAAATGATTCCATATTGTTGATTGTATTTAATTAGCATGCAACCATATTTGTACGCCTCTTGGCATAACATAGCGACCTATGAATTTTAATTTAAGAACTGTATTTACTACCTATGTTAGACAAATAAAAAATGATTATGATTATTATGATTACACATTTTGAAAATCGCTCAACGAAAACTTTGCTTAATCTGCCCCTTGGCAGACTCTAAGGCAGGGTCGCCATGGTGTATTATATTAATTATTAATATTATTACCATAATTTCCTAATGTTCTTATACATGACGCCTTACAAGTTAAATATGTAAAAACAAATCTCTAATGTGATGAGTGACTAACGCGCAAGCGCGGCGTGATCTTATCACTTCACCTTCACTGCACCCGATTCACGACATTAAATGTCGTGAATCGGGTGAAGGGAAGGTGAAGTGATCACGCAATCTGCAATGTGATAATGACAGTGATTAACGCGCAAGCGCGGCGTGATCTTATCACTTCACCTTCACTTCACCCGATTTACGACATTTAGTGTCGTGAATCGGGTGAAGTGATCACGCCACACAAACTACGTGGGAATCAAAAAATCTCTTTTATGATTGTAAATGTTTGCTTGGTCAATCCCTAGCATCAGTAGGATGACACTGACAGCTCACTCCACGCAAGTATTCACGGTGAGATTTTTACAGAATCGACATGCAGGAGCGTATATTTGGCACACGCAAAGAGAGGCCCATACCCACGCCAGTGGGTAAAGTCGGGCTGTGGAACTTAACTTGAAATACCTACACAGAAGTATGCTAATCACAGTACCTAATCACAGTTCACGGTTCTTGAATAATTGACATAACCTACGTAACAAACCTAACGAGAGCCTTATAGAATAGAAAACTTTTATTTCAGATAGGAGTCCATACTTACTAACAATTTTACTTACTTATAGCACACAATAACTAATAGTAGGTACTTCCTATAGGTTAAAGCTAATAACCTATGTTAGTACGTGAATTCTTGGCTACGCTTCATGGTATGGTCATAAAATTTAAAATAACTAATCCTAATGTACTACACTACTACTTGCTAGTAGACTGTGCTGTCGCGTTATCTACGTTTTACAATTTAGTACGCCAATTTCCTTACGTTATGCTTATGAACAAACAATAGCAATTAATGGTCATGGGGCAATGGCATAGCCAAGGAAACCTTTTTCCAGTAGGGGATTATTGACGAGGTCCCCTTAAACTGATCATTATTTTCCTAGCCTTTCCCTAACTACGTTGGGGTCAGCTTCCAGTCTAATCGGAGGCAGCTGAGTACCAGTATTTGACATGGAGGACTGGTTGCCAGACGTTCGTGCTTCTGACGACCCGTAACGACTGTCGAAGATCCACGAAAGACCAACAACTCTGCTTAAGGGGGAAGCGCTAAGGTAGCCCGCGAAATTCAAATGTTCTTATGTTTTTTGCAATTTGCTGGTCAGTATTAAGTTGTGCGTTGATTAGTATATGAATCGCGGCCGTAACAAATATGTATTTACAGAATCATAATCATTAAAGTCATCAACACAACTCTCTAAGACCAAGTAACTCCAAAGAATGATGATTTCATGAAACAGTTATTCTTGGGACTTACGTGGTCTTAGAGAGTTGTGTTGATGACTTTAATGATTATAATTCTGTAAACACATATTTCTTACGGCCGCGATTCATATATTAATCAACGTACAACTTAAAGGCTCCTGCAAACAGGCGCTACGCGCGACGCGAATCGCTCGCGACACAAAGGCACCGCTCGTTGCGCGACTTGCGGTGCCTTTGTGTCGCGTGTCGCGTCGCGCCAGTGTGTACGAGCCTTAATACTGACCAGCAAATTGCAAAAAACGTAAGAAAATTTGAATTTCGCGGACTACCCTGGCGCTTTCGCCTTAACAAAGCAAGTTCAGGAAGGAACCGAATACATTTTCTTCCATCCAATGGGGAGTGCTGCATGTCGATTCTGTAAAAATCTCACCGTGAATACTTGCGTGGAGTGAGCTGTCAGTGTCATCCTACTGATGCTAGGGATTGACCAAGCAAACATTTACAATCATGATCGATTTTAATAATATTTTTTAATGCTAATCCTATTGATATTTTTATATAATTCAAAGCTAGTATTTAAGTGGTCAAAACATTAATATTTTGTGGGGTTTTACTTACAATAAAATTGCAAAACAGAAGCGCAGTCAGAATCTCAACCTTGTTTTTTTTTCTTTTTTCCCTAGACTAGTAAGTCCTTATATAGCCAGACAGCGCCAGCGCCTAACGCGCTTGCGCGGCGTGAAATATGGCTCATTCCGAATTAAGTCATCATCGCACACAGCGCTCACATAAATAATTTGCGAAAACGTATTCTCTATGACACAATGACCGAAACCGGTTTGAACTGTCAAAATACCACGCTTGACAACCGTACGGCGTGGTAAGATTATGCGGGGAATAATAGATAAATACCATACAGCAGAATAATTGGGGTCAAGGTGTAAGCACGCTGTAGTCGATTACAGTGCAATTCGGAATGTACCATATATCACTCCACTCGAATCTCGTAACCATGGCAACACCACCTCGGCGTCAACAACACCTCCACCAGCCGCGTTTTGATTGACGAATACCTCGTCTTTTTCTACTTTAGAGTTACACATTTTGAAAATCGCTCAACGAAAACTTTGCTTAATCTGCCCCTTGGCAGACTCTAAGGCAGGGTCGCCATGGTGTATTATATTAATTATTAATATTATTACCATAATTTCCTAATGTTCTTATACATGACGCCTTACAAGTTAAATATGTAAAAACAAATCTCTAATGTGATGAGTGACTAACGCGCAAGCGCGGCGTGATCTTATCACTTCACCTTCACTCCACCCGATTCACGACATTAAATGTCGTGAATCGGGTGAAGGGAAGGTGAAGTGATCACGCAATCTGCAATGTGATAACGACAGTGATTAACGCGCAAGCGCGGCGTGATCTTATCACTTCACCTTCACTTCACCCGATTTACGACAATTAGTGTCGTGAATCGGGTGAAGTGATCACGCCACACAAACTACGTGGGATTACATTCTATGGTCCGTCAACTAGGCATCCGTTAGCACTCGATGACTTGACACACTCGGTTATCTCTTCTAATTCAATAGTTTTGGGTTAATAACAACGCTGAACATCGTCGCAGTCTTTACTAGACTCGATCTGCAATTGCTCATTCGTGTAATTTACATGCGGGGCCGCAGTCTGTGCGACATGCACTAAGTAAAACCCCACAAAATATTAATGTTTTGACCACTAAAATACTAGCTTTGAATTATATAAAAATATCAATAGGATTAGGCTAAAAAAATATTATTAAAATCTCTTTTATGATTGTAAATGTATGCTTGGTCAATCCCTAGTATCTGGTAAGATGACACTGACAGTTCACTCCACGCTCACTTCACCTAAGTTTTCACGGTGAGATGGTTACAGAATCGCACTGCTGAATCCAAAGTCCAAACTAGACTTACAATTCTTTAACGCATCGTACTAACAAAACAAGATTCGTAGATGCCACTTGTTGACTGGCGGTAGGTACTTATGTTATAGAACATACTTGGTCATTTTTTTTTATCTTTAGTCCGTCCGTTTCCGCTGACGTCAACTAAGTACAAGGTACAAGCATAAGTTTTTTCCTAAAATGATGTGTGTTCTCAATCGGGGAGATAATCTTTTGCTGCTCATCTGATAATCGATGGGACCTATGTTTATCAGACGAGTGCCAAAAAGCGTTTAACTACTTCCCTAAAACTAGCTAAACACAACCAAAAAGAAAATAATGTTATTGGTTCAGTTATAGTAAAAATGTGTCAACAAAATTAATCATCAAGCATGGCCTTCTAGTTCAGATGGTCAATGAAACATTTAAAATGGATCAGACGTCCATAAACGAATGACGTGCGAGTAATACAATAACCAACAAGGACTGTCCATTATGTGTCACGCACTGTTTGGATTTTCCGTAAATGATCCCGCAGACAGGCCCGACGCGGCGGTGTTACGCGATTCTGGTAGAACATTTCCGTGAAGTTTCACAGAAATTGTTGTACTCCAGTCGCGTCGCGCCTGTCTGTGGGGGGCTGCTGTTGTCGCGCGGGGCATTGTCAGTTGCAGCTAATTTTTATCCTTCCTCGCAGTCGCTTGTACACGAATTCATAAAATGTTATTAATTTATTAGCAATCTTCCTGAAACGAATTTTCAAACCACAAATGAATGAAAAATAAATTGTAAATATTATTATTTGTATCAATTACTCCAGACATGTTTTGGTGTTATAAGTACAGACGCCAGCACATCAAGCTACTACAATCTGTCAAATTTCTTTAATAGATTTTCAACTTTATCGCTAAAACATACGGTTCAAGGTTGATTGGGAAAATTTGACAGTTTCGGGTAGCTTGATGTGCTGGCGTCTGTACATACCTACCTATCTACAGTCACAGTACAGTACAGACAGATTGTCCATTTTGGACAGTTAAGCTTCATCCATCACGCCTGTATTTTAGTTATTATATTGCACTCACATTTAGCCTGTTATTTTCAAGCAATAGGTTACTAGGTACGTACATAGGGCCTACCTCAGATTGGGCAGTGTTTTTGAGTTTTTCCATTAGGAATTTCTGAGTTACAAACTCCAGGGCCTAAAAAGGCCGCTTTGGCAGAATCGTAGAAGGATAACATTATGAATCATATATGGCGAAGACAGTCCGTATTTTTCTTTTTTTCGCTGCACTACGTAGGTACTCGTATAATCAAAAAGATTGGGATTGGATTGATTGATATTTTAGCACAGACAAAAAAAACCGGGCAAGAGCGAGTCAGACTCGCGCACCGAGGGTTCCGTACCATATGTTTTTCAATTTTCAACGGCGAGGCCTATATTCGTTAAAGAATTTTAACACTGCGCAATGCGGTGTAACTTTTGTTGATGATTTCTCAAAAAGTGTGTTATATAGAGACAACGTTTTATTTTTCCTGTAATCTTTACATAAACTTCTATCACATGGAATTATTTCAGATTTCTCTCTTTGGAAACTTCGGATATAGGGGGGGGGCCGGTATTTTTTACATTTTTCATCAAAAGTCGAAAACTATGCGGCCTAAAAAAAAGAAAAAATGTTTGAGAATGTGCAAACTGCGCTCTTTCACATGCCCTAGTAGCCCCACTTCGAATTTTTAGATCTCCCTTTCAGAGCCTGTTGCAAAAAAAAAATTTTTTTTTGTTCTTTCTTATTTCCAAAATAGTTGGCAAACGTCATCTAAAACTATTCCAAATTTCAAGTTGATAGCATTAGTAGTTCTCGAGATATCCAGCTGTGACAGACAGACAGACAGACTGAGTCTCACCATAAGGGTTCCGTTTTACCAATTTGGTACGGAACCCTAATAACTGAAAAATTCTTCACCAGTGGAATTTGATACGATTAGCTTAACAATTAACTGTCCATTATCATTCATAATGTTATTCTTTTATGATTCTGCCAAAGCGGCCTTTTAGGCCTCCAGGTCTGTAAATTTTTGTGTCCGGTTAATAGTTTCATAAAACTAGTGTGTTGTGTTTATTTGCGGCTCACGCGATTCGTCCGCTGATCGGCTGCTCAAGACGTAAATAAAGTTACCGTCACCGCCATTCACAATGATGTTGATATAAGGCGGCGGACACTATGGTCCAATTTAACTGTCCTACATTAGGGGGCCTAAAAAGGCCACATTGGCGAATCATAAAAGGATAACGTTATGAATCAAAATATGGCGAAGACAGTTCGTGTTTTTCTTTTTTTTTCGCTGCACTACGTAGGTATAATCAAAGAGATAGGGATTGGACTGATTAGTATTTTAGCACAGACAAAAAAAAATAACTGAAAATACTTCATCAATGGGATTTGATTCGATTAACTTAACAGTTAACTGTCCATTACGATTCATAATGTTATCCTTTTATGATTCGCCAAAGTGGCCTTTTAAGCCCCCTGATAAAGTTCAGTCAAAACACTACTGAGATACCTACTGAACTGGTTATTCCACATTGCTATCATTAGGAATCCCATAATATATTATCTATTTTAAAGCAAAGGAAATTAGTGTACGTTACCCCAGCAAGAAAGTGTCTCCTAGAGTTATAGGAGTAGAACGTATAATATGTGCCCTATCTGCTGTAAATGTGCCCCCAAATAAAAAATGTGTGCCCCCTGTCGTTTTGGAAAAAAACGGAAAAAACGATTCCTGCTGGGGTAACGTTTTTCTAGCAGGAAAATTCTAAACGAATGATCGGAGAGAGAAAAATTGTGCATGGCCAGAGAGCTTATATGTGTGCCCTAATGTGCCCCCAAAAAAAAAATCTGTGCCCCTTCAGGTTTTCGAGATATTGCATTTCCTGCTGGAGTAACGTTTTGATGAATCGTATATCTCTACAACCATTGCATGTGCCCCTGTAGAGTAAACATACACGAGTAGCTCTTAATGTGTGCCCCTTAGTGCCCCAATTAGTTTTAAGAAAATATTTATAGTTTTCAAGTTATAGCGGTTTTATGAAAACCCGAAAAAACATCGCAGCGCCTAAATTAGACAAGAAACAAGTTCGCTGAAAACTGTATTCGGTCCTTCTTGACGCTAATAATAACCATACAAACTTTCAAAACTATTCATGCATGCGTTTTTGCTAAAAGTCAAAACGATGGTGTCCTAACTTTGACGGCAAAATACAAGGAACCGGCTCAATCCGAAATGTGTAGGTGTAAACCAAAATCATGTGCCTTTAGTCAAAAATATATGGTGAAAATATTCAGCTTGGAATGTTTCGCATTAAGTAAATATTAACAAATAACCAAAATATGTAAGCAACGGCTGGTTATCCGACCAAATTTGAATGACTACTAAAAAGCGACGGATTCATACATATCGATGACCTTCTTTATTGGACGTATTATACCTAAGCTGTTGTCCGTACAGTCGCATTCAAAAGTTTTGGGGGCTAATTAAAAAATATATTAAATGCACCTTGTGACTATAATAAATGAAACCGCTTGTTGATGTGGAAATTATTATTTTTATTCCCTTAATTTTAATTCTTAAAGTAATTATTGCTTCAAATCACAGATCAAAGAAATTATTTGCACGTTGTGTAGTCATTATTATTTAAATCACAGATCAGTTATTCATCTAAGTCTAACATATAATTAGTAAATTCGCATCACAAAAAATCACAGATCAGTATTAAGTATGTTGTATGTTGTGTAAAAAAATATTAAATTTTAAATCACAGATAAATAATTTTCTTACGAGTAATTTGCTTATACATAGATTCAGATAAAGTGTGTTAGTATAGTAAACCGCATAAAGATATAACTGTAAACATCGAATATGCACAAATTATGTGATGGTATTTGGCTATAAATAAACATATTTATCCCATATACCTACGTAACAACATTATCACCTGACTGTGGAATGACACTTATATATCTAAAACGCCATCAAATCAAAATTATGTGACACTACATAATCAGCTTTAATATAATCGTTAATAATTATAAATTCCTCATAGATATGTGTCGTCTTCCGGTTTTTCATCAAAAACCCAATTTTATGAAAAACCTGCGACATATACACTAAATAAAACTCTCAAAACTGTAGGTACCAAAATTTATTTGGTTAAGGTGAATGCTCCAACCAACCCGCGAAATTCAAATTTTTTCTGTTTTTTTTGTTCCTACGCCTTTATGAACTTGGAGGGTTGTATTGGTGATTTTGATGATTATAATTCTGTAACTACATACGTCTTACAACCGCGAATAATATTTTAATCAACATACAACCTAGCACTGGCCTGCAAATTGCAAAAAACGCAAGAAATTTTGAATTCCGCGGGCTAGTTGGAGCATTCCCCTTAATGATGAAAAACTTACAATGCGTGCCACGAAAGATGAGACTTGACACACCACGTGGTTTGACATGCGCAGTACACGATTTTAGGTATCTTTAGCGATATCTAATCTCTTTCAATAAATATATATGTACCTAATATAAAAAGACAAATACGGGCTTTTTATTTATATACAAAAAAGAGCTACCTCTTTTTAGTAGTATATAAATTACTGGATGTATTTTAATGAAATTTAGAATCGAGAAGATAGCTTACCTTGGAATAGCACTTAGGCTACTATTTATAATGTACTTAATCATGTGTAACGTCATAGAAACAGCTAGTAGAATATAATCCAATAACAACTTTATTTAATTACTTATTACTTTTGTAAGTCAGTGTACTCAGGCACAACACGTGTGAACCGGTTAGTGAGTAAAGTAAAGAAGGTCATCGATATGTATGAATCCGTCGCTTTTTAGTAGTCATTCAAATTTGGTCGGATAACCAGCCGTTGCTTACATATTTTGGTTATTTGTTAATATTTACTTAATGCGAAACATTCCAAGCTGAATATTTTCACCATATATTTTTGACTAAAGGCACATGATTTTGGTTTACACCTACACATTTCGGATTGAGCCGGTTCCTTGTATTTTGCCGTCAAAGTTAGGACACCATCGTTTTGACTTTTAGCAAAAACGCATGCATGAATAGTTTTGAAACTTTGTATGGTTATTATTAGCGTCAAGAAGGACCGAATACAGTTTTCAGCGAACTTGTTTCTTGTCTAATTTAGGCGCTGCGATGTTTTTTCGGGTTTTCATAAAACCGCTATAACTTGAAAACTATAAATATTTTCTTAAAACTAATTGGGGCACTAAGGGGCACACATTAAGAGCTACTCGTGTATGTTTACTCTACAGGGGCACATGCAATGGTTGTAGAGATATACGATTCATCAAAACGTTACTCCAGCAGGAAATGCAATATCTCGAAAACCTGAAGGGGCACAGATTTTTTTTTTGGGGGCACATTAGGGCACACATATAAGCTCTCTGGCCATGCACAATTTTTCTCTCTCCGATCATTCGTTTAGAATTTTCCTGCTAGAAAAACGTTACCCCAGCAGGAATCGTTTTTTCCGTTTTTTTCCAAAACGACAGGGGGCACACATTTTTTATTTGGGGGCACATTTACAGCAGATAGGGCACATATTATACGTTCTACTCCTATAACTCTAGGAGACACTTTCTTGCTGGGGTAACGTACACAGGAAATTACCAATTTAGATAAGCCCCGTCATTGTTCGCCGTGACCCCGAAGTTCACCACCTACATCATTTTGTCGACTCGATAAACTACATGTCAGAGTGCGCTTGTACCTACGTTATATTGATAATCTCTGTGCCTTTGTAAAAACTGAAAAACGCCTAGACCTTCGTCATAATCCGCTTTAAGTACCTAGGAGAAGCCGAAAATAATACAATAAAATAAACCATTTGACAGCAGTGCAAACATTTACCTAATGTTAAAAGAAAACATTGATTTATTATTGGTGTGGCCACAGAATAACTAATAGTATGGTATGGCTGAAATAGCATGTTGTTTAGCTTCCAAGCCATCACCTAACCTACCTACTTAAAACCACCTTGAAATGTGAAATTAAAGACAATAATAAAAAAAACTGCACGTCAATATTGTCTTTATTTAGCCGCGGTCGGTCAGTGTGGAATACTCCTTACAACATGGTGGATGACACGAATACACACAGTTTACTATGCGACGCTAAAGCGTGCGCATATCTAGAAGATTTGTGAACATCCTTTTAAGTTTTTTTTGTTCTTTAAAATCAAATCCAGTTTTCGGTTTTGTGTTTGTTTTGTCTATGTAGAAAAACAGTGCATTACAGTGATAAAAGCACCTACGTAATACTAAAAACTATTTACACCTGTACCCGCGTGAAAATATCTGTTCTGTTTTGTTTTTCCTGAAAATTACGCTATGTGCAACTTAATAATGATTTCAGCATTATCTATTCAGTAAAATATGGAGCATTTAATTGTGAAAAGTGTATAAAAGGTTTTATGTTAGTAGATACCTATAACTGCATACCTAAGTGAATAAGGATTTGAAAGCCGTAGAAGTTCTTTTAGCGTTATGATTTTTATGAAACACCTTATTAGCCTTCTTAATCTAAATGCCAATTATTTTTTGGTAGTTATTTCTTGTGGTTAGTTATATTATAATCGACAAGGCAGGTTACATTATTAGGCGAGTGAGGAAAGAAATTCACTGTCACCGCACACCATAGGTACTTATATTCCTAATTAATAGTGTTTATTTAGTTTTACATTAGGTACCTACACGTGTAATAAGTTACAACAAAAGGTTTGAGATTCAAAAACTTATATCTATAAAATTTTATATTGTTCAACATCTTCATTGGAATTTAATCAAAACAGATATCAGAGGGGCAATTCTACTAATTTTAACAACGTTCACAGTCTGATCTCAGTCTCAATCTGTCAAAAAATACGTCTAATTACCCTACATTTTGACAAGTTTTTGACATTTGATTGTCGCCGAGATGAGACTGCGACTAGATTTTGAACGTTTTAAATTAGTAGAATTGGCCCTCAGTTTGCTAGAAAAACCGAAAAGGTTCGATCACAAACAGGTTTTAATGGACATGATTTGATAACATTATACGTTCGACTAACTTTAACAGTGTTGCGTGAATGCGATCTACTATTATTAATTTAAAAGTACAATAGAGTTTTATTTAGACTTCTGTGAGTCACAGACTATTAGGTAATAGTTGATCTAGTAACTGTTTGCGTAGGCTGTGAGATGTAGCCTATTGTAAACGAGATTGAGGATGCAACCGAGGATCAAGGCGAAGCGGTGAGGAGCACCAATATTAGTTTATACCACAACGACCGGACTCCGCCAGTTATTTAATTGTCAAACTACATAGAATATAAGCACAATGTTTCACGTACCTTTTTTTAACTTTTCTGGACCCGAATAAACTTCAATAAGTTTATTCGGGTCCAGAAAAGTTCCGAAACATTGGTGATACCTACTTAGTGGAATTCATAGTATGACCTGGTTAAGTGGGCCTTGGAGAAACCTCTACTACTGATCATTACAATGAGGTCCCGACACTTTTGTATTGAAATAATTCCTACCTCTTTTACTGTGATAACCGAGAATGCATTTGTTACATTTTCGATGTTTACCTCCATAATTGGGAATTTGTAGTTCAACAACAAGTCAACTTTTATTTTAAACCTGACCACCATTTGGAAAACTGGGTAAATGAAAAACCTCTATATAGTGATAAATAATCCTAGGTCCCTTGAGATCCCACTTATCCAGGTTACACTGTGGTTACACCTGGTTATACATATTAGATTTTGAAAAGTAAAAAGACAATCATTAGTGCAGTTTAGTAGAACCAACCTAATTATTTTTTCCTATTATTTACTAATGATTCATTACACCTAGTCATAAATTGACAATAAACCAGAATTCCCGCACACCAGAATTTTCACGAAGTAAACAAGGTATTCAATTATTTGTGTTGTATTAAGTAAACTAACAGGAAGCTAAGTGTACAGCTAGGGCTTCGCAACAGAGGAACACTAATTGTATGTAATGTTTACCTAGGTATTGATTAAACCAATACGTTTACATAAGTAATACCTACTCGGTTTAGTATGTATGGCACACAGTGAGAACAAAATAATATTACAGAAAATAGAGCAGAAATTAAATTTGCTGTTGTTGTAGGTACAATGTAATAATTTAATAAACATTCCACCAAATAGGTAAAACATTTTAGTCGTACTTAGTAATTCAAGGGAAAACCCTACCATTCGCGTATTGATTAGCTTATAAGATAACACGCTGATTAGACAATCCGGTCAGATGATGACTTTTACTTGGGTGTCAATTAAATGGTTAGCATAGTATTGTTATTTCTGTGAGCAGAAAAATATAATCGGTGAGCAGAAATAGCTAATTGGTCAGCAACTCATGGTCAGCAAACATTTCAAAATCAATCAGCAATTTATGTCATTCTGGATGGCTGTAATTATTTTTGTACAGCATAAGGTGGTCGATAATAATAACGACAAACGCACATATAAACTTTTATTAGTGGAGAACGTGCTGATATTAGAACAAAACTGAGTGACTACGAAAAGAAAGAACTTCACTCGCTCTTGCATCCAATGTCGACGGAGCCCCGCTTCGCGGGGCTCCTATTTCTGTGAAAAGGGTTTAAAGTAACCTAACAAAACCGAACCTCGGGGTGGGAACATCATAATTATGAACATTATACATTTTGATCAACAGCGCAAATGTTGTTATCGCAAATAAATATTCGATGAAATGAAAATTATGTTACCTTTTCACGCCTAATCCACAAAATCTTGCCGCTCAAGTAGTTATTTTGCGGACTGAATGTTTATTATGCAGACTCATGTTATTGTTGGCTGCCTATGTATGATTTAATTTTTGACCATTATCAAAATTAGTTGCGGAACAAGAATTGCTGCCTGATTTTTTTTATTGCAAACAAAATCTTTGTATGCTGACCAAATTATTTAAATGCTGCTTTTGGGTGGCTCGCCAAATTTTATAATTGCTGACCCATTTAATTACATTTCTTTTACTTAGGTACATGCAATTAACGAAGTGACAAAGCGTGCTTGTGAAGGCCGTGACGTTACAGCAGTCACCCACATAAACTAATTACCAATAATGTACCAGTAATTACAGCAATTTACTCACGTAGCTTGGTTTAACTTCATTGTCACTTTAGGTGTGGTCTTATCGCACACTTTCTGGCTATATTATAATTGCTCTGAAAGGTTTTCGGATAATTACAGAAAAACTTGGGTTGACCGCAGACCAAAAGATTAAAACATGATCATAATATTTCGTACGTATGTATACTCGCGTAGTTTTTATGACAGCTATTGTTATTTTATCACAAGTGTTAATGATGTTTTATTATGTAGAACTCTTATCGAATATTAATGTATACCCAGACAAAAATAACTAGACGGTTTCCCATTGTTAGTTACCGTGGCTATCCGTAGGTGTGTGCGAATTGTATTCGCGAAGGAAAGAGCCTGAAAGAGGAAAGTCGATTTAGAGGATTGTATAGAATCAAGTTCTTCAGTTCTTCTTGAGTGCTGCTGGGGAGTTTTTTGCGCCACTTCCTCTTTCTAGCTAAAGTATTGGGAAGTGGTGAAAGGCTTTTGGGGGACTGCCTTATAAAATTTTGACGTCCAAAAAAAGCTGATTCTCAGCCTAATTTAAATAAATGACTTGATTTTGAAAAGCATTTTAGAGCTCAGAGAAATCTCTTAAATTCTGGAATTTTTAAACTCGTTTAATTCCTTAACCATCCACTGAATGTCTCGCGTTCACAAATTCAGTTTACTAAAACTTACTTGATCGTAAACCTCGTAAAAAAACATAATCTTGGTTAATTAAAATTAAAACAAATTAACACTTATGTACAGAACTACAGATAGGCAGATCCGCATCGTAATTGCGTAACACACTATCAATCTCAATAATTTTGAAGGATATTGCTAACCTATCATTGCTTCATATTATGTTCGAAAAAAATCGGTTGTCTGTAAAGTCGGTTTACTGACGATAGTTGAACGTGACAACGTCATAAGAAAATACTGATGGAATAGTTGCATTGCATTTGTTAATATTCGCTTGCACTTCAAGCCGCCATGGAACGCCTCCACGCTACAGAGCGAGGCCGCGAGGTAACGCTACATGAGTCATGTTTTTTCGTGAGTGCAGCCAGCTTCATCGATTTATTAGACGTTGTCACGTCAAAAATCGAGTTCTCAACAACGTAAATAACGCAATGAATGTTGAACTGTCAAAATGAAAGCCATTCCCAGATTCCTACTGTTAGCGTGTTATGCAATCACCCCGCAAGTTGGTCATTACGATTCCTAATAATATGTGAGGGTGAGATAACATGACGATTGAAAATCGAAAATTCTATAGGTACAAATCAATAATTAATATGTGGCATAATCGGTCAGCTGCGAGTTAGCAACTCTTGTTATGTCAGAGAACACGGAAATAATGCCAATGCAGTCGGAATGCGACCGCTACCTATGCATAATGTATTAATGTGTGTAGTATTGTCGACTAAATAGCCACGAATCAAAGGATTGACACATAGTTAGGTACTTAAAAGTCCATCGTTAAGTTTATTTCTTTCCAAGTACATAGTTACACGAAAAGAATCTTTATAACCCAAGGAACAACATGACGCTTCCAACGATACCTCTTTTTTAACCGACTTCAAAAAAGGAGGAGGTTATCAATTCGGTTGAATATAATTATATTATATTTTTTTATGTTTGTTACTTCAGAACTCCGTTATTTTTAAGTATAACCAAATAAAATCAACTCGCACTGCACCGACACCAACTCCCGTAAGTACCTATACACACAGAGACGCACCCTCACACACAAACACTCGTACAATACAGAACAACAGCATAAACGGAAATTATACAAAGTCTTTTATATTTAAAAGGGCTTTGAGGGTCCGTGGCATACCTACCTGTCCGCCATTTTGTTTTTTTTTTTCATATTGTACATTAGCAGGTCAAAAAAATGGATGTCACGTGATCAACTATCTCGGAAACGTGTCGCTTTACGGGGTTTGGTACTATTATGCAGAGATGTGACATTTTAAAAATAACAGTATTTGAAATGCAAAATACAAAATACAAAATACCTATTTCCATTTTGTATTTAAATACTTTTTTTAGAAAAGCATTTTATATTTTATTTGAAATACCTTTTAGGACATATTTTGTATTTGCAAAATGCAAAATACTTTTTGCTAAGTTTTGTAAACATCGAAGAATTAATAATTAATGTGTTACAATCTTCAATTAAAATCTTGTTACAATAAAAGAGCACTGTAAATAAAACACTATGTAACTTGGTCTGATCAGCTTCGTTTATTATCGACTCTTTTCGTATGAATTCGGGATTATTCGGTCACCTTACCGTGCGGTGAGTTTTCGTTCCCGAAAACGCTAATAGTAGCAGTGCTGCCATATTTACAGATTTGTCTGTATACATTATATTACAGATAGCAGATTTGACCTTATTTTATACAGATTTACGACCTCGGCACACTAAGTTATCAAAGTAAATTTACCAGCCTGTTAGCTAGCTAAAATAAATAAACTTTTCAACAAAATAAAGATAATTTAAAACTAAAAGTATTTTATTTTAATAAAGCATTTTGTAAATACGTATTTTAGTATTTTAAATATAAAATGAAAAACTATTTTGTATTTTGTATTTGAAATAACAAAATACAAAAAGTATTTGCATTTTGCATTTAAATACATTTTATAACCTATTTTGCACATCTCTGCTATTATGTTACCGTAGATGGGTAGTATCCTTTATGATTTTTATTTTACCCGTAAAAGGTACTAGTTACCGGTAAGAAGAGAGCCAAATGGCATATAAGTAGTTACATTTTAGGAGTCCTATCCTACCTGTAAAACTACGAAGCCTACAGGTACCGACATCGACAGTGTCCTTTCCTACATGCAGTTAGTTAGACTGCGTCCAATTTTAGAGCAAGATTCACAGAACGCACTTTGACTTTACTTTGCTCAGTAGGTAAAGTAAGCGTTTCATACAAAATTATGAATCTTATTCTTATAATGTTTATATTCGTATAAGTGAGCAACAGCAAGCGTTTTATACCAATGAGAACATTACCGACCTATTATTATACAAATAATGTTTATAATTATTAGAATGTGACGCTTACTTTGCTAAGCGCTTCACTTCATACGAATGTGAATCTTATTCTTGTCCACATAATGCTTATATTCGTATGGGACGCTTACATTAATTTGCAAAGTAAAGTTAAAGTGCGGTCTGTGAATCTTGCCCATCGGCTATATTAATAACGCACATGAAATATTAGATAACTCGATGATCGCAATGTTTGGTTAGATCTAGTTACTGGGCAGCGTCATGACTATTATTTATCCAATGATATCACCGAATCTAACATCTTTACCACTTAACTACAACCTCGGTGCTCTTGTACTTACTTACACGGAGTATTTTCTGCTCAGTTGATCATTACATATTGAAGCGAAATCGCGTAGGTTGCCGACTGACGTCCAATAAATTCGCATAGATATGAGAGTTCCATTTCCAAACACAGCTGGAACTTCAAGCAAACTTCAGCGATATAGACCTATTGGTTGATTAATCCTTATCAAAATCTGCGGCGATAAGCGTGCACGATAGACGTCTTCGGCTCGAAGATTATGTGATAAAAACTGTATTTTGTTGTAACCAAAATTTTGACAAGTGGGCGGTTTTATGACTGTGATGACACTATTGAGGAAAACAAACATGATTAATAATTAACAAAATGGGATTTAGTGACTGCTGCATACCGCCGAAAGAGTCCAGTAAGTTATGATACGCTTTCAGCCTTGCATTCTGTATGTATACCAACATATTATTTTAATATTTTTGTTGGGATATTGTCAGCAGCACCTTATTTCACGCTTTATTTAAACAACATAATGTGACTTTTTTCCAGTTTTTGATTGTTTGCGAACAACTTTGAATGAACGGCAGCTTGTTAATATTAAGTAGGTAGGTACCCGATAGGGTAAATACCCAGTGATGCCCAAGTGGGGTACTAGGTACTCTACAATACTGATAGGTGGTAACATTTCGACCGTAGCAATTAACATTGTAGGATCTACATTTTTGCGATTTTCATTTTATTGCATTAAAAGCTTTAGAATAAGTTTATACGCATAAGCATATACTACTACGTCAGGTAATTAGTATTTATACGTCACACCAAATTTGGTTAAGGTACATTGACATACATTTGATACATATTTGAAACTTTGAACGGCCGTACCCTAAAGTAGCTATTTTTCACATACGACTATTGTTAATTGCTACGGTCGATTTGTTATGCACTTTTAGTTTGAAAGGCAAAGGACTTGCTAATTAATCACGGAAAAGCCAGTCTCGACTATTTTTAGATCGAGTTTATTTTCAAATAGGTAATAATAATCTGTTATTTGGCGTAGGCTATTTATTTGTTCAGTACAAAATGAACCAATTCTCATCTGATTCCTTTAAAGAGATAGGTAAAGACGAAGGTAAAAGCAAGACCCTGCAATTTTTTTATTAAAATAGTCTTCTCATGTGGAAAGGTACGAGCGAAGTGGTCTACAAAAGTAGAAAATTGTTCAAAAACCGGATCATGAGTTGTCCTGCTTGAGCAGTGGCGGATTTACCAGCAGGCTGAGTAGGCTTGAGCCTAGGGCGGCAAATTTGGCGACCGATTCTTTTTGATTACAGAAATAAACGGTTTTATGATGTCTTCCAGCAAGCAGTCCACAAGACATCTTTCCGATGACTTTTAGGGAAAAGTCAACGGAAAGAAGTATTGAACTAAGCGACAAGTGATCAGTAATACTAACCACTCAATTTGGGCACCCCGCTCGTACTTAAGGTTCGAAAGGCTTAGTTAAAGGGCAGGTTCTAAAATCTTAACTGCAGTAAAACAAGGTTTTCGTCATAAGTCGGCAAAGTAAGATCACTTTCTGTATAATGGTCAAAAGAAAACAGAACCTAGTCAAGGTAGGGTGCTAAAATTTCAAGGCTAGCTTCGCTCTCTCTTGCATCATACGTTCTCTTTATCCTTGAGCTTTTCTTCATAAGTCGACAAAGCAAGTAATGCCTAATTCTTTTGGAATTATCAGAAGCAAATCTAACCTATCCAAGATTGTTTCAAATTTTCGAGCTCGCTTCGCTCGCTTTTGCATTCCACATTCTCATAGTTGCTTAGACTTACCTGGGGGCCTAAAAAGGCCACTTTCGCAGAATCATATAAGGATAACATTATGGATCATATAAGGCGAAGAAAGTCCGTGTTTTTCTTTTTTTCGCTGCACTACGTAGGTATAATCAAAGAGATTGGGATTGGATTTGGACTGGATTGATTGGTATTTAAGCACAGAAAAAAAATAACTGAAAAATCCTTCACCAATGGGATTTGATACGATTAACCTAGCAGTTATATGTCCATTATGGTTTATAATGTTATCCTTTTATGATTCTGGCAAAGTGGCCTTTTTAGGACCTCTGTATTTAAGTCGTCAATGTAACTAAAGTGGAGTCATTGTAATAGGTAACATTTGACAATTCATCAAATATTCAACAACGTAACCTTGTAACGGCGGGCATAAAATAACATATTTTTTCGTTTTGTTAGAACTGCACAATTGCTTACCTTTTTTCAATTACGATTACATATTTATTGTAATAATGACCGATACGAGTAATTTTACGATTTGCTTTCATTAATAAACCATTCTTAACATAATAAACAATTTCTGATCTAAAGAACTGAACGTCGTTACAAGGTTACGTCAGTTAACCATTTTTCTTTTTAAACACTAGGGATGTTACTCTAAAAATCGAAAGCTGATAAGTAGAATCGAATGCAATGATGACTTGTGAAGAAATATCACCATAAATTAATAACCACGTTGTGATTATAATAAAACATTTATTTATTATTCTTTTAACTAACTAGGTATAAAAATACAAAAAATAATGAAATAGAAAAATCATTGATGTTAGGTACAATTTAGGTGGTATGTTGCTGGCAACACCAGTGCCTGTCGATGACGCCATGTCATGTCGCCATTACATGACGCAGTCTTTTGTCGTTGTGCGAAGTGACTGTGCGTTTTTGGTGTGCTCTCTGTTATTTTCTTCTGACCCGGCTTTTTTATTGGACTGATTTTACTGACTACGTTTACCTGGCTATAAATTGGACTCCGATTGCTTAACGATTAGTAAACAAGAACAACATTACAGTCTTACCATGTCGAAACGGGGAAAACGCTAAACAGTCAATCTCGCGAACTAGTGGTGAAATTGTACAATTAATTGTGAAATTGTACATCGTTTCAATTAACGATGGGCCTCTTTTACCATTGACACAACCGAGAGAACGCGTTGCCGAAGCATTGGGAATAGGGAAGAGGACAGTAACTCAAATTCTGAAAGAGAAATACGGACCATCAGGCTCAGAAGATAATACTTTACGTACACCGAAAAAAAGAAAGAGGGACAAGAAAATTGTTGGCATTGATAATTTTGATGCTGCTGCAATTCGCAACCACATTTATGGATATTACTCGAGAAAAGAATATCCTACACGGGAAAAGCTAATAAGTTCGTTAAAAGACGCAGGCTTATTTTTTGGCGGTAAATCGTCTCTATCAAAGGTTTTGAAATCGATTGGCTTTAGTTTTAAAAAATCTGACAAGCGGAAAATCCTGCTAGAACGCTACGATATTATTTTGAAGAGAGTAACATTCTTACGTCAAGTAAATAAAATTACAGATTGGGACAATGTCGTGTTTATTGACGAAACATGGTTGAATGTGAACCATACGGTTTCGCGGACATGGACCGATGATACAGCGGCGTCCACCTCAAAAGTTCCACCGGGAAAAGGAGCCCGACTTATTATATGTCACGCGGGATCAGCTTCTCAAGGTTTTATTCCAGACTGCCTCCTCGCATTCGCCTCTAAAACTACAAGTGATTACCATGAGGAAATGAACTTTGAGGTTTTTAAAGAGTGGTTTGAGAAGCTGCTAGTCAGCTTAGAAAACCCATCGAAAATTATAATGGACAATGCACCGTATCATTCTGTACAAGTTGATAAACCACCAACTCAAGCAAATAAAAAGCAAGAAATTGTCTCGTGGCTGGTAAGAAATGGTGTGGATGCAAGTCCAACTTTATTAAAAGTTGAGTTGTTAAATCTAGTAAAAGCAACTAAGCCGTCCAAGCTCCGCTATGTAATCGATGAACTAGCCCTAGAGCATGGACACGAAGTTATTCGATTGCCTCCCTACCATTGCCAGTATAACGCCATCGAGCTTATTTGGGCACAAATAAAGGGTTATGCAGCGCGGAACAATACTGAACCACCCTTCAGTACTGCTAAAATGATGTCTCTGCTACAAACTGCGTGTGCAGAAGTCACTACAGAAGACTGGAAAAAAGTCGTAGAGAAAACAAGAAAATAATTTTACAAGATTTTGAACGAGATGTGAGAATAGACAATATTATTGAAAATGAATTAATAATATCTCTGAGTGCTGACAGCAGTGATGAAGATGACAATACTTTTAACAGTTCTGATAGTTCAACTGAATAAATGCAATTTTTTTGTTAAATTGTGTACTTGTCTTATTTTGCTCCTTAAATTTACGAAAAAAATAATAATAATGGGACAGGGATTCGCCTGATGATTTTTAAAATTCGCATATGTTTCAAGTCCGTATCGATTCATTCACTTTAATCGATGTTTATAAGCAGGTCACCTCACTATGAGGATAAAACTGACAGACGTCAAATGTTACCTATTAAAATGACTCCACTGTATTTCTGTTTGAAAATATTAAAAAAAAAAAACTAACCTAACCGAGCTAACCGGATTGTTAAAAAATTTCGAGCTCGCTTCGCTCGCTCTTCTCACCCTACATAATCTGCCTGCTATTTATGAAAAAATTCTTTGACCAGTTTAGCAACGTTATTAAGTACCCCCCAATGTAAAAACTGCGTTCCTGAATAGTATAAGTAATGTGGAGCTGGAGAAATGCATTATTAAACATCACGCCATATAATCCCTGAAGGGTTAGGTAGAGGAGTACCTACCTACTTATATTATAGTACTTACACCCACATTTCACCAGTTATGTTTAAGTTTATTGTCATAGGGGGCGAACCTACTGCCACCAACCGGGCACAAATCCAGACTCCAGGCTGCTTCCGAGAAATGTTTGATGAAAAAACCTAATAATACTTTACCCGACCCTGGGAATCGAACCCAGGACCTCGATCATGCTCAGCAGTAAGGCTCGCGACTGCTAGACCAACGAGGACCGCCCTAAAAATATTCTTTGGCACCCATGGTGACCCCCCAATATCTTGGGCTGCGACCGCGCCTGCACTATCACGTCCTAAAAGGAATACGTCAAATGACAAGTTACCTTGTATAAACTCAGAAGACCGGGAGGCGGCCTCAATTTGTTTTGCCGCCTTATTATTAGTAAGTACCTACATGATTGAGCTTTGATTAGCTCAGAAAATAAAAAAATCTAGTAAAAATAATCTAGGATCTGACATTAACGTAGAGGTCGGTAGGAGCGGCAAAATTTGAATAGCCACAACTGTGTAAATCCGCCACTGCTTGAGAGTTAAACAAAGAACCCTACTTGAAATGTTAAAAATCAATGGGCGCAATAGACTACGTGTGTAATGTAATAGCTCCTACTAGCGCGTAGCGCGGTTAAGAAACAACTTTTTCTTAACCTAATCACGAAAACTTTTGACATTTAAAAGCAACTGGCGGAATGAAAATATTATTTTGATATGCAGGGTAGCTGAAGGTAGCTGAATTAGTTTACCAACCAGTCTGTGTTCGCAACTCCGATATGCAGGGTAACAGGGACATCGACGCGTAAACTGTAACAATGAATTCAGCACATGATTCTAGACCCCATCGCGTAAAAATTTCAACGCAGGGGGGTTCAGAATAATGTACTGAATCATAGATATCCGTGTACTGCATCATTGGTAAAAGGTTGCGCGTCGCGTTGTTGTGTTGTGGCCTGAAGGTATATTTTACTATCTATGAATTATGGTTTACAGAAGATAATATTATTTTAGTAATATTTGTATAGGATATTGTGGAACTGGTTTACCGATGCCTATAAGTTTTAACTGTTTTCAGCTTACAAATCGAAAGGGCAAAAATATACTTAACCTGTAAAAATAAAAATATACTTAATATTTGTTCTGTTTTCAGGAGAGCCGATTCGGTACGATCCGAACTTCAACGGTCCCATCCATCACCGATCGTGTACGGACATAATATGGCTAGTACTGTTCATCCTCTTTCTTGGAGTATGGGGCTATGTCGGTTGGTATGGTAAGTAATATTAGATAAAACTTTTAGGTATTTCTAAATAATATAGGCACTTGCAAAACTGAAATAATGAAAAAGGCAACCAGGCGAGAAATATAACTAGTTCTCAAATAACATAAGAAGAAAAACTTCTCAAAGGCCTTTGACAGGGTCTGGCACGCCGGTCTACTCAGCAAGCTTCCTGCTTATGGGATCCCAACTGATTTTTGTAGCTGGATATCAAACTTAGTGAGCGGTCGATCAGAGTAGTCGTTGACGGCTGCTCCTCTGACCTTATGGCTATTGATGCCGGAGTTCCTCAGGTGTCTGTTCTCTCTGCAACTCTTTCCTGCTGCACATTAATGATCTACTTCAGCCTGGTATTGTTGGGTACGCAGATGTCAGTACTGTTTCAGAGAGATACTTGTCCAACGCAAAAGTCAGCGGGGCCGAAGTTCGTTTCCTGAGAGGCCATGGTAGAGCGGACAGATTTGACCTTAAGCCCTGTCTCCCAGTGGGGTGATGACAATCTAGTCTCTTTTAACGCTTTTACCGCCAAAAAGAGTCGTTTCGAACAGACTCCTACTTTTCGGGGTACCTACATCTGTTCCTGTAACTGTTCGGCTCGAGCTCCTAGGCATGGATTTGACATCTAGTCTCAACTTCGGCGACACCATCGAGTACAAAGCCCAAACTGCGGCCAAGAAGCTGGGCATGCTAAATAGTGTGAAGTGATACTTTACGCCTGGACAGCTTTTAACCCTTTACAAAGGGCAAGTCCGATCCTGCATGGAGTATTGCAGCCACCTTTTGGATGGCTCAGCGAAATACCAACTTGCCGCGTTTAACTCGGTGGAACGCAGAGCTAAGAGGCTCATTGGCGTCGTGGATGCCACGCTTCACAGCTTGGCTCATCGTTGCAATGTTGCCTGCTTGTCGGTCTTCTACAGATTGTACTTCGGTGAATGTGCCCAAGAACACCACGACATCATTCCACCGGCCCCCTTCTACCTTCGGACATTCAGACGCACTGCAAGTTACCATCCCTGTTTAGTTGCTATTCCACCAATTCGCACTAAGCGTTTTCAAATGTCCTTTATAATGCGCACACGCACAGCAAAGGAGTGGAACTCTTTACCTGCGTCTGTTTCCGAGCGCATACAACCCGAATCTCTTCAAAGTAAGAGTGAACAGGCTTCTTCTGGGTAAGTTCATTCCATCGTCGACTTTTTCTCTGTCACCTCTGACCTAGACTAGAGTCAAGAGCACACACATTTCATATTTAAAAAAAAAAATGGATTAAATAGGATGACTCACTAAAATTGTTGATCAAATTCCAGGTATGACCAACGGCAACATTCAGAAGCTCCTCGCACCCATCGACTCTCAGGGCGCGCGCTGCGGTCTGGACTCCGCCGTCAAGGACAAGCCCTACCTCTTGTTCTTTGATATTTCCAAATGCTTGTCACCTGGCACCCCCATCGTCGGCTGTCCAACGCCACAGGCAAGATTTTATCAAATCGATTTTAAAGCCTTTTTAGGGTTCCGTATTTCAAAAGGTAAAACGGAACCCTTATAAGATCACTACGTAGTCCGTCTGTGAAGACCCTTTTTCTCAGGAACGCGTGGAGTTATCAAGTTGAAATTAATATCAAAAACTCAGGGTTGCAATCCCTTTAAGCAGTGAAAAAATCAAAATTCTAAGTCACCGCAATCAAAAGATACGGGCCTTTATGTTCCGTTTTTGCCGCATATTTTGACACTTGCAAGAGAATCAAAACCTATAGGGTACTTCCCATTGACCTAGAATCATGAAATTCGGCAAGAAGCGATTTCATGTAGCACAAGTAAAGGAAAAAATACGAAAACCGTAAATTTGCAGTAACATATTTGTACAGACGCCAGCACATCAAGATACCCGAAACTGTCAAATTTTCCCAATCATCTTTGAACCTTATGCTTTAGAGATAAAGTTGAAAATCTATTAAATTTGACAGATTGTAGTATTGTACCTAAAAATTTGTACGGAACCCTCGGTGCGCGATTCCGACTCGCACTTGACCGGTTTTTCTTCTAAGCGTGACGATGGCAAAAATAACAGGATAAATATATATTTTCAAAATATGTTTGGCCCAAACTCAGTAAAGCGAATACCGTTTGCTGACGCAGCCATTAGCGGTCACATTGCAGCTTGCAGCCCTTCAAATCAACGATAAAAACTATGCTGTAAACATTTTCTATTTTCTAGGTGTGCGTGGAACGGTGCCCGACTGAAACGATATTATTTCAATCGCAAATGACTGCAATCAACTTTATTCAATTTAGATCAAGCATGGTGTGTACAAACGACGTCAATATCAACACCATGACTTACACGGAAGCAAAGGCATACATTGAGAACGGAAAATGCGCTCCATACGTTTTGAAAAGTCAAGCAGGTAATTTTTCAGTTCTATTATTTACATAATTGTTGTGAAAATGACAGATGATTGGGTGTGATGGTTTGAGTGACACTCTGCCACTAATTTTTGTGATGCTTAGTATTTGGACCACGTGGTTTAATGTGTGGCATGTCCCTCCGGATATTCCTATTAAGACCGCTTGACCTAACTTTGACCTGTGATAGATATTGTATATTAACTACACTTCAGTGTTATCCCGTTGCATCGGCGATCTGTCTACTCTACAATGCCAGGGGGACAGCAAGCTGAGTCCCAAATCTGTTAGTCCTGTGACCAGCTGCGTGAGGAACCCTAGCGAGGCGCGCAAGTCGCTGGTGAACAGAGCGACGGCTCTCGACTCGTACGTGGGCTGGATCGTAGCGAGCTGGATGGCCTTCTTCACTAAGACAGATGAGCTCGACACTCACATTGTACGTAGCCGCGCGACTCGGCCGCGCTTGGTTCTGATGCACGCGTAGAAGCTTGACTTTAACCTTCGCGCATGTGCACCATGACTGAAAACAACTACTAATATAACTGTCGTAATCGATTAAGGAATGCTCTGTCTGTCCCACTCAAAATTAATACCTTCCTATTATAGTTTCACACAATTTATTGCTTCACATTCACATGTAATTAACTCATATCACTTATCCATACATTAACGTTGCGGTCGACGTTGCTGTGCATATTTGGTGATCGGAGCAGTGATTGGACGGTGTTTCGTGAACGTTACCGAGGTGCAGGCAAACATAGACTCCTTGGGTGAAATGTCCACGGAGGAGATGCTCTCACGACTCTTAAATCTGGTGCAGTTCCAAGAGGTAGATAGAACCCATTTTGTAGCTCATCTCTTTATTTTCTAACAATTAATTTCTCATTTCTTTTGATTGTGCATGATAATTATAATTATAGCGGTTAGTAAGTAGGTACAAGTATTAAAACTGTAAACGGTATTAGACTAAATTAATATTACCTAGGTTATTTAAAAAATATCTGTTTATTCCAGACATCCCCACCTACAAATCCCCACCAGTTGGGATTGTTATTTTTTTTTCCAGAAATCCCCACTAGTTAAATAAACTCAGCCTAGTGGGGATTTTTGGAAAAATAAGTACCTAACATTCTCCACCAGGTGTTGTTGTTTATAATAAGCTATTTATTAGCTAGCTATGTCTGCAGCTATATCAAAGAAAAACCGGGCAAGAGCGAGTCTCTCTCGCGCACCGAGGGGTCCGTACCATTATATGTTTTTTTTAATTTTCATCGGCCAAGCCTATATTCGTCCGCCGCGGGAGACGCTCCGGGCGTCGGGAGCCGCGCGACGACTCCCGGCCACCGTAGGCGCGGGCCTGCGGGCGGAGAGTAATGGGTAGCTCACCGTCCGATCAGGACCAGGCCCGTGCCGGACGTACGCGTACGTGTTCCACGCGCGCCTCAAAGAGATGTCAGCATCAACTGAAGGGGCCCGTCAGGGCCGAAGCCTGCCGGGTCAGCGGGATTGTCCGGAAGGGTTACCGCTGGCCTGGAACATAAAGGGAGAAGGAAGGACACACGGGTGGGTTTTAGTCAGTAAGAGTCTGACACTCCCTTCCGCTCCACCCAGAGCGGGAGGGGTCATTTGATGATTTCCCATCCTGAAAAAAAAAAGCCTATATTCGTCAGAGAATTTTTTCAGCGCCATCTCTTGACCGATAATGGAACTAATGTAACTTTTGTTGATGACTTCTGAAAAAGTGTGCTATTTAGAGATTTCGTCTTATTTTTCCTGTAATCTTTACATACACTTCTATCACATAGAATCATTTCAGATTTTTCTCTGCAAATTTCGGAGATAAGGGGGAATGGTAATTTTTTTACATTTTTCATCAAAAGTCGAAAACTATGCGGCCTAAAAAAAAAGAAAAAACGTTTGAGAATGTGCAAACTGCATTCTTTCATATGATACCCCACATGCCCTAGTAGCCCCACTTCGAATTTTTCAGAACCCCTTTCAGTCCCTGTTGCAAAAAATATACATATATGTATTTTTATTTTTTCTTGTTTGCAAAATAGTTGGGCCAACGTCATCTAAAACTATGCCAAAATTTCAAGTTGATAGCATTAGTAGTTCTTGAGTTCTTGCGATATCCAGCTGTGACAGACAGACAGACGGAGTCTCACCATAAGGGTTCCGTTTTACCATTTTGGTACGGAACCCTAAAACCAAGTTTACTGAAACACCTGCATTTTTTGCATGAAGACGCTTTGTTTTATGAAAGAAGTGCTAACAAAGGTCACCGTCGGGACCAGCGATCACAAAAAAGCAAAGAAAAAAGACCAGTTAATCTTAGATGCTCAGCTGCAGTTATTGCATGGCAGCATTACAGTGCCACTTTTTTGGAAAGAATGAGATAAATTCACAATCGTGATTTACGTGACAATTTTTGAATCTATGAGATTAGTGTAAATATTTTTGATTTTCATTTCAATGCAAACTTATAATGAAAGTTGATTATATTATTGATATAATTACTCACTTCTCTAACTAAACATATTAAATAACGCATTTTTTCTTTAATCTATACTATCTATACTAATATTATAAAGCTGAAGAGTTTGTTTGTTTGTTTGTTTGGTTGAACGCGCAAATCTCTGGAACTACCAGTCGGATTTGAAAAATTCTTTTTGCATTTGATAGCCCAATTCTTGAGGAAGGCTAAAGGCTATATAACATCACGCTATGACCTTTAGGAGCCGAGCAAAACGAAAAAAAGTCAGAAAGAACGCTAAGCAAAAACGAAGTAATAGCGCGGGCAGGCGATGCGATGCGACGGGGTGGGTCGGGGAACAAGAAATTTCACGCGGACGAAGTCGCGGGCAGAAGCTAGTAATTTAGAAACAACAACACCTGGTGGGGATTGTTACTTATATTTCCAAAAATCCCCACTAGGCTGAGTTTATTTAACTAGTGGTGATTTCTGGAAAAAAAACAATCCTCACTGGTGGGGATTTGTCTGTCTATGAGGATTTCTGGAATAAATAAAAATATCGTCCATATTTGGTATTTCATCCTTTAAGCCTGCCTAACACGATCATCATCATCTCCTTAACTGGCGAAAATATTTCTGTGCTATGCTAGCTATGGACGCGTCAGCCCATCCAAAAAGACGCGAGAGCACCGCATCTGTGTACCTAACGCACTGGTGGTAGGAGCGGTACACACAAATATTTCCGCCAGTTTAGAACTAGTGTTGTGATTGTTGTGAATAAAATGACCTATTGAGGTTAGTCAGTTAAAATAATTAACAGCACAAATAAATATTATTACCTACTTTAACTCAGTAATATCTTATTTTATGACATTGCTACCGTTATGCGATTCTTTATAATTTAATTAGTATTCGATACTTCGTTCCCTTGTTTCACTGTATTTTAAACGATATTCGATCACGCGACCACAAAAGCCATTTGTCGCTATAGGTATTGGGGATCGCGTAGGAACTAGGACCATTTCAATAACTTTTCCCCTAACTTTGTAATAAGCTTGGTGAAGGCTATTTGTGGTGAAGGTAGGTAGGTATTGCTTACAATAATTTGCAAAACATTTTGTTATCAATTACGTATTTATAATTATTTACGAAGTTTATAATAATTATTAAGACATCAATCGATTAGCTAACATATTTCATGCAGACAACGTGGAAGTAGAGATGTGCCTAATATAAAATTGTGTGTATAATCAGCTGTCGGCGCAAATAGTTCAAGATTTAGTGCAGTCAAGGTGGTACCTGCTGGGTGCAGTATTTGGAGTCGTGATCTTATGCTTCTTGTACATTCTGCTCCTGCGCTGGGTAGTCGGGCCAGTCGTGTGGACCTCCATCGTTGGACTAATCGGCCTAATGGGATTTTGTAAGTTATTATTTCTGTTTTTTATTCGCCGCCCAGCAAGAGAATTTTATAGAAAACGAAAGTTGGTTTAAAACAGTTTAAAAAAATGTTTCCCCGCTATACTATCAACAGACGTTATCAAAAAAAAGTCCGTCCGGGCAATCGTTTTGTCCTTGGGGTTATTCCTGTATCTGGTATTTTTTATGGGTTTTTATACTGGTTTTACCACGGCAATAAAAATATCGTGCACTCAAGCAACTCATTAAGAAATATATTACACGTTTTTAATGATTTGCTGCCTAAATCTAACTGATTAAGGCAGCAAATGAAAAGCGCAGCTACACTTGAAGAGATCACTTTCACTCTTTATCTCGCTCGTCCGCGAGTAGTATCGTCTGCTCGCGGACTGAGTGAGAGCGAGAGAGTGCGGTGCTGGGCGGCAGGCAGCGCCAATAGTTTAGGTATTTGCTTTTTACTGTGAAAATAATAGTAATTAAAAAACATAAGACCTGCTTTATAGTTAGTTCAGTTAGTATGCAAAGTTTCATGATTTCATTTGAAGTATTTCTTGAATACCAGCGGTTTATTGTTCGGTTTGGAGGTAACTTTGGATTTTTTTTCTATCGAGAAAATTTTATGGTATCGTGTTTTCGTCAAACATAGTACTTAACATTAATCCTCAACTTTACCATAAATATTTATTTCAAAATTAATGCTGCAGTATTTTTGACATAACGGAGGATCATGCTAAGCCATTTGAGGTAGTATAGGCTCTTAATCCTATAAAATGATTCCGAAACGACGGATACAATCTATAACATTGTTCTCTTCGTTACAGGCGCATACCTTTGTTATAAGAATTACGCATATTACAAGGCGAACCCATCGACTATGCATCAGACTACTAATCTCAAGGGTTACGCAGAGTCCATCTTCAGTAAGCCAGGGACTTGGCTGGTGATACTCATCGCGGTTGCCGTCCTGCTACTCATCCTCGTGTTAATTGTCATTTTCCTGCGAAATCGGATCGCTATTGCTATTGCGCTCATCAGCGAAGGAAGCAAGTAAGTCCATTCTGGGATTGAAGGAATGCATATGCAGCGGATAGATAAATTAACCACAATCTCAGCAGCCTGTGGCAAGTCTTAATACAGGTTTGACTGGAACATCTATGCGCTTAGTAATTACGCTGTGCCAGAAGCTATGTTATCCCAAAACTACGCCAATAATGCATCTGGCTACCATTTGATATCAAGTCTGTAAGCCAATCTGTCATGGGCCAGTAGTCAATCTATTGGCAGAAGTTTGAACTGCTCTCAATTAGTAGAAATTAACCGCTTAGTACTAATTTGACTTATGTTCGTGTCTCTCATGAACTTCCTGTTAGTATAGAAAACAAAAGCTTAGGAAGATGTTTGCTTTCATACATGGTTGTATTAATTTGTTTTTATTTATCATTTTCAGAGCTGTGACTGCTGTAAAATCAACAATATTCTTCCCTATATTACCTTGGATTCTTCAGTGCTTCGTGATCGCGTACGGCGTGCTGGTGCTTATGTACTTGCTGTCAATCGGAGAGCCGGCTTTCAAAATAGTTAATTTCGCAAACGACACCTGCGCCTGCGATAATATTGTTGCCCATTATACTAAGGTACCTACATTGTAGAATACGATGATGGAGTAGACAAGTGTTCTTAGTTTCTTCGTGATAATAAGCTTGGTGACTATGGAAAGTAGTCGTTCACACTGCCCGCGCAACGCCTAACCTCTTGGTTTAAATTCCTAGGGGGGCGTTCAAGTATTACGTAACGCAATTTGGGGGGAGGGGGGTCTTGTAAAACGTTACGATGCGTTACGAGGGCGGGGGGGTTCGAACAACGCGTTATGTAACATTGTTTTATTTATTTAAATAAAAAACTAGGGAATTAAAGTCAAGTAAAATAAACAATATACGCATGCATTCTGATTTAGAAATCTCTTATTTCATTTATTATTACCGTAAACGCGATTAAAACAATAATAAAGGTATTTTAGCGACTTTCCGGTAGATACTTTGCGCAACTAAATCGTGACTTTTAGGTAAAAATGGTCACTTGGGTGTTACGTAATCTTTAGGGAGGGGGAGGGGGGTACCTACGGCGCGTTACATTTTCAAAAATCTTCAAAAATTGCATTACGTAATACTTGAACGCCCCCTAGGTACCGCTTCCAGTAGAAAAAAAAAATATTTGTGCTGACATACCGTCGGCATAATCCCCAAATACTTGGGGCCTAGACCGCCCTAGATGTGATGAGCCCAGAAATTCGTTTTAAACACATACCTCAAGTAGTCACAACACTTTGATAATGAGCGTTTTCTGAAATGACGTTCGCTAGGTGGCAGCACTGACACGTCAGGTCCAGGCATCTGTCAAAGAGCCTATATTTTCTTTAGTCATCACTGAATGATGAACGAATGAATGAATCGAATGATGAACGTCATCATAATTATATTTTATATTGGAAGACCTCTTGTCACAGTGGTGCCAACTGGTGTCGTAAATTTTCACGAAAACCCTCATTCATCCGAATTGTGTTTATCTTTTAGGACAACGAAGCTTGCGATCCAGTCTCCTTCTTGGCAGGGTGTCGCGACAAAAATTACGGAGGAACCTGTAAACTTGCCACGTGCCATTTCACAGGCCTAGACAATCCGCACAGCGTCGTCTACTTACACTGTTAGTATATTTTATTAATAACAATAACACAATTTATACGTTAATAAAGAGTAGCTAGTATTTATCAACACAAAACAAACTAAAGACAAACGGCACTCGTACACTCGTATGATCATTACGAAGAAACTTGGGAACAAGTCTAGTAGAAATGCCATTTCAATTTTAAATTTATGAAACATTAATTTATCAACGACTTTTTCCCCTACAGTGGCAAACTTGCTGGGCTTCTTCTGGACGATGTTTTTCATCAGCGGCGTGTCGGACATGATGCTCGCCAGCACATTCTCCACCTGGTACTGGACGTTCAAGAAGAGAGATCTTCCATTCTTCACTCTTACTTCTGGCATTTCCCGAACACTACGGTAAGATGTACTTCATGTAACTGAGAAGGGTTTTTTGTAGCATTCTCACTCTTTCTCACTGCAACCGGTCCCTCAGTGCTGAGCATCGTGACCCCTAACATTCCATATCTCAGTCTTGGACCATTCTTGTGGTTCCTGAAAAGAGAGTCCCAATGTTCGGAGAGTCAGGGCTGTCAATATTTTTCTGTCTTCGCACGATGTGGCTGAAATAACGCACAATACGTGTCTTAAATGTTTCATTAAATCATGTTACAGGTATCACATGGGTACCGTCGCCTTGGGAGCGCTGATCATTGCCATAGTTCGGGTAATCCGCGTTATTCTGGAGTGGATCGACCAGAAACTCAAGAAGTTCGACAACCCGTTCACTAAGTGCATTATGTGTTGCTGCAAGTGCTTCTGCTGGTGTTTGGAGAACTTCCTCAGGTTCATCAATAAGAATGCGTACATCATGTGCGCGGTACATGGACATAGCTTCTGTAAGAGCGCGAGAGACGCTTTCTCATTGCTTATGAGAAATATCATAAGAGTAGTTGTGATAGACAAGGTATGTTTCAAAAAAATCTGATGGTTTATGATCAATCTTTCTGTGAAACTTGTCTTCTGTTTGTTTTTTAGTAAGTATTCGATTTGTATTCATGAGTTAAATCATTTTCAGGTGACAGATTTCCTGTTCTTCCTGTCCAAGCTGTTGATATCCGTGGGTGTGGGTGTGGGCGTGTACTACTTGCTCCAGTGGAACTTGTTCTACGAGGTGACGCAGGGTCAGCCTCTGCATTACAACCACATTCCCGCCATCATACTGAGTATCGCCACCTATCTCATCTGCACTATATTCTTCAACGTCTATGAGATGGCTGTTGACACTTTGTTCCTTTGTTTCCGTAAGTATCTCATTCAAGAGCTCCATAGAAATAAGGATCCCAATTTTATAATATGATTCTTTGTTTTAAATAAATATATCAAATATATACTTAAACATAATTTTTTTTTCAGTTGAAGACTGCGAAAGAAACGATGGTTCGCTAGAAAAACCATACTTCATGTCGAAAAATCTTATGAAAATTCTTGGGAAAAGAAATAAGAAATCATAGTGCCAAATATGAATGTATGTACGAGTGTTGTGAATTTAAGAAATAAGATAATAAGTTAACTGTCAAACTTATCAAATCATTGTCACAATTTTTATTATCACTTGTACTTCGATTTACACGTTTTATAGGATTTTTTACGATTTTTCTATTTGTAAAACATTTTTACTAATTTAGATTTGTACTCTTTTACAGTATTGTATCGTAGTTTATAATATGAAAACCAAATAATAATTTTGTTATGTACCTTTTAAAAATTTATGATGATGGCTATCATACCATTTATAAGAGATGCTGAGATATTATATAATAAATCGAAAAAAGACTCCACTTCTAATACTTGATTAAGTGGTTTGCAATATTGCAAATAAATTATGTGATATAAAATTTATCTTGTTTCATTAAATCACTGACAAGCAAAAATCATTTTCAAAAAGAGAGAAATTAAAAATGTAACCTGTTACTCTTCGACAACATAGTTTATTCTGTGCTGAGTTAGGAAGGCTACATCGAGCATAGCTTCAGGGTCGAGCAAGTCTTTAACGTCGTCATACTTCAGGCTCTCTTCATATGCAAACATGATGCTAGTATCGTCCAGCATCATCTTAGATGCTGCAAGTGCCAAGATGCAGTTCTTCACTCTTGCCATTGTTTCTCTGTCAGATCTGCTAACAGTCTGTAAAGAGATTGGGATATTGCTCAGTACAACAGAAATCGCAAATAATTAATCAGTAATCATCAGCCGCCACATTAAGCAGATGCCCAAATATAAACGATCCAAAGTAAGATTTGACGTTCACTCAACTGTTTACCAGATGAAAGACTTTGATCTGTTGGGTGATTTTAATGTACCATAAACTCGGAAATAAATTATATCCTATTCTAATTGGCAATAAACATAACTAGCCTATACTGTTCCCACTGCTGGGACACAGGCCTCCTCTCGGTGAGAGGGAGTGGACCGTAATCCACCACGCAGGCCCTGTGCGGGTAGGTAGATGTCACATGTTGTTCACTCCGGTTGGCGGGTTCGAAGTGCAACCGGTGTTTCTGATGAGGTGGATGATGACTGAATTCTTGTGAACATTGGTGGCGAGATAAATGAAAGTTCTGACGATATTATTATCTTCGTAACTGATGTATTTGACAATTAAAATTATTACATGAGATGCGTTGAACATGCGTTGAACCGTTCCGTGATTTTCCAGAGAGAGAGAGGCTATGACAGTCCATAGATTATCACAAGTGTTGAACTAGTGTTCCATGCAGTAAAAAATTAAGTTTCAATACAGAATACAGATAAAATATGATCAAATTATGGAAGCCAAAACTTACAATTAATATTATTAAAATATGTACAAATACATGTTAATTTTCGATTAACATTCCTGCCCGGGGGTGAAGATGGCAATCTGAACAAATTATCAAACATTGAAACAACCTTATGAACTAATTAACAACTAATCTTATGAACTACTATCTATCACATTCAAGTGGTAATTTACATAACTTGACCACAGGTCTGACTAACTCTCCAAATTGAGTTTTTAATTTTACTGATCTGACAATGGAATCCTTTCCCTTATACAATTCAATAATGCGTCCACGTCTCCATTGAAGTGGGGGTGAATTCTCATCAATTATTAACACCAAATCATCAATATTTACATTATCTGAGTGGTTAAACCACTTATTCCTAACTTGAAGTGAAGTTAAATACTCATTATGCCATCTAGCCCAAATATTTTGATACATTTTTTGAATGACTTGAAATCTTGAGAGACGTGACATTTTAGTATCTTTCCAGTGTGACTCCGGCAGAGCCACTAATGGCTGACCAATTAGAAAGTGACCCGGGGTGAGAACTTCCAAATCACATGGGTCCTCTGACATAGCAACAAGAGGCCTTGAATTTAATATTGCCTCAATTTTCGAAAACACAGTTGATAATTCCTCAAATGTTAAAATAGTCTCACCTATTTCTCGCCTGAGTAGAGTCTTTGCACTCTTTACGGCTGCCTCAAACAGCCCTCCCATGTGAGGAGATGCAGGTGGGTTGAACACCCAGTTGATATTCTGACGATTGAATTCCTCTTTCAGGATGACCTCATTATCTAATAGAAACTGACTTACCTCTTTAAGGTAGTTACTGGCACCAACATAATTTGTACCTCGATCTGATCGGATGAGTGATGGCAGGCCTCTGCGGCTGACGAACCGTGTGAATGCAGCTATAAAACCTTCCACTGATAAACTTGACACCACTTCTAGATGTACTGCCTTAGTACCCAGACACACAAAAACACACAAATAGGCCTTAACTGATTTAGCATTCCTGAGTAAACTAGACTTGACCAAAAATGGCCCTGCAAAATCTGTTGCAGTTCCTGAGAATGGCCTTGCAGCAGTGACTCGATCTGCTGGTAGATCTGCCATGAATGGAGGCTGAATTGAGGGTCTGAACCTGAAACATACAATACATTTCCTAATGACACGAGATACCTGTCTCCTAACTGACGTGATCCAATATTCTCTTCTTAGAATAGCGGTAAGTGCAGTGGTTGCTGCATGACAATAGCTGCGATGATAATGTGCAATGAGTAATTGAACAAATTTATGATCCTTGGGCAATAAATACTGATGACGTGATCCATATGGTAATTCTGATCTTTTGAGTCTACCGCCGACTCTTATCATTCCTTCTTGATCAAGGAAAATGCTGAGTTTTTGAAGTGAGGTACATATTGATTTTCCTTTCTTCAATGAATCGATTTCTGAACTGAATGATGATGATTGAATATACTTAATCCAATACTTCTTTGCATTTCGAATTTCTTCTAATGACAAGGCCTTACTGAGCTGTCTTTCATCCCTTGACAACCTCAAGTTTTTGAGATATCTGAGGATAAAGGCTGATACATTGATTAACTTGCTGAATGAGCTTACTCTGTCCATGAGTGTTGTTTCCCATGAATGAACAGGAGTACTGACATGAATTGTTTTCTTGAAACCAGGAATTTCCTCTGGTGTTTTGATGACTGACTTAGGCCATTGTTCCTTTTCCTTGTATAACCACTGAGGGGACCACCACAGTTCATGACGAAGTATATCCTTTGCTGACATTCCACGTGATGCACAATCCGCTGGATTCAATTCTGATGAGATGTGTCTCCATGTGATCTCTCGTTCTGATTTCTGTATGTACTGAACTCTATTACATTCAAAAGTCTGAAGCATGTGTGGCTTGGTCCTTAACCACATTAATACAATTGAACTATCTGACCATGCATTAATATCTACTATATTTATGGAGCCTTCATATGATTGAGCAATATGATTTAACAACTTACATGTTAAGTGAGCCGCACTAAGCTCCAGCTTAGGTATTGTCTGACGATTTTTCTTGGGTGCTACCTTTGACTTTGCCATGAGTAGCCTTACCATAACATTTCCTGATGAATCAGCTGATCTGAGATAAACACACGATGCGTAGCCCAACTCCGACGCATCGCCAAAACCATGAAGTGAGTATGATAAGGCCTGATAAATAGCAATACACCTAGGTAATTGAACATATGATAAATACTTAAGATCTCTTACCAGATCTTCCCATTGACTATTGACTGACTCCGAAACCGGTTCATCCCAGTTGATTCCATCCATGAACAATGTCTGAAGTAAACTCTTAAACCTCAATATGACTGGATTGCAATATCCACATGGATCATACAATCTCGCTATTGTACTGAGTATATTCCGTTTCGTAACTGCTGAGCCTGATGGTATATTTATCCTGTATGAAAGCGAATCTGAAGTTGGGTCCCATTGTATACCCAATATTTTGATAAAGCTTTTATCTTCATTATCAAATTGATGAGGTTGTTCACAATGATCTCCGGGTAGGTCTTGTAATAATTCCTTATTATTTGATGACCATTTTCTGAGCTCATATCCAGCACTTCCCATGACTTCAATTAACTCATTTTTCAATTCCTGAGCTTCTGATACTGAATTGGCTCCTGCCAATATGTCATCAACAAATGTCTGGTTCCTAATAATTTCTGATGCCTTTGAGTTAGGGTGATTATTTTCCCAATCATTTGCTAGCTGATGTAGTGTCCTAATTGAAATGAAGGGACTTGATCTCAATCCATAGGTATTAGTGTTCAACTCATATACCTTTATCTTTTCTGATGGGTCATTCCTCCACAATATAAGTTGATATTTCCTGTCATCAGGATGTATCCAAGTCATTCTGAACATCATTTTGATATCTGTTGTGAAGACGATCTGATGAAGTCTGAAGTTCATTAAAATCTTTGTGATATCATTCTGAAGAGGCTCACCTGAATGCAAACATTGGTTGAGTGAAACGCCTGTTGATGTCTTACAACTTCCATCAAACACTACTCTGAGCTTTTCAGTTCCTTTCTTGAATATGCCATGATGAGGTATAGTGTTCTGAGTCGAATTTAAATGATGATTCTGACATGTGACCGAGTTTCTTGTACTCATCCATGAATTCTCTATATTTGACAGCAAATTTAGGATTTCTTGTCATTTTCCGCTCAAGCGCCTTTAATCGTTGAATAGCAATCGCCTTGGACTCACCTAGTACCGGGCGTTCTGATAATAATGGTAGGTGCACCATGTATTTTCCATCCGGTGTCCTAACTGTGGTTGATTTATATAATTCCTCACATTCCTTGTGATCTGGGTGACTGACCTTTTCCATTGGTGGTTCCTCAGATTTCCAAAACCTTTCCACTGCATCTTCAAGACGCGTTATCTGAACTCCATAGTTCAGAACTGATGTGCGCAGCTGATCATGTTGGTCTGATGAATTACTTGAGACTGATCGTCCCATGATGACATAGCCAAAGCAGGTTCCATATGCTGCTATTTCTGAAGAGAGAAAGATTCTTGTACCATCATACACATAATTCAAGATATCTGTACCTAATATTAAATCCACCTCCTGTGGTACCCCAAATGATTCATCAGCTAACTGAATCTGACCTCTATGATTTTTGAGAATGTCTCTTGCCTCTACATAAATTGAAGGCACAGCTGCAGTTAGTGAATACATAATAACTGCCAATGTACTGATTATAGGAACCCTTTTACCTACTGGTTTTATGACTATCATAGCCTGAGTTCCTGGCTGTTTGACTGCCTGTTTACCTACACCATATATATGACAAGCATTAGACTGTCGATGCAATGACAATTGATTTGCTAATGATTCCTTGATGACTGTGACACTGGCCCCAGTGTCAATTAATGCCCTTGCATTAATATATTTACCTTGATTATTCCTAATAGCTACCATAGCAGTTGGGCAAATGTTGATTACCGGTCCTGACGCATCGACAGTGGCCTCATCTCATTGTGATGGAGAGGGCGTTAACCTACGACCAAAACGCAGGTCATTGAACTGACTATTGGCTTGCTGGACCCGATATCCAGGCTGCCTGACTCCAGCTAGATTATACTGGTCTTGTTGACTCACAATCCTGGGAGGACTATCTCTTGGTGAGACCCTGTCCCTCTTGGGTGATGACCTACCTGATAAACTGACCTTATTTTGACCCAATTGACCAACTACCTGGCCTTCATTTGACCTTGAATTACGTGGCGACCTCCTGTTGTCACTCGTCTGAACATTAGAAGTCCTTTGGCTTCTGGACTCCAACCCGCACAGTAGGGTATTATGATCTTCTGACTTGCAATGCTTGCACCAATTTTTCTGAGTGCAGTCAGTGCTAATGTGATCCCTGAGACATCTGAAGCAATGCCTCTTATTCCATGCCCATTGCTTCCTGCTTGACGGGCTGAGCTTAAGGAACTCCCTACACTTGTAGAGACTGTGATTTGGTTCTGAACAATATGAGCAATTACGAGTCACCTGTTTTGATTGATTTACATTCATCTCAGGGTCCGCAGCTGTGACCATGCGCTGCCTTCCTGACGCTGACTGATGAGTTTTCCTGACTGCCCCACTAGTCGGTTTCATGGCTGATGGTGGGCTCCGACGGTCTTGATCCTGTACCGTTTGCTGAAGACGACACTGTTCATCTAACAGTTCCATGAGCTGACTGAAGGTTGGAAGCTTATCTGATTCCTTTCCATACCGCTCCTCAAATATGGTTCTGATTCGTGAAGTCAATTTCTGTAGAGTTAAAAATAAAAGTAAGTATGACCATTCTGAAACTGGTAACTGAAGTTTATCCAACGCCTGAACACTTTCTCTAAGAGGGTCATAAAATTCCCTTCTGATATCCGTGGTTCCGCTTACTGATGGTAGTTTGACAATCCGTTCTAAATATGAATCCGTCAACATCCTGATATTGTCATACCTATTCTTAAGGAGATCAAAAGCTACTCCATAGCTTGCTCCGTCTATTGGTAAGTGTCTGATAACTGATAAGGCCTCACCACCTACTGAAGCCCTAAGATAGTAGTGCTTTTCAGCGTCTGAAATGTCTGCCCTGTTATGAACCAATGATTTGAACAAATCGTAAAAACCCAACCAATCCATCATGTTTCCTGAAAACTTAGGTAATTCAATAAAGGGTAATTTTGCCTTTAACTGACCTGCATTTGGTGAATCTGATGATGTAGACGGACGAACGTTGACCTTTTCCTGCTCTGATACCATGCTATCAATCTCAAGGAACAAGTTGTTTATCTTCCCAAATTGCTCCATTATTAGTTCGAAATCGTCCCTATTTTCGAAATCTGATTCATACTGCAATATAGTTTCGTAGCATGATATGAATTCTATGTAATATTTATTGAAATGCTTGTAAGCGACTGCGGAGGCCACACTGGACTTACTATTTATAATAGTATCTGAGTAGTCGTTTAACATGCGAAACCTAGTCCTGAATTGGGCCTTAGCCGTTGAAAATTCACCCTTGGACATGATTATTTACTGAATTATTAACTTATAAAATGAATTTAATGACGAACTTTCGATAAAAATAACAATGAAAACAAACAATAACAATAACTCAACAGGTTATGTTACTTCTCTGACACTGACATTGACGTAAGTTGACATTGAATGAACTAATTTCACGTTCCGTTTACCAAAAGGTTGTAATGTTGGTATTTGACCATACCAACGGTAAAATGACTGAATTGGATGACAAATATGGCGTCAAATGGATTGAGATAAAAATTAATTTTCATAACCTAAAAATACCTTACACATAAAATGTTCCGTTCTGAATTTTCTGACGACACCTGATGATACACTGATTTTACGTTTAACACAATTCACCAACACAACACTTTTTCAATCTGATGTATGACGAAGTTGTTGACCGACGACTCGTCGACTGACCCGAAGACTGATGATTTTCTAATCCAACCTTGATGATTCAGCCACCTCCTGGCTGAGCGATGAATGAAGTTCGCTGACCACTGATGAATTGACTGACGCCGGTGCAAGCGACGCGAACCGGTCCAAACTTGTTGCGCGTGCGTGACACAACCCAAACTGCCGCTCCGGCTTCCTACTCACGCGATTCCACACGCTGAGTTCTTCTGATGACTGATGATCTTCCCCTCATGGGCCACCAAATACTGTTCACTCCGGTTGGCGGGTTCGAAGTGCAACCGGTGTTTCTGATGAGGTGGATGATGACTGAATTCTTGTGAACATTGGTGGCGAGATAAATGAAAGTTCTGACGATATTATTATCTTCGTAACTGATGTATTTGACAATTAAAATTATTACATGAGATGCGTTGAACATGCGTTGAACCGTTCCGTGATTTTCCAGAGAGAGAGAGGCTATGACAGTCCATAGATTATCACAAGTGTTGAACTAGTGTTCCATGCAGTAAAAAATTAAGTTTCAATACAGAATACAGATAAAATATGATCAAATTATGGAAGCCAAAACTTACAATTAATATTATTAAAATATGTACAAATACATGTTAATTTTCGATTAACACATGTCTTAGATGGTTCTTTTTCTCACGATGTTTTCCTTCACTGTTTTGAGAGCAGTGGTAATGAAATAAATTACACAAAGTAAAACGTCGTCGTCACGAATCGTCTACCGCGAAGACTTCATGCACGGGAGCAGGCTGGGTTTTGAGGTATTTTCGAACATCAAGATTAACAATAAAATAGAAATGATTCTAGTGACCCCTTCCAAAAGGAAGTTCTGTATCGAGATGACATCATCATATTGGTGGTGCTCTAGAGGTTGTTCGAGAATATGTTTACCTCAGGCTGACTGTGGAGTTTGATTAGAACAATTTTGAGAGGGACTCTCTATTAGAAGAATTCAGCTGGGTTAGGCAACATTTGGAAAGCATGGTTTATAGATTAGCTGCTGCATTAGGTGTCACAGGTTGGATTCTCACACATAAAAATATTTGTATAACCTATACAGATGGTTATTAAGCATTTTTTTTATTTTTAGGATGGGAAATCATCAAATGACCCCCCTCCCGCTCTGGGTGGAGCGGAAGGGAGTGTCAGACTTTTACTGACTAAAACCCACCCATGTTACTTCCTTAGTCCTTTATGTTCCGGGCCAGTGGTAACCCATTCGGACAATCCTGCTAAATTGTCCGAAAGGGTTACCGCTGGCCCGGAACAATCCCATCCTGAAAAAAAATAACCCTTTCGGACAATCCTGCTGAGTTATTAAGCATTGGGCTGCTTTTTTCTGATAATATATGTACCTACAATACTGAAGAACCAAAAATTAACCTTTTGACTGCCACATCAAAAAAGTTTAAACATGCTTTATTGCCAAGCTATGAATTACCTACAAAACAGACTTTTGTAGGTACTCGTGACCGTGGCATGCTGAGCACATTTTGGATTGTCATCTATACATGACAGTGGCAATCAAAAGCATAAAATAAATTGAAACAATATTGCAAAGTATCTTAAAATACTGAATGGAGGGCTATTATTCAGTACTTTCAAGAAACAAAAATAATACTAAGTTACAAAAAGTTTTAGCCAGGCACCTGTGATTCAACATTAGCAATTTCATCTTTGTCACCTTCAACCATATTACTTTGTTCTGCTGGAGAGATCCAGATGTAACCATTGTTACCAATGATCACTGATATGCCACAAGGAAGGTGGTGGAAATGGTTCTTCCTGCGTTTAATAAATGAGGGAAATACTTTGATGAGTATCCCTTGTGATAGCTGAAACAGAAATAGATACCATTTATTTGTATTCAAATCATCATCATCATCTCATTTTTTTTTCTGAATAAACTCTAATTTACTATAATGATATTCATGTAGATTAAGTGCAACAAGCTTTTAACATTTAAAACCATACTATTACTCTTACATTGAAACAACGGGCCTACCTTGCCATATTTCAAGCTCCTGGTGTGCAGAGAGAGAGAGCCATCTGAGAACACACTCTGTACCTCTGCACTGATCAGATCTCCCTCTTGTAAATGTTTCCTCATCATCTGTTCGTCTTCAGCAGATCTTCGCCTCTATAAAAGTTTCAAAATAACTTTTTTACTTATGTGTGTGTGCTTCTTCTTGCCTATGTATAACATTTGGTATACTACACAAAATTGCGATACCTAACTCAAGTCCAATTTAATGACAAAAATAAACAATGACCTACCAGTTCCCCACCAGGAAGATTCACAGCTGACAACTGAAGTACAGAGTCCAATCTTGAATTAGTTTCCACCTTCCATCTCCGCTGTTGGACTTCAAGGACTCGCCCCACAATAACGTCACCTATTTCACCAACGTACCGATTCTTTCTAGGCCGAATACATATCAACTTGTTCACTTTTTGCATAACCCCAGCTACTGCAGCTTTTAGAGAATCATCTACTGCATAAGTACCATGGCCACTGCAATAGAACATTTCAATTGAATCAAAATTATTTGTTTTTATTCTTTGATAATGAACTATAATTTCGGTTCTTAAACAATAGGTAAATAAATCTTACCGCATAAAGTCTTCCATGCCTGTCACAATCTGACCAGGAGTATAAAATCGAGGTAAATCATTGTTAGTAGTAAGTGTAGTAACAGAATGATTAACTCTTTCGGAGGCTAAACGTATTTTAACGTGACTCGTCATTTTATACGGGAAATGAATTACACTAATAATATAGTATCATATAATTTCAAAACAACACGCTACTTTTCTCAACATTCCCAACAAAACGAAAACGAAACCTTTCAGTGCATGCCTGTGCTGTGTGACCATAGAGCATGTGTGTGACCGTGTGACGCCTGACGGACAGTGTTTCCACTTTAAGGATTTCGTTTCCCCACGCCTCAATTGAGATTTCCCCTTCTCAGGACATTTTTCCCCTCAAAAAATATTCTGCTGTAACAATGTTACACAATATAATTTATAATTTCATATAAATTAACTTTGTTTATTATTAAACATTTTTTTAAAGTTTTTTTTCCTGTTTAAAAGTCAAATTCAAATAGTTTATTATCTCTTCACAAAACAATGGTATCATAAAAATTAGACAAGCTTAGAAACTAGTTTGTGAGAGACTGGTGTCTGCACTAGGAGTACCTGTATCGCAGATCACCAGAAAAGTACCTAGGTATGTAGTTAATTAAAAACATTTATTTATTTATTTTTTTGGCTTTGGGAACTTTCCATCTGTATTTTTCATTTATTTATTTATTTATTTCTGAGTATATTTCCCCTCATATAGTCTTTCCCCTTTTCCTTCCCCTCTAACCCTAATTTCCCCTTAAAAGGGGAACTTCCCCTCAATGTGGAAACACTGGTGACGGACGGCGGAACCATCAAACAAAAACAAAACCACAGACCATAGAGTACTGTTTGATAGACTCCAATAAAACAAACAACATTGGACTCCACAGACTCAAATTCAATATTTTTTAGGTTTTTTGCAATTTGCTGGTCAGTATTAAGTTGTACGTTGATTAATATATGATTTGCGGCCGTAACTAATATGTATTTACTGAATTATAATCCCCCTTAATATTATTGTAAACGGTAGTTTTACATTGTTTAGTTTTATTATAATCACTAAAACGGAAAATAGTTGATAAAACTAAACAATGTATAAAACTATCGTTTATAATAATAATGAGGGCGTCACTAGGCGGTCGGCGTAGAATCAGTATTAGAGATGGGCTTAAACGTTAAAAAATAATAACACTGCTAAATGCTAATGCTAAAACTAATTAACAGTTAAAATTAGCAGTTAAATTTAGCAACTGTTAATTTAATCACAGACAGATTGCGAACTAAATTAATTCTCATTTCCTTCATACTTTTCGTTTTCACAGGCTTAGGAGTAGGACTGTCAACTTTTTCTGTTGGCGTATTTAAAACAGTCAAACAATTGAAATTTCACTCACAACGCTCATAATCATTACCTACTACTTAGATAACAAAAACGTAAATATACTTCGTAACGAAGATCAGTCTTCAGTTAGTTAAATCAACTAAATAACAATCTGTCTGACTTAACAATGAACACAAAATAAACAGTTCACAGTTGCGAAATTACTAAATGCTGTTAAATCAACTAAATAGCAATCTGTCTGATTTAACAATGAACACAAAATTAACAGTTCGCAGTTGCTAAATTGCTAAATGCTGTTAAATCAACTAAATAGCAATCTGTCTGATTTAACAATGAACACAAAATTAACAGTTCGCAGTTGCTAAATTGCTAAATGCTAAGTTGAAAACTTTTCATGTGAAATGTGACTGCTATATTTAACAGCTATTTTAAAATTTATTTAACAGGTGTTGACACTAAAAAAATATAACAGTGTTAATTTAGCAGCTTATTAATTTTAGACCCATCGCTAACCAGTGGTCGGAGTAGGTAGATTGATTTTTGGTACTTGTATCATAAATGCACACAGAAAGAATAACATGGATAAGCCATTTTTCCGGAAAGTAATTCCGGTATTTCCGGATTCAATTAAATATTGTTAATGTTGGTAGTGATATTATTACTACTCAATTCAAAATTTAAAGGAAGGTATCAAAACTAAATTAATTCATTATTTATCTGTTGAATAATAAAAACAATCGAATTCCGATCGAAGCTTTAATATTTATTTTTTATTTTTAGCCTTTTATGGCTAGATCTTTTATAGATAGATATAAATTTCGGCTAACTAATGAAATTCTGACTACCACCAATTCCGGAGGAATGTCCATAGTAATATATACGTTTCGGATCAATGACCCCAGTTCAATCTACCTACTCCGATCTATGCTAATCAGTATGATGAGAATCCATGTTCAAGAATGGTTACAGATTAGAGACATGAAAGTACGAACTACGACAGTACTTGGTAATTCCATGCTTTGAAAAATGTCAAAGCATTTGACATTTGAACAAAACAAAATTAAAATGAACTGACTGGTGACTGAGAGTTTTTGGCGGGATTTCTTCGAGTGAAGTCTAGTTGGCTGTTTTAATTATTCGCAAATTGATTCCTAGTGGATATTGTGATGTAAAATTGGTGTAGTTTTGTATCTCAAGTGTCTGCGCAACTGGACAATATGTGGAATCATTGAAACAGATGCGATCCCGGTAAAATGGAGCTGAGAATTTTTTTGTAGTTTTGGCTACCTCAGCGAAGTTTACCGGGAAACTTGATTCGATACATTTGCTGCCAAATACTCCTAATACATTAGAATGTGTGCACCCATATTCTAATGTCATGTTAGACTAAAAAATAGTAACTGATGACTAGGCAGCATGGTCTCAGATCTTAGCCTTTAAAAAAAAAAAAAATGAACTGACTGAAGTCAAGAAAATTTGTGAAATTATAAAAGCAAATCTAAACTTGGACTAATATTATTTAAAAAAATGGCTGGAATCTCAGCTGCAAACGCAGCCCCTATTACGGCCACCGACAGTTTATCACAAGCGTTAAAGGCTAACATAATTCCGAATCAAGAATACTTACTACAGGCAGGTTACTCAACCTATATTTTTTCGATATTTACTGATTATTTGAATTGTTTTTATAGTTATTTTAATGTTACGTTAAGGGCTCCGTGTTGGATGCGGCTGTAGAGGTCTTACTTCATCGCCTGCGTGGGCTGTGTGATAATGTCGACGCTGGACCAGAGACCTTTGATGATCAAGAAGTTTGCTTTAGTTTGCGAGATCCCAACCAACAGGTAAAGTTAATTTAATACAAATACAATAATTTAATGTTACCAGCGCGTGCGTGTATGACCAGATCTATGATCGTAGCAGGTGGAATTCTTTAGTTTCTGCCTTCTGCTAACCCCTATGGGAAGGCGTCATTTTATGTATGTGTTTATTTAATAACATAAATATCTGCCTCATTGTGTAAAGCACATAAGATTGTATTTAAAAATGGTTTTGAATAAGTATCAATTAAAACATAATTTATTATTTAAATTTCCAGGCTGGGCCGTTGATGCTGCGGGTTAGAAAAGCTCTGGACCAGCGTGAAATGCCATTCCAGCTCCGCTACATTGGTCAGCCAGATCTTGGAGATAAAAACAGGCCCACAGTAGTTCGGTCAAGTCTTGATATTGCTTGTAGTGGAATGCTTATTGACTTCCTGAATGAACTGGGCTGCAGAATTGAATTTGAATACAGTGTGAAAGGTAATTTTTGCACAAATATTTTGTCATGTTTCAAGAAAACAAATGTTGCCCTAAGGAAAAGGCTGTTAGTTCATATAGATACCTACTTTTACCTTCTATTTGTAAACATGGGTATAGTCGCCGACACATAACTTGGCAAGGGTCCTCCCATTTTCCTCTCCTTTCTTTAACTTTCTTCTAAACAGACCTGTTTAAACCTAAATGATGGCAAAAACCATAGAATAATGACAATAAAAGTGTAATTGTTTTTGTTGGACTAAGTGTGCATGCACTAACTTATTCCCACTACGCCAAAATCTTGGCAAGTTACATTACTGTCAATGTTTCCTGTACATCTGTCTCTTTTGTTGTTGATTAAATAATTCGATTTTTAGCTGATAAATTAATTACTCATGCAAAGTGGAATATATTGCAATTATTATACTTGAACTTTGTAACATGCAGTTTCAACTCAAATGGCAATTTGGAGTTGATGATAAGATGCTGTTCATAATTTATGCCCAATACAAGGAAAGTTTATTTGTAACCATGTAAATATTACTGTAAATACAATACACAAAATAAGCCACTGTTGTGCTCATGTTAAGATACATACATTACAATTACATTAATTTTCATATTCATCATCATCTGCCTAGCCTCTAACAATGTTGGGGTCGGTTTCCAGTCTAACTGGATGCCGCTGAATACCAGTATTTTACATGGAGTGACTGCCTATCTGACCTCCACAAATCAGTTACTGGGTAATAAGATACTCCTTGGTAAGACTGGTTGTCAGACTTTCGGGCCTCTGACTACCCATAACGACTGTCAAAGATCCACAAATGACAGCCGGGACCAACGGCTTAACATGCTTTCCGATGCACGGAGGGTTCACGGTATGTAAAGATGGTCACCCATCCACAGACCAACCGCGGCAAGCGTAACTTAACCTGATCGATCGACCTCTGCGGCTGTTATTATTTAGCCACGGGCCCCACATTCATTTTCATCCTATAATCTATAATTATTTCCTAAATTGGATATCAATTGGTTTTTAATTATTTACTTTTTAATTTCACAGGTTACATGTTCAGAAAAGGACGAATGAAGATCACAGTTGCAAAGGTTTTCAAGATATCCCAAGGGTCAATGCCCCCAGAGCCTATATCTCAGAGTTATCTAGTTGAACTATCCGTAAGTAACAGTTTTCTGACAGTTGTAAGTATAATATGTCAGATAAAACTAGTGATTCCCCAGTTGCAACTCAGATGGCTTAAGAGCCATTGAGATCATTTATTGTTACATATTAGGATATATGATAATTATATAATATGTCGAAGCCAACTGGTTCAATTTGTCATTTAGTTAACCGCCTAGCCTCTTAATTAAAGGGGGCCGTTCAACGAACATCCTGAATGATATTCAATTATAGTTTAGGTTGAAACTGTATCCAATCACGCGCGAGCCCAATTGGTCGCAGTAACTAAGCCAGGGAACCCTGACCAAATGGGTTAGGTTTGTTAAGAACTGATCAACCGCGTGCAAGCCGAGAGAGTGAAGCGAGACAAGCACTATTTCCAAAGGTCAGGCGGTTAACTAAACGGCTAATTAAACCAGTTGGCTGCGACATATACATAAGGATTAAAACCTATTAAACTTTGAAAATCCAAGTGTGTCCCTAGGAGTACACATCACATATCTTTCAGTTGTTTTGTTTATAATGCAAGCTGAAAATGGCATTCATTTCAAATCTTGGCGTGTTCCATCATTTTTCAGCATCCAATATTTATAATAATAGTAATCGTCTTCCAGACCGCCTATCTTAACGAAGACTAACCTTCGGCGAGGGAGACATTATACAGGATGTAATTTTAATCACCGTTATCCTCTTAATGGGACATTGTACTCGTCATTATGAACAACTTTTACTATGGGGCCAAACCTAAAATCGTGAAAAAAAAATCAGCTGTTCCCTACATTTATGTTCGCATAACTCGTCAAAATGTAGGGAACAGCTGATTTTTTTTTCGCGATTCCAGGTTAGGTCCCATAGTATAAGTTGTTCATAATGATGACTACAATGACCCCTTAAGAGGATAAAGGTGATTAAAATTACACCCAGTAGTGTATAGTGCACAAGTGTGACAGAGGTGCACTCTCTATTCTTTAATTGTCATAGTAGTCAGATGGAATGGCATGCAATCCGATACGACCGTAAAGAGATCAGGCGCAGGACCCATGGCTTAAACGTGCTTTCCGAAGCATGGGGTATCACAACTGCCAATTTCCAAACTCCAGGCTGTTGTGAAGAAATTGCTAATCGTAAAACTCAATAACATTGCCTGACTTGGGAATCGAACCCAAGACCCCACGCTTAACAGCCGCGCTTGCGAACACGAGACCAACGAGGCAGTTTTCAGTCCAATATTTATATACAGTACCCAAATAACTTTTATTTTTATTTATCATCCAGGTGCTTGCACCACAAGGTCAGGATATGATAGCAGAGGACATGCGCGCGTTCGCCGACCAGCTGCGCCCTCTCGTACAACTGGACAAGATTGACTACAAGCGGCTCGGGAACATGGCCGGGACATAACCCATGTTTCTCGCTCCGACTGCCCTCACACTGGCCGACGCGTCGTCATGGACTCAAATGTAGGTTAGTGTGAAGACAGCCATTGTTGTGAAAACAAGTGGTAGCTCCTTAATAGAAATGGACTTTTAATTTATAAAGCATTGTTATATAAAACTGTAAAAAGGCCATGATTGTGTGCAAAATAACTTATTCATATAAGGGTTTTTTAAATCAATGCTGCCAAAATTGCCAATACTGATTAAAAATACCCTTATATGTGTAAGTTTGCAGTACCCGAATAAGTTAACTGTACTCCAATGTATAAAAATACAATATATCCAATTATTAGTTCATAATTAGGAGTACATAGTAGGATGTTTATTAACTGTTTGATAATAATATTTCAATTCAATTATCTGTTGGTTAAAACAATAGTACTGCTATATAATAACTAAACACTAGGATATTTATTTTAATAATTAGTTAAGTTAAGCCGATAATCATATCAGAATAAATAATAGTTGGGATATTTGTGTAATTGATTTGTCTTTTCGTACAGAATAGAACAATTGTGATGACTGATTGATATTCGTCTAAGAGTACTAGGTTTAATTTTATATAATACCGAAAATAAAATACTTTGTTATCATACAAAATCTGGGTTCTTCTTTGAATGTTTGACTATGACATGATCCTCTCCGTAGTCCTCATCTTCATGTTTGTATCCGTGAACGTAAGCGAAGTTCCCGAAGAACAGGCACTTTTCGTATTTCATTGGGGCAAATTCTGGAAAATACAGGTAAATAAATATAGCCAATATAGTCAATTACTGGAAATAATACAGGTATTTCCAGTAATTGACTATATTGGCTCTCAAAACGGTGAAGGAAAATATCGAGAGGAAACCGGCATGTCCTAGAACCAAAAGTTCGAAGACATGCGACATCTACCAACCCGCACTCGGCCCGCGTGATAGATTACAGCCCAATCCCTCTCAAAGAGAGTTGGACTGTGTCCCCGCAATGGGGACATTAAAGACTGATTATGTTGTATGTGTATGTGACTTTATTGGAGTGTATATTACTTAGTAGCTGTTGCCCCCGATTTCGTCTGCGTGTATTTTGTATTTTTAGTACAAATATCCAGGATGAAAATAAGTCTAATTTCATAAAGATCGGTTCAGTGGTGTAGGCTGTGAGACAGACGTAGACGTTACTTTCGCATTAATAAGTATGAATATAGTTTAAGCAACATGGGAGTCTTATCTTTTAAAGCCAGCCTCAAGAAAAAAATAATATTTCCATTCTGGGGCGTAGCTACCTCCGTTTTAGCCGTGTTAATAATAGTGGTCCCCAAGCTACAAGGGACCCCGGGCTACGAAGTATATAAGCAAAAATTCGTAATATATTATCTAAAACCATAAATTTTTTTTTTTTTTTTTTTTTTTTCTTCTGGCTTCGCACGGTTTGTGCATTTAGCCAATGTCATGTTATTTAGTTTTAGGAGACAAAGGTAGGGAAACTGGAATTTATAAATATTATCTAAAACGGAATTTGGGATATAGGAGCAGTAGGATTCTATCTAAAAACGGTAAAAATGAATGATGAGATAAAATAAATAGGCGAGAAAAAAAAAAATTAATAATAATAATATTTATACATTACAATTTAATATTATTAATGATAATGAATGAAGCTATACATTTATATACAGGTAAACTATTTGTACAAAATAAGGAAAGAACTGAAGTAGGAAAAGGAATACGGAGAGACAATAGATCACTGAGAAAGGAAGAACGATCATATAGAGGACAGGAGAAAAGAATGTGGTTCAAGTCGCCCACATCTGTGCCACACGAACAAGTGGGGTCGTCAATGATATGTAGCTTGGCAAGATGGGCTGGAGTGCAAACATGACCCAGTCTCATCCGTATAAGAATGGAGGTCTCCATCTTACCAAACTCAGCCCTACCAAACCACGGTTTTTCCGGAACGTCAGGTTGAATTAATGAAAAATAACAGCCTTTTGATTTGCTACTGATATCCCAAGCTATCTTCCAAGTGTCTCGAAGAAAAGTTTTTGGTAGAGTCACAAGATCAGTGCTAAAATTTACGTAAGGAACTAAGTCTCCACACTGCACCGCATCACCGGCGAGTGTATCCGCCACTTCATTGCCGTGAATTCCAGCATGGGCCGGAATCCACGCAAACTGTATAGAATTACCCTCAGAGATGGTTCTGAACGCAAATTCTCTTATTAAATAAATGATAGGAAACTGCGATTTATGTTCGAAAGGGGATTTGTTGATAGCTAGAAGAGCACTTTGAGAATCTGTAAAAATTATAGTTTTTTTGAGTTTAAAAAGGTGGGAATATTCTAAAGCTTTTAAAATGCCGAAACATTCCCCCGTAAAAACAGAAGTTTCCGGAGGCAGTTTTATTTTTTGGACGATGTTGTATTGAGAGTGATACGTACCTATCCCAACACAACCCGTAGGAGAAAGCTTGGCAGCATCCGTAAATACATGGTGATACTCTAAGTGTTCCGCCAAAAAAAAATTAAAACTTGAATTTTTGTCAAGGTCTGATTTTTTAACACAGGTAAAATTAAGGGTGGGGCTGAACAGTAAACTTTCATAACTACAGTTAAACATGGGAAGTTTATTGGAACGGTGAATAGGAGAAGAAAGTGAAAGGAATTTTTTATAACTTATAACTAGACAGGGAGCACGTTTATGGGACCAGTAGTCTGAAGATTCTATTTGTAACACTAAAGAGTCTAGTTTAGGAATGAGAGGATGAGTTGATGACTGAAGAATCCGGAACAAATATTTGTCAGATAGGAATTGTCGTCTCAGATGTAAAGGTGCTTCCCCACATTCAATTTGGAGTGCATTAATGGGACTGGACTTCATGGCACCAGATAAAATGCGTAGAGCTTTGGATTGGATGCGATCCAACTTTTTAAAAGCCATAACGCTACCAGGTTCCAGTAGAAACGATCCATAATCCAGAGTGCTTCTGATGATTGCATTGTAAATAAGTTTCAATGAAAAGGGGTGCGCACCCCACCATACTCCAGAAAGGCATCTAAGCATGTTTATATGATTTTCACATTTGTTAATAATATAATCACAATGAGGAACGCTACTTAATTTACCGTCAAGTATTACACCTAGATATCTGAAATTATCTTTAATCGGGATAGGAGTTTCCTTATAAAATAGATTTATTGTGGGAATATTTCTCTTTCGGGTGAATAAAACGGTCGCGCTTTTAGACGGGGATATATCCAAGCCGTTAAGATGTAACCATGACTCCAAATTAGATAAAGCGGAATTGATAGCCTGGCTAGCCTGTTCGACGGATTTGCTTGAAGAATATAACAACAAATCGTCGGCATATTGAAGAACACTAACATGGTCAGTTATGGACGAGTCTAAATCAAAAGTGTAAATATTGTATAGAAGGGGACTGAGCACGGAACCCTGTGGGAGGCCTTTCCACACAAGGTGAGATACCTCTTGATCTCCAATTAACATACTAATAGAGCGTTCAGTCAGGATATTTATAATAAAATTCGACAAATTCAATGGAACCCCTAAGGCTCTTAATTTATTTTGTAAAACTGATAATATAACATTATCATAAGCTGAATTAATGTCAAGGAAAACCGCGACCGTGGATTGATTAGTAGAAAATGAAATCCGAATATCCGATATTAAAATGCTTAAACAGTCACTGGTACTTCTACCTTTTCTAAAGCCATATTGTGATTCTGCCAAAAGACCCTTACTTTCAACAAACCATTCTAGGCGATTTTTAATTAAGTGTTCAGCTAATTTCATCAGAACGGAAGACAAAACTATGGGACGATACGAAGACGCGTCAGATGGGATTCTATTTGGTTTAAGGAATGGCAACACCATTTGACGTTTCCATTCAACAGGAATGTTTCCAGTGATCATAATAGAATTGATAAGATGTAAATAATAACTGAGGACGTCTTCATTTAAATTAGCAAAAAACGAATATGGGATGCCATCACTGCCTGGTGCAGAATCCTTAGTTTTATGAATAACACCCTTTAATTCTGTAAGAGTGAATGGGCCATTTAGAGTCGTATGAGTGTCTTGGTTATGGGATTCGTTGGCTAATGACAGTATTGGTATTAAGGACAGGTTAAGGTTAATATCCTCAGGAACCCAGGGCGGCGCTAAATTATCTAAAAATTCGCTGGCTAAAGAATCAGGTATAGGGGAAGGGTTCTTATAAATGGATCTAAACCTACGGATATTACGCCAGACAAGCGTTGGGTGAGTGTTCGGTGAAATTGATGAGCAGAAGTTACGCCAAGACTCGAATTTTTTCTTCTTAAAAAGTTTATAAGTTTCGTTATTTAAGTTAGTAACAGTTTCAAAATTAATATCAGACATATTAACGTTATAATTGTATTCCGCCTCTTTACGTTTGTTAACCAATTCTGTACACTCAGAGTCCCACCATGGAGGCGAGGGAATTGTACTATTATTGTTATTTTTTACAGGAAAAACTACATCTGCAGCTTCGATTAACAAAAGTGCTAAAGCTTCAGCACAGCTGTTTTCATTGTCATCAGAAATTACAGGCAATGAGCAAAGCTTGCTGTCAACAATGCTTCTAAATTTGTCCCAGTTATTATTATTTCTACTAGGCAATTTATGTTTTAAGTTAGATCTCCTTGATGATGCCTTTGATTTGGAAAGAGGGTAAGAAATAACTATTGGGAAATGGTCACTACCATGAGTGGAGGTTAGAGGATACCAAGTTAATAAAGAGGCTAAGTTTGGAGAACAGATAGATAGGTCAATTGCACTTTGATTTTGGTTGGGATCTGAACGACGAGTAGCAGCTCCTGAGTTCAATATGCATAAGTTATGTGAGTCTATTATATCTAGTAATTCCTCTCCATGACAATTAGAAACAGAACAACCCCATGATTGGTGATGGCAATTAAAGTCCCCCAATATTAAGAAAGGCTTTGGAAGAAAAGAAAAGAGATTATTCATCTCTTGAAGAATAGAAGAAGAAGGGTGAGGAATGTATATAGAAACAAAACAAGTTTGGTGCACCTTAATAGCTACAATAGAAATTTCCTCATTATGAGGAGGTAATGAAACAATAGAGAAAGGAAAAGAGTTCTTGATAAGTATAGCTACACCACCATACCCATCAGATCTATCCTCCCTAATGGTTAAATAACCATTAATTTTAAAAATATGATTTGATTTGAGCCAAGTCTCTGCTAAAGCAAAGACAAATGGCTCATATTTGTTTAAAAGGTATATAACATCACTCTTTTTGTTTACTAGACTGCGGCAGTTCCACTGGATTATATTGGATGTGTTGTCCATTATGAATGGATTGAGGTACATTGAAAGTTGAGGCAACGTTGGACGGTGAGATATTGAACTGAGAAAGAAGATTGTGTAATGCAGAGAGAAAATCATTTATAGAAAAGTTTACATCATTTTTATCATTATTTTGATTATTAGAAAAACCACAACCATTAGATGGCTGGGGAATTGTAAAATCATTAAGAATAGCATTATGGGCCTCTTTATTGTAACCTTGTATAGATTTGGGTGGGGAGCGTGGTTTCAGGAAGACTGTCTTTTTATAACTACCTGAAGCCTGCATTCTATTAGGTGAAGATATTGATGGAGTATCTGCAAAGTTTTTAGAAGGAGAAGATAAGAGTGTGTCAGCATACGATTTAGTTACTGGGGGATATACTTTTGCTGCTTCAGCATAAGAAACGGAGCTATGTGCCATGTATGATTTAATCTGTTTCTGTCGAGAGAATTCAGGACAAGATTTATTAATAGCATAGTGAAAGCCAGAGCACAGGCAGCAAGATGCATTTTCTATTTCCCTTTCACAGCTATCTCCAGTATGGCCTTGACCACATTTATAACAGCGAGGTTTAGACCTGCACTGAATTTTAGTGTGCCCAAAACGACAACAATTGTAACATTGTACAGTAGGGAAAATATATAAATCAACAGGTAATGCATTATAACACATAAAGATTCTTTTAGGTAGAATCTGTCCATCAAAAGTAACAACTATGGATTGGGATGGCTTCCAAATGGTTGTACCATCAACAATGGATTTAAAATTAAGGCGTCTGATTTTTAGAATTGGACCGCAACCAATTGGAACTGTAATATTATCAATAACTTCCTCTGGAGACCATTCTGCAGGAACACCACGCACTAGACCCATTCTTGTAACATTAAAAGTGGGTATAAAAGCTTTGTAATTATATGTTTCCAGACTACTATGTGAAATAAAAGAATTTGCATCCAGAAAATTGGAAAATGAGAGTGAAATTTTATTGCGCCCAATTTTTTTGACGCTACCATTTATAATGTTTTGGAAGGCGTTGTGTTTAAGGAACTTACCAAAAGTGATGGGGTGCAATGTAGTACCATCATCAGGAGAGATAGTTTTCTTCTGTAAGTGGATAATATAAGGTGCACTATCGGTTTTGTCGTATGTTTTACGACCAATTTGCGCGGGAACAGCTACGGATGGAGCATGAATATCAGCAGCAACGGTTGGTATTACAGAGCAAATAGGTTCTGTTAAAGATGTAGGATCAGTGCAACCACAACCCGACGACTCGGAACCGTGGTTATTTCGGGTGCGACGGCGTTTGTTACAATGCTTGCAGACATGTACGCGGCTTCTTTTCCGGTGACGAGCCGAGGACGACCCATCAGTATCCATGCCTGACTCATTACTTACAGTTACAAAATTGCCTGCCGGGGGAACAAAGTCCCCCGGGTCTGGCGGGTCGTTCATTACACGGCTTCAACCAAAAATGGAGTAAAAACTTACCACTACCGAAGAAATAGAACAGAAAAACTACAAATTTATAAATAAAAGAACTTAAAGCACTAAAACTAAGACTACTGTTCCTATATTAACGTAATTTAAAATAATTAATCTTAAATTCAAAAAGGACGCGTCCGCCAAGTTGAACGTTTCCCGCGCTTTATCAAAACCATAAATTGTTATTGATAAGAGGCCCGTAATGATTGAATACCTTATTAAAATTATAGCAATTTGTTTATGACTGCAAAGGATACAAGCTACAGGCGCGGTCCAATTCTCAAGCTCTTGCATTTATTTATTAGTAAATCCATAGAAAATCTAATCTATCCGAGTCAGGATGCTTCAATTTTCGAGGTCGCTTTGCCTGCTCTTGCATTTTCTTAGTAAGATGACATTGGCAGTTTAATCTATAGATCCGAGTCAGTGTTCTCCAATTTTCTAGTTCGTTTCGCGCTCTCTTGCATCCTCTTAGTAATATTACAATGGCAACCAATCCGATCACGGTCCAGAATGCTCCAATTTTTAAGCTTGCTTCACCAGTTCTTCAATGAACACTTAACGTATCCGAGTCAGGATTCTCCAGTTTTCTAGTTCGCTTTGCTCGCTCTTGCATCCTCTTAGTAATATTACAATGGCAACTAATCCAATTCCGGTCCAGAATAATCAAATTTTCGAGCTTGCTTCGCCCGTTCTTCAATGAAACTTAACGTATCCGGGTCAGGATGCTCCAATTTTCTAGCACGTTCTTCCGCTCTTGCATCCTCGTAGTAAGATAAGGTCACACTGACAGCCTACCCTCCCGACTCAGTATGCTATTTTATTTATTTCCTATTGAGCTTCACCACAGTCGGATAAAAAGAGTGATACTCAGATAGGTACATGGGCCCTGTGTTAAAATATGTTTAGGACTAGTTACGGCAATGATTTGGAGAGCCACAAAATTAGATCAATAAATTGACACAGGCTGTGTGTAAAACAACTCTTGCACGAAATTTAGAAATTACCTACTTATAGCTAATGCCTAGAAACCTTAGTGATCCTTTACTAGGGGATAACATCTGAAGTCTACGTAGATTAATCTCTTCATTTCTCTAGATCTAAGTCTCTAAAAGAGTGCTTTAGACTTCAAGTGTCGTTAGGGAGATCTACAACTGACGTCTAGAGTGGTCACCACGTGTCAGACCCCTAACAATCGTACTCGAAACACCCCCGTGGTGGCTCATTCACACCAATCACACCCACACGGTGGCTCATTCACACCATTCATTACACATAATATGTTTGAGTGAATACAATGCCACCTTAGATAAATGAACTTTAAATCGTGCCTGACATCAGTTATTGTTTATCAACCAATATTTTAGTAGTAGTGATTGACAAGTGAACTAAAATGTATGATTACGTAAAGATAAATCATGACCGTAGCAAGGTAATAAGACGCAAACCCACAAATCATGGAAACGCTAATAATATGCTTAAGAAACAAACCGGTGCCTTCTATGCAGTTGTACAAGTCCATTACGCAGTGATTGTCGAATATATGCGTGTCGTTAGATGTGAAGTCGAACGCACATATTTTTTGAAAATACGTGGGACATACGCCGCACCTGTGGGATGTAATAATTGTTTATTTATTCTAGTAAATAGTCGTTTGACCTCAATTTTAAACTTTGTAAATGACCTGACAAAACAGTTGAACCGATCATTCATATACCTACTGCATTTATAATTTACTTTAATCTCCTAATTAAAGTAAATTATAAATGATGGAGGTTTATCATAACATTAATTAAGATTGCTTGCAAAAATAAGGTGGGACCTATATATCTTGGGAAATATATACCTTACATAAACGATATTAGTTCAGTAATACAACCTATGGCCATCTGGTGCGGGTTCCTTTTTAAAAAGTAGTGGTTGTACGGGTCCATAGTCCTGGGCCTCAACTGCACCTGTAATGTTGCAGAATAACAATTAAATGCACATAAGTGTTATAAACCTTCAGTTTGCTGAATGTTCATAAAACAGCGATATTTTACACTTACTAAAAACAAATAGAAGTAACCACAAATCCAATCTTACATCCATATTTTTCTTATAAAAAGAAATTGTTCAATGTAGTTTCTGACTTTCTTATCATTTAATTAAATGCTCATGATAATTATGAGATCAAAATAATGAAATTTACAATGGACCACGAAGTGTTTTTTGAGTTTTCTTTTTCCAATCTTTGAGTGTAGTCAAAGTCACACATTCGTATTTTCTAGAGAGAGAATTTAAATACTCAGCTAGCTGTCCGAGGTACTTATTATGTAACATTAAAAACAGGTCCGTTGAAGAGTTTGACGACGTTGATTTTCTAAGCCATGATATACATGTGTAACGGCTGTACCTAAGAGGCAGAAAGGTAGGTAGTGATGTGGCGACTTGCGAGGCGAGTGGCGACGAACGTGAGCGGTATCACGATGCCGCTGATGACTCACTCTACCAGCCAGCTCCGTCGCAGATCATTATTATAATGAGATGCACACCCCCTGACCTCAAGGTATAGATAAGACGTGCCAAGTTGCGAAGTCCTTTAATTACTATTTCTGTTACTGACTGATGTTTTTGTTTTGACCAGATAGTGGGAAAGGCCAGCTTACAACGTGATTACTTCATATTAGGTAAACGGTGCCTGATGCATTCACCAGCTTGTCGGTCGATTTTGTAGTTTGGAAAACACGTTCTAATAAAACCTGTTGTTTATCGTGGTTTATTGTCCTATTTGCATTCTATTGTTCTGTAGTATGCCCCTTTAGAACCGTGAGGTTAAATTCAAGTATCAAGTACCTAAACCCAACGACTCCTGTCAACGTTGATTAGACATCCTTTACGCACGAATCACGATTACTCATTATTATGCATCATGCGTAGACACTTATGAACATAGCAAAGGCGCGTAGGCCGATCGGTTGCGTGGGTAGCATGACAGGTAGGTGCTGTGGGGAGCGGGAGGAGAGGATGCAGGGGGGGGGCATCGGTGCTGTCCGCACCAGACTCGCTGGCGCTGCGTAGCCGTGCCGGTTTACCTTGACGCTCACCCAAGCTGGGAGGGCCCTTAAATACTGATACTTAGGTACTTCAGATTACTGCGTTCGAAACTAATGGTTGATTTGCCTGATTTCCAATTGCACTCAGTTGTGAAAATGATTGTGTGCGATTGTGTACCTACATACGCTGCTTGCTGTCGATGAAACAACGCAAGTAGTAATATTAATGATAAGTTCCCATCATGATAAGGATTATTGAGACTTTCAAATAAAAATGTATAGGTACAAAGTCTAACAGAATTTACATATCGGCAACCTTTTTGTGCATGTAGGTTGGCATGGTGATTATAACGGGACAGTTTAGTCAGAGCAGACTATAGTCTGTGCTATAGTAGCTAGAGTAGTCGTCCGAAATATTATTGACATCTTACGAGGACAAGCAATGCTTATTGTAAAAAATGCAAATATCAAATGGTCAAACAAGAATCTGTGGAAGGCAATAGTAATTGCAATAGCAATTGCGGACAATGATGTCGAAAAATGGGTAAAATTGCAATACTTACGTCAATCATTAGTCATAAAAGTACGTAGGTACTACCGAGGTGCTTCTTTTTATTATTAACTAGCACTTTGTCCGCGACTTCGTTCGCGTAGCTTTCGTACTTTCCTCAAAAAAAATATCTGCCCCTAAAAAGGTAGTTTTCGAAAAGGACATGTCCAAAAATGTATGGACCAAAAACCCAGAATCGACAGGAATGAAATGTATACCAGTGGATTGACATTGAAATATAATATAATGTTACCAAGGGGGCAACCCTGAAATCGTTATAGTATAGGAGCTAGGAGCAAAATAAAATGAGAAAAAAAATTCGTTTAAAACAATAATAAAATAAGTTTACGTCATGTTGTGGCTTAATATGACGTTGTTTTAATGTTGTATCGCTTGTGATAATTATCATCAACACATTTCACAAGCAACAGCAACATAATAACAACATCATATTAAATCACAACATAACAAACACTCTGTTTTTTGTATATTTTTTTTGTTTTGGCCCATAGACACTACAATCGTTACAGTACTGTGTGTATTATTGGTAATTCTGTGGCTAAAGATTGCAAATATAAAAATAATTGGTATAGTATAGGAGCTAAGAGCCATGTTGTGGGTGAGAATATCGTTGTTAATCATTTATTTTCATAATGTAAGTCTTATTGTGATAAGTTCTAATGATATTTCCTATAACAACAACGACATTCTAATCCACAATAACTTGTGTTACACATGAATGTACAAGCAAAAGAAATACTCTAACTTTTATACTTATTTTTGTTCGCTCATAGATACTACAATCAACGTATTGTGTGTTATTGGTAATTATGTTGCTTTGGTTAAAAAAAAAATCAACAATTATTATCATAAAAACTTTATTGCCCAAATAATCAAAGAAAATACAGTTTGGAACTATACACAAACTATACACGAACTAAAAACATGTACGCGGTTTTGTTGTAATTGTAACAGTAATCTCTTTTATTTATTAATTATTTTCTATGTCCAAACATACTAAGTCTAAAAATCCCGCAGGTTGAATCAAATCACCTTCGTTCCTCGCCCATGCAAGATAATATATGATACTTATAACGCCCCCCACGTCACCCCGTCCGCCGCGCCGCGCCCGCGCATAATAGCCAGTAGCAACTGTGTATTTTTTTATTTGCAATCCTTAGCTACAGAATTACCAATAATACACACAGTACTATAACGATTGTAGTATCTATGGGCCAAATAAAAATAAAAAAAACATAAAAAAAAAAGAATTTTTTACTTATTTTATTTTGCTCTTAGCTCCTATACTACAACGATTTCAGGGTTGCCGCTTTGGCAACATTATATTATATTTAAATGCCAATCCATTGGTACACAGTTCATTTCTGTCGATTCTGGGTCATTTTTTGGACATCATCTTTATGTTAAGTTTCTATTGTAAGACTTAAACAATATTTATACTCATTTTCGAGTTTATTGAAGCAAGTAGTAAAATCAACCCCTTAAACTGCGTTAGGAGTTGATTTTTGAAAAACCCTGGAACACATACATTTTTTTTTTGTTTTAAGTATTAGCTTTGAGTTAATCTGACAGTGTGTAAGATTTTTCCTTACTAACTTTTAAACGCTCTTCTAAATTCTATATGAAGGATGATTAAAAAAAACTAAAAGTTATTCTTTAGTATTTACTGAGTCAAATATTGTCATTAACCATAAGGAATAAGATTTTTCATATAAACTTTGTGCTCTCTTTTCACTCCCACAGGGGTGAAATTTTGGAAAGTCCATTGGAATGTTTCCATAACTTAACTCAAAGATTATCCTAATCCTAAATCCATACTATAAAAGTAACTCTGTCTGTATGTTACCTTTTCTCCCATAAGCCGCTGAACGGATTTCGATAAAATTTGGCAGAGTGATAGATTGCATTCCGGGGAAGGACATAGGGTAGTTTTTATCCCGATATTCTCACGGGATTGACACTTATGAGGGTGAAACCGCGTGGCGCTGCTAGTAATATTACAAATGCGAAAGTAATTTTGTTTGTTTGTAACCTTTTCACGCCTAAACCAATGAACCGATCATCCTGAAATTTTGCATATACTTTGTCAGGTCTACAGAAAAAGATATAGGGGTACCTTTCATCCCGAAAAAAGTACTGTTCCCGAGGAAAACAACAATAACGTTATTATGATAATAGATGGCGCCACGTGTCTTTCGAATCAAAAGCAGGACGTCTGTCGGGTCAGCTTGTATTTTATAAGTAGGTACCTATTTTTGAGTTAAGCCACGCGGTAATATCCTCCCCTTAAAAATTAAAATTTAAAAATTAATAAGGTAGGTACCCCTTTTTGCCCTGTCACGGTTCGATTTTCAAAAACCCAAAAACTTATTATTGTTTATTTTCTGTCAAAAATAAGTTTCGGAGTTTATCGGTCCGCGCGTTATCATTCAAGCCAAATTTTTAGTTTATAGATCAGTGGAATTCTTGCATGGGTGCCGGGAGGGGTGCTAGAGGGTGCACTTGCACCTCGACTTCAAAATAAAATGTAGGTGTAAAAACATTCAGAACTAAAAATATCCGAATACGCCTAAAAGATAGAGAACTCAACCCATTTGAGGCGAAATCCTAAATTTTTCGATTGTATTCTCTCTCTCTCTCAATACTGGTATTCAGCTGCATCCGGTTAGACTGGAAGCCGACCCCAACATAGTTGAGAAAAAGGCTAGGCAGATGATGATTCTGCAATCTCTAGATTTTAAACCTTTTTTGCATTAGTCAACAAAGTACCGAACTCATATTTCGTAAAATCTAATCGACTTAAGGCTCCTACAAACAGGCGCGACACACGATATAATCGCGCGCGACACAAAGGCACCGCTCGTTGCGCGACTTGCTGTGCCTTTGTGTCGCGTGTCGTGTCGCGCCTGTTTGAAGGAGCCTTTAAGTCGACAAAGTGAGTCCTTGTATGTATGGACAAGCGATAACCTAACATATCCACTATATCATAGATGAAGTTCAAAATTAATCTAGCCTGCTTCGTTGAGCTGAAGATGCCACCCCCCTGAAATTAAACTTGCGCCGCGCCCATGAATAAGAGTTTTTAAATAAACAGCATCCTCCCTTTTCACCACGACAGGGCTTGTTTTAAAAAGCGTTTGTTACGTTTCCGTTATGTATATGATTTAACATTATTTATGCCCATTTTCCAGTTAATTGAAGCAGTAAAATCCAAACTTTATTACCCTTTACCCTTTAGTTGAAGTAAATTTTTTAAAACCTTGAAACAAGTACTTACTTTTTTATTTTTTGTTTCAAGTAAGTATTAGTATTTACCGAGTTTGAGTTAATCCGACAGCGCGTTTTAATTTTTCCTTACTAACTTTGACACCCTCTAAATCCTCTGTGATATGTTGTTTTAAGAAACAAAAAGGAGCAATCTGTATTATATAGGCAAAAATGGCCATGTCTCAAGTTTATTACCCGAAAGAATAAGATTTTCTATATAAACTGCCATTTGTATACCTTCTTTTCACCACCAGGGATAAAATGATAAAATATCGATTGGGATGTTTCTATAATTTGACTCAAAGGTTCTTTAAATCAATTTTCGAGTAAATCAAGCGACGCAGTAAAATACTCTCCTGTGAAACTGACTACCCCTCTTGGCCTCGTTAGGGGTAGATTTCCGAAAAAACCCTAATACACTTTATTGTTTATTTTGTTATTGAGTTTCGAATTAATCGGACCTCGCGTTAAATTTCTTCTATGCAAACTGACACCCCTTATCCCCCTTCGAAGGGTAGTTTTTAAAAACTATTAGTTTACTAACCCGCTAAGTTTATCCCTGCTTTGCACCCCCACAGGGGTAGAATTTTTAATAATAGTTTGGGATGTGTCTATAACTTGGCTCAAAGATTATTTATACCAACTTGCGAGTTAATCAAGCCGCGTAGTAAAATCCTCCCCTGCCAAATTAACAACCCCTTTTCAACCCGTTAGGGATAGATTTTCGATAAACCTTGATACAGGTCAAATTCTTCTATACAAACTTTGATACACTCGAATTCCCCCAAGCTTAGAAAAAAAGTTAGTCTTTATAATTTACTTAAATATTTATTCGTGCCAAGTTTCAAGTTTATCAATTGAAGGAATAAGAGATTTTATACAAACAAAATCCCCCTTTTCACCCCCCTAAAGGCCGAATTTCCAAAAACCTCCCTAGTGCTCCCCTACATAATAAAAGGAAGCCGTGTGCAAAATTTCACGTTCCTAGCCCCAGTAGTTTCGGCTGTGTGTTGATATGTCAGTCAGTCAGTTTCTCCTTTTATTACTAGCTTCCGCCCGCGGCTTCGCCCGCGAGGTATGTCGATGAAAACTATCCTATGTCCCGGATGTGCCCGGGATACAATCTATCTCTCTGCGAAATTTTATCGAAATCCGTTCAGTGGTTTAGGCGTGAAAAGGTAACATACAAACAGACAGACAGAGTTATTTTAGAATTTATAATATTAAGTATGGACTAGCTTCTGCCCGCGACTTCGTCCGCGTGATGTTTCACCCTCCCCCCTTTCACCCTCTTATCTAGGGTTAGAATTTCAAAAAACCTGTAGCGGTATCTACAACGTCACACCCGAACAACGCGTTATACTGACGTCACGCAAAATCCTGTATCTCGCAAGCAGAGTTTACCGCGCAACTAGCACATGTACAACGGCCCGACATAAACCATGCGCAGTTGCTAGCCAGACACAACACCCGTCTGGTCGGAGGATCCTCCCTTTTCTATGGAGTATGAGTGAACTTTACACCCTGTTCCTCATACCTCTATAAACCCTTTCTTAGTGGATACCTACTCTTCACAAAGAACACACCCTCCAAATTTCTTGTCTCTAGGACCAGCGGCTTAGGTTAGGTTGTGCGTTGCTATATCGGTCAGTCAGGACTTTGAATTTTATATTAATATAGGTATATATTATATAGATAGAAGATAATAATATAATTATACCCAGTTTTGGTGAATGAATAAAAACAAAGCGTAGGACGTCACGTGCTGCCCTCGTCACTTGAATGGCGTGGCGGACTAAAGGGAATGGGCGCAGTTTCCATGGCGCGTACGGTGTGGGTGTGTAGCTTGGCAACTTGCCGCTACTTATTATTACAGATAATATTGTGTCATATTATTCTAATTTTAATATACATACTTACTCATATACCTACTTTATTCAGAGGAAATAGGTATTTAGCAGTACTGCTCAAGGTGTGTTCCAGATATCTTTTAAAGGTATTTTCATAGGTGGGTTTCAAGCTGCGTACTTTGTATACGTTAATAAGCGTATCAAGGGACCTACTTTCTAAGTCCGACAACGAAACGGACCCGTCTGCAAGTAGTTTGAAACTTCGGAGTGAACTCTACACCCGATTAATAAAAATTTTTGGACGGGTAAAACATAGCCACAACTGTCAAATCGTGGTGCCATTCATTCTTAGGTCGGAGTGTAAACTAATCTTATGATCGTAAGTGATACGGAGTAGGAATCGCCCGTAAGTTCGGCCAAAACTACGGATTTCGTGCGTAGGGAGCGCGGCATACAGTCGTACGCCGCGCCGCGACCGCGTCGCGTCGTAGCCGCCCTACCGTAGGTGCCACAAAAAGCCCGTCCTCAGACTTTTGATGTCCTTTAACTAGGTCTTTCCACTGTTACCTAAGATAAATCTTACTTATTGTATAGGATACCAGTCTTACACTATACATATAGTTAAAAAGTTAAGTTAGAACTTTAGAAGTTTAAATGAGATGATTGTTAAATACGGTACAAAATTCAGCATGCCTCGCTAGAACTAAGCTGGCTCGAATCCAAAATAGGAAAAGGCTAAGTTATGACAACGACAAGGGTCATACTCAACAGCTCATTGTTTTTCCTCCTCAACTGGTGTTACATTCTTCTCCTGGAGCTAGCAAGGGAAAACGTTGCGATACACACATTTATACGACACACTACCTATCTACATTTAATCAAATTGTAATGAAGTAGTCATTAGAGGCACCTGATTAAAATTAACAAGTTAAACGTTGTTCTTGCTTGTTCATTATTTATTTATAACTGGCAACCCAAATACCTTGCTGGATTATCCCAGTCTCTCGGCTCCATTCCTAGATTAGGTACGAATAGAGGTAAACAATATTTCTCTCTTGACATAGGTGTAAAAGTGTTGGAACGCCACAACCCCTTCACTATCTTAGTAAGATGTCGGAACATCCCTATATTGTCTGTATTGTCTATTCACTCTCTAGTATTGTCGTTGATTTTGATAGCTGTAAAATGTCCCCTTTTTCTTTCTGTTGTGTGTTAGAAATAAAAGTAATTTCCTCAATAAACTTAAGTGTCTAAATATACCAATTCGTTCTTTCATTGTGATCGCCCAACCGAATCAAACATTTGTATCCAACAAATTGGTAGCAGAGCGTGGTTGGATTTTCGGTTTTGGGCACAATGTCTACGAATACGCATTATCATCACATCGAGCAACTCGGTCGCGATAACTACGACACATGGGCAATACAAGCCCAGGCAATCCTGTTGGAGCAAACATATGTAACCTCATGTCTGTCACATTAATTTGTAGACAGGCTGGTTGTGAATTTTAAAATGAGATTGTTTTTAAAATTGACAACTGTTGTTTGGAACAATAAGAAAATTTATTTTGATAGATTTATTATTGTTGTCAATATGTGTATGTCCATCAAAGTTCGCTTTCTATATCTTTTATCTTTTCTCACATATATATTTGTTTAACACCAAATAAAGGTTTAATTATTCTGCGCTGTGTTTAATTAACTGAAGACACAACAACGAGTTCCAACAAAGGTTATGGGCCCAGAAACCAAATAAACCGAGAAATGATTGAAAACGGCGAAAATCATTCAGCAGTAACTGTAAGTAAGAATGATTCTTTGAGCATGGCGTCAATTGAGAAACTAGATGGTGCCATTAACTATAGTTCATGGAAATTTGTGATGGAATTATATTTAATACACGATGATCTATGGGAGTATACACATACTACGCCCGTTGATGAGATAGGCAAAAAGAGAGATCAAAAAGCAAGAAGTAAAATATGCTTGATGATAAAACCAGAGTGCCTAATTCATGTGCGTCAAGCAAAGACTGCCAAGGAGGCTTGGAAAGCTTTAGAGAAAGCATACGAAGATAAAGGGCTAAATAATCGCTGCAGATTGCTGTCAAAACTAGTTAGTCTTAAACTGGAGCAGTTCACGACTATAAGAGATTATATTTCGGCATTGATGACGACTGCACAAAAACTGTGTGATCTAGGAAAGGAAATAGATGACGAATTATTGGCTGCCCTAATGCTTCAAGGTTTAACAGATAATTTTCAAGCTATGAGATTAGCAATTGAAAATTCAAATATTGAGCTTACTACGGATTATGTGAAAACTAAACTTTACCAAATGGAGGATACACATACAGCGACTATGAGTGCAAACAATCATGCTCTTGTGACAAAGAAAAATACTTTTAAACAAAAACAACAGAAAAAGTTTAAATGTTTCATTTGCAATGGACCACATAAAGCGAAAGATTGTCCAGACAATCCAAGCAAGAAGAGAAATGAAGCATCTACAGCTTTGGCGATGTCGACTTCAACTTCAGAAGATTTTTGGATTGTTGACTCGGGAGCTTCTAATCATATGACTTCAAGGCGTGAATGGTTACATGATTTGAAGAAGTATGAAAGGGGAGTGACTGTAGCGTGTGCAAACGGAGAAAGGTTGCAAGGTATTGGAAGTGGCACAGTGGTATGTACGAAACCGAATGTTACAATTAATGCTATGTATGTCCCGAGATTAGCTGCAAACTTACTTAGCGTTAGTGCTGTCACTAAGAAAGATCTTAAGGTAGTATTCTACAAGGGAGGTTTTAACGTAGTAAAGAGTAGTAATTGTGAAATAACTGGCGAACCTTTACTTATAGGTGTAGAGGAAAATGGTGTGTATAAATTAAAGCAAAGCTTAAAGCACACAGCGCTGGCGACTACTATCAGTGGAGATGAGATGGACTTATGGCATAGAAGAATGGGTCACCTTGGAGTACGTAATCTTAAACTATTACGCAATATCATGGCGACAGGGGTGAGTTTTTCTAACAGTTCTAATACACTAGAGTGCGTAGCTTGTCTGAAAGGAAAACAAACCAGACAACCATTCAAGAAAAGCAGTCCAGCAAATAGAGCAGACAGTGTACTTGAGCTAGTACATACTGACGTCTGCGGACCAATGGCTGAAGAGTCATTTAGCGGATTCAAATATTTTGTAACGTTTATAGATGATTATACGCGTAAAACCTTCGTATATCTTCTTAAATGTAAAAGTGAAGTATTTAATAAACTTGAAGAATTCAAAATTTTTGCGGAATTACAGACTGGAAACAAGTTAAAAACTTTACGGTCAGATAATGGCAAAGAATATGTAAATACTCGGATGAATGATTTCATGAAGAAGTACGGAATCAAACATCAATTAACGGTGGAATATACACCTGAACAGAATGGTGTAGCAGAAAGGGCAAACAGAACAATCGTTGAAAAATCTAGGAGCATGATCCAAGAAGCTGGATTAAGCAATAAGTTTTGGGCAGAAGCTGTGAAGACAGCTGTTTTTCTGAAAAACCGATCACCAACGAAAGCTGTTAGGAATAAAACGCCTGAAGAAGCTTGGACTGGAAAGAAACAAAATCTGACATATATCAGAGTTTTCGGATGCAAAGCGTTTATGCACATACCTAAACAAAAACGCACCAAGTGGGATCCGAAGAGCAAAGAGTTGCTTCATATTGGATACTGTGAAGATGCGAAAGCATATCGTTTGTTTGATCCAGAAACCAAGATGGTACATAAAGCAAGAGATGTTGTTTTCTTCGAAAATCAATTTCAACCCATAGAGAGAAGTTCAGAAACAAAGAAAGATGAGATATCTATAGTTTTTGAACACGAAAATCCACCAGTTGTACCAACAAACACTGTGATAGAAAGTGAAGAAGAACTTCAAGAACAGAATGAGACTGTAAGAGAAATAAATACAAATGATTTAGATCAAAATGAAGAACCTAATGGCAATGAAACAGAAAGCTGTGATGAATGGGAATCCCTTGATGAAAGAGACGAAGAGGTACTACAACCAGAGCCGGTACTTCCTAGTGAGAGAAGATATCCATTAAGAGAGAGGAAACCTAAACAATTTCCGGATCACATCACATATCAAGCTATTGAAAGTGTTTTTCCACTGACAGTGGATGAAGCTCAGAAAGCACCAGAAGTACCAGAGTTAACAACAAACTTGCTGTCAGTCGCTCGTATAACAGAACATGACCATACAGTCTTATTCACAAAAGATAAAGCCTATATTAAAGATTTAGATGGAAAAACTGTAATGACAGCCGATAAAAGAGATGGCCTCTATCTGACTCATTTTCCAAGTTTGCAAAAAATAGAAAAAGCAAATAATATTTCAGATAATAATATAATGAAATGGCATAAGAAATTAGCTCATCTAAATGAAAAGGATTTGAAAAAGTTATCATATAACAATCTTGTGTCTGGGTTAGACTTGAATAAAGATGACACTTTTGAAAATTGTGAAAGTTGTATTCGAGGAAAAATGACAAGGTTGCCTTTTCCCAAAAATGATAGTATAAAAACAAAACAAGTTTTAGAGGTTGTACACACAGATCTGTGTGGACCCATGCCACATGAAACCATTGGTGGTTCCAGATACATGTTAACTTTTATTGATGATTACAGCCGATATTGCCATGTGTACTTCTTGCAGAACAAATCTGAAACATTGGAAAAATTCAAAGAATATAAAGAAGAAGTAGAAAAATTCACAGAACATAAAATAAAATACTTACAGTCAGATAATGGTACAGAGTATTGCAATAGTGATTTTGAGACGTACTTGAAAAGGAATGGTATCCAGAGAAGATTATCAGTTATATATACACCACAGCAAAATGGATTGGCAGAAAGAAAAAATAGAACTCTAGTAGAGAGAGCCAGATGCATGCTGATTGAATCAAAAGTTCCTGAAAGGTTGTGGGCAGAAGCGATAGTAACAGCAAATTATATTGTGAACAGATGTCCAACTAAAACTTTGAATGGAGAGACACCATACATGAAATGGGTTGGTCGCACACCATCTGTAAAACATTTGCACATATTTGGATCAAAAGTATTCACACTCCATAAACAAAAGAAGCACAGCAAATTTTCACCAAAAGCGTGTGAAGGTGTTTTTGTTGGATATGCTAAATATAGCAAAGCTTACAGAATATACTTACCAAATAAAGATGATGTCATTGTACGTCGTGATGTGAAAGTGTTGGATGGAGAAATGTACTATCAAAATAATGAAGTCCAAAATGATCAGATTCTGCCTGAACCGGAACCATCTGAAACAGAAAAAACAAATAATAATAAAGACAAAAAACAAGAAAGAAAGACAAATACTTTACCTTTTCAGCTTTATTCTTTTCAGCCTTCTGCTTTTCAGCCAAATGTGGAAAGTAGTGATGATGACGATGGTGATGAAACTATGCACTCATTCAGTGAATATGAGAACGAAAGTGAAGTCCCTGAAATTAAAACTGTAAGTTCACATAATACGACTTCACCTCATGAGGTAGAGCCGAGTCAAAGCGAAGACAAAAGTCAACGTCCTGAAAGGATGAAGAAACCTCCAGTATGGGCCCAGGATTATGATCTTCAAGAGGCAGATGAATGCTCATATCTGTGTGGGGAGATTGAAATAAATGATGAAAATAATGATGAATGGCAGGACGCCATAAAAGCTGAAATTAAAGCTCACATAAAAAATGGCACGTGGAAAATTCAGCGAAAGGAGGAGAATTCAAAGCATATGGTGGACTATAAGATGGTATTAAAAGAAAAAATGGGTCCAGATGAAAGAATGGTCAAAAAGGCGCGCTTAGTGGCTCGCGGTTTTACTCAGAGACCAGGAGTGGACTATAGCGAAACATATGCTCCAGTGGCCAAACCAAGTACAATCAGAACATTATTGGCTCATGCAGTTAAACATAATTTAAAGCTCCATCAAATGGATGTAACCACTGCTTATCTGAATGGAGACCTAAAAGAAAAAATTGTCATGAAAAAACCTGAACATCTAGAAGAATATATAACAAAAATTATGCTTGAAGAAAGTGAAAAACAAAATTTGGATTTGTTTAATAAAGCTAGAAACATGCTTCAAGACTTAAATAATATAAAAGGTGAAAAAGTCTGCTTATTAAAAAAGGCCTTATACGGTCTGAAACAAGCTGGTCGACAGTGGTTTTACAAACTGGATCATGAGCTAAAGAAGATGAATTTTAAATCCTCAACGGCTGACCCATGTATCTATACATGGGCACAAGGCATGGATAAAATGATTGTTGCTGTGTATGTCGACGATTTGGCCATAGCCTATTCAAACGTAAGCTCACTAGAAAAGTTTAAAAAACATCTAAGTCAAACTTTTGAAATGAAAGATATTGGAAAATTAAAATATCTCCTTGGCATGGAAATTCATTATGAAGAAAATAAATTAAAAATCACTCAAAGAAAATATATAGAAAAAGCGTTGAAAAGCTATAACATGGAAAATTGCAAACCAATAAGTACTCCAATAGAACCATATATAAATCTTGAAAAGTCTGAAGATTGTGATAAAAATATTCCATATCAAAACCTTATTGGAACCTTGATGTATCTGTCTGTGGCAAGTAGACCAGACATATCATATGCTGTGAGCTATCTGTCACAATTTAACAATGCATACAGCGAAGAGCATTTTAAATATGCAAAACGCATATTGAGGTACCTCAAGGGTACTATAGACGTTGGTATCTGCTATACCAATTCAAATGAAAATTTATATGGAATGGCCGATGCAGATTGGGCCGGTTGTAAGATGGACAGAAGGTCCTACTCGGGCTATTGTTTCAAATATGCAAATGGTTGCATCAGCTGGGAATCAAAGAAGCAAAGATGTGTTGCTCTATCAACAGCAGAGGCTGAATACATAGCCCTAACTGAAGCTGCAAAGGAGGCTATCCATTTAAAAGGGTTGTTAAATGATTTAGGCACTACTATAAATAATATTGTTATTTACAGTGACAATCAAGCTGCCCAACGACTTTCCAACAGCCCTATCATCAGTGGGAAGTCGAAACATATTGAAATAAAACAGCACTTCATAAGGGAGTGTGTTCAACAAGGAGTGGTCAGCATCCTCTATAAACCGACCCAGGATATGGAGGCTGACATTCTGACAAAGGGTGTCCCTGGACCGAGGCTCCAGATGCTGCGAAGTTGCCTTGGTCTCTCATGAGTGAAGAACTTGTGAGGAGGAGTGTTGGAACGCCACAACCCCTTCACTATCTTAGTAAGATGTCGGAACATCCCTATATTGTCTGTATTGTCTATTCACTCTCTAGTATTGTCGTTGATTTTGATAGCTGTAAAATGTCCCCTTTTTCTTTCTGTTGTGTGTTAGAAATAAAAGTAATTTCCTCAATAAACTTAAGTGTCTAAATATACCAATTCGTTCTTTCATTGTGATCGCCCAACCGAATCAAACATTTGTATCCAACAAAAAGTCAGTGCTGCATTTTTTATTTTCATTGTTGTGGAACAAAACGAAATATAAACAGAAACATCACAAAAACCTCAATAGGTTTGTCCGGATATTGTTTTTAGATTGTAAGGATAAGAAAAACGTGCTATTTAAGACCAACCAAATCCATTTCATACTCTAAATACATAAACTGCTCAAAACATAACCCTTCCTATTGGTTTCGCCGTAGTCGGATAAAAAGAGCTCAGCGCTCTACATTTAGCTGGCACGAAAATTAATTTTCGTTGCTTTGATTTAAGGCCAGGATCTTCGAGCGTAGTAGGCATTTAGCGTTACCTCCGTCCTCGCGTGGCAAATCCCGCGAACGCGCAGTTCGAATGAACTCGCTGACCCCTGTCAAGGTAACATAACAACATCTATATTGTGAATCGGCCCTATTCTTGAAATATAGGGCTGCTCGCCTACAGTATTTTAATTTCATCATCCCACTTTAGTTTCTTTCTAGTTTTGTGATTGTAAATATTATATTTTTAACCGACTTCTAAAAAGGAGGAGGTTCTCAATTCGGATGTTTCTATTTTTGTTTACGTATGTTCGGGCATAACTCCATCGTAAATAAACGGATATGCAATTTTTATTTTTTTTTGTATAGATCTGATGATGATTTTCGGAGACAAACAAAAAATCAACCGCGATTGCTGCTATAGCATATGTAATCGCAATCACACAACATAACATCATGCCTGTACCCTTCAAAGGGTAAGGCAGATGTGTTCAATAGCTTTCTGTCACTGATATTCACATAGCAAGTAGTGATATATGAATTTGTTTGGGGTAGGTAGGTACAACTAAAAAGTGAAAAATTAAAACTTTTTTACAAAAAAAAAAACAACCGACTTCAAAAAAAAAAAACACTACAAAGTGAAAAATAACTTTAGTTTCGAAAGTCGGTGTCAAAAAACATTCGAATTGAGAACCTCCTCCTTTTTTGAAGTCGGTTCAAAACGAAAATGCAGAACCAGCGACACCGACTTCCGAAATGAAAGTTATTTTTCACTTTGTAGTGTTGTTTTTGGAAGTCGATTGTTTTTTTTTTATATAATGTTATTGTATAGAATTTATGTCAATATTTCTGGTGTTAAGTTTTTAGGGAATTATAAGTATAGCAACATAATTAATTTTATTACCTACTAACAATTGTTTTTAATTGCTACCTAATATTTCTTTCATGACTGTTACAGCGCTTCCGCATTAGGTACCCTTTCTTTTTTTTTTGAGGATGGGAAATCATCAAATGACCCCTCCCGCTCTGGGCGGAGCGGAAGGGATTTCAGGCTCTGACTAAAACCCACCCGTGTTCCTTCCTTAGCCCTTTATGTTCCGGGGTAGCGGTAACCCTTTCGGACAATCCTGCTGCCCCGGCTAGTAATTAGTTTTTGGAGAAAATTCAGGTCTCTTAGGACTAGCCGAGCGGCAACATGTTTCATACCCAAGTGATTATTTAAAATAATACGGATCGACTCGTGAGGTACAAACAGTACCTCACGAGTCGATCCGTATTATTTTATCCTAAAAGACCTGAATTTTCTCCAAAAACTCAATCGTTTATGAGTCGCTGAAGACATGCTAGAACGAGTCAATTCCGACCCAACATTTATGAAACGCATTGTTACTGGTGACGAGACGAGTTTGACATGCAAACTAGTCAACACGCTTCGGAGTGGCGCCTTCCAACTGAACCGAAACCGAAAACCAGTCGATCAAAAGTCAAAGTCATGTTGACTGTTTTCTTTGACTATCGCGGTGTTGTGCACACGAAATTCTTACCGGGAAGGTCAAACGGTAAATAAAGTATATTATTTGAACGTAATGCGGCGTTTAAGAGAGCAAATTCGAAGAAAATGGCCAGATTTGTGGAAAGATAATTGTTGGATTTTGTACCACGATAATGCACCTTTGCACAAGGCCATCATTGTGAAAGAATTTTAGCGAACGAATGAGAATTCAGGGCGTAAACTAAACTCAGTTCCGGAAAAAGCGTTTGAAATTTTCTTTGATGATTGGATTATTCGTTGGCGTAAGTGTGTCGTTTCTGAAGGAGCATACTTTGAAGGTGATCAAAGTAAATTTGGATGAATAACTAACATTTTGTGTATTATTGATTCCCTTGGTACTTCTTTGACAGAGTAGTATTTTAGTATTTCTTATTTCTAATAAAGAATTTTTTATCCTGTGTATTATGTTGTAATGAGCTTTATCAGAATTTACCAAGTCCAAAGTACTTATATAACTAATAATAAATAACTAATTTATGCCCGCGACTTCGTACGCGTGGACTATAACTCATTTATTAAACATACCCTATGTGATAGATGATTTGTTCGTCCTGACGAACAAATTATCGGACACTTTGGACATGGGAAGAGAAGCATAAATGGTCAGAAACTCATAGATCTTTTACTCGAACAAAATTTATATCTCTTAAACAGCTTATTCAAAAAGAACAAGAATAACAAATGGACTTGGAGATCACCAGATGGCAATCATAGAAATGAAATAGACTATATTATTAGTAACAACCCAAAATCATTCGAGGATACATCAGTCATAAATAAATTAAACTTTAATACGGACCACCGCTTAGTTAGAAGCTCTCTAAAATTAAAACCATCAAAAATATCCAGAAAACATATAGAGAATATAACAAACAATCTACATCACGATAACTACAAAGAAATTTCCCAATCCCTGACAAGAAACCAGTTAGAGCTAACAAATGAAGACACAGGAATTGAAGTAAACTACAACATGTTAGAGAAACAACTAAAACCTCGCACTGCAAATAAACCCAAAAAACAAAAATATGAATTAAGCCAGAAAACACTACAGCTAATTGAAGAAAGGAAGTGTCTCTTATCAGTACCTTGTAAGAAGAATAGTATCAAGCAAATAACAGAAATTAGTAAGGACATAAAAGAGAACATCAGAAAAGATCGAAGATATAAAAGACTACAGACTCTCGAAAAACATATCAGTAAAACAGGAGGAGTACGCAAAGCTTGGAAAGAATTGAGGGAAGTGAATAAAGAATGGATACCAAAGATGAAAAGAAAAAACAACACTGTGACAAGGAGAGTAGACATAATCGAAACAGCAACACAATTCTATAGAGACCTATACGCAGACCATTGTACTTCGCTTCATTTAAACTTATCACAACTTTGCTTAACTGAATTTGAATCCGAACCTGAAATACTACAAAGGGAGGTAGAAATAGCAATTAGTAGCCAAAAGATGGAAAAAGCACCAGGTCCTGATAAAATCTCCAACGAAATCCTGAAAGGATCCGCAGAAGAACTAGTCCCTATACTAACAAAATTATTCAACAGGATTATGCTTAACCAGTATATTCCTGCACAATGGGAAACCTCACACATCATTCTGCTTCACAAAAAAGGGCCGAAAGATGACATGGGTAACTACAGGCCTATAAGCCTTATGTCTAACTTGTACAAAATATTCTCGAAAGTTATTCTTGAAAGAATAAGTCTGAAATTGGAGCAGAACCAACCAAGAGAACAAGCTGGCTTTAGGAGGAAATTCTCAACAATCGATCACATTCACACAGTGAAACAGATAATGCAGAAGTACAACGAGTACAATAAAACACTGTACATAGCATTCATCGACTACAATAAAGCGTTTGATAGCATAAGTCATGAAGCAATATGGGAAAGTCTGGCTACTCAAGGCATACCTGGAATTTATATTGAATTAATCAAAACTATATACTCAAATAGTAAAGCAAAAATACGGTTAGAAAAGACAGGGCCCGAATTTCATGTGAGAAGAGGTGTTAGACAAGGCGACCCAATGTCACCCAAATTATTCTCTGCAGTCCTGGAAAACATATTCCGGAAACTGGATTGGTCTCATCTTGGTCTCAGCATCGATGGTCAGAAACTAAATCACCTCAGATTCGCAGACGAATTAGTCTTATTTGAGGAAAACCCAAGCCATCTGGAGCTTATGATCCAAGCTTTAAGCAAGGAAAGTGCTCTGGTGGGATTGTCCATGAACACAACAAAAACAAAACTTTTGACCAATTCGGAGAAAAAACCAATACTTCTAGATTCTATCCCACTTGAATATGTTGATGAATACACATATCTTGGCCAAATAATATCACCAAAAGATCAAGTAACTAAGGAAGTCAACTCAAGGATAGCAAGTGGATGGAGAAAGTATTGGTCACTAAAAGAGGTCATGAAATCCAGAGACTTGGGAATGGCTGTAAAGAGGAAAGTTTTTAATATCTGCATACTACCCTGTATAACATATGGTTGCGAAACATGGGCATTGACAAAACAGCACAGAAATAAATTGCAATACTGCCAAAGAGCCATGGAACGGAGCATGACAAATATACGCAAAGCAGATCATGTAAGAAATGAACAATTGAGAGCAAGAACTAAACTACCAGACATCTTAACTAGGATTGACCAACAAAAATGGAGATGGACTGGCCACATGATGAGAGCAGATACAGAGAAATGGAGTAAAATAATAACTGACTGGTATCCAAGGGAAAGTAAACGCAGCAAGGGGAAACAGATAAGGAGATGGGAAGATGAACTGAAACAAACAGCGGGCCCTAATTGGAGGAGAGTGGCTCGTGACAGAAAACAATGGAAGGAGCTAGAGGAGGCCTTTGCCAAAAGGCACACTGAATTAAGGGACATTTTGTAACAACTAAACAGAAGAGAAAAAAGAAATTCAGAATAAAGGGCATTTAAAAAAAAAAAATGTGATAGATGAAAACCAAAGCTACAGAATATCGAAACTCCCATCAAAATCCCTCCAGTAGTTTATTATCTATCAGACAAAAATTCCAAAAAACGGATCGTAAGGGTAGTGCGGAAGCGCTGTAACAGTCTTGAAAGAAAACTTTCTTCTGCGAAGCAGTCATGCTAGCGAAGGAGGTGGCGGGATGGCTGAGGGACAGAGCCTCACGTCCCAGACGCCGCGGGAGACGCTCCGGGCGTCGGGAGCCGAGTGACGACCCCGGCCACCGTAGGCGCAGGCCTGCGGACGGAGACTCGGAGAGTAATGGGTAGCTCACCGTCCGATCAGGACCAAGCCCGAGCCGGACGGCACGTACTTGTTCCACGCGCGCCTCAAAGAGATGTCAGCAATAGGGAAGGGGCCCGTCAGGGCCGAAGCCTGCCGAGGCAGCAGGATTGTCCGAAAGGGTTACCGCTACCCCGGAACATATAGTGCTAAGGAAGGAACACGGGTGGGTTTTAGTCAGAGCCTGACAATCCCTTCCGCTCCACCCAGAGCGGGAGGGGTCATTTGATGATTTCCCATCCTCAAAAAAAAAAAAGAAAGGGTACCTAGTGCGGAAGCGCTGTAACAGTCATGAAAAAAATATTAGGTAGCAATTAAAAACAATTGTTAGTAGGTAATAAAATTAATTATGTTGCTATACTTATAATTCCCTAAAAACTTAACACCAGAAATATTGACATAAATTCTATACAATAACATTATATAAAAAAAACAATCGACTTCCAAAAACAACACTACAAAGTGAAAAATAACTTTCATTTCGGAAGTCGGTGTCGCTGGTTCTGCATTTTCGTTTTGAACCGACTTCAAAAAAGGAGGAGGTTCTCAATTCGAATGTTTTTTGACACCGACTTTCGAAACTAAAGTTATTTTTCACTTAGTAGTGTTTTTTTTTTGGAAGTCGGATGTTTTTTTTTTTGTAAAAAAGTTTTAATTTTTCACTTTTTAGTTGTACACAACCTACCCCAAAAAAAATCATATATCACTACTTGCTATGTGAATATCAGTGACAGAAAGCTATTGAACACATTTGCCTTACCCTTTGAAGGGTACAGGCGTGATGTTATGTTGTGTGATTGCGATTATATATGCTATAGCAGCAATCGCGGTTGATTTTTTGTTTGTCTCCGAAAATCATCATCAGATCTTCACAAAAAAAAAATTGCATATCCGTTTATTTACGATGGAGTTATGCCCGAAGCGTGCCATTTGTGACAATATCCATTGAAATAAGTACAAGCAGGTACTTACTTATTTACCTATTTATTTTTCACTTTGTAGTGTTTTTCGGAAGTCGGTTGTTTTTTTTTGTAAAAAAATTTTTGTTTAGTAGATTTAATAAAAAACTTATTGACGAATTCAAGCAATTATAGTAGTCTATAATTGCTCTTTGCCATATTATTATTACTTATTGACGAATTCAAGCAACCAAAAACAGCACAATATACCTAGTTATTGTGCTGTTTTTGGTTGCTTAAATTCGTCACCAAGTTTTTTATTAAATCTACTAAACAAAAATTTTTTTACAAAAAAAAAAACAACCGACTTCCGAAAAAACACTACAAAGTGAAAAATAACTTTTATTTCGAAAGTCGGTGTCGTTGGTTCTATATTTTCGTTTGTTGACACCGACTTTCGAAATTAATGTTATTTTTCACTTTGTAGTGTTTTTTTCGGAAGTCGGTTGTTTTTTTTTTTTGTAACAAAGTTTTTATTTTTTACTTTTTAGTTGTACCTACCTACCCCAAAAAAATTAATTTATCACTACTGCCATCTGCCTACCCTTTTACAGCGTACAGGCGTGATGTTATGTAGTGTGATTGCGTAAACAATGCATACTTAGGCTATAGGAGCAAACGCGGTTGATTTGCTAGCATTTATTGAAGAGTTCCGTTGTCTGTCTCCGAAACTCCTCATCAGATCTTTACGGAATTTAAATAGGACCATTTCGGAATAAACCTCGTTCTAACAAAAAATTTTGAAAATCAGTCTATATATGAGGAAGTTATGCCCGAACAAGTAGTATAAGTATACGGGCGACACAAAGGAGACAGAAACAGAAGTCACGAACACGATATCTCAAAGACGTAGGTATGAAAAGTGAAGCACATAAATGAGATTGACTTCTGTACCGATCTATTTTGTGCGGGCGGTGTCACCCGACATCAAAGGCATTTCGCTACCTACTGTAGAGAAATAATAAATTTCGTAAAACTGTAACAGCCAGGGTCAATAGGAATAAATGAATAAAAATTATAACTTACCATATTTCTTTCGCGATTTTTTTTGCCTTCAACCGTGATTTAGTCCTAATTTTATTTCTTTTATTTGCCATTTTCACCAAATCACAAATATAAATTGTCTTAATAACTATTATACAATAAAATACAAATTATTTACACAAGAACAAATAAACAAACAAAATCTAAACTATGGTATTTTTAAATATTTACAATTTATTTTATTTCGAATTAATATTATTTACGGAACAGAAGCGAAGCGCGCGCGCAAATATTTGGCATAGGTCCCTCCTCGGTAACGTCCCGCGGGACACTGGCAGGCGACGCGTTAATCGAAAAACTTGAAATAATCGATAAAAAAATATATAAATTTAATGAAAAAAAACGAACAGGTAGATTCGATTCCAAAATGAATTACCTATAAATTGATATTATTTATAAAATATGGAGTATTATAGTACTCGTTTAAAATGAAATTTGCTTGTAAAAAAACTGCAAATCGGAGTTACTTCAGTATTTTTTTCTATCGAGAAAATTTTATTGCATCGTGTATTGAACGAGTACATGGTAAAGAGAAAGAATGCATCCTAAATATATATTTATTTCAGATTCAAAATGTTACAATTTGCCTATCAAAAGTGAATTCTAAAACAGGCAAAACCAGGATACCTGGCCTTAAGAACGTATTGTATTATTTATTGCAAGTAGGTAGGTAACCTGATAATGCTGCTATAATCTTCGTTCATTCCAGATACCTATATTGTGTATGGCAATGTAACTTGAGAATTTGACCTCCAACGGCTCGCTGACATCGTGTCTCTGAACTTAATAACTAAAGAATGCCCATAATAGTTATTTGCCCGTAATCATTAAGGCAGCTCTGCTATTCAGGGTAGGTAAATACGTACTAAACTTAGGTACAGTATTTTTATATCACGAAGCGACGCGCACTTTACTTGTGGTAACCAAGTTTACAAACACGCGGTGAATGTGTGCCTAAAGACGAGTAGCGTCAGCACATAACATACGCACACACACTTCCGACTTCGCCATTGTCTCGGACGGTCGGTACCAAGTGCTCCTGCGCTTTTTTTTTTTAGGGTGGGAGGTCATCAAATTACCCCTCCCGCTCTGGGTGGAGCGGAAGGGAAAGTCAGACTCTTACTGACTAAAACCCACCCTTGTTCCTTCCTTAGCCCTTTATGTTCCAGGCCAGCTGCAGCGGTAACCCTTTCTGATAATCCCGCTGACCCGGCAAGAGCTCCTGCGCTTACACACACATTTATAGCGTGTTTGTACACTTAGTTATCACAAGTAAAGCGCGCGTCGCATCGTGAGATAAAAATATTGTATCAACGTTACAAACATAAACGTGTGTTTACTGCTTAAAAAGGTACCTACTAATGAAAGTCGCGTAGTCGTCGAAACAGGATCAACTCTGAAAGTGAATTAGTTCAGAAGGTAGTCGTGTTATACATTATGCACGTGTAGGTCGCGTAATTCCTTTATTGAACGCAATGTGTACAACGAAATTGTGCTCCTTGGTTGGAAATAACCATAAGTACCTAATCAGGAGATTTTAAAAATAAAGTGTTATAGTGGCTATTTAATGGTTATAATGGGAGCTTTATACGACCCGTAATCTTAAACGTGAATTTGATACAAAAATGTTTTTCTTATAAAGCCTGTTATAAGACAAAATGGTTTAATAATAGTTATAGAGCTTTAATAGTAGGTAGTTTTGCATTTGCTGCCTATAGACTTCTATTTATGATTTTCCTTTTTGAATTATTTTGAACGTGTTACGTGGTTTTATGTATATTCCTTGCTTGAATGTTTGATGTGATCATTATCATTTATAAACCTACTTAATTAAGTTTTCTTCAGTACCTACCTATAACATTCATGATATTTTACGGCTAGTTTATTCCCGATGGACTATAAAAAATATAGAATGTGTTTTTGTTCGTGGATGCGTATTTCACATAGTGTGCCTTCATTTTGATCCTGTTCGAGCACGTCGCTTGCTCCTCTTTCGACGAAGTGCGAGTTCTACCTGCGTGGCCTGCGCCCGTCTATTTCACAGATCTCGAACTTGATAAAAGTAATCTTATTCGTTTATTCCCGCGTTTAGAATAATTTATTTTTTCTATTTGTTTCATTTAGATTCCTTTTAAGATTACACTAAATTGTTTATGCAAGCTTTTCCTCAAATCACCGTTTTTTACTTTTTCTGTATTATTATCAACGTTTAACGTTACTTATTCCTTCTGGAGTTCTGACTACTGAGCAAAAGAAACACTTTGAAAAATAAATGCACGCATCAGATACAGACCCAATATAACTAGCGCTACCTGGTAACTCCGCCACTTTAATTGAACTAAAGCGGAACGCATCGACTGCATCCTGCGATAACCGATACCCAGATAGTTTTAATTGCACTACTGACTGTTAAACTCTTGTTATGACACTAAACAATACATGCTAGCCACGTGTTCATGTAATCTAGTACGGTCAGCGTCAAAAGTCGATTAACACTTCAGTTTTTTAATCTCAGTTATTGAGCAAAATATTTGTTCGAAATTGCAGCAGAAGTATAATGCGATTTTGAACAAATATTTTGCTCAATAACTGAGATTTAAAAAACTGAAGGGTTAATATTTTGCTCAATAACCGAGATTAAAAAAACTTAAGTGTTAATCGACTTTTGATGCTGACTGTACCAACTACGGACAACATCAATCAATAAATCAATTCAGCCTTTTCATAAATTCAAAGAACTCACTCAGCTTAACTAATCACAGTCAACTGCTGGACATGAGGGACTTCGTCCTCGCACAACTCTCGGTGCTCAGCATAGTCAACACTTTGCGTGACAAATATGACAATTTATTTCACAAAAAAATAGAAAAGAAATAGCGTAATCTTTGTTTTTATTGTCTTGATAAATAAATGAAATAACGACGTATGTAATAACTATAATTATTATAGCTATAATATTCCACAAAGTGAATATCAACTCGCATGTCGCTATTTACATAGGTAAGTAGAAATTGGAAAGCGTATGGCATGCGCATTGAGCTAATTCTTTAAATGTCCATTAGTCATTCAGGAGAAACCTAGGCCCAATGGTAATTTATTCAGTGGATTAGACAACTCTCCATATAAAGTGCGACCCACCTCACCACACCGGGCAAGTTGCTGCGTAGCGGCAAGCGGTGCTCACTACTCGATAAATTATCTACTCGCACCGACAACGCACACATCGCCAGCATCACACCTACTTTGACACACCTATTTATATGTAATGCCAATACATTATCTGTGTAGGAGTGCTGTGATGCGTCCACGAAGCATGAGCATTGAACATAGTATTCCTTTGTGTGGACATTATCCACATGATGCAAACGTATCAGTGCGATTCAATGACTGGTAAGACGTTAGTCACAGATAAAGCTACGACCTACTTTGACGACATCTTGGCATGATTTGGATTTTAGATCATCCCAAAGTTGTAGTTTTTACTAAGTAGTTGATTTCCATTTAGCGGAAAGAATAATTTATTCTAGAAATAAATAAAACATTTAAAAGACTAATTACCACCTGTTGCTTTCCAACTCTAGCTACGCTGCTAAATACAAGACTTCTCAAAGTAATCCATCTCACATCTAGATTCTGATAAACCTCAGTCATAATGTAGAGTTCAATATTTTCTGGTTGCATAAAATAGCGAATGATAGGTTTTGTTTATGTTATTGGTTCTACACGTGTATTGTAAAAAGCCGCCGGTCGCCACCTGTTTATTGAAAGTGGACACGCATCTTTCTTGATCGACACGTTACTTGAATTCAAGTGCTATTGGTCAGCTTTATTGACGCTATATTTCTATAATAAATGCTTATTAAAGGTCCGTCATTCATTAGTCATTATAATAAAATCCACCACTGTCATAAAACCCAACGTAGGTACTTGCAGTTTAACAGGGAGACTAATGGAAAGTTATAGTAGCGAAGAAAAACTGGTTTTCCGAAAAACATAAATTAATGTCATCCTCTAAGGGCCCGTATATTATAATATAACTTTCGAATCCTGATTATTTCAGGGTTTAAGATCGAATTATTTCTCTTAAAGCTATCGAAATTCATTGGCACATCAATTAAATTTTCCCGTCGAAGAACTGTGTCGTCGTATCAACTGCCAAATGTCAATGTGTGCGTCACCGTATCGCCGGATTCGTTTTCTGAGAAGCGGCGCGGCGGCAGCGGCGCGGGCGCAGCGGCACGGCAGGGGGAGCGGTGTGAGGAGCAAGAGGGGGCACAGGCCGGCGGCAGCGGCGCGGCGTCAGGCCCATAATAATGCGCGGGGTGGGGGCGCGGTGCCGAGCCCGGGCGCCGGCCCTGCCAGACAAGTTGTCGCTGAACCCCGGAACCGATGTTCAGTGGCCTCCCCTGCCCCGCGCACCGGCTCGCAGCAAATTACTTGGCGCACCCAACTTCTTAACTAACCAGTTTATAACCTATGTGGAATTGGGTATCGATAACAACATTACGATCTGAACGAATTTTTAAATGAAACGACACGAAGAAAGCTGTTGTTTCATATGTTAGTTTTTAACGTCATGTATTATTTTAATCGTGTGCTTGAAACTCGCTAAACCAAAGGGATAGAGCAATCAAAGCTACACAAAGACCTGAGATTATCTAAAATTTGTATTTAAAATTGATGTTATAATACTATCAATGTCATACTTACTCAAGTATCGTCATTAAAGGTAAAATTCTTCTTATTGGGCATGATTTTGTGCAATATTCAGCACCCGATATTGACCGACCGGGCATACTTCCACAATGACAACGAAACTGACTCATTCTTTGTTTCAAACTGGGTCATCTACTCCATATGGATTTACCACTAATTGATAAGAATAACGATTTTGTAACTATTTATTATAGTCCTTGCATTCATTTTGAGTACCTATTAAACTTTATGACGCAAGTAGCACGGTGAATTAGGCTTAAATCTGTGCTGTAATCGCCCTTAACAAAGAGGATTAATAAATTCAAACAGATTTGGTGGTCGTTCGCTATCATGTCAGTATCTTAGGCTTATCTGAGCTCAAGCTGCTGTCGTGGATGATACTCCTTGCGCCACAGATATTTATGACATCGGTCACAGCGCTCGGGTGGTCCGCCCGTGTGGCGGAGGCGCACAATCAACAGGAGTTTATCAAGAGGGCAACCGTTAAAAACTCATGGAAACTGATATGAACTCGTTTTAATGATCTTAGCCTGTAGTGCTGGCTGCGAACACAAATAAGTTGATAAGTCACCAGTATACTTGAGATCCCTTTAAAATGGTATTAACAGTTTTCTAGGTTAAGTAACCCTTGGCGAAATAGAGCTTTATTTGATAGATACAATTCGTATTATATTGAGATTTCTTAACATTTTAAAATGACTACATAGAATAGAAATTAGCCTGGTAACGGTAAATTTAGAATGCCAAAAATATTTATGTTTTGGCACGATGACATTCGGTAGGTGTAACAATGCCCACAAGAAGAAACGTAAGTGTTTAGTACTTTCATTGGCTCGATTTTATTTGCGTCACGGCCGGTCGTTGTTCCTGAAACTGCGCGAAAAATGTCCACTGTCACACCACTGACCCTTGTCATAAAGGTAAAGTTCACTATGACTCGTTCCCTTGAGAAAAATTGCTCTGGTATTATTATGAAGTATATTTTATGAACGTTTTAGAGGTAGATTGATGTTCGTTGCCTTTAGGCCGGGGCCTCACTGGTACCGCGACTGCGACGCGACGGCGATTTCGTGGAAACAAACTCATATAAACATATATGTATGTCGGTGGTCGCACTGCACTGCAGAAATGACAAGCGAAATCAATTTGTTCATATCGTCGTCGCCGCGCTGCGCGTCGCTGTCGCCATACCAGTGCGGCCCCGGCCTTATACTCGTGGCAATGACTGTGACTGAATGATGATGTATTTAAAAAACTGTAAATTCGGTTATGCAAAGTTCTTAAAATGTTTTTGCATTAATTGTTAGTTGTACAATCCCTGAAACATCAGAATGGCAATTGTTCGCAAGAAATAAACTCACCATTTTACAAATTCAAAATGATTGAATAGTGACCACTAACAGGACAGTAACATTTAACACCCATAATAAGCAGCCTTGTATGACTTTAATAAGACTACTCTAAGGATAGAGGTTATAGTAAGGGTTTAAGTATTTAAGAAGTATTATTTAAATGATTAATCATACTAATTGTGGATGATGATTAAATGACCCTCGATTGGTCATTACTATCCACTTATTCCCAGAGAAAAAAGTTAGGTGACATTTGACTCGCGGGATAACTGTCTCTTGAGAACGATATAAAACTAAGTTCCTGCTTCATTTACAACTAACTGTCGCACGCGGTTTTGCCCGTGTTCTGTGTCGATAAAAAATAGCCTATATCCCTCCCCAGGGTTTAAAATATCAAAGCCAAATTTCATAAAATTGATCCATCCGTTTCGGAGATTAGTCGGAACAAATAGCCAGACAGAAAAACAAAAATTTTAAAAATTGTATTTTTGTTATTATGCATTTACAAAAAACTGTTATTTTGACATTACAAACAGACACTTCAATTTTATTTATTTGTATAGATATTGAATTTCTAAAGTTGGCAAAGGCTTTATAAAGTTTTAGTTGGCAGCTTATTAATTAGTACCGTTAACCGTACATTAGTGGTATTAATTTTACATTGACAGCACCTTTATTTAGTAGCTGTAAGGGTATTTTTCGTAGTGTTACCTCTGCTGTCCTTGTTCTGCTAGTTGACTGTACGTTAGTTGCCCGTAACAAATCCCGTCCATGTAGACGCTCATGTATAATTCAGTGATAGAAACATGGGCAAGTAGCTTTATCACGATGACCTATAAACGCTGTATTTTTATTTTATCTTATTTGAAAAAAAAAAACAGGATTTGATCATGCACGATCATGTCACCCCATAGTTACATACATCTTAATATTCACATCTTATCTACGTAAACGCAGTCTTAGAGCAGTGCATTATAAACATTATGTAAATAACTGTATACACGCTGTAGACTAAACGACGGCACATGATGACTAACAAAGCCACTAATATTCGTTAAAACTGGTGATGTGACAAACAACACATATACCATTATTTTGGCACCAGTCACATGTACGTCACGGTCGGTCATCGGTATTGAAAAATTCTTATCTCATTGACGTGTTCATAATCTAGGGTGCTCTGTTTCACAACACTTTAATAAGTTAAAGTTAATGTTGTAATCTTTTTATCCAGGTAAGTGAGAGTTAATAAACAAAGTTGAACGTCGAATATGTCATAGATTACCTAATAAATAACTTTGTTTAAATAAAAAAGGAGAATTTGATTAAAGGAAAGTAAAGGATAACATTCATGTAGGTACTACTAAATACATTGTTTTTCTGAAGAATACCTATATAATCTTATATATAAAATTCTCGTGTCACAATGTTAGTTACCATACTCCTCCGAAACGATCGATTTTTAACAAATTTTATATGCATATTCAGTAGGTCTGAGAATCGGCTACTATCTATTTTTCATACCCCTAAGTGATAAAGGGTTGTCCACGCAAACATTTCATTTTTATTTTTTGGACGAAATTTTAATTTTTTTATATTATAAAGAAATGACGTTTGTTACTCTTACTAAAACTCGAGAACGGCTGGATCGATTTGGCTAATTTTGGTTTTGAAATATTTGTTGAAAGTCATGGAAGGTTTAAAAGGTGAGAAAATATAAAGAAGTTGTAAGGAAAATAGTAAAAGCAACAATTTTATTATCACATACAAACTGTTCGTACCTGTCTAATATGGGGTGCGTTCAGTAATACGGAAGTAATAATAAGATTAATTACTCTTTTATTTTATTTCTAAGAGTATTTTAGTTTATTATCAAGACTGTCATTTTTTATGTAGATGATAATGATACATCTTTTCTAGATATTTTTTTCTTTTCGTTTAAATTAGGGAGTAGAGTAGGGCAGAGGTAGGGTAGGAGTAGTGTAAGAGTAGGGTAGAAGTAGGGTAGAGGTAGGGTAGAGGTAGAGTAGGAGTAGGGTAGGTTAGGGTAAAGGGTAGGACACCACGCGAACGAAGTAGCATCGGGCAGCTAGAAATAATTTACATATATGGCAAAACAACGTTTGCCGGGTCAACTACCCAACTAGCAAAAGATATCGTAAAAATGCCAGCAGCACGTTACTATTTCAGCTATTGGTGGTGAGAAAATGTCGAGTAAATGATCTGTGCACGTTCTCTCAACGCGATTTGGGCGCACTTCTCTCTGCTTTAAGTGATGTAAATATCGTAAGATTATCGTCTGAATAGCCAAATAGTCGAAAGAATATAGAGTAATCGCAACTCGAAAGTTACTAGTATTATATTAATCATCAGTATGCCATTTTTCAACACATTAGCTTTTCCCAAGTCGGTAGAAGCTCTTTCATTCGACAAATTTATTGTAATATAGCAGTGCGGTTGCAATCACTCGACTCTTTGATCGTGTGAATGCAACCAAGCAGCATTCATAGACTATATAGTTTGTGAAAAGAAATAAAATAGTTAAATTTAATATAAGTATTAAATTTTGCCATATTATTTGTGCCATACAATTTTACAATCATATTGACAATTCGTGAACTAAAGTTAGCTCAAAGGTGTTTACTTTCCTATGCGGGGTTAAATTTTTCGTCTATATTCCTTACATTTTAGTTAATATTTTCATGGGCCGTAAGATTTCTTAGTAAATAATGAATTACAAATAATATTAATTTAATTGTTTATTTAATTCGCCATTAATAGCAATTCACTTATCATCACAAAGCATTCACTCGGCTTTTAGCTGAGAAATAGAAATAAGGTTTCAACTTTACGACTTCTAGGACCGCCATTGCAGTTAGTTTGGGGTTCCTTAGCGCAAAATGTTAAATCCTTAATATTAGATCAAAATACTGTTATTAATACTCCAGAGGAATTTAAAAGAAAATTAAACACAAACAAAATATTTTAGTGATTTTTATTATATGAGTGACTTTTTCAAATTATTTTAGTGGCAATTTTTGTTTTAATTCTGAGACCATTTTCAAGATCTTTCATTTCCCTCACATAATGTTCTAAATATTTATCTAAGTCCGATGGTTTTTCTTGACCTGCATATATTCCGACACCTAGTAGCGACAGTGTCGGAATTTCTAGTATTTTCACTATCCCCGGACTCTGAACTATAATTGTCATTATCACTACTATAAGAATCAGAGTCTTGATCAGCGGAGATATTTTCAAAATTAGAACAATCTTCACTAGCTGACGGTTCACAAATTTCATAATCAGTAGAAGTGTAAATATTTCCTACAGAACCCGCACTTGTATTCTTTGATCGCTCTTCATCTGTGGTTACTGCTAATGTAGATGTTGATTGTTTCAATCGTGTATAAATCTTGTTAACTTTCCGTCGGAACCCTCCGCTTCTTTTAATATTTTCCACCGATTATAATCGATTTTCACAAAATAAAAACAATACGGTTGTTGTTGTAACAAAATGGCGTTTACAGTGCTGTAAAAGATTTTATTCAACTTTCATACCACAATTATGCTGTAAGACGGCTTTCAAATGATGTTTAGAGCACCCTTGGGGCTGTAATAGATAATTTCAAAGGGTTTTCTCAACTTCAAAAATTAAGCGGAATGAAAGCCTTGTAAAATGCTATTATATGACATTAAGTGCCAGTATAGTAACTGAGATGCTATTTTGTCGAATAAACAGCGTTTACTCTATAATTATGCTGTAATAAATACATGTCGAAAGATAGTGCTATAAAAGCTAGTTTTACGACAAATTAGCAATTCAGTTGCTTTCAAAGAGCTGTCATAGGACTTACGGTTGCATGAAGGTGATCGAGAGATATCTTTATATAATTATCGAGTAAGTGCAATATGAATTCGTCGAGTACACGTTTACTAGACATGTTTATAGAGTCAAAAAGCGCTGAAGGCTAAAATATCTAGACAACTGCTTTTAAACGGCTTTTTGAAATAATAGGATCTTTCATACGAGTGTTTTTCGATTCATAGTCGTGAGAGTAATTGCTTATACGATCTCTTTGCTAGTTGGGTAGTACATATGTATATGTATGTAATGTAAACATGTGCAGACTTCCTGCTGTCCTACACTAGGTTAGGCCTGTCTGTCCCACAGGATCTTTAGATATAGTTCTGAAAAGTTCCAATAAGTAAATGAAGCCTGTCCAAAATGTTAGACTAAGTGTCAGATGAGCAGCCGGATCTGAATACGATAACCTTGACCGACAGTGTCATCCAATCTACCGGTCAAACTTAAGTATTACATTAGCTATCACCGCACATCTATCATAGCACCCGCGAATGGTTTGCGTGCAGTGCCTCATTAGCTCATTCATTACTGTTTAAGACAAGATTGAATAAAACGTTTCCCTTCCGGCAGCAGGAAAATTAGGAGGATGATCTGCATAATAGGCGCTATGGCCTGTACAGGGGAATATTGAAATGATGTCAGTTTTAAATTTCGATTTGAAGAAGTTGACTTTTATTTCAATAAAAATCGACATTTAGGAAACGCGCGGTCGGAGACTTTTGAAAAATCCTAAGTAAAAAGTCGTAATTCGAGATTTGGCTCTCGCCTATTTCCTCCTCCAATATTAGACCAATTTAAAAGATATTACATAAACTGATTATATAGGATATTATACAACTGTGTCCCTATGTCTTTCTTTATATTTTCATTAATAGTTGTCTTTGTACACTAGGCCTCTGTTGACAACGGCGGATTAAATCGGCATTTTTTGAAGGTTTTATGTGCTTATAAAAAAATAATGTATCATCAAAAAAGAAAACATAGGGTAGTTAACATAGTAGTTAATATTTATTATTCTGTAAAAAATCATTGCTTTATGGCCATTAACCAGAAAGAAAGAGAAGAGAGAGGCCCGTGGCTAAATAATAACAGCCGCACAGGTCGATAGATCAGGTTAAGCTACGCTTGCCGCGGTTGGTCTGTGGATGGGTGACCATCTTTACATACCGTGACCCCTTCGTGCCTCGGAAAGCACGTTAAGCCGTTGGTCCCTGCTGTCATTCGTGGATCTTTGACAGTTGTTACGGTTAGTCAGAAGCCCGAAAGTCTGACAACCAGTCTTATCAAAGGGTATCGTATTACCCAGTAATTGGATTGTGGAGGTCAGATAGGCAGTCGCTCCATGTAAAATACTGGTATTCAGCTGCATCCGGATAGACTGGAAGCCGACCCCAACATAATTGGGAAAAGGCTAGGCAGATGATGATGATGAACCAGAAAGAAAACAGGCGAAAGCGTTTCTATGGAGAAACGACCACCCGCGTTTCCTCTTAAGACCAAGAATATCTCTGTAGAGGGTAAGATGGGGCACAGTTTCCTACACATTCACAACTTACTGCTTAAAATCACAGTTGATTGAGCCAAAACGAAACTTAGCTCTACTTCATCAGGTACGACCGACACACATGCGCATTTACATATAAGCGCCTTATGTGACAGGTTCTTGTAACAAAATTTTGCAGACAACATAAAGTTGCAATCATTTTCGTGCGTGCTCCTGTTTATGAAAACTTCTGCTTCGATAACACGTTTTTTGTTTTGGAGCAGAACAAGTAGATGGGACAGAATTTAATCCCTATCAATGTAAAGATGAAACTGGAGGCCTAAAAAGGCCACTTTGGCAGAATCTTAAAAGGATAACATTATGAATCATAATATGGCGAAGACAGTCCGTGTTTTTCTTTTTTTCGCTGCTCTACGTAGGTGTAATCAAAGAGATTGGGATTGGATTTGGATTGGACTTATTGGTATTACAGCACAGACAAAAAAAAATTACTGAAAAATCCTTAACCAATGGGATTTGATACGATTAACTTAACAGTTAGCTGTCCATTATGATTCATAATGTTATCCTTTTTTGATTCTGCCAAAGTGGCCTTTTTAGGCCCCCTGGTCAAGCAAAAATGTCCGATTAAAATAACGTCTTAGATTACAAGACTAAATTCATCCTAAAATCTAAAAATTGCACGTATATGGCACTATGTACACGTTTTAAAAATAATATAATGTCACAAATGTTCATCAGAAAGTAAATTGAATGAGGTTAACTTTGCTATTAAAGTGCCAAATGGTACGAAGAGCTCGAACTACATTATCAGAGGTACCGAGGCTGGTGTCAAAGGGCGTGCTGATTGCGTTACACGACTACACAGGCAACAGGCGTGTTTACAAAGAAGAGCTGTTTCAACGTCGCCGACACCTCTCTGATCTCACCGAACGCCCGCTATCAAAGCCAGACGACATCAATTAACAGAACCGGCCGGTATGTGCCTTTTAACAATGCCTTGTTTTGAGGATGATCATGCGATTACTTTGTGTGGAAAGTTTGGGTCGATATACATACAAACCGCATCTTTAGTACGACAGTACAATTCTACGTAGACCTCAAAATAACATGAATTCACAAGAAAACAATTTGGCTGTGCTGTGCGTGCAGGATATGTGAACGGACTCGTCGGACAGTCGGCCGATGTGAGCTCGCTGAATATTATAATTAGTCGAAGCCGGTGTGAGTAATGGCGTCGGAAATAACACGCGGGCGGCGTTGGCGCCAAGCGGAGCGGCCATCGAGCACCGCACACAAACGCAGCGCGCGCGCAGCCGCGCATCCCCCCTGAGCAGAGCGCGCGCCGCCCGTGCCGCGCCGACCGGTCTGTCTTGTGACTTGAGCTATTTATGTGCTAAGGAGTGACGCGACTCTGAGCTGATTTATTTAGGAGATCACCTCACGGAGACTTAAAGGTTGCTCTATTATTGTTGTAACTTCAGGCCTACTGTTAGACATCATGACATAATGTGTTGTACCTAATTGAAAAGCAAGCAAAAATATTCTATTTGGAAGAGTGCTGTATCTGAGTTTAAAGACCACTAGTAGGTAGTCCGGTGCAACGTTGGCGTCGACCAATGAAAATTGCATACTAATCAGCAACATGCTTAAAATTATGCTACCGACTTAATAACTTGCCAATGCCCAGTATTTAAGAGATATCTATGATCGTATACATTGCAATAATGTGCATTGCTATGTATAAGGCTTCTTAGAAACTAGTCCTAGTATGCCTCTACCTACTAAGTATTGGCACTAAGTACCTACAACAAACCATTTACCGTTCATTTAGTTTTATTACATGGTGAGCTGTTACATAAACTTACATATATTACGTATTGCCGTGTGCATATTATTGTATTCTATTCATGCATAGGTTGTGAACAAAATGCATTGGTTGAAATCTTGATAACAATCAAAGTTAGGAGTGAAATAATAAAGGTGGAAGGACCACATTCCATTCATCTGAGTTGTACCCCAACAAAGCAGTGAGAGTTTAGATATTTCTGTGTGATTACAACTAGCTGAACTGGACTCTGACATCAAAGCAAACCATATTAGAAATCGAGGTGCAACGGGTACATTCAAACATCTTAACATTTAAAGCAATTTCTGGAAGAGGCAAACAAAGGCACAGCGGTTAATTAGTCTGTGTTTGCGCTGAAGAAACAAACGCGTTCTGAAGACAGACAACACCAAAGTGAATATCCTTTATGCCGACACGCACACATCCGGATACTAAACAATTATAGTAGTCATGGAATTAAGTTTAACAAAAGTAAGAACCGTTCCAGCAGTCACGCGGAAAAACGGAAAATAAACTCACTTCACTGCCCACGTGCAAATAAGTAAATTAAACACCTTCAGGGTTCAGGCCACTTCAGGCAAAAAAAGGAAGTTAGGTTTTTATGGTTTTTATGTAAAAACAGGTAAAAATATCATATTTTATAATGCAGTTAAAATCAGTCGTGAAGGTCAGTTTGAAGAATCAGATAAAGCTATTGAGTTGTAACTTGGCAATATTGCAGTGTTTGGTAACACAAATAGTCTGTAAACAAGTCGTAGCTTTGCATAAAGCATGGAAAATATTAGAAAATGATTTTCAAATATGGCTCTCACTTTTGGCCCATCAAAAAAGACTTCGACCAGATGTTCAGACCATGGGAATAAGCATTTCTCATTATGGATGAATTCTTATTTTTTGTTAATTTTCATACTAACTAAATAACTTGACGTAAATCACCCGATATGCATACCTCTTTATCCGAATTGACGTATTTTAATTCTAAAGATTTGGCGGGCTGAAACTTGTCAAAACTAAGTTTCTTACTGCATAGCTCAATTAAATTTAATTAATGAAATTGCAAATATCTTTGTAAAAAAGCCTTTTCCTTTGTTAGATTTAATTTGTAAAAGCTATAGAGCCTTTGACAAAGTTTATGGATAACGTAAAGAACGCGGTTTATATATTTTTGAAATGTGCTAATTAAGCCCTTTCATTTAATACCCACTTAAGGCACCATACCAAAATATTTATTTTTAATTTTTTTACTTTATGTCCTCTAAAGGGCACCATATTGAATCTAATATGACGCCACATAGCCTATTACCAGCGGACGGTCAAGACGCTTCTAACGATACCTTATTTGTCAAATTATTATAAGTAATTTTGAAGTTATGAGGGAATAGATGAACATACATTTACATACTCGTACATACCGGTCAAAATCATAACCCTACTTTTTGCTTCGCCGTAGTAAGGTAAAAAGGCTATTAGACGTGCAAAAGTAAGTCCAGCAGCCTGCTAAGATTTTCTAAGTAGTGATTTCTAAAACCCTTTTATGACTAATCTCGGAAATGGAATTCCAGATCAAAAATGTAAACAAAGAAATGTCATTGCCAAAGTTTTTAGAAAAATGGTACAGTCAGCTAGAAAAACGTTGACTCTTACATTTTAATTGTATGTTGCCAAGCGATAGGTACAGTTGATAACGATACATATATGGATAGACACTTGTGGACCAATTGAAGGTAAAGTACTAGAAATCTCAGAAATCGCATAAAACTTTTCCCGTACCCACATTTTGTAGTGATTCAAGATTTTCTGTTAGAAGGAAGGGGTAGAGGAGTGAGTGAACCCATAATCTGTTACTGGGTGCGTGTGGTGTCAACGCATTCCTAATGATAAATCACTGTCCTTTTGAGGACAAATAAAAAATACTTATTTTTGTATTGCTAAAACATTCCATTTCTGGTACAGTTTAACTCTGAACGGACAACGATTTGGAATTAGGCGCCACAGTAACTTCTATTCATTTTAAAAAGAACTATCCAACGGTGGGAGTACCAAATTATTAAGCATCATCTTTTACTGTCACTGCAGAAATGTCCAAAATCTTGGCGCAATCACATAAAGACCAATATTGATCTTCAGACACAGACATACGAGTAGCAGTGCGTTGTCAGTTTTTAGGTAGGTAGTGATAGAACATCCTTGTTGGTCGACGGCCAGGCTGAGCATCCATAGTAGGGACGTCTGTTTTCGTAGGTTCGAACCCAGACAGGCGCTTTATTTTGTGTAAATTATTTCATCACCACTGCTCACAAAACGGTGAAGGAAAAACATCGTGAGGAAACCGGCATGTCCTAGAACCAAAAATTCGAAGACATGTGACATCTACCAACCCGCACTGGGCCTGCGTGGTGGATTACGGCCCACTCCCTCTCACTGAGAGGAGGCCTGTGTCCCAGCAGTGGGAACATTATAGGCTGATGATGATGAACTCCGATCACTGTTTATTACACATAAACACGATTTTACGCAACAACAAAATAAACAAAAACGTAAAATACAACAACTAAAAACTTAACAACAAATAAAAGCTCACGAGGGACACATTCAATCACGACAAGCTTCAGAAACCGAATGACGGTATGAATGACTTAGAAAAGTCCGAAATAATGGAATGACCAAAACAAAATGGCGACCAGGACCTACAAAATCGAATCGATTAGTAGGATAACGCAATAGGTATTATTTACGATTTTTTTAACGATTCTCTTGTTTAGAAGGAAAGCCATTTTATAAATAGAAAATAATAAATGAAAGTCTAGATAGATATGTCTTTCAGACAATATAGTAGTACCTACATAAATATTATAGTACTTTTCGACAAACTACACAATTGAGGTTATTATTTCAAATTGGCAACACCTTTGTATACAGATCTCGAATTCCATTTATGAGATTAGTCAGTCATAAAATGAGGGTTTACATTTTTTATATGACAGGCCAAAGCCAATAAAATTCATAACTAAACATGACCCATGCGTGAGTCTGTTATAAGACCGTTACAAAAACGGCCGTCAAGAACTTTTAAAATCCTTTTTCAGCAGTATGAAGTCCCAGATGTTCGCTAGAAAATACTTAATAATCCAAAACCAAATACAAGCGAAACTGCGTCAAACCTTAAAAATTAAACGTACGAAGAAAGACTATTGTTAAATGACACGTGAACTATAACGGAGAGTGTATCCTGTGCTCGCGTGTGCCAAAAATATCCTTGACTTCATAGTTGATGCTGTGCCTACTTGCTTTATGGCCCATCGCGTCGTCCGGCAGCGCTTCGTAAATATCACACTCACAACTGCGAATGCAACTCGAACACTAGGTAGTATGTCGCACGCTAAATTATCCGCCTCAGCTCGAAAACATGGCGAAATATTCTAATACGTCAAACGCACGTCAGTGGACGTCGCTGGCGAATGGCGTCAGTGCCCGGCCGAGCCACAGAAATACTTACAGGTCCTACAGCATATTTTTAATGTGTGCTGAAGGGAAACATTTGGCAACTTAAGTAGTTTGCGATTATTTTAAGCTCTGACATGGTTTTCACTTTTTCAGCTTGCCCAGATACCGTCTTAAAATTTCCTACTAGATGTTCCTTTAGGGATTTTCGTAAATTAGGTATTTGTTTTTACCCTGGACTTAATTTTTTTAGTAATTTCTTTTTATTTAGATAAGGTTTTAGTATACTTAAAAACAATTCTACTTCACTTTTAAACCTTTACCCCGAACTACTCAATCGAGCTAATAGATAATATTGGTGTTTTTTTAGACATTAGAATTTTATTAACGCTTTAGGATGTTTCCCACATGTTTCCTAAACAAACAGTTTAAACCAGCTATAGTAAGTAAACTTTTTAAAACCAGGTAAAAGTTAGCAGGAATTAAAATGTAATTTGAATTTTAAAAGACTGCAGTTTGCCCTGATGAAATAAAATTATGTAGGTAATGAAATGATGTTTATTTCTGTAAGCAAATTTTATGCAGACGAAGTTGCGGGCAGAAGCTAGTATCTTATAAAGTTTTATGAACTTTTTCACGTATTTTTTTGTTAATATTTTAAAACTAGATGCCGCAGGCATTTCCTTGCTGACTGATCACTGAGAAGAAATGGCAAAACAAACTCCGAGAACGAATCTATTAATATTTTTGTATTGGAACATTTCGGCACTTTCGATACAAGTCCATTCATTAAAACAAACTTTAACAATGGATTAATGTTAATGTTATTGTAACATCCAGTCCCGAGTTTAGCTATCGGTGCTTTTCAGTGCAAGAGGTGTTAGTAGGAGCTTTAAAATCAGGCTTCCATAATCTGGTGGCCATTAATCTGATAAGCTCCTATCCTATCCCTTTTATGTGCCGCCTGAATTGCTTATCGTTTGAACTGTCCTACTTCTAACATTATCTAAGAAAGTCAAGCTTAGAGCCACTTCACCATCTAGAAGGCGGTCTTATGCCCATTTTCACTAACCCTAGGAAATACTTCAATTAACGCTTTAATATTATTAGTGCGTTTTTATTTGGCATTTATTGTCAACAATTGTGACAGTGAAAACGGGCCTAAGATAATTGAGGGTTTATTAATAAACGTTGCTTAAAACGTCAAAACACTTATGGTTAAGACTTAAAATTATTAAAAACTTTTTAAAAATAAATCCCGTCTAAGGATAGTCATTTAAATATAAATTATATTGTAGAATTGAGTTGAGATAGTTTAATATCCGTTTCATCCTGCTGATATTCGTGATGTTCATTTAGTTTTAATCTAATCCTGTTTTGTGTTTACAACAGGAAAAATAAAGAGTTAGTTGATCCGACAATACCTACCTCATCAAAACCACGATCCGGAATTGATTTATTAGCAATAGTTGTATAATAACCTAATTGATGACCATTGTATGATGTACCTACATACAGGGTGGCGCCGGGACATCGACTCGCAACCTGTTACCATGGATTCAATACGTGATTCTGGTAGTATAGTTGTTTTATCTCACGAAGTTGGGTTACCTACGTGACTTTTATGACGTCGAAATAAGAGTCATTTTGTTACGATTCATCCGCCTTTGTGAGATGAAATTGCTCTACCTTGTACCTATATTGAGTAAATTAATCGTTGGTTATAAAAAAAACAGCATTTTTTTTAAATAACTGTCGAAGAATTTCAACGCCGAGTCAGTTTAGTAAATCCATGATAACAGGTTGCGCGTCGATGTCTCTGCTAATCCTGATTTACTTACAATGGTCATCTAAGCTCATGGAAAATAAAAGTTTTTGGAGAAACTCATTTGTGATAGAATCTTGCCCTCATTGCTTTCCATTTGGTCCTTACTAATCTCTCTATAGGATCGGCAAATTCGTAGGAGGATAACTTGAGAAACGCAGGATCTGGAAGAACTACGTTTCTTTTCTTTTGCGCACACGTACCGTAGATCTCTTTATCACAATAAGTTCCTACTGACTGGCACAACGACAAACTACAGCCTAACCTAGAGTACAGATAGCGAACGGAAAAATCTGCAATTATTATCCAGATCCAATTACACGACACATCATCTTGCAAGGAATAGTCACAATAAATGATTAACTGGCTGAACATAGTAGGTATGATGTAATACTATCAACTATGTACTTAAATTATGTACATTCATATTCTTATGAGGGTTGTCCTGTGATCCTTAAATGCAAATAAATCAAAACGGTGAAGGAAAACGTCGTGAGGAAACCGACATGTCCTAGAACCAAAAATTCGAAGACCAACCCGCACTGGGCCCGCGTGGTGGATTACGTACGGCCCGCTCCCTTTCTCCGAGAGGAGGTATGTTTCCCAGCTGTGAGAACATCCTAGACTGATTATGAAATGCAAATGACAGGAATATTATGCAAGAAAACCTAAACTTAATTTTTGTCTTTAAAAGTTTTTTTAGTGATTTTCTACTTTATCATATTATCATGTATGCACCCAGTTTCTGAAAGGAAAAACAAAAACATGCTACCAGACAGTTTAAACCAGCCTGCACGCGTAGCATGACCACCATAGAGACGGGTTTTGTCGACAGACGAATATACAAAATGACAGATTGTATAGCTATTCTATCTGTCATTTGATCTTATTTATTTATTTATTTATTTATTTAAACTTTTCGCACAAAAAGGTACAAAGGCGGACTTAATGCCTTAGGCATTCTCTACCAGTCAACCAAGGGTGGTGAAGAGATTGGATGGCAGTTTGATCATTTTGTCTACTACTCTGTCATTTTGTCTATTCTTTCGCCGACAAAACCCGTTTCCATGGTTTTCATAATGCTACGCGAGCTGGTAGTATATTATGTCAACTGCTGTAATTGACTGACTGAAAACAACAGCGTATAACCTTGACATTAGTTTCATTTTTAATTTTGACATAATTATTGTTTAGCCTTTCAGCGTCAGAAAACGCGTGTTAGTGTGGTGGACCGTGGACTATCAACCACTAAAAAAGTGGAGAATTTCCGCCCATTAGCGAATGGGGGAACATGGCAACCCTAGCTACCTTTACGTTCCTATGAGTTCCAGTGGTTACGTGATTTAATTGAATTGTACTAAACCAATTATTTTAATGACTGGTAACTGGTAAGTGGCAGAGTTTTTTCTCCTCCATTATATCGTTGGAGTGGCGGCCCTACTGCGGCATATGATACAGGCATTCCGCATGTGTTGCGGGTATCCGACCGGGGACCGGCGAGCTCGCCTCGTGCCGCCCTGCCGCGCCAGACTGCTCGTCGCCATTACGTTACTCCACACCGCAAATGTGCTCAATAATAAAACAACTACTTTATTGTTTCAGTCTCCACATTGCATGCTTTCGCTGAAAAATAAAAGCGTACACGCTCTAACCTAATAATAAGACAAAGGTACTTACTTATGTACCAGGCCACTCGGAAAGTATTGCGAAAAAATGTTTTTATGTATGAGAGGCTGGCCGTTATAATCTATTTTGAAAATATGATTATTTGTAAGTAAAAATAGGTACGTTCCAATTTCAAAATTTCCCTCCACATTCTTTGCGAGCTAATTAATTAAAATATCGTGTCTCATTAAAAATGTACCCGCGCCGGGAACATTTTTGCGCTATGATTTTTTACGATTTCAAGTGTCGTCTAAAACCGGACGAATCGTACAGACGCCAGCACATCAAGCTACTACAATTTCTCAAATTTCTTTAATAGATTTTCAATTTTATCGCCAAAGTTGATTGAGAAAATTTGACAGTCTCGGGTAGCTTGATGTGCTGGCGTCTGTACGATAGACTTCAAATGGCATTCATTGTATCGTTGGTATAACGAATTCAAGCGCGGTCGACTAACTTTGGCGAATGTAGAAAGAAGTGGTCGCCCTTTGACGGCTGTTACGGAAGAAAACGTGCTAGCAGTTAAAAAATTAATCCAAGACAATAGGCGAGTTACGTATCAAGAGATTCAGCACATACTGCAGGTTGAATTGGGAAGCCTTCACGAAATTCTACACGTGCATCTTCGCGTAAGGAGGATAGTTTCACGTTTCACGCTGGGTGCCGCAGAACCTCACCGATGTTCAGACGCAGGCCCGGGTAGAAGGGTGTCGTGATATTATGATAAACAAATTTCAAGCAGGCTCGTCTTGGTTTTATCAATATCAACCGATACCGCCCTACGCGCGCGAGTTGTGCACACGCGTGCTACTGCTGTCTCCTTGTGTCGTCGCGCGCTGCCATAGTGTAATTGCCTATCTCACATAGATTATACTTTGGTTGATAGTGATGGGAAAGACTGTTATCGATACCACGATACATCGACCTTTGCGCTCGCCATGGAGCGATTCGTGACACGTTCAAATTCTGTAGGTAAACGCCCACTGGAAGGACCTGTTGACACCAGTGAGTAGAAAATCCCAAATTTTGGTCTGCCTGCTACTGTTACGAAAAAACCTGATCCCGTCAAAACCTCAAACCGGTTCAGTGTCCTTCGCACTAATCAACCCTAAGACACGGACGTCTTTGCTGCTCGACTCAAGGAAGCCTCTACTCCAAGGAGAAAATCAGGTCATATCCCACCTATTATCCTACAAGTACTACTGAGTGGACTCATGATCACATTAAAAATCTCGTTCTGAAGCATGCCAAAAATTTCGATCTACAATACAGAGGTAACAACAAAATTGTAGTTTCTTGTTATAGTCCAGAAAGCCACCAAGCAGTTTCCGAGCTGCTGATCTAGCATTCCATACATTTCCGCTGAAGGATGAGAAAAGATAAAAAGCGGTAATCTTTGGCCTACCCGCCTACGTAGAAGATTGCTTAGCAGAAGAGCTCGAGACCCTGGGTTTCAAAGATGCGATTTTTCGTAAGATGAAACTGCCTGATAACAACAAGGGCAGTGGAGTTTTCCTCCTTTCTTAGAACAGCTCCCAGCAGATAGTGACTTTACCAAATTTCAAAAAATTTGAAACCTAAGCAACTGTACAGTGCAAATACGCATGTGGGTACTTGCGTAGCAAGAAATCCGTTTGGAACACAATGCTTCAGAGTCCAAGGCTTCGTTTATTCTTCAAGAAATTGCATAAGTCCACGTTGCGTCGAGTGCACAAAATCCCACCCTTCGGCTGACTGTCCCAAAAAGGACAGAACCAGTCCGGCACAGTGCTGCAACTGCAAAAGTAACCATCCAACTAACTTTCGACAATGTGTCGAAAGACAAAATACCTTAAACTTGTCAAGAACAAATAAAAGCTACTCAAGACGCTAAAATCAACGCGAAAAGCAGTCATGTTGATGGGGAAAGCTGGAACACTGTCGCTGCAAATAAAATGGGATCAAGGACCACTGGTGCTCAACCTCAAATTGGAGGCCACTGCTGACATGTTAGCAATACTCATGACAAAGTCCATCAAAAGTCAATTTGTAACCTGCAACACTATGATGGATAATTTGCGTATCTTATCCTGGAATGCCGATGGTATTCGCACCAAACTTACGGAATTGCTTGATCTGTTAAGTGATTTATTATATTGTAGCGTTGTGCGAAACTAGAATTTCTTCTCGTTTCAAGCTTGAAACTCCAGGTTACGATTGTTATAGGCATGACAAAAAGATAGATAGCCACGGCCAGGGAGTGGCGCTGTTGGTCCGGAGTAACATAATACACTCTCTTTTTCCCACTCCAAACACATACAATTTAGAGTGTATAGGTGTCCAGGTAACCACCCCAGACAACAATTTGGCTATCTACTCTACTTACCAGTCACCTAATCTTCCTCTGCTGAATAGTGATCTAGACTTATTGGTAGATGCAAACCACAAGTCCCTGATAATGAGTGACCTAAATATTAATGCTAAATATTCCTACTGGAATGGCACTACCTCTAATTCTCACGTCAAAATCCTCTTCGATCACATGGTTGCTAATGATTATGAGATACTAGCACCTTCTTCACCTACCCTAGTGCACTACCATAGCTCTCACGAACCTTCTACTCCAGACGTTATATGTACTAGTCAACAATAGTCCCGATGTTAGTGAAGCTCAAGTTCTCACACGTCGAATCACCTGCCAGTACACTTTACTGTAGGTGGAACGTATAGCACTAAATCCCAATCAGCATTTAACTTTGCCAAAGCTGACCGGAAATATTTTAGATCTTACTTAGACAACAATATCACACTACCTAATGCAATATTAGACTCAATACCATGTATTGACGCTACTATAAATCGTCCAACTAGATCTGTCCACCATAACCCGTGCAATAATCCTCCCCTAAAATTTAGAAGCGATCAAATGACGTTCTCAGTATCCGAGCAGTGTGAAGCTCTTGCCGATGCATTTGCTGATAATATGAGTCTCACTCATCAATAGACCAGCGATGTTGTAGCTGAGGTTGCTGTCAAGGAATCCATGGCATCATTAAGTTCCAAAGACATATAAAGTAGTCACTCCCCTCTCGTTAGACCTAGGAAAGTTCGGAAAATAATATTAAAATTAAAACCTTGCAAATCTCCTGGTCTAGACGGTCTCAGCAATCGGCTACTTAAAAACCTGTCTCAAAACTGGTCTACCTCACAAAAATATTTATTGGTTGTCTGAGAATAGGCTACTTAAATTCCCTGCATCCTGGAAAATGGCAAAAATAATCGCGCTCAAAAAACCTGGCAAAGATGGCAGCATCCCTACAGATTACCGTCCCATAAGCCTACTCCCGTGCCTGGACAAGTTATTAGAGTCTCTCATTCTTACCCGGCTGTTAAAAGTTACAGAACATTTACTGCTGCCAGAGCAATTTGGATTTCGTAAGGCACACTCCACCACTCAGCAGTTGGCCAGGGTATCGGAGCACATCGGACACAATGTAATTGAAGGCAAATCGACAGGAATGGTCATGCTAGATATTGAAAAAGCCTTTGACATTGTCTGGCACGAGGGACTACTTCACAAGCTAATTGTTAATGGCGTTCCTCTCTCACTTGTCAAAATATTCCAAAACTATCTAACTAACCGCCATTTCAAAGTTTTCATAGGTGAACACTGTTCAGTGGCGAAATTTATTATATCTGGTATACCACAAGGTTCAAATTTAGGTCCATTTCTCTTCATCCTGTACCTAAATGACATACCTAAGCAACCTAGAACTCATCTCGCAATATATGCTGACGACACCGCCTCATATACTTTCTCAGAGGATATTTAATGAATAATTGGGCGGCTTCAACTTGTACTAAACCTACTTGATACGTATTTCACCAGATGGAAACTAAAATTAAACTCTAGCAAAACTGAAGTTATTCTTTTTTCGCGTAAACGTTCATTACCCTTCAGGCGCATTAACTTTAAAAAACTCAAAAAAAAAATCTCGGTGTAGTTATAGATAACAAAATTAATTGGAGTGGAAACACTGATGTACAGACGCCAGCACATCAAGCTAACCGAAACTGTCAAATTTTCCCAATCAACTTTGAACCTTATGTTCTAGCAATAAAGTTGAAAATTTATCAAAGAAATTTGACAGATTGTAGTAGCTTGATGTGCTGGTATCTGTACTTCGTGAAAAGGGTCTGATGGCTATCAATGCGTTATAACTTATTTTTAACAGAAAGTCCAAGTTAAGCGCCGTCACTAAGTTACGCATTTATACCACCCTCGTCCGACCATGTCTAACATATGGTACACCAGCCTGGAGTAGTCTGACTGATAAAAACTACAATAAGTTGCAAGTTGTTCAAAACAAGTCAATCAAAATATCTTTTAACACTGCTTTTCATAAAAATTTAAAACGAGTTCACGAACAAATTAAATTTCCAACTATTAAACATTTTATCTTAAAATCAGCCCGTATGTATTTGTAAAAATCTCAAACATGATAACCCATTAATTTCATCCATAACAACTTATCGTATTTTACAAGATATAATCGATATCGTTTACCACATCACAATTTTCTGAGTGAATTACAATACTACTTACCACCGGACCGACCGTGCTGCCCTCACCCGTTCGCAGTAAGCATACTCGGCGAAAAGTTACGCAAATTACCCACAATTTAGAATTTTCATTTCTTTGTTTTAACTCATCGATGATAAATGTTGAAACCTAAATTATATCATAGTACTGTAATGTTTTAGCCTGTGCTCCAAATAGTCTTTGTATTATTTGAGTGCATTACCTTTAGTAGGTAAACAAAAGTGGTATGCGTTTAAAGCAATGATATTTTAGTGTTTAAAGTCAGTGCTAAAACTTTTGTGCTTTTTTTTATTTTTAGTGTGTTCGTATGGACCTAAGGCAAAAGTTTAGCCCGCGAAATTCAATTTTTTTTACGTTTTCTGCAATTTGCTGGTCTGTATTAAGTTGTACGTTGATTGAAATATGATTCGCGACCGTAACAAATACGTATTTACAAAATTATAATCATTAAAGTCATCGCGTGTAAAATAATCCCAAATTGGTAATGAAACCATAATACCTAATACTGTAACAACTCTACCATTTTCATGATTAAATATTTAAATATTGGTCTCTAGATACGGTCAATTTAATTTTTTTAAATATTCTTTATTATCATATGCGCTGTCATACTGTTTTCATAGAAAGCCCTTTGGTAAAACCGCAGGTGAGCATGTCATCATGATGAGCGTATCAAATGCTAGTACCGGGTAAATACATTAGTCTTTAATTGTTTTATAGGTACCTACCTAAGTAGATAGTTTAACTTCGACAGTATCATAACTACACCCAATTTGATTGTAGTTAACTAACGATGTGACTGAGGATTAGGCTGGGTCTACAAATGGTAGTCCAATATCTAGTGTTATAACCACGGAACAGATAATGTTACTTATAACTATTTGAAATTAATTTATTTACCAGTTATTAGTTATTCATGTTATTATTGACACAGTAATAACATTTAAGTTTTAAGAATGAATAAACAATTTAAAATAGGTACTTAAAACGGTAGTTCTAAATTATATTTTATTGGTTTAACTAACTGACCCGGCGAACTTCTTACCGCCTCATATTTTTTTTCCCATGTTTTAATAATTAGGTACCCTCACGGGCGTCCCCAGAACACCCTGCCAAAGTTTCATCACAATCTGACCAAATGGCTTCGGAACGCATAGAGGACAAACATACAAACGTTGATTTTTATTTATAAAAGCCATTAAAAAGTTATGTAATAAAGATTCGTTTTTCTTACTAATTTTAACGCAACTTTGGCTGTAGTAAATAAGTACATATTTAAAAAAAATACTAAACTAAACTAGTCTTTCATAGGTTATTCGGATTCGGATATTATTAAAATCATTAGTTACCTACTTTTTGAGAGTAATAAACAAAATATGTATTTTTTTACTGGTATCGATCGATACCAAGTTTTCCCACCACTATGTTTGAAATAAAGTTTTGCTACAAAAGCAGCTTTGGCGCTGCAGTCATTTTTATATTTGTTTTATTTTATTATTTGCAAATTATTGTAATTATATGTTGAAAGCAACATGCAACCTTTGCCTTTTGCTAGAAAATTATTTTGATCCTGATTTAGAGATCAAAGCAAAACATTGGTAGCATGAACTTTTCGTCCTACATTGAATAACAAATCTGGGCAAAATGTTTGGGAAACTATCGTTGTTTTTGACCTTGTTTGCTTAATAGAATATATTCCAAAGTTCGATTCTTGTTTGTTTCAGCGTGTGTTTGGTTATGTTCAAATCTCATTGGATTGGTTAGAATTTTATTTAATCTCATAGTTCGTCTGAAACGATCACAATAAAAATAATATGCTTTGCCATCTATTGTGTGAAATTGTGTCTTGTAAATGTGTTAAAATAAAGTCAGTGAATCAACGTTTTTTTTTTTAAGTCACAATAGTACCTAATATTGCCTATGAGTAGATAATGCATCTTTGCCTAAGACGTCTTATAAAATAACGATAATTATTTTTTATTAGAAACTGTTTGATGTGTTATGAATATAAGTACCATAGATAACTATACAAATACCGATTGTCTAGGAACCAGTTGCGTTAAACATGATTTCCACGTAGTAGTGAAAGGTCAATTGAAGTTTTTTTTATATGTAGGTTTGTATTTAGGCTTTTCAGAAAAAGTGGTACATTGTGAACATCGTATAACAAAACTAGGAAGCCTTTATAATTATCTTTGTTATACTCAAATAAAAGATGCAAAGGATATACCCAAAAATTATAAAAGTAGATACAATATAGTTGAATATTCAACCGACTAGTCCATTCACTAAAAAAAAAAAGTCTTTCATAGTTTCATGTAAAACATAATAGATTACATCAGGTAGGCAGGAGGATGGCGCCGGCGCTACCTGCTCTAGTGCGGCCAGTGGATATTTACATAATGAATTAAAATACGTTTTAATAAACAATCCTCTTTATTTATTTAATAATAATAGACGATATAATATTTATTCCTTATAAATGTAGGTAAGCTTCATAAACCCCACATATAAAAATACAATCTTAAACTTTATACACAAAATATCTGTCATTGGGTGATGACGGCATAATGCACTATGGCGGCGTGAACATTAAGGCACGATGATAGAGGGCTAAGCCCCAGGCGGCGCCAAGCGGGCGTCGGCGACTAGATCACAGGAGTTACGGAGCAGGGCTCCGGCGGCATACTCTCATCTGAGCGGGGCCGGGAAGGAGGGAACTGACGAGCACCAACGCGGTGCGGAACACGCAGCAAGCGCGCAGCCCGCTGCACTCTGCACCGGCACGAACGCTGACACATGCACACCGCTAGATACAGGCAGCGAAGCTATGGATGGCCGCTTTTCTTCTTCGTCCCCGAGGAGATACGGCCGGAATAGTTTAAAAGGCTTGCGTGGTGGACACGGTGCCGTGGGAGGCACATATGCCGGTTGAGGCGCAGGTGGTGGTGTAGGTCGGCGTACAGACAGGTCGATAGGCTCGGCAATTTGCATAGGCACAGGAACAGACACTGGTACAGGTAGAGGCGTGGGCACTTGCACCGTTGTAGGCACTATCACTGGTGGTGGCGTAGGTAGGCGAGCGCTCTCTGGAGACCCTGCTGCGTACGGCGGAGGTGACGGTGCTGGCTGCGGTGCTCGCCTCAGGAGAGCCGCTCGAAGAGCAGGTTCCGCTTGGAGCCACTTTTGGATCTGACGACGATGTATACCGAACTTTCTGGCAGTGGCGCGTTGATTTCCGCGACATTGAGCGTCGCGCCTATACGCTTCGAGAACTTGCAGCTTAAATTGTGGTGGGAAGATACGGCGGGAACCGGCGCGGCCCTCTGAGCGACGGTCTGAGGGCGCGGGGGCCGGGTGCGTGTGGGCGGCAGCCATACTGAGGAGAATACGTGTGCGCGTGGCGGTTGACGGCGCCGAACTGACTGTGGCTGCTCTCTCGCCTCGGCACAGCGCGGATGTTGGTGGCGCGCCGCTGCCTGTCCAACGTGCGTGAGTGTGCGACGTGAGTCTCGTATACATGTAAAACGCTGTTCACACTGTTAGTTTTAGTGGACTATTATTTTTATTGTATATTTTACATTTTTGTGTTTACTACTGCTATATTGACGTAATCACAATAATGAAGATCCTACTTTTCAGTCTTCATTAATGCTAAAATCATCATAAAAACTTTGCATAAAACCACTGAGCCAGAAGGTACAAATAGAGAGAACGGTTAGGAGTTGCGGCTACAATGTAACTCCTCTGAAAGAGCAATTCGATGCCGCTTCTTTTACGTACTAACATAATCTACCGAAATAGTTAACAATTAATGCACTATTTGTAAAACAAAAAGATATCATTAAAAAATCACATGTGTACGTTGCTTTAGGCAGTAATCTCGCCTCATTCTCGGCGTGAAAAAATGCCGCAAGTGGGAGCCGATAGCACGTAGCGCCACCATTTCTATCTCTTTCAAACTTAAAGAATTTCCCATAATAGAAGAAGACAGACAAACGTGCCCTGCCCCGGTCGCTGCCACATCCGTTTACGAAACAAGTTTGCATGCGATGTTGCCACTGTGTGCGCGCGGGCGGCTCACGAGCATCGAGGGGTGCGGGCGGATAGGAATGCGCATGGAACGGCAACAGCGCCGACCGTGGCAGACAGGGTGTCGCCGACTCGCCGCCGTAGACAGGCCGTCGCTCGGCGGCGCTAGCCCCCCTTACACCCGCGCGCACCCGTCCCACCCGCAACGCACATCAACAAGTTATTTCGGCCCAGCCTGTTGCGTTGTCATAAGATCTCAAGTAACATGGTTTAAGCGGGCGGTTACGACGTTTTAGGTTACGTTGCAAACTTAGCGCCATCGCTGTTTCGAGGAAAGTTGTTTTTTTGTTGAGCGGTCGCCTGCTGCGCCTGCCTCGCTCGCGTCCGGCGACCGTGAAAATAGCGATCCAACTCAAAAAAGGACGGCACGAATAAGTTTCAAAATGTTCAACATAAAATTATAAAATTACAAGCACCTAATTAATATTTTTTTGCATGGAAAAATTATCTTTATTTTATGATAGAAATAGAACTTAACTAATTTAAATAAATAACAAACTGCTAGTAACATACTATGTATAGGTATACTTTTGTTTTTCTAATGAATTTAAGCAATAATGACTATAGTTAGAAATACATTTTAATAGTAAGTAGGTTTCAAAATGATACTTATTTAGGTAAACTAATTAATACCGCCTTCCTGATAAAATTCCTTTGAAACTGAAGTTTGTAACTTATTATCATAATCTGTGATACCGATACCGATATCATTTATAGTTTCTTGGACATCTCTAACTGCTTGTTTTTTCAATCACAGTTGCAATCGTACGTAGGAAGTTGTATTCTATGTATGTTTCTATCAAAACCGGCACACGAAGAAGAGTTTCATTGTTTAACTAAGTAAAATAGAAAAAACCAGTGCACGTATTTCTGTAAAACAAACATTATTTTTTCTTTCTTATTCTTTCCTTTGTTACCCCTGTATAATAAAAAGGTAAAAATAAAACGAAATCGATAACAATTAGGTACTTAAGAATAATTTGAAGTTTGAAAAGTATGTAGATTAATATTACATCATACCTTTTAAGAATTCAGACGTTATTTTTTAAAGTTTATTTTACTTAATAAAAAAAACGCATTTGGTAGGTAAATTGAACTTGTAATTATTTTTACCTCCTTCAAAATGAATATATGAACTACATAATTATATGGACGATTTTATATAATTACTAGCTTCTGCCCGCGACTTCGTCTGCGTTAAATTCGTACTTTCCTCTAAAAATTTCGAAAATGTATGTTTATGATCTTTATCATTTATTTAGTTAAGGTGACTACATGACCTAAAGCGCGGTCTTTGTCGAACTGCATAGAAAGGAAAGAGAAGCGCGATGACAACCCCTGGTAATTTATTGCAAAATTTGAAGCAATTATCTATTTACAAAAAACGTACAAAAAATTAAATCACTAGTGATTTAGTATGTTGCTGTTGCGTTGAATAATCTGACAAAAAATCATAATGATTGTATGTATATTAGTATGGTTTTTATTGTAAAAAGAGAGCTTTCAGAGGTATCTTCGTGATTTTTTTCTATCTTATCAAATTTGTTGTATTATGTTTTCAACACACTATCTACCTAGCATATATCCTGAAGAATATCATATATTTTTCTGATTTTGTTTACTGTAGTCGATCATGAAAAATCGTTTGGGTTGTGTTCATAACTTGACTCAAAGACCCATATCCATTTTCGAGTTAATGGAAGCAAGCAGTAAAATCAACCCCTTAAACTTTATTACCCTTTTCCACCTTGTTAGGAGTCGATTTTTGGAAAACCCTAAAACACTTTTTTTTTTTTTTGTTTTAGTAGTTTCGAGAGCAGCGGTGCTATTCTGTAAAAATCGTGAAAACTTAGGTGCAGTGAGCGTGGAGTGAGCTGTTAATAGTGTCAATTACTGTGTGCAAAAACAAACTCACTTCACCTAAGTTTTCGTGGTGAGATTTTTACAGAATCGACCGGCAGGTTACATATTTTTCTAACCTACCAACTTTGTCACTCCCTAAATCCTCTGTGAGGTGTTTTTTTTTTTAACTAAAAGTGACAACCTTTTTTTTTTTATTTACTGAGCCAAATATTGCCAAGTTTCAAGTTCATTAACCAAATTAATAAGATTTTACATATAAACTGTTTCCCCTCTTTTTATCCCCATAGGGGTGGAATTTTGAAAAATTGTCTGGGAAGTTTTTATAACTTGACTTAGGCCTGGGTTCACTTCCGGCGGTATCGCACGATCTCCTACGAGGCGGCTTGCATACTGGCTGGATCCCCGCTCTGGGACCTGGAGGCGAAAGTACTCGCGTCGCTGTACCGGTGGCGCGAGGAAGCGCGGGCGTGAGGCGAAAGGCTGATGCAGCGCCATATGGAGCTGCGTCGGTCTCAGCTTCGCGAGGTCCTGGTGGCGGAATGGCGGGACAGGCTCTCACGCCCTACCGCCTCGGCACCATCGAGGCGGTCCGGCCGGTACTCGAGCGCTGGCTCGGGAGGAGGCACGGCTCCCTGTCGTTTCGGGTGACGCAGGTGCTTTCGGGGCATGGTTGCTTCAGGAAGTACCTGTGTCGCATAAACAGGGAGCCGGATGCCCGGTGTCACCACTGCGTCGACTGCCAGGAAGACACGGCGTCGCATACGCTGGCAGAGTGTGCAGCTTGGGAGGAGCCGCGCCGTGCCCTCATCTCAGAAGTAGGCAGTGACCTGTCGCTGCCGGCCGTGGTCGACTCGATGGTCGGCAGCGAAGGGTCCTGGGACGCGGTGGTTTCCTTCTGCGAAACGGTCGTCTCGCAGAAGGAGGCTGCGGATAGTAAGAGGTAGATCTCGTCCACTCACCCGGCCCGCAGCAGGCGCACCGGGCTCGGCGGAGGGCGGACGACGCCCTCTGCCAGCCCCCCTAAATGGGTCCAGGGGCGACGGACTCGGGGACGTCCGTCGGCCCCCAAACATCAGGACCCTAGGTGGCAAGGCGTAGTGTTCCACGCGCGCCCCTCTTAGACGTCGCGGGGGGAGTCAAACACCTCACTCCCCCCCTGACCTGACGAGGCCCGCAGTGGCGGGCCGGCACCAGTCGGGGGTTGCGGAAGGATCGTACGTTCCTGCGACCCCCGGCGTAGGTGTGAGATGGAACACCGTGGTGGTTTTTAGTCAGTAAGAGTCTGACAGACCCCGCCGCCCGCCCCAGGGTGGCGGATATCCATAAGGATTGTCCACCCCGGAAACAAAAAAAAAGGCCTGGGTTCACTAACATTCAAACCACCGCACCGGTTAGATATTTAAACAGTTGGCTTATGTCAAATTTCCTAAGAAAATTTTAAATGAAAATTGATTAAATATTTATTCAGTTGATTTAAATGTTAGTGAACACAAGCCTTAAAGATTATTTTATGCCAATTTTCCAGTTAATCAAGCCACGTAATAAAATACTATCCTATGAAATTGACTACTCCTCTTCTCTCCGTCTGGGTAGAAATTCGGAAAACCCTGAACCACTTTATTATTTATTTGGGTCTTACTACTGAGTATCGAGTTAATTGGCCCGTGCATTAAAATTCTTCCATACTAAAATTGACACCCCAATCTCTCTTTAGGGTAGTTTAGAAAAATCTTATCCATTTGGTTAAAAAACTTGGCAAGAATACTTGCCTAAGCAAGTAATAAAGTTTATCATTATTAGTTTATGAAAACTACCCATCAAAGATGTAACTGGTTACCTACTACTTATAATGTTTCAGATAATTATATTCTATGAACGTTTGATGTTTGCAACCAGTCAAAAGAACGGTAAGCAAAAAGTTGACAGGTGGGTAATGAGTAGTATGTACGAAGTTTTTTGATGATGTACTTATTAAGAAGCTTGCTATGGTCGAGTCCATTATGTGTACAGTATGTCTTCTCTACCTACTCACCTATTTTATTACGTAGGTAGTTAAAGTGGCTGATGTAGTAACTACAGGTAAACGTATAATCAATGATAATATAAAAAAATAATTGTTGTAATCATAATAATTATCTACTAATACATATTTAAAAATATAATTTATATGTATTTAGTTAAATAAAGGAAATAATAATATCTATGTAAAAAAATACATATATAAAAAAAAAATATTACTTATACATATATTATAATAATAATATTTATTATTATTTAAAAAAAATGTAAGTAATGCATACGGGTAATGAAATGGCTGTTGTGATGAGTCGAGTTCCTTCAATCATTAAAGTGGGAGTCAAATAATGATAGGTATCATTATTTAACTGACTCTAGATTCACGATTCATGTCATTTTCGTTTACCTACAAGCTCTTCGAATGCGCTGCGAAGATGTTGTTGGTTTTTGAGAACAGGTACTTATCTACATAATGCCATCAGTATAATACTAAATTGTTGTCTAGTTTCTATTGAGACTAGTTATGAAGCATTAAATAGCAAAGCATTAAAGATATAAGTATTATAATTAAATCCATGGCCAGATTATTTTAGCGACAAATAATGTTACAAAACAGCAACAGGATGGTGACAGTAGAACCAGCAAACCGGTGTGGGCAAGCGTCGTCGGCCGCGGCGGCGCGGCGCTCCGCCATCACCGCTCATTCAACTGCGGACCAAATTCACTTGATTGAAATTAATCCATGCTAATATGAGGCCCCTCCAGGCGACAACGCTCATGCCAAAACGAGTTCTCTACTCGTTATAAAATATCATCAAGGTAATCTCTCGAGATAGATAAAATTAATCGAATCAATAAAACTAAAACTCGATAGAGATCTATAGCGTGTTATATTCTTGATATACTTACTTGAAATATTGCGTCCACTTTGCAATTTTGAATTTGCGTCGTAAATTCTGTTACCAGTTTACCACTACTCTGAAATGGAATACTCGATTAGACTGGTACAGTGAAGGCACGATGATTTGTGGCTTGCCGTTCAATGAAGTAATATTGCTGCAAGTACTTGTAAGTACGGTACCGATAATATTCGTTGACTAACTACCTACAACTGACAGGCAAGGTCACAGTACTCAGTAATTTAATCCACCATGACATCATGGTGTTTGTAAAATATTCCACTGAGCTGGCTCGAGTTTTTGCATGGTGCCACGCTATGCCGCTCACATCACATTTAGACAGGTTAGATTGCGACGCGGACGAAGAATACCCACTTAATGGACACCATAGCAACAACTTTTATGAAGTATAATATATAGCTAGGTATGTGTAGGCTCAATTCCATTTGATAGGTACATCGTTTTGGCAAGTTGATGCAGCTTTCATAAAGCCTTTACACTTTAATACATGGAGCACAGAGGTTGCGCATATTATGGAAGAAAGGAACCAATCCAGAAAAGACTCCGTAAACCATAATTTATTATTAACATTCTTACAGAAACTACTAATGTAGTTGACTGTAACAATACACTCAATATGAACTTGAACAAAGATACTGATGGCTGTATAGAATTACTTGGAGATGGATTTCATCAGATGATATTCGATGACGCTGCATGTATTCAAACAAATATTGAATTCAGCTAAATCAAAGTTTTCTACCACATATTTACACACGAATAAAACACGCAACTTCAGAATCCGTTAGCACAGAATATTCCGAATGTTAACCACGTGCAAGTGTTCTTGACATTTTTAGATCTATTTATGATCAATATAACGACTGTGTTTTAAAACTACAATGTTTTCCTCAAATGTGCTTCGTTTTGGAACATTTGAGAGCCTAACACCAACCCAGAGGGACAAGACAAGCAGTCGCCGCTCATAAAATCAGCTAATCAAACCTACAGACACATCGACGCCGCTGCCTGTTCGCCATACCAATGAGTCTTTCACGATAACGAAATGGTTTATCTACCGTAACCACATTTGGCATTATCAACTCTGTGTCAAGGCGATACGATACTAACTTGAAAATCATACTCCGAAGCTATAAAATACTTCAGTCGTAAACATAATCCCATAGCAATAATGACTTATATCAAATACGTTTCGTTGGAAACCGAGTCCTTAGTTTATCTTGGAAGGTGTATTTTCTTGTGGCATGTTTTGTTAGAGTTTGTTGAGGTTTAAGTGTCAAGCACACGTGTGTTTCAAGCGTCACCCAAATGGGGACCAGTTAGAGTTCCATAATATATCTCCTGAGATCGTAGCATTGATAACTGTATCAATACCGGCCTCTGTCGGGACTTAATGGGCTGTTTCTTGCTTCGTTAATATCTATGGGACTTGTGATACACATCCTGTGGAGCGAGTGTTTTAAAACTGTTAGCCTTTCAGGGAGAATGTTTTGCACTAGCAGTCGCTCTAAGTAATAAATACTAAATGGTAGGTCGGATGGATGACTGTACTTAACTTACCTACTTTATAATTTGACCTATGAAAAAAATACGAAGGAATAGTTTCATGAGCATTTCTACTATTTAAAAAACTGTACAACATCCGCCTCTTCAAATATAAAACACACTAGACAGTAGACACTAAGCTCTCACTCTCATAAAAAATGCGATGCGCGTGCGCCAATCAGTTTACTCTTCCGATTAGAGTCAATAAGCACTAGGTAAGCAGTCGAACGAGAATTCACTTTTAGCAGAGTACTAATAATTCAAGATTATGTAGGATAATAAGTACGCAAAATACGCGCATTGACGTGGAGTTGCGGACACTAGGCCGTATTACCTATTATATATACCTAGGATATGCATTAATACCAGGAGCTACTACGTTAATAGTTTCAAGTGTTGCATTTAGTTCATCATTATCATTAGACCTTCTTGTCTTGCAACTTGCCGGCTTGGCACCGTTAGTCATTTGTTTTATCTCAATAATAAAATATGTTTGTTACGCAAAACATGACATGTCGCAGCTTGTCGATGCAAAAATTCATCGAAAGATAAGAATCCACAAATATCCAGATTTAAGGATAAGATAATTAGTAGTTGCAGTGTCTGATGACAAATGGTATTTAATTAAACGCATTTGAAATTTTTATAAGCAATTACATGTCATGTTGTGCAGCAATATCTGGTGTTCCCACTATTCCTAGTAACTTTTACTACTTTACCAAAGTTTACAATATATTCCCGGGAATGGTACATCACTAAAAAGTGCAAGATCCGGTTCCCGCTTTATAATTTATATGTATATATACGAGTATATATGTATGTATTACTCTGAATGAAACGTTCAGGCTTTAAATTGTGCATTTGTTTATAATTATGCAATTAACATGGGTGTGCCACGTCCACATTGCATAGTGGCTAGTTAAGTCAGCTCGGTTTTCGGTCTACAAGCGAATCATAACCTCCAAAATGTTACATGATTCAACTCGGGGAAGGTTAATCAAAATGTTAAAAGTATCTTATTTTAGAATATTACTGTATCTCTGTATGTTTACATATTCTTCCTGTTGGCAGGATCTGTTTGCGGTCAAGTATGATTCACCTGCTGTAAACTCCATGCTAAGTTTTCCACGAATGTTAGGAATATTAAGATGCTTTGATTTTAATATATTACGGCAACCGCCTTTCTCATCGCACCGGCCACTTGGGCAATGCGTTTTGATAAGAATTGATGAGTTCTATTTTGATGCATGGAATATCGAAAAGTGATGAAATCGGAAGAAATAGCTATTAAGTTTATAATTTGAATAAGTATTAGTTGATTTGGAGTGGATGTGAAGATGTGGCGAGATGATGGTGGGAGGCAACCGGTTTGTGGTCATCTCAGCTCACCTGCGCGTTTCCTCTCGCCGCGCGACCGGCCCGTGCGCACACGCGTCCGTTGAGCGACGCCCGGTACCTACTTACACAAGGCCTGTTCGCCTCATTCACGACCACGTTAGCTTTCTACGGCGCACACACGAGGAAAACTTCTATTGTAATTAAATAAATTCGTAGTAAACAGTATGAAAAGCGTTTAAATCTTTCACGATGAGGTTAGATACGTGTTTGTTTATTTATGCACTGTCTATTATGTATTAACCAGTCATCGTTTCGCTCGTAAACTACTGATGTTATCGTTGACAGTACTAACACAGCTGTTAACAATTTAGCGTTAATTATGAACTAAGTAGATTACGTTTCTATTAGCAACTATGTACTTATTTATCTGACAGACCTGCCCTTACTTTTCAACACACTATTGTGGAACAGAGCAGCTGTAGCACAAAGAGCAGCTTAAATATTGGAGTTTCTGAAACGCTGTTACAAAACAATAACGTATATCTATTATATTTAAGATGTCAGTCAGTGTTTTTGTGTAACGTGTTCAGAATGTCATTCAAATAATAACAATAACAAATAACAATTATGTATTATTATTTGAAAGATATTTTAATGAATGCGTGTGGGACGTTGCACGCGGTCGGCGGCGCAACAGGCGGCGCGGGTGCAATCACGCTTGGCGCCGCCTACAACTACGAGCTAATCATAGTTTATGCTAGACTAGCCGACAGAAACGAACCGTTATCCTCTAGCTTGTGCTACGACCTATTTAATCTAATTAATATTTATACGCATACTTGCAACGCAACATCTCAGCATTATCTGTCTCAAATAGAGTTCGTTATGTACCTACCATAAACAAAGGAATACAATATTTGAATCGATTTGTAATGTAGGTTACTAATAGTATAGGTAGGTACATGCACATAAATACACATCATACCTACATAATATAACACCTGTGAGTAATTTGTCAGTGATAATGTTTACCAAGAGACGTTTTTATTTCGACCTTAAAATAATAGAGCCAGATTATTCTACAGTACCTACCTAACGCTGATTGGCGGTCTATCAATTTCCGATCATCGTAAACTAGAGAGGGCGATACGAGTACGACAAATGTTTGTGATACAATTTTGCAGTCATTCACCGACACAATCATACTGGGCGCGATTGCATCACGTCCAAATATAGCGGTCACGCGTTGATAGAGCGCCAATCACTTCGACCAAGTAGCAAGGCAATGCATCGATAATCGCGAATTTGGTGATGCGCAGCATTCATTACTGCTCGATAACGATCGTTTCTTTGTTGCCGGTATACTCAACTGGTAATCGATACTGCCGTTTGATTATAATGCCGCACAAGAGCACTGTTTGATGTTTTATTTTTATTTGTTCACATTATTGATGATTTTATCAGGCTAAGAGCGATGCTTAGTGGCGTCCTTGAGATTGCAGTAGCGCTGGGTTGCAATTGCAAAGTAAAAGGTTTCCGCTTTCCCATGCAACAATTCTTTCTGTCTTTAAAATTATAATTTAACCTACAATTTATACACATGCATGACTCTACTAGGCCATTGCTGTTAGTTTATGTAAATGCTATCATATTTTAAATTTTCATTTTAAATCATCAAGTCATCGATCATTTTGTAACAAACAAGACCAACATCTTTGATGAAACCAACACTTTCAAGTTCAAGTCTAAAACTCTGTTCTCACTGACTGAACCCAAAGCAAGATCTTCAAACTTCAGTTTCTTCTCCTGTAGTGAAGAATTTTCGGTAAGTACCTAATCATGATGAAATGCCTGCTGATGTTAAGTTTTACGTACAGCGAATCGTTCGGATCTAATAGTAGCTAAAGTGTCCTGCTTCTGCTGCGAATCACAAAAACTTTGTCGTGCTAGAAAGTTACCTTAGTATCTAACTTGAAATTTTAGTAAGTACATACCTTGGACTGTCTGCCTGGCCTAAAGTACTAAAATATCAAGTTGTGAGATGATCGGCCAGTAAATTCTCACTCAATTTCATATAATTAATATTATAAGCAATTCAACTCTATAGCACTTCATTTAGTTATTAAAATATTCGAGCGGTTTCGCTTCGCACCTGACTTGAGTATGAATATTTAATACATACAATACCTACCCATGCATTATGACATTCCTTTGTAAAATGGCGATATTATTAGCTATAAGTAAAAGTAAAGGGAGAAAATTGTGGAGTTCTCATATCATGTTCATGAATGAGGAAGGTAGTTAAGGCACAGCATTTTATTGATTTTCTAATGAACCGCGCTCAGTTCAGTAACTCTTGACTGTAAGCTGCATCCGGTACATATCCGAGCAAACAAACTCATTATGAGTCAAGCCATGCCTCGTTGTTAGAACGTAAAGAGACTGAGTACTTATTGTTATATAGAAATATTGATAACCACGTGTGTATTAGAGTTCATATCACCACGAGTAGGCGCCTACGTGCGGTAATTCGCGTTGCCAATTATTACGCAGCACCTATAGGTAAATAAAATATATCTATCACTGTACGATAGATAACAAACGTACCTACAACTTGACACTCAGTAAGTCAGTTCGAAGCTGCAACAAAGACAATGAAATAATCATCAATGCATTTGATGAGCGATGACTAATTTACTTCGATTTGTTGAATTTATAAGGCAGTTTTTATGACCATGGGAAATTTTGTTCTTCCTGTCATGTTAAGGTTAGATTAAGTTCCATACCTAAAGTTTTTTTATAAACACGTGATAAATAAGATAAAACCTTTAGAATTTTAACCTTTAGGTTTTAATCAGCAAAATACAAAGAAAAGATAGGTCTTTTAAATAGGAAGAACTACATGAAAATGTATGTAACCATTTATCTGATCATAGTATCAATGAATGAATTGAATTGGTCATAGTTCTTATCAACAATATTTTTGGCACTTACTCGTAGTAAGTAAAACTTCCAGGAAAAAATTTAATCAGGATTGAAATCTAAACTGTTTTACCTAATGACATCGTAAAAAGGCATCGAACAATAGGATTGATTGCTGGTCGTGCCTCCTGAAAATATAATAATTTTCATATTCAGAGCCTGATTGATTATTTGTTTTTTAGAAGTTACTTATACAAACGGGTAGGTTAAAGCAGTCGGTCAGTAAGTTGTAGTCTTTTTACAGCCTCCCAGTTCAAAAGTGCCAGGTAAATGTAATTCTGTCACGCTAATGAACTTGATGCGATGGCGTTTCGCTCGGGTGAGTGTTGTTGTGCAAGTGTAGCGGTGCGCGCGGGGTGCGCGTACGCACGTCATCGATCGACACGCGATGCAGGCGCCAGAACCACTCACCTGCTTGAGCCACGCCATCGCCATACCGAGACATTTTCACACTTACGCCCAGAGAGGACAAAAGAATGTGTACGTGCAATCTTAGTAATCTTAGTGGCTGACCATGACTCTACAAAAGGCTTTTAAATATGTAAGTACCTGCATTTTACTTAATTAGTCAATAAATAATAAGATCTTATTTTGATATCATTTCATACTTAACTCTTACCTACCTAAAGAAAACCCGCAAGAATGCAAGCAGAACGAATGTTGTTAATTTATTTATGGTTTATGTATTTTAATTAACAGGTATCTTAGCAAGCCTCGACTGAGTTAGACCACCGACCGTATTAATTTAAATGTAAATGCAGTCTAGATTATTTTAGTCTACTCGATCTAGATAAATCTGATCTAGATAGTGTCTAGTGTGATAATGTGTCCGAGTTACCTCGGTAGATTTTGCACCTATTGTGCAACGGTGACGGTGGCGCCTAGCCAGCCGACAAATCATGGCCATCCGATGCAACAAGTTATTTGCAGACACAAACTAGTCTCGGCACCGCTGTCCCAATATTTAGCACCTACAATCGTCGCTGCTTATAAATAGGAACAACGATTAATTAAACCCTGCAATAATGTAGTATAAGAAAAGAAAGAAAGAAACATCTTTATTGTAACTACTGAGGTAGTTACAATAAAGATGTTTTACCTCAAAATCGTACGTCATCATTTTGACGTGAGCGTCATACATGTGCATTGTGCAGTAGGGTGTCCCGAAAAATTTGTTTTTCGCTTTTCGCTACTCAAGCCCCCTCAAAAGTTGCATTATTAGTTTTAGATTACCGTAAAAATAATAAAAAAAACATAAAAAAATAAAAAAAATGCCGGTAGAAACCGGCATTTTTTTATTTTTTTTGGATTCAAGGATCTGAATCAGGATCTGAATCAGGATCTGAATCTGAATCTGAATCAGGATCAGAATCTGGATCAGGATCAGAATCAGGATCGGAATCAGGATCAGAATCTGGATCTGTATCAGGATCAGAATCAGGATCCTGGATCTGAATCAGGATCTGAATCAGGATCTGAATCAGGATCAGAATCAGGATCAGAATCAGGATCTGAATCAGGATCTGAATTTGGATCTGAATCAGGATCTGAATCAGGATCAGAAACAGAATCAGAATCTGGATCTGAATCTGGATCTGAATCTGGATCTGAATCAAGATCTGAATCAGGATCTGAATCTGGATCTGAATCTGGATCTGAATCAGGATCTGAATCAGGATCTGAATCAAGATCTGAATCAGGATCTGAATCAGGATCTGAATCAGGATCAGAATCAGGATCTGAATCTGGATCTGAATCTGGATCTGAATCAAGATCTGAATCTGGATCTGAATCTGGATCTGAATCAGGATCTGAATCAGGATCTGAATCAAGATCTGAATCAGGATCTGAATCAGGATCTGAATCAGGATCAGAATCAGGATCTGAATCAGGATCAGAATCAGGATCTGAATCAGGATCTGAATCAGGATCTGAATTTGGATCTGAATCAGGATCAGAAACAGGATCAGAATCTGGATCTGAATCTGGATCTGAATCAAGATCTGAATCTGGATCTGAATCAGGATCTGAATCAGGATCTGAATCAGGATCTGAATCAGGATCTGAATGTGGATCTGAATCTGAATCAGAATCAGGTTCAGAATCAGAATCTGAATCAGGATCAGGATCAGAATCCGAATCAGGATCTGAATCAGGATCAGAATCAGGATCAGAATCAGGATCAGAATCTGGATCAGAATCTGGATCGGAATCAGGATCAGAATCTGGATCTGTATCAGGATCAGAATCAGGATCAGAATCAGGATCCTGGATCTGAATCAGGATCTGAATCAGGATCAGAATCAGGATCTGAATCAGGATCTGAATTTGGATCTGAATCAGGATCTGAATCAGGATCAGAAACAGGATCAGAATCTGGATCTGAATCTGGATCTGAATCTGGATCTGAATCAAGATCTGAATCAGGATCTGAATCTGGATCTGAATCTGGATCTGAATCAGGATCTGAATCAGGATCTGAATCAAGATCTGAATCAGGATCTGAATCAGGATCTGAATCAGGATCTGAATCAGGATCTGAATCAGGATCTGAATCAGGATCAGAAGAATTTGGATCTGAATCAGGATCTGAATCAGGATCAGAATCTGGATCTGAATCTGGATCTGAATCAAGATCTGAATCTGGATCTGAATCTGGATCTGAATCAGGATCTGAATCAGGATCTGAATCAGGATCTGAATCAGGATCTGAATCAGGATCTGAATGTGGATCTGAATCTGAATCTGAATCAGGATGAGAATCAGGATCGGCATCAGGATCTGAATCAGGATCTGAATCAGGATCTGAATCTGAATCTGAATCAGGATCAGAAACAGGATCAGAATCTGGATCAGAATCAGGATCTGAATGTGGATCTGGATCTGAATCTGAATCAGAATCAGGTTCAGAATCAGAATCTGAATCAGGATCAGAATCAGGATTCCGAATCAGGATCTGAATCAGGATCGGAATCAGGATCAGAATCAGGATCAGAATCAGGATCAGAATCTGGATCAGAATCTGGATCTCAATCTGGATCTCAATCTGGATCTGAATCTGGATCTCAATCTGGATCTGAATCTGGATCTGAATCTGGATCTGAATCGGGATATGAATCTGGATCTGAATCTGGATCTGAATCAGGATCTGAATCAGGATCTGAATCAGGATCTGAATCAGGATCTGAATCAGGATCTGAATCAGGATCTGAATCAGGATCTGAATCAGGATCTGAATCAGGATCTGAATCTGGATCTGAATCAGGATCTGAATCTGGTTCAGAATCAGGATCAGAATCAGGATCTGAATCAGTTCAAGATCCCTATATGTACCCTATAGCTACCATTTACCGGGTAATAATATGTCTTTCATTGACTCGAATGTGCCCTGGCAGCTGATAGTATGTTATGCTCACTCAAATGTCTCGCTGACGGTGGCGTGTGTGTTAGATCATTTAGCTCCCTTCAAAATGGTTGAGCTAAATGGTGCTGATTTATGCGTCATGTTCGTGAACGGGCGCCGTCAGTTGGAGCTGGTCATCACTTAGCTGCCTCGGCTTATTTTTAATTAATTTATTTTTGGATTGTAATTTGTTAAGTACTATTTGTTGTACTCTGGACGCTTTTAACACTTACGTTTTTATTAATTTTTTTACATCGTTCTCACATTATATAATTTTAAAATCAAAAGTAATGATGTAACTAATATTTTTGTAAAATATCATTTAAAAAGAGTGTCCATGGAGTTTCTTGCCCGTTCTTCTCCATAGGTACCTACGCTTTGGAATGGGCAACTAGCTTCAAATTTTCTGATTGACCGACTTCTTGACAATTCAAAAGTGCCTATAAATGGTTTAATTGAAATAAATGCTTTGAGTTTGAGTTTGATCTGAATCAGGGTCTGAATCAGGATCTGAATCAGGATCAGAAACAGGATCAGAATCTGGATCTGAATCAGGATCAGAATCAGGATCAGAATCAGGATCAGAATCAGGACCGGTCGATTCTGTAAAAATCTCACCGTGAAAACTTAGGTGATGTGAGTTTGTTTTTGCTAGGAATTGACACTATTGACAGCTCACTACACGCTCACTTCACCCAAGTTTTCACGGTGAGATGGTTACAGAATCGCACTGCTGAATCAGGATCTGAATCAGGATCAGAATCAGGATCGGAATCAGGATCAGAAACAGGATCAGAATCTGGATCAGGATCAGAATCAGGATCGGAATCAGGATCAGAATCTGGATCTGTATCAGGATCAGAATCAGAATCAGGATCCTGGATCTGAATCAGGATCTGAATCAGGATCTGAATCAGGATCAGAATCAGGATCAGAATCAGGATCTGAATCAGGATCTGAATTTGGATCTGAATCAGGATCTGAATCAGGATCAGAAACAGGATCAGAATCTGGATCTGAATCTGGATCTGAATCAAGATCTGAATCAGGATATGAATCTGGATCTGAATCAGGATCAGAATCAGGATCAGAATCAGGATCAGAATCTGGATCAGAATCTGGATCGGAATCAGGATCAGAATCTGGATCTGTATCTGGATCAGAATCAGGATCAGAATCAGGATCCTGGATCTGAATCAGGATCTGAATCAGGATCTGAATCAGGATCAGAATCAGGATCTGAATCAGGATCTGAATTTGGATCTGAATCAGGATCTGAATCAGGATCAGAAACAGGATCAGAATCTGGATCTGAATCTGGATCTGAATCTGGATCTGAATCAGGATCTGAATCAGGATCTGAATCAGGATCAGAATCAGGATCTGAATCAGGATCTGAATCAGGATCTGAATTTGGATCTGAATCAGGATCTGAATCAGGATCAGAAACAGGATCAGAATCTGGATCTGAATCTGGATCTGAATCAAGATCTGAATCTGGATCTGAATCTGGATCTGAATCAGGATCTGAATCAGGATCTGAATCAGGATCTGAATCAGGATCAGGATCAGAATCCGAATCAGGATCTGAATCAGGATCTGAATCAGGATGAGAATCAGGATCGGAATCAGGATCTGAATCAGGATCTGAATCAGGATCTGAATCTGAATCAGGATCAGAAACAGGATCAGAATCTGGATCAGAATCAGGATCTGAATGTGGATCTGGATCTGAATCTGAATCAGAATCAGGTTCAGAATCAGAATCTGAATCAGGATCAGAATCAGGATTCCGAATCAGGATCTGAATCAGGATCGGAATCAGGATCAGAATCAGGATCAGAATCAGGATCAGAATCTGGATCAGAATCTGGATCTCAATCTGGATCTCAATCTGGATCTGGATCTGGATCTCAATCTGGATCTGAATCTGGATCTGAATCTGGATCTGAATCGGGATATGAATCTGGATCTGAATCTGGATCTGAATCAGGATCTGAATCAGGATCTGAATCAGGATCTGAATCAGGATCTGAATCAAGATCTGAATCAGGATCTGAACCAGGATCTGAATCTGGATCTGAATCAGGATCTGAATCTGGATCAGAATCAGGATCAGAATCAGGATCTGAATCAGGATCAGTATCAGGATCAGAATCAGGATCCGAATCAAGATCCCTATATGTACCCTATAGCTACCATTTACCGGGTAATAATATGTCTTTCATTGACTCGAATGTGCCCTGGCAGCTGATAGTATGTTATGCTCACTCAAATGTCTCGCTGACGGTGGCGTGTGTGTTAGATCATTTAGCTCCCTTCAAAATGGTTGAGCTAAATGGTGCTGATTTATGCGTCATGTTCGTGAACGGGCGCCGTCAGTTGGAGCTGGTCATCACTTAGCTGCCTCGGCTTATTTTTAATTAATTTATTTTTGGATTGTAATTTGTTAAGTACTATTTGTTGTACTCTGGACGCTTTTAACACTTACGTTTTTATTAATTTTTTTACATCGTTCTCACATTATATAATTTTAAAATCAAAAGTAATGATGTAACTAATATTTTTGTAAAATATCATTTAAAAAGAGTGTCCATGGAGTTTCTTGCCCATTCTTCTCCATAGGTACCTACGCTTTGGAATGGGCAACTAGCTTCAAATTTTCTGATTGACCGACTTCTTGACAATTCAAAAGTGCCTATAAATGGTTTAATTGAAATAAATGCTTTGAGTTTGAGTTTGATCTGAATCAGGGTCTGAATCAGGATCTGAATCAGGATCAGAAACAGGATCAGAATCTGGATCTGAATCAGGATCAGAATCAGGATCAGAATCAGGACCGGACGATTCTGTAAAAATCTCACCGTGAAAACTTAGGTGATGTGAGTTTGTTTTTGCTAGGAATTGACACTATTGACAGCTCACTCCACGCTCACTTCACCCAAGTTTTCACGGTGAGATGGTTACAGAATCGCACTGCTAAATCAGGATCTGAATCAGGATCTGAATCAGGATCAGAATCAGGATCGAAATCAGGATCTGAATCAGGATCTGAATCAGGATCTGAATCTGAATCTGAATCAGAACCTGAATCTGAATCTGGATCTGGATCTGGATCTGAATCTGGATCTGGATCAGAATCTGGATCAGAATCAGAATCTGGATCAGAATCTGGATCGGAATCTGGATCAGAATCATCAGGATGTTCTTTAGCATCGTTGTGATTTGAAAGTTTAAGACACGAAAAAGCGACAGTTTTTACATGTTGTTTTGTTGTTTTTTTAGAGACATGTATTTATTAATAAGATTTAACATGGGAGAAAATGAGATAGGAAGCATTATACAGTGTTTTTGAAGGTTTCACTTCTACCACGTGTGAATTGCACACATGCTGTTTTTTTTTTGTCTGTGTAAAATACCAATCAATCCAATCCAAATCCAATGCCAATCTCTTTGATTATACCTGCGTAGTGCAATGAAAAAAAGAAAAACGCGGACTGACACAGTCAGTGGAAAGATGTGTAAAACTAGTGACGGAGGCTTCTCAAAGCGTCACGGACGCTACAGCTCGGGATGGTTTTATTAGGAACAGATTAAAATCTCGCTCAGAAATGCCTAATTTTGGTCACAAAAACCAGTTCCGTTTTTAAAGTTGCCATTTGCATTGATTATTTTGTCTTTCAACTATTTTAAACCTTGCTTTAACTCATTGTTGTACCCTTAAATTTAATAAAAAACCATTTAAATGTTATTTTTGTATGATTTATAGTTTATATTAGGAACCCCTAAAAATAGCAAATTTTAAAAACTTCAAGGACTGGTAGAGGCCTCATATCTAATGAAATTTTATAATAATCGTAATATATGTGTCAAAACGCAACTTTTGATACCTCTTGCGTAGCCGTAGCTCAATTTTTTTTTCCCCCCATACATGAACGGGACACCCTATTGTGCAGTAGCGAGCCATAAGTACATTAGCGTGCCCTATGCCATATACATAACAGAGAAGTTCACAGGCGGATGTAGATAACATTTCGCTGCGTTGACATCATACAACTAAAGCTGCAGAGCCGATATTGTAACTCAAGATAACGGGGAAAATGTAACCGACAGTAAAAGGAACTGGAATAGTTGTGCGCAATTATGTGATTGCGTAAAGTTTCCTGATGCGTCAATTTTAACTTGCTGATAAATATTGTCAACCCGGTGCCCTCACTGGAGCATGCATCATGGACATAGTATCTAAATGCTTATCTTTTTGGTGCAAGGACTTACAATACGCAGCTACTACTTAGCTTTATATTTCTTTGAAATCCATAATTTTCAGAATACGCAATTCTGAAATTATGGATTTGTTCAACGTTGTTCACGTTGAAAAAGTGTAACGCTCTCTATTTTCTTTTACCTCCATGACTCTAGCTTGCCTTTGTAAAAGGTAAACGAAGAAAACTTTTAATTTTTTTAACCTTTAATTCCAGTTCCCGAGACATTATAAAATGTTTGGTATCGTGTTTCATGCAGTTTTTGGGTAAGGTGCACGCGGCGCGGCGCGTGGTGGCGCGGTGCGGCTTGTGAATGTGGCGTGGTCGTCGACGCTGCCAGTGAGAGGAAACCTGTTTGGTCGGAGAGCTGATGTCGATCGTGGGCGTCTACCGAGCCTGCGGACCGGCCACACCTAATGCTAATGCGTCTTAGCATAACCATTAAACATCTAATTGTTTATAATACCGTGAAGAAATGCCGTGCTTTCGAAGTAAGGAGTTGCAAACTCGTGCAATTGCGCCGCTCGATGAACAATATAGCGTGTCAAACAACCTATCAAAAGATAATTCTGTAAAAATCAAAAACGTTGCAAAACAATGAAAAGCAATAAATTGAAGAATGGCGGCAAAATCTTCACCGACATTAGAACAGGTTGTGATTTTGTTTAGAACTTAGGCGGGTCCGTTTAAGGTGGCACAAAAAATAAGGTGCCAATAAAGGGACGGAAACCCATTGTTTGACTGTTATTCTGGTATCAGGAATTTCGGGGAAAAAAGCGAAGAAGCTAAGGGTCCATTCTATAGAATCGGGCGGCGAGGAATACAATAGAGTCCTTTGTGAGCGCAGGCGCCGAACGGTCTGGCGGCGCAGGCGCGCGACGCCGCCGCCGCCGCTTCGTCTGGCGCGCTCGCTCCTATATGTATGTGTGTACTTAGTCGTTCTTTTGGGCGCTTTGTCACGCACGGCCACGATCCCGATTTGCCAGGCGGGTGGACTAGAGCCGTGGCGCGAGCTTGCATCTGCATACAATGCGACACTTTATCCCCACCGCGGCCGAGCCATCCTCACCCGTCAACTTGAGGCGCAAGCGCAACGCACCTCCATATTATTATGATAGCGCGTAGCGGTCCTTTACGACGAATTTAATCCGACACACAATACATGTCCGTCTTAAACTTAATACCAGAAGCTGAGAATATATGTATATTGTGATTAAATGATCTCCGCTATGAGGATTTAGAACTGAATAACTGCAGTATTGTGGTTCGTAACGAGCAAATTGTCATGGACTTTTGTAAGTAGGTATCAATCTATAAAAAATAAACAATGTCCCGGGATTGACCTAGTCCACGTGACTCAGCTCCATCGTCACACATCACACCACCAGAACTTGGCCTATGAAATGTGTCTGAGTCAACGAAGGACGTGCAGTCAGTGACGCAACAAAATGCACGGCATACCTTTCTGTTCCTGTAGATTGCGCTTGATAACATACTTTACCGAGTAAGAAATTACTTAGGTATCTTTCTCATGCGTCAGGAATGTGGAATATCTGCGTACCTAGAAGGTGATTACTTTAGAACTTCCGACCGTGCACGATGTACAGCGGTGCTATTCTGTAAAAATCTCACCGTGAAAACTTAGGTGAAGTGAGCGTGGAGTGAGCTGTCAATAGTGTCAATTCCTAGCAAAAACAAACTCGCTTTACCTAAGTTTTCTCGGTGAGATTTTTATAGAATCGACCGGCAGGTACACACTAGAATAATGAGACGTAATTGCAAATAATAATAAACATAAACAAAAATGGTACGTGATGAGCAGATGCCATAATATCTTCATATATTTATAGACATTTAACGATTTACCACCAAACAATAATTTATTGACACCTAACAAAAAAAATTAAAACCGGTCAAGAGCGAGTCGGGCTCGCGTATCGGGGGTTCCGTACCATCATAATAATATGTTTTAAATTTTCATCGGCGAGGCCTATATTCGAGGCCTTTTAACACTGCGCACTGCGGTGTAGAATATTGCAGTTTTAGGTCAGCGCCATCTCTTAACCGATAGTGGAACTAATGTAACTTTTGTTGATGATTTCTGAAACAATGTGCTATTTAGAGACATCGTTTTATTTTTCCTGTAATCTTGACATAAACTTCTATCACATAGAATAATTTCAGATTTTTCTCTTTGCAAACTACGGAGATAAAGTAAACATGTAATAAAAAGTTGAAAACTACCATGCATTTATTTACTACATATTTTTGTTTCTTTCTTATTTGCAAAATAGTTGGGCAAACGTCATCTAAAACTACCTATTCCAAATTTCAAGTTGATAGCATTAGTAGTTCTTGAGATATCCAGCTGTGACAGACGGACATACAGACAGAGTCTCACCATAAGGGTTCCGTTTTACCATTTTGGTACGGAACCCTAAAAACGCTAACATAATAATTAAATGTGTGATTTTAATTCGAATTTTCTGAACCAACAGTAATGGCGAATGGCATTCGTACTCTATTCATTCATCTGGTGACCATTGCCGTTGACAAGATAAAGAAAATGTTCAGTTGACCAGAAAATAAAGAACTAGAAGAAACGTCCACTACACTACAAAAAAAAAGAAACAATTGGACGATTACAACAAAGGTGCCATTCAAAAGTAATATGCACGAATATCACTGAAGACCTTACTTCTCTGGCTATAGAAAAAAATGTAGTTCGCGCGCTGACTTGTTGATCTTAGTCAAATTGTATCCCAAAATATGATTGCTGAGGAATAACAAGATGACCAACGTAGCTCTAGTAATGACGAGAGAGATGGTAGGCCATACGTGCGTAAGATCAGACAAGAAATGGGAAGGAAAAGTGTGAGAATGTACCTACACCAAGACTCGTGGGCAGGTCACGCACGAGCGATGTGGACGGACGGGACGGCCTGAGGGCCTAAAAAGGCCACTTTGGCAGAATCGTAAAAGGATAACATTATGAATAGTAATGGACAGTTAACTGTTTAGTTAATCGAATCATATCCCATTGATGAAGGATTTTTCAGTTATTTTTTTTTTGTCTGTGCTAAAATACTAATCTATCCAATCCAAATCTAATCCCTATCTCTTTGATTATACCTACGTAGTGCAGCGAAAAAAAGAAAAACACGGACTGTCTTCGCCATATTTTGATTCACAACGTTATCCTTTTACGATTCTGCCAAAGTGGCCTTTTTAGGCCCCCTGGTCATAATATCAGGGAAGTACAATGCGTGCCACGAAAGATGAGACTTGACACACCACGTGGTTTGACTTGCGCAGAACACGATTTTAGGTATCTTTAGCGGTATGAGGTCTGAGTGCGGGACGGCACCGGACGTCATAGGGGCGGCGAAAAGAGCGGGGGAGGCGGGGTTAAGTCTCATCTTTCGTGGCACGCATTGTATGCATTGCCAGGCCCAAGACCGGAAAGATTGGGGTGCAATTGACAACCTACTAGGAATACCTACCTACTTAGTATTTGGTGGATACGGGTTGAAGTAGAATTAGGATCATGATCGAGATAGAAATATAATTAGAGATTCCACTAAACAATTCCTGTCTAAACGTATCTTCATACAAAAGTTGTCAGGTAGCCTCCAAAGTTTAGAATTACCTTGAACTTAGAAAAAAAGGCCCAATTCCAATTTACCTAAAATTAACACAATACAAACAACATTGATGAAGTGTAACCTGAACATTTAAACAACAACTTATCTTACAACTGTATACCTACTGTATCTACTTGCTTGTGAGCAACCAAATTCAAGGAACCGCGTAATCAGATACTTATGCGGTTATTATTGATACAGAACACTTATTCTCAAGTGTACGTTACATACTTTGTCCATAATTATAGTGTTCTATTATATTATTTGATCTCTATTACAACGCTAGTAACTGCTCCGTATATGAATATTAGATATTATAGTAGTTAGATATATAAATTGGTCAGAACTGTGTACCTATTCGATGAATTCCAAGAAATTACGCTTGGCGTCGCTTGGCCTTGTGGCAATCGCGGAGCGTTTTTAATCTTTGTACTTAGCAAGTCGTTGTTGTCAGAATGACTATAAAATGTTATAATATTCATATACGGTATATACAAGTACCGTTTCAACTATATATGAATAAGAAATAAAATGGTTTTCTATAAGGTTCTTACAAAGTAATTGTAAAAGTAGTACCTACTTAAGTAAAGTCATGTTGAATGAATTACATCATTAGGTGAAATAAACAAAGAAAATATTAAAGAAATATACCGTCACAATACTACAAGAACAGTACTTACAATTTCATGAATGATATATTATGATATAATCCTAATCCTAATTCGTGGTAAGGGCCACTGAAGATATGAATAGTGTTAATATTTCTATTTGCCTCTAAGAAGTAAAGTAACGTGATTCACAAAAGCTGAACACAATTCGCATTATGAAATCATTTGCTCTATTCATTGTAAAGTTCATTAATTCCTTCACATATAACCATTCTGCATAGCCGCGTAAGTGGTTTCACGCCTCATAGATGCGGCGTAGCAGTTCCGTAGCAGACGTGTAGCTCTTCTGTCTTCACATAGCCGCGTAGGCGGTTACGTCTCATAGCCGCAGCGTAGCAGTTTCGTAGCAGACGCGAAGCTATTTTGCCGCCACATAGGCGGTTACACCTAGTCGCGGCGTAGCTGTTTCGTAGCCGTTCTACCGTCACGTAGCCGAGTAGGCGGTTAGGCCTCGTTATCACAGTGTGGCAGTCGTGTAACAGACGAGTAGCCGTTCTGCTCTTATAACTAAAAAGAGTTCAGACAAGCAAAAAGTTAGCTTTGTTGTTACAAACAAAATTAGAAAGATAACGAAACAAGAGAAATAAAATGCTATGGAAGAACCAGGACCAATCCTGCAGTGAAGTTCTGGGGGCCTAAATAGGCCACTTTGGCAGAATCATAAAATGATAACATTATGAATCATAATGGACAGTTAACTATTAAGTTAATCGTATCGAATCCCATTGGCGAAGGATTTTTTTGTCTGTGCTAAAATACCAATCACACCAATCCAAAACCAATCCCAATCTCTTTGATTATACCTACGTAGTGCAACGAAAAAAAGAAAAACAAGGACTGTCTTCGCCATATTTATAATTCATAATGTTATCCTTTTATAATTCTGCCACAGTGGCCTTTTTAGGCCCCCTGTACCTCTCCTGTACTAAACTGACTAAAATTATTATTACATTTTGTATTATTTTGTAAGTCTAAGTACTAAACATTACCGTCACTTTTGTATGAGCACTGTAAGTACAGCCGGTGTTAAGTGTACCATATGTTTCCGCCTAACCAACTTAAGTGCTTAACTGCTAGGTAGAATGGAAACTTTTTTCGGTTACCTGACCATACATTGTAGGTATCGGTGAGAAAAAGTGGCATTCCCGCCCGCGGCATCGGCATCTTAGAGCACCGCGCGGCGGGAGTTATTCGGTCGGATAACTTGTATCAAAAATAACTTTAGGTACAACTTAGTCCTAATTTATGAAAAACAATTCACCGTATACTATTAAAGTATAAACTGTGACGAAGAATATTCCGAATGTTCCCACAAGGTAGCTACTGTTCTGAATTCCCTAGTTATATAGCACAGCGTTCCGTGATCTTGCTAGTCCTTGAGTTATTCATGACGCGTTATATTATATTAGTTCATCGGTATGTTCAGTAGCTAAGTACATACATTCTAGTAGGTAGTTGTTTACATTATTGTGCAGTTAATTGGCTCACAGAGTCAGACCATACACCGTATAAGGCAAGTTGCCGAGAATCTAGTCCCACAAGTCGACGTGCGGCGCGGCGGCGACCGGCCAACCGCTTTCATCATGCCACGATTACTTATGTCAAGCATTATCCCTTAACAAGTAGGTATGCACAATGCTGGCATGACGTGTATGTGGATAGTGCACAACGACTTGGAAATAATCGTTGTACACTACCATAACTTGAATAAAATCACCTAGCATGATCGTGTAGAAAAAACAAACAGTTATGCTTATGACATTCATGAGTTAGGCGTGCATGATAGCTTGCATGTAACACTGCACTGAGCATTATTTTGTCTAATAATACGCTATGATTGGGTTTTATAATAGGCGGCGGTAGTATACTTTTTGTTTCACCCAAAAAGAAAACAAAACCTCATGAACGCATTCCATAGTTCCCGCGGCCTTCCGCCCCGCCCTCGCATTCCATCGAGGTAGTTGAAGATAGACGATGGTTCACTCAAGGATCAAATCTCGACAAAAAAAATAGATTGATGTTACCAGGAATACTTTTAAATAGTTCTTGATTGCAAAATAATACCATGGCACCAAATGGCTACACACCCACTAATTATAAAATTCCGTTAATTTTGAACAACAGTGTCTTAGGAGATTATTTTATATTTCGTTCCCAATCACTTTGCGAATTCTGTCTACTCTAAAAAAAAACATGGTTCTCCCTTCTGTGTACCTACGTGCCTTTTGGAACTCATTAGCCAATTAACTAGTTTCAAGAGGGTGCGATTCCGTTTACTAGCAATTTTAACGGATGTCACTTCATTTCAGTTTTTGTTGAAATAGTTTTTGCAAGTTGTATAGCTTTCGCACACAGCCAACATGTGAACAGATGTCATGGTTCCTAAATCCTATTAGTTTGGTGTTCGATTCGGCACGTTTGTTACCACCTCTCTTACATCATGATAACTTTAAAACATTTTGCGAGTAATAACGGTTTTGTGCTACCGATGATAGATTATTGTATTTTTACAAGCTTTTATTCAACTTGCACTGTTCGTAAGTTGTCCGTTAAAATTTGCAAACCATTTTTCGACCATTTGTTGGTATCCGATTGAGCTGAAATTTTGCATACACCTTTATTTTATCAGAAAGTTTCTAAAGTATCGTAGTAGTAGGGTGTAAGAGTATCTACGTAATCCCGGAATTCGGAAACTACTGATACCTATAATAAAGTTAGTCTTTTGCCGTTAGGCAACAACCGTTATTCCAGATGGACATAGGCAATGTTTAATTCAACAAAAAGCAAGAACTAAGCGAAGCGAGCGCGGACCCCGATAGTGTTTGTTTTGATAACAAGATTAAATTTAAAATTATTTGCCATACCTCCTCCTTTTTACCGTGCGTCAAGGGCCATCTGTCAGCAGTAGCAGTCAGTTGTCAGTCAGTAGCAGTTTAATAAAGAAACAACAGATGGCGCTGAACGAGAAATTTCAGTATTTATACTAATCCAAAACTTTTCAAATTTGGACAGGAAAACAAATCAAAATGTAGGAATTATAAATATTTTATTTATGCAACATCCCAAACTTCTTCGAAGGCAGTACATAATTTAGCACAAGTCAAGGCAGCTGACAATGGATAATTACTGATTGATATTACATCTTCTGAGTAGTCTACTTCTACTTTACCATGAGCCATGGCACCAATAACAATGACTATTGGCTCATCTTTTGGGACTAACTCTCTACAGTTCTTCACAACTGTGGAACTGAAAGACATGGTCACTTTCCTCACACCAACAGGTAAATGTGATGTGACCGGGTTTTTTATAACTTTCAACAGTTTCATTGGGCCATCTGAAGCTCTTATTGCAAACTTATGAAGAAGTTGAACTGGAAAAAGAAAGAAAATAAATGTATCAACAGTCAGATGAGTATTTATGGAGTAAAGTCCAGAGAATCCACAAACAAAAACATATTATGTTTGTTTATGTATTCTACCATAACAACAGTATTTGCTTTTTTACATGGAACCTACCCATTAAACCAGCAAATCTCTTAAAAGTCCGTGGTATTCTGGTTTGTGGGTTTATTTCTATAAGAACATTTTTCTCTGTGTGAATGTAGACTTGCAGTAAACCAGCTCTGTTCAGAGGAGAGTCCATCAACATTAGAAGTGATTGATGAGCGATGTCAGGTCTACATGACCCAGGGTCTCTGTCATTCTTTCGCAGAATATTTGCATGATCATCACAGTTTAACAGCTCAAAGCTGTTGCCAGTCTGAAATCAAAACAAAGAAGTTTACAATGCGTGCCACGAAAGATGAGACTTGACCCCGCCTCCCCCGCTCTTTCCGCTTCCCCTATGAAGTCCGGTCCCGTCCCGCACTCAGACCTCATACTGCTAAAGATACCTAAAATCGTGTTCTGCGCAAGTCAAACCACGTGGTGTGTCAAGTCTCATCTTTCGTGGCACGCATTGTACAAGAAGTTTGAAGTTTTAATACACACAAAACAGGTTATAACCACTTCGTTGATTTGAAGACTATGATTATTTTATTATTACTATGGCTATTTTGTTTACCTTTACTGTTTCCAGCTGAGCGTTTTCCAAAATAACCACGAGTCGTTTTTCTTGTTTTTTTATATGCGAAGTAACTAAATGTCTAGGTATCGGGTCAAATTCAAACTCATCGTTTTTCGCTCCAAGTTTCCTTTTCTTTCCCATGATTCACAGGGTCTTTTTTACAAAAATAATGAACAGAATAACTATTGAACGGCTGTTGTTTATTACGATACTTCTGTGCAAAAAAACAAGGACAGTTATTATTATAAAGAACAACACATTTTATAGAAACAAGGTAAGCACACCGCACGTGCTTTTGACAATAAAATTGACATGACACTCATGACAGTGACATTGACAATAAACAGGGCTGACACTCTGACAGTGACAGATGTCTTATTTATGTTAGTGTTTTTGTTTAGTTGAAAATTCCATAGAATTCTGTCTCAAGCTCAACCAAATGGTGTTGATGCGAAGAGTGTTTTCCGGTTCATGGCCCAAATGTAATCCGAATCAGTTTGTGTGTTTAAGAGTATGACGGAACTGTCATACATATTGCGTTTATAAAAGACCCTAATTAAATAATAATAAAAAAAAGAAATCGACTGTTCCCACCGACTCAACTACGCAGTTATGGCTCAACCATAGTAGTTTTGAGGCTAAATTTTAAGCCTATCCTCATATTTAAAGTTCACTGGATCGTCAGATGCTATAACTTTACTAGGACATATCCACTAGTTTATATAGCTTGCGATCTGACCGCGCCCTAATGAATTTTCAGTCAACTTTTGCAGCAAGCAGCGTTACTTAAGGGGGAAGCGCTAAGGTAGCCCGCGAAATTCAAATTTTCTTACGTTTTTTGCAATTTGCTGGTCAGTATTAAGTTGTACGTTGATTAATATATGAATCGCGGCCGTAACTAACATGTATTTACAGAATTATAATCATTAAAGTCATCAACACAACTCTCTAAGACCACGTAAGTCCGAAGAATGATAATTTCATGAAACAGTTATTCTTTGGACTTACGTGGCCTTAGAGAGTTGTGTTTATGACTTTAATGATTGTAATTCTGTAAATAACAGACTGTTGTAGCCTTTTTGAGAAACGAAGGGGGGCCAGGTATCCTTCATTGCTAAAACTCACGAGTTTTTTCAAATCCTAGATCAACTCCAAATCAACCTGAAAATTCAGCATATTCCGGGAAAATACAACTGTCACGCAGACCACCTTTCTCGTCATCAGCTTCCTCCGGAGTGGCATCTCTTACCCTAGTGTACGGAGAAAATATTCAAAAAGTTCGGAGTTCCAGTAATAGATATATTTGTGTCAGAAAAGGCAAAAGTCGTGATGAATTATGTATCACTGGATCAGAACGACATACGAGCAATGTACCACGATGCCTTCTCCCAAAAGTGGACTTACCCACTAGCTTGGGTGTTCCCTCCACCTTACCTAGTGCCCAAGGTACTAGCTCACCTCAACTCTGCGTCGGGAGTCTTTCTAATGGTAGTTCCAAGGTGGGAGAGAGTCTTTTGGAGAGCAGACCTAAAAGCCCGTGCGTTATCACCTCCATTCACAATCCGGAAACTGCATTCACAGCTGATAGATACGGTGACAGGCCTCCCACCCCCAAGAGTCCAGGAGATGACGTTAGAAGTATGGAAATGTGGGGGTGGTCCCAGGCCTTAGGTGAATGGAACGAAGCTCAGTTACAGCTCTTAAAATCCTCATGGCGGCTATCAACTATAAAGACTTATCGAGTAGCATGGAATAGGTGGCTCACATGGACAAAAAAGCATAAATTAAACCCCTTCCAACCAACAGGTCAAGTTTTGGCTCGTTTTCTTGCAGATTTGTGTATTAAAGAGGGTTTAGCTTATAAAACTATTTTATTACATAAATCTGTGGTCTGCACGCTAAGCAACCCTGACGAATCTGCAAAATTAAGTTCCCATGTTTTAGTTACTCATATATTAAAGTCCGTAAAAAACCCAGTAGCTCAAAAATCTATAGTCTGGAACGTCGATAAACTAGCAGAATTTATGGGAAGCTATTCTGTAGACGCGAGTAATGTATTGGCACTTGTAGACATACGGCAACCTTTTTACTCCTTTGTTCCGGCAGAAGAGTTCATGATATAACTCTACTAGCTGTGGACTCAAAACATCTGTCAGAAAATAATGATTGTCTGATCCTGAGGCCAATATTTGGATCTAAAATAGACATTGCCGAATATAGACAGACTGGTTGGAGACTATCTCCTAATCCTACTAACGAGAATTTAGACCCTGTACTTTGGGTGAAACGAACTATTGCTATACTAAAAGATAAACGCCAGTCAGGGTGTCTCAATAATCTGTTTCTTAATTTTAAAGGAAAATCAAGGGTCCCTTTTCGTACAGTCATAGCGGGGTGGGTCATATCTATGTTGTTAGAAGCAGGAGTTATAAGTGCTTTGCCTGGCAGTCTTAGGTCTGCTGTAGCCTCTAGAAACTGGGTTAACAACTACTCCTTAGAGGAAATACTCTCTAGAAGTAATTGGCGATCGCAGAATACCTTCACCCGCTATTACTGTAGAGAAGTGATGCCTGTATATCGACCCAGTTCTAGTTTTAATGTACGGACGCCAGCACATCAACCTACCACAATCTGTCAGATTTCTTTAATAGATTTTCAACTTTATCGCTAAAGCATAAGGTTCAAAGTTTATTGGGAAAATCTGACAGATTATGGTAGGTTGATGTGCTGGCGTCTGTACCTAGAACGTTTAATCCTATTAATTAAGTTAATAGAGGTGTAATATTTTGTTTGTGTCAGATCACACGGCACAATGATTAAAATTCCCTATTAAAAAAACTTGTACTGTCAACTTCTGGTACACAAAAAGGGGAGACTTTAGTACAGACAGAATTATAATTATTAAAGTCATCAACACAACTAAGACCACGTAAGTCCAAAGAATAACTGTTTCATGAAATCATCATTCTTTGGAGTTACGTGGTCTTAGAGAGTTGTGTTGATGACTTTAATTATTATAATTCTGTAAATACATATTTGTTACGGCCGCGAATCATATTTTGATCGACGTACAACTTAATACTGACCAGCAAATTGCAAAAAACGTAAGAAAATTTGAATTTTGCGGGCTACCTTAGCGCGGGAAGCGCTAAGGTAGCCCGCAAAATTCAAATTGAATAAGATAAAAGTAAACAATCATATAATATCAGACCCACGAATAATTGCTGAAGAATTTAATAATTTTATTATATTAACTTAATAAAACCAATGAACTTACTCAATAATAATAATAATCCTAATTTAAATTTGACATCTTTCAATAACAAATTGACATTACCCAGTAGATCATATAAATCTTTGTTTTTAAACCCTGTAATACCTTATGACATTAATATTGTAATTAAATCACTTAAAAATACTAGAAGTACCTACTGGTTATGATGACATAACATCCTCAATAAAAGAAGTTGCTCCAATCATCAGCCCGTCACATATTTAACTTATGTATTGAACATGGTGTGTTTCCGACTAAACTTAAAAAATCCGTAGTGAAGCTACTTTTTAAGAAAAATAACAAGGAAGACATGGCATGTTACAGACCAATAGCACTCTTATCCCTATTTTTACCAAAATATTTGAAAAAATAATATATAATGCAATTAATACTCACTTAGAGAAGTTCAATCTATTTGCTAAAGAACAAAAAGGTTTTAGAAAAAATAAATTAATTAATTTAGCAATTTATGACCTTTTAAAAACAGTAAGTATATACTAATATTGATAAACATGTTCCTGTTTCTGCAATGTTTATGGATATGACAAAAGCGTTCGATTATGTGCACCATGAAACTCTTTTAAACAAATTGTACAATAATTACATAAACTTCTAGAATATTAATTATCTAAATGATAGATAATTATGAGGTAGTAGAAATAAATAACATTAATCTCTTAAATAATACCGAACAAAAACATAAGTCCATGCCCATAAAAAATTAAAAAGTACTATATGTGTTAAGGAGTATGTTATACACTTATACTAGAACCTTATTATTTTTTGATAGCCCTTTAAACTTATGTCAGATGTTGCCTAGAAACCGCTGTTAACAATCAAATTATATTTTTACATGTCACAACCACGAGTATTATTTTATATTGATAAAATAGTTTATCATGGTAGCAGAGCGTGGTTAAACAAGTGATAGTAACTAGAGAAGTCATCAACCAAGTTTAAAACAATCCGGGGAGACAAATATTCTTAAATGCAATCACCAAGTTGTAAAATTGAAATTGGTCACCTGGAGGGTGTGAAGAACTGGTCGACTTGGAAATTTAAAGCGACATTACTACTAAGAGGTACGCCCGGTGGATTGGAAGCGGTAAACGGGTCTCTAATAAAACCTGTGAAACCTATTACCAACAATGTCGACGAAATTTCTCAATATAATACTGCTCTCGAAAAATATAATAAAATTGATAGTTCTGCATTACTTCTGCTTACCGCAAATATGTCAGATGAAACTCTTCAGAAAATCATGCGTTTTAACTCATCAAAAGAAGTTTGGGACGAATTACATCGTTTGTTCGATGGTATGTCTGAAGACAAAAGTTATGATTTATGTATGAGGTTTTTCAGCTATTCTAAAGATCCGTCACACGACATCACAACTCATATTTCCAAAATAAAAACCATTTGGTCAGATTTGATAAATGAATTAATGAAGATAGATAAGTCTGAATTACCAGATATCCTATTAATCTGCAAAATTCTGGATACTCTACCTGAATCATATTTCTCATTCAAATCAAGCTGGATGTTGATGTCAAAGACAGATAGAACAATAGAAAATCTGACTACACAACTCTGTGCCTATGAGCGCTCTATCTCTTTGAAAAATGAGAGTCCTGCAGAAGCTCTAGCCTTACAGAATAATAATAAAGCAAAGAAGAAATGTGGATATTGTGGAAAAGTCGGTCACAAAGTCAGGCAATGTCATAAATGGAAAGCTGACGGTAAACCAGCCAAGCCTGAAAGTAAACAGACCCCAACAAATTTGAACTTAATGCTCATGCAAGTCAATACAGATATAAATTCAATGCATACACACTATGATACATCGAGTTGGTTCGTCGACAATGGTGCAACTAATCATGTCACCTGCCGGAATGACTATTTTTCTAGTTTTCAGCATTTTGAAGATAATCGTATAGTGACTACTGCTAATGGAGCTACTGTCAAAGCAATTGGCAAAGGTACTGTTGACTTGAAAACATTTATCAATGGCAAGGAATCCAGAGTAACACTCTGTGATGTATGGTATGTACCTGAAATTATGCGAAACCTATTCTCTGTACTGGCCACTCAAGACAGACTAAATAAAAGTGTTTTCATGTCTGAAAGGGAACACTGCTCGCTGAAAGTTGATGGACAAGTTAGACTGACTGGCAAAAGGATCAAGAATGGTGGCTTATACAAGCTCAATGTAGAGACTATTACAAAGTCACCTACTGTAAACGTTTTGTCAACAGAAAACATACTACAACTGTATCACGAAAGGTTAGCCCATCAGAATAAAAAACACGTTAAAAGTGTTATAGAACGAGAACTAGGAATTAAAGTTCGTCTAGATTCAGAATTGTGTACTGGCTGTATTTATGGTAAAACACACAGACAGTCTTTCGGAACAAGAGTACGAGCTAAATTACCTGCAGAAATTATACACGCTGATGTATGTGGTCCATTCCCTCCTTCTTTTAACAAATTTCGCTACTTCGTTTTATTCAAAGATGATTACAGCAAGTACAGACACATTTATTTTGTTCGACAAAAATCGGAAGTTTACCTGAAACTCCGACAAATGTTACAAGAATGTAAAGTAGCTGGATACTCTGTTAAAGAATTTCTTAGCGATAACGGAGGTGAATTTGATAATCAGAACGTCAGGTGCATTCTACAAGAAGCTGGAATTAGACAAAGGCTCACGATGCCCTATACACCACAACAAAATGGTCTTAGTGAACGTGAGAATAGAACCTTAGTTGAAGCCGCTCGTACAATGATGCATGCTCACGAAGAATTACCGTTTGCTACATGGGCAGAATTGGTAAATACCGCTGCATACGTGTTAAACAGAACTGGTCCAACTTCAGAAAATGGAAAATCACCATTTGAATTGTGGTTTAAGAAGAAGCCAGCAATCAGTCACCTTAAAATAATTGGATGTGAATGTTATGCTCATATTCCTCAACAAAAAAGGAAAAAGCTATCTAAAAAGGCTGAGAAATGCATCCTTATTGGATATGAGGGTGATGAAGGCTATCGCTTACTGAATAAACATGGTAAACTCATAAGGTCAAGAGACGTTACATTTAATGAATCAGTATTGACTCCATTTGGTCAAAGTGATTTGGAAGAACAGTCTTCAGTCGAAATACACTTTCCACTTTCAGTACCACCGATGTGTGATGCAAGGGAGGATGATTGTGTCGAAAATAGCTTGGATCGCGCTGCAAGTAGCTCTGATGAGCTTAGTTCGACTTTGCCCCCCACATCGCCGGATTTGGTTGTAAGTCAGGAAATAGAAAGCCAAGATGACTATACTGAACCATTACAAACGTCTTCAGAAGCATCAATGCCAGAATCACCTCATTATGAAGACGCCTTAGATGATGGTGATGATACTGAACGACCAAGAATCTCAGATGATATAGCTGAGATAGCCACTAGAATGACTCTACGAGATAGAAGTCAAATACGACCACCTATTAGATTCGGAGATTACATCATGATGTCAGATGAAATTTTTAATCAGATAAATGAACCTAAATCCTACAAAGAAGCAATGACTAGTACGCATAAAGATCAGTGGGTCAAAGCAATGGAAAGTGAGGTGAAGTCTTTAAAGGAAAACAAAACCTGGATAATGGTGGATCTTCCAAAAGACAGGAAGCCTATATCCTGTAAATGGATATTTAAGATCAAAACCAATGCTGACGGCTCTCTAGATAAATTCAAAGCAAGACTAGTTGCTAGAGGATATACACAGAAAAAGGGCATCGACTATGATGAGACTTTCAGCCCAGTTGCTAAGATGTCAACAATAAGATCAGTCCTAAGCGTTGCTGCAAATGAAGGCCTAAAACTCACACAGTTTGATGTATCTACTGCTTTTCTCTATGGTTCCCTGAGTGAAGAAATATATATGACTCAGCCTGATGGCTACTCTGATGGATCTAACAAGGTTTGTAAACTCAAGAAAAGTTTGTATGGTCTCAAGCAAGCGCCTCGGTGTTGGAATAAATGTATGGTGGATTATTTAAAAACCATTGGATTCAAACAATGCGATACCGACCCCTGCTTGTTTATAAGAAACCGTGCAAGTAACAAAATTATTCTTGCTCTCTATGTAGATGACGGTTTGGTCGCTGCAACAAATCAGGAAGATTCTGAAAAGTTAATGAGAGAATTGAAGAGAAGATTTAAAATCACGATAAAAGATGCATCCTATTTTCTAGGACTAGAAATAGAGGACCATGATGGTAATATAAAAGTGTCGCAAAAGCACTATGCTCAGAAAGTACTAGATCGTTTTGGTATGAGTGATTGCAAACCTGTTACCACTCCTATACAAAAAGATGGACTACCAGATCTGGATAAAGAATTGGTAGACCCTGCTTTATTTCCGTATAGAGAAGCTGTGGGTGCACTCGCATATCTGACCGTTGGAACCAGACCGGACTTAGCATACGCTGTAAGCGTTGTATTCCGGAGTCTAGAAAACCCTTCTAAAGAAGACATCCAGAAGCTGAAACGTATCCTAAGATACATCAAAGGAACTTTCAACTATGGAATAGTTTTTAAGAAGAGCTGCAATGCTGGAATTCTAGAATGCTACAGTGATTCTGACCACGGTGGAGACCAAAGTACCGGACGTTCGACATCAGGCATATTATGCTTATACTCTGGAGGAGCAATTTCTTGGACAAGTCGACGACAAACATGTGTTGCAATATCAAGCACCGAAGCAGAATTAGTTGCTGCCAGTGAAGCGTCTAGAGAGATTGTCTGGATCAAAAGACTCTTTGGTGAAATATCTAAATTGAAAGAAATACCTAAGCTAAAAGTTGATAATGATGCAGCCATAAAGATCTCACACAATCCGGAACTCCACAGAAGAACCAAGCATATTGCTATACGACATTTCTATGTGAGAGAACTCGTTGCTAATGAAGAAGTACGTGTAGAATATGTTCCCAGCGAGTTCCAACTAGCGGATTTACTGACCAAAGCATTACATAAGCCACGGATTGTATCAATCGCAAAACAAATTGGCTTGATATAGTAATAGGGTTGCCAAAAAAGGGAGGATGTTAAGGAGTATGTTATACACTTATACTAGAACCTTATTATTTTTTGATAGCCCTTTAAACTTATGTCAGATGTTGCCTAGATACCGCTGTTAACAATCAAATTATATTTTTACATGTCACAACCACGAGTATTATTTTATATTGATAAAATAGTTTTATCAATATGGAGTGCCTCAAGGTAGCGTGTTAGGTCCACCGCTATTTTTGATCTACATTAATGATCTGCCTAAAGTTTCACAGCATCCCATGATCCTTTTTGCTGATGACAGCACAGCCATCTTTACAAGTCAAAATATTGATACTTTTGAAAATGACATAAAATCCACTCTTTGCAATATAATTAACTGGTTGACGGTTAATAATTTAATTATCAATTTAGAAAAAACTAAATTAGTCATTTTCGGGCGTAGCAATAAAAATAACAACATCAATATTCATTATCCATGCTGGCAATATAGCAAAAAAATTTCTACTTGTCAGTGTCATGTGAATGTCATCAGTCATAGTCAAGTCATTTTAGCTAGTGCCCCCTCACCCCTTCCTTTTGTTATCGAAATACAGTTCTGATTACTCTGAGTGCCCTTAATATTTTCTCTTGTATCTGTTTCATTGATTTTTGTGCTAAAACAGGTTTAAATACACGATCCCGTGCTTCTTCATGGCTAACGATAGAGAAGTTCTACGTGAAATATGGGATGGGAAATTGCCAATTTGTTTTCAACTAGCTCAAGAAGAAATTATGGAAATACAGCAACCTGATGCATTTTACGTGATGGTCCCTAGACTAAGCTACTTTCCACTTGTAACAGACAAGGTTGGTTGAACCTAAAAAGTCGTGTTAAGTAACATAAACACTAGATCTATGTTCACATAAAATTACTGATTGTACATTGGTATTTTCAGATGAAAAGACACTTTTTGCGCTATATATCTCAAGAAAACGCTGATAGTGAAATGTGGTTGGATTATAATGGGCAGCCACTCAAATGGCACTACCCAATAGGCTTTCTCTATGATCTGTTTTGTGGCAATGATCCTCAACTACCGTGGCATCTAACTGTGCACTTCACCAAATTCCCTGAAGATGTCCTTCTCCATTGTATTAATAAGTAATGAGTTTATACAATATTCTTTTTTAAAAGACATTTATAGATATTTTTTATTTTGGACTTTTTATGAATTATATGTATAAATCTTTTCAGGGATGTAGTAGAAGCTCACTTTATGTCAACTGTGAAAGAGGCAGATGTTCTTAAACATAGAGGGCAAGTCATGTCCACTATGCAGAAAAAGGATCACAATCAGTTATGGCTTGGTTTACAAAATGGTAATACCTAGTTAAGAATTTATATTAAGTATTGGGTTAAGAGGGCGCCAACCAAACGCCGACCGCGCAGTGGCGCCCTCATCGTTTGTTTGGTTATTTCTTTTATTTTAGAAAATGCAGAAAATAAGCATTTTCAACCTAAAATAAAAGAAATAACCGAACAAATGATGAGGGCGCCACTAGACAGAGTTGGCGTAGCCTTATCCTTTTGACCGCCACAGTCATGTATATATGACAAACAAAAATATGCCCAGTACACCATGGTTCCACATGACAGACTGACCCCGAAGGCACGTTTTTGATTTTTTGACTTGTGGCGGTCAAAAGGTTAAATATAATTAATATTTTGTTGCTACTTTATCAAAAACGATTGCTTGTATGCTTTGCTTTGCAAATGATGCTTTTTTCGACACATGAATGGGTATGATGTGGTACCACATAACCATTTATCTTATAAAATAATTAATACTTAAGGAATATTTCCAAACTTACTCAATTCATTAACTATGTTTCAGACAAATTCGACCAGTTCTGGGCTATAAACAGGCGACTGATGGAATCACATGGAGACAATGAAGGTTTTAAGCACATTCCTATAAAGTTATACTCAGATGATGGAACTTGTAGTCAACGCCTAGTCAGTCCAAAGAACAATGATGGCAGTAGGAAGACGTTGCAACAGATGGTTGCTGAGCTGTACCCTGATAAACATGATGGTTTGTACAATTAATTTTAACCACATTAATGAAGCTGCACAGAATATTAAGAAACTCGCATGAAATAAAGTTTTTTTGTAAAATTAATATTGTACCCTCTTTATTTCCAGTACAACTGAGAACACATGGGGTAGTTATTCCTTCAGACACACCACTGCAGTGGCTTTCTGAGCACATGAGTTATCCAGACAACTTCTTACATTTATGTGTATTTTAAAACTACTATCTGCTTAAATTCCTAATCTATGAGATAAAGTGAACAATGCAATGTAAACAATGCAATTCAATCAAAGACAATGCAATATTTAATCATTTAATTGCAGGTTCACTTTCAGTGATTATAAAAAACACAATTTACATATAGACAGAAAATTCCTTATTTATTATTTCTTGCAAACAAACATTTACCAAGCCAAGGTATTATTTACAGATCATTCATTGGTATGTACTGTAAATTAATTGAAATAAAGTTAGGTAATTAGTGCATGACAACTTTTTTTAACAATAAATAAATAATACTTACATGATATTACCCAAATGAAGAAACAGTTTTAATCACCAAATAGAATTTGTATCATGATAATCAAACAGACTGAATACACATTAAAATGCTGCTCTTTATTGAAATCTTACGAAATAACAATTACTTTGTACAAACAAGGTTTAAAGCTAAATAAACTCAACAAATAATAACATCAGTTGAAAATATCACAAGGTTACCCTTAAACTAGAGATTCATTACAACTCTATCTTCGGTTTATTCTTTTGAATGATGTAAGGAATGTGTCTTGTAAATCGCTTGCATCCGTTGTTAGCAAATATAGGCTGGTCTTCGTTTGGCCCATATGTTATAACAGATAAAGCTTCCCTGTAAAAGATGGGAATTCAAAATAATGTTATTTTAAGCTTAATCATTGTAAATAAAATATATTTAAATTATAACTGTGTTTTATAAGCCCCGCGGTTTCACCCGCATAAGTTTCGATCCCGTGGGAATTTCGGGATAAAAAGCGGTTAAAGCGTGAAGAGGTAACAGACAAACACACTTTCGCATTTATAATATTAGTATGGATACTGTAAAGTGGTTTTTACTTGAAACATAATTTGTATTGAAAAGGAGTGCAATGTCCTTCAGTAATCAGAGTACTTACGCCATCATTTCCTTGGTAGGATGATATACAGCATGTGAACGAAATTCGGCCAAGGCACACATTTCTACATGTTGCTGCTCCAATGGTAAAAATGGCACATAGTGATCAATCAAATGATTTGCTATTGCAGCTGCCTTCTCAAACCCTCCTGAAACATTTATTTATTTATAATTTTTTCCTCTGTCAACATACTACTATCATCATCTGCCTAGCCTTTCCCAACTTTGTTGGGGTCGGCTTCCAGTCTAACCGGATGCAGCTGAATACCAGTATTTTACATGGAGCGACAGTCTATCTGACCTCCACAACCCAGTTAATGGGTAATATGATACCCCTTGGTAAGACTGGTTGTCAGACTTTCGGGCTTCTGATGACCCGTAACGACTGTCAAAGATCCACGAATGACAGCCGGGACCAACAGCTTAACATGCTTTCCGAGGCACGGAGGGGTATTGAAATGTAAAGAGGGTCACCCATCCACAGACCAACCGCGGCAAGCGTAACTTAACTTTTTTATTATTTCTAAACATTTTACAAATATGTTAGTATATGACTGGTAGGGGGTTCAGTCGGCTATAAAAAAACATACTGTTACAGTTTAGTTAGAGTGAGGAAACGGTTATATTAAGTAAAAAGTATAATTATATAGTTCCTATTAATTTGTACTTTGAAGTTATTTTTTGAATGCCTATCAAAAAATAACTTCAAAGTACAAATAGGAAATTTGTGAAACGGGCGGGAACCTGAATTTGGTACCGGTACTTGTAAAATGGAGTATGATAGTAGTAGTCAGGAACCGAAATGGCGAGGATCACTAAGTACCGGTACAGAACCTGCACTTTTGGTACCAGTTCCAAGCCCTGTTACTGAATGATCATTTGAAGGCTAAGAAGTTTATACACAATAGAAAATGTATAGCAAAATTGTAAAATAAAAAAAAACCTTGGAAATATGCTGTCCTCCTTATAATTGGCTCAAAATCATGAAATTCAACTTCGCTCCTCTTTGCACCTTGCTCATACAGATCTAACAGTTTTGAAGCTATTTCTTGACCTCCAATATTTGATATAAATATAAATATACTATCTCTACAATGAAAGAGAAAACATTGGTATTATAATTATGTTCTAAAAACAGTAACAATTTTTTTTCTCAGTCAAAGTTTATTGAGAAGACCTTCATGAAGGCTATGCTTATAACACTTACCTATAATCAATACCATCTACAGCATGGTGATGATCAAGCATTGGTTTGATGGTGTCCAATACTGAAGGACACATATCATGGATTTCATCAAAAATAATGAGTGACCTTGGACACTTTCTTACAATATTATTTAAAGATGCCACCAAATCTTCCTGAAAAGTAAAATAGCAATAATGCATTCATACAGCTTTGTGGTTTTAATTAAAAAGATTAATAGAAATATATGTAGAGTCGAATGAAACTTCATACATCCTCCGCATTGGTGTAATGTGGGTGTGGATCAAGAAAGGAACATTTAAATAGAATAATATTTGTAATTCAAAAGTAATAGTAGGTAGTATAGTAGAGTATAACGGGCTGGTGTTGATTGAATAATAATAACATGTTCTAATAAACACACTTACTTTTTTCTGCTGTAAGTTAGAGCAGTCAAAATCTTTCTTCCCCATAAACAGCTTCACATACTTGCTGTGCATTCCTTTAGCATACAGTGCTTCAGCAATCATAGTAGCTGCATAGTTTTTACCAACACCTGGCCAGCCATGGAGGCTTATAACAAGAGCCTTTTTGTTTCTTTTGTTTTCATCATGTACAGCCTCTTTGTGTGCATGCATTATGTTAACTAATTCATCAACCAACGGCTGCCCAAACATTCTTTGTGATAATGATAATTTTAACTCTGTAAAAAATTGATAGGTCAGAAGGTCATCTTTGGTTTAATTTCTTAAACTTTTACTTCATTGAACTTTCTAAGTTAATAACATATATATTAATAATATTTAAGAGAATGTTATAACTTATTGTATAAGTCAAACTGGGCATTATAATTTAATAACATGATTTAAATTACTCCAATGTACGACAGCCAGATTAATTATGATTTCTACTCACTATTTATATCGAAAGGCACATGCTGATCATTACAACATTCCGCATACCGACAATATGTGTTATCTTTAATCGTATTCCACTTGTACCAGCCAGCGCCTGCCACTGCACCAAGTATGGATAATGTAATGAATTCCGACAAGGCACATTGGAATAACGCAAATAAAAATGGTAAAACAATGAAGTAATATCTAAATAACATTTTGAAACACGGAGTTTTTGACAGGCGGGAATGTTGAGTAAACGAATTTAAACACGTTATTTTTACACGATCAATTTATTAAGTACGTCAACCACGATGATTTGATTTAGTTCATTTTAGAGCATTTTATTCTACTACTAGATATCAATGCAATTTCAAAGCTCGCAATCTCGCATCAATTTCTGCAAATTGATAGTAATATAAATATAATAGAACCTGCTGTCACTGTCACACACCAGTGTTGCCAGTAGCGATTGAAGATTTAGAACGCTGGGATGTCTGAAAAGGAACGAAATTGGCGATGAAGGAACGAACACAAATAAAAAATAGGCAAAAAAAAAAAAACTTCATTAATGCGAAAGCGCCAGGGTAGCCCGCGAAATTCTATTTTTTTTAGGTTTTTTGGAATTTGCTGGTTAGTATTAAGTTGTACGTTGATTAATATATGAATCGCGGCCGTAAGAAATATGTGTTTACAGAATTATAATCATTAAAGTCATCAACACAACTCTCTAAGACCACGTAAGTCCAAAGAATAACTGTTTCATGAAATCATCATTCTTTGGACTTACGTGGTCTTAGAGAGTTGTGTTGATGACTTTAATGATTATAATTCTGTAAACACATATTTCTTCACATATTTCTAAAAGGAACGAAAAGAACGTACTAAAGATGGGAACGCAAAGGGAACCCATGACCGTAAAATAGAACGCAAAATGTTCCAAAAGGAACGATCTGGCAACACTGTCACACACACACCTGACACCTGTGACCTGCCCTGCGTTCCGAGTTGGGAAATAATCGATGTGAGCGTGCTAAAACCCATACCGAATTAGCGTGAGCGCGATAACGATGTCCCGTGGATCGACGTCATGACATCATGCGCCATCTTGCGATAACGCCGACGATGCCTTAGAATAATATCACCCGTGAGCGCTGTCAAAAATGACAGTGTGTGTGTGAGGATGTATCAGTGTGCCTCTTGTTTTGAGTTGCAACATCTTTAAATTAAACTAACGTGGCATTTTCGAAATTGTGCTTTTGACTGACAGTCGCCACCTAACCACAGAAGAAGAAATGTGGTGTTTATACAAGAAAATACTGTAATAATATCGTTTTTACATTGAGTAAGCACTGTGAGCGCGTTCACGAGCGTTCCGAATTGTTGACAGCTCGCAGCTGTCATAATCGTAATATCTAAATCGGAACGCATGAGGATGATGTGAGTGCTATGAGCGATTATAGCTAATTCGGAATGCGGCCAATATCACCGTGAGCGCTGTCAAAAATTACAGTGTGTGTGTGTGTGTGTGTGGATGTGTCTGAATGTGTCAGTGTTGTTTTGTTTTGAGTTGCATCATATCTTTAAATTAAACTAACGTGGTATTTTCGAAATTGTGCTTCTGGCCGACAGTCGCCACCTAACCAAAGAAGAAGAACTGAAGAAGAAATGTGGTGTCTATACAAAGAAATACTGTAATAACATCGTTTTTACATTGAGTAAGCACTGTGAGCGCGTTCACGAGTGTTCCGAATTGTTGACAGCTCTCAGCTGTCATAATCGTTACATCTAAATCGGAACGCAAATTATTGCAATGAGCGCTGTGAGAGATATTGTCTTAATTCGGAATGCGCCTCCTTCGCTAGCATGACAGCTTCGTAGAAGGAGGCGACCGCCCCCCACTCCCTCTCGCCCCGGACCATGGCTTGAACCAGGGCCGGACGCGAGAGGTCGCCGCCGCTGCCGATCGCCTCTACGAGGACACGGCGGTGCTCCGCCCAAGCGGGGCAGACCTCCACCCGTAGACAGAGAATGCTAGTATTCTCTGTCTACGCCTCCACCGTATGCCCCACCGTGTCCTCTGGGTGATCCTAGCAATGGTGACACCCGGGCGTTTCTTCCCGCCTGATGATGTGTAGGAACTTCCTGAAACATCCGTGTCCGGTGAGGACCTGCATCAGGCGGTACCTAGGTGAGAGCGCCGTGACGCCTCTCTAGCCACTCCTCAGAGGGGTCTTATCGCCATTTCATAATGAAACAGTAAGATAAAGATGCACTGATCTCAAAGGACATGTCCAGAAATGGTTTTTTATTATTTAATAATTCCAACCAGAGTAAGTTAAATATATTTGGATAGACATCCCTAAAACTAGTCGTTCTAGTTATATCATACATTTTTAAAGACCTCCAATTTTGAGAAAAATCGTTTTTTGTTTTCGTGAGAATTTACATCTAAAACGAACAAACCTTCTAATTATCTAGAATAATAAAATGAACACACCTAAAAAAAAGTAAACTTGTCAAAATTGACACAAGAGAACTGTCATTACTGGTAGTGAGCGTCAACGTCAATCAATTTTTGATGTAGGAGCATGACGTCGGACGAATGACGCATGGAGCCGGTAAGGATGGCGATCTGACCTCAATTAATCGTTTTATCGGGCGAAAACAATCGATTTTTTAAATCAATTTTTAGCATAGAAAATCAACATTAATTGTGTTTTCTATTGAGACTATAAGGTATATTATTTATTTTCTAAACTTTTTAATGTAAAATCATTGTCTTGTTTTATACCGAATACTCTTTATATGGTAATTTGTTATTAAAGAATTCCCTGAACTAAAAAAATCCCTGATTTTACTGATGAGAAATCGTTTATTAATGTATCTTTCTTGATTTTCATAAAATGGACTAAACATATTTACATCTAATCTTCTAAGGATCTTTTTCGGCAAGAATCGATAACACTTTGAGCTGGTGACGCCAGCTATGTATGGCTAACTCGATTATTCGAGTTGCGCTCAGATTGAGATGCCGCGATCGAGTTGAATTAGATTGCCACGGTAAATGAAGGAGCGAGTACGTGATTTACGTCTCTGGTTTGGCATGTATATGAACCTTATTTTATATTTAAATTCTACTGAAATTGTATTTTAAATAATTAAAATAGTCTTAATATACGTTTCCTTGCGAATCTATAAAAAAAAATCGTCGCGAAACAGAGGTGAAAAACAATAATTCGTTCAATTTCATCCATTTACCAGAGTTCCGTAACTCGAGTTCAACTCGAGTCACATGAATTTCAATCCGAGTAACCTTATCCTGAGTTGGCACATCTCTAACGCCAGTGACAGCTGAAAAATCATCTGTCAAATATGACATTGTCACAGAGTGACGGAGTATTTATTAGGGTTGCCAACTACAAATAACATCAATTATTATTTTATGATTTTTCGCTTAAATGGAGGGGTTTAAAAATATTATTTCAGTAGTTCTGAGATCCATATTTTTGTCGTATTTATTTGAACCAAGTTTGATGCTGGTTAGATTTTTCTTGGAATAAAAAACCAACGTCCATACAAAAAGCGGACATCTCCTTTAGTTTAGTTTGTGAACAAGGGAATCGGCACCATTGACAACTTAATTTGGTCGGGTTATACGCGGAGATTTAGTATGGAAAAGTAATGAAAGCTAATTTCTACTTAGGGATCTGAATTTTTAGTCGCTATAACTTCTTTAGGAGTACTAACTTTTGTATAAAGGAGATGTCCGCTTTTTGTATGGACGTTGGTTTTTTATTCCAAGAAAAATCTAACCAGCATCAAACTTGGTTCAAATAAATACGACAAAAATATGGAACTCAGAACTACTGAAATAATATTTTTAAACCCCTCCATTTAAGCGAAAAGTCATAAAATAATAATTGATGTTATTTGTAGTTGGCAACCCTAATAAATACTCCGTCACTCTGTGACAATGTCATATTTGACATGATTTTTCAGCTGTCACTGGCGTTAGAGATGTGCCAACTCAGGATAAGGTTACTCGGATTGAAATTCATGTGACTCGAGTTGAACTCGAGTTACGGAACTCTGGTAAATGGATGAAATTGAACGAATTATTGTTTTTTCACCTCTGTTTCGCGACGATTTTTTTTTTATAGATTCGCAAGGAAACGTATATTGAGACTATTTTAATTATTTAAAATACAATTTCAGTAGAATTTAAATATAAAATAAGGTTCAAATACATGCCAAACCAGAGACGTAAATCACGTACTCGCTCCTTCATTTACCGTGGCAATCTAATTCAACTCGATCGCGGCATCTCAATCTGAGCGCAACTCGAATAATCGAGTTAGCCATACATAGCTGGCGTCACCAGCTCAAAGTGTTATCGATTCTTGCCGAAAAAGATCCTTAGAAGATTAGATGTAAATATGTTTAGTCCATTTTATGAAAATCAAGAAAGATACCTTAATAAACGATTTCTCATCAGTAAAATCAGGGATTTTTTTAGTTCAGGGAATTCGTTAATAACAAATTAAGTACCATATAAAGAGTATTCGGTATAAAACAAGACATTTTATTTTCTTAATGATTTTACATTAAAAAGTTTAGAAAATAAAATAATATATCTTATAGTCTCAATAGAAAACACAAATGTTGATTTTCTATGCTAAAAATTGATTTACAAAATCGATTGGTTTCGCCCGATAAAACGATTAATTGAGGTCAGATCGCCATCCCTACCGGCTCCATGCGTCATTCGTCCGACGTCATGCTCCTACATCAAAAATTGATTGACGTTGACGCTCACTGCCAGTAATGACAGTTCTCCTGTGTCAATTTTGACAAGTTTACTTTTTTTTTAGGTGTGTTCATTTTATTATTCTAGATAATGGGCCATGTATGAAAATATTAAATTGTCTCGATTTTTTTTCTGCACTTATGAATAAGCTAATACTATCTACAAAAAAAGTATCAGATTTATCTGATTAGTATTTCCAGAGAAATAAATTAAATTCTGTTAGAGGCGGCCATCGACAGTAACCCACGGATTTTTATTCAATTTCCTTAGCCTACTCAATTAAAAAGTAAAAACTGTAGATAATCTGTACCGTCTGACATTCATCCATCATAACAAAGGTCTCTCAAAATCTAATCCAGTGTCCAAAGCGTGCGGGTCGTCGCGAAGGCAGTCGAAATCTAATCCAGTATTCAAAGCGTGAGGGTCGTCGTAAAGATATATTATCCATAAAATCGCAAACAAACACAAAGCAAGAGGTGAAAAGTGAGGTTATGTTATGACAAATTGACAAGTTATGATTATCTACAGTTTTTACTTTTTAATTGAGTAGGCTAAGGAAATTGAATAAAAATCCGTGGGTTACTGTCGATGGCCGCCTCTAACAGAATTTAATTTATTTCTCTGGAAATACTAATCAGATAAATCTGATACTTTTTTTGTAGATAGTATTAGCTTATTCATAAGTGCAGAAAAAAAATCGAGACAATTTAATATTTTCATACATGACCCATTAGAAGGTTTGTTCGTTTTAGATGTAAATTCTCACGAAAACAAAAAACGATTTTTCTCAAAATTGGAGGTCTTTAAAAATGTATGATATAACTAGAACTACTAGTTTTAGGGATGTCTATCCAAATATATTTAACTTACTCTTAAATAATAAAAAACCATTTCTGGACATGTCCTTTGGGAAGAAATCACAGTTTTTAATAGGGAAATCTTGAAATGAATATTTGGCACCGTGACTACAGCCACCCCACCAATGGCATGGTATATCTCGTAAACTACTGGAGTATTAATTTTGAATTTGGGTACTAATTTTATCTTACAGCGTACTAATTTTCTATGTAGGTTTGAGGAAAGCGACAAGATTCTCTAACTTAGAATCAACATTCAAAATCGTGGTCCTGCTGAACAATTGCGAGAAAGTTATCATAGTTGTAAATACAAATATGTATTACAGTTCTGTCTTTTTTTTTTACGAAATTCACATTTATGGGTACTAATTATTTGTATACTTAGAATAGCCGTAGCATGGGCCCTTTTTCGGCGCTCATGGTGGTCCTGCTGAAGGGAGCGTGGCTACCGCAGGACCACCTTCAAAGTCGATTTTCTCGAAAACTACTAAGTGTACCAATTTTGTTGTTCGAGTACTAATTAGTACCAATTGAGTACTAATTATTTACCAAATATGGAAGCGATTGGCGTTGGTGGTCCGGCGGTAGTCACGGACATTAAATAATTTTCATTAAATACTTACTTCCGCCAATATACCTACAAAAATACTGAATTACCAGCTGGTGCTCGGAAAAGTCGATAAAATATACTGAAAAAGTATTAAAATACTGAATCTGGTCACACTGGTCCAGTGTTTGTCAAAATATAAGCGCGCTGCCTGCGCCCACCCGCGCCGCTCACCGCGCCTGCATGCCCACTATGGACATTTCAATGAAGTTCATGTTTGAGTTCGCCGCGCGCGCCGCCCCCGCGCCTCAGTGTGGCCAAACATTTACCACTTGGCGCACATCATGACGTCATCTATGACGATTCACGGGACTTTGTTATCGCGCTCACGCTAATTCGGTACGGGTTTAGGCAAGCTCAAATCGATTTCATTCCCAACTCGGAACGCACCCTAAAAATGACGTTACATTGAAGAATGACAATTGACATTGACAGATATATTTTTCAGCATTGTTGTTTGCTTTTTTTTTTATTTTTAAGCACGTGTTCTGTGTTAAGCACTTTCGAGCTCTTATCGATAGGTAGGTACAATGAAGGAATATACTACTCTCTAACGAGAGGATACAATGAACTGCTCCTAACCACAGAGTTCTTTATACTATGCTCTTTAATTAAAGGCAATAAAGCATTTATATTGAGTGTAGTTTTCAGTTTAACTTATCAGTTATCACGCAAGACCACAACAAAATTATAACAGGCACTTCTAGGAAATTCAGGAATCACAGAATGGCAATGACTAAATATAAGGTTGAGTCTGGAGTGCAACTGCTAGCAAGACTGATTAAGAAGCCAGTTATTGAAAACTTTTACTCAAATTTATTCCAGCCTGGATTAAAAAATGATGATGTTGTTGAAATAGTTGGTAATAATAGTTCTACTTTAATTATTGATTTGATATGTGAAGCATTATTACCTAGCAGGTCTAATGCAGAACCATTAGGTGTCCTAGTGTTTAACACAGATGGACAATTAAACTACAAAGAACTGATTGATGCAATGAAAAGAAAGATAATATTATCAGTGAATACAAATATTGGTTCTGATGCTGAAATGGACACTATTCTTCATAGAACTCTCAAAAATTTGTTTATACTAGATGTTTATGATGCAACACAATTCTATACAACTATTCATAATTTAGACAACATATTAGCACATCATCAAAATATTTCATTGCTAATTTTTGATACTCTAACAGCATTCTATTGGTCAGAACAAGGATTCAAAATAACAAAGATGGATTTATATATGAAAAATTTACTTAGAATGATACAAAAAGTTTCTAAAGAATATAAAGTAATATTAATCTATATAAGACCAGGACATTTCAGTTCAAGCAAAGATTCAGGTAATATTGGTGAGGTCCAAATTACAGAAGGAGTTAAATTTAAAGTCCAGTTAATAGATAATAATAGCACAGGGGCTTATGAAGTAAATGTAAGAACAATTGATTTATATTATAAGAAATATATGAGTATAATAGACAATGAAATAAATTGGCAGTGAATATGAAATTTCTTGTATTATTTTTATCCAATTTTACTTATAATAAGATAAAAGGTTTAGATTACATACAAATAATATATTCGTATTGTTGCTCATTGTGCGTTTGACATAATAATAATGTGCATAGATATGAGCATTGAAAATTTTTCTACCACCTTTAAAGTAGGACTTTGTTTATGGAATGTCCAAATATTTTTATGGTTATATACAAAAAAGTCTAGTCATTGACTTACACAACAAAATTTGCTTCAAGTATCTAACAATGGTGTAAAATAAATAAATATAATATTCTTTTAATCTAAATTCAATCCCTAAAACTTTCGATGGTGGAGAAATATTATTTATCAAATCTAATTTGTTCAATAATCCTTATTTTAAAAGAAAAATGTAAATGAATACTACTATAAGAGATCGCAAGAGGAGATTCAGAAAAATCTATAAAAAGATGCTTACTCACTAGGGGTATACAATATAACTTATCACATCAGTAAATAAATCACATACAAAAAGGCGGTAAGACCATGACTAAAATAATTAAGATTTTCCCATTTACTTATAGTATGGAAGTATGAGTAACCTGATTCTTGTACTGAAAATGATGCTTCAAACATCACACCTAAATAAGCAAGGTGAATACAAGTAATTATAGAAAATATGGTGTTTGTGAGTATAGCCAGCATACTGTTCTTCTTATACTTGTGTTCACATTGTTTACTGCAAGGATTTGCTAAACAACACACCTCCAGGGTTGAGGCTACTTTGTTACGTAAATTGTACTCAACATATGAAAATGTACCTATACTGAGAAGAACTGCCGAAAATTGGAAATTCAATCCATGAAGCAATGATGACACAGCGTAAGTAATAAATATGGCTGTAAATTGACCATATGGTTGGCAAGTCTTAAAAACATAGTTCTTCAACCACTGATGCATGGGAATATTCCAATAAATCACCACTTGGACTAGAGATCTTGGCAATTCAATGAAAAATGGTTTTGTGACATGAACTTCAGAGTGACAATCATTTGTAAGTCCAAATCCTGCACTTATCATTGATACAATAGACATGCTTGACACAAAATAGTGTGACATTCTAAAAGCTTGTGCATCTCTATATGCTATTAACCATTTAGGCATTTCATCATCAATATACCAAGGTACAATACAGTTGGAAAAAACCAAGAATACCATGGACAAAAAGAGATTAATCACAATAATTTTAATCCATCTTTTAGACAAGAATTTAACTTCAAGGTATTGATTGTAACTGTGATATGATATCCATGGGCCTAAAATACAATTAGCTGGACAAAGTATGTACCCTCCAAATTCAACAGGGTTAAGCATTCTTTTGAATAAATCTCTGTCAAGTTCAATAGCTACAGAAATTATCTTCATAGCTGCTATCATCTGGATGCCTCTTATTTGTTGCCACATTTTTGGATTAAGTACATAAAGTTCGCATAATAACAAGAATGCAATAACAGATATGGACATTAACAGTCCTCTCCATTTTTTTGTAACAAATGATGCTAATATCATAAATAAGTAAGCGCCAGTAGTTAGTCCCACAGTCCAAATAAATGGGGGTCCAATATTATGATATAAAAGAAAACTTCCAATAACTAAACTTAGACTGTGGCGAACGTTATGAGGCAGCGGTACAAACTGTATGATGAGGCGCAGAGTAACATTTGCAATAATTAAATCCTTGGCAAATCGGAGTCCTTCATATAGAGTGGGTTCACCACATAATGCTACGTAGGTCCAAGCAGTTTCAGTGTATTCTTCTTCTTCATCCATGTTTTACCGCCGGTATCAAACCGGTTTCTTTGTTTTGTGCCCGATAAGTTTGTGCTACTTTCTCATGGTACGAGTTTTAAAATAATTCCTTATTTCTTTTTATTGTTTATCGATTACTACACCGTTGAATATATAAAAACCAGAGCTTGAGATTTCAAATTTTTTCTACACATTTTGTAGTGCATTCGATTTTTGATTATTTATTGATATGTCAAGTCTTAGAGTATATAGTGTTCTGTGTGTCAAGTCAACGAAACGTCAATATTGACAGTAAAGAGAAGATTTATAAGATATCCTCATGGGTGTATATCACCACAGAACATCAGCCTGCGCAGGCAGAACTGTGGCCTTTATGGTATATATGTTCTGTGACTGTGGTGAAGTTTGTGCGTGTGGTAGGCCCATTACGGTATTTTTCATTATGCTGCAAAAATTGGTCTATGATCTCAATTAGGCTAAGGGATCTTAAGGCGAAAGCGCCAGGGTAGCCCGCGAAATTCAATTTTTTTTAGGTTTTTTGCAATTTGCTGGTCAGTATTAAGTTGTACGTTAATTTATATATGAATCGCGTGTCGCGAAGGCGGCTTATTCTCTTCTTCTAATTGTATTCTAGTTAGCACTAGGTTAACAATGTGATTTGTTTTATAGTAATAATATAGGTTGTACTGCTTCGCTTTGATGTGAAGAGAAATCCCCGCCTCACGATACGCTAGAGACACTCACCGATACGGATCCCCCTCCGACTTGTAAGCGTCTCCCAATCCAGTCCCTTATCTTCGGTCCGCTAGGGCACCGAAGTGTTATCACTATGCCGACCATCAATCCATCCAACTTCTCAGGTGCAACTAGGACATCTGTAAGTTTAAGTACCCATGAATCTTTGGGTTAAGTATTACCTATCTGTGTCCATTAACAAAGCTATTTATAACCGTTGTTCAATTGCAATATTTTATGATGAAATTTACACCATATTCTCATCACCAGTCTTGGCGGCATATGTGCTAACTCGATACTAAGATTCTTTCCACGTCCGCAAGAGCACGCTTTCATTCTCAACAACATATTTGAAACACCTATGTGCTAATCAGATACTAGGATTCTTGTCCACGTCTGCAGAAGCACGCGTTCATTTCAGACCCGTCTAGAACACTCGCGCTCATTTCGGACTTGGCCCAACGCCTCGTCTAGAACGCTACACGCGCTCATTTCAGACTTGGCCCACCGCCTGGGTCTAGAACGCTTAAATGTCCCCCTTTATATTACCCATATATATATTATACAGTGTAATCTCTCCTACGTCCGTCGACGTTATGCCCGTCGGCATTCCAAGGCCGTGGGGGACCGACAAGAGAATTCATAGGAGAGGTTGGCCCATGACCCTTCCTATAAACCTCGTAAGCTTGTCCGAACAAGTAGCTCGTGTGAGATCGCTGTTATGCCCCCAGCCCAACGCTGAAGGCACGACTCACACTCTCATTAAGTTTAGATGTCTCAAACAATTCGAATAGGTAAAAGTACCTCCGTATATTTAATTACTAGAACAACAGATAAATAATACTTAGCTTTCCAGGTTGCGCGCATCACGGGTGACAAGGATCTACTCATGATCTTCTTGCACTGAATTTACTTTACAATAAACTACATTAATTGATCAGACTGAATATGCTAAAACATTCGAATAGCGGCGACGTTTGGTAGCGTCAAGTTGCCAGTCCGTATATATAAAAGTACTCTGTGGCCAGTACTGATTTAGTGTTGCTATTACATTAGTTCTGTGCAATTATATATTTACATTTTGTAGGTTTGGAACATCGCGATTTCATCTTTCGCGACACTCCCGACGACGACAGAAATTACATGTGTTCCATTAAGTCTCGCGTCCACTCTCGGATCATCGCGATTTCATCTTTCGCGACACTCCCGACGACGACAGAAGTAACATGTGTTCCAACAAGTCTCGCGTCCACTCTCGAATCTTCTCTCGAGCCTTCAAGGACGCGTCTCTCACATCTCTCACTTCAGGAGTTTGTGTTATCTCAATTGTATCAGTGCTTTTAGGTATGCTATCATTATGGTGTCTTTCATCAAGAATTGTTGGTTCATCATTTTCTGAGGTAAGTGTTCTCCGAGTTATTTTCCTTTCTATTTCTTCTCTATTTATGTGCTTTTCTGTTTCAAGTTTGTCAACGGGTTCTGCGGTTTGTGGAGTTGTGGATATTCTTTCGGTAAGAATAGTTGAGTCGAGTTTTTCTGGTAGAGGTAAGTCATCCAAAGTTGGTGTAACATCTTCTCTTTCAAACTCAAATATAACTCTTTCTTTCCCAGATATATCTTCTTCAACTTCCAACGGATAAAGATGTGCGATGGAACGAGTAAATTCCGTATCATTCACCTTTACTCGTGCCACTCTGCATCGACCGTCGGCTCCTTTTAACAAAGATATAATTTTTCCAACTTTCCAGTTCTCTCGGTTATTCGTGTCACCTTTAATCTGGACGATATCTCCTAGTTTTGGAATTTCTAATTTTGTTATCCTTGGTTCTTTAAGAGAGTGACGGTATCTCTCCCTTAGACTTGGTAAGTACTGGTCAACGAACATTCTCTTAAACTCTTTCAGCCTGTTCTGTCCACGTTCCAACCTTCCACTAGATTCTGTTTTGTTACTGTGCCTTCTTGTGGAAATTCTGCATCTGAAGGTGTTGTCGTGATACATTTATTCAAGGTTAGAAAATCTGAGGGTTTGAGAACATCCTCTAGATCAGAACCTACATACGTCAGTGGGCGTGTGTTTAATATTGCTTCTATCTCTTTTATAATTGTACTTAGTTGATTATCTGACAGTAAGCTTCTCGTCAGAGTTCTCTTGAGACAGTGTTTAACTAGTCCAACAAGTCTCTCATAGAATCCTCCATGCCATGGTGCTAATTGTGGAATGAACTTCCATTTTATGCTATTAGTGATGCAATAGTTGCTTGACAGTATTTCTGCAGTTAATTTAAATTGTAGTGCGTTATCTGAAACTATTTGTGTTGGTATTCCTCTGCAAGATATAAATCTTCGTAGTGCTAATAGACATTCCTCTGCCGTAAGATCCTGTGACGACTTCCAAGTGTATAGCACGTACTGCTAGACATGTATACAGACATATCCATCTTTTTTCTGATTTATTACTTGTCTTTACTTGAAGAGGACCCAGATAATCTATTCCAGTATATGTAAATGGTGAACTATAGCTTACTCTTTCCTTAGGAAGCGTTGAACTTAAGGTGTGGTTAACACCTACATGATAGTTTTTCTTATGTGTTTCTAGGATCATTGTGTTAGTGAAATCACAATCCTTTGGGATTAATATTGGATATCTTTTATCGTAAGACCAATCAGCGTTTTGTAATCTTCCTTTGCAACGTAGGATACCGTCTATGTCGGTAAATACTCCTAAGTTTCATTTTAAGTTAGTATCTTTACCCTCTACTTCCTCAGGGAAATGTTCCTTTTGAATCCTTTTGATCTTTTGTGTATGTGATAGTGTATCGTCCTCACAGTGTTCTGTGGAGTTGTTTCGTGATTCCTCATTTAATTGATTTCTCCGTTCCTGCTCTTTCGAGATACTTTCTCCACTCGTGAGATCCTCCCGAACAGGAAACGAAAAGTCCTGTTCCATAGAAGAACATGTGGGGTTTACTGCGATTTCGGTTTCATTAAGTAAAGAAATTTCGGCTCTACAACCTTTCGGCCAAGTGCTGGAGTGTTCCAGTAGAAAACTTGGCCCGGCTAGCCATTTCTGCTTATCTTCCATAGAGATCGTGGGTCTAGTAGCCACGTCTGCTGGATTCAATCCTGTTGGAACATATCTTACTGTTACTGGTGTATTTCTCTTTATTTCGTCTATCCTCCTTGCAACGAATGGTGGTAGTAGTTTGTTGCCGTAATACCAATCAATTACTATTTGACTATCTATCCATATAGTGTTTTCTGTAAATTCCAAGTCCAAGAACTTGGTTACGTACTTCAGCAACCGGCTACCTATTAGAACGCCTAATAGTTCAAGTCTTGGGATTTTCAAATTGTCCTGATCCTTGATGGGCACTACTCGTGATTTTCCTATTACAAAACTTAATTCTTTTCCATTAGAAATATATACAACTGCAGCATAAGCTTTGGTTGATGCATCCGTGAAAACGTGCAGACGAATATTGTCATCGCCTGCTTGTTTGAAGTATTTCCTTGGTAAAACAATATTTTTTTGTCTTCCAGCTGTTCTCTAATAATTTGCCATTCATTGGTAAATTCTTCTGGTAATGGGGTATCCCATTTGAATTTATGTATCCACAGATTTTGTAGTAAAAGTTTTGTTTTGCTGGTAACAAATTTGGTGCAGCATATCCGCATGGATCGTAAACTGATGCTATGTTTTTGAGTATTTCTCTCTTGGTATTGGCTTCTGTAGTCTTTTTTGGTCTCAATCTGAACGTATCTTCCACAGTGTTCCAATTTAGTCCTAATACTTTAACTTCTACGTTTCTACAGGCATCCGATGCAGAAATGCTTTCTGAGAATCGCTTGGAATTTGAGCTCCATTCTCGAAGATTCATTGAAATTTCTTCGAATGTGATCTTACACAACTCATACAACTCTGTTGCTTCTTGTACAGATTCCACTCCTGTGACAAGGTTATCGACGTAGATGTCATTCACTATGCGTTTTAAACTTTCCTTATTGGAACGCAGCAGATGATATTTCAAAGTAGCATTTAAAAGAAATGGACTCGATATCACTCCAAATGGTACGCGACAAAATCGTAAGTGTAGGATATTATCCTCCGTGGCCGCCTTTTTTATGTCTTTCAACCATAAGAATCGAGTTACGTCTTTGTCCTTTTCGTGTAATGCTATTTGTAGAAAAGCCTTTTCTACGTCTGCTATCATTCCTATTTGATGTGACCTAAACCTTAACAACATTCCGGTCAAGTCTTCTAACATCAGTGGTCCGCAATGTAAACATTCATTTAAACTTTTGCTATGCTTGGTCTTTGCCGAAGCGTCGTAGACTATGCGAATTGGCTTACCCGGATGACTAACACCGTGATGCGGCAGGTAGTGTATAGGATGATCTACATCTTCGACTCTCCTTTCATTGTCTGGTACCCTTTCAATTATATCTTTTGCTAATTGTTCCTTTAATGTAGTATCGTACGCTGTTAGAGAATCGGAATCTAACCGTTTGAGTAAGTTGACTAGCCTGCCTATGGCTAGGCCAAAATTAGTCTCTAAATTAGGTGGGTAATCTATCCATGGCTAACTAACGGTGTACCTGTCATTTACTAGTTCTATGGTATCATTAAATTGGTTGATTACTTCTTCGTCCCTAGTCAATTTTGGTGAATCGCATATTCCAATGGATTCTAGTTCCCATAAGCATTTGAGGTTTCCATTGTATAATGGAAGATCTGGCGGTGTCAATTTGTGTTCTGCTCCCTGAAAGTAAGTTACTACTGACAACGTGTCCGTGGATTTCGAGTTAGCTTTTCCAGTCAGTATGTAACCGAACTTAGAGTCAATCAAGAATAAATTATTTTCCAGTTGAATCTTGTCTTCAAGGATGAATGAAATGTAGAGGTCATTACCGATCAATATGTCTATTTTGGGTGACAATGAACCGTCGTCCGCCAAAATTAGATCATCTTTGTATTTACCCATGTCGATACCATGGAAAGGAACTCCATTTGAAATATGAGGAACAACGTTTGCTTCTATTTATAAAATATTATTTGTTCTTGTTTGTATTTGTCACATGACTACGAGGCTTTCTATTACTTGGGGAATCTTCGATCCGAATGTGAAAACTGATAAGGAACTTTCCTCTTTGATAGGAAGGTTCAATTTTGAAGCTACCACTTGCGTTATATAAGTACGTTGACTACCCAAGTCCAACAGTACTCGACAGGTCCTTTTACCAGAATTATCGCCTTTACGTTGAGCCTTAACTATCGCCGTTTGTAATATAGTGGAGCTTATAGTGTTGACATGAAGCGTCTTGACCTCCTCAGTTTTATTTTCGCAATTCTTATAACAAAGTGCTCTGTTATGGCCAGATTTGTTACAGTGTATACATTTAGTTAACTTTTTACAATTTTTTACTTGATGCTCTTTGCTTAAGCAGGCAAAGCAGTGATCCTTTATTTTCTCTCTCCTATCTTCCACAGATGATTGCATTTCGTTCAATGATAGACTACTGTTTAACTCGGTTCCGAACCTTTTTACCGCTACCTTTAGCTTACCCAGCACTATTTCTAAATTTTCAGAATTTTCTTTATTAACGTTATCTTTATAGGTGAGAGCTTCTTCAGTCAGTTTAGAGATAGCATTAGATATGGACTCAAGTCGTTTTAGAAGAATTTGTTCCATTTTGAAATTCTGATATAATATTTACAATTTTACACCCTGTATCCTATGTCAAGGATTTACACCGTGTATATCGTTAAACTTCCAAATTGCGTGGTGTTCGCAATGTAATAAAACGAAAAGAAAATAAAAATTTGGTTAACACTCTGTATGACCAAATTTATCTAAGCTTCTTATGAACAAAGAACTTTACCAACACCTGACATATAATGGAATGATATTTTATCAATGCTCTGTATATATAACAGAAAGTTTTAATTGACACCCTGTACAAAACAGAAATGTTTTTATCGACACCCTGTATAAGTACAGAAAAGTTTTAAATGACACCCTGTATAGAACAGATAAGTTTTTTAAGTTAAAAGCCAGGACAATTTCACTATCTATAGGATACTACATTTTTCGTAATAAACTCAGTCATTGAATATCTGTGCAAGGATAATTCCCTTGTACCTGTGAAGTTTCAGTATTAACTCGTAATATATTCATGCTGTTTGACGGGTAAAACTGGTTAGTTTCATTATTTTAAGTTTTCTGAATTCATTTAAAAAATTTATGTCATCCAATCATCCCCTCCTGAACCTTTCTGCCATTCTCCCCTGTTGACCACCACACTTATTTATACTTTTCCTTCATACCATTTCTCCCCCCAATTCACTCATCGTTTCTTTGGTTTTCACCTCACTCTTCATTCATCAACATTTATACTGTTGATGTTCTATAAGTTGTTTCATTACTTAGGTATTCATAAACATATTAGGTACTAACATCATTTATGTATGCATCCATAAAGGATATTAGAGTTTACCTACATCAACTTAGCATCCAGTTACTCGGTACACTTCAGTAGTCAATATGAAACGATGCAGTCAATCAGGGATGATGTGTATGACATGACAGAAGTTCAGACACAAGTTATAATATACAATCCAGTTTCCTCCGCCAGCATAATATTTTATTAGTTTTATGAAAACATATCAATTTTATGCTTAGTTCTTCAAAGTAACTAGTAAAATAAACTTACAATGAGTGTAGATGTACTTTTCTCTTTATAATAGCTTATAGTAGCAGTGATCTATACATGAGATGGAAGGTGTGTAGAATCAGTGTCATGCAACTGCCTTCATTTGCCCATATATTCAGTCCGACACACGAGACGCTAACGCTACCCTTTTTGTATACTGTCATAGAGTTAGGAGTGTTAATGTTCTGTGGTCATAGACTAAATACGCGTTGCCTAGTTACCAAGAATCCAAGAATATTACGTCTGTCAGTAAATTACTTTTAAATTTCACTTGTACTGTCGATCAAAGAGAGCATTAATCATTCTGCCAAACTTGTGGCAAGTTTTACCAATATTATCAAATCCGCGCCAAATTAAAATTAGGATGTTTACTTATCTCATAACGTTGCACATTATACGTACACACGCTACATACCCAAACAATTTGCAGTGACTCCGAGAATCTTTCATCTCGGCCTGCCGTTCATCTCATTATACTTAGATAAATGAACGTTTATTCAACATCACCTTGGCGTTCGAATTTCGGCGCCTTTAGGCGAAATTTTATATGCATCCGCTTACTGAACGTTAGTTCCAAACGGATTATATAGATGTCGCTGACAACCTGATTTATACACAATATTTCCAATTTAACAATAAGAGTCTGGATTGGTTTTATGACTTGGGATGCCTTTTTGAAATGCTTTAGATGCTAGCTTCATATCCCAGCATCTCCACCATGTCGCGAAGGCGGCTTATTCTCTTCTTCTAATTGTATTCTAGTTAGCACTAGGTTAACAATGTGATTTGTTTTATAGTAATAATATAGGTTGTACTGCTTCGCTTTGATGTGAAGAGAAATCCCCGCCTCACGATACGCTAGAGACACTCACCGATACGGATCCCCCTCCGACTTGTAAGCGTCTCCCAATCCAGTCCCTTATCTTCGGTCCGCTAGGGCACCGAAGTGTTATCACTATGCCGACCATCAATCCATCCAACTTCTCAGGTGCAACTAGGACATCTGTAAGTTTAAGTACCCATGAATCTTTGGGTTAAGTATTACCTATCTGTGTCCATTAACAAAGCTATTTATAACCGTTGTTCAATTGCAATATTTTATGATGAAATTTACACCATATTCTCATCACCAGTCTTGGCGGCATATGTGCTAACTCGATACTAAGATTCTTTCCACGTCCGCAAGAGCACGCTTTCATTCTCAACAACATATTTGAAACACCTATGTGCTAATCAGATACTAGGATTCTTGTCCACGTCTGCAGAAGCACGCGTTCATTTCAGACCCGTCTAGAACACTCGCGCTCATTTCGGACTTGGCCCAACGCCTCGTCTAGAACGCTACACGCGCTCATTTCAGACTTGGCCCACCGCCTGGGTCTAGAACGCTTAAATGTCCCCCTTTATATTACCCATATATATATTATACAGTGTAATCTCTCCTACGTCCGTCGACGTTATGCCCGTCGGCATTCCAAGGCCGTGGGGGACCGACAAGAGAATTCATAGGAGAGGTTGGCCCATGACCCTTCCTATAAACCTCGTAAGCTTGTCCGAACAAGTAGCTCGTGTGAGATCGCTGTTATGCCCCCAGCCCAACGCTGAAGGCACGACTCACACTCTCATTAAGTTTAGATGTCTCAAACAATTCGAATAGGTAAAAGTACCTCCGTATATTTAATTACTAGAACAACAGATAAATAATACTTAGCTTTCCAGGTTGCGCGCATCACGGGTGACAAGGATCTACTCATGATCTTCTTGCACTGAATTTACTTTACAATAAACTACATTAATTGATCAGACTGAATATGCTAAAACATTCGAATAGCGGCGACGTTTGGTAGCGTCAAGTTGCCAGTCCGTATATATAAAAGTACTCTGTGGCCAGTACTGATTTAGTGTTGCTATTACATTAGTTCTGTGCAATTATATATTTACATTTTGTAGGTTTGGAACATCGCGATTTCATCTTTCGCGACACTCCCGACGACGACAGAAATTACATGTGTTCCATTAAGTCTCGCGTCCACTCTCGGATCATCGCGATTTCATCTTTCGCGACATCGCGGCCGTAACTAACATGTATTTACAGAATTATAATCATTAAAGTCATCAACACATCTCTCTAAGACCACGTAAGTCTTAAGAATAACTGTTTCATGAAATTATCATTCTTCGGACTTACGTGGTCTTAGAGAGGTGTGTTGATGACTTTAATGATTATAATTCTGTAAATACATGTTAGTTACGACCGCGATTCATATATTAATCAACGTACAACTTAATACTACCTTATAATCATTGGCGCTGGCGCTTTCGCCTTAAGGCGAAAGCGCCAGGGTAGCCCGCGAAATTCAATTTTTTTTAGGTTTTTTGGAATTTGCTGGTCAGTATTAAGTTGTACGTTGATTAATTATATGAATCGCGGCCGTAAGAAATATGTGTTTAGAGAATTATAATCATTAAAGTCATCAACACAACTCTCTAAGACCACGTAAGTCTCAAGAATAACTATTTCATGAAATAGTTATTATAATATATACATAAAAAAATTGAATTTCGCGGGCTACCCTGGCGCTTTCGCCTTAAGTATAGGGTAACTTTTTATAAATCACATCTTTTTCAATGTCGTTAGGGGACATCCCTTAAAAAATTGCAGGGTGTAAGGGTCATCGTCTTCTAAACTATTATCACGGTTTGACCTATACGTATACCTATCATGCTATAGATAAAGTAAAAATAATTTGGTTTAGAAGTCATTGGAATACGGCAAAAAAATCAGTAAAAAATCAGGCTTTGTCCCTTACAACATTTGAAATATCCACCGTCGACATGATTTACTAGTTTACAATATGCCATTTATGGCGTGTGTCCAATTTTGGTTTTAGGCCAGCTCTACACGCTTGGGAGCCGTGTAGGATGTTTCTGTACGCCCATCAAACGTGTGGTGATCTGCCAATCTCTTAGAGCATTTTACCTAAATCCGACCAAGAGTTGCTTTTTGTCTTTTAGAATACAAGTCAAAAGAAGTTTAACTATTTACTAATTCCATGGGCATGAATTCTGTTTTTTGGAATCTGTGTTGGCTTGACAACATTTTTTTGTGGTATTATTCTACTCTGTGGTGGTAAAGTTGCATTGATTGTGGATTGGGATGTTGTATCATTTTATTTTACTGTTTTAAATGGAAAAATCTCGTCATCAGTGCTCTCTGCTCATAGGGACAGGTGTGATATTTTCATTTATATCCAACGTGTGAGAACTACGGAATTGTGCACTAAAGTACTGTGAAATTGACATTAGCTTTTCTCTGAACACAGAGTTGGCATGTGTAACTGTTTGGTATTATAAATCAATTTGTTATGTGCATTCAGTGATAATTGTTTTGAAAAGATGGCTAGTCCGTCACCCCAGAATAGCCCAATGCCGCCGCCGCAGGCGCCGAGCCCTATGGGTCCACCAACTCAGAGTCCGGCTCCTCCGCAGTCTCCGCACAGTCCTTACAACCAGCAGCATGTCAACGGACCGCCACCGTCGCATCCTTCTGGCGGCGGACAGCCTCCGATGCCCAATCATATGTCGCCGTCAGGTCCGGGGCATCCTATCGCGTCAAACTCTAATGGCCCCCCTGGTGTGCCTCAACAACATCCTGGCATGCCCCCAAGTGGTCATCAATTGCCCCCACACATGGTGGGCTCCCATATGCCAGGGCCGCCCGGTCATCCAATAGGCCCTGGAGGTGGTCACCCACCTGGACCGAACGGTCACCCTGGTGCACCGCAACATCCTAACATGCCTGGGCAAGGTCCACCGCATGGTTATATGCAGCATCAAATTGGACATATGCCACCTGGACAGGTAAATAATAATTATTTATTTTATAGGTAATTATGTAATTTTGTCTAGTGTATATTATCAATAGCTCCGGCAACAGCTTCTATGGTCTAATATTTGACTATACAAGCCATTCTAATGTATAAATCAGAATATTCTCACTGTCATCTTATCTTTGGGGAGAGATCAATTCTTTTATTATCATACTGTTCTAATAGAAGGCCCTCAATCGCCCCAGTAGCTATAAAATATCTTGTTTTTCAAAGCATTAAATTATTAGAAAGAAAGGAAATATGTATGTTTATTGCGGTAAACATGATACAGAGAAAGAACACAAACAAAAAAAAATTGAGGGAAAATATGTGTTATATCCATGCAAAACAGTCATTGCTTGGTATAAATGCCCTATGTGAGACAGAACCCCAGTGCTGGTTTTTAGTGACAGCTAGTATTGACTTGATGTCATCAACTGGTGCAACATTTAAATAAAAATAAAAAAAAATGAATATACAATGCCTAGTTCTAAATCTCGGTATAGACATGAAATTAACTAAAATATACCTTTACCACAGCCAATGACAGTGAATTTATTTTGATGATTTTCTTTTATGAAATAAGACTAATAGTTATAACATTTTATATTATCAAAGTACATACTATATTCATAATTATAACAATGGTCTCAATGGAATGCCTAATCTGATGGCTGAATAGTGGACTGTAGATACTGCTACCCAAGAGTAATATTTCCTTCATCATAGTTGATAATTGATTTGTCAGTGGTTGTATATCCTTGGCGCTAGGCAAAAAGTAATCATCAGCCTTCATGTAAATTGTATATACAATGGGAGTGTTTAATTTCTTCTTTACCCAATCAGCAACATTACCAGAAAAGTTATCTGAAGGAAAAAAAATGGTCAAGTGCGAGTCGGACTCATGCATAGAGGCTTCCATACAAATTTATAGATATGTAAATAGTTTATCAATGGGAAAAAAAAAATTGTAATGTATCTACAAATTTACAGTTTTTGGATTTTTTCGTTGACATTGATTGCTTCTTGCCAAATTTCATGATTCTAGGTCAATGGGAAATATCCTATAGGTTTTGATTCCAGAACATAAACACCTGTATCTTTTGATTGCGTGGACGAGAAGTTTAATTTTTTCACTGGTTCAAGGGATTGCAGCCCTGAGTATTTGATATTAATTTCAACCTGATAACTCCACGCATCCCTGAGAAATAGGGTCTTGACCGACGGACAGACAGACAGACAACGAAGTGATCTTATAAGTCGGATCGCTCACACGAGCTAAAGTCGAGGCTGCGTCAAGGCGCGGGCGCACAAGCGGCGCGGCGCATCTACGTTTTCTATAGGAATAAATTGCATTGCGCTCAGATACTAGAGTCGCAGCACGGGCGAGATGTTGGTGGCGCGTGGTCGAGGTAGGGGCGCTGTGCCCGACCGCGACGCGACTCCTCCGCAATTTTGTCATTTTGTTTCGGGCGAAGAAGTATTTACACAGTTAAAATAATGTGTGACGATTTTGAAACCAACGTGAAATTCATCGAAATTGTACGATTATACTTGTATGAGCGCAAGTACGTGTTCATCTTCTGGCGACATGAATGAATTGGAATTTGTGAAGGAAGCACAGCCGCCCGCGCCTCGACTCTACATAGAGACCACGCCGCGACCTCGCCTCGACTTACCAGTGAGGAACGCGCCTAAGAGTTCGAGTTCCGTTTTTCCTTTTAGGTACGGAACCCTATAAACATTGTAATATATTGTGCAATTCTATCAAGTCTTATACTTTTGAATATGTTCCTATATTTTCTGGTGCTAAACAAAATATTAGACTCACAAAAAATATCTGAGGTAGTGCCACAGAAAAAGGTTTTACCATGCTCCTCTCTTACTCTGTCACGCACAGATGATATTATATCCAGCTGAAATTGAAAATATGAGCATGAATGTGATAATGAACAAAAATAAAATTGCATTATTTAAAATTTTATTAAATTGTTTGCAATCAGTGCATGGTACTTAAAAAATGTGGTAAAACTTTGCACTATACATATCTCTAATGATGATTGAATAATTATAATTTTTATGCAATTTAATCATAATTTAAACTATGCTTACCAATACCGGGTAATTATTACAGTATTCATGATCATATCCATATGGTATTGTTACTAGGTATTCAAAACTTCTCACATTGATAAATGCCAACATTTGAAGAGCAATGCTGTCCAAAAACTTAGCCAATCCTGCAGTTTCTTCCTCAGATACAGATTTAGAACCAGAGTAAACTGGGCTACACTCTTCATCTCTTACTAATATAAAAAAAAAAGTTAATCATTCCATTCATGCTGATGTTAAATTTTACAAAGAGATTTTAATGGGTAATATAAAATATATAGATAGTATATCATGCATTGTTAGAAACCAATCAAACCCCTTTGTGACTCTGTGTGTACAAAGTGCCAACAACTTGGAGTTTTAGCAAGTTAATCAAGTTAAAATGAGTTAATGCATGATTACATTTACTTATGACTAAAATCAAATTAAAAGTTGCTTACTTATATCTTTGCTGAAATACCAGTTTCTATCTATGTTTATACCAATACCTGTATCATTTTTGAAACACATTTTTTTTGGAAAATATGCTTTTCTATTTTGTGACCAGTACCAATCCTGTAAATTGGAATCAAGTTTACAATGTTTGCCACTACCAGATGAAATAATTACAGCAAGATGAGTATAATGAATATTTACTTTCGCCGTACTAAATGCATAACCATCAGGATTAAAAATTGGCAGAATGTAAAAATCATAATGTTTTATCAGTAGATCAACATTTAGTTGAGGTTCTAAAATGTAACTAACAAAGTTTAAAAGTATTGCTGGAGTTAACCAGTCTTTGCCTTCTTCACCTCCCATTAGAAATACAGCTGTATTCTTTCTTCCTGTAGATATCTTTAACACAAATAATTCTCTTTTCTCATAAGTCATTGCTATTTTAATTTTTCTTAAGATTGGAAATTTTTGTAGTTTGGATTCTACCCAAAGCATGAGTGTTTCCCAGCTATGAAATTCTTTTGTTATATTAGGTATATTTGCATAGGGATAAGAAGTTTCTCTAATGATACGGTCCAATTTATTTGCAACCCTGTTAAATAAATATATTGTTTTGTAGTACTCTATTATTTTTATGCTCTACTATTTAGTGCATTTCAAAATTGCAAACCTACAAGTTCTCTTTTGCTAACTTTACATATTCTATATCATTTTCTCTCAATTTTTCTTCAAAAATTTTTGTGCAGCATCCATCAACAACAACATCCATAGGAACAGCAGCTTCATTAGAAATTCCATTAAGAAACACTATCATTTCATTTCTTACATAAAGATAATATAGAAGTGCTCGTTCGCGAGAATTAAATGCTGTTACTTCATATAATGAAAAGTTTTTAAATTTATTGTAACTACATGTTATTTGTGATACTAACATGCAAAAATAAATAACTAAAATTCTCGACATAATGTGGCTAGTGTATGTAACCATGTTATTCAGTAAGGCTATGGCACAATGATACAACAGTGAAAAGTATCTATTTAGGTGAAGAAGGTTAAATACAGGGTGTAAGGAGAACGCTCCCGAAGCCTGAACGTAGATTATATACAACCTATATGCAAACGGATACCAATAACCTTTCGCTTGAAATTGATTATTTTCAAGATTTCGTATTTCGTAAACACGCAATGGAAGCCGTACAAAACGTGAGGTCAATGACACGCAAGGCAACATGGCGTCACCGCATATTCGCGCGTCGCGGGCGCCGAGCGCTTCGTACGAACGGAGTCACGGGATTTTATACGGAATTTACAAACACCACTTTCAAAATGCCTACCCCTACAACACTTCACAAAATTATTTAATCGCATTCGTAGCCCACTGTTAAAATTAAAGCTGACAGAGGCAATTTACGTACCTACCTGTCTAAATTCTTTGCGACCTTATGAGGTTTGGCTCGAACTGCGCTCCATCCATAAGTCATAAGTCATTTGACTTATGACATGACTGTCTCGATAAATTCTCAACGCTAGAGAAGCATTGCCACGGGCTTCTCCTAAACACATCAACATGTTGCCGTATTCACGAGCACTGTACACGTATGCCTCAGGCATTGTTTAAAACAACAAAAAATAATAACTAAAAACCAATAATACAGCACTAAAAACTTAACAATAACAACTAAACACAAATTTAAAACTAACAAAACAGTATTAAATACGATGCGATGTAGCGATCGATTTACCGTAACGCACGTTCGCTTACGAACCGAGTCGGAAAGGAACTAAAGTACTAACTAGCTAGATTACTAAAGAAATACTATGAAGATCAAACACGCCGCCTGCGTGAGATGCCGGCCGCCAAAGGCGCGGCGCAGACGCCGCCGACGCGGCTTAGATAGCGGTCTCTTTTGATGTGCAAAGGTCAACAAATTACAGAGGAGAAAATGTTAAAAGAATAAGTTTATGAAATCAGAAGCAAATTCATTTTAATTGTTAGGAAATTGTACAGCTTTATTACAAACTGTTTTCATTTTCTAACTCTAAAAAAATATTAATTTAAAATTAATTTAATTTAAAAGATTAATTCATTTAATTATCCAATTTAAATTGATTGGGTTTACTTACTAAATGGAGGATACAGTTATTGCAATAAACGAGCGCGCGTCTTGTGACTCTAATAACATTGACATAAAGTTCAAATTCAATTAATTCACGCGCACTAGTTGCTTCAAACTGAACACGGGATGAACACACAGCTGATGTCGGCGATCTTTTACTTTATTCCATTCACTATCGATTATCTACTTACATACAAAATTGTTATTAAATGCAAGACCGAGTGCATCAATTTAAAACTGTTGACACCTCTGTAATGTTTCTTCTCATTTATTTTGGCGGCGCTTTTCAAAGTGAGTCGCGTGGACTCGGGGTCGTCGGCCGCGCGACTGTCGGCGAGTGCGCTCGCACTTTGAACTCGAGGTTACGCGCAAGCGTCAGCTGATATTTATTTACGAATACATTGCTTTTAGAGTTGTAAAGAAAAATAATTTGTTTAATCGCAAATAATGGTTTCATTTAACTGTTTTCACAGCATAGTGTACGAAAAATGCACAAAAAAGGGTGAAAAATGTTCATTTTTTTTTTCCAATTTTTTGTTGGTATCGTATCGAGAATCACTAGCCCCATCACCTGTCTTCGTTTTCGGAAGCGTTTCCCTAACACCCTGTATAATATCTATACTATCTGTGCTTATATTAATATGTATTATAAAGCTTGAACGCGCTATTCTCAGGAACTATTGGTTCGAATTGAAAAAATATGTTTGTGTTGGATAGTCCATTTATCTAGGAAGGCTACAATCTATATAACATCACGCTACGACCAACAGGAGCGGAGCATCAATGAAAAATGTTGCAAAAGCGGGAAAAGTTATGCCTTTTGAGAGCTTCCGTTGCGTACGCTGTGTAAACAGTTGAAGTTACGCAAAAATCATGTATTAAAGTTCTAAAAAAAAATCCCCGACAGCATGTCTATCTTTTAAGGTTGAATTAGTATAACCTTTTTTATGGTAATCAAATTTGTTCTAATATAATGCAATATTTACGAAGGTGAAACATGATATTTTTAATCCTTATATAAATAAATACGTAAAGGCGGAAACATACTTACGTGTCGTGGCGTGTCGTGATGCTTACTGTCGTGACGGTGAGTGTGCACACTAACGTGTCGTGTCGTGGCGTACTCTGGCGTTATTTCTGAACAGTACTTAACGAACCTTTGCAGCGTTCAAACATAAGTAGGTACATAATGTTTTCTTCTGATTCGGATAGTGATTTTGATGAAGACCTTTAATTTCTCTTAGCAATGAAAGATACTGGGTTCACCCTATAAACAGAGGGGAGACAAGACAAAGGTGAATTTCATCGTCTTGTTAAAGAATTAGAGTGACGAAGAGAAATTTCATCAGTACTTTAGAATGAACAAAGCACAATATGAGGATGTTCATTCGCTGATTGAAGGAGACAAAAAAAGTACATACTAAATGTCGTGAACCCATAAGTACTAAAGAGAGGTCGCGTCATAAACCCCCACCACCGCTCTGGCGCAATCGGTGGCGAGCAGTCGGCGCCACGACAGAACGCGTTGCGACACGACACGACATGCAAATATGTCCCTAACCATATTAAATGTATGAAACCGATAGGCTTCTGGCGCGTCACGACACGCCACGACACGTAAGTATGTTTCCGCCTTTATTCATCACAAGTATTTAATTTTGAACAAAATTGCCCTTTACATCATTATTTTGATTTCAATGAATATCTTTAGGAGATATCATAGTTTTAAAATAACTTCGCAAGGCAGTCGGTCATAAGTACTATAGTTCCACTCTTACTTATCATAGTGTGATGGTTTAAACAGCTTCTTATATACTCTTAAAGTAATGGAATATATTTTAGTAGGTTTTTACCTCAAATTAACGCGGATGAAACCGCGGAGCACAGCTAGTTATAATATAATAATGTTAGGTATGTTTTCCCATCGAGCACAGAACAAAGAAAATGAGATGTATAACAATCGTCAAAACTGATGTATTGCAAATTAGTATCGTCACAATACATACGTAAATAATATTTTATTTTCACAGGCTCCTATGCCGATGGGTGGGGGACCGCCGGGCAACGGGCCGCAGGGTCCTCCCGGCGCGCCGGGAGTGCCGCTGGCGGGCCCGCCTCCGCACGGCGTGCACCCGCAGGGCATGCCGCCCGCCGCGCCCGGCCACATGGCGCACCACGCCATGATGCCCGGCCAGGGCCCGCCGCCGCACGCCGCCTCGCCCGGCTACGGCCACGTGCCGCCGCCGGGCGCACCCGGCCCCGCCGCATCCCCGTCCGGCGCTGCGCCGCAGGGAGGCGCCCCGCCGCACCCGCCGGCCGCGCAGACGCCACCGCATGGCCAGGCGCCGCCGACCACGTCCTCGGCTAACGGCGCTCCACCTGCTTCGTCCCCGATGCAGGGCTCGCTGCCGGCGCCCGGCCCTGATAACTTGCACGCGATTCAACGGACTATTGATTCTATGGAAGAGAAGGGGCTACAAGAGGACCCGAGATTTTCGCAATTGCTAGCGCTAAGGGCACGCTCGAACCCCCAGGACCCCGGCAAAGGATTGTTTAGCAACAATCAGCTCTGCCAGCTCAAGTAAGTATTGTGATACCGATCGAACGAATTTTGAAATTTTTCTTTCCATAAAAACTTAATTCAGACTATTACGAACATTTTAAAAATTTTAAAACAAAACATAGCCGTTCTCAAATGATACGCTTACCAACAGCATTTCATTTTAATTTATATGGATTATGTCTATTAAATCTTAACCACTAACCATCTAATCTTAGGGCACAAATAAACGCCTACCGGAGTCTCGCGCGAAACCAGCCACTATCGCAGCAAATAGCTATGATGGCTTCCGGCAAGCGGACCGGCGAAGCACCTCCAGAGTGCCCGACGCCACCCGCGCAGCCGCCGTACGGCGAGGGCCAGGGCCCGTCAGGTGGGCCGGGCGGGCCGGGCGGGCTGGGCGGGCCGGGCCCCACTGGCGGCAAGGCGGGCGCGGGCGGCGCGGCCGGCGACGCAGCCCGCGGCGGCGGCGGGGCACCCCCCACCCCGCTGCCCATGACTGGCCAGATGGCACCTCCGACGCAGCTAACTCCACCGTTAGTGAATCCGGTAAGTTTCTTTCTGGTATTGTTTCTTTCTACTTTTTTTGAATTATGCCTTTTGAACATTTAGCATTACATGTTCATTTTGAACATGACGCGTGGACACACACGCTCCTTTGCCATTACTTACTCCTGTTTTTAGCGTTCCGTACCCAAAGGGTAAAAACGGGACTCTATTACTAAGACTCTACTGTCAGTCTGTCCGTCTGTCACCAGGCTGTATCTCATGAACCGTGATAGCTAGACAGTTGAAATTTTCACAGATGATGTATTTCTGTTGCCGCTTTATCAGCAAATACTAAAAACAAAATAAAATAAATATTTAAGGGGGGCTCCCATACAACAAACGTGATTTTTTCGGCGTTTTTGCCTTATGGAACAGAACCCTTCGTGTGCGAGTCCAACTCGCACTTGGCCAGTTTTTTAATATTTCTATGTAAGTACACAACTAAAAATTGAATATCGCTTGCAGCCGATGAGTGGCGGGCCGCCGATGCGGGGCCCCGCACCGCTGCGCCCGCAAGCTCCGGGCACGCAACAGCAACATCAGGTAACCGTAGTTAGCACGTTTTACACGCAAATTCAAATACCTACTACGCTTTGAAATGGGCAACTAGCTTCATATTTTCTGACTGAACGACTTCTTGACAATTCAAAAGTGCCTGTAAATGGTTTAATTGAAATAAATGCTTTTAAGTTTGTAATACCTTCCTCAGCCGGGCGTACCAATACCAGGAGCCAAACAGAATCGTATTACCAGCATGCCCAAGCCAGTAGGCATCGATCCTCTTCAGATCTTGAATGAAAGAGAGAATAGGTAAGTAAATCAAATATCATATATGTATTTAAAATATTATATATCATAAAAAAATATTTTCAGTTCACATGTTCTAAAAGTTCTTCTTTATGTTGTGCGTAGGCGACACAAAGTCGCATTTTATGCTCTAGTGCATAAAGTATTTTTTTTTTATAATCAGGTCCAACAGCCACACGCATAATAAAACGTCGCAGATTAAAGTCGTTATTTTATTTCATTTGATTTTAATATCACTTCTGTGTTTTCTATTGTTAATTTAATAAAACCAGATAAAATAGTTGTCATTCATTATTTAAAAACGCAAAGAAACGTTTTTATGACTTACCAGTATGAAGTACCCAAGTCCACAAGTACACATGTCATGTTGAAATAGTAGATTATTAACCAAGGGGATAAAGCAGTGTCTTCTGTCGCGGGTGACGATTTAAATCGCGAACGTAACGAAGGACTCGAGGTTTACTCCCGAGCGTAGCGAGGGTGTTAAAAACTTAAATCACGAGCGAAGCGAGGGATTTAAGATGAGTCCTGAGTGTAGCGAGGGATTTAAGTTCACCCAAGACTAAGACAGCTTTATCACCGAGGAAAATACTCTACTTTTCGTACCATTTGCGAAAAAATTAACACAATAATAATATGAGATAAGCATTTTAGAGCATTAACTTATTTATAAAAATAAATTAAAATAAACTTAACGTTTATGTATTTGAAGAAAACAAAAACACGGCAAATTCCTAGACTAATATTTTTTTGTCGGAAAAGCAAGCTCATACGGCCTCGTCGGTTTTCGTAATTTTATTTAATAATCATAACTGCATAATAAATGCGTATTCCTTTTTCAACAAGATGTATAATGCTTTATATACAAACTCAATGGTGTAAACACAGATGTAGTTCAGTATAAATTTCGGTAAGTAAGTATTCCAAATTTAAATCACATTCTCCCCCTAGAGGATGAATGAAATTCAGTACAATTTTCTTTCCCTGTTTTTAACAGATTAAAAATGACTATTGTTATGTTCGCTTTTTGTGGCATAGAATGTCACTTTTTTGAGCAAGTGGTACGAAAAAAAAATTAAAGTTCGTGGCGGGAATTAGCTATTCTCTTCTTCAATTTTGCAACATTTTTGAATAGTGAACATAATGTTATTATACTTTATACCTGTTTCATTTTGTCAATGAAAAGCAGAGTGTATAACTCGGGCATAAACGAGCCATTTTACCCCTCGACTTAACAAACCACCCTCGCCTGTAAACGTTTCGGCGCATAATTGCTCCTTTTATGCTCTAGTTGTACAATCTACTATTAAATTACCAAATAGTCAATTCCCGTATTTTTATATACACAACGTGTGTTTTGTATTCACATTCCAATCTTTGTCTCAATCTGTCAAGAATATCTCGATTTTGAGAATTTTTAGTAACGGGAATTGGCTTTCAGTTACTTTTGTATTGTCGACAAGAGCATTATATATTCAATATTCTTTTTGTCTAATAATAGAATAGCAGCGCGCATCGCCCATCGCATCGAAATGCTATCCAACTTGCCGGCCAATATTCCCGATGATCTTCGTCTGCAAGCACAGATCGAGCTCAGGGCACTTCGAGTTCTCAACTTCCAGAAACAATTACGTTCTGAGGTATTTTCATAATATTGACATTTTGCGGCATTATAACTCGGTAATAGATAATTTATAATCTGCTCCAAAACTCTTTGATGAAAGTGTAAAGAAACCTGTTCAGTCAGGTTAAATTCTTGCATCTTAATATCGAAGATCTCAACTTTTTATTAAATTGTAATTGAAAAATGGACGGCGAAAATTAAGGTGATAAGAAATTAGGATGTAGGTATTATATATTCAAATTAAATCACTGAATGGTACTCCCTTTCATCTCCTAAAATTCTGTCATAATATCGAGTACTATAATAATTGAATCTCCTAATTTTTCATGAAATAAAGTCATAATAATATGTTCTAAGTATTGTATTATATAATGTGTATTATTCCGAATGTTCATTTATATAATTAAATTGTTAGTCCTAAAACATTTGCTAAAAATTAGCTTTTAGTGACAGAAACAAATCGCTGTAAATCCGACTCCACGCAGTTTTGTCTGCCCTACCCCTAGAGTGTAATTTAGAATCGCGTAGGCGCGTAGGGGCGAGGCGGCCTGACGACGATTAGCACGCGTGAGACCGCCGGAGACCCGAAGCGCCGGAGCCGTGACAGAAACCATGCCTGCTGCATGTTGCATTCTCGCTTGCATGCTGTATGCTTGCTTGCATCATGCATGCATGCATGCTTGCTTACATGCTTGCTTGCGTGCTTGCTTGCATGCTTGCTTGCGTGCTTGCTTGCATGCTTGCTTGCACCTGCACGTCTGAGAGAAGTTCATAGCAAAAGCTTTGTAATACATTTTAAAAACATTATTAGGATAAATAAACATTAAATAATTTGAATTTAGGACTTATAACTTTTATTAAAAACGGTTTTAAGTCTTTTGTATATTATTGGTTGTAATATTTATGACAAACAAATTTAGAGCATATTGTATTTAGGAATTTCAATTTTATGGCATGTTGGTATTATGTGACAATTAGTTCGGGCAAGTCATCATTCGGACAAATGATGATTAAGACAAAAAAAAATTATGGCACTAGATTATGGATAAAAAAGTTAGGTAACACAATAGAGAAACCCACTGAATTCGTACTTGACACTAAATCTAATTTAGCGTTATGTCTAAAATTTACTCTATATATATAGATCCTGGGCCAAGTCCGTCGCGACACGACGCTGGAGACGGCGGTGAATATCAAAGCGTACAAGCGCACGAAGCGGCAGGGCCTGCGAGAGGCGCGCGCCACCGAGAAGTTGGAGAAGCAACAGAAGCTCGAGGCCGAGCGGAAGCGTCGCCAGAAACACCAGGAGTTCCTGCAAACCGTGTTGCAACATGGTCAGTCACTACCTTTTTATAATAATAATGATAACTGCAATGGCGATGTGTCAAAACATCGAGATTTCTGAGCTCAATCTAAGTTAAATATTAATGTATTATAGACATTAACCTTCCGGAATAAATTCTCTAAAATTCTAATGATGGTAAAACTAAAAACCGTATCAAAATCCATTGTGTGAGCAATCTAAGCGGTCACACAGACAGACTAATAGCAACTTTACATGCAAGTGGTATGTATACCTAATGAAATAATGTATGTGAAGTTGCTTTCCGTCTCTTTTGGAAGTCGGAAAACAAGTATGTTTTCTGACTTCCAAAAGACGGAGTGGGAACAGCTAGTAAAATAAAATTATACTAATAGGTATCTATGTATCCGAAGATTACTCTTAGGCAACGCGAATAGAAAGAGGTAGGGGAAACAGAATTAAATATCGCTACAAAGATTGCGTACGGATAATACTAAATTGCCCTGCTTCATTTTAGCTAAGGACTTCAAGGAGTACCACCGCAATAATGTCGCTAAGCTGTCGCGCATGAACAAAGCTATAATGAACCACCACGCTAACGCCGAGCGCGAGCAGAAGAAGGAACAGGAACGCATCGAGAAGGAGCGTATGAGACGGTAAGATTAGTTTTTGAACGGATACTAGTTTATGAAATGCTGACATGATTTAGAAATCAACGATAGAAACAAAAATAATACAAAAAACCGTTGGCCGACACGGGACGCCCAGCAGATGTGAAACATCGAAATTGATAGTTATTGAAAGAATTTATAATAAGAAAACCAATAAATAGATATAAAGAAAAAATAAATTTTTCTGGCCTGACAAGATCGACGAGATGAGCCGAAAGATATCATGCCTCGTCACAAGATGACATAAGAGAGCGTCATCCCGTTTGCCGTCACGGTACACGAGTTGGTTTTACTCCCTAGGCTTAAAGATCTTTTACATCAAAAAAATCGAAGGTATGAAATAGGGTGTACCGCGTGCGTGTCTCGTCTTGTTTGCTTCTGAGATGATTTGACAACTATGAATATCGGTCCTTAGGTACAAGTTTGTCAATGATATATTATAGGTCTTCCTTTGTCCATGAGAAAAGCACGATGTCCAGCATAGATATACCAATAGCTATTTTCAAATAAGACCAACTTGAATAAGAATATCATGAACCGCCTAAACTTCCTTCCTTCTATTTATGTTAGAATGTACTTTCAATCTAATCCGATGCAGCTGAATATTTGCATCTTTTTATTCTAGTTTGATGGCGGAAGATGAAGAGGGATACCGTAAGCTCATTGATCAGAAGAAAGACAAGCGTCTGGCGTTCCTTCTGTCGCAGACCGACGAGTACATCGCCAGCCTCACGGAGATGGTTAAGCAACATAAGCAGGAGCAGCGAAAGAAACAACAAGAAGAGGAGCGCAGGAAGAGGGTTGGTTTTAGAACATGCTGTAGATAAAGGCCTCTCACTCTTTCTCTTCCTATCTCCAACAGCCATATAACAAAAGACAATCAGCGCCTATTTACCGTTGCAGCGTTGCTGTGTTCTGTTTTTACCCGACTGCGCCAGAAGGAGGGTTATGTTTTTTGAGTGTATGTATGTATATTTCTGTGGCACGCTCTGTAGCCTAAACGGCTTTATCGATTTCAGCTTGAGAGGTGCCGTTAGATTCGCCTTAATTGTGAGAGTGACACTGAGTATATCGAAATTGAAAAAAAAAAAAATTGCCGATTTTTTGGTGCCATATTAGGTCTTCAAAAAAATTTTTTTTCTCATCACCTATCGAATGGGGTATCAAAATGAAGGGTTTTAAAAGGTGATTTCAAAAATATAATTATACAACTTATATGGTTAAAAGTAATTCGAAGTGACAAATCGCGACCCATTCCATTTTTATATTTTCAAACTCAAATGGGGACCCATGTGAGCTTGCTTCCAACTTTTATTTAATTTAAAATGACCATCAGCTGGACGTGAGCTTGATTGCCATACAATAGTATAAAGAAAAAGATAGGAAGAACTGAAGAGTGGCTTTTATATACCTATTTCGTGAACGTTTCCTTTAGGTTAGGTTGGGACGCCGGACTGGATCCAAAAGAATTCTATAAGTTAAATTGAAATAGTTTATAATTCAAATGCAGAAATCGAGAAAGAAGAAGCTGCTGGAAGGCGGCGACATTGATGCTATGGACGACAGTTCGCAGGCGTCAGACTCACGCGTTAATGTCATGGATCCCAAGTCGGGCGAGGTGAGTATCGTAAACTTTACGTTACTTTTATACTAGATCTATTTCAAAACTGTATTAAAGTATTAGAATATACATAAATGTAAAAAACATAGTCTTTTCTCCTTTTGTTGAATATTGTAGCAGGATTAAATGATTATGTTCTTGCATAACAATAGCACGCGTCTATCATTGACTTAAATTCACATGACGCTCATAATTTGACACGACTATATTATAGTGAAACTGCTTTACTTAGTAAACCGCTTTGCAGTTTGGCAGAAGTATAATTTATGTTTTGAAAAAATTATTTCTGTGAATAAACTTTTTTTTTTTTCATTAATACGATAATATTTCGAGGCCCAGACTGTTTAGTTAAAATATTATTCAACGTATGTGTTGTACTATATAGATACTGCGAGGAGAAGAAGCGCCGCTGTTGTCTCAGCTGAAGGACTGGATGGAGACGCATCCCGGCTGGGAGGTGCTGTCCGACTCCGAGGACTCTGGAGATGACAGCCAAGATGATGATGGTAAGAAAGGTCTCGAAAATCAAACAAATATTACTATTTTTCTTTCTTGATATTTAATTTATCCAGGAGACTAGTCAATCAGATTAGTACCGTTCATTATACAAATTACAAGCCTATACCCGATATAGGGTTGTCATTTGGTTATAGTGAATTGAGTACTTGCGACTGAAAATTGGTTCTCGAACGACAACGGTTCAGCCCGTTCAGCAGATCAGCTCATTCCGACCTGTACATCAATTCACAACGGCTCGATTCGCTATTCGATTCGATGGTTATAATTCGTGTAGAGGGAACGCTACAAAATGGTAAGTAGAAAATTTTTAAGTGGTATTAATGATTAATATTAGGTATTTCGTAACAACGTAAGTGCTATCAGGCGATAGCACGTGCGTTGTTATACGAATCAGAAGATCGTTTACATTTTGTTTTTAAAATTAACGATCTCGATTCGCCGTTAGAAGAACAATGGCCAATCTCGTAACGTGCTGGCTGCTTGCATGCTTCCTTACGTGAGTGTCGGTTTTTCTATATAATATCATGTTTTTAAATAATAAATTGGATTTATTCAAACTTTTTATTTATCAGTAACATCAAATTCTGCTAATGGCTTATTTTATTTCAATTATTATCGCATGGCTGACATTGCCTGCGATTTAATTACGATTAAGATTTAAAATGGCTCATTTTGGTAAGTCTCGTCTGTGTAATAAATTCTGTTTTATCCTAGTCCAAAATGACCATTCCTCTCTTAACTCAAAGTGAAAATGCGTTGTTTTGCTTACAGAAAAGAGGAGAGGACACAGAGACGAGAGAACTGACAAAGAGAAGACTGATGAGGAGAAGGCGCGGGAAATGATCAAGAAGGCCAAGGTCGAAGACGACGAATACAAGACGGAAGAACAGACCTACTACAGGTATGTTCCCGTATATTAAATTAATATGCACTTGGATTCTATCTAATGCGAGTAATCGAAATCTTCTTAAAATTAATTTACTGAGCAGACAACACATAGTCTAAACCGCTGGGTGTACATGATATATAACGAAAGTGAGCACTAAGAAAGGAATTTCGTAAATTCCCTAAAAGGGTTAAATAGAGGATGAAAGTTTGTATGGAAGCCCGCCATTTTGCCGATGGGAAATCCCCTCGGGCGCACGACTTCAACTGCCTAGCCTTTTCCCAACTATGTTGGGGTCGGCTTCCAGTCTAACCGGATGCAGCTGTATTTTACATGGAGCGACTGCTTATCTGACCACCACAACCCACTTTTTAGGTAATACGATACCCCCTGCTATGACTGGTTGTCAGACTTTCGGGCTTCTGACTACCCGTAACGACTGTCAAAGATCCATGAATGACAGCCGGGACCAACGGCTTAACGTGCTTTCCGAGGCACAGAGGGGTCTTGTTATGTAAATATGGTCACCCATCCACGGACCCTGACCTGATCGTTTGAACCGTGCGGCTGTTATTTCTTAGCCACATGCCCCTCGGGTGCACGAGTTTTCACATAATAATTATTCACTTACTTAGCCGTACCTACGTTACCTTGTGTGTACTGGATGTTGTAAGACAGAATTGTGGAATTTAATTTTTTAATTTTTACAGCATTGCTCACACTGTCCACGAGTCTGTCACCGAACAAGCCAACATTCTGGTCAACGGAAACCTGAAGGAATATCAAATCAAGGTACAGCTTCAAACAATTTGTTACCAATCTGTACAATAACTTATCTCCTCTACATTCTTAATTTAATTATCGTAATTTACTTTTTAGGGTCTCGAATGGCTGGTATCTCTGTTCAATAACAATCTGAATGGGATTCTGGCAGACGAGATGGGTCTTGGTAAGACCATCCAGACTATTGCGTTGGTCACCTATCTGATGGAGAAGAAGAAAGTTAATGGGCCGTTCCTTATTATCGTGCCTCTCAGGTAAAAAGATATATATTTTCATGATACTTAGTTTTCAGTAAACTGTTCTTTGCTCTTGTGATTTAGCTATCCCATTAAACGAAGAGAAGAAGAAGATTTAGCTATCATTGGGGGGTTCATGTTCAGATTTTGATGAGCTGATTAAATGATCTGCGGCTTACTGTCGATTTGAATAAAGTCGAAAATCATATTGGCTTTCATTCGTATATCGATTCTCATTTGCTTCGAATCAATAGGCGAAAATTTCGGGTCTGGGAGTACGTATTACACACTTGTTTGAGTGTTGAATTCTGGCAAAAACTCAAACTCAAAGCGTTTGTTTAAATCCAGCCAATTACTTTTTGAATTGTCAACGAGTCTGTGCGTCAGAAATGGAGCTAGTTGCTCATTCCAAAGAGTAGTAGGTTCCGACATCCAACTTTTCAAGTCTTGCAATGAGCATGTTATTTTCAGTACCCTATCCAACTGGGTGCTGGAGTTCGAGAAATGGGCGCCGACAGTATCCGTGGTGTCGTACAAGGGCTCCCCGCAGTCGCGGCGCCTCGTGCAGACACAGATGCGCTCCACCAAGTTCAATGTGCTTCTCACCACTTACGAATACGTCATCAAGGACAAGGCTGTACTGGCTAAGGTTTGTCCCGTTCGATACATAAGTTCTTTTTAGTAACTAAGGACTGATTTTTCAATCATCTGATAACTTTATTCGAGGAATAATTGTAAAATTTTGACAGGTATTTCATACAAAAACTGTCAAACGTCAATTTTATTCCTCGAATAAAAGTTATCTGGCAATGGAAAAATCAGCCTTTAGTCATGTTACAATTAATTTACTTTTAATTATGAAATCGGCCAAGTGTGAGTTAGACTCGCACACGAAGGGTTCCGTAGCATAAGGCAAAAACGCCGAATAAAACACATTTCTTTTATGGTCTCCATACAAGAAATGTGTTTTTTTTAGCGTTTTTGGCCCTTTAATTTTTATTAACTTTATTTTATTTTTATTATTTGTTGTTATAGCGGCAATAGAAATACGTAGTCTGTGAAAATTTTGACTGTCTACTTATTATAGTCCATGAGATACAGCCCGCTGACAGTCAGACGGATGGACAGGCAGCGGAGGCTTAGTAATAGGATTCCGATAGCACCCATTGGGTATGGAACCCTAAAAATGGAAATGCTGTTGTATGCAATGGAAAATGATTTACCAGATAATTTAAACGGACCTTCGCCATGAAAAAAATATTGAAAATAAGTAAATCTTGTATTAACCCTATACTAAATACTTAGGTGGTCCCGCTGAATTCCTTCTACCGAAATAACAAACTTCATTATCCCAATATTCCCCCAGGTGCAATGGAAGTACATGATAATCGACGAGGGTCATCGTATGAAGAATCACCACTGCAAACTGACTCAAGTGCTGAACACGCACTACATCGCGCCGCATCGCTTGCTACTCACCGGCACACCGCTGCAGAACAAACTGCCGGAACTTTGGGCGCTACTCAACTTCCTTCTGCCCTCTATCTTCAAGAGTTGTTCTACATTCGAGCAATGGTTTAACGCGCCTTTCGCTACTACTGGTGAAAAGGTAAGACTTTTTTATTCTGGTGCATATCAACAGGAACAATAATTACAAACGTACCCGAATTTTATCATAGATTTCGTTTTTCATACGAATATCTATGGCAGCCGTGCGTATTGGTGAACACCAGAAGTTTCTTTAGAATATAGGTATTGCATGAAACCATTCTTTTTTAAAACGCGCCCCTGACAAACTCTTCAAAAATAAGGATCATGAATAGTTGTAATAGATTACTTTTGCTACTAGGTGGAACTGAACGAGGAAGAGACGATCCTTATCATCCGTCGTCTGCACAAAGTGCTGCGTCCGTTCCTGCTGCGTCGGCTCAAGAAGGAGGTGGAGAGCCAACTGCCCGACAAAGTGGAGTACATTATTAAGTGTGACATGAGCGGCCTGCAGCGAGTGCTGTACAAGTAAGTAAACAGAATATTATAATTATGAGTGTTAAATTGCTTTTCTACCATATACTTTAGCATAAATGTAAACACCAACCCATTACGCATCCAACAAATAATCTTAATTTTACAGCATCAGAAAACGCAAGGCTTGTTTGGACCTTAATAGCTTATAAATACTCACTATTATAAAGTATGCAGAGAAAATGTTCTTTATGTTTACCTATCCTTGTAATTGTATTGTACTGCACGATTAGTGAACCATTAATAAAAAATACTGAACTTAAATAAAATTATTTTTTGCCCAGGCACATGCAGTCTAAGGGAGTCCTACTAACCGATGGATCAGAAAAAGGCAACAAGGGCAAGGGCGGTGCCAAAGCACTGATGAACACTATCGTACAACTACGCAAACTATGCAACCATCCCTTCATGTTCCAACACATCGAGGAGAAGTTCTGCGACCACATCGGTACAGGCGGCGGAGTTGTTTCTGGGTAAGTCATTCACGAATTTAGCCGTGTATAGATTATATTGATATAGAATTAGCATTTGTCCGCGGATTCGCCCGCGTGGATGTCGGAAAATGTCCTACGGGAACGTACTACCGAAATTAAAAATACCCTATGTGTACACAGATAAACAATGTATTAATTGCGTAATACATTGTTTTCCTAAAACATATAACTCTATTGGTTTACGCGACGCATGCCAGCAAAGCTCTCAGTTGGCACGATTTTTCCGACATCTTCAACAATCATCGTTATATTTCAGCCAATTTACACAAAACCTTTATACACCTAAACCTTCCTCGAAAATCCGTTCGGAAGTTTTTTAGATGATCGCGACTTTGTTTTATAATAATGTAGTGATTTTGAAGTTGAGGGGATCATGCCTCTTAACAGTCTCAAAAACCTGCACACAAAAATAACTGACGGCTGTGTTGATGTGCTACGTGTGACGGATTCAGTTCAGCACGAAACAAATATTTGTCTACAGGTAGTTGCTCTGAAACTGTTTTTGTATGTGTGGGGCAAAGTTATTCAATTAAACCATTTACAATAATTACTTTTCAATTTTCAAGAAGTCGGTCAGTCTGAAAATATGAAGCTAATTACCCATTCCAAAGCGTAGTAGGTACCTATAGAGAAGAACTGGCAAGAAACTCCATGGACACTCTTTTAAATTATAATTTTACATAAATATTAGTCATAATTAATATTGAATTTATAAGTATATCTGAGAACGATGTAAAAAAAGACGTACGTGTTAAAAGCGTCCAGAGTACAGCAAATAGTATAACAAAACAACAATCTAAAAATAAAATCATTAAAAATAAGCTGAGGCAGCTAAGTGATGACCAGCCCCAACTGACGGCGCCCGTTCACGAACTTGACGCATGGGTCAGCACCATTCAGCTCATTCATTTTGAAGGGAGCTCAATGATCCAACACACGCACCACTGTCAGCGCGACATTTGTGTGAGCATGACATACTTACTATCAGCCGCCAGGGCACATACATTCAAGTCAAGGCAAGACATATTACCCGTTAAATGGTAGCTCTATAGTACATATAACTCACAAGTATGATATGCAATTATGCAATATAAAGGATATTGAGTTTATACAATGCAAAGATAGTCTTACAATCTTCAGCAGCTCCAACAGTATTTTCAAGTGTTAAACAATTAGTTGTGGTTGTGGAGCAGGACCAGCATTGAGCCAGGCATTTTTATCAGCGATGTAATTCCCTCAACTTATAATATGCCAGACATGCTATAATACCCCCATTAGGGTGGTCCTTATTCCTAAGAAAAAAAAATTTTTTCTTTGATTTCGCGGGGCACCACGTTCTTTGAATATATACCATAAGAAAGTATTCATCATCATCATCATCATCAGCCTATAATGTTCCCACTGCTGGGACACAGGCCTCCTCTCAGTGAGAGGGAGTGGGCCGTAATCCACCACGCGGGCCCAGTGCGGGTTGGTAGATGTCACATGTCTTCGAATTTTTGGTTCTAGGACATGCCGGTTTCCTCACGATGTTTTCCTTCACCGTTTTGTGAGCAGTGGTGATGAAATAATTTACACAAAGTAAAGCGCCTGTCTGGGTTCGAACCTACGACCTACAACTCGTAAGTCGCGGCCGTTACCACTTGGCCACCACTGCTCACAGAAAGTAAGAAAGTATTACAGTATTTTTTTTTATTTTTTTAAATGATATTTAGAGGTCGCTACCAAGCTTTGAATTTTAATAAAAATTCAAATTCTGTATTTGTTAGATTCTTTTATTTTTATAGCTATGACGTAAAAAAATTACAAAATTATTGTTGTTGTTATAAATTAAGATATTATGTAGATATTTGAATCATTTATTTTTAAGATATAAGGGTTGACTTGTTAGTATTAGGGTACTTTTTCCTATAGTCTTTTACCAACAAAAGCAAAAATTGCTTTTGTTCTTCATTGGTTGTAATTAATTTATTATATTCTTCCATTAAAGCAACACCGCGCTCAGCCTTCAATTTTCAGTGCTTCTACCATTCTTTTCTTCTCTTGAACTGAAAGTTCATCATCGAAAATGGCAAGCGAAACTACTTCTTCCGACAAGTACCACAAATGATTTCGAAACTTTTTTTAGCGCAACAGTAGCTATATTTTTGTTAAATCTTTCAAAGGCTTTAAGGTCTTTCAATAATTGTAAGTCGTTTCTTGGTGCTGACCATGCGGTAGAGGCTTGAAACCAATATTTAACATAAATCATCACCGTGAAAATGCATATTTCTCTCACAGCCTTTTCGTCCTTCTTCGTCAGCTTAAACTGATGCTTAAATAAATAAATTTTCAAACAGTACAAGGCTCTTGCCATCCATCTAGCTCAATGTAGACCAGCAGGTCTCCTAAATGAAATGCCTTTTTCAGGAACACCTCCTAAGAAAATGATAGTGAGATTCAACAGTTCCCTCTAGTCATCTCGAGGTTGATGTACTTGAAGTTGCTTTTTGGCAAAATAAATTCTGTCTGCGACCACTTCTGCAAGAATATTTGCCTCAGGATCATCTTTTATTGTTTTGAAGTCGCTTTGGTCAATAGTGTTCCAATTATTCTTAAATCTTTTAAATAATTGTATATCAGGACCACTAGATGGGGCAAGCGATTGATCCACTACAGCTGACAACATAATTTCCATTATGTGGTGACGACAAGCAAGCCAAAGCATATTTTTATCCATTTTTCGCTCCAAAAGAACGCATACTCCACTTCTTAAGCCGGTATTTATAATACAAGTTGAAACACGTTTCTATGACTTTTACAAATAAAACGCGTGCGCTCTCGTTAAGTGCGGGGCGGACTAAATCTCGACACGTCAGTACAGAAGAGAGGTCGAGGGGAGGAAGGGATAAGAAGCGATTGTCTACGCGAGTTTCACTTGCACGTAAAATACAATATAAACACCTAAATGAAATATTAATGCAACCATCATTTAACCTGTCCTTCAACGCTTTTTTAAAAATTTTAACAGCTGGTAGCGACCTCTAAATCTTAACGAAAAAAAAAAACAAAAAAAACTTATTTCATATTTAGAGGTATATAATCAAATGAGAAAGTGCCCCGGGGATAATTCGAAAGTCGAAAAATAAGGACCACCCTAACCCCCATGCTATAAAACGCACACTATGCACACTATGCATAGTGTGCGTTTTATAACAGACTTGAATTTTGTCTCAATCAGTTGAAGAATGTGGGGAGGTATTTTATTATAACATTTTAAACAGTACTTCATAAAAGATGAGTGTACTTTAGCCAGTCTGAAACCTGGTTGAACTAATAGGTCCCTATTTCTAGTACTATAAATGTCTTTCACCTCTTTTACTAAAAAGATGTAAATATTTCCTTACATACATGACGTTATCGTATATATTGACATACAAACAAACATTCGTTTGCAGCATCTGCAACTCAAATTATCATGACAAAGATTTAAATTTTTGCTGTCTCGAATTCAATGTTATTGTTTTTATTCACAGGCCTGACCTTTACCGTGTTTCTGGTAAATTCGAACTCCTGGATCGTATCTTGCCGAAGCTCAAGCAAACTGGCCACAGAGTTTTAGTGTTCTGTCAAATGACCCAGTGCATGACCATTATTGAAGACTACCTTTCCTGGAGAGCTTTCCAGTATTTGAGGTAAGAGACTAAAACCTGAAGCCCCATTTATATGATGCGGCAACAATACAAGGTGCACTGTTTAAACGGTGCAATTTGTATTGTTACGTGTGTGTCTCTATGTGTGACGTAACAAACAATCTTCATTACTATACTCCATAAAGTTATAAGGATTTGCCTACATTCTCTGACGTCAGTTGCAGCAGCTCTCATTCTACCTCAATAATGTCATTACAACAAAGATATTCTTATACACTATTACATATTAATTTCTCCCAAAGATTGGACGGTATGACAAAGGCGGAGGATCGAGGCGAGCTACTCAAGAAGTTTAACGACGTGGGCTCGGAATTCTTTATCTTCTTGCTGTCGACGCGCGCCGGTGGCCTCGGACTCAATCTGCAGAGCGCTGACACTGTTATCATATTCGATTCCGATTGGAATCCACATCAGGTACCGATCATTCTTATTATATCAGCCCACTGCTGGGCGTTGAAAAACAAAAAAAACAAGTTTTAAAAAACTACAGTGCAAAGTATAGAAGTAAAATACGTATAGTTTGCGGAAGCTAAGATTGCTGAAAACATTGCTATGCTCATACTCCACATAATAAAAACCAGTAAAACAAAAATGCTATTTATTTAGTAAATACTACACATACACATTAAACAAAAAAGGAAGTCAAATTCAAATTATTTAATAATCACAATTTGTACAAGAATAGAATAGACGGTGACCCCCAAACTAGGCATTTGCCTGTATCTTGGGAGTGTTGCGACATTTTCAAAGTTGTACATAGTGCATAGTGATTATTGCAAGACAGGAAAAGAGAAACTAAAATTTAACTATTATAAAATCAATTAAAATAAAAAATAAACTTAGAATACACATTGCCATCAGCGTGAGATCAATTAAATAGCGATTATTGGATAGAGATTATTGCTTGTGTTTATCCTGCTTCATATTTACTTCTGTTGAAATCAATAAGTACTGATATTTAATTGATTGTTTATAACAGGATCTGCAAGCGCAAGATCGTGCGCATCGTATCGGACAACGTAACGAGGTGCGAGTGTTGAGACTGATGACCGTCAACTCCGTGGAGGAGAGAATCCTCGCGGCCGCTAGGTAACATATTGTTTATGTTTCATTATTTATGCAAAACACTTGATACATAATAATAATCAGCTGTCCCATACATTTGGGTCGATTAGGTATTGAATTTTCGTAAGAACAGTTGATATTTTTTTCGCGTTTATGAACAACTTTCTCCATGGGACCAACCCATGAAGAAAATTGTTTAGTTGGATCATGTAGAAAAGGAAACCGCTGTAGACATCGTTTTTTCGCCCCGGGTACCATATGCCGCTTTTGTAATATTGTCCATTAAACTATCTTGTATCATCACAGATATAAGCTGAACATGGACGAGAAGGTCATCCAAGCTGGTATGTTCGATCAGAAGTCGACAGGCTCTGAGCGTCAACAGTTCCTTCAGAGTATTCTGCATCAAGATGGCGATGATGAAGAGGTTTGTAAAACCATTTCTATCACAAGAAATATTACACACTGGAATAACTTCTTAATGAAATTAATACATCTGTAGGAAGAGAACGAGCTACCAGATGACGATCTTATAAACGAGATGATTGCACGGTCAGAGGAAGAACTGGAGATATTTAAACAGATCGACATTGAACGCAAGAAGACCGAGACGCAAACCCGACTCATTGAGGAGTCAGAGCTGCCTGACTGGCTCGTCAAACATGAAGATGAGGTCGTTTGCAATAAGGTAATCCATTCTAATACCATTTAGACTGATTCAACAGATTTAACTGTGACGAACTTGTTAGAAAAAAACGTTTGTGAGATATTGCACTACATTCTTCATTATTATTTCTTATGTCTTTAATAGAATTTTAATCCATATGTATCACTAAAACCTGCAGTCTCAATAGCTTCCTCGCAGTATTCATAGGTCTACTACTTTACTGTGCCGTGCGTGCTATAACACAGTATTCACGTTTAGGGTCAAGGCTGGAACTACCTAGACGAGGACGAGACACTAGGGCGCGGGTCGCGGCAACGCAAAGAGGTTGACTACACAGACTCGCTCACGGAGAAGGAGTGGCTGAAGGCCATCGACGAGGAGTTTGAGGAGGAGGAAGAGGAAGACGATGATGACGAGGTCCTCGACAAGAAACGCAAGAAGGGACGCAAGCGCCGGTAAGATATACGGAACTAAACTTAGTGGGCCACTTTATGTATTTTGTTTTGTGTCAAAACGGCTGGAAGCCTAGTTATGAAGTCTTGGTTTATCCGAAATGTTAGTACAATAGTCCAGTTATATGCTTGTAATGTTAATGAAAGATTTATTAATTGAACATAATGTTACAGCCGCCAAGAAGAATCTGATGAAGAAGAAGCACCAAGTTCATCTAAGAAAAAGAGTAAAACAGAAATCAATCAACAGAAGAAGCGATGGAAGAATATAATGAAGAAAGTTATTGATTATTCAGATGAGTAAGTAAACTACAGTGTATCTGATGAATATCGCCGTCTTTATATGGCATGAATATTCTATCAGATTTAATAGCGTTTACAACATACTAAATAATAAAATGTTTCAGGGCTGGGCGTGTGCTATCTGAGCCGTTTATGAAACTCCCTTCCCGCCGCGAGTTGCCAGATTATTATGACGTTATTAAGAAACCCTTGGATATTAAGAAAATTATAAACAGAATTGAAGATGGCAAGGTAAATAGAACTGATGAAGGAGAATGAATGACGCTGTGTTACTTTATCGTGTAAAGTGAATAATATACAATATGATACAGATGTTCTATGTCACGAAGTCCGTTTGGCTATGAATGTTGTCAAGCGTGCACATGCACCACATATACTTTTAAAACCAAAATTTTATTTCGATTATTAAATCTCGACTTGAATATATTATATATCAGATTTTTATTGTTGACATTACCCACTTTTACACACACAAGCGCGCTTGTCGGGATACGTCACTACTACAATAAAATCCGAACGGACTTCGTGAAATAGAATATCTGTACCAATAATAAACTGATTTTAACAGAATATGATTGTTATCTTCAACAGTATACTGACATATCAGACCTCGAACGTGATTTCTTTACGTTATGCGCCAACGCTCAGACGTACAACGAAGAGCAGTCGCTGATATATGAGGACTCTGTACGCCTGCGCAACGTGTTCATTGAAGTGCGACGTCGCTACGAAAGCGGACAGAACTCTGACGATTCTGACGATAATGATAAAGGTACCTACAGTACCTAAGACTTGTGAGATTTTTTTTTTATAATTCGCTTTTGACTTAAGTGTCTAAGTACAGTAGACCACACTACAGTAGTAACAAAACCAGTATACGCCTGAGTCTTATTATATCTAGTCAGCTCAAGGTCAAAGTATTACCACTGACGTGCGGCTTACTGTACCTACAATGTCATATTATTTTATATCAGCCTTCTTTTTACCTCCAATAGAATGCTGTACAGACGCCAGCACATCAAGCTACCCGAAACTGTAAAATTTTCGCAATCAACTTTGAATCTTATGCTTTAGCGATACCGTTGAAAATTTATTAATGCAATTTGATAGATTGTAGTAGCTTGATGGTGTATGTTACCCCAGCAAGAAAGTGTCTCCTAGAGTTATAGGTGTAGAACGTATAATATGTGCCCTATCTGCTGTAAATGTGCCCCCAAATAAAAAATGTGTGCCCCCTGTCGTTTTGGAAAAAAACGGAAAAAACGATTCCTGCTGGGGTAACGTTTTTCTAGCAGGAAAATTCTAAACGAATGATCGGAGAGAGAAAAATTGTGCGTGGCCAGAGAGCTTATATGTGTGCCAAAATGTGCCCCCAAAAAAAAAATCTGTGCCCCTTCAGGTTTTCGAGATATTGCATTTCCTGCTGGAGTAACGTTTTGATGAATCGTATATCTCTACAACCATTGCATGTGCCCCTGTAGAGTAAACATACACGAGTAGCTCTTAATGTGTGCCCCTTTGTGCCCCAATTAGTTTTAAGAAAATATTTATAGTTTTCAAGTTATAGCGGTTTTATGAAAACCCGAAAAAACATCGCAGCGCCTAAATTGGACAAGAAACAAGTTCGCTGAAAACTGTTTTCGGTCCTTCTTGACGCTAATAATAACCATAGAAAGTTTCAAAACTATTCATGCATGCGTTTTTGCTAAAAGTCAAAACGATGGTGTCCTAACTTTGACGGCAAAATACAAGGAACCGGCTCAATCCGAGATGTGTAGGTGTAAACCAAAATCATGTGCCTTTAGTCAAAAATATATGGTGAAAATATTCAGCTTGGAATGTTTCGCATTAAGTAAATATAAACAAAAAACCAAAATATGTAAACAACGGCCGGTTGTCCGACCAAATTCCAATGACTACTAAAAAGCGACTGATTCATACATATCGATGACCTTCTTTATTGGACGTATTATACCTAAGCGGTCCGTACAGTCGCGTTCAAAAGTTTTGGGGGCTAATTAAAAAATAAATGCACCTTGTGACTATAATAAATTAAACAGCTTGTTGATGTGGAAATTATTATTTTTATTGCCTTAATTTTAATTCTTAATGTAATTATTGCATCAAATCACAGATCAAAGTTCCTACCTATAAATATTAGAAATTATTTGCACGTTGTGTAGTCATTATTATTTAAATCACAGATCAGTTTTTCATCTAAGTCTAACATATAATCAGTAAATTCGCATCCGTCAAAGTTAGGACACCATCGTTTTGACTTTTAGCAAAAACGCATGCATGAATAGTTTTGAAACTTTCTATGGTTATTATTAGCGTCAAGAAGGACCGAATACAGTTTTCAGCGAACTTGTTTCTTGTCCAATTTAGGCGCTGCGATGTTTTTTCGGGTTTTCATAAAACCGCTATAACTTGAAAACTATAAATATTTTCTTAAAACTAATTGGGGCACAAAGGGGCACACATTAAGAGCTACTCGTGTATGTTTACTCTACAGGGGCACATGCAATGGTTGTAGAGATATACGATTCATTAAAACGTTACTCCAGCAGGAAATGCAATATCTCGAAAACCTGAAGGGGCAAAGATTTTTTTTTTGGGGGCACATTTTGGCACACATATAAGCTCTCTGGCCATGCACAATTTTTCTCTCTCCGATCATTCGTTTAGAATTTTCCTGCTAGAAAAACGTTACCCCAGCAGGAATCGTTTTTTCCGTTTTTTTCCAAAACGACAGGGGGCACACATTTTTTATTTGGGGGCACATTTACAGCAGATAGGGCACATATTATACGTTCTACTCCTATAACTCTAGGAGACACTTTCTTGCTGGGGTAACGTACACAGCTTGATGTGCTGGCGTCTGTACAAGATCAGCACAAGCATGGCTTTTTTTTTTGTTTACCTATACTGTCCCCCTGCTGGGCCTTTGCCTCCCCTAAAACTCAGTTCCCGCAAGCAAGGTTATTAAAGTAAATTCTGTCAACAGATGACGATGATTCGGATGGCGAATCTAACCGCTCCGTCAAAATGAAGATTAAATTGAAGGGTAAGAGCAAGAGCACACCATCCAGGAAGCGGAAACAGCGAAAGTATATCTCTGACGACGAAGATTATGAAGAGGATTAAACTCAGTGTATCGCCCTTCTATTACTAAGAAATATTTGATTAATCTTAAATAAGCTATTTTAACTCCATAGACAAGTATCAATAAACTAGCCAGCCCTTGGACAAAATTCGATTTTAATAATAATTTGACAATTATTAAATAAATATATTACAATTTCTATTAGTAAAACCATTTACTGCACTTAATTTTATGCATTACTTCAGCTTATTTTATGACGAAAATATTTCATGTTTATAGAACAGAAGGAAATTAGGGTATTTCAAGTAGTTGCATTCATTTAGTAACTTCTTACTAGTGATTAAGTATATTGATAGAAATAAAATACTTGTAGTAGTTAAGCATTAAACTGACTTTTATAAAATATTTAAATTAATATAAACTTCAGAGGCAGGTCAGGGCTTGGGCGATTTATGGCAAGAACCCTGTCAGGCAAAAAACAGTGAGCCTAAATTGAATCTTATAACTTGCCTGAATTCCTGGTTGCATTAATTTTTACATATTTTATGTCAATGAACATTAAATCTATATAATATTACTTATTAAGACCTAAATTATTCAATATTTGACTCTGATTAACACTAATATTTTTACCACTAGACATCAAAACAGTGTTGTTTGGAATTTAGGTATGTAGGGTTAGTATAATAGGGTTTTATGTATGTGCTTTGGCATCAATAAATAAATTTCTATGTTTAATTGGTGTTTTATTTGACTTAAGTAGGTATAATAATGTTATTTTGAGGAGCTAGGGACGTTTCCATCAAGTATTTTCTACAAGTTTCACTAAAGTTCCCTTCCAGTCTGCCCATTTGTAGTCCACTCCATGAATGGTTTTCATGTGTTTATTTAAACTTGGACTGTAGCTGAACTTTTGCCCGCAAGTTGGACATGAGTATGGTTTGTCGCCAGTGTGTACCCGCAAATGGCGCCGAAGGCTGCTTTGTGTATAGAAGCCTACATGGCACAAGTCACATTTGAAACTTCTATTGCCAGTATGTCTGAAACAGAATAAGTGCAAAATTTAATTATGTATTTATTTAAAATAATAAATAAATAAAATTAAAATTATTTAATTGTTCAGAAAATAAACACTTAAGGTTCACAAAAACAATTTTCCAACTAAAAATTAACATTGCAGAAAAAGTGTATTGTTGGTGCCTGTACTAATGAATGAAAATCTTTGTATCACTGACACCAGCGCCTTCCAAGATAGGTTACATAATAAATTAAAAATTCGAACGTGTTATATAGTGATTAATATATATATACTATTTTCAATATAACAGCCGCACGGGTCGATTGATCAGGTTAAGCTACGCTTGCCGCAGTTGGTCTGTGGATGGGTGACCATCTTTACATACCGTGAACCCTCCGTGCCTCGGAAAGCACGTTAAGCCGTTGGTCCCGGCTGTCATTCGTGGATCTTTGACAGTCGTTACGGGTAGTTAGAAGAAGCCCGAAAGTCTGATAACCAGTCTTACCAAGGGGTTTCGTGTTACCCAGTAACTGGGTTGTGGAGGTCAGATAGGCAGTCGCGCCATGTAAAATACTGGTATTCAGATGCACCCGGTTAGACTGGAAGCCGACCCCAACATAGTTGGGAAGGCTAGGCAGATGAGTAGTACCTAGGAAAAGAGGCCCTAAGGTAGGTATGATCATATTTCAGACCACATACACTAAAATTATAATGAAAGCATTTTAACCATGTTTAGCCTTTTAACCACGGATCAATCCGACAAATATGTTCGTGTCCATTTCGCCGAGGTCGTATATTTACGACCAAAATGTTCGTTTAATCTGCTGTTTTATTTAATTATGCTGTATTCTATCAGGTATTTATTTTTCGATTCACTGTGCCGGGCGCTGGGGGCACAATAACTGTATGAAGTTGGGCAGTTAAAAGGTTAAAGCCCACAAAAGATCTCTAGGGGCGATGTTAAGCTTAAATCCACTGATAGTTGCATGTCATACTTTAAACAGCACAAAATATTTACACTACCTAGTCTGTACATAATGGAGGAAGCTGTGTTTGTGAAGTGAACGAACCCAAATCGTTTTAAACATCTAGCTGACGTAGTCCCACGTATTTGACGCGACAATAACCCGATTATTCCCGATGTCCACCACTTGTTTGGCCAAGTGTGTTCCCACTTCCCAGCCCGTCAAAACGGCGCTAATGCGCAAGAGTATCTACTACATGGTTCCGGTCATTTATAATAAATTACCTAAGCAATGGCAAGAATTGCCATGCTATCATTGTGCAAAAACAGGCTCTGAAGCTTTATAATGCATTTAAAAGCATATTTACTATAATGTCAGCAAATTCCTTACTGAGAAAGGATTTTGTATACATATGTATTCTGTAGTGTTTTTGTTAATGGTAGTGATGACCTCAAGGTCAATGACCTTGAGTACAAGGTCAGTGACCTTAGGAGAATCGCGGATCTTGAATTTCGGAACCATTTTCCCACGGTGTTCCCCCACCTTACTACTCCCACATCCCACCGGACCCCAAAGGCTTGATTAGGCGATGGTTTTTGGAGATTTTTTTTTATAGTGCCCTGTTTCATATTGACTGACCCCTGACCCTCATATTTACAAAATAAACAACTTAATTCCTTACCTTTTTAAATGAATAATTAGATTTTTCTTTGTATGTGTTTTGTATCCACACAAATGACATTTTAATTTCTTTTCCAAACTATGTTTTTTTCTGTGATTATGTAGTTCTGCAGATGTGACAAATGTATCTCCACAATCTTCACAGTTATAATTACATATTTTGTAATGTCTATGCATATGAGCCTTAAGTGATTCCTTTGATTTTAATGATTTAAAGCAAATACTGCAGGAGAAGCTAGCACTCTCATGGACACGCATATGCTTTTTCATTGTAAAAGCATGTTTGAACTGCTTTCCACATAAACTGCAAGTGAAATATGTGGTTGTACTATGTGTTTTATGATGAGCTGCAAGGCTTGATGACTGCGTAAAACTTTTACCACATTCACAGCTATATGGCCTCTCTCCATTGTGGGTTCTCATGTGACTGACTAAGGTCTGGCTGTGTGGTGTAGAGTAAGAGCATGATGTGCAATGGTATCTTCTGGCTGCACCAAATCCTGACACTTTACCAATATGTTTTCTTTTTTCATGCATAGATTCATAATGTTTCAAGAGTGTTATCTTTGTTTTTAAAACTTTGTAACAAATATCGCATTTAAAACTATTCTTTGCATTAACATCACTTTCATTGGTTTCTGCTTTTTCAGTGTCTTTAGTATAGAGATCATTAAATTCTGAAAAGTCACTTTGAAATGGGCCTGTGTCAGTGTTTTCATTGTATGTTAGCATATTAGTTGCTATGTCATTCTCAACCTTAAAAGTGGTCCCTTGTAAATGTTCTTTGTAATATAGTTTTATTCGTTCATTGAGTGTAATGCATTTGAGTCTAAAGCTGTTAGCACCGTTTAATTCTTGTAAGCAGTCACCACATATTAGAAAGGGCATGAATTTATCGTGGCATAAAGTAACTTGAAAACAAAGATATATTTTATTTAGAACCTCTTGAGAATCATCACTCTCACAGAACAGACTAATACTTTCTTTAGCATTCTGCAAACAAATTCTACACAATCCTTGCATGTTTACAGATTCATTAGAGTGAGCCATAATTTTAAATTGGATTACTATGGCTACAGTTAGTTGTTCCGTTGATTTTACTCTCAACCACTCCCAACGGTTCCAACCCAAGGTATTGATGATACTGGTTTGTTTGTTCTGAATTTCATACAGTAATCACTGTTATTTATACAACCACCTCACACCGACACATTCGCTGATTTTTTTTTTTTTTTATAAATTAGTTTTATGGCCTGGTTGCTAAGACCTTTTAGCCAACACATTCGCTGAAGACAGATCACAGCACAGAGTACTTTGCGGAAACAGAGTACACTATAATACAGGTGACACTGACATATCTTTTTTTTTTTCATTTTCTTTCGCTCTGCACGTTTTGTGCATTCAGCCTATGTCACGTTTTGTTTTTTATTTGGAAGGAAAATGAAGGTAGGGAGGAAACAAAAATATTATTATACGAATTAATTATAACGGATAGAATAATGAGCTAAATACAATGACGAAACATTTATTTAAAATCTAAACGGTTTGGATTTATCCACGGCTAATAGCGCAGCCGTTTTATTCACCCGGAAGAGAAATATTCCCTTAGTGAATCTCTTTTATAAGGAAATACTTGGTTATTTTCAAAACAAATAGCGTAGAGTCATCTCATCACCTCTCTCCTTTGAATTTGTGCATTATATATATATATATATTATAAGTATATAGTATGTAAATGTATATAACCTATTTATGTATTTGTGTGCCTAGTTTTAATAGATTTTTTTTATCATTGTTCCTCTCACACAAAGCACCTGCCATCCAATCTCTTCACCACCCTTGGTTGACTGATAGAGAATGCCTAAGGCATTAAGTCCGCCTTTGTACCTTTTTGTGCGAAAAGTTTAAATAAATAAATACCTATTCCAATGAAAGATAAATTCAGATATAGGTATAATACACGACTGTAAATTAAATGGACGTTTATTGGGCATTTACTCAATTCCCAAAATACCCAGGCAAAAACCCATCTCTAGATACAACTATTCTTTGCTGTATTGTGTCGCGAAAGTGATCGTTCAAAATATGTTTATTTACGAATAATTAAGAACTTGGGTAGGCGAGTTGTAAATGAAAATACAATATTTAAAGTGCACAGGCATATATTGTTTATAAGGCCTACGCCTCTTGTTGAGCCTGAAGCCTCTTGATGTAGGATGCCTTCTTCTGCTTGATCCTGTTCTTTCTCTCGGCCAGGGTCAGCTTGCGCTTGTTCCAGCGCTTCTGCTTGCTGCCAGCTTCCTTCTTCTTGGCTTCCTTCTTGGTGTGGGACGGGTCTGAGCGGATCAATTCATGAGCTTTCTTGTAAGTGGCTTCAATCTGAAAAGATCAACACTAAAGTTAATATTTATTCAACTATCTTAGGTTCATCCTGTTTGTTCGGATTATTTAAAATAAAAAAACTGTAGCATTATTTTAGTACTTAGAATCATGGAAGATTTTGAGTGTGGATAAACATTGCATTAATATTGTCCAGTTTCGACACTGCTCAAGTATATATATAAGAACAGTAATTTGGTTGGACGTCAAAATTTTTAAGTAGGCTTTATCACTATAAAGCCTACTTAATAATTTTATTTTATTTTTTTTTTTATTTTAGTATATTACACTTAATATACTTACAGAATCAGCATTTACACCAAGTTTGATGTATTTGCCAAACTGTCGCTTGAAGGAGTCTTCATCATCTGCTTCAAGACTGCGCATATATTCAGCCACGTGTAGACCAAAGATGTGTGCTCTGTAAACATTATTTATTTTGTAATTTCTAAAGCATTTTTCACACATTCACACACATTCTGCAATTGTTTTCATTGTAACATGCTCACAGGATGGACATTACCCTCTTGAGTAAATGTTTTTAAGACCGGTTTCAAAAAGTTTGGATTGTACTTTTTATCACAACCAATAATCTTAACATTTTACTGTTGCTCCAATAACGCTGTCCAAACAATAGATAAACCATAATTCAGAGGATGAATGGAGCTGTCATAAAATGTCATGAAAAGATTTGTTGTTGATAGAAATAAACAGGGAACTCACCTGTGTACTTCAGCATTGAATTTCTTTGCTTCTGCATCATATCCTGGGAACCTCTTGATGGAGTGAGGAACATTTAGGCCACCATCAACTGCACCTTTCATGGCTCCAAACACGCGAGCACCAGTGGTGGTGCGTGCCAGACCCACATCGAGGTAACATCTATGATGAATAAAGTACATAGTTATGTAAAAATGCAGTTATAACAATAAATCTTAGTGTAACTTGAGCAATAAAATAAAATCAGAAAATTACGAAACAACATTCTTTTGTAGCATTGTACGTGCTTTCAGACCGCCCGTAATGACTTCATCATAAATTCATCTATAATTGTGTGCACATGTGTTACATTCAGTAAGAAAGCGATTCTTCGTTTTGCCAAATTAAAATACACAAATTGATTATTATAATATTATAATTCATAATTATAATGCTATGTAGTAAATTAATTACCTGAAAGCGCCTGGGCCATTGTCTACTGGTTCTACATTGTATTCATCACCAGTGACCTCAGTAGCGCCACTGTATAGGGAGTCAAGGCCGAGCCTCTGGAGCAGTCTTCTTGCAAGCAGCAACCCAGTACTGTAGGCAGCGGCATAGTTTGTCAAACCAACCTACAAATAAACTATTCATATTATATTCATCATATTTAGGAAAAAGTTTCTCATTCCAATCATTATAATGAATGGATCAGTATTGAACCTTATAACAACAGGGTTGTATGAGTTTGTACGTCTCTTCAGACCGCCCGTTCAAAATCATCATTGAAATCCTGATTCACTTAGGAAATAAAATTGATGCAGCAGTCAGTCATTGAACAGGACTGCTATGTTTCTTGTCTTGAGTACAATAAGATATTACAACTAGAGGGTACAATTTTGCTTCAATTTATCTAATTTAATCACTGTAAACAAGTGACTAACCTTGACGCCGTAGCGTGGCAGTTCGTGGGAGTAGGCGGCACACACAATGTGGTCACCCTCAATACGGGAGTAAGCAACCTGGCAAGTCACATCCTTGTTGGACAGACGGACGATCAGGCGGTACTTGGGTGTATTGTATTTGTTCTTGTCCTGTTAAGAACATGACTAAAATTAGAAATTAGGCAAACAAAACTAACCTACAATAAAAACTAAAAACAATAACTTACTTGAACAACGAGGCGTTTACGGGCATAGTAGTCTGTCTTTCCCTCACGACGCCTCTTGAATTTAACTTGGTACCTCTTGAAGTACTGCTTGTTCTTCACAACTTTCACGAACGCCTAAAATATAGCTTTGATTCAATCAACTGAACTTTACAAATAAACATTGATGTTTGTTTGACTATTTTAGGTTATCAGAGACACTTTATAATCAATTGTGCTGTAGTCTAAAACGAAACCAATGTTGTAGTACACATAAAACATGGCACTACACATCAATCTTGCTTCTTCTGCAGCATCAGATGACGCGCATGTGTCGGTGGTTCATCATTTAGGTTAGGAATTAAAAACATTATCTAGGTATTGTAAGGTCTTTAAAATACGTCTCAATGAATAAAGACGAATATAATAGTTAAACGGTAGTGTTGATACATAACCAGCGACATGTATTGTGTTACTAATCCAACTAACAAGATGTAGTGTAAACTTAATTCTGACATGGCGCAGAGTTATCAATACATATTTTCACAATCACAACTCGAAATTACATTAGCGTTTCATAATTCACACAAGATTTAACCACACTAAGAACTATTGAAAATATTTTAGCACCATAGCTCACCATCTTTATTTGTTCCTAAATCTATTTAGGAATCGGGCGTCCGAGAAAGAACACCACCGGAAAAAGAAACTTTTTTAAAAGATGACAACTGACGTTTTCTTGGATGTTGCCAGCTCTTGTAATTCAAGAATAGACAAAAACATGACAAAGAAATTGGAGCAGATTCAGAATGGGCTCAGTAGCTCTGTTTAGCACTTTCCATACGTACAGACGCCAGCACATCAAGCTACTACATTCTGTCAAATTTCTTTAATAGATTTTCTTTATCGCTAAAGTATAAGGTTCAAAGTTGATTGAGAAAATTTGACAGTTTCGGGTAGCTTGATGTGCTGGCGTCTGTACATTAAAATGTAGATTAATCAATCTTATAATTTTATTATAACGCAAGAATCTCGCTAAATCAAAAGTTACAGCAATTCAAACAATCAAATTATTATGCTTTCAGTATAATTCTATTTTTTAAATGTCAATTGTACAAAAAAATTGTAATTATGAACATTTCGATTATAGCAACGATTAAAATAAATGCTTCCTTCATCACCGTATGAGGGTACTCTTCAACGTTTAATATCACTAACTTTCCAGGTGTTGGTACACCTTTAGAGATCATAATAGCGGTTTCGTTGCTTAAAATGCTCGCAAAATATATTCGTAAACATACAAAGTTCAGTAAAATACCGATGACAATCGATGAGATTGAGAGTCGAGACCTCTTGTTAGAGAGTAATATATTTCTTGATCGAGACTACAAAAGTACCAAATATCGCTACATCATCCGGATCGATAGGACTTTGCGACTGAATTCGGTCGTAAAGCGAACGTCGAGACTGCAGCCCGAGTTTTTATCTAGCGCAGGAGTCATGGCTTCATTTTGTTTGTAGATACACATTTTTTATGCCGGGAAGCGCTAAGGTAGCCCGCGAAATTCAAATTTTCTTACGTTTTTTGCAATTTGCTGGTCAGTATTAAGTTGTACGTCGATCAAAATATGATTCGCGGCCGTAACAAAAATGTATTTACAGAATTATAATCATTAAAGTCATCAACACAACTCTCTAAGACCACGTAACTCCAAAGAATGATGATTTCATGAAACAGTTATTCTTTGGACTTACGTGGTCTTAGAGAGTTGTGTTGATGACTTTAATGATTATAATTCTGTAAATACATATTTGTTACGGCCGCGAATCATTATATTAATCAACGTACAATTTAATACTGACCAGCAAATTGCAAAAAACCTAAAATAAATTGAATTTCGCGGGCTACCCTGGCGCTTTCGCCTTAAGGCTGCTCTCTCGAAAAAAGCTTGAAAAAAGCATGCAGATGAAGCCATTTTTTGTCGGCATTTACAGAGAAATTACATCTGAAAAAAATCCATAGTAATCTTCATGATATAATACGTAATTTGGTTTAGCCATAATTTTTCTACCGGTATCACATAATTTAAAAAAAAAATCACCAAATCACCTCCAAATCATTGAGATGAAACCGTTTTACTCCTTCATTTTTTATCAAAAGAGTGTAAAAAATATATCTACATCTTTGCAATACAAAGGAGAATAATTTGGTTTTGTTACTTTTTTAAAATATGTATTATTTTTATGATAATAAATTAAAAAGACCTCTGATAAAGGACTGCGTCTACATCTCCCCCGCACTCGTCCATAAATTTAGTGCGGGGCGCATCGTGTTGCTAGGTGGACGTATGTCGCGTTGCGAGAACTCCGCACTACGAAATAAAATCGTAAAATATTACTGCAAAAACAAAAAGTGTACCTACCCAAGCGGGGTTTTATGAAACTTATGCGCTGTCCATTACTCTGTGTACATAGGTACTGTTTATAAAATACCTACCTCATGTTGCAAATAACTAGGATAATAATTTAACAGTGCCATAGTACCATTGCCAAATAATGAGTAATTAGATTTTATCTGTGGTCACCTACTCTATGATAAAAATTGTGTGTGTCTGTGACACCCAAAAATAAAATTACCACGTAGGGGAATTTGAACCGAAGTGGCGCGAATTTTTCGTAAAATTAATATTTTGGTGAAAAACTTACCGTATTATTGTTTTTGTCTTGTTAAAAGTGTAAATACTGGTTGTAAATAGTAGATTTACAGTTAAAATGTTGGGAGACGAGGCCGGGGGTGAAATCCCCCCGGCCACTAGAGGCCCGGGTACTTCTGGTAAACGGGCTAGGAAAAGGGACCCTCAGGACCAAAATCTTGATGAAATGATCAGCGGCGGTGAGGAAAACTTTTTACCCTATATTAAACTTAATTATAAAAGACTGTATCCTGAAAACTCTACTAACACAGACTTTAAAGTGTTTGTTCAAAGTGACAATTCAAGTGATCGTTTGGGCAATAAGAGCCCCATTTATTTAAACCACATATTTACAACAGACGTTAAAGGCGTTATATCAATACAACGTGTAAATGCGAACAAAATTGCAGTGGTATTTAAGCAATATAACAATGCAAATAACTTTTTGACAAATACTACTTTCTTGGAGAAATATAAAATGAAAGCATTTATTCCGGCTGCTCAGATCGAGAAGACTGGCATTATTAGATTTGTTCCGATAAATATTTCAAATAAAGTATTGTATTCTAAACTGTCTTCTAAATATGATATTATATCTGTACGTAGGTTTACTAAAAAAGTTGGCCAGGAGAGGGTGCCTCTCCAAACTGTTAGTATAACTTTTTTAGCTAGTTCTCTTCCAGACAATGTACAGTATGATCTTTTTTCGTACAGAGTTTTTGAATATATCCCACCTCTGCTACAATGTTTCAGATGTTTTAAATTTAATCACTCGGCAAAAATATGCAACGGAAAACAGCGTTGTAGCCTTTGCTCTGGAGACCATTATTATAAAGAATGTGACAAGCCCAATGAGCTTTGCTGTGTGAATTGCAGTGGACCTCATTTGGCAATTGCTAATGTATGTCCTATTAAAATGAAAAAAATACAAGAAAAGAAAAGCAAAATAACCTACGCTGCTGTTGTTGTATCTAAAGAAAGAATGTATGAGAAAGAATTTCCTCCTCTAATTAATAAGTCTGTAAATAATGTAAACAATAAGACTAATGTAAGTTTAAATAATAAGGCCAATGAACAAAAGACAATTTCGACTGATGAGTTGAAGACTCATCTTATAAATAATAATGAGATTACGAATGCTATGGTTCGCACATTAATTGCCTTAGCAAATAAAGGGGATGACAGTCCAATTACAACTATGTCGATTAAAGAAATGTTACTTAAAAATCTAACATAGTAATTATGGATATTTCTTGTAATAACAATATTTCTGTTTTAAGAATTGCACAGTATAACATTCAAAGTATTTATAGTAAAAAACCCCTTTTAATTAACTTTTTGCAAGAAAATAATATAGATATTTGCCTTATTAATGAAACCTGGATTAACGATACTAGACCTTGTCATATACCTGGTTATAATATTTATTTTAAAAACACTTCAAATGGATATGGAGGTGTTGCAATTTTGATTAAACCATTTTTTAAATATAAACAATTACAAACTTCATTTAATGAAAATGTTCAAACAATAGCTCTATCACTATTTACTTCTTGTGGTCAATTGACTATTCTATGTGTGTACTGCCCTCCATCGGGTCCCTTGAGAAGTGACATTTTATGTAACATAATTAAAGATCTACCGAAACCTATTTTCGTGGCTGGAGACTTTAATGCCCATCACATTGCTTTTGGTTGTTTATCAACCAAAAGCCGTGGCCAACAATTATATAAAATTATAGATGATTTAGATTTATGTATACTAAATGAAGGTGATTTCACTACCATACATTATCCAAATCGAAATCCGTCAGCTATAGATGTTAGTTTAACTAGTCCAAGTATTACGCCTTTATGTAAATGGTCTGTTCATGATGACAATATGGGAAGTTATCATTTTCCAACTATTACAGAAATTACAATTTTTGCCGATCGTTACAACATTAATCCTCCTGTAGATAGATTTCTGTACAATAAAGCTGATTGGGACAAGTATAACGAGCTTTCTAAAACAATTTATAATAATGTTGAAATTGATCATAATAATCCTCTAATATCATATGATTACTTTTGCACAACACTTGATATGCTTAAATTAGAATGCATTCCAAAATTTACTAAAACTTCAGAGTATAGATGTAAACTGCCAGCTCCCTGGTGGAATGATAAAATCAAAGAGAGTGTTACTAAGTCTCAAGAGGCCTTAAAATATTACAGAACAAATCCTAGTATTAGTACTTTTATCTCATACAAAAAACTAGATGCAATTAAAAAACGAACAATGGGTCATGTATGAAAATATTAAATTGTCTCGATTTTTTTTCTGCGCTTATGAATAAGCTAATACTATCTACAAAAAAAGTATCAGATTTATCTGATTAGTATTTCCAGAGAAATAAATTAAATTCTGTTAGAGGCGGCCATCGACAGTAACCCACGGATTTTTATTCAATTTCCTTAGCCTACTCAATTAAAAAGTAAAAACTTGTCAATTTGTCATAACATAACCTCACTTTTCACCTCTTGCTTTGTGTTTGTTTGCGATTTTATGGATATATCTTTACGATTACGATACGATTTATCTTTATTTTATTCAAAGCGTGAGGGTCGTCGTAAAGATATATCCATAAAATCGCAAACAAACACAAAGCAAGAGGTGAAAAGTGAGGTTATGTTATGACAAATTGACAAGTTTTTACTTTTTAATTGAGTAGGCTAAGGAAATTGAATAAAAATCCGTGGGTTACTGTCGATGGCCGCCTCTAACAGAATTTAATTTATTTCTCTGGAAATACTAATCAGATAAATCTGATACTTTTTTTGTAGATAGTATTAGCTTATTCATAAGCGCAGAAAAAAAATCGAGACAATTTAATATTTTCATACATGACCCATTGCAGAAGAGAGGAAAAATGGTTGGAAAAAACTGTGTGATAGTTTTAACAGAACTACTCCTATTACAATAATTTGGAACAATATTAAAAGGTTTAAAAGAATTAAAACTAGTAACAAATCTTATTGTGATGAATTTATTGGAGGATTTTTAAACAAATTGTCAGAAAATTCTCATAAAAGTTTTGATAATTTAAATGATTTTTTCAATCTTCATAATAATGTTGATAGCTCCAAATATTTATTAGAACCCTTTTCAAGGACTGAATTTTTAATAAGCCTGCAATCTCGAAAGAATACGACACCGGGCTTGGATGACTATCCTTACATATTAATTAAAAAATTAAATATTGAAGGTCAACTTTTCTTTTTAAAGATACTTAATGCACTTTGGCTTAAGCAAATAATACCTCAGTCTTGGAAAACACAATGTGTTATTCCTATCCTTAAATATAAAAAGCCTCCTGATAGTCCAGACTCTTATAGACCTATCTCTTTGTCATCATGTTTAGGAAAAATTTTTGAAAATATGATTAAACTTCGTCTAGATCACTATGTGGAGTCAAATAATGTGATTCCTAATATTCAATATGGCTTCAGACGAGGTCGTAGTTGTGCAGACAGCTTCACTTCACTCATTTCAGATCTGAAAAATGCAAAAGAATACATGAGTGTTGCATGTGTCTTTCTAGATGTTCAAGGTGCATTTGACAATGTTCAACCAGACATTCTTGTACATGTATTATCCGGAATGGGTATTCCTGGTTTATTATGTAAATGGATTCATGAATTTTTAACTAATAGAACACTTTATGTTAAATTCAATAATATTTTACATGGACCTAGAACTGTATCAAAAGGTACAATGCAGGGAGCAACTTTATCTCCTCTGCTATATAACTTGTACACTTCTGAGATCTGTAAATATGTAAATAATAATAATGTAAATATTTTACAGTTTGCTGATGACTTGGTGTTGTATAGTGTAAATTACAATGTTGACTCTGCAATTGAGAATGTTAATTTAGCTTTACAAGATTTGCAAATTTATTATAATGACAAACTTAAACTAAAAATTAACCCAAGTAAGAGCAGTGTTATGATATTTAGCAAAGATTTGCCTAATACAGAAGTAGTATTTAATAATCAATCAATCCCTGAAGTTAATCAACATAAATTTCTAGGAGTCATTATTGATAAAAAATTATCATTTGAATCACACATTAACTATATATTAGGTAATGCTGTGAAAGGTTTAAATATTATTAAATGTTTAGCTGGAGTGTCATGGGGTGCAGACCCTTTGACTCTTTCTGTTTTATACAAAGCTATTGTAAGAAGTCACTTTGATTATAGTTGTTTAGCATATTTAGATAGTAAGCATGTAAATAAGTTAGATATAGTGCAGAACAAGGCTTTGAGACTCATAACTGGTGCTATATGTTCTACCCCTATAAGAGCTATGGAGGTGGAAACTGTAATAATGCCTCTTTCACTTAGGCGACTGCTTCTAACAGAAAGATATTGTATTAAACTACTATCTTCCAACAATCAGCAGATAATAAACAAAATCATACCTGATCCACGCATAGTCCCACTATCTCCATTGACATCAGGCAATGATTTATTAAATCATAAATTTCCCAAACTGCCGCATATTCTCCTACACCTGCAAAATAAATATAAAAATGTTCAAAAAAATAATTTATGGCCCTTTTATGCAATGCCTTATAAGGTTTTAATAAACAAAGTTAAGATTATTAAAACAAAAATATCTAACAATCAAGACTTACAAGCTTATTTAGATACTAGTAAATGTTATTACAAATTTTACACTGATGGTAGCAAGGGAAAATCTCATGTTAGAAGTGCAGTTTATGATCCTCAGATAAGATTTGCTCAGAGCTTTGTTCTTGAAAATATTTGTAGCATATTCACTGCAGAGGCATATGCAGTCTTTGAAGCTCTTAGGCGTATTGATAATGTAAATAACTGTAAATATTTTTTAATTTTAACAGATTCACTTAGCTTAATTCATAGTCTTGAAAGTCATGATGTTCATTTTAAAAATAACTATATTTTATATAATATTAGACAATTAATATATCATTACCTTCAAAAGGGACTTGAAGTCTTCTTTATGTGGATTCCTTCACATAAAGGTATAACTGGTAATGAAATAGCTGATAGGACTGCATGTGAAGGGATTAATTCGTTAGATGTTAGGTTGACGTCGCAAATACCATTTACTGATTGTTATTCTGAAATAAGAATAGATATAAATGCTTTATGGGATAGTTTTTGGGAGAAAGATAAAGAAACTAAAGGAAGATGGTATGGAAGTGTTCAGGAGGAGATACCTTCTAAGCCGTGGTATTCTAAGTTGAGAGCTGCTAGTCGTCATTTCATAACGACGCTGAATAGACTCCGTTTTGGACATTCTAAAACACCTGCTCATTTAGCAAGATTGGGTATTGTTCAAGACGATAAATGTACAAGTTGCGGTTTAAGTGTTGGTGATATTGATCACATACTTTTTAACTGTCAAAATCATATGTTACACAGACTGATTCTTGCAAGTGAATTAAGTGAAATCTATAGTGAAAGTGAAAGTGTTGTGTTCTCAAATAATACCTCCCGCCGCTTGATTGATTTATTAAAAAATAAGACTTCATATCAATCAATATTCAGATATATCAGAAACACTTTTGAACAAATATAAATAAAATGAAACAAAGACGTGGCTAAAAGGTCTTAGCAACCAGGCCATAAAACTAATAAAAAAAAAAAAAAAATTACCACGTAAAAACTTGTAACAGAAATAAAAACAAATTAAGATAAAAACAGTGGTTTAATATTCTCAACAATAACAAAGATTAACATGGTAGCAGTCCGTGGTTGTCGTATACACAGAAAATAATACATTCCGTAAAAATGTCGTCGAACAACTCATACCATAACCTACAACAAATCGAGCGTCTAATTGACGAAAAAACGTTCCCCATATGGAAGTTTCAAGTGAATATACTGTTCAAAAGTGAAGGCTTACACGATATAATTGTCAATGGAATCCCGGATGACGAGAAAAGCGATTCAAAACTTCAACAACAAGATGCACAAGCACAACGTATCATTACATGCACCATTGATAAAAAACTACTCTCAACGTTGTTGTCTTGTCCTGATGCCAAAAGTATGTACACTAAGCTAAGTTCTATATTTGAAAGGCAATCAGAACAGAAGAAATGTCAACTGTTACAACAATTTTTTCAATACAAATTTGATAATAATAAAGATATTACATGCAACATAAGTGTGTTAGAGAACCTTGCACACCAGCTAAACAGCTTAGGAGAGAAGATAAATGACAAAATGCTTATATCAAAAATACTCTCTATGTTGCCAGACAACTTCAGAAATTTCTTAACGGCTTGGGAATCAACGCCTACCTCAGAACAAACTTTAACAAATCTTACAGCTCGATTATTGATTGAGAATCAAAGAAATAATACACAACAAGAAACAGAAGATACAGTGGCATTTAAAGCATCACACAAAAAATTCAATAAGAAGAAATACTGCTCAGTATGTAAAAGGAATAACCACGAAGAAAAGGATTGTTATTTTAAAGGAAAGCAACAGTGTCCAATATGTAAAAAGTACAATCATAAAGAAAAAGACTGTTTTTGGAATAAAAATAAAAACAAAAAGGATGGGAAGGCAGTATCTTTTTTCACACAAACAGAAAATTTCATTGTTGACTCTGGGTGCTCATCCCATATGACTAAAAATGAAGATATCCTAAAACAACAGAAAAACTGCTCTGTAAGTATTCAAACAGCAAAAAAGGATCATACTCTCGACTCAAATAAAATGGGCTCAATACAAACTGAGTATGTGAACTTTGAAAACGTACTATTTGTACCAAACCTAAAGAAAAACCTCCTGTCTGTGAAAGCCATTACAGAAAAAGATGGAGAAGTTATTTTCACCAAAAAAGAAGTGTTAATAAAGAAAAACGATGATATAATACTAAAAGGAACAAAAGATGAAACTGGACTCTACAGTGTGAACCTAAATACAAACATTGAAGATGCTTTGATCTCGTCTAAAGTTGAAACAGCTGAAAATTGGCACATAAAATATGGTCACCCTGGAAAAGAAACATTAAAAAATATAATAAAATCTGTTGATGGCATTAATATATCAAAAGAAGAAATTGACTCACTTACCTCCACTTGTGATGTCTGCATGAAAGCCAAACAAACCAGGTTGCCGTTCTACACACGCCATAGAGCTGAAAGAAAACTACATACTATACACACTGATGTTTGTGGTCCAGTCACACCATCGACATGGAATGGAAAAAAGTATGTATTAACATTCATTGATGACTTCACCGACTATACCCAGACATACCTTATTGCAAATAAAAGTGAAGTATTTACCTGCTTAATAGAATATATACAAGAGGCTGAACGTCACACTAACCAGAAGGTCAGCATAGTCCGCTGTGATAATGGAGGCGAATATACGAGTACACAAGTCAAAGACTGGTGCAGAAGCCGTGGAATTCGGTTGAACTACACTGTCGCTTATACACCTCAACAAAATGGCAAGGCTGAACGCTTTAACCGCACTTTGATGGAGAAGGTTCGAGCCATGTTGTTTCAGTCAAACCTAGAAAAAGAAATGTGGGGTGAAGCAGTGTTATCAGCTACATATCTGCTGAATAGAACACCTAAACAAGGACAAACTGAAACACCTATAGAGAAGTGGACAGAAAAAAAACCAAATGTTCAAAATATACAAACATTTGGCTCCGAAGTATATACAAAAAATCTCACTCAAATGAAAAAACTTGATGAAAGGTGTCAAAAACTAATTATGGTGGGATATGCTACATCTGGATACCGGCTCTGGATACCTGAAAAAAGAAAAATCACAATTAGAAGAGATGTTGTATTCAAAAGAAATAATTACAAGGAAGAAAATAAAGACAAAACAGAAAATACAAGCGAGAATAATCATCAAGACAATAAAGAAGAAAATATAAATAATAAAATAGAAGAGGACTATGATCTACAAATATTGAGAAACACTATAGAAGAAGATACAATTTCTAATTCAAATTTGATGGAAGAAACAGAAAATGAAGTAGAAGAGAACATCCAATCTGAAAATGAAACAGAAAACACAGCATTACCCATAGTAACAACAAGATCAGGGCGAACAATAAGTAAACCACACTACTTAAAAGATTATGAAACCAATATAGCAAATGAAATATCTGAAATACCAAATACATACAATGAAGCAGTAAAAGAAGAAAATTGGAAAGAAGCAATAGATAAAGAACTTAAAGCATTAATAAAATTGGAAACATGGACTGAGGAAGATTTACCTCCAAACAGAAAAGCTATTGATACAAAATGGATATTTAAAGAAAAAGAAGATGGAACAAAGAAGGCTAGATTAGTCGCAAGAGGCTTCCAATTAAAAAAAAAAAAAGACCAACCTGAGAATATGTACTCCCCTGTAGCCAGAATGCCTAGCATTAGACTAATAATATCAAAGGCAATAAATGAAGACTTACCAATTAGACAACTGGACATTCCGACTGCATTCCTAAATGGAATAGTTAAATCAGAAATATACATTAAACCACCAGAAGGGTACCAACCTGTAAGCAAAAATAAGGTATTAAAACTGAAAAGAGCATTATACGGATTAACAGAATCACCCCGATGCTGGAATGAAACAATAAATAATTTTGCAATTGAGAAAGGCTTTAAAAGATCAGAATATGATTCATGCTTGTACTACAAAGAAGACTGTTGGATGATAATCTATGTTGATGATATCTTGATGATAGGCAAAAACTGTGAAGAGTTTATAAATGATTTAAAAAGAGAATACAATGCTAAAGATCTAGGAGAAGCAAAGTTATTTCTAGGTACAGAAATTGAGAGGACCAAAGATACTATAATAATGAAGCAAACTAAGCTAATAGAAAAGATACTCACAAAATTTAACATGCAAGAAAGTAACGAAATAAAAACACCAATGGAAGTAAATTTTAAAACCAACTCACAAGAAGAAAAGAAAGCAGAAAAAGAAGATCTATACCGAGAAATGATAGGAAGTTTACTTTATCTGACAATGATATCAAGGCCAGATTTAACATACTCAGTATCGTATTTAAGTAGATACCTTGACAAAGTAAATGAATCTACATGGAAGGCTGGAAAGAGAATACTAAGATACTTAAAAGGTACAAAAGACAAAGGACTGATATTTAGAAAATCCGAAGATAACAATATATATGCCTATTCAGATGCCGACTGGGCAAGTAATGATACTGATAGAAAAAGTGTTAGTGGAACAATGATTTTTCATGGCAAGAACCCCATAGCATGGTTATCTAAAAAACAACCATGTGTGGCCCTATCAACAGCTGAGGCAGAATATGTTGCTGCTGCAATTACTGCACAAGAACTATTAAACATTAAAGGAGTTGCTAAACACTTGGGCTGCCTAGGACAAAGAAATACTCTACTGGTTGATAACAGAAGTGCCATTGCCATGTCAAAAAGTTTTGAAAACTCGAAGAGAACAAAACATATTGATATAAAATTTCATTTTCTTAAAGATTTGATTGACAAAAAGATTATCTCTATTGAACATGTTAGCACTAATGATAATAAAGCAGATGTAATGACGAAAAGCCTATGTTCAGAAAAATTCTATAAATTTTTGAATGTTGTCTTATATTAAAATTTGAAATGTATACTTGTCTGCATAAAATTATAATGTTAAGTTTCAAAATTTAATTTTAAATACATAAATTAAAAATGTATTATTGTAAAAGTACTATGGTTGTTAAATTAAGGGGGTGTGTTGCAAATAACTAGGATAATAATTTAACAGTGCCATAGTACCATTGCCAAATAATGAGTAATTAGATTTTATCTGTGGTCACCTACTCTATGATAAAAATTGTGTGTGTCTGTGACACCCAAAAATAAAATTACCACGTAAAAACTTGTAACAGAAATAAAAACAAATTAAGATAAAAACAGTGGTTTAATATTCTCAACAATAACAAAGATTAACACCTCATTCAAACGAAAGTCGTAAGTACTAGTAGTGAATGATCACAGAAGGTCCACGTCCACGAAATGATTCAGCCAATATTATAAATATTTACTTTTCGGTGCCTAAGTAAAGTCTATTATTCCGATGCGTTGCGATTATTTGTGACATATTGTGACACAAAACTGAAAATGCTCCTAAAGTAGGTATTAATTATGATTATAGGTTACGTACTTGCTAATAATTTGTCAATTTATTGATTACCGGCGTAATTATTTTCAAATAAAAAAATCAAATCATTTATTTGCATAAAACAGGTTCAGTGGATGTTAAAAAAGGTCAAATGGTACACTGTTAATAACAATATAAGGTGTGCAAATATAAAACAAGAAAGTTAACTGTTAATTTCACTATTCAATAAAGTACGGACGCCAAGCACATCAACCTACCCGAAACTGTCAAATTTTCGCAATCAACTTTGAACCTTATGCTTTAGTGATAAAGTTGAAAATCTATTAAAGAAATCTGACAGACTGTAGTAACTTGATGTGCTGGCGTCTGTACAATGTCATTGAAAATAAAATTATCGTAAATACAGATCAGTCAACAAAATAAGGAATTAAAAATAATAATGTCATACAATAGTAAAAAGTAGTAGTTCATTAGTATATAATGTATATACAGGCTGGATTTTTTTAACCTCACCTAGAGGGCAAGTACTCTAAACACTGGAGATAGCAAATATTACTCAAAGGAAAATCCCTTCATTAAAAAAAAAACAAATCTGCATTCAAAGATTTTCGAAAATTCGCTTGCCGCTCTCGGGAATCGAACCGGCTAAAATCCGAAAAAATAATACCCTGTACTTTTATGGCATCAATCGATAGGGTCAATCATAAGGATCAAATCTCTCTATGGCAGATCGAAAGTCGAATACTTTTTACTCGACTTCTATCGTTGCGGGTGACATCAATCAATCAATTAAATCAGCCTATCGCAGACCGCGGGTGGCACAGACTACATAAAATTAGAAAAACAAATTGGTAGTCATGTTTTTTATTATAATTATCACTTATCATTACTATCCATGTGGGCTAAAGTGGGTCAATAATATATTATTCAACTAATCATAATTTTTTTTAGGAATTATTTGGTGAGTTAAATCAAATAAAAAAAAAAAAGTGAGCCGTCACGGGACGCCTGGCAGATGTGAAACATTGCGCATGGCGACGCGTCGCCACACAGTACACAAGACTGTGACTGTATATATACACCATCATATAGCGTGGCGACGCATGCCGTGGCGACGCGTCGCCACGCTTTATGATAATATAATAATTTATTTATTTAACGGACAACAAAAGATCCATACTGACAAAAACAAAAAATACATAAAAAGATGTTAGTAACAGATATCCTATGTTAGTACTTATATCCTAGTATGTTAGTAACAATGTGGCTTATGATCTATGTTAATACTTATACACTACGACAGACAGTGTTGTCTTAATGAGATGTCCCATTATGGGGCTCTCATCAAGCCTGTCAGCTATCACCTTCAGGAGGCTGTTGCTACTGCCACGCAATCTGGCGAGCAGAGACGCACTTTTCTTCCGTACGACAGCTGAGAAGCTGTCGACTCGGGCTTTTGCGAACATCTCTGATGCACTGCAGTAACGTGGCAGCCGCATCAGCGCCCTGAAGGCGTTATTGTATTGGACGCGCAGCGCATTGACGGCACGTTTGGTACAGCTGATCCATAGGGCGCTCGAGTACAGAGATGTGCAGTATGCTTTAAATAGCGTATGTTTGACCGCTTCTGTACATCGAGCGAACCTACGTGCCAACATGTTCGCCCGTACCGCCAATGCCCTGCGTTCCCGTTCAACATCAGCATCATCTTTAAGGCTGTCAGCAATCAAATGTCCCAAATATTTAAACTGATGTACCCGACGAATCGGGACATCGTTAATTTTTATAGGTGGCACATTTACTGGACATTTCTTGCCAACAGCCTCAAAGACCATGAGTTCGGACTTCTTCACATTATACAGCAACCCATGGTCGGCAGCATAGTTCTCACAGATTTTTAAAAGTTTTCTGAGTGCACTGACCGAGGGAGCCAACAGCACCATATCATCTGCGTAGCTGATGTTATTAAAACACAACCCATCCACAAAACAGCCCACATGCGCACTGCTGAGTCCCTCGATCAATGCATTCATATATAAGTTAAAAAGATTTGGAGAGGTTAATCCCCCCTGCCTCACGCCACACTCCAACCTGTACGGCAGAGAACAGCCACTCCCCCACCTTACAACGTTAACTTGGCTGTCGTACCAGTACTTAAAAACGCTCAGCAGCTCATTTGGTATCCCTGTTTGCTTTAATTTATCCCAAAGAAGGTCATATGAGACCAGGTCGAAGGCCTTGGAGAGATCCAGGAACGCCGCGTAAACTGGTGTACTCCTGTCAGCGTAGTACCTGACAGTGTGCTTAAGGCACGCGATTGCACTTTCGGTGGACAAGCCAGGTCGAAAACCAAATTGCGCATCGTGTAAAGATATATACTTCTCCAGCTGTACGTTTAGCACACTGTCAAGCACCTTAGCGACAATCGTTGCCAGAGAAATAGGCCTATAATTCGACCGATCTGATGAGTCTCCTGTTCTGTTTTTAATCACTGGCACGACCACCGTCCTCATCATACTGTCAGGCAAGTAAGAGTGCGCAATACAAAAATTAAACAGTAATGCCAAAACTCTGGGCAAGTGGCAACCCGCATGCTGCAAGTGCTCGATACTGAGTCCGTCATGACCTGGGGATTTCCCTCTTTTCATATTTTTAAGAGCTATCTTAACATCTTTAGCTGTGATAAGAGTGGAAATGGGTCCTGTTTGGGTCTCATCATCGATCACCCGCTGCGCTGGTCCCCGCGGTGATCGTACCATGAAGTGGTCTTTGAACACCTCGGCTATTAGTTGCGGTTCAGTAACGCCCTCAACGCTCACGGGAAGGCCCTGAGCCGCGTTCATCTTATTGGTACATTTCCAGAAACTACGAAAATCTGAATTTGCGTGATGTGAGGCTAAGATGTCCATTTTAATGGCCTCTTGGTGATTTTGACACCACTTCAGCTTCCCTTTAAAAACTTTCCGCGCTTCTATCATATTATTGTACAAAGTACCTGATGTCGGTCGGCCGTGCCAGTCCCATATAGTGAACTTAGCCCGCGCCTCCCCGTGCGCGTCACGGACGTGCCTGTTCCACCCTGCTACACACTTGCGATACCTAGGCTTTTTCCGGTGTGTGGAACTTGCTGCCAACCCTAAGCAGTGTACTATGTTACTGTATAGCTCATCAATCATCACCCTATGGCTGGTGTCAGTGCAAAACTTCCCACTACAAGATTCCAGTTGCACTGGAAAGTCTATCTCGCGTAGGTAATTACCACACAAATTTGAAAACTGCGCTATTTGCGCGGACGATCTTTCCCCCCACTTGACACCATCGGATATTTGTGTGGGCTGCTCAACAAGTTTTTGCTTCACTAAATCAAAATTACACTTGATCATAAGTGGAAAATGGTCGGACCAATATATGTCATAATTAACGTGTACACTAGTAATTAGCGGTAAGGCTGCTTTAGTAATTATGCAATGGTCCAGCCATCTTCGACTTCCGTTTGCCTCACTTATAAATGTATAGCTGTCCGGACTCATTTTATTTACATCTACACATATCCATTCCTGGTCACAACAAAAGCTCTGTAACTCCGTAAAAAACAATGTTCCAGGGTGTGAATTAAAATCCCCCAGGACAAACACCGATTCCACTCCGCTCTCCTCTATAATTGCACTTATAGTACCTAAACAATCCGAAAATTCGGTTATATTGTTCGCATTGTCTACAGGTAGGTACACACTAAATATCAACACGCGACGGTCAGATAACGATATTTTTATAGCCGCGATACGTGGATTTTCGCATGGAATTACGCACACACAACTGAACATACTTTTTCTCCACATTAACGCAACACCACCGTAAGGCCGACCCACTAGCATTCCCGCCGATGTGTCTACTGCGGACGTTCCCGTGCTGCCAAACTCCTCATCTACTTGTGACAAGCAAGACAGATCATGTGGCAGTAGCCATGTCTCTTGAAGAGCAAGTATGTCCACTTCCTTGCATAAAGATCTAACTCCCTGCATTGACCTCTTAAGCGACTTACAATTAAACGAGGTAAGGACGGCGTTATGTATAATAGTGTCATTTGTCACTGCCATTAGATTGAGTTTTTATTTACTACCTCAACCCGTACCGGATCGTCCATATTATTCTTAACATGGACAAAACGACGGTAAATAACACCTTCAGGCCAAAAGCGGTCATCTAGGAACATCTTCAGTTTGTGTTTTGGCACAAACAGTTTGTACGCATTGTGTTTTTCATTCCTAATCTTTAGTTTTATAACCGTAACATTTTCCTGTGATTTCCTGCATATATAATCAGTTATATGTTGCTCGCTAGTTTCTTTATGAATGTTGGTTATAAAGAGTGGTATTTTACTACCCGTAGCCGCTTTAAAGTTTATTTCGAGACTATCCGAACCACGCGCCATCCTACCTAAAGGTTTATTTTGCCTCTTTGTTGCCTTTTTATTTACCACTGTAGTCCACTTGTCAACTTGCATACCATGATTTTCTATTGGTTTTGTTTGCATAACACACTCCGCGTCCACGCTATTGTTTACGTTTACCAAGGATTTACGCAATGACGGTGATTCATCGCCGCTGCCGGTACAAACAGTTGATCGCTTCGAAGTAGTATCTATCGCGGGCAAAACAGGTTTTTGTATCGTGCAATGGCGCGTAGGTAAACAACTTTGCTCGCTTTTTTCGGAAGCGGGTACTTTTGTGACATTAGTGGGATTTTTTCCGATTTGATCATTTTTACTGATTGTTTCCTCATTTTGGATACTTAAATCGTAATCAGCATGTTGTACAAAACCCATAGGGCCACTATCATACTCAAAACTGTTCATCAAACCAGCCCCTCTTTTTTTCGTAACGTTCCTATTTGAATATTTATCGTTACTTAACGGCAACTTATTTCGATCATCAATTTTCGATTCAATCTGAGCTACCCATTCCTTTGTCACGTAGCTGTCCTTTATATGCCTCAACTCGCTTTGTAAAACTAGGATATCCTTCAATGATTTAGTTGCATCCAGGTGATCAAAGCTAACCGGTGGCAGTTTATATAGATCTCTTGCCACAAAAATAGGTGTCTTATCTGGATCAACGCTTTTAAATAATTGAATGATATCATCAACATCTCGCTGGGACTTACCCTCGCGTTTCCTAGTTTTCTTATGGGAAGACAGGGATACAGCGTCGAACAACAATGTTTTTGCTTCTTCGATTTCAACACTCGTGAAAGCCGTTACACAAACACGCACAAGACCGTCCTCGTCCATCACCTGGATCTTATTTTGGATGAAAGCAAGGATTTCGCTGATGATTATATTACAACTGTTGCACTTAACAACACTCGACATCGTTTATATTTTATTTAATTACACTCGTTCGCGCTAGACATGCGTCGGCGTTGCCGCCATACTTGGAACTGATGATGGTGTTAAAAAGTTAGTAAAATAATGAAAAATCTTGATCTAGTTTAATTTAGGTTTGTTGGAATAAAAGTCAGATAGAGAAATAACGTTTTTTATTACAATAAATAAGCCCATTGAGAACGTAGCCGACCTGCGTGAACGCATTTCTCAAGCAGCTGAGGAGATCAACTCTTGAAGATATGCCCGACTAATAAGTAGATCTTTTTTAAGAAGATGTAGGGCTTGTATTGAGGCTGATGGTAAACAATTTGAACATTTATTGTAATAAAAATGTTTTTTCATTATTTTACTAACTTTTTTTCACTTTAATAAAAGTGGTGTCACTATCTGTCTCGCTCACTCATGGCAAACATACCCACTATCCATCTCTCTCATCATTTTGCCTTAAAATTAAGAACCTACCTAGAGCTTGTGCGAATCAAAAACATTTTAACTGAGATAGCAAAAATCGGGTTACTTGAGGTTTTAATTTTTTTACTCTTTGTTATTGTATGGAACTAACAAGTATTGTACCATTTTAGAATTCTGATTAAATGCGCCAACTTTTAATGCCACTTGCCAAGGCACTCTAGTACAATTTTTTTAAAGGAGGGCCTATCAAAGTCGACGAATCTTGAAAATTTTAAATTCGTAGTTTAACGAATAGTCTCAATTCTCGGAAACTTGAGGCAATCGTGTCATTATTTTTTATTGGGATTCTAGAAATTTTATTTAGGATTACGTTTCCAAAGTTTAATTGAACAAAAATAAAAAAGAATAACCACAATAACCGAAAAATGGTACAGTTTGATCAAATTTCTAGGTTTTTCTTAAAATGCCCATAATTTTCAAACTGCATGGGATAGATTTTTTTTTATATGTTTCTCGTGATGGTTATGATCAATCCTGTCCCCCCGTTTCGGTTTGACGTTGAGTTCTGGGACACCCTGTATATGTGGTACACATAATTATTTAACTTTCACGATGACTTGACCTTCTGTGATTTCGATACTCTGTGACGAGACTAGGCGAGGCAAACCGTGGTGGCGGCGCACACAACCGCACATTTTCTGTTGCATGCGGGTAGCGGAGTGGCGCGGAGAAGGGGTCGTTAGCTCCGCCCAAATGCTCAAGGTTATCGGCATTAATACAGGCCTTAAAGTGGGAAAAAAATGAGATAGGAATCATTATACAGTGTTTTTGAAGGTTTCACTTCTACCACGTTTGAATGTGAATTGCACATATGCTGTTTTTTAAATTACTTTTTTTTATTATTATTTTATAATAAACATTATGTAATAACAAGATTTGGTGCTACAGTTAGGATCGTCTCCGTGCGAGGGAATTCCCAAACGGTTAATAGCACCCAAATGCCATTTTGTATACCTACCTACATATTAAAATGGTTAAAAGCATATTCCTACTGTTCGGACACAGACCTCTTGGTCAGAGGGAGTGGGTCGTGCGTGTTAGTAACTTGATGAATGTCACAGGCCTTCGAAAGTTTGGTTCTAATCTAGGACATGTCGGTTACCTAAAAAATATCTTCCTTTACCATTTTGAGAGCAGTGGTGATGAAACAATTTACACAAACTTTACTTTGTGTAAATTGCTAGCCGATATGAACCCACGACCTCGACTCTTAATTCCAGGCAGATATCAATGTGCTGCCACTGGTCAATGTTTATTTGTTAATTGTTCAGATGAAATCTGACAAAAAAATAGATTTATCTTGCGGTAGTAATAATCAATCATACAAGTTTTTAACCGCTGGAGTGTCGTAAGATGGAGATCCACTGCATTAAATTTTTCATGTCAAAGGTGGTATTATTTTGTCTGATATTAAAGAATGATGTCAAATAGAAAAAACTGGAGAGAGATACATACAATTAGAAACATTTTTGAGAATTGTTGGACATGGCGGCTTCGCAGTTGCGATAGCTGTCACACGTGTCAGAGAGATTTAATTTTTTCATTTAAGTAATGGATTTTAGTACGTGAATATAATTTTAAAAGAGTCAAACTCAAACTCAAAGTGAGGGTTTTCTGAAATGACGTTCGCTAGGTGGCAGCACTGACACGTCAGGTCCAGGCATCTGTCAAAGAGCCTATATTTTCTTTAGTCATGACTGAATGATGAATGAATGAACGAATTGAATGATGAAAGTCATCGTATATTTTATATTGGAAGACCTTTTGTCACAGTGGTGCCAACTGGTGTCGTAAATTTTCACGAAAACCCTCATTAAACCATTTACAGGCACTTTTGAATTGTCAAAGCGTAGGTACCTATGGAGAAGAACGGGCAAGAAACTCCATGGACACTCTTTTTAAATGATATTTTACAAAAATATTAGTTACATCATTACTTTTGATTTTAAAATTATATAATGTGAGAACGATGTAAAAAAATTAATAAAAACGTAAGTGTTAAAAGCGTCCAGAGTACAACAAATAGTACTTAACAAATTACAATCCAAAAATAAATTAATTAAAAATAAGCCGAGGCAGCTAACTGATGACCAGCCCCAACTGACGGCGCCCGTTCACGAACATGACGCATAAATCAGCACCATTTAGCTCAACCATTTTGAAGGGAGCTAAATGATCTAACACACACGCCACCGTCAGCGAGACATTTGAGTGAGCATGACATACTATCAGCTGCCAGGGCACATTCGAGTCAATGAAAGACATATTATTACCCGGTAAATGGTAGCTATAGGGTACATAGTACTCACATCTGTGCTAGGGCTTTCAATACCGGTATTCCGGGATCCCGTAATACCGTGATCACGGATTTTATTTTGGCCTTTTAGAATACCGGTATTGACGCCCCAATACCGTGATTACGGTATTACAAACATTAGGTCTGAAAATTATGTGATCTTATTCTCACACTTGTTTTCTTCAGCGCAAGCGTCCCGCTGTTATCTTAAGCTCACCCTCCCGCACCCCGCCTGAGACAATGCCCGAAATCGAGCTGTATTTATGTGTTGTTTTTGTCACTATTGTCAGTCAGTTTCGCAAAGGCGACGGGATAACGCGTATATAATTACTTTTAAATTTAATTACTGTTTTTCAGAAATTGCTATTAACGCTTGATTTATTTTGTTACTTGTTTAGTTTTAGATTCTGACTGTTTTTTTATTACATAATTATTAATAATGTTACTAAAATGATTGCTAGCTACTTAGCTAGTTAAGCTATACTTAACTTACTTGCATTTCTACAAAATAATGATACCTATGTTGATTCTTGATTTATTTTCTTACTTGTTTCGTTTTAGATTTTTTTATTGTTTTTTTATAACTTAATTATTAAGAATGTTACTAAAATGATTACCAAATGATTGCTACTAGCTAGTCAAGGTATACTTTACTTACTTACATTTCTACAAATAATGATACCTATATTGATTTTTACATGAGACATGATGACATTTAGGTAATAATAAGAAATATATTTTTTTTATATTGTGCAAACAAAGTCTATGTGAAATGCCTTCCTGCAAAAATAGTAGATTCAGTTTAACTTTTCATTATGTTCCTAATTCCTAGTCCTACTTAAATAATCAACCAATACGAAATTATTATAAAAGAATTAAGAAAGCTATGTATAACGTATTTATTTTAGTATGTTCAATAAATAAGAACAATACTGATTTGGAAATACAAAAAGGCGTATTTTATTGGTTTTATTAATGTCCTAAATGAACTTGCGTTCAATACCGGACAACCGGTATTGATACCGGGATCACGGTATTGACTTTTTCAATACCGGTATTGATACCGGTATTGAAAAAATCCGGTATTTGAAAGCCCTAATCTGTGCTATGCAGTTATACAATACAAAGGAAATTGATTTTATACATTGCAAAGATAGTCTTACAATCTTCATGTGCGAGTGTCCATGGAGTTTCTTGCCCGTTCTTCTCCATAGGTACAGACGCCAGCACATCAAGTTACTACAATCTGTCAGATTTCTTTAATAGATTTTCAACTTTATCACTAAGGCATAAGGTTCAAAGTTGATTGCGAAAATTTGACAGTTTCGGGTAGGTTGATGTGCTGGCGTCCGTACCTACACTTTGGAATGGGCAACATATTTTCTGACTGACCGACTTCTTGACAATTCAAAAGTGCCTGTAAATGGTTTAATTGAAATAAATGCTTTGAGTTTGAGTTTGAAATTGGCAAAATTGTGGTGTTTATTCCACAGGGGCCATTAATCAAGAGTTGAAGTTGAGTTAGTTACATACAATTAAGATTTGGCATCAGCAGTATTCGTAGATATCTACGAATGGTGCCCAATGATCTTTGCCACTGACCTGTAATAAACGAGTACGCTTTTTTAATCATCTGATAACTTTATTCGAGGAATAATTTTGAAAATTTGACAGTTATTTCATACAAAAACTGTCAAACGTCAATTTTATTCTTCGAGAAAAATCAGCCCTAAAAAATATACTAAAAGAAATGACAGTTGTTTTGACTTTTAATTTTTTGTTTTTATTTAGTCTGGTAAACCTTAAATATCTAATGTCAAATAATTTAGTTCTTCGCTATGGCTTCCTCCTATTCATATCCTGAATTATTTTTGGCGGGTTTTATATTTACCTTGCCATTTTTATATGAAAAAAGTAATCTATTTCGATATTATTTGAAATTTTTTCTCTACTACGCTTATGTGTTAACAACATGCACGGTGCTCTTGCCCGTAGTGTTAATTTATCCTCGCGACGTAACAAACCTAATGTAAGATATCGATTTATTTATTATTTCGTGTTCGCTATTAATTATTCACTAATATCGTGTAATGTGTAGTATTTATGTGAATCGTTTTTTTTTTCTACAGAGTTGCTTCCAGATTTTGTCGTTATGCCTCACAAATAGTAGGTATAGAATGGGAATTGCGGGGGATGGAACATTGGAATACCGAGCAATGTTACATTGTTATATCTAATCATCAAAGCTCGTTAGATATATTAGGTAAAATCAATTTTAAAATTCATTCTACTACAAATTTAATTGCTACGTTTTTCTATATTTAATGCTTTCTCATTACATACCAGGTATGTTTGAAATGTGGCCTCGCATGAAGCGGTGCACTGTCGTGGCAAAGAGACCATTGATGTTCACTGGTGCTTTTGGATTTGGCGCCTGGCTGTCCGGTCTTGTATTTATTGACCGGTTAAGAACTGAGAAAGCTCGCCAACTCATGAAGGATGCAACTGCACGAGTCATTAAAGAAAAAGTATGAGTATCTCCATAATCATGATTTTGTTTTATAATTAATTTATAAAAACTTAATGTTCCCAACCTTTTTTCTAGACAAAGCTTTGGATATTTCCTGAGGGGGCAAGATACAACAAAGGCAGTATACAATCTTTCAAGAAAGGTGCATTTTATTTAGCTATTGATGCTCAGATACCAATAATGCCAGTTGTCTTTAGTCAATACTACTTCCTAGACAGCGAGACTAAGACATTTGAACCAGGTTTGTTCATTTATTGTTAAACATATAATCTCAAATACTCTGAAAAACACTGAAGTATTTCATTAAAATAATTACAGGAAAGGTGGTCATCACAACATTGCCTCCCATACCAACAAGTGGAATGACACGTAATGATGTTGAGACTTTATCAGAAATGGCCCGCCAACAAATGATTGATGTTTTCCATGAGAGTTCCAAAGATCTAGTTATGCAAAAGAAAATTGCTATTTAAACACTTTCCTAACCCACCTTACATTCCATTGATATAAAACTTTAAAAGTTATTCCTAGAATCTCATCCTAGTAATTAAGAGCTATTTGTTTTTCTTTTTAAACAATTATTAGGTACCTTTTTGTGACTGGGAATGTAACATTTTTTCGAATGTGAGGTATTTGTAATGTGTCAAAACATGTACATAAATATTAAAGTGTACATGTTGTGATATTTGAAGACAAGTGCCAATCATTCACATTAGAAAGTTAACTTTACTCCAAGAAGCCATAAGTTAGTTGTATAAATTGTAGTTATACATTCCTTTTGTAAACATTTTATCTAGTCATGTTTTTCCTTTATTGCTTAGTCAAATGTGTTGTTGAATGTAGTTAATAAGAGGACTATTTCCTATACTTTACTAGTCATATATTTTATAAGTTGTACTTACCATTTAGTTGACTGACATAATACCAAAATGTTTGATGTTTTTTGCCCTTTAGAATGTTCTAATCATAAGTATTATAAGATAATAATATTGTAGGTAATGTAGTATGTCAACAATAAAAATTATAAATGGCTTTTAAATTCAATCAGGCAATAAAATTTGGAAAAAATTATGAGGCTTCGTCACAATACAAATACACAACAGGTCTTTGCTAGGACCGTGTGAAACAAACGCATCAAGAACGCGAGCTAATTGCACTATCAGCTTAAAAAAAATTTGTTCTTGCATACACATTTCATGCAAGAATATTGGTGCGATGCATCGCATTTTGCGCCAAGCATTCACTTTGATTAGGTACTAGCATAATAAATGCCACATGACAAATACATAACTTAGATTTTGCCTAAACCTTTTTTTTGGGGGTGTGATATCATAATAAAACAAATTTATAGAATCTTAGATAAATATTTATTTGGCTAAGCCAATGAATCTGTATGTATTGCAATGTAATTTATTGTTTGGGCTGTGTTTGTTAAGATAGGTACCTAAGTGTTTTTTAATGTGAGGTTGTGAGTTATAGTTTCACCTAATATGAAGATTAAAGCAATTATGAACATGAGGCAATTAAAAAAAAATGTATAACACCAATTACTTTGCGCGATATAGTAAACTTCATGTGACAAAATTGTATGGATAAATTGGCGTAAATAAGTACTTACGTACTTTCAGATTTTAGTAGCAATTATTAAGTGTCGAGATATTGGAAAATAGATGAAAGCCAATTGCCAGTCTGAAAGGCTTTAGTTTACTAAAAGGAAAACTGAAAATAAAAGAATATCAGGCGAGTGTGCCTGCTATTCTTTTAATTCTATTTTATCTCTCCAGGATGGGCTTCGAAAGACTTCGAGCATTATTAATCGAAGCCTAATGAGGACAAATTAAAGTATTGCTTACTTAAAATCTTCGCAAGTACCTACTACCATTTAGATAAGTAAGTATTGTTTTACAGTCAGTGCATAAAATATCCAATAATCAAATCTGTATAATAATGTATACAAAAATCATTGACATAATTTACATGTTTTGTACTAGCTTGTTACAGGTACCTATAAAATTTTGGGATACATTAATATTCTAGTAAAATTGAGATGTGATCCGATAGTATGTACATTGCAAGAGAAGAGCGAATAAATAATTGCACATACGAAATAAACAGTTTTTACTACCTACCGTATTTAACCATCATCACAAAAGCGACATTTCATGTTAATTGTCTATGAATAATGTCATCAGTATTATTTTCGACTCTAACACTACTCTTCGCTTGTAGATTTCTTGTATAATAAATTAAAAATCCCATAAACATTGTAACTGCAAAATTTCGGTTCTCTATTAATCATTCCAACCCTCACCCCAGCCTTCATTCTCATCAATATTTTCATCTGGAACAAATTCTAATTTGCTGCTTACATTTTGTGTATCGCTATTTTGAGAAATATTTACAATGCTCGGCTTTTCTATTACAGGCGTCATATCAGCAAAAAAATCGAATTCTTCTGTATTATTTTTAGGATCGTATTTTTGATTTTTTATGTCTAGTTCAGAAATATCTAAGATATTCTTTTTTGCTTCGATTGCAGCTTTTTGCAATAACGTCGTTCTTGATTCGGAAACAACTTTCGTTTTTATGTTTGAAGTAAAAGTACTTTTTTCATCTACAGTCTGGATATGAACTAACTTTTCATGTGTACTATCTTCATCTAAAATTGGAGATGCACTTTTTGTTGTTAAATGGCGATTATTATCCCAGTCGCTCCAGTCATCTTCACTGCCTCCTTTCTTTGTATGTAATTCTGTTGCTAGAATCTCATCTATGGATTCTCCACCAACTGGAGAAGGTCTTTCATTTAACGTTAATGACTTATCAAAAGGAATTAACTCGTTTCTATCGTCACTTTCGTATATCTCTCCAGAACATGGCAAATCCCGCAAAGACTTACTTGGTAGATATACACGAGTTTCAGTTACTGGACTGGCTGCTACCAACAAAGGCTTTGTTTTTGAATTTGGTCTGCCATCTGAGAAAAATTTCGATCTCTTTCCTCCTATGACAGTACCAGCTCCTAATATTGGTACCAATTCACTTAAACATATTAGAGTTGCTGCCACTAAGCTATCATCTATATCCTTGATACCCAAAAGTAACTGCAACAAGAAAAAAAAATGTTATTCAATTATGGTCAATACTACAGAAACATTCTTGTAGCTTGCTTGCAGCTTGAATGCTTCTCAATATTTCTCAATTTTTATTTTCTTTCCAATGGTATTCATTTATAATGTTTAATAAGTGGATCAATTAATAACCTCTGGAAGAATGTGTTGAGAGAGCTCTTCATGTGAAAATACATGAACAAACTTGGAAAAGTGTCTTAAAAGTAGCATCCTGATTTGACTGTCTCTCACTCCAAATAACTGCATTAGTCTGGGTTTAATATGTTCCTTGAACACACCAAGACTGAAAAATCCTGGCACTTCTCCATTCGGTATGCGGTCTGGAATTTAAAGCCGATATAATTATTTAAGTTTTAATAATCCTTAAGTGGTTAGTCTTAGCAGGATCATTACCATTTTTTGGTTTGAGAATGAAAGGAATGACATCTCTTCTTGCTGTTTGGTCTAACATTGTAAGTCTGGATAGTAAAAGACCTCCTAGTTGCTTTGCCACAGTTTCTTCATCATAACATTTCAGATTGTCCAAAATATTAGAAAAAAACTGGCTCTTTTCCTCTTCTGAATTTAAAGGGAGGAAATTAAGAAATTTATAGATTGAAATAAATTCATGATTGAAAAAATTGTGCTGCAATATGTCTGATAAGTTGGGTCTTTTGGCAGGATTTTGATGCTGCATGTAATCTCTACAATATTTCTTGAATTCTTTCAAATGAGGTACTTCATCTGAAAATAAAGCAAGTGATTATACATAAATTGTTAATGGCAAGAACAAAATAAATATGTTATAAAAATATGAATTTAGTCTATACCATCTTTACAGTCCTTGAAAACATCATCAACCAATACAGCAAATGCATATTGATCCACTTTCGTAGTAATCTCATAAGAATCTTCATTTGGATCAACTGCTTTATCATACCTAAAATATGACAAAAATTTTAAATATTGTTTACACATAATTGAAAAAACAAAACTTACTCAAATGTTTATAAATTCTTGGTAATTTTCTCAAACTGTGGGCTATCAGTATAAGAGATTAATTATGCATACTATACTTTAAATTCTACCTGTGAATCCTGGTATGTCTCAAATAAGCTGCCGTCAGCTCAGCAAACTGGCATAGATATTGCAGTCCTCCCAGCTTCCACTGTCCATCTCCAGTCACATATATTGCTGACACACTCACATTATTATGGGACATACCAGCCTATAAATAGGATGATTAAAGTTTAATAAAAAGTAAATTAGAAGTCATGTTAAATGCAATAAGCACAATAAATTGAAACTTAATTGATGAAAATATTATTTTCTCAACTTTTGCAGGTAGGATACCCATAGTTTCATATTAAATTTGAATAAATACAAACCTGTTCGTGAATAAACACTAAAGCTCTTAAGATATTATTGAGTCCTATGCATATCTGAAGCGGAGTTAAAGACTGTAGAATATGTGACAATGGCTGCACAAATTCAGTGGCTAAATGCAGAGTAGAACGTTGTTGCCAAGCAGAAATATACCGAACTATGCATGGATGACGGTACTTCAGAAGATTCTACAAAGTAATTAAAAACATTATCGACTAACTACAAACATAAATCAAGTTTCATTATACGATTTGAAAACGTACATTCGAAAACTTTTCCAGTGGTGTCGAAATTGACCAAAGCGGACCAACCGCAGCTTCTCCCTTAAAAACTGAAACTGAGCCATCACCTTTTAGGCTGAAATACCTGCAACTATCTTTTATTGTGGCCTGATAGTGGCACCAAAAATCTGTTATCTCTATTGCTTTTTCTTCAATTTCTAGGCCACTTAACTGTGAAGTGTCGTTACCCATCATTTAAGATTTTAGCTTTATACATATGTATATCATTGGAAATTTTTAAATTTGAAGTACAAATTAGAACTTCGAAATTAATAATACTGCGAAACAAGAAACAACAAAATCTATGCAAAATGTTCAACGTGACATTTTGAAACTTTTTTTTTTATTTTTTTTTTTAATATTAGTTTTATGGACTGGTTGCTAAGACCTTTTAGCCACGTCTTTGTTTACATTTTGAAACTCAGTCAGTTTCACCACAGAGTAATTTATTCCGCTAGGAGTATATGTGTACTGTGGTCACTGACTAAATCCTACTTCCTATTATCCTACTAATCACACTAATATTATAAAGGGGTGCGCCAAAGTTCACCTAAATTAACTCCGATAATTGGAAATCCGAAAATGGAAATCCGAAATTCTTCCTAACATTTTTCATCCTAATAATCACAATTCCTAACTACTCCGTCTCTAATGTTCATAATTCCGAAGCATTCAACTTCATAATGTCAGTAGCAATAAACATCTATTATACTTTTATTTGTTTTCCTATATTTTCTCAACATAACCATCTTTTACACTATTATTCAAAGTCATATATTTTTTGTTTAGATATCTTTTTATTCATAATAATCAGTATTATATACCTACATTAATTTTGCGTAACTTTATTTTCACATAACATTTATAACATAAATAAGAATAATGGGATCCCTTCTTTTCGCATAATATTCTTTTTCCTTTGGCATAACGATTTTGGCATAATTTGTTTTGCCATAATAATACTTTGCCATATTAGCCGAGCTCGGCTCAATTACGCCCTCGCCTTCGGCTCGGGCTGAAATTCCGCCTCGCATGTTATCACTAATATCGTATACTATTATGAGTGTGTTGTATTTGCCTATTCTGTGGACGCATGGATGTCATTTAATTTTGTCAGATAAACAGATAGTTGAGACTGTCACTTGTCCAGTCCAGACTGCCACAAAAAGGTTACATGTTCTGTGCTTGCCACTGTAAAGGCAGGTCTGTCAATGTCAAATGTTTTCTAATTTTTAGGTACTATTCGTACAAAATGGCATCGAGTTTACTCAAAAAAGCTATCTTCTCCAATCCTGCCACTGTGCGGAAGACGTTTGGAATAATTTGCAATGCTACACGAAACCGTAAGAATACCAAAGCTGTGCTTGTTTGTAATAATTATTTAAACAGTGTTGTGACTGTTACGTCATTTCATTTTAGATTGGAACTATCAATACATGCCCGGTCCGTATCCTAAGACCCTAGAGGCGCGAGAGGCTGCGGCAAAAAAATATGGCATGACTATTGAGGAGTATCAGCCCTATCCCGAGCATATGGGTTACGGTGATTACCCAAAACTACCTGACATTGGAGAGGATTCTAGGGATCCACACTACCCTTATGATAATCCAGAATTGAAGAGAAACTTCAATGAACCTGTAAGTTTTAAAATGCACTTTTATTATTTGAAACTGTTGGTAATGACTAGTCCTTTAAATTATATTTATTCATTTTCAGATAAATGCAAGAATGGAAATATTTGGTGGTGACCGTTATGACCCTTCCGCGAAGAGAAGGTTCTCACTGATGCACCAGTGGTCATGGTTTTTGGGTGTAGTTGGAGGATCTCTTGCATTGTTCTTCTTCCTGGAAGATTATAAAGTAGGAAGGCCTGTTACAGCTAAGCAATACCCATCAAGCGGACCTCACTATTCATTTGGCAGTGCTTAGTAAAACAGATGAAAATTGTTCTGGTCTATTCAATTTAGAATTATTATTTAAAAAAATAGTTTCAATATAACAAAATGAGTTTAAACTTTTTGTTTTTTATTCTAACAATCATCAAGTCAATATTTTTGTAGGATTGCCTATTGATTTTGCGGTTTATTTACAAACAATTATTAAAGTTAAGTGACATTTAATTGTACATGTAGTGGTAGCTAATCACTACATAAGCAACATTTATGAATAAAGCTGCGCCCCGCGGTTTCACCCACAAGTTTCGATCCTGTGGGAATATTAGGATAAAAAGTAGCCTATATGTTAATTCAGGGTGTCAGCTACTTCCATACAAAATTTTATCAAAATTGGTCCAGCCGTTTGAGTGTGAAGAAGTAACAAACATATAAACACATTCTCAACTTTCGCCTTTATAATATTAGCATGATGTGATGGGAATAATATGTATAAATTCACTATCTAGAAATTTTTGCCACAGGTCACAGCAAACCATTTCACATATTTAGCTATGACATGCATGCAAACAAAAATAGTGGAAAGAACAAAATCAAAACAAAACATTGCTTATATAAGTACTATAATACTTGAATTAAATATATGATTTCCATAAAATTATCTTACAATTTCTCCTCTCAATCATCAGTAATATGTGTAAAGTAGAGGTTCCTTGCTGACTTATTAATCTGTACAAAGCAGGGGACTATGTAACAACTGTAGAATGTGTCATTTTGTAGTTTCTACCTACCATAGCAAAAGGCTTTACAAAATCAGTAAAAAGAATTAAATTACACTTGCTGGTCCTAGCCTGCAAATATTTGTTGCTCGACAGTTTTAAATGGAGCTTATAAACTTCACAGAATGTGCAAAAATATGCAATTTGTTTAAAAAAAAATACTGCAGAAAATTTAATGGTAGTCAGATTATGGTAAGGCCTCAGAAGGTTAATTTTATTAATATAAATTATTTACAATGTAAGATTTCACTTATAAATACTAGTAAAATATTCATCTTCCAAGTCATAGAGATCCGCTGCTATGTCATCACGGAGAGACATTAGTTTCTGGTCACATTCTAGTTGTTTTGTGCGGAATAGTTTCGAGTTTTGTGTTATAGCCTCGTTGACTGATGGGAAATCGTTCAGTATCAAATATTGTTTTATGTCTGATACCAGCTTCATCAAGGATTCACCAGCTCTTACTGAAACATAAACAAACATGTTAGTTTTTTTTGCCTGATATTGTGTCCCACTGCTGGGCAAAGGCTCCCGTTTCCTTCCAAACCTATGTCTTGTGCGATCTCTGGCCACGAGGGAAGTTAATAAATTATAATTATTGGCAATTTGAATTTTAAAATGATAAAAATGAGAAAGTTTTTGGTGCAAACTGCTGATTTGGTTTTGCACATTTTTCTATAATGAAGTAATAGACAGACCCAAAATATATGCTAATACTTGTCTACTTACACATAACTACCATACCTCTATAAGTTCAGTCATATCTAGAGTTCACATCACTTTGCATACTTGTTGTTAAATAATAAGAAAGTTAAAACTTACCAATGTTGGCAGCCCGGACTTGCATCTCAAATGTATCTTGTTCAATCTGTGTCATTCTATTCAGTTGGGTTTCATTTTCTAGTTTTGCAAGTTTTATGATTTCTACAAATAGAAACAAAATGAATAATGAGCAGGCACAGACACCAATGCTGGTTAGTGTATTTAACATACTTAGTCAGAAGGCATGGGACTTTAACATAACTGGCGAAATATAGGTATACTATAGATACACTTCTATCTAACCATTTGGGGGAATGCCGGCGTGATGTTATGTTAATCAAAAGACAAGGGCTTTTATTTCATCTACTTTTGAGCATGATGCTTCTTACCTTCAAAGTTTTCTAACATACTCTTAACATCTTCTTTTAATCGGGTTGTATATGATTTTAGCAATGCTTCCTTATTTTGGGGCAAATTTCTTTGCATTTTGATTTATTTTGCAGCTTCTTTTCGAATTTCGGACAAGGCAGCAAATTAAAACAATTTCTTTGACAGATTTCTGTGCAATTTTGACATTTACGACAATCGATCTTTTTTTTTTGGAATTTTATAACCTGGTAACTGGACTTTTAGGTCAAATCTTATTTTTAATTTTTTTTTCGATAATCAATCGATACCATAGCCGCATTCCGAATTAGCTATAATCGCTCACAGCACTCGCATCACCTTGTATTACGATTGATTATGACAGCTGAGAGCCGTCAACAATTCGGAACGCTCGTGAACGCACTCACAGTGCTTACTCAATGTAAAAACGACATTATTACAGTATTTCTTTGTATAAACACCACATTTCTTCTTCTTTGGTTAGGTGGCGACTGTCAGCCAGAAGCACAATTTCGAAAATGTCACGTTGCATCATAACTTATGATGATGCAACTCAAAACAAAACACACACTGACACACACTGTCATCTATAAGGCATGGTCGGCGTTATCGCAAGACGGCGCATGTCATGATGTTATCTATTCACGGGACATCGTTATCGCGCTCACGCTAATTCGGTACGGGTTTAAGCACCCTCAATCGATTACATTCCTAACTCGGAACGCACCTCGTACCGATTTTTTTTTATTCACCCGAAGGGCAGGGTGTAGTCTTTCGACCATACCGCCTCGTCTTCCGTGTAGAATTTCTTATGTGGTAAGTAAACAATAATGTCTTTCGTTTATATAGGTACTCATTCATCATCAGCCTGTAATATTCCCACCGCTGGGACACAGGCCTCCGCGGCATAGGTACTCATAGGGTTCCGTACCCAAAGGGTAAAAACGGGAGCCTATTACTAAGACTCCACTGTTCGTCTGTCTGTCACCAGGCTGTATCTCATGAGCCGTGATAGCACTGATAGCTAGACAGTTGAAATCATAGATGATGTATTTCTGTTGCCGCTATAACAACAAATTCTAAAAGCAGAATAAAATAAATATTTAACGCCGAAAAAACACGTTTGTTATATGGGGGTTCCATAATTATAACAAACGTGTTTTTTCGGCGTTTTTGTCTTGTGGTACGGAATCCTTCGTGTGCGAGTCCGACTCGCACTTGGCCAGTTTTTAATCTTGACAAATTAGTGTTCTGAGTTAGTCTTTTGAAATACAGTAGGTACAGCAGTATAGTTATCCTTGAATGGTATGAATAAGATATAAGTAGGTAGTTGATGCGCCAAACATTTACACAAAAACATGTTGTTCGTCAATGTATCGATCCGTGTTTGCATTGTCCTGTACGAATGTTGCAACATGTCCCCTACATGTTTCGATATTTACTGGCTTATTTGGAAAACACAAAATCTTGCACTAAACTTGCTAAGACAAGTTTCAAAACAAAAACTAAAAAACAAATGCTGCCTGGTAATAAAAACTAAGGACTTGCGCCAACCAGACTGTTTGGTTATTTCTTTTATTTTAGTATGGAAATGCAGAAAACAAGCACGTTACAAACTAAACAATGTAAAACTACCGTTCATAATAATATTAACGTATAATCTTGTGGAGCACAACTTAACGTGCTTATTTTCTGCATTTTCATTCTAAAATAAAAGAAATAACCAAACAAATGATGAGGGCGCTACTCTGATTTACAACACTTTGTTTTTTTTTGGGATTATAGGCAAATAGAATTTATTCTCGCTATAATGCTGGTTACAGTGGTTACATACAGCGATTTCAAAATCTCACGTCCACACACAAATTTTTAATCGCTAACGACAAATCTGCCGTCAAAATCTGTGTGCAGACCAAGGTGCAGACTTGAGATTTTGAAATCGCCGGCGACTAGTATGGCTATGGCTGTAATCTTCGGAACTACTGATTCGATCTTGAAAATTCTTTCACTAATGAGAAGCTACATTATCCCTGAGCATGCTCTGTGTGGCTGCGTATTTACTTAGCTTAACCATGTGCGAGTGGCACTAAGTTATATTCCCGGGTAAATCCTGAAAATAAGTTCGACAGGTGTACACTTGTACAGTCCACAGAGCATGTTGGTACAGTCTCAGTTGGTCTCAGTCCTGTGAAACTCCGAACAAATTATTTTTTAAGGTGATCTGAAGGTATTTGTATCCTTCTTTAGTCAACATTCAGAAACACGCAGAATGTCAGGATGACCAACATTACACTCCGAAGTGACCATACAAACAAACATCCAGTCCATCAAAAACTCTGACCTGAATATACAAATAGAGGTCAGTGATCAAAAAGTACTCTGTGATGCAATCACAGTCAGTCTCAGCATCTCCGCTAGGAGACACTAGGAGCAAGGAGTGAGTAAATAATGTTCCTTGCACTGACTACATGCTGTGACTGCACGTTTGTCTGACTGCCAGTCAGTCTAGTAGTCTGTAGTAGTTTATTCGACCCCGTGAAACTCAAGTGTTGTGGAATAAACAAAAATAACACATTTGAAGTACCTATTCTGTATTTTGAGGCGTTATTCATTTTTATTTGATAAAAGTATCTATCTGATAAAATCATTATAACGGAAGAGTTATTTTGAAAGTTGAACTATTTACTTTGTTTCGAAAATCTAGCATATTCTTTTAGACGAAGAGCGTTAATATTGATGAATCCAGTACTATCTTCAGGCGAGAAACCTCCGGCAATATCCATCGAAACCAGATCTTTGTTATACAAGCTCGCTGAGCTCTTTCTCGCTAATATGGTAACTGTAATATAGAAAACAAAGGTTTATTAGGCAATATGTTGAAATAATGAATTAAACAGTGTAGATGATTGCAACTTGCCATTTCCTTTATATATTAGGACTGTAACCATTCCATTTACAGTTTCTTGAGACAACTCTAAGCATTTTCGCGTGTAGGCGGCTTCAGGTGAAAACCAAAATCCATTATAAACGAAATCAGCCATTTTATCCTGAAGATATTTCTTAACTCTGTAGAAATAACAAATTCATTAGTTACCCGACTGCGCCAGATGTATGATTTCTGTATAGGTATATATTTCTGTATGTATGATTTCTTTGGCACGCTCTGTAGCCTAAACAGTTTGAGAGGTGCCGTTAGATTCGTCTTAGTTGTGAGAGTGACACGGGTATATCAAAATTGAAAAAATAAAATGGCCGATTTTTGGCGCCATATTTCGTCTTCAAAACAGTGACAGTGACAAATCGTAAGAAAGACATACCAAGAATTAAATTGTCTGTGAAATCTTTCTTTGTAAAACAAAAAGCTGGAAAAATTTAAATTACCTACTTTATTTCCAGCTTTTTAGTTTATAAATGTGAAAGGGACCCATACCATTTTATTATATTTAATTTTAAATGAGCTTGTTTTAGCTTTTCAGTTTTTTTAACTTAAGTTTCTTACCGCAGTCGGGGTTTTTTTTTATTAAGTAAGTACTTGTTTTTATCCTAATTTTTATTTTGGAATAAAAAAAATATTCGCGTGTTCATTCAGGTATGCTGTGTTACCTCAAAACTTCTTTGTCGAGAGCGTAGGCCTCCAAATCTACATGGGCAACGTGAAGAACCGTCCCCGCAGGTGTCTCGTATAGTCCCCGGGACTGTAGGAATAGTACATAATTTCAGGTTTGCCGATAGCTTTGTTTAATACATTTTTCTAGTCAATTAAGAAAAAGCGGTAACCTTCAATCCCAGGAATCGATTTTCCACAATGTCGATACGTCCAACTCCGTGCTGGCCACCCAGCTTGTTCAGGGTTTCCACTATAGCTAGTGGATCGGTCAGCACAAGAGACTTCTCGTGCCCGCTAGGGATCCGAACGGAGACGGGTAATCCTGTCGAATTATACATTTTTATACATACTTTACACATTAGGGTACATGACTCTTGGAATGAGAAGAAGCGAATTTTTACTTACCCTTTTCAAAATTGATATCAATTGCACTTGGATAGTCTTCAGCTTGTTTTAAATCCCGAGTAATTTTGAAAATGCCATTTGGCGGAATTGCCCCAGGATCCTCTAGTACACCGGATTCGTAACTGGCAAGGAAAGCAATTTTATAACGACCTTTTAAACTGGTTTTTTTATTCAGGTAGGTATAGGTATAGTGCGTAAAATTAAATGTTTGCTTTACCTGATGTGCATAATATTTTCGTCAGTTGACCAGGGTTCTTTGGGAGTTGCTGACACAGGGATGTTTTCCTGTTTTGCGAATTCGATAAGATCACTGCGACCTTGAAACCTTTCGAAGAATTCCGGGAGCCGCCAGGGCGCTATCACCTGGATAAGATGATTTCTTAGACAAGAACTTACCGTACTTATATTTAAACTCTTAAAGTCCTACTTGATGTAGGTATCCTTACCTTTCCTTCGGGCCACAATGAATAAACACTAAGTTCGAATCTGACTTGGTCGTTGCCCTTGCCTGTGGCGCCATGAGAAATGTATTTGGCACCTAGTTTTTTAGCAGCATTCACAAGTCCAACTGAGATGCAGGGTCGTGCAAGAGAAGTTCCCAAGTAATATCGACTTTCATAAACCAGACCCATCTGCACTGCAGGCAGCATATAGTTCGATACGAATTCTTTACGCAGGTCTTCTACCAACACCTAAAAATAAATATTTGTTTCACTATAGTCCATAAAGTTAAAGTCCATAAAATTAAAGTTAAAGCAAAATATACCAATATTAGAAATGTAGAAATAGGTACTCACATCTTTGGCTCCTAATGCCATAGCCTTTTCCTTAGCTTTTTTGAAATCTTCATTTTGACCAACATCGGCCACATAGCACACCACATCATAGTTTTTCTGGATTAACCTGGATATCAAAAACAGTGTCAAATGGTAGGTATTTTTACTGCTGAATGAGCTGCTACAAACAGATACTCAGTAAAAGGATTGGTAATCATAGGAACCATGCTTTGACTACCCGATTTAATAACTACGTAGGTATCCTACGTCATTCTTCAATGCTTTATATAAAAAAAAATATTATGACGTCGTTAGTACTACGGCCCTTTACCTCTACTTTCGTGATTGTTACAAGACCTAAGAGAAGACTGGCGTTCTTAACTTCCTGCTTGAGCCTCAAGATCCAAAACCGAGGGTATAGGACATCATTACCATTTTAGGATGCAGCTGGTATCCAGACCACCAGAGTAGGCAAGAATAACAAGATCTTTCGCCATGACGCTTATTGAGTGATTGCTTGCAGACAGTCGTCGATAAACTGAAAGCGACGATGAACTGTCGCGAATGGGCTGATAACCCTGAGGTTAACACAATAGTGAAGTGTGTCTCTTTGTGATATTCGAATACCTTTTAATTACATTGAACTTGAGAAGTTTCGGTTTCGCAAAATGACTATGGTTTTATGTTGTAAGTAGTGTCTGCTGTAGGGCTTTTCGGCAGTGGCGTAGCTAGTCCTAAATAAAAATTTTAGCCAAGAAATTTGGAAAAGGATGGGGTAGATTTTCTGTGTAATTTTACTAAATGAATGATAGAGCTTGAGAATCGGACCAAGCTCATTGATACGGCTGATACCTAATTGCGGAAGTTATGCCCCTGGTTTGCGGATTCCCAATCTTAGCATAAACCACGTCACAGTTTCGGTCACGGTCGCGTAATATACGTTATGGGAGTTAATTATGCTGACGCCAGCACGGCGCACCGCCAGCAAAAAAGATATTAGCGACATAACGGAATATTCTAGGTATCGGTACATGAGAGAGTCATAAGGGGGAAGGTACCTAGTTATTTCAAGCAAGAACCTATGTCGAAGCAAGTCCCAGACAAGTTGTTTGTGCCCGCATCACTCAAAAGTGATAACCCGCGGATAATGCTCCCAGGACAGTTGGTCACATGATTATTTGTTTTTCCAATTATATGATAACACAAAATACTATTGTTCGTTAGGTATCAATTTTAATGAAGTGGTAGTTTTTGGGGTTCCGTACCAAATTGGTACCTAATAATGGGAATGGGACCTTGTTGCGACTTCGCCAGTCTGTCACAGCAGCTTTTTTCAGGTAGGTACAATGATGCTATCGATTTGGAAATTTCGAATATTTAAGAACCATGGTTGTCCACTCATATAGCATGTATTAGTAGGAATGTATTTCATTTATGCCTACTTGCTTAACTAGTTAGGGTTCCGTACCAAAATGGTAAAACGGAACCCTTAATTATGGTGAGACTTTAGTCTGTTTGCCTGTCACAGCTAGGTATCTCAAGAACTACTAATGCTATCAACTTGAAAGAATAGTTTTATAGACGACGCCGACTTTTACCCAACTATTTTGCAAATGAGAAAGAAATATTTTTTTTTGCAACAGGGACGGAAAGGGGTTCTGAAGAATTCGAAGTTGGGCTACTAGGGCATGTAGGGTATCATATGACAGAGCGCAGTTTGCACATTCTCAGAAATTTTTTTGGGCCGCATAGTTTTCGACTTTTGATGAAAAATGTAAAAAAAATACCGTTCCCCTCCTCTCGTTTATCTCTGAAAAGTTTGCAAAGAGAAAAATCTGAAATCATTCTATGTGATAGAAGTTTATGTAAAGATTACAGCAAAACTAAAACAATGTCTCTAAATAGCACACTTTTTCAGAAATCATCAACAAAAGTGACATTAGTTCCACTATCGCTCAAGAGATGGCGCTGACATAAAACTGCAATATTCTGCAATTTAAAAACATTATTATGATGGTACGGAACCCTTGGTGCGCGAGTCCGCGCGACTTGCTCTTTTGACTTATGATGAAAATGTCCCTTATCTTCGAAGTTTGGAAAGAGAATATTCTAAAAAATAAATCTAAATAGGCCCAGTTCAGCATAAATGCCAGATATAACTAGTGCCTGACGCTGGTTTTCAGCTAGACCTTACCTATGTTACGAGGGCGTCTTACCGATGTAAATCAATTTGTGTGTAAATATCTACTTACTTGAATCAAAAATATGTAGTTTGATATGTGTCATCATCATCAGCCTACAGCAGTCCACTGCTGGACATAAGCCTCTCCAATTGCACGCCATTCAGCTCGATTCTCGGCAAATCTCATCCAGCTGTTATCAACCACCCTGCGAAGATTTTCATGTCCGTGACTACCGCAGGACCACCAACGCTAATCGCTTCCATATTTGGTAAATAAAATTAGTGCTCAATTGGTACTAATTAGTACTCGAACAACAAAATTGGTACCTTAGTAGTTTTCGAGAAAATCGACTTTGAAGGTGGTCCTGCGGTATTAGTCACGCTCCCTTCAGCAGGACTACCATGGGCGCCGAAAAACGGCCCACGCTACAGCTATTCTAAGTATACAAATAATTAGTACCCATAAATGTGATTTATTTCGTAAAAAAAACAGAACTGTAATATTTGTATTTACCGAGAAATCAACGATGATAACTTTCTCGCAATTGTTCAGCAGGACCACGATTTTGAATGTTGATTCCAAGTTAGAGAAGCTTGTCGCTTTCCTCAAACCTACATAAAAAATTAGTACCCTGCAAGATAAAATTAGTACACAAAATTCTAAATTAATACTCCAAAAGTTTACGAGATATACGATGCCATTGGTGGGTGGGTGGGGGGGGGGGGGGGTTGGCGGTAGTCACGGTGCCAAATTTTCATTTCAAGATTTCCCTATTAAAAACTCTGTGATTTCTTCCCAAATTTATACAAAAATTAGTACTCCTAAAGAAGTTAAAGCGATTAAAAATCCAGATTCCTAAGTGTTGTATTTTAAGAGAAATTAGTTTTCATTACTTTTCCATACTAAATCTCCGCGTATAACCCGACCAAATTAAGTTGTCAATGGTATTGAGCTGTTTAAAAGATGTACACTCGTGCACATAAATTTATGGATGTTGAAATAGTATTAACATTCAATATCTCAATTTTTATACAAACTGAACTTTAATACTTATTAAAAAAAAAAATAACATCGCTACCCATTGCCTGTGATACCTTTGTTATTGACGTGGGCAGGTAGGTAAGTACCAACTCGAATAATTATTTTTCTGTAGGTATTGTAAGTAGGTACCTACCTTCTGTGTTGTTGTAAATGAATAGGTATCATTAAAGAGCGATATGTATTTTTTTAGGACCACCTTCAAAAAGTTGTACAAAATAATTTCTGGACTAAGTTTGTAGTATAGTCGTATATTATGCAAGCATTTTTTTAACTTCGTTTACATATTTTATTATCCTGAACGTATCCCTTTGTGTTCGCGCTAAAAACCGTCACGAGTTGGAGCACCTGCCGCGGAGCGTGCAATGTTGCACGCTCCGTGTTCGCGCACGTACCCACTACCGGGAGCAGTTGCAGGAGCGCGAACATAATGGATACCCACTTTTAAACTTATAAGTGGGAACAGTTATTGTGACGGACGGGAAACTACGGAACCCTACACTGAGCGTGGCCCGACGCGCTCTTTGCCGGTTTTTTTTATTGGCGTACATTTACATCAACTTAGGGAACAGTGCAAATTTCATCAAAATCGATTCAGTAATTTTCAAGATATGGACTAATACGTGTAGTGTGACGGCCTGGCTTATTGATACGAGCTACGGGTTCTGTCAAAAGTTCAAAACCGACATTTCAATCAGTTTCGGACCGAATATTCGGTTACTTTTTGGCCGAAAGACCGAAACCGAATATTCGGTCAGACACTATTAATAACCAAATAAATGACAGTTGAGTATAGCTTGTATGTGATGATTCGTAGTTCTTTATAGCAAGGTTTAAAATCGAATAAAATACGTTATTATTGATGATTAAATAATTTAATGAAATTGTTAACAATTAAATACTGATATTTAAATTTATGATTAGACTGGCTATAATACGAATATTCCCTACATAATTGCACAATCCGTCATTAACACACAATACATGCAAATTAATAGATTTAACATTTTAAGGCTATAAGTGGCCAGATGCAGACGGGGACTTGTATTGCTGGAACAGTACATCGATAGATATTATATTATGAAAGGTAATTATAATCCCCTATCTAGACCTTAACTACACGTTACCTTATGAATAAATTGTAAATCATCAATACGTTAAACGTACCTAACATATAGTTCAGAAAAGTTTAAGAGGTAAACACTAAATCAGAATTTCAAGAGTAACATGTAAGACTGTCTAACAACTACATATCGAGATAGTTTGGAATGTATCAATGTAAAAGCATCTGTCAATATATATAAATATGATTAAACACGTCGTAGATAAAATATATAAGATGACGAGTAACTCTCTAGCGTGTCGAGAACTACCTCAAGTGCGTCGACGATGTGAAGTCGACAGTAGTGCGTTTAACAGGCACAATCGAAGGTGCAAGTTATAAGAACAATTGAATCCTGTCAACGAATTATATCTACGGTTAATACTCAGTTAAGATTCTAACATTTTGGCATTAAATCAACTGCACAACGGATTTCGGAAGCGAATTGTTAATCTAGTACACACACATGTTATGAGACATTGTACCATACTATAATGTTGCAATTTATTTTTTAAAATTATGTTATACTTCCCTCAAATCGTTACCTCAATAAAAAATTTTAATGTACCATAATTTAACAATAGCATGTCGTCTGAATCAGTCTATATTAATAGTACGCAAACCCATGCTATGTAATGTTTAACATTCCTATTAACAAAAAAATAATACAATTGAAACTCTTAGAAACTAATAATTCTAATATTGATTTAAATATTTTTTGAAATTAAAGTCAACAATATAAACATTTTGATCATTCTGTTAAACAACAAAACGTAATAGAAAGATAAAACATAATTAAAAAGCGCATTTGCACTTATTTTGATCTTAAGATTTATTTAAAATACTAAGTTATTATAGTTCACACAATTTGTATTCCAAAATAACCATTCTGACATAGTCAGATGGAGGTACTTCAAACTAGTAAGTAAAAGCGGTAAATAAAATCAATGTGGCCCTTATAATAAATTAAGTTTAGCCATTAGTAATTTCATAATTACAATATGCTTATATATCACAATAAATGGTCGAAGTACGGCAACGCTATGCTAATGATAATGTAATAAATACATACAATTCATGGGCACACACATAAAGGGCCTAAGCATTTGGTAATTTTTACTTCGACAACTAAAACCAAGTTTAGGCGACAATAACTTTGTAAATTTCTTATGTATGTCGATAGCCGATTCCTGAAATGTTGGTGTTTAGGCGGTTAGAGAGCTCAGGTCGGATAGGAAGTTGTCTGGAGTCAGTATGTGTGAGGAACCGATGATCACCTCCCAGTTCTTAAGCGCGGCTGTCACTTCATATGCGCAGCGGATTTCAGAGAAACAGACGCCTGAAATGAATGAAATGTAAAATATACTGTAAGCCACATCAGCATAGATTCCGGTTTGAATACTCAGTAAGGCGTGGCGAAGGAGGATACCAATGAGTCGTGGTACCAGGATACCAATGAGACGTTATAATAAAATTAAAAATATTTAGATATTTACCTCCAACAAGGAAAACAATCAGACGCGGTACGTTCTTGATAGTCTGTTGTGCCTTATCCTTATGCCAGTGTCCGTAGCGCACACTGAAATACAAAATAAATTAAAGTATGTATCGCTAACAAGCTATGAATGCAGTTCATAAACGTGTTGAAAAACGGTATTTACCTAGTTGGTGCCTGATATCCAGAGGTTTGCGCGCGTCCAGCCAAGAATGGGAAGTGACGTTGGTCAAGTTTGTCTTCGATTGCGTCTTCCATGATATCCTAAAACAAAAAACAACTATTAGGTAAACCTGCGGCGATTATATGGTTTCTTAAATTAGGTATAGCGAGTGCAACCTACTTTGATCACGGGTGTCCATCGTGACATTTGGTATGTTTGCTCTGTGATCCTTTCCTTCCTTGGTACTTGATACTGTTTCTTCCGGTTCCCCTGTAGAATGAACATGACACAGTAACATTAATTGCAAATATTTAATAAGGGAAAATTTAACTTATCTTCATAATTGAAGCGACTATAACACTAAAATATACAAGTCATAAAAACAAGGGTTAGAAAAAATATAAACTCAATAAAATATTGGGGTTAGACATTGATAATTATACAAAAAACCCAAGATACACATTCGACCAGCGATTGAAACGTCCACCGAAAAAACAAGTCAAAATTGAGCACTCATTTCTTCGATTGTGTCATATACCGCTTTTTAACAGTGCACACAGCAAACCGCAGCGGCAAAGCCGCCCAACCGTAATTACAGACTCCAGCTACATTACTGGTTTCTATGTATTTAAATTTATTATATTACGGCGACATTACCGCTGGCGGGCGCTTTCGGAACTGTAAATTTTGTGTTTAACAAATCAAAGTTTGTGATGTTTGTCTAATGTTTTCGTTTATCGAGACACTTATTAGTGACATAATTTGGAGGAATATTGTACCTTAGGTATAACAATTAGATTAAGTGAACAATCGATCACAAGACTGAACAAAATCGTTAACAAAATATCATGCTACATGCAAAAAAATACATAAATATATCTATATATAATAAGTATACATCAACAACGACATTGAGTCCCAGGTTGGCGAGGTTGAGTAGCGTCTGCTTGTCGGAGGGCTCGAGCTGCGCGTGCGTCACCAGCTTGTTCAAATTCTCCTCCGAGATGCCGTTCTTGGACATGATGTACAGCGCGATGATCCGCATCTTATTGAAGTTTATCACTGCCTGCAGGTGTTTCAAAAGGTGATCAGTCGAAATAAAAGTATAAATAAAAGGGGTATTAATTTTAACCAACTCAAAACAAAGGAGTTTCTCAAATCGACTGTGGTTTTTTTTAATGACATTTTCCTTTCACTTAGCCGAAAAAAAACATATCTTCCGGCCAGTAATCCCTGAAGACCCTTTAAAGTTAGTCACGGTTTTACTGCCTGAATTATAAGCAAAATTTTAATTACTCGCCGTGCATACCTGGTCAAGAAGCACAGGTACAATACTCCTCATGTGGTCTTTGATCTTCTCGCCCTCGGCATCGGTGCCCATAGCCAGGTCCTGTTAAATAAAAAGTCTTGTAAGATAACAATTTTTTTTAAGTGCATACATTTGTAGAAAAAATATATAAGACACAGTTTAAGAAGACTGACAAGTTAAGTTCTAAAGCATTCTCTCTCCTACTATTTTGCTGTGCCTGACAGGGTACCATACCATGAGGCGATGGACAAATTTGTCATCGACGATAGAACATATAGAAATCCCAGCAGTGCATTTGTCCTATAGATTTTCATACATTCTATTTCTATCGTTTGCTTAGCGCCTATTGATCTCATTTTTTAAGTTGGCACTTATGTGCATATTGTGGAATGCAATAAATGATTGTAGTATTGAAAGTTACTGTGAACATTTACTAACAATAAGTAAGGCGACTGTGGCCATTATAGCAATAAAAATATTTGTAAGGAAGAACTTACCTGTTCAACCTTGCACAGTTTGTCGACATAGCCCTGGTAAGACTTCATGCAGTCTTCAGCCAGACGGAGATGTGTGGCGTACTTGGACAACTCCTTCTGATACTGAGGCATCTTCTTGATCATCTGGGAGAGGTCCCGCATGGATTGCTTGTCACCTGATTGCGTAATAATATATGTATTAATTAATTTTTTTTTTTATAATATTTTAAATTAAACATAAGAAAGACTATTGAATTATGGAATGGGTTTAGGAATCTATCACCCATTCCTTTTAATGGCCTCTCCAGATTTTCTCTTTTATTGGCATGTCAGGACTGCGGATTTGTCTCGCCAAGTTCGCCAATTACTGCAAACTGCCATTTTGCTCTTTAGTATGTTAAAATGAAGTTGAAATTGTGTATGATTTATTTAGTCACCTCCACCCATTCGTTTTGACTCGGTGAACTTCTTCAAGTTCTTGGTGACCGACGTGGACACGACGGCAATGTGCTGATGTCGCAGCTCTACCCACAACTCGTCATTCTCGTCCAATAATACTTCCTTCATGTTGCCTGAGGAGTCGTATCTAAAAAATAAAAACAAATAGCTTGTGAAAGAAAGTCTTCACCAATGGACTAAAACAGAAACAGAATTCCAAAAAGTGTAAGAGAATTTGGCGTCTACCCATCATAGTTATGCAAATGACATTTCTTTGTGTATAGCTAGGTGTATCTTTACTTTACTTTTTGTGGAGGGAAGCTTGGCTAAAATGAATAAGTATGGTAAGCTAACGAAACTCACTTATAGACGTCATTCTCGATAGGCAAGAGATCGTATGCCATGGCTTGGAGGGTTAGTTCGTGCAGCAGCGGCGACACGCAATCAAAGCCGCGGTCTATCACCAGCAGCTGCGAGCGAGCTTTCTCCGGACCCTCGCCCATAGTCGGCTCGTCAGCCTGTAGAACAAAAAAACATTAAATTAGAGTCGTTTTTTTCGGGTATGGTTTACTTTACTGGATCCATTTCATGAGCGCACATCACTCATTTCCATGATGTAATGTCAATGGCATATAAGTCACATCACGCGCGCTCGTCCTACAAAAACCTATAATATGAGATTTAGATGCGGTCTATGTACGAGTACAGTCGACCGCACGTCGGTGGTAACACTTTGACCTTCAGTTGGCCTAGCATAGTACAAACCAGCAGAATGAAAGACCAGCTTAAACAGGTTTTGTTACAACTGACGTGCAGTCTCCTACATGGGTCATCCAGTAGTCAGTGTTGTTAATATTTCATGTGATTATTATAGCACTGATTTTGAAATTTCGCGATAATAATTTCGTTTACCTTGTAGGCATCCAGTTTCTGTTGGATCAGTTGGGCAAGCTCCACATTGCGCTCCCAGTCACTGCAAAATAAATATTATATTGTTATATTAATGTAATGTCATGAACAAATGAGCTCACGAATCTTTATTTAAGCAATACGAAAATAACAAAGTTTTGTAATAACACCTACCTGCGGTAACGCACAGAAGGGTACTCTCCAAGTGTAGCGCAGAGCGTGGCGATCTGTTCAGCGATGCGCTCCATGTTAGCGTTGCGAGTCTGCGCCAGCGCAGGGTTGTACATGCACTGGAACGTCTCGGGCGAGTCTAGGGAGAATACCTGTCAATGTAAGGCGAAATATTGAATATTTATTGTCACTTACTACATAAATAAGCCTAAAAAAGTGATGATACTTAGTTGTATCTGGCGAATCTTTGACGGTCAGCCCAGTTACCATCTTTACTGTCTGGAAAATCTTATGGCCAAGCTATTATCATATAGATTTTATTAAAATGAATTAGGAGAGGCTAGTCTATTTTCCATGGACTTGGGGGTTTTAAGAAATTATGTAAGGTATTCTTACTGACCTGGCTTTCATAAGGCAAGAAAGCAATGTTAATTTCCTTCAAAGTTTTAATTTTCCTTGCTGCTGATGACTTGCAGAGTTCATTGAACAGTTCCTCAGGGCATACTAATTAGTGGCAGCGTGTAACAAGTGTTAAGCTGTTAGTTTTAAAGTTGAACTCAACATTAATAGTAGAACCAGACTAAAGTAGAATCCAAAAATGAGCCTTGCTTGGATTAGTTATAACAAATTAGCTTTAAATTTTTGTGATGTTTAAGTCTACTGAAGTCCCATGAGTTCACCTTGCTGAACAAACAATATAATTCAACAAACCTGTTGTTCATATGGAATAAAAGCAATGTTGATTTCCTTTAATGTTTTGATATATTTAGCTACAGGACTACGTGATAATTCGTCAAATCGAGCATCAGGACAAGCTGTAAAAATAGAAATCAAATTGCAAATAAAAATTAAAGCATAAATGAATGAATCAAAAGCAGAAACTACGTATTTGAAAAAATATTTTAAGAGCTGTTTTTTTTTCTTGAAGAGGCATTTAGATTCTATTAAAAAAATTATGTTATTTAAATACCCACAAAGAAGAATAAAAAGTAAAACTACCTTCAGTAAAGAAGACATGGGCAGCCCGGTACATGATGCGATTCCCCACAGAGAAGTCATTGATGAGGGCATGTACAGACTTTTCAGATGGTGTGATCAGGTAGATACCATCCATGGTGCACAGGGGTTCCCTCTTCTTGTGAATATCCTCCACCACTGGCATATTTAAAATAATATTAATATTTTTCAAATCAGAACAGTTTTAGTATGCAAAAACCAGTTAAAAAAAAACCGGCCAAGAGCGTGTCGGGCCACGCTCAGTGTAGGGTTCCGTAGCTTCCCGTCCGTCACAATAAGTGTTCCCACTTATGAGTTTAAAAGTAAAAAATGCTTGCATATACGATTATACTACAAACTTAGTCCAGAAATTATTTTGTACAACTTTTTGTCTTTTTTGTACAAAAACTGTTGTTTCCATCAAGTTCAAAATAATTTTCCTAGAAAGTCCTTATAAAGTTCTACTTTTCAGATTTTTTTCATATTTTCTAAACTTATGGTTCAAAAGTTAGAGGGGGGGGGACACATTGTTTTTTACTTTTGGAGCGATTATTTCCGAAATTATTGACATTATCAAAAAATGATTTTAGTAAACCCCTATTCATTTTTAAATACCTTTCCAACAATACATCACACGTTAGGGTTGAAATTTAAAAAAAAATCACTTCCCCCTTTACATATGGGGGGGCTACCCTAATAAAACATTTTTTTCCAATTTTTATTTTACCACTTTGTCGGCGTGATTGATATACATATTGGTACCAAATTTCAGCTTTCTAGTGCTAACGGTCACAGAGATTAAGCGAGGACGGACAGACGGACAGACAGATTTGGCGAAACTATAAGGGTTCCTAGTTGACTACGGAACCCTAAAAAAACCAGTCAAGTGAGAGTCGGACTCGCGTACCGAGGGTTCCGTACAAAATTTGTAGGTAGTCCACTTAACAAAGCAGTTGTAGAGTGCGTGAGCTAGGTCCTAAGCGATTTCTTCAGAATGTTGTTCAGGGTGCTTAGGGAGTAGACATACTAAAAGTCCCCGCGTCTAGGAGGTGAACCGGAGTGGGGAATAAAACTTCCCACTTTTGAGTATTTCGCTAATATCTTTAAAACGGTGCGTCGTAGAGAAAAAATATCTTCTATGTAATGAAAGCTAGTACAATTTTCTACAGCTTTCATACGTTCCGGAAAATGAAAATTTTCAAAAATCGATTTTTATCAAACACTAGCTGTTGCCTGCTACTTCGGCGTTATTTAAATGTAACTACAAATTTGCGGTTTTCGAATGTTTTCCTTTATTTGTGCTACATGACCTTGCTTTTTGCCAAATTTCATGATTCTAGGTCAACAGAAAGTATGCCATAAATTTTGATTCCCTTGAGAGTCTCGAAATATATGTTTCATGAGGCATAAACTGACGTATCCTTTTTTTATGTTAACTTAGAAGTTTGATTTTTTCACAGCTTCATTGTAGACCTGAGTATATGGTTTTAATTTCAACTCCATACCTCCATGTGTTCCCGAGATACAGGGTCTTGACAGACAGACAGATTGACAACAAAGTGATCCTATAAGGGTTCCATATTTTTCTCTTGTTGTACGGAACCCTAAAAAGGAAAAAAGTGTTGTGTTTTAAGACATCTATAACAAATACTGACAACCTGCTACTTTTCTCTATGAGGAAAAACCTAAAAAGGCTTAACAACTTCTATGTTATTGCTGGGTCAAAGAAGTTATTTGATAAAGTAAAGGATAATTTAAAAATACAGAAAATATCTTACAAGTAATGCCCTCGGCAGAGATGTCGTGCATCTTGCAGCAGGCAGACACCATGCGCATGGACAACTGATCCACCACTAAGACGCGCCATTCTATTTTATCTTTTCCTTTTGACCGATACCGGATCACCTCGTTCATAATCTCTGTGAAAAGTACAACAGTAGCCTTTATTACATTTATAAAACACTGATTTAGATGTCTCATACTGACAATAGGTCAGATTTAGCAGCAAACAGACCTTAGCCTCCTGCTGAATTTTCTTTTTTATCTAATACAGTTATTTTTTTTATATAAACCCCTATTTTCACACAACCGGCCTCCATACTCTCCTTCCTCATGTTTTTGTCAAGAGCTGCCAAGGAAAACTCAGATAACATGCCTTGCTCAACATGGTTGAATGGTGAAATTGGTGATGTCACTCTATCCTAATTTGTTTTATTTTCATCATTCTCAGCGGGAATTATGGTTTTCTAAAAAAAAATTGTATTTTGTTGGCCCCTTCTTATCACAGGGGTGTTTAGGTTTGCCCAGAATACAGCTGGTGTGTTGCATTTTTGAAGAAAAATTACGAGTTTTCTGCCACAATGACTAAAATAATTGCATCAGAACAGAACAAGAGGTGACTGAAAACAATACATTCAGGATTCGCACGATCCGCACTTCCGCAGCCACTTCGTGACGTATGAAGCACCCCACCCCCCAGCTCAAGTGACACAAGAAAATCAATAATAAGTATTAAGCTCTTCTCACGTAACTTTTTTACACATAATGCAATCGTTTATCGAATCTAATAATGCTTAATGCATCTAGCTAGGCGTCGTATCTTTAATGAACACACATTTTCTTTTACCTTTGACTAATTCTAGCAAAGCTACAGGAACCCATTGTTTATAAGCCGTTGTAAGTAATTTTATAATAAAATGGTGTACAGCCGAAAAGTAGGTTGATAAGTTCAGCCTCAACCAATTTCAGATAAAAATATCAAAATAATTCAACAAAAACACATAAAACTATTAGTCATCGCTATGTTGATAGAATGTAATGATAATAAATATTATAAAATGAGCAAAAAAAAATACGTAAATACGTTTTAAACAATTGTCTTCCAAATTTAATTGTAATTAAGTGTTTTAAGCGATGAAATACTGCTAAAAATATTTTTTTTTAACTCACTTTGCCCGACTTGTGCTTTGAGAGCCATCTTGAAATCGTAGACTAAAGAGCAATGTAGGAACTGTCAAACTCAAACAAGAAGGGTCGAAGATTCGCGCGCCCTGTTACACGAATAAAATTATTTTTTTCCGTTCCGTATCATCATATGTTTTTAAATTTTTATCGGCGAGGCCTATATTCGTCTAATAATTTTAACATTGTGCACTGCAGTGTAGAATATTGCAGTTTTATGTCAGCGCCATCTCTTGACCGATAGTGGAACGAATGTAACTTTAATCTATGATTTCTGAAAAGTGTACTATTTAGAGACTTTATTTTTCCTGTAATCTTTACATAAACTTCTATCACGTAGAATTATTTCAGATTTTTCTCTTTGCAAACTTCGGAGATAAGGGGGGAGCGTTATTTTTTTTTACATTTTTCATCAAAAGTCGAAAACTATGCGGCTTAAAATAAAAAGAAAAAATGTTTGAGAATGTGCAAACTACGCTCTTTCATATGATACTCCACATGCCCTAGTAATCCCACTTCAAATTTTTCAGACCCCCCGTTCAGTCCTTGTTGCAAAAATATGCATATATTTTTATTTCTTTCTTATTTGCAAAATAGTTGGGCAAACGTCATCTAAAACTATTCCAAATTTCAGATTGATAGCATTAGCAGTTCTTGAGATATCCAGCTGTGACTGACAGACAGACAGACTGAGTCTCACCATAAGGGTTCCGTTTTACCATTTTGGTACGGAACCCTAAAAATGAAATGCTGTTCGTTGGTAAAGCGAGGTGTCTTATGAAAGCGGTGAATGGTCACGCCATAACAGCTGATACAGAGCGTTTGACAACTCAATCTAAGTGCTGAAAACGACAGATTTTCATGACATGGCTATTTTTTTAATGTTATGTAAGTAAACCAATAAATAATAATTTATACATATAAAATGTTCGTAATAGTCCATCTAGTAAAAACAGAACGGAACTTTCATGGGATTTTTGTATGAATTATTGATAATTGGACAATACAACGTCTGTTTGGTCAGCTAGTAGTTTCGTATAAACTTTAACGGACGTATTGCCATGTGGCCGAAGTCATTCTGTAAACATTAGACTTATAATATGGGGCTCTGGGATTAGTATGCTTAAATTCTAGGCCATTGTAGGCAACCATGCGTCCAAGAGGTCATGCCCTTTGAAGTTATTTGCAGGGCACTCAATCTTAGTACAAAAAAACTGGGGAAAGTGAACACAATGTGCTATGATACAAAATCAGTAGTCTAAAGTACTCTGTGGTTATTTGTCTATGGCGTAAAATGTCAAACATTGTTTCAAATTGTTTACAGCAAAATCTTTATTTCTATGGACAAGTATTATACTATTGCAGCGCAAGTCGAACATAACTAGTTTACTAATGTAGAGTTGGCAATATTACCCCAAAAATTTGGTATCTAGACAATTTATTATGAATATAATATAAACAGGTATACCTACTCGCTTTAGCTGCGCGCGCATTTTGATAACATGAATGATAAGGAGGCGGGTCAATAAATAAGTGAAAGAGATAGATCATATTGCTGTTTCGTTCTCCCACGGAAAACCAGAATGGAATGGAAACGTCAATTCAGTTTTTTCTCTGTTGGTATCGGATGTGGGTGTGTTGATGGTTAGCGATTTAGTGTAATTATCACGTGCTCGTGAATTTTCAAAATCCATAAATTATTTAGGGTACAGAATCGATTAAACAGTCAAGGTAAATATAATAGAATTTTTAATACAAAATATATTATTTTTTATTTGCCAATACTGAAGATTGTTGGGGAAATAAAATGTTATCTACCCTCAATTTTTAAAATGGAATAATTCGCAATAACCTTGACCAAGTCAGTAAGGTGTCTCAAAGTTAGATGAAGGATTAAATAATATTTAATCCTTCATTTTCTTAAATTTATGTTTATTTATGTAAAAAAATAAATTAGTTACGTACATTTAAAAGTTTTGTAAACTTGGAACAGAAAGTGTATACTTACCTAAAAATATTAATGAGGTATTTAGTGCCTACCTACCTATTCTATTTGCTTTCTAGCAAAATATGTTTAATTTGAGACGAAAATGCCTAAAACTTTGCATTACAATACCTACGTCGCTATGGGCACTTGTTGTTTCAGTTAAAAATAGGAAACAAAAAAAATATCTTGGGCAATAAGTCTCAGAATCACCCCAGAATAATATGCAAGATTTTTCAAGATATCTAAAAATAAAAGCCGCTACACGCAGTGAACAAAATAGATTCCGAATGTGCACTATTGAAGTGCTGAAGATAGAGCATTTCAATTTTTATCTTGTTGTACCGCTGCAGCGCTACTATTTCCAATGATTAACATAGTCCTCTTTTTATTGGCAGCTGGTGAAAGTGTTGTGTCGAGGAGTCCAGTGCTTGAAGCGCTTGATCGGACAAGCTGTTCTGTGTACAGTGAAATGTAAAGCGATGTATGTATGTATCCTCCGCGGGACTTTTACAAGTGTTTGTTGTTGAGAAGTGATTGTGACCAAGATGCGGAGTGGTGATCAGCTGGTGGTGATCTCGTATCCTTGCCGCGCTGAGGGCTGGCTCGACCGATGTGGTAAGTACTTCGATGTACTCTGTACAAAGTTTTCGTTTCGTTATACTTGCTATTTTTACCATGAAATTATTCGCTAGTTATTTGGGGCGCTTTACGTAAGTGCTCAATCAGTGACATGTATCATGTATGCACGTGAGTACCTAAGGTCGCGTGCTTTGCCAACTACACTTGTCGTATTTTCATGACAATAAACAAAATATTTTACACCTTTTCATTATCAATCTAGAAATCAACGATATCTACTTACTAGGAAATTATGAAAGAAATTCATAGGTATAAGTACTTGGGCCCAAAAGCACAAAAACAAAACTTTTCTGAAAAGCTTCTTATTTCAAAGTTGTCATAATCCATTTTCCCTATTTCGGTATCACTTTACCAAAAAATGAAATACCAAGCCTAGGTACCCGAATTTTTTCACAGATGACTAATAAACGGGAACTATTGCGTGAATTGATTTTGATTTGTGGCCGAGATGTTGTGATTATGTTTAATTGTCGTATTGCACAACAGTGGGTGTTGGGCGTCCCACAGCCATGTCGATTGTCCCCGTCATCCGGCAATTATGTATATTGACTTGACGCGAACCTACAAGTAATTAAATTGAACCACATGCACACTGCTTAGTCATTCTGATCTTCAGAAGAGATTGAGTAAGCGCTGAAATGATATGAGTGTGACTGGACGCTCAGATGCTGTCTATACTAATCTTTATCTCCGTGCGCAAAATACGCGCATTGACGTGGAGTTGCGAACACCAGCCCGTATTGCCTATTACCTATTACATACTATATCTTTTCTCGTCGTTCAAAACGACAATAGTTCGTAACGAATAGAAAATAACCATCCAACTAGAAAGGTTCTTTGCTTACGCTAAGTGTTAAAACAAAGCTTTTTGCTGCGTCCAGTTCCAGTCACACTCGCATCAATCAAAATAACTTTAGATGCTAGAATATACGGATAGTTTAGTTACCTACCTTTCTTTTTTAAAACAGGCTTTGTTTTGAAGCAGATCCTGCCTAGTTTATAATCCAAAGCAGTGATTGAAAAGCAGATAAAATTCTAATACTTACCTACATATTAGCCTGAACATGTTTGCACGTATCCATCAATAATTTAGTTCCGCATTTAGCACCATCTATCGTTCTAAAGGTCAACGTCTCCTCTACGCAGCTGACAAGTTACTATTTACTACTCTCTGTGCGTACTATAATAATATAATCGCTAGAGTAATTAAAACAATGACGAACCTTATCGTCAAGAGAGTCGTATGGCCCACTTACAGTGAAAACTATACGCTCTCCGGTTTCTATCTAGTTTCGGTCCATCAGGCTGGGACCAATTGACTCACTTTCTAGTCTCAATTAAGGGACTATGGTATCCGTGAGAATGATTAGCGCGAAGTGTCCGGGAAAAAATGGGTTGAGTAGCTCTTAGAAGTAAACACAGTAGAGAAGATGGATAAGTGGGAATATTAGGAATATTTTTCAAATAAGCTCGCTAGGGATAGATATGCTATACTCTAGCTTTCGTTTTAGTCGCGCCGTAACTTTCAACGATGCGTGTTTTGCTCTCATGGAAGCTCCCATTATTCTTGCTGTACACAATATGTTGCAGCATTTCTAAATATTAATAAAAACCATAGATATATAATAGTTGATAACTGGCGAAATGTCGAAGGTTCATCTCTGCCTAACCCTTCCAGTAGGTAATATAGCCGTGTCGTTATGTTATGTTATAATCGTTCGTTGATACTTGGAGTACGTTGGTTTTATTCATTAGACCGAAGATATTTCACCTAAAATTCAGTTAATTCGTACAAATAATGCATTAAACGGACCAGTGGGCATCTAGTGATAGGCAGGCATGTATGTGTAGCCAAGTGGATCATTATTGCATATTTTCTTACATCATTACAATACTGAATACTAAATTATTTACATTATTCAGTGGTATGCTAATAAAATATTCAATTCATCATTATTTTTACGCATATGTACACACTACCTTTATGTGCAAATAGCTACAAATATGTAAATGAAACACTGATCATTTTAGAGGTTTCTAGTGGAGTCTATGTAACATTCTTTAATTCAGGCTTATTTCGGAAACAACTTGGCTAAGTAACGGCTTTTACCTTTAGAAAGTTCCTACATACAAAAAGTTTTCAGAATATCATGTATAGTTATTTGGTACAGACGCCAGCACATCAAGCTACCCTAAACTGTCAAATTTTCTCAATCAACTTTGAACCTTATGCTTTAGCGATAAAGTTGAAAATCTATCAAAGAAATTTGACAGATTTTAGTAGCTTGATGTGCTGGCGTCTGTACTATTGTATTGTACATTTGTTAGTTATTGTTGAAAACGACAAACCCTGAAGATCCTGCTAACCTAACTTTAAATTGGAAATTCAAAAGCCATTTCGGAACTTCCTTGTTCTAATTAATGCAATTATTCAATCCCGAGTACTGGATGCTTCTAGTTAGTATCGCAAATACATTTCTGGACGAGCGTTTACCAGCATAACCAGCCTTCAATAATCTATAGTAAAAAAAAAAAACAAACCAGAGACACCTGCAACAGGAAGAGCTTGTAGTGTTGTTAAATTAGTCATGTAAAATCTAAGCCAACATTTTCCCTTTGTTCTGCAGTAATTGGCTTTCAATCTGACCGATTGTTATGCATGTTTCATGCATACAGTTACAAGTTAACGACTATAAATATTTTATTGAAGTGAAAACTTCTTTAGCGGCGTTGTACACTTTTTTTGTAATGGGTAAAAATGTTAAACTCGTGTCAGGACACGTGACCTGATCGAAAATTCGTAAGACGAATGGCCGTAGCCGGTACCGCGCGTGTTTTGTTTATAAGATGATTCACAAAATACACACGTATTTGTTCAAGTTTTCACTTCTGTCGACACTCCCGGAGTGCCACTGTTTTTGCTATACAAACGCGTAAACGTTGAGAAATACTATGAAAAAACCAAGAACTTTGTATTAATACAACTAGCGACCTGCTCTTGTTTAGCACGGTTTTTACGAAATGACAAAACAATTATGTGTAAGTTTAATATTAATTTATTATACACATAAACCTTCCGGAATATATTCTCTACATTATGGTGAAAACCACATCAAAATTCGTTGCGTAGTTGAGAAGAACAACAAAGATTGAACATAATACTTAATTTTGCCCGCGCCTTCTATGTTTACTAAATGTGTAGAAACTCGTTGATTTTGAAATTAGAAATCCTTTCAAGAGCAACTTTATTCACCTAAAAGCTTTTCTATTTAGTTTGCCCCGCAATGTCGAGTCACCGATATGCATCGATTTGTCAAGATCGGTATAAATATTTCAATACAATTTGTAATGCGGTCGGAGAGACTTTTGAAAAAGCCCAAGTAAAAAGTCATAATTCGAGGTTTGGCTCTCGCCTATTTCCTCTTCCAATATTGGACCAATTTAAAAGATATTTCATAAACTGAATAAGAAGGATATATACTGTGTCCCTATGTTTTTCTCACTAATAGACCTAATAGTTGTCAAATTTGTACACAAAAAATGCTCAATATTGCCGCTGTCAACAGAAGCCTACTCTGTTGACAGCGGCTTTTTTTGAGGGTTCTAGTGCTTATAAAAATAATGTCATCATCTGCCATCATCTGTCTAGCCTTTTCCCAACTATGTTGGGGTCCGCTTCCCGTCTAACCGGATGCAGCTGAATACCAGTATTTTAAAAATAATGTAGGTATATCATCAAAAAAGAAAACATAGGGACATACAAGTAATTAATATTTATTATTCTGTAAAAAAATCATTGCTTTATGGTCATTAACCAGAAAGAAAACAGGCTAGAACGTTTCAATGGAGAAAACACCACATTTCCTCTTAAAGATAAAGAAAATGTGACTTTGTACTTGACGTAATGTTATGAAGAATTTTATGACCAAAAGCAAGAAAAGGACGTGGTAACACACTTCATCAATATACATATGTATATGTCAGTGCCTAAAATGACAGTAGGTAAATATTTACCTACTGTCATTTTAGGCACTGATAACAGTGTCCAAGTCCAAGGTAATCAATGCTCGGGTCCATTTTAATTTACTCTAAGCACCAATTTAATATTTTTATCTTTTGTGCAATAAAGTAGTTATGCGCTACGAGCGTAGTGCTACGCGGCTACGCGCTGTTCTCAGGTGCCTATATACCCCATTATATTGAGGTCCTTCTTACCGCAATGCCAGTTTTAGATTATAAAACCACTAGTTTCGTTGTAACTTGGTCCTCTGATTTTATTACTCACATTTAATTTAACGTTGTGCTCATGTTTGTAGTACCTATTGTATTCGAAATGACACCTGCAAGCTTTTCGCTGAAATTAGTGTTCGTAAGAATAATATTGCTGGTAATCCCAAAATAAGATGACAGTTACCGATGTCTAAGCATATTTTAGTATATATACCTAACTTGCTTCTGCGCGCGACTTCGTCTGCGTAAAATTTCGGCCCCCCACCTCGTCGCATCGCATCGCCTGCCCGCGCTATTACTTAGTTTTCGCTCAGCTTTCTTTCTAACTTTTTTTGTTTTTCCTCGGGCTTCTAAGGGTTCTAGCGTAATGTTAAGCCTCAAGAATATGGCCTCCTCAAGAATAGGGTTAAGAAATGCAAAAAGATTTTGTCAAATCCGACTGGTATTTCCAGAGATTAGCGCGTTCAAACAAATAAACAAACTCTTCACCTTTATTATATTTCACAGCTTCATTCGACGCGATTTTCTTCTTTTACATGTTGTAGCTGAGTCCTAGGCATTGGCTTCACACAGATTTTCAGATAAAATAAGTAAAAAAATAAAAACCATATGGCAATACTGGGGTAATTTTCCACATTCAACTCGCTCGGCGGTAGGTACTTCATTCTGTGTTCTGTGTGCAAAGGCTTCGCACAAGAAAAAATTTGCTCACAATGGATAGGAAAAGAAGATACAATTCGGAGGAAACGGATCATAATAATAAGCGTCGCAGAGTGAATACAGTTAGACGGCGTATTATTTCTTCATCATCGTCGGATGACGAATTAACCGAACGTAAGTTTTATAATACTACCTCCCTACGTTTATCGTTAATTTTGTTTCAATTGAGTGATGCGAGAAACCAGCGGGGTTTCCTCTGTCACGTTGATTTGATACAAGCTAACATAGTATATATAAAAAATGTGATGCGATTCAACCAGCGGGGTTGTTTTCTGTCACGCTTATTTTTGCGCACAATTCAGCGGGAATTGTGTCTACTTATACTTACCTATTACTACCTACATTATTGTCTTACATACAACGTGATGTTTTGTTTTATTTGTAATGCGAACAACCAGCGGGGTTGCATCCGTTACGCTTGATTGCGCATAGTCCAGCGGGGACTACGCCTACCCTCATTTAAAAAATTAATTGATCGTAGTTTTGCTTCGCAAATATCTACTTATTGTGACTTTTTTCTAGGTCACAGTAATGATAAAATTATGTCGGACAATGGTATGGCACCAAAGTCTAGCCCGGAAGAAATCTTAGTAAGCGATCCTATAGACCCTAACACAAGAGAGACTGAATCTTTAGATGATGAAATCCTCGCCTTATTAGGCGATGCTCCTAAGAGCGAAACCGTTCTCGGTAAACCAATTCACAAAGACATTGCAGCTAGGTGGCACGAAATTCTTGTAAAAGGATTACCGAAAGATACAAAAGACAAACTATTGAAGGATCACCTTGTACCGTCTAATTGCGAAATGATACTAGCACCAAAACTGAATGCTGAAACCAAAGCTGCTATAGCTGAAAATCTTGTAAAACGAGATAATATACTGGAGACAAAACAAAACCAGATAGGTTCGACACTAGCTGCACTATCGCGGGCCGTAGATAGCTTATTAGAAAAAGATTTCTCGCCACAAAAAGTGCTCAAACCTATCAGTGATGCATGTCGCATCCTTTGCGACAGTCATTATAACGAAACGAAAACTCGAAGACATTTTATAATTTCGTCAATAAATAGTGATAGAAAGAAACTATGACAGAAACTGTTCGAGATAGATACTTATTTGGAGAAAATATTTCTGATACACTTAAATTGGCAAAAACCATCAAGAAATCCGGCACCGACTTGAAATCAACAAAAGTCACTACTTCCTTCAGAAATCAAAAATTTAATAAAAGTAATTTCTTGAAAAATAAAGGCCAAGGTCAGTCAAACTGGAAACCCCTGCAACGGAAACCAGCGGGCAAAACCGATGCAGGGGCACCACGCGCAGCCCAGTACCAGTACCAGACCCGCATGAGGAACAGCTTTCAACAGCGGGAAGTAGGAGGTCGATCGTCGCCGCCGCCGTCGCGTCATCGCCAACAACAACGGAAGCGCCAGTAGAGGTACGTTTTGCGGGTCGTCTACAACATTTTTTACAACAGTGGCACGAGATCACTGATGACCCTATCATCTTATCTTGGATTCAAGGATACAAAATTCCTTTCTCATCAGAACCTATTGATGATGTTAAACCTAGTTTTCATACTAGAACAAACAAGGAACTTCTTGATTTTGATACTGAAATAAACTCACTTTTAAAAATAAGTGCCATATCAAGATGTACGCCGCACGATCAACAATTTTTGTCGTCTATATTTTTAGTACCTAAACCAAATGGAACTAATCGTTTTATTTTGAACTTAAAACGCTTAAATAAATATGTCATCTCACAACATTTTAAAATGGAAGATTATAGAACTGTTACAATAATTATAACAAAAGACTGTTATATGGCTACAATCGACATGAAAGACGCATATTTTTTAATTCCGGTACATAATCTCTACAGAAAATATCTAAGATTTATGTATAATGATACATTATATAATTTCAATTGTCTTCCATTTGGTTTAAGTACATGTCCTTACGTTTTCACAAAAATTTTGAAACCTGTGATGGAATATTTAAGATCCAGAGACATGATTTCCGTCATATATTTAGATGATATATGTTGCATAGGGAGCTCTTTTCAAGAATGTGAAAATAATGTAAAGTTGACTATGAATCTGCTAGAAAAATTAGGCTTTATTATAAATCATGAAAAAAGTTGCCTTATTCCAAAACAAAGGTGTAAATATCTTGGTTTTATGTTTGACTCCGCCAATATGTGTTTAGAATTGCCAGATAATAAGAAATCGAAAATTAGAGAACAATTAAAGTTGTTTCTAAAAAAGAAAACTTGTAGACTTAGAGAATTTGCACGCCTGATTGGTCTGTTAGTGTCTGCGGCTCCTGCCGTTCAATATGCATGGGGTTACACTAAACAACTTGAACGTCATAAGTACCTAAGCTTATTAGATAATCCTGGCTATAACAGTATAATCGATATACCCCACGCAGTAATGTATGATTTAGAATGGTGGTTACGAAATCTAGATATTAAAACACAGCCTTTAACACTTAGAGAATTTAAATTAGAAATTTTTTCTGATGCTTCAATGACTGGCTGGGGCGCTTTTTGCAACAACAATAAAGCTCATGGTTTTTGGAAACGAAATGAAACCACGCAACATATCAATGAACTAGAATTAAAGGCCAGTTTCTTAGCATTAAAAGTGTTTGCAAAACATTTACAAAATTGTAAAGTGTTATTACGCATTGATAATGTCACTGCTATTTCATGTATAAATAGGATGGGTTCTGTACAGTATCCACATTTAAATCAAATTACCCGAGAAATATGGGAATGGTGTGAGGAACATAATATAGTAATATTTGCGTCGTATATTAATACCAAAGCTAACATTGAAGCAGATAGTTTATCACGAAAAAAGTTTGCAGATACAAAATGGGAACTGTGTGGAACGGCTTTCAAACAAATTATTAAAATTTTTGGTCAACCCAAAATCGATTTGTTTGCAAGTCGTTGTAATACTAAATGTCCTGTATATATTTCTTGGAAAAGCGACCCGGATGCTTACGCGGTAGATGCATTTACAATTTCTTGGTATAGAATGCGATTTTACGCTTTTCCCCCCTTTGCGTTAATTCTTAAGATGTTACAGAAAATAATAAATGATAGATCTGAAGGGATAGTGGTTGTACCAAATTGGCCAACACAACCTTGGTTTCCCATTTTTAAAAGACTTATGGTTTCAGAACCGTTATATTTCGAACCAAATATTAACCTATTAAAATCTCCTTCCAGATTATCACACAGTCTCCATCAAACGCTAACATTAATTGCCGCCAAATTGTCAGGAAAGCACTACAACTAAGATTTTTTTCACAAAATTCAATCGATATTATGTTATCATCGCTATCTAAAAATACATACAAGCAGTATGATAGCACTATTAAATTGTGGGCTAATTATTGTAATAAAAATAAGTATGATTATTTGATTGGTTCAGTTCCAGTAATTATTGATTTTTTAACAGAATGTTACAAAAATGGTGCGAAATACGGCACAATAAATTCACACAAATCTGCATTACACTTTCTATTTCCAAAAACTTTGAATGATGATGACTTAAAGCGATTTATGAAAGGTATATTTAGGTTAAGACCGCCCGCTTCTAGATACAGTGTTACTTGGGATCCAAATGTGGTTTTGGAGTATTTAGGTCAAAAATGGCCTAACGATCAGCTTAATTTAGAAATGTTATCTAAAAAGACAGTTACGTTGCTGGCACTAGTAACTGCCCATCGGGTTCAAACATTCTCACTCATAGATGTTAATAATATAAAAATTCAAAGCACTAATATAATCATAGCAGTACCCGATCTTATTAAAACATCACGAGTTAACTCTTTACAACCTCTATTAAAACTACCCTTCTACAACGAAAAACATGAAATATGCCCTGCTAGATCCTTATTGGAATATTTATTATAAAACAAAATTGTTGCGTAATAGAAATAACAATTTATTCATTTCATATAGAAAACCATATAATAAAGTAACCTCACAAACACTTAGCAGTTGGATCAAAAGTACACTTTCCCTCAGTGGAGTTGACACGTCAGTTTTCAGCGCTCATAGCACTCGCCATTCTTCCACCTCTTCCGCTAAACGACTCGGTGTCAGTCTGGATGTAATCCGCAAAACTGCCGGATGGTCAGAGTCGTCCAAAGTTTTTGCTAAGTTCTATAATAAGGAATTAGTTGATGATCCTAATCAATTTGCAAATACGATTTTGTCAAATGCATTAACAACCAATTTGGATACATAATTATTTTGTTTTCAATAAAGAAGTTTTGATTTTTTAGATACCATTTATCTGGTTTCATTTTACTGATACTCTGAACATCCTACAACATGTAAAAGAAGAAAATCGCGTCGAATGAAGCTGTGAAATATAATTAATGATCAAACGAACTTACCCGTACGTGAAGTTCGATCATTATTATATAAGCAGCTTCATTCGACGCGATGATAAGAACCCACCCTTTTGCCCCAACCCTAAAAATGAAACCAAGAAGATAGATCCTGGTACAACAATATACCTAGTCCCTATCTACTAATCTATAGTTATATAGTATGTAGGTAGATATTAAGGTAAATATATACCTACATAAAGAATGCTTTAAACAAGAATGAAGTACCTACCGCCGAGCGAGTTGAATGTGGAAAATTACCCCAGTATTGCCATATGGTTTTTATTTTTTTACTTATTTTATCTGAAAATCTGTGTGAAGCCAATGCCTAGGACTCAGCTACAACATGTAAAAGAAGAAAATCGCGTCGAATGAAGCTGCTTATATAATAATGATCGAACTTCACGTACGGGTAAGTTCGTTTGATCATTAATTATTAGTATAGATATCACATAAATCACTTCAACGTCTCTGGACGCGGATGCGGATGCGAGGACCATTCACCTTGATTATCGTTCTAATCTATCTGAATTGGTTCTGCTCCGATTTTACGATTATTTACAATATTTACGTCATATAGCGTCAAATCTCACTCTGAAATTAGGTTCTTGTTAAGTGACGTAACAATTTCACAGTAACATAATAATAAAGTAGCTGTGTGCCTTAATCAAATTAATGCCTACTACCGAGCTATTCAGTCACGCCGTATATTATGTTGAATACGAACTTCGTGGACGAGTGATGTCATAGTGTGCCCTTCACAGCTTGTTTGTGGCTACCCACCATGTTTATAGAAATACCATACTTACTAGAACCGGGAAATTGAATGCAAAAAACAATAGTTAATTAAAATATATGCTGCTTGCTGATCACGCTATAGGAATCCCAACTAAATTGATTCTACTTAACGCCACTGACGAAGTTACTCCTTGGGACGATGCCAGTTATAAAGGTCTCAACAGAACTGAACAAATACGGTTCTTATAATGTGTACTAGAACCGAAAATTGAATCCAAAAAACAATACATAATTAAAATATTTCTTCTTTATTTATTTTAAAACTGAAGACACGTCATAGACATATTATCATTGTTTGACGAAACGGTGAGTTCAACGACCTTGCTGAAATGTTAAAAATTAACTTCACAGCGTTACTTAGTCTATAGGTACTTCTTTGTTGCAATTTTTAATTACATTTGCAACATTTTTAATTTTATTACAGTGTGTAAGAAGTTAATCGATCGAACTTCTTACAACGTAACTTTTAGGAACTTAATTAGGTAAATACTAACTTAATTAATCTACCGAAATCAATTACCTAATAACAGTTAACACGCCGTCATACCTACCTACCGTGAATTTGTACTAAACCTCTTTAAGATATTTGTTTATTTATAGAATAAGTACAAAGGACTAAACGATCTATTGTTTGGGGTTTAGCGTCTACGTCTGAAAAATTGTGAAATGCACCATAACCGCTCAGATTTTTAAAACTATAAAATGTACCGAGGTATCCTTTGTTTTAAGTCCTTCAAAATTATACCAAATTCTAAAAAAAGGAAACTTCTGACTAAACTCAGTTACTAATGTCATAAACCGTTCCGTAAAACATTAGCGCGAGTCGCGTGCGAGCGGTCGTCCAGTTGACACGCTTACGTACAATTATCCAGTTCGCTAGCGATTAACGGGTTTTTCTCTCCACTCGAGGTTCCGACTTCGTGATGGAGGGCAGTAAGAGTGTGGAGGACATGAGTGATTCAGAGTTTTTAGAGAATGTTGAACGTGAGTTAGTCTTATCAGTTGGTGAAAATATAATAACGAGAAGAGACGAAAGTTCCCAAAAAAAAGCGGAAAAAAGAAAAGAAAGAGATGGAAGCAGTGAAGATGGCCTAAAGAGTGATGAAGAAGGTTTTATTACAGTTGTTCGAAGGAAGCCGAAACGGTTGATCAGGAGTGATTCTTTAGATACACAAACAAGAATGAGGGTAGATGAAGAAAAAAAGAACGACGAGATTGAGATTTTGGAGAATCATCAAGTTTGTATCACGGCTTTAGAAAGTCTGCCTAAGCAAATTGCGATGGCTAAGTTGTTAAGATCGCAAAATATTACAGGTATTGACCAAATCAAATATAAAAACATAAACAAAGCAATAATTACTTTTTTCAAGAAACAAGATGCCTTATTGTTGGTGGAATGCAAAAAATTTGAAGAGTTAGGGTTTCGTTGCCAATTTACATATGAATTAAACATGATTCATGGAGTAGTAAGAGGAATTGATCTAGATTTGAGTGAAGAAGAAATATTCAAAATTATCGAGTGTGACGTTAAAATATTGAGTTTGAAGAGAATGAACAAAATATCAACTAACGGTTCATGGACACCAAGCGAAGCTATCAAAATATGTTTTCAAGGAGGCGTTTTGCCAAAATATATTTACGCATATGATTGCCGCTTTAAAGTAGACGCATACCATTTTCCCGTTTCACAGTGCACAGGGTGTTGGCAATTTGGACACGTTAAAAAGTTTTGCTCAATGAAAAAGACATTATGTCCAAAATGCGGTAGCTCAGAACATGATAACTGTGATATCAACATATTCAAATGTTTGAACTGTAAAGGGGACCACTTTGTTTTGGACAAAACTTGCCCATCATTTATTAAAGAAAAAGAAATAAGAGATATTATGAGTAAAGAACAAGTTACTTATAGAAAGGCATTACAGGTATACACAGGAATGAGAGTAAATAGGAAGTCATTAGGTCGAGAAGATATATTGACAGCAGACTCATATAATACTAAAGACATAAGAGGTACCTACAGCAGTGTAGTAAAGGAAAATACATTAAATCAGCCGAGATCTTCAGGAGGGCCTTCGGAGGTTACTATTCAGGAGGAGGAGGGGGAGGATTCCAAGGAAACTTCAGAACAAAACATAGGAAGGTTTAGTAGAAAATCAGGAAAAGTGTCGAAGGGAGTGGAAAACGCAGTCAGTTCAAAAGAAGTAAATATGGAAGTTGAACATCAGAGTTTGCATAATTCAGAAGAAAATAGAAAACGAGACGAACACATCAAGGATAGGTTGGAATTCAAGCAAATATGGATTAAAATGAAACGTATAATTATGTCAGAAGACAGATTGGAGGACAAAGTTTCAGCAATATGTAGAATTATATGGGAAGAACTAAAACAGTATGTTGTTAGTAAGTTATTAAGTTTTTCTAACCTTGTTAATGGATAATAGTTGTGGATGAATGTGGACTGTATTTAAATGTAAAAAGAATGGAAAATGAAACAAAGAGGGTCACAGTAAATTAAGATAATTATTAGCAGAACCAAGAGAAAAAGTACACTCACTTATTACAAGTCACAAGCAAACTATTTGACAACAACTGAAAAATACATCATTTGTCATTAAGAAATAAAATAGTTTAAAAAACAGATTTATAAAAAAGGAACGACTAACCAGCCAGTCGCCAACATTCCGGGCCCCTAGTGGGACACTAAACCCTGGTGGCAACTGGCTGGGGGTCAGCCATAAGTGGTAGGAGTTTGCGGACTGGTCGACGTAAAATCCCGCCTTTGGTGGCTACATCTACAACGCGCACCAGTCCGTCCGGTCCCGTAAATATTTTGGTTACCCTACCCAGAAGCCAAAGACCCCGTGGTAGGGTGTTGTCGACCACGACAACTACGTCACCCTCGCAAAAGTTCGTGACGTTTCTTCTGCGTCCTCGTGGGATCAAAGTCGGCAGGTATTCTTTTAGCCACCTCTCCCAAAAGTGATCAGCCAACCGAAGAGCGTGCCGCCAATCGCACCGGCGTAAGAGATCGTTGTCCGATAAGTCGACGGGCCACTGAGCAGTCGATGAACAGCCGAGGATGAAGTGAAATGGTGTTATGGCCTCTGGGGTGTCTGGTGAACTAGGGACGTACGTGAGCGGCCTGGAGTTTATGATGGACTCCGCTTCGAGTAGTAAAGTTGTTAAGACCTCCTCTTTAGGTGCCCTTTCTTTTAGTGTGCTGCGTAGCGCGGATTTCACTGAGCGAACCAGCCGCTCCCACGCGCCACCCATAAAAGGCGAGGCAGGCGGTATGAAACGCCATGAGATTCGGCGGTTTGTTGCGAAGTCCCGAACGTCTCCATGGTATAAGGCGGCCAGCTCAAGACTTGCGCCGACAAAGTTGGTCCCGTTGTCAGAAAATATTGTAGTTGGAGTCCCTCGACGTGCCATCATGCGCCTTAGGCTCATAATTGCTGAGGCTGCCGATAACGAAGCCACTATCTCTAGATGAATGGCTCTAGTAACCAGGCATGTGTAGAGTGCCACCCATCTTTTTTCTCGGCGTCGGCCTACAGCCACTTCTATAGGCCCAAAGTAGTCAAGTCCGACATGCGTGAAGGGCCGTTTGTGATGGTCTAGCCGTTCTGGAGGTAAATCTCCCGTAGGCGGCACTCTAAATCGGCCATTTTGCTTTCTGCATTGCAGGCATGATTTAGCGACGCTACGTATTATGGTTCGTGCCCTTATGATCCAAAAACGTTGCCTTAGTTCGTTCAGTACAAGCTCGTGGTTACCGTGGCCAGCTTCGATGTGCTTATGCATGATGATTAGACGGACGATGTGATGATGGCCGTCCACTACGACCGGTGCTTTCACACTCTCGCACACCCCAGGAGTGGACTTTATGCGTGAGTCGAGTCTGAGCAAGCCATCTTTGTCGAGCACTGGGGCGAGCGCAGCGATGCGGCTGCCCTTCGGCAATGGTTGTGAGGCTTTCAGCATCTTGAGTTCTTCGGCAAAGCTATCTACCTGCGCCTTCATAAGTAGGAGCTGCTCTGCTTGTACGATGTCTGCGGCGGACAGCTGCGAGAGTGACGCAGCGTCGCGAGCGGCTTCTGTGAATAAACGCGGAGATTTAGAAAATGACTTAAAATGTCTGACGGCCTGAAAAACGCGAGCTGTGACTCGTAATAACCGTAACCAACTACTGAATCGGGTAGCATCTGGGACCGACAGTTCAAAGGTAGGGGCATCTACCAGAACTCCGGTAAACTCGGGCTTTAGCTCGGACACGCGTAAAGCCTCGTCCGTTGGACACTCTAATGTGTACTCTGGTTCACGAGGCCATTGATTTGGAGGATTGATCAGAAAAGTGGGGCCAGTGAACCACCTGTGTGTCGCTGTAAAAAACATATCTTTCGGTTTTGTTGCATCATCCGCTATGTTTAGGTCGCTTGGAAGCCATCTCCAGTTGGAGGGGTTCGTGGACTCTAAAATTTCCCCTAACCTATGAGCAACGAATGCTTTAAACCTACGTGCATCGCTGCGAATCCACTTTAAAACCGTTGTAGAATCGGTCCAATAAAAAACAGCGGAAGGTTTTGTGCGATGGGCACTTAAAATAGTTTGCGCGTAACGTGTCGCGATGAGCGCTCCTTGTAATTCTACTCGCGGGATAGAGAGAGGCTTCAGAGGGGTTACACGCGCTTTGCTACCAATTAAGGCAAGAGAGACTAAACCGTCATTAAAAGTGAATCGCCAGTATGCGACGCAAGCGTACGCTTGTTCCCCCCCATCAGCTATGACATGGAGCTGAGTATCACACACGCCTGGCTTACCCGCGTACCATCGTGGAATTCGAAAATTTGCTGCTAACTTGAGCTGACCAAACCATGTTTTACACTCTTTTTCATACTTGGTGGGTATAGGCGAATCCCAATCAATTCCTTCCCTCCATAATCTTTGTAACAGAATCCTACCCTGTATTACTATCGGCATCAGCAAACCTAAAGGGTCATAGACACTCATGACTCTAGAGAGCAAACTACGCTTAGTTAATCTTGTGCCTAAGTCCTTATCGCCCGTGCGAAAGCCTAAGGTGTCGCTTAAAGGATTCCACTTTATCCCTAACGTGCCTACGTCATTGTTAGGAGGTAGATTGACGTCGGAGTCTGAGTTGCAGTCTGAGTTGCTATGAAGCTCTTTGGGCACCAACGCAAGTGCTTCTGGTACGTTTGACACCCATGAACGCATTCCATAACAACATTTCTTGTGGACCGTGACAATATCGGAAGCCAAGCGTGCGGCGTCGGAAAGATCGAATTGGCTTCCAATAAAGTCGTCCATATAATGGTCGTGAATGATAGCGTGCGCGGCTGCGGGGTATTCACTCTCAAACTCCTTCGCGTTTTTATTTTTTATATACAAAGCTATGAATGGGCTAGAAACTGCACCAAAAATTAAAGAAGACATTCTAAATTCTTTTACTGCACCCTGTGAGATGCCATCGTGCCACAAAAACCTAAGCGCGTCGCGGTCGCTTTCTTTTATCTTAATTTGGGGAAACATTTCTTGAATATCCGCATTGAACGCTATAGGTCCCTCCCTAAAGCGAAATAAGATATCTAAAAGTGACTGTAAAAGGTCTGGGCCCTGTAGCAGCATACTATTTAAACTAACACCCCTACTTAATGCTGCTGCATCATGGACAACCCTTAGCTTGCGTTTTTGTGGGTGAAAAACTCCAAAGTGAGGTAAATACCATCTCATAGAATAGTTAGATTTATTCTTTAAATACGACTCATGGTACGATGAAGGATCACATTGTTCCGCGTAGCCCTTTTCGATTATACCGTTTATAAAATTCCTATACGCTGACGCAAACGTTTCATCTTTCGTCATCTGCTTTTCTAGTGATTTTAGGCGTGAGAAAGCTTGAGGGTAACTATCAGGTACATTATTTGATGCGTTGTTTCTCCAAGGAAGACCAACTTGAAACCGACCGGTGTCCAATCTCTCAGCTGAGGACTCTATGAGATCTACTGCGCGAGCGTCGTCGCTGTTTTGTCTAGGGGTATGTTTTTGTATACCTAAAGAGTCAATTTCGTATTGTTTTTTAATTAGTGCCTCGAGAGTGTCAAGCTGTTGTAATGTGTCAGCGGTGTTGTGAATAAAATGTACAGGCTTAGAAACTGTAGAAATTGCGCCGTGAATTACCCAGCCTAGGAGCGTTCTTGACGCTACGGGTTCGTTTCTTTTACCTACGCGCATCTCACGGCTCAAAGATAGATGCCAATCTGCGGCGCCGATAAGTACAGTAGGCGTTGCGTTCTGATATGCCAACACGTCAGCCAGATCAGCCAGATGGTCGTATTCGGAAAAGTCTAGATGATCGGTACTTTGGGGACTAAGCTGAAGGGGCGTGATGCTTCGCGCGCCTTGTATAAAATGACGCTCAGGTAGATGGCGACCTCGAATGTAAAAATTTACAAGACATACCTCGGTGTCCAGGAACATACCACCAACACCAGTAACACGCAGTTGTTGTCGGCCGACGTTCTCTGCTCCGATGCGCGTGGCTACGTCACCGTCGATGAGAGTGCTCGTGCTGCCCTCGTCTAGTAGTGCGAACGTTTCAAAAGTGCCGCGTGGTCCCTCCACAACGACTGGCAGGATTTTTAATAGTCCACGCGTGCTCGTTGCGGGTACCCCGAAGGTGGCAGCGATGACGTCACCATCTTTTTGCGGTACGACAGTATTAGTCGATGAACTCTGTGGCAAATTGGATGTATTAGTATTGGGTTTGTTGTCGCCTGCAACTACATCGCCGTGGAGAAGGGCGTGATGCCGTCTCGTGCAGCCATCAACGCCGCACCGTTTTACTCGGCAAGTACTCCATGTATGTGGCTGAGATTTAAGACATCTATAGCAAGTTTTAGTTTCCTTAACCCAGCGCCATCTGTCGTCTACCGTAAGAGACAAATAAGCCTTACAGGTTTTTACGGTGTGTGAACCTTGTTTACAGAATAAACATTCCGTTGTTTTGTCTTTAGAAGTAGTAGCATGAATAGTCAAATCTTTTGGCATGTTAAACTTATGAACTGGAGGCTTGTAAAGTGGGAGCTTACTGTGCGACGAGCTCGATGTCGTGTCAACCAGATAATTGTATTTGAGCTGCCGCTCGGCCTCAACAACTAAGAATCTAGAAAGCAACTCCAGTTTAGTAATAGATGGCTCAAAAGGCTTATGAGTAGAGGCGTAGTCGGTGAACCGATCTCTGGTGTGCTCGCTAAGCTTAGAAAGCACCGTGCGAAGCAGTTCGATCGAGGACAAATACTCCTCCTGTTTTAGCCATTTAATTGTAGTCACACAATTTCGTAATTTATTAGCCAAAGTATTTAAATGCTCTACGTTACTTATCTTTAAATTCCGTAGAGCGGTGATCTCCTGGGCAACTACGAGCTCGGGTCGTGCGTAGTTCTGCTCCAGAGCCGCTATCACCTCGTCGGGGTCTTCTGCTTCGAACAAAACGGATAAAATAGCAACCCGGGCGTTGCCGCGGATGGCGGCAACAAGGCGTGCAACGTTCTCTGTGGGTGTAAAAGATGATTTAGTTCGTTCATAAGTGCATTTGAATGGCAGCCAATCGTTAATGTTGCCTGAAAATGGCATAAGTTCGAGGCGTTTGTGGCGATCGGGTAGAGTGGAAATCGCCTTCGCCAATTGCGAAACAGGATCAGCCTGCGTGTTTTTACCAGGCGTAGAAGCAGTGGTGTGCATCGCACGTGGTTCGATTTGTGTCACAGCTTGAGGGCGTAGGTCGAGGGGGGCGTCAGCGTCGTGCTGGTTCCCGACCCATGCTGCGACTCGATGCCTGTGCGAGTGAGATGAGCTACGATTACTACTACTATACTTATCCGAATTTGCTTCGAGAGAAGCGAGTTTCGCACGTAGCTCCACTTCGTCTGCTTCCTGTTGTATGCGCGCAAGCTCACGCTCGCGCACACGTTCGCGCTCGGCCAATTCCTTCTCACGTTCTGCGTGACGGCGATGAATTTCTGCCTCAATGGCTAACTTCTGCGCTCGTACAGTCGCACTGGATCTTGTTGTATGCGAATGTCTGCTGCTGTGCGTGTCGCGCGGTTGGGCCACGATGCCGGAACTGTGAGGAAGTACTAAGGGTTCTTGCTCTGGGGCAACGTTTCTAATACTCCCCGCGGCACGCGAGTCCTCTTGCGGTGCAACGTTTCCGCACGGCACGGGATTGATGAGATCGCGGCGAGAGGTCGTTGAATGTTCGTCGCGATCATCAGGGTTCGCCGTTACGTTCGCGATAAATCTTGATTTACTCCGTGTGACCATCATTGTATGAAAATATCGTAATGCAAAATGAAAATGACGTGAAAACTGTCACGAAAGAAATGGTTCAAATGGTAAAAATTTCGGCGACGAATGGACCAAAAATGTGGATGAATGTGGACTGTATTTAAATGTAAAAAGAATGGAAAATGAAACAAAGAGGGTCACAGTAAATTAAGATAATTATTAGCAGAACCAAGAGAAAAAGTACACTCACTTATTACAAGTCACAAGCAAACTATTTGACAACAACTGAAAAATACATCATTTGTCATTAAGAAATAAAATAGTTTAAAAAACAGATTTATAAAAAAGGAACGACTAACCAGCCAGTCGCCAACAATAGTAGTACTACTTATATTAGACTTAACATAGTACAATGGAATGCTCAAAGCCTGCGCCCCAAATTAGTAGCATTTACAGACCTTTTAGCACGGGAAACTGTACACATTGCGATTATCAGTGAAACTTGGCTAGACATTGAGTCCGCCATAAACATTAATAGTTATAACATATATAGAAAAGATCGAATGGATTCGTACGGCGGTGTCGCCATTATCGTCCACAAGTCGATACAATCCTCCTTAGAGCCATTTGTGGTAAATAATACAGGTATTGAGATAGTTTGTGTAAAGTTAATTAACTGCAAGGACTTGGAATATGTGGCGTCTATATACTGTCCGTCTAGTATACAAACACAAGTTTACGATTGGGATCAGATTTTCACACACTTTTCAGGAAAAACTTTAATAGCTGGCGATTTTAACGGGCACCACACCAATTGGTCAGTGAAATCAGATGTACGGGGTTCCCAAATCATGGATTCCTCTTTAGATCACGACTTCATATCTATAAATAATGGGGACTTTACGCGGGTTAAGTTGGTTAACGGGCATTTGCAACAAACTTCGCCTGATATTTCGTTTGTTTCTTCTGACATCGGCATTAATTTTTCTTGGAAAGTCTTAAACGAGCATTTAGGGAGTGATCACCTAATAATTAAGCTGAGCATTGATATCGTAGATGACTTCAGACACATAAAAAAACGCAATTATAAACGTGCAAATTGGGAAAACTATACACAAACTATTTCAGAAAACCCTACCTTTTCTACTTATTATGAAGAAGATATTCAAGAGAACTATGACAATTTTGTAAGTGTAATTAACAGGGCAGCGGATAAATATATACCTTTAATTAAAATAAATAATAAACCGGATAAAAAATTCAAACCTAAAGATTATTGGAATCCTGATTTGTCTAAAATAGTCGCGCAGAGAAGGTTAGCTTTAGCTGACTTCAGGCGAAACCCGACGCCTGATAATCTTACAAAGTTAGAAAATATAACAAATAAATCTCAGTCGTTAATTAGAAAAGCAAGGTCTGATGCTTGGCATAAGCTTTGCGATTCCTTTGATGAAAAAGTGTCAGCCTCTTATATCTGGCAACGAATGAAGTGGGTCAAAGGTTTCAAGCAGTCAAAGGTATATCCGTCCGCTGAGAAATCTCTCGATTTACTATATTCTCTTACTGCAGATTACGCGTCCAACACAGAACCAGTTTTCACATCGAAAAATGAACTGTTAGAATCTAAGTTTTCCATCCAAGAGTTACGCAGTGTCTTAAAAAAAAAGGATTCATCACCGGGTGAAGATGACATATCATATACGATGCTTTATTATTTACCGGATATTGCTAAAGAATATTTACTTAATTTATATAATAATATTTATCAATATGGTGTTATACCTTCTCAGTGGCGAAACATTCAAATAGTCCCTATTCCCAAAAGCAGTAGCAATAATAGCAGTGAAGTAAAATTAAGACCAATTTCTCTAATTTCATGCATCTGTAAAACTTTTCATTTAATGATTTACAAACGTTTGGAATGGTATACTGAAAAGGAAAAGATATTGTCTCCATTCACAGTAGGTTTTAGAAAATCGAAGTCCTGTTTAGACTGCTTGACTCATATAGTTACTGGTATCCAGATTGGATTCTCCAAGAATTTGCCAACATTAGCTTGCTTCTTGGATATTGAGAACGCCTATAACAATGTCTCAATCGACGCAGCGTCATATGTTCTGGATAGTCTTGGAATCGGTTCCAGGCTTTGTAGGTATCTGTGGAGGTTTCTCAGTGAGCGACATTTGAAGATAAAGTTATGTGACGGAAATATAACTAGTAGATTCACAAATAAAGGTCTAGCACAAGGAGACCCTTTATCTCCGCTGCTTTTTAACTTGGTTACTTACAAAATATGTCATAAACTTCGAAATGTCTCAGTTTTGCAATACGCGGATGACTTTGTTATATATGTTACTAATAAGGACATCCAAATTTGTGAACGATATATACAAAATGGTTTAAACTTTGTTGTAGAGATATTAAACGAGCTAGGGTTGGTACTGTCCGCAAATAAAACACAATATTGTCTTTTTAGTAGAGGTCGCAGGAAAAAACTACCTGCACTAAGCTTAGAAAAACCTTTAGCGTATTCGGAAAATATAAAATATTTGGGCGTATGGCTAGATAGGAGCTTAAGATGGGGACGACACATTAATGAAGCGGTCAACAAATGTTCAAAATTCTTAAACATATTAAAGTTACTAGCAGGGAGGTCTTGGGGGGTGCACATGGTACATTTGAGACGATTATACATTTCCTTAGTTAGAAGCCGTATTGATTATGCATCAGTTTTGTATGATAATAGTGCTAAGAGCCATATTTCTAAACTCGATAAAATCCAGAATCAAGCCTTGAGAATAGTAGGAGGATTTATCAAAAGTACCCCAATCCACGTCATGGAGAGCGAGTTACATATTGCTCCTTTATTTATTAGAAGACAATATCTAGCCTATAAGTATTTATTAAAAATCAGTGCTTGGTCGAATAATAGTAACACTTATTTAATTTCAGAAATGAGTGCCCTTACGCAGATTAGTTATTGGGTTAATAAAAAAAAGCCTCTACTCTCACAAACAATTACGGATGTGGAAAAAACTGAAGGTGTTTCTGTAGATACGCTTAAAATGTTTACTTTCGACATTTGGTTGTCCGCGGTTGATTTTCATAAATATTTAGTTATGAGTTTAGATTGTATATCACTTGCTAAATCAAGGTACGAGCCTAATATTTTACTTAATGAAGTAATAACAGAATTGAATACTAAATATAGTGGGTGGCGGAAACTATATACAGATGGGTCTAAGGGCGCTCATGGATTAGGTGCAGCTTTTTACGATTCATTTTGTAATTATAAAGCAGGTTTTAAACTGATGTCAGATGTATCCATCATGACGTTGGAGCTCATTGCAATTTTACAAGCCTTGTCCTATGTAACACAGGAAAAATTTGATAAGGTTGTTATATTTACGGATAGCAAAAGTGCATTGCACCACGTGGCTCGATGTGCCTCTGGTTTCAGAGGTACATCGATAGCTTACGACATTTTAAAACATATTTTCATGTTTATTGAAAATAGCACACAGTTAAAGTTGCAATGGGTTCCAGCGCATCTTGGTTTGCAGGGTAATGAGGAAGCTGATTGTTCATCTAAATTAGCAGCAAAAGAAGGAGTCGAACTGGACTTTATACCAGATTATGTAGAATATGTGCCAAAGTTTAAAATAAAAAATTTCAGTAATTGGAAACAACATTTTAATAGTAAATCAATAGACAAGGGAATATGGTACAAAACTATTCAAAATGAGCTTCCTCAAGTGGCCTGGTTTGACAGTAGTAGGTTAAGTAGAAATTACGTGAAGTTATCTGTAAGATTACGGTCTGGACACTTTCCATCGGCAAAGTTTGCATTCCTCATGAAGAAAGTAAGTTCTCCCAACTGCGACACATGCAATTTAATTGAGGATGTATATCATTTGCTGATGGAGTGCGTCAAAAACCAAGATAAACGGAGAATTCTAATCAATGAGTTTAATTTAAATATATCACAAGTAGGTTTAATTCAGGCAATTTTATCACAACCGATGTCAGATTTAGCAAAAAGATTTAGTGAGCTGGTGTATTTTGTTAATTAGGATTCTCCTTTAATATATTTAAGTAAATTTAGATTTAAACCATTGTTATGTAGTAGTAAGTGTAGGACATGATGGGGTTGACGTATCCAATGGGATAAAAACCCCAAATTAATTTAATAAAAGATTTAAAAAAAAAAAAAAAAAAACATTAGCGGTCATTAGCTTTTAAGCGTGAGAAAAAGTCGCAAGTTTATCTGTTAATTGTCTAATGTAAAACTGTATTTATCTCAGATTACATCTCTACCTAATGTCTGGATTTCGACCTAACATGATAAGTACGTCGCATATGTTTATAAGCTGATCATAATCCAATGCCTATCAGATCATTACGAATATCGACGATTACAAACAGTGCTATTTGGAGTTAATGTCATCTTCATGTAAATGAGGTAGATTTCGTCATTATATTATTATTTTATTCCATCGGTAATACATACTTATTGGACAACGACAACAATATGGCGGTTACGTCCTGTTCGAGACGAGTAATACATTCTCAGCGTGACGAGAGAAGCTCCGTTATTTTAATACTGACTTGGATAGAGACCGGGCACGTGCCGCGCCTGCGAATGACATTCGGTAGAAAGTAAACTCTCGCATTAACGTAGGCACATCGCCCTGGCTACATGAGCCACAGTCCTCGATACTTACTTCACTACACCAAAGACAGACCATTGTTTTATTCTCCAAAGTGACATCTCAATCTCGTGAAATTTTGCCACTGACTTTCTACAGCACGCCTCCCGTAAAATAAAAATGAAATAAAAGAAACTGAAGTATTTTAGCGTTTGTTGTATTTTCACACAGTTTACGACACAATTAACTAATGATCATACCGTTTTACTAATTGTTCGGCTTTGTTTGCGTTAGAAAGTTGTTAATATTGTGTCAGCTTCCAAATTCTCATGCGTGTCATTCCAAATTTTATTTGGTTTTAATTGTTGTACTTGTACTGTATCTAAAGGACTATAATTAAACAATTCGTTTGTAGCAGTTTCCCCCAAAACTTCGTAATTTCATAGGTCGTCGTAGGGTGAGTGGTAACAATCTAATGAATGTTCTGGTGTGGGGTCTTTTCGAATCGCGGGGTAATTACTATCTGCCCCAGGGCGACGTTTCAAGGGGCTCTCTGGAGTTTTGGGTATAAATCACTGCTAACTCGGCTTAGCTGATCACGCTATCGGAATCCCAACTAAATTGATTCTCCCTAACGTCACTGATGAAGTTACTACTTGGGACGGTGCCAGTGCAGTTATGAAGGTCTCATCAGAAATGAACAAATATATACAGAACTTATTTGATATTGAAATACTTACTTACTAAGAAAATCTGAATTATTCTTTGCAGTTAGGATAAATAGTAATTTATAGCCATTAGCAATTTACTATTTCAGCACTAAGTAGCTCCCGTTCCTAGAAAAAATCCAAATTGTTTGAAATTCTGTTCCTATATACGGAAACAAGCTTGATAAATCACACGAATTTGTGTTGTATGAAACGTAGAATGTTTAAAGGTAAGTTTAGGGGCTTGGTTATGTCTCATGTTTAGGCACGCCAAAAGGACAGTTCATCTGTGTCCACACCCGCCTTGCATCACCTCCGAACACAGTCGAGTGTTGCGCAAACCGGCAATCCCTGGTAACACCAAGTCAAGCTGGGTAAACAAACCGTTATTATTGGCTTTTCTAATCCTCATTCAGTTTAACAAGAGGTTTAAGACTCAAGTGTTCAAATCAAATAGCTTACAAGATAATGCCAGTGCATTTATGGTCCTTGCGTACAGAATGTGACAAAGCAGGTCATTGTTAGTTGTAATGTTCTTCGAATTATTGAGTCTTATCAAGGTTTTAACGATAAGCCAATTTAGGAAATGATGATAGGTATTATAATATAGAACCTAAGTCTTTTGTTAAGCAAAAAGTGCTTCTTGTTATTAAAAATCACAAGTCTATTTCTGTCGTTTGCTTTTTAAAACACATATTAGTTGCACGATGTACCTACCTATGTATGCTTAACAACACCACTTTACATTTCAAATAAACACCTAGTTTACAAAAAAAAATGTCTTCGTCATCGATTACCGGGCTAACTTAAGTTATTTCTAAAATAGTTATGTTTTTTAATTGATCCTTTAAGGATTGAAAACCAATTGAATTCAATTTTACTGGCGGTAGTACTGTTGGAATACTTGGAATGTTTGATGCAGTTGTTCAATCCAACGACTATGGTATTTCGGTCGTATTATTTGTGTCTCACAATAATCTTTTTCTGTGGGTACAACTTTCCCATAACGTGATGTGCCCAATTCTAAACGTAGACATAATCGCCAGGTATAATTACATGTTAGGTCATTGGTCGCGTAGAGATGATTACGTATTGATGAAAGTATGTCGAGCTAAAATAAAAGTATTGAACGTCTGAAACTCCAGCCTGAAAAATGCAACGGCTGAACTTAGCTGGTGAGCGTTGATTGGTCCTCGTCGCATTGTTAAGAATCGGTAGCTCGAACGTTAATAGAACGCCATTAAGAAAATAGAACGCTCAAGAAAAGTGTCATTTCAAGTACATTAATGATAATGATAAGTGAGAAATACTGGCCTATCATTCAATTAGAGGAATTGTGAGGTCGTGGAGTATCCTCCCACGGTCACAGCTTATCAACAGAACTGGACCGGGGTCGGCGGCCAGGCGGCCACGTTAATGTGACAACAGCAACCCGTTTCTAATTGTGATTTTACGTGTCAGCTGGACATTTAGCCTCAATCTGATAGATATCATCATAGTCGTACCTACTATAAATCAGCTATAACTGAATAATTGAGAATTTTTTTTCTACGATATTATATGGTTTCAAGTACATATTCCGTGAATTATTTAAACCGTACCATAGGACCAAAGCAGATAAGCAATTTTTTAAATGAATGTTAATTATATACAGCGATATCTTAAACAAGAATATGTAAAAATGACAATATAGCTCTTACTAATTAAATAAAAATTGTCTATACATATTATGTAAATAAAATCGAACCAGTTATCTTTTTAAATAATAATGCCATTAATAAAATCGAACCAGGTATCTTTTTAAATAATAATGTCATTAAGACTTATCTATTTTTAAACGCTTCTTAATTTTATTTTAATTTAATTGTCAATTCCAATTCAATTTATAATAGGAGTTGCATTAAAATAAAAGTCATTATCACTGTCAGTGATGAAGATTATTGTTGAAATATCATTTGCACATGCGCGGTTTTGAGTCGTGGACAGGTGGAAAAAAGACCAATTCTTTTATGTTTAACTTTAAATATTTATGACGTCACGTAGATGTGTACACAAACGCAAACATGTTTATAAAAGTTGTCTTGAAAACGCAACTAACTCGTACCCGTGGTAGACTGGTGGTGGTCATGCCGGCTCTGTTAGGTATATTTTTACTTTCACACTTTCAATCACGAGAAGGCGTGCGACAAGTTTTATTTCTTCGTTGGACGTCGAAACCGACTGTTTTCCGTGCCAACGATTTCGTAAACTGCAGTTTTGTTAAGAATTTTTATGTTGCCACGCGTAACGTATTATCTGCCCTTGTCGCTGACGTGTGTGGATATTGCGATTGGGAAAAGTTTCTTATGTTATGCAATTTTTATGGTATGCGAACATGGTTCAAAGTTGGAGATCGTCGAGTCTTAAAAATCAACTCCAATTAGAAGTAGTCAACAGTACAACTGGATGACATTGTCGAATTTCATTGATACCTATAATTTGAAATTGTAAAACCGCTGTGAAATTGTAAATTGCATATTAAATTCTGCCCTGAAAGTACGAAGAGATCTATTTCAAAGCTCAATGTGCGGTAATCAAAACCGATGAATTCCCTGTTGATCAATGCAACGTGACTTAGTGAAACCAGCTTGGATATCGTGTTTCTTTCATACTTGTTATTATTTCAATATTAATACAAGTTGCCATTTTGGCGATTGGCGACAAACCTACCGCACCTAGATTTTAAGAACAATCACAGAAAACTGCATTTCAGTGTTCAACTATGAACACCTGAATTTTTAAAACCTTAATCTAGAGACCGGTTTCAGTCTCCGTACGGTAGGTAATAAATATAGGTACCTTAAACGGAAACTATTTGTCCGATATTATTTGCGATATTTATGATCACAGATAATTATCCAGATGTAGTGAAACTTGGTTCTTCAAATTGTTATAAAAAAACTACAAATTTTTCAAGCTTATTTCACACACATGTGTGAAATAAGCTTGAAAAATTTGTAGTTTTTTTGTAGTTTTTTTGCTGTGTAAACAAATGACTTTGGTACAGTCGGTTTCAGAGAAATAGTACCCCTCCAAGACTTAAAGATTATCGCCCGAGCACGCTCGGGCCCGCGTGTCACGTGAGCCTTGAGCAGCTCCCTCCCCCGCCGCCGCACCCATCTCGTGACCCACCGATCCGCCTCAAATATTATTTGCAATATGGTATTTTATCGGCTTCCTTCTGGCCGAACCGTATAGATACCAAGAATAACTTACAAAAAGACACTGCGTGCGACTAAGATACGAACCCACATCGCGAGATCATCTAGACCGCGCCTTATACCACTAGGCTATTGGCTCAGTTAGCAATCTTAACGAAAATTCGAATAGCATTACTCCTTTTATCGAACAAGGTTATTAACGGTCTAATCTTCTAGATATTAAGGTTTAAATTTCAACTTCCGTGTTATATTAAATTTAATACTAGCACCTTACCGTCTTGTTTTACAAAATGCAATACGCAACTCCTCTATTAACTAAAACATAAGGTTGAAATTAGCATAGATTTCTTGTTTGGTTGAACAGAATGTGTTGATTCCGATTGTTGCACTACCCTCATTTTACTTCAGAAACTTAACTGCTGTATGAACTGCGAGTTAAGGTTGAATTTAGTATACTATTCTTCGCCTTATTTACTAAACTGTGATTGAGGGTATTTTTACTTTTCAAATGGTTTCATTTTCGTGCCGATTCGCTTGTGTGTAATTATCTTCATCGTAATATTATCCAATTTATTAAGTTTTTGACCAGTTGATTCTATTAATCGATGGTATGGTTCGATTAACAACTTTATTAAAGGCTAAAATTGTAGTTCTGTGGGAAAAGGAACAAAACATAAAGAAAATAGCACGAGATATAAGCATAACGGTAAGATTTACGTTATTCTTACACATACCTATTTATTGTTGCATTATTGCTTACAAGTTCGATTTTTTTTTATGTATTTCTAATATTATTATTTTCATTACAGAGAAAAACAGTTCGTAGATGGATACAAAGGTATCAAGCGACGGGTGATATGAAATGTGATCACCAAGGCCCTCGCCCGATTGCTTACACTGATGAATCGAAGCGACAACGTAATATGTATTGTGAAAGTTCACTCAGTGGCACCCTTCAAAACTACGCGTTCAAATGCTGACTTCAAGAAGTGTTAGACAGTGACGGCCATGCTATCCGTTATGAATAGGCAACTCGGCAGATTGACTGTGTAACTTATTTGATAAAAATGCATTGGAACATTTATATGAGCAAATGTCAAGTGTTAATCATTCCAAATATCATTCCATAATCAGTGGGATCATTATCTCGTAGTCAATCAAAAATAAACAACCTTTATTATTATGAATCCAGTTCTTGTTTAAAAGTAGTCTTGTAATGTGTTAACGATGCACCATCTGACCTCACATATTTTTCTAATATTGTGTTAAATAAGGGTTATCAGAAAATGTGATAAAAGAGAAAGATGTATATTGCTATACTGTTATAGTTTAGCATGTTGGTTCTTCCTCTGTAATTCACAGTTTCTAGAAATATCTATAAACGAACCGTTATCTAATGTTAAACGTTCTAAACCAAACTAGGGTATCTATTTTGTGTTTAGTTAATATTCTAAGTATAATAACCCCAATTTAACACAGATAGAAATCTGTATATTCAACCAGGAAGTGGATTCCATGAAGTCCTAGAAATGTAATTAAAAAAATAAATGAATATTGTTTATGCAAAATGCTAAGCTTTTATTACAAACCTCCATTTGATTTTTTAATAATAATTAACGAAAAAAACAAAACTAACTACTAAAGAAACTATAAAATAATAATAAAGGTAAATTAATAAAATAAAAAAAGTCTTCTCGACCGCGGATTGAACTCAAGACCATCGTATCGTTAAGCCGCAGTGTTAACCTCTAGACCAACATGCCACTTACGATACATTTCAAAAAACTTAAGTAGGTTCGATGTCATTTCCAAGGGGTAAACGTTTCTATGAAGCGTGCTGTACATACCAAAGTCATTTGTTTACACAGCAAGCCTCGTAAAGAACTTTAAAAAAAAATGCGCTGACGTTATATAACAGTGTTACGAGTCGCTCTTTCATAATTTAATTACACACCTGTACCAGATCCGTCAGATAATATTGATTGTAACTGTTATGCTCGTATAGACTATGTAATTAAAATTATAATATACATAATAAAAACATTATTCTACTTTAGTATAAGCACTTAGTTACTTTGTTTACTTCAGATTGATTGTGAAAGCGTAAAATGTATAATTGCATGGTTTTCGATCGACCGACAAGACTGTCCTGCTTTTGGAGGTATTTAAATCTAGGTGATTTTATTTAATTTTTCTAAGTTTAGTTTTGTTTCGAAGTACAAAACAAGTATAGCTTACTATAGGTAGTAGGTACTATTTTTAATCTATTCTGTGCTTATACATCTCATGCACATGCACTTACGTAAAAGATGTTAATAGCTTCAGGCTATGGATTGTTAAACTGTAGGTTCAATGATTGCTATTGTAACAGGTGCCTAAAGTGACAACGGTTGTGATCAAATACTCTACTATGTACTTGTATGTCAATGTTGAATAAAGCCCGGCTTCCACAAAACCGTAAAATCAATACGATTGTAAAGGTGCAAAATAATAACATGCTTTCTGTCATCATCGATATTCCAAAGTACCTACGTACATTTCCCATTTCCGTTTCAGGCTGCAATTCCGATAACTCCGGCTGCGCGGTTCGCAGATAATTAATTTAGGTATCAGAATGGTTACGTGCGTTAATTAAGCTTTAATTTAATTTCAATATTAAACCTTTTGTTAGTTAGCGGTAATTATTTATTCATTAACGCTGCACCGGTCACGTAGTTTCGACCACTCGAAAAGAGTGCAAATGAAATATTTATTTCTGTAGTTTATTGACCAGCGCGGCAGCGGATCGAATCTGGTCGGGCCACTTCGATAATACTGTTACTTATTATATTCAGCTTAATTTTTTACTTATAATTTATACTAATCTATCTCTGACAGAGATTTAACGTTTTTCACTGACCAGTGGATGCCTGTGATGCGGTCAAGCGCGACCATTGTTGCTAGAACAGTATCTCGTGTTTCGATGAGAACTCATCACTATGACATATACACGTCTTCATCTGCGTGGGAGGCTGGCCGCAGTCAACTCATATTAATTTCACGTTTACCTCACAATTACATCGTTCTTTGGTTCTTGTGTTGAGTTGTAATTATTACAATAAAACTTATAATACGTCACAATGGATTGAACGTAATTTCCATTCATAATGTGCGTTTTTATTTCGGTGAACGATGTAGAAATGTTTAAAAGGTTTCGTGACATGGGTTCATAACGTTTCGTGGGCGAATATGTTACTGACCTTACGACCGTAATTCTAAGTTTTAAGTCCAGTGCGTATTGTATAACTTCGTATTTTGGTACCTACCATTAAATTCGTCCAGAACGAGGTTTCATTTTGTTAGGTGGTCGTTTTACATTGCAACATTTGAACACAAGTAATTCAGTCCGTCAGCCTGCATGCATGTAGCATTCGAAAATGATTAGGCGAAGTTTAACGGGAATTATACTGTTATTATTGTCATGCAATGGTAAAGGGAACTGGAACAGCTTAGCTACGTGACCAAGCGTGGGGAAAACCTAACTCTTGCCTAGTTTACTCAAATATTTCAATAAAATTGTATATGTCAACCTGAGCCATGTTTTTGTGGTTTTTTAAAACCATGATTTATGGACCTCTCGAGACAGCTTTAATATTTATTAATAACATGATTTTACACGCTGCATGGCATGACATCATCCTTCTGTGAATATTTTAGACGTCATTAAAGTCCTCCTCGGGGCTCTTTGCAGCGCGTCACGGGGGACGCCCTTGCATAAATCCCAGACAACAGGCCTCTTTCGTTTCTCGCCCTCCGACCCTCTGCGACGCATTGTGCAGGGGGCAGCGACCGTCATGTAGGAAGCTCTCCCTCGTCGCCATGACAACGTCGCTTCCCGCGAATATTGACAGACGCGAAGTAGACAGAGCGAAGCAACCCTCACCCGACGCTGTGTTACACGCGTGTCTGCCTCCAATGATATATTTTTACAAGAATTAACGTCCCCACAGTGATGACGTGCTCATTACTGATAAGGTGTCTCAGCCATTGTGTGATTCGCAATGGGGAGTTTATTGTCGCTATAATGTATATGCCACACTCGCAAACATTATTTTAACAAGGGTTAACTTGGTGAATACTTAAAAGTAATTTGTTTTCAGTTTGTTGAATATGTTCCTACATATTCAACAAACTGAAAACAAATTACATACTTATAATTTACTACTGATTTATTCCGATCTGATCCCCTGAACTCCTGTTCAGGGGATCAGATCGGAATAAATCATATAAATTACCACTGGTATTCTGTGGAATTAAAATCAATCGTCAATTAAATTAAACAAAAAAAAAAAAAAAATAAAAAAAAAAATAATAAAATAATAATAATATATTAATTAATTTTTATTAAATTAGGACAGGCGGCACACGTCACAATCATTTTGAGCATTATGATCATCAAAAGAAAGGAACGGATGAGTTTTATTACGGAACCCATAATTTATAATGTGCTTCATGTTGCGGGCTTCGGGTTACTTCCTGATTGCGTATTTCGTTGCATTCGTCGGCACGGGACTGCATTTTAAATAAAATTATTAATATTAAATGAATGTTATGCAATCTGTTTACAGTCATGCCTGTATTGAATTGCGGTGTATTCATAAACCTATCCATTAATTTTCAGTGACATTTAGGTACACGAATCTGCAATGAGTACAATATATGCCGCACTGCATTCTTGGAGCTATGAGCGTAGAATTTAATGATATGTAATAGAAATCTATTAATCCATCCAACAGCCTATAGCTGCGCACGCTGACATTTACTTCGCATGGATTTTAGAATCTATATTCATGGACTTGGGGCATATTGATATAAGCTTTTTGCGTAAAATCATAAACAAGTTCGACTGCGAGGGTAGTCGACCTTGTGGTATTGATTTCGCAATAACTTCACAATGAATAGTTTGGGCAATAAAATGTAGCTTATAATGTGCGATTTATAAACATAGTGTTGAATGTAACGATATTGTCGTCCCACTGAGCCCTTGACACGGATATTGAAATGCAACTCAAAGTCAGCGGACTGGATTGTAAATAAACCGCTGCGTCAGCGATGACTACTCAATATGGATGCGAGGACTGAATCGGCAAGCAGCCGGCTTGCATACAAACTAAGTAGTCAAATAAGTTGAGAGTAAACGTGTTTACGGATGTGCCTCAATACCATTTAAACAGGAAACTACGTGTTTAGGAGTTTTCGTAGTGGGGTCTACGCCAACGCTACGGGCGGCTCTACAATTTCGTAGGGATAATAAAATCACAAAATGCATTTGGAACACAAATTCTGGATTTGGTACTCATAACATTATCTTCAAATTATGTAGACTCAAAGTGGATAATTATTTTTTAAGGTGATTGAAAATATTTGCTTGACTCTGAGTTTATTGATTTTCAATCTGCGTTTATTTGTACAGTCAATATTAAGAAACGACCTACTACGATTTTTCATTTCTAATAATATGATTAGTTTTGATTTCAACTTTAAAGTAAGAAAATGTAGATCACGTAATTATATTGAAATATCGAGTAGCAACTGGTTCAGTAAAGTAGGTACAGGTGATCTTTTCTTTGTAAATGCATTGCTCTGTACCTACATTGAATAAAGTGCTGTACGTACAAACATACTGGTTTGTCCGATGTTATTCAAATATTAGAAGAGGGACGGCATTGATCGTATGTTATCGTAGGTACGGTAAATTCATTACTGTATAGATACTAAAATCATAGCCTTCCAGGAAGGTCTACTGCAGGGGTATTTGAATTTACGAGGCAGACGATTTGAGCATAAATTGGAATAGGCTTACTATGCATTATGACGCTATGAGTCTGGGTATGTGCGCTTAATCTGCGTCGTTCCGGTTAATCACTGAGTGCAGGCGGCAGTGTCCATCCTAGCGTGTAACGTAATATCTCTCCGGAGGGATTGCCGGATGCCGCCCCAACGCTCATCCCTCTCTGGATATACCATTTTTATTTCATGAAAATTCAAATTTTATGCAATGTAAAAATAGAATGTTCGCCTGCCTTCCTTTTTTGTGAATTGTGGCCGGATTCCATTTACGAGTTTTTCTTTATTTAACTGGTAGGTTTGTTGGTTTAAGATAATAAACTGCAGTTATTAATATTGTCAGCTAGACCTTACTGATTTTGTAATTGGTTATTTTTAGTCTCTGCGGGGTGACGAGAACTGATATTAAAGCAGTTATGTTTTCCTGGTCATGTTATGTGTACCTACTTCGAGTGGTTATGAGTCTAAGAACATTGTGCAATAGGAAACATAAGGTTCAAAGTGAAGTAAGATAGTAGGTCGGCATTTGTTTTGATTGCTATTAAGTATGTGGGCCTATTCTCCAGGCGGAGATATGATGCGTGTGGGATGGGTGCCCAAATGCTTGAGGCAACGTTAATTTGGCAGATTTAAAAATTGAGATAGTAGGTAGGTACTGTTTCATAGTCTACATTAATGAACGATTTTCCTTAGTTATTTACGACGCATATGCGGGAAGTTAAGTACCTATATACCTAACGCTATTTTCATTTGTCACGATTTTCCAAAACGTAACAATGTGCGAATCCAATTAGTATTATTAGCAAATTGAATTAGAACTAAACCCACCTACCACTCCTTTTATGAATTAGGACAATATACTGTGACTGGCAGTTTGCGCAATTTCATTACCATTATGTATTGAAATGCTCCAATAGCAGCCCAACCCGTTCAGTTTTTGTGAAACTGTCGGAAAATGCCCAGTGTTCCAAATAGCAAAAGCGCTTTGTAACGCAATCTGGTGAATAGACTTGCATTCGACTTCCGTGTGGATCGCTAAAAATAAAAATAAATGAGGCAAACTATAATAAATGCGTGGTCGATAGAACATAATAGAGAATATAATACACAGTAAATATCTTGAATATAGGCTATATGTTTATAGATCTTAGGTCGTAAAAGCTGGTGCTAATTAAGTGTGTTGTTATGTTATTGTGTCTATATTTGGTCATGGAAGACTTGTTGACTAAAGGCTCCCACAAACAGGCGCGTCACGCGATAAAATCACGCGCCACACAAAGGCACCGCAAGTCGCGCAACGAGCGGTGCCTTTGTTTCGCGCGCGATTATATCGCGTGTCGCGCCTGTTTGTAGGAGCTTTAAAACGTGTAATATCACGGTCTCTTTGACAATCGGGGTTAGTAGGATATCCATGTGGTAGGTACACATGTAGTTCGTTAGAAACCTAGCGTGAGTATAAGAATATCATGAAAATTTTCCAACAGGAAATTGGTGAATGTTCGGAAAATTGAAGTACAATAATAAGGAATGTCAGTCATTAAATACTGAAATGGAAGCTGTTATTTTTTACATGGAGGCGAACGATAATACATGTCCCATATTTGTTTACCGTACCCAACATTTCGAAACTAAAACCAAACAAGATTTAAAAAGAATTGATTTATCAAGTCAGTTTGGCGATCTTTTGCTCAACGACATAATGACTGTACCTGCTAATTTATTAATAAATATGCATGGATACTGTTCTGTCTTTTATTTTTATACCAAATATTGTGTTAGGTACCATACCGCGAATGTCGAAATGTCCGCCCGGGGTCATCAAAGGCTGCTTCACACTAATTTGAATAGAGACACTGTTTACGTATTCAAAACAGTGTATTGCGTGACGCCCACAAAGGATGCATGCATAGCCTTTATATTATTGTTCATCCGTTATGTGAAGGACAATTTGTCGGCTATCAATGTAATAATAGCGAGCTCTCCATACAAGATTTCGCCATCAATTCGTATCTATCTCAATAAAAACTAATCAGGTCTTTAATTTTATAAGTGTGATGCTACACGTGATTGAAACGGTCTCGTTTTATGTTATCAACATGTGGAGATACAAGCGAACAATGTAGTCAATGTTAGACGCTCAACATTTTCCGAGAATAATGACCTAACTATTCAACGAGCATTACACAGACCAATGAACAAACAGTGTTCAAAAATCGCAAGCTCTAATGGCTGTGCTCCCAAAAACGGTCGTCACGATGCCGATGTGCAAATACGCTAACGGTATAGTCTGTAAGTGAGTGATGTACGCAAAACTGGTGCTTGTGACGGACGGGTGAGGAAGGACGAGCTATGTCCTGCCGCTGCGATACGCAGCCGGACGTGTGGGACAGCACTAATGCAGTGACCTCATCGTAACGGTTGCGCATACTAACCGCGAGCAATGAGCATGTTTTGGCTATAAGCTAAGCCAAAGCCACCTGTTATTTGAACTCATACATTCATAATTGTATGACGAAGCTTTGCTAGTTATATGATTTACTTATGCGTAGATTGTAAGCATCGAAGACAAGTTGCTAATGGAGTAGTCTTGTAAGATCTGACTTGCGAAATGTGTGTTGGTTTAGAACATTTATCTAAGTTAAAGTGGTAATTCATCAGTAATAAAATAAATAAAAATAAGTTTAAAAACTAAAACCCGACCACTGAAAAGGACGAAACAAGAAAGTACCTTCCCCTGGTCTCATTTGTCAAATTATGACAAGTAGTTTAAAAGTTATGAGGGAACAGATGGACATACATACATACGTACACACATACATACCGGTCAAAATCATAACCCTCCTTTTTGATTCGCCGTAGTCGGGTAAAAATAGCAGGCACTTACTTAGCTAATCCGAAATCCAAAGTTTCTAATTTTGCACGCTATAGAAAATCAATCTTGTCTTGTCTTGTCTGATGCGCACAAATCTTGGATACCTACACAAGAACAAACATAGAAAAGCGATAACTTCCCATTTTATAGAACCCTCCAGGGAAATAATTTCCTTTCATAGCGAGAATAAATAGAATAGACAAAATCAATCAGAACTAGCAAAGCGTTGCGATAAATGAATATTGTGTCATAAAAATAGTCTTCCGTTCAAGGTCTGAAATAGCCAGTGGAAATGAGACCTGACCAAGACTGGTATGAGCCACTGTGTGAATTAATTTTAACGTGAGAAGCTCTTGACACACATCTTATGAGCCCATACGTACTGAGTCACAACACAAGCCATTTACCTGAAGGTCAATAACACGTCTTAATAATTTATCAAAGTGCAAGGAAATATCTTCCCCTTGTTATATGATTATGCATCTTATCGTTTAGTCCATATGAAACCCGTCCGTTGTCCGTGTTATGTATATATATGAAAGAAGTTTGGGTCTATGGTTTGGGCCGATACCAACTAGATTTTTTCCAGTGTCTTGGGAACAGAAGATACAAATGTCATAGGCGGAATTACTGTGACTTTTAGACGGAGGTGAATTGTCTGAGGGTTGTTCATATATAAATTCTGACCGGGTATCGAACCTGCAACAGGCGCAGATAACTAATCATTTAACCTACCGTATTAAACGATGGTCAAGCTAGTGAACGCAGTCCACTTTGTTTACTGTTTAGAGTTTGTATCCAATAGTGAATATGATATTGTATGGTCATACTGTTATTACATTGACTATTTTTTAACACATCGATTTTATTTCATCTTATGGTTTGTGTACCGCCACCTAGTATCAAGTAGCAAAACTATTACAATTAAGATCAACTCATCGTCACTCTGTTTTAAAAGAACGTCGCTAGATGGCGCTTGTTGATGTTTCGATTAAACTTAACTTCTACTCGTCAATAGGTGGCGCTAGTGTGCCATGTGGTGTTTTTGTTTTCCTTACTCGAATTTTCTTGTAGAATGCCTTTCAGAATTAGTTTTGTTTTTGTTTTTGATTTGTTTTGTTTTGATTAAACAATTCGATTGGAAAAGCTGAGTAGTCCCTAAACATCGCAACGTCCCAGATTGACATGAATTTTTTTATTAGCTTGCCCGGCGAACTTCGTCTCTTCAGAATGAATAAATGTGAGAAAATGTATGATTTCATGATTTTTTTTCTTAAAATTTTCATTGATTTAATATTTAATTATTCTGCTATTCTGGGCGGAGACCAAAGACAATACAACCACAAATCCAACAAATAAATATCATAAAAATCGCTCTACCCGTTCTTGAGTTAATTAATGGTGTAACTAACACGACTTTGTTTTATTTATTTATATAGATTTGCAAATTAGGAAAGGTATTATAGGATATCAAACGACCAGGAGAAAACGTTATGAAAAATATTTATAATAAAAAAAAAACAGTAACCTTATGAACACTCATCATTATGGGCATCTTAAATTTCGGGTCAATCTCTCTATATAAATATACCACCACATACATCACGCGTAATGTGGTTACCACATGTGAACAGTTTCCTATTTCATGTTCGCGATTCAAATTATATCATAGCGTAGTCTAGTCAATAGATCCAGCGCTTTTGTTAGTTCGGTCAACGACATCGTGATTAAAATATGATTTTTATAAAGCGCCTATTTATTCTCCGTGGGTGTTATTGTTCATACTAATTGGCGCAGGATTGAGGAACTCTGCGAGAATGTTATTCGCACTGCGTCAGTAGGTACTCCTACGTTCATTTGTTTGTTTGGCGTGAAATATTCTCTGATTACATCCTTAGATAGCTGTAATCCTAAAATATTGGTGTTACTTGCGAGGGCGGGATGTATGTACGATGTACTTGATGTATTGTGTGTCTCTTAGTCTGTGCTAAATAAATGTATTTTCTTTCTTTCTTTCTTTCTTTCGGGACAATAAATAAAGATCGAGCAATATTTGTTCTGGCAAGTAAGTACTGCGAACTGGGCCCGATCTTTGAGTCAAAAATAACGTCTACTATGTCTACCCTTCAATTTAAAATTTTGTGATGCCCTCATGCTAAAAATAAAATATGTGATCACCGGGGTAATTCCGGTGTATTGTATTGCCACATTTGCCACTGGCTTTCGTTTTGAAAGTTCAATAACATTCATTGAGTTATTTACGTTGATGAGCAGTTTTTTTTTCGAACATATGAAGCAATGGATTATCTTTCAAAATTATTCAGATTGTAATTGAAAGTATGTTATGAACCAGCGGGATTGTCCGAAAGGGTTACCGCTGGCCCGGAACACAAAGGGCTAAGGAAGGAACACGGGTGGGTTTTAGTCAGTAAGAGTCTGACACTCCCTTCCGCTCCACCCAGAGCGGGAGGAGTCATTTGATGATTTCCTATCCTGAAAAAAAAAAAAAAAAAAAGTATGTTATGAAATTGGGGTGCATGATTACGAAACAATAAAGCTTTCATACTACACATATTTCAGGTAGGTTTCCTACGGTATTCTAAGATAACAATATGTCATATTTCGAACATCCAGCCTCAATAGTGCTTTAACGTGGGAACTTATTCCGGAGAAGCTTTTAATACTATTTAGAAAAATGCTTTACTGTGCAGATTTTGTTGGATTCGCTTTGTAACACATCGTGTAGAACACGTTAGGCCTCGAGCGTTGCGACCACATTGGTGTCACAAGATGACGCCAACCATTAGCTATGAGGTACCTACCTACCACGGCTACGTGAGATGCCTTTCCTTTGGCTAGAAAATAGTGATGTATTTCCAATGAGGCCGTAGACGACGTAAATGAGCAATATGTATTCATTCAAGACCTATAATAGTTAAATAATTCCTGGTTAGGGGCCAAGTTTACTATGTAACTTAGTGCAACGAATGGAGATATAGTCTCATGTGAAGAAGACAGTGTCACGTTTATAGGGCTACTATCTTCTGCCTGGGACTTCGTCCGCATGAAATTTCGGCCCCGTCGCATCGCATCGCCTGCCCGCGCTATGACTTCGTTTTCGGTTAGCGTTCTTTCTGATTTTTTGTTATTTTGCTCGGCTCCTAATAGTCATAGCCTTACTCAAGAATTGGGCTAATGCAAAAAAAAAAAAAAAACTGGTAACTCCAAAGATTAGCGCGTTCAAACAAAGAAACAAACAAACTCTTCAGTTTTATTATTGGTGTATTTTTGTACTTGGATTCTTTATACCCTCATCATCAGAAACTACGAAACAAACAAAAAAAAAATGTAATAAGTTGCAGTCGGATTTTTTTGCAAGAAACCTTTGAACGATAACTTTTTTAAGTTAGTTTTGAAAAAGTTTTCTCTAAAGTCTTCACTTAGTTTATCGGTGCTACGGGCTACGCCATGCTACGAAATGCATAATTTAGTCATTTGTTTTTGGTGCCTATTTTCGTAATTGTTTTAACCTTTGAACGAATTCATTTTAAAGAATAACCAAGTTGGTATACTTAGATTGACTCACAGAGCTAAAAATTGTAGTGACTCCTTAAGTTATTTTATTGATCTGACCGCTGACGTAATGTTTTGTGATAGTTGATGTCAGAATACCTAATATTGCCAAAAAAAGTAATGACTAAAATGTCAAGTTTGTACTTTGCAGTTGGGTAAGAATCAAGGGATGCGGTTTACTGTTTTAGTTTATTAACAAATTTCCTGCCCGTCGATTCTGTAAAAATCTCACCGCGTGAGTTTGTTTTTGCTAGGAATTGACACTTTTGATAGCTCACTCCACGCTCACTTCACCTAAGTTTTCACGGTGAGATGGTTACAGAATCGCACTGCTGTTGTATTTTATTGAACACAATTTTAAGTACTTTTCACAAAGTTTGTTACTTTCCTCATAATTATCACTGTGAAAGTATTAGTACACTAGTACGTAGGTATTTATGTCGATATTGGATTGGTTCTATGAATAATTCATACATTATCTAACTAGCTATTGCCCGCGGCTTCGCCTCCTTGTATACCGGAAAATATTCCATGGGAACGTACATTGCCAGTACCACACTAAAAGTACTTAAAAGTACCTACTAAGTGTTAATCCAGGGGCCTAAATAGGCCACTTTGGCAGAATCTTAAAAGGATAACATTATGAATTATAATGGACAGTTAACTGTTATTATCAAATCCCATTGAGGAAGGATTTTTCAGTTATTTTTTTTTGTCTGTGCTAAAATACCAATCAATCCGATCCAATTCCAATCCCAATATCTTTTGATTATACCTACGTAGTGCAGCGAAAAAAAGAAAAACACGGACTGTCTTCGCCATATTATGATTCATAATGTTATTCTTTTATGATTCTGCCAAAGTGGCCTTTTTAGGCCCCCAAGTTATAAACTATCTGTGTGCCTCAGCCAAATCCGTTTAGCCGTTGCGCCAGTCCGGTACCTACTTACAATACTACGAGTATCCAGACAGACAGACATCCAGACAGACAAACGAACAAAAATTCATCGTTACAATTTTATTATACATGATTATGTAACCTTTTGGTTACATCATTATGTGTCATATGTGTATCAAAGTAATTTCTTCCAGAGATCCAGCAATTTTCGAACGTCAAAATTACATAAGACAGTTCCCTAAAACGCCCGCCCTTCACCACTTCCTAGTGCAGCAAAAGTGGCGCAACAAACTCCCCAACAACACATACCCCATGTTATCTCTTTTTTATATTCTAAACAGGGTGTGGTGACCAACATAATATGAAATGTCCAGAACTATTTACTTAGGTGACCTACTGTAAACTTCAATATTGACGGAGCAATGACGGGTAACCATCTGCTTTGGAGCTCTCTGCAAACAATCGCTTCCCGTGTGAAAGATTACATATCGATGATCGTTTACTAAGCAACATTGTTGCTGTATCAATAGACAACAATATACGTTTCAGTTACATACAACGTTCACTCTTAGAAAGTAGGTTTAGTGTTAATTGTTGGGACGTATCAGTGAAGTCTTTCGCTAAACCAAGTGCGCTGTTATTCTCTAATGTCCGGGTTTTGAGTTTAAATGTCGATGCGATGAAATCATATGGTTAGAAAGGGGGTGACCACCGAGATGACGAGTAATAGAGAAGTATGGAAGAAAAAGAAAGAAAGAAAGAAAGAAAGAAAGAAAGAAAGAAAGAAAGAAAGAAAGAAAAAGTATTTATTGCGACTCGTACAGGAAGATCACAAACTAAACTAAATACCTACAGCAAAATAAAAAACAAAAAGAGACGTAAAAGACGTGTTAAGTGCGCAGTGCTGCACAACCCCACCCTATTTTAAGTTAAACAAATATCAACTTTATTACAATACAATACAATGCATTTTTATTTGTCAGAATATTGTACAAAGTTGGTATGTGCATTTGGCCTGCATTATGTGTTACGATCATAATATTCTGCCGTTTCCGGCGTACAAATATGGTTTGTAAAATTATGGGTTATCATTGCATTAAAATTTAATTATAATCATTAAAATTAGAATTACAAATAAATATATATTGAACAATAGTAATTGTAAAATAGATTAATTATATACATATAAGTCAAAATTAAATAAGGTCAAGGAGATAGAATATGATTTATGGGCAATAATGTCAAATATTTCGATTATGTCGAGTAATAGCATTTGCTTAAAAGAAAGTTAAATAATTTACATTTAAATGTTCTGAGGCTGAGAGTTTTGAAGCCATCAGGTAATTTGTTATAAACAGTAATGGACTTGCAGTATACATTATTAGAAAACAATTTAATTTTACGCCTAGGAACATATATTACAATGACAATTAAGTTGATTTCAGAGTGACTAAGCACTATTGCAAAAGTTATAAAAATGTTTGAAGTTGTAGCGTAAACTGAACTTTATTGTGTAGGAATTAAAGTTATTTTTCCATTAATTCATATTTGTTTACATTTTTGGCAAATAAATCGCGAACGCAGATTAGGCAGCTTTAACAACACTGTATTTGAATCCGTAACTCATATGGTGTATACAATATTCTATTCTGATTAGGCTTCAGTCTTCAACCCCTTAAATGGTCTAAATTATTACAATTAATGTATCTTTCATAAGCAGCTGTCTTTAACTGTCTTGTTTAAAAGCTTTCTCTTTGTAAAAGCTCCGTAGTTTAGTCGCTGTTTGTTTAACAACATAATTATGCTGCAGTTGCATACCCACTATTATTCTATATGCAGTTTTGTTATAATGTCAAGTCGTGAAAACAACTTTCATGAATAAAAAACCTCATTTACATTGAAACTAATTATGAGAACGGTTTCAAAAACTCTTGTGCAAATGCACCAAATGAGCGTCAACGAAAATATGATTGTGCAATTAGTGAATATAGAGTATTATCTGTAATATAGAGTATGAGCTGTAATATAGAGTATGAGCTGTAAGCTGTAATATAGAGTATGAGCTGTAATCTAAACTAATAATAAAGCTGAAGAGTTTGCTTGTTTGTTCGAACGCGCTAATCTCTGAAACTATCAGTCGGATTTCAAAAAATCTTTTTGCATTTGATAGCCCAATTCTTGAGAAAGCCTATTCGCATCACGCTAGGACCCTTAGGTGCAGAGTAACAAGAAAAAAGTCAGAAAGAACGCTAAGCAAAAACGAAGAAATAGTGCTGGCAGGCGATGCAATACGACGCGGTGGGTCGGGGAACCAGAAATTTTACACGGACGAAGTCGCGGGCAGAAACCAGTTGTACAATAACGCGTCAGTAATTGTTGCAGCCCATAATGGCCCAAGATAAGAGACCTTTGACTTTTCAATTAAGCTCTATTAAGCAACACAATACAATTTCCTTGCACAATTGCTATAAACGCTCAGTGTGAAATTGCTTACACACTGCATGTTCATTTGTTTGTACTATTTTTATCTCGGCTTAACAGGCATCGGCTTTTGTCTCTGCTCGTTGGATCCCAAGCGGTTAAATGCAAATACATATATCAGAACCGAACCGGTCTACCGCTCGAAATCAACGATAAAGTAACGCTTTTGTGCCAAGTAGCAATGCTGTGCTATTTATTATAAAAAACTTTTTGACACTCTTTCTGAACTAATAGACGAGATAGTTATGGAACCCCAGCACTTATAATTATATTGAGTGTATAAGCACTTGTCCCACGACCTGTGAGGTCGCTGAGCTTGACACTTTAAAAATAATGTTTTTTTAGTTTAAGTCTTAGCTAGTAGTTTAGTTCGTGATTTGCATCCAAATATGTAACACGTCTCAATTAAATAATGTTTGTTTAGTTTAAGTCTTAGCTAGTAGTGCAGTTCGTGATTTGCATCCAACTATGTAACACGTCTCAATTAAATAGAATTAATTAAGTAATTATGTTTATTTTAAAAAAGCCCTTTAAGGCGCTCCCAATCCTGACTGGCGCAGCCGGTAGGATCACTGAGGAAGCTATCACGCGTTACATTATTCATCGCGATAAGACTTTTCTCGATTTTCAAACGGTACGCGTGGTGTACGGCAAGGTGATCCAACGAACCAAATAAATATCGTCGGCGACGAGGAGTCCTGAGAGCTGATGATGGGCGTGGCAGGCTGGTGAGTACGACTTTTCACCTCCTTCATATCCGTGTCCACATCCTTTCGTTAAACTTGGAATTGGAAGTTTTCCATTTTGACTGTTTGATGGTTTTCTTAAATAATTAAGTTATGTGTGTGTGCTTAAGAATACGTAACATACTATTATTTTGTATAACTAATTTTAAAACACTAATTAGATATAATATAGCTATAATTCATATTGAGTTCAGAAACACTTAATAAATATACTAGTAGTAATTATGGTTTTAAGTAAAATTGGTAGAGTTCATAGAGTTAATTATTACATAGAATTTTTGATTAAGTACCAGAATGTCAGAAGTAAATCTTATTCCAAATGAATTGTACAAAATTCTACCCAGTTTTGATGGTAATAAACGACATTTGAATTTATTCTTACGCAAATGTGAGTATATTATCGATAAGTTTAAATTATCAGAATTACAACAGGGTGTCCAGCCACTTAACGGGTGACGCAGCCGCGCTTATCAGTGAGCGCGGAGACATTCAATCGTGGGCGGAATTCAAGGAATTGCTTGAGTTACACTTTGTCTATCGAGTTAGAAACTTTAAAGGTTAAAAGTAATGAGAGTTACAGTGATTTTTGTGCAAGAATTCAAACATTAAAATCAGTTTTGTTATCAAAGGTTAACCAAATAAGTGATTAAAAATTGCGAGTAAGTAAGACTACTATTTATAACAACTCAGCCCTTCAAGTATTTTCATATAACTTACCAGAAAACATGGTACGTATTGTGCGTCTGAAAAATCCACGCACATTAGAAGAGGCCTTATCTGTTGTTTTAGAAGAAGTTAATTTCTATAATCAGTATCAGATGCGTAGCAAAATATTAAATCCAAACCATAATACTAAACCGCAGGCGGGCGGCACAATTCCATTCCATCAACATTTAAATTTGGTTTACCCCCACTACCACCAGGTTTCAGACCGATGCCAATGATGCAACAATAAAAAAATAACCCAGGCATATTACCTATTAAATAAGGACACGCGGTGATAGAGAAAGAATAATAAAAAAATACACGTAGGTACTAAAGAAGATAACCTATTTACTCTACATATGTTTTTAGTATGTTTGATATGTTTATAAGTAATTTTAAGTCAATTTATAATATTTTAAATGGAATCGAAACTGCATTATCCTTTACAAAAGTGTCTGTTGAACATTCGACCATTGTTGAGCCATCTGAACTCTTAGCACTGTTAAGCAATATTTCTGAAACTGAAAGCCTAATTTACCCTGTGACTGAAAAATCGTTATTAATGCTAGAAAGAACAAATCTGTTAAAGCTTATGTAAAAGAAAACCACATAACATTCATTATGGAAATCACATTAATAAAAAAACATTTAATTATTTAAAAATCTATTCATTACCAATTTTCAAGGAAAACAAAACTACCACCATTATCCCTAAACATCCATACCTTATGGTGAAAGGTCCTACATACTCGTACATACCGCTAGCCAGCCCATGTGAAGAGATGGGAGCCAACCAGTTCCTGTGCAAGGAAAACAATGTGATATTGTATCCTGAAAATACGTGTATAGAACAATTAATGCATTTTGCCTCAAACGTTAGTTTGTGCAAACCTCTTGCAGATAACCTAGAAAGTCTAAAAGTACAGCCTATTGACTTCCTCAACTGGAAAATTTACACAAGACATAAAATAATGCTTACCGAAACATGTGCCGATGATGTTATCAGGAAACCGATTAAGGGCACATATTTATTGGAAATTGATGGAAACTGCAGTGTCTATCTGAAAGACATTAAATTACACAAAAGGCAACATCATTCAGGAAAAATACAATATCGAGTAACTGCAGTCGCGGTTCTACCCAAATTAGAGGAAACATCTATTGATTGGAACAAAACAGTGAATCTAAACAAATTGACTTTGACGATTTAAAAAACATCTATCATATACATTAAAAAGTGAAATAGTGGAAAGTGGTAGTGCAGTGAGAACAAATAGTGTTAGTTTAGCAACTATATTACTCTATGTTATTTTAGCGATTATGTCTTAGTATAGTACTTTGGAGAAAATTGTCTTGTATGCGGAATCATCGGAATCCAAATATTACCGATAATTTCGCACTTGATGAGGGAGGAGTTATGGAACCCCAGCACTTATAATTATATTGAGTGTATAAGCACTTGTCCCACGACCTGTGAGGTCGCTGAGCTTGACACTTTAAAAATAATGTTTTTTTAGTTTAAGTCTTAGCTAGTAGTTTAGTTCGTGATTTGCATCCAAATATGTAACACGTCTCAATTAAATAATGTTTGTTTAGTTTAAGTCTTAGCTAGTAGTGCAGTTCGTGATTTGCATCCAACTATGTAACACGTCTCAATTAAATAGAATTAATTAAGTAATTATGTTTATTTTAAAAAAGCCCTTTAAGGCGCTCCCAATCCTGACTAGATTGTGGGGATTGTGTCGACCCCTATGATACTTTAACAGAATAAAAATACCATGTATGTATCTGCCTTCTATTGTGAATTTGTGGATTAAAAAAACAGTGTAATGATGTTGTGCCCCCGTGTGCTCCGTGGCCCAAGCCGATTGTGAAACTAGGCGTGCAAACTAGTTTTAAAAAAGTGTTGACAACTATACTCTTTGGATAGGCGCGTTCGATTTAAATCCTTTGTTGCGTGTTTAATAGTTGACATGAATTCATGAATATCAAATGGGATTTGTTTGTGAGTTGAAATCGGTGTCCCTCATGAGTGGTAACGGTTCGTACGTCGGTCGTCGGCGACCAGCTGCGAACAGATGAGCGGGCCTGAGCGAGCAGGCGCCCTCCGCGCAGCCGCAGCGCGCACAGTCGGTGCGAGCGCGACCCGCCATGCGCACCTCTATACCGCGCGTCATCAACGAAACGAATACTATCGAAACATTCGAATCAAACGGTCAACTGTCCATTGTCAAATTAGTATTGAAAAGTGACAGCTTTATATCCAGTGTCAAGTTCAGTGTTTGCGTTCGGTAGGATTTTCTGAGCACTCGATTGTTTATGTTTACTACTGTCGGGGTCTCATATTCACGTGTCATTTCACGGATTTACTCCATTTGAGAAGAAAATGTTTTATATGTCCATGCGCTCAATTTAACGGATTGTTTACCTACTTTATTTGGTTTGGTGTTGACTATTTCCGTGTGCCTGAATAAGATTATCATTGTACATCATGTTCCATGTTTATTTACTTCATTAGTGCTTTTGTGTTCAGATTCTAGCAGCTTTTGCTGGAAACTATTATTATAATTGAGTTATAATTAAAGTAAATTCTATGAAATCGTGTGAGACGACATGTAACGTGCAGTTAGATGTGAGTTTGTGTGACATTGAGGAAAAAGTGTTTACTCGTTGCAGTGTAGGCAGAGATTAATCATGAAATTCTGCTGAATTACCACAAACAAAGTTATAAATTAAGGTTTACTTGTCTTGCCGAGTTACCTAGATCTTTCCCTACATGTATGTTCGGGAGATTAAGAATACTTAAGTGTGATATAGTCATAAATTCCCGTAGACCAATTTGTTTCTAAATAAGTTACTTAATCTGACCTTTAAATGGTCATAGAGATATATATTACATAAACAACACATAGGTATATTACTATAAAACGACAAACAATTTGCTTCCATACATTTTTAAGTACACGCAAGTATTGCACAAACTACGAAAGCTCTAGCCTACGCCTGTTGCTACGTCAACCACGAGGGGCACTGCTCTGATAGTGCGAGTCTATAAAATATCGATGTCCGTTGCTAGGAGCCAGGCGATGCCAGCAATAAACCTGGTTTATAATCCCCAATAGTGGCCCAGTGGGTGCCACTCTCACCGCTACTTACCATGCAATATCTAGAGGTGGCCTCGCGACTCGTCAAACCTCTCGGGAGCTTTCCCAAAGAGGCCACGATTGTCTATGTCTAGGCCAACTTTCCTTGCCGGTATTTCGAAATTCGAAAATGCTAAATTTTATTATTTACATGTTTTAAAAAAAAAAAAATGATGCGTGAATAACTATAAAATAGAAAGTGAATGCCATATCGTGGATATTGGGTAAATGGGAAGTCAGATCCAAATAAATAGGTAGTGATTAATTAATGGCTTAGAAAAGTTGTGTTGCGTGTTGAGGCATCAATTGAATAGGATTATTAGCTTACGAGAATCATAAATTACAAGCTATTCTATTATATAATAAAATCAATTGATTCGTTCTCGTGAAAAACCTATGGATGACTTTTTGCAGTTGTTTTTTTGCAAAACCATATGCTCAAGTTATGGTTAAACGCAATATTGAATGGGTGCCTCTAACTTTACATCCATAATCACTCCTGTCCTGGCAGCTAAAACTAAACACCTGCCGGTCCATTCTGTAAAAAACTCACCGTGAAAACTTACGTGAAGTGAGCTTGAAAAGAGCTGTCATTCCACCCAATGCTAGGGATTGACACTATTGTCAGCTCACTTCACGTAAGTTTTCACGGTGAAATTTTTATAGAATAGCACTGCTGGTCCTGACTCCCTTGGGGAGTTCCTAAACAATAATTGAACGCCTAACAAGATGTTCAAGATCATAGATATTCAATTGCTAGAAGAATAATAATAAAAGCTTTTATTGATTCCTTACAATACTTATTAATAAATATATATTTCGATTCAATTAAAATACAATCATAAATTATTGTTTCCTTGATGTTAAAGAATCAAATTACAAATGGTGTCGCGGTTAAAACCTCTATGATAAGCGTGACAAGCTACAAAACAGACCAAAAGAATCAGCACAGCTTTATACTCGTATAAATAGTTTAGTTGGCTTATAAAGTTTACTAGTTTACTATTTCTCTACTAGCATTAGTGCTTAAGTGTAGGAATATGGCGATTTTATGAGTTTACTACACCCACATACTTTGTTTTTCAATGCAATAAAATCGTACGTGATACATCGTTCGAGGAGCTCTTAATATTCACTACATTTATGGTAATTTAGATGTAACAAGTGCATTAGGAATATAAAAATAATTATTTTCACAGTTTGCAAGGAAACTAAAACGTTATAATTATTATGTCAATGTTTAATTTAACACTGGCTTACAACATTTAAAAGTGTTTGGCTTTTCTGCGTTTTACTTCAAATTACATCAGAAAAGTTAGCAGGTTGTGTACTAGAAGTTGTAAATACTTTCGTAATGTTCTAACTAACAGTGTAATGTTAAATCTAATAAAGAATATTGGAAATTATTTCTAGTTTCACATTACATAAAATATCTCGTGTACAACAATCGTATTAATATTTATACATTTCTCCTTCCTACGTTCCGGCAAAACGTTATCATCAGTAAGTGCACTTCGCTGTAATTAATTACTGGCCGAGGTTTTTACTAATTGTTACTATTCGACCGACACATAAGTTCAACGACTTTAGATGCATGCTTTCTTAGAGCGCAGGCGCAATGCATGTTCATATTATAAAAGCGTTTATTCTCCATAGGGTGATTTATTTAATGATAGATGTAGAGCATTTCCTCTTCGTATCAGGCGCGTGTGCAGGTATACGAATAAAATGGTTGGTTATTTTCGTTCATTGACCGTGGTTAACTGATGTTTTTGTCGCCCACCGCATCGGGCCTCAGGAATTGTAGCACGTGCCTACGACCGCTACGCGCCTGCGCCGATAAATTACAACTTTTTCTAACATGTGAATCACATACAAAGTTACATAGTTTTAGAAACTGAAAATTAAAACTTCAAATAATTCTTATGGTAATTAAATGTAGATTAAATATTTAACAATCCGTGAAGTGCACCTATTTGTTCCTACGCTAATTAAAATCAAAGGCGTCAAGTAAAAGTCATTGTTCACAGGCACAAGATGAATATGTTGATAATAAGTAATTAGTGTTTGTTAAGCTGTAAAGTCTTAATAGCTTTGACCCAGTTTGTTATAACAGCTTTTAATGGATCTTGTACTCCATTGGAACAAGCAGTTAAGGCGATCAAATTATCTGTTATGAACTCATGATTGTACTGAGGAAAACGTTGAAGCGTGGCGTTAGGGGGCCAGGTTAGCCGCGAAATTATTATTTTTATACGTTTTTCGTCAGTGTCAGATTGTATGTCGAACAAAATATGATTCGAGACCGTAACAAGTGCCAATATATTTACATAATTATAATTTTTAACTCATCAATACAATCCTCTAAGTTCATATAAAACTATGTATTGATTGATATTTCATGAAAAAGTCATTCAATACCCTAGTTATTTCTGATCTGCAAGTTGAAAAAAACGATTACGCGAAATGTCTCTAGTCTCTTCTATTTCGTGATATCTTTAGCCGGTGCTTGTGGACTTTTTTCCGAAGGAACAGTACCCCAGTGGTCACGACGTCGCATCTCTTAGTATCAAGCCGCTATAACAATTTTCAACGTACTTACAAATAATTGCGTTTTCTAAGCACGACTCGCAGGCGTTGACCCTTTATTCACTTACTGCAGAAGATAATATAGTTTTTAATTTGCTGTAACGAAAGGCAACGCAAACGCAGTGTGTGCTGTAACGTTCAATTTAAGTGCCGCCAAATTACTTGATAGTTTGGAAAAGTTTCCTGTTTTTAATTGGAATCCTACCTAGTTTGCTATCCTCTTTATAATAAAATGTGAATGTAAACTTGTTAATATTTAGCACTTTCAAGTTCTCAATCGTCTTTGCAAGTTCTCAATTACAATCTTGTAGAAATTAAAGTAGATAAGTTCTAAAATTGTTCCATTTTGTCGAATGATACGGATTTCAATTTACAACATCACAAGGCTCCCGAAATACAATCCGCTAGATAAAGGCATGTTAGATTAAATAATGGTAGGTACCCTAACAGATGACAATTAATTTGAACCAGGGCTTCAATTGATCCCAAAGTAGATGGTTATACGGGCTCACTCCTTTATTTAGTTAGTTACAGTTTAAATAACACCATCGGTTCTATTGTAGAGTAAATGTAAAACAAGTAGCCGTTATTGGATATCAACAAATACTAATCGATACTTCAAGACTAATTCCCAAGTTAAATCTAACACATAAATATGCAGAACAACTTGCCGAGATCTAACACAAGGAATTTCCCTGGAGGGAAGGAAACGAAACCGGTCAACAGTTTCAAACTAGCCACGACCGAATTACAATCTAAAATTCTAAATCTTTAAAAGAACATACACCTGATATATGTACATTTCGATCAAATTATTCCACTTACATTACAGTAGCCATGTAAGAGTAAAATAAAGTTTGGAGCGGACGTGAGTCCAAATAATTCGAACGTAACGGGTCCCCGATACGATACCGTAACGTACTGGACCTGTTATCGTATCTACAACCAGTCTCAAATACATCCGACAACTTTAACACAAGCCTCTTTGTATAAATTACCTATTTTAATGTACGTACTCTAGATTGAAAATAGGTATAAGACCCTTTGATATCTCCCAATGATTGATATCTGCGAGGTTAAATATAGGATCAATAGGTACTATTTCATTTCGATACTACTTCTTAACGGTTATTGTAACGTTATCAGAGTTCGTGAGACATGTAGAGTGCATGTTATGCATATGTTCAATGTTTGGTTTTATTACGCGTTGCTGTGCTCAGCTGACCCACATAGCAGTCGTTCCATTTGAAGCTGTTTCACCCATTAACAGCGGTGACGCGTTTTCGATTAGCGCTGGTGTGGTTACCTACTAAAATTAATCAGTCAAACAGAAATTATTTGATTGCTCATATTATCTATCATTGCTATTATGTAGACTAGTACCGTTTATGGCTATAAGCAGCTGTAATGTATGAAATTTAAGTTATGTTGCCAATGACAATACGCAGATCTGTCTCCTTATACGGTTTCATTAATGTATTGTGCGTATCTGTGCTTGAATAACTATTTTTAAATATACCCAATATATACATTACACAATAGTCCAATAGTCCTAAGGCCATTTTGGCATATAACTAACAGATGAGTCAATTTGTATCGCGAAACGATCCAAATAATACTTAAGCGCATGTTTGTACAGCTGCAGACACCGACAGTAGTAAAATTGTTCAGATATTTTCTTTAGGTTGAATAATGAGAGTGACATAATGTGCTTATAAGGCTTATCAGTGTGGATGTGACTTTGGGATGAAACCAGCAGTTCTTTATTGTGTCGCCGTAAAGTGATGGTGGTGATCAGCAATGCCAGATTGGCGATACAACGTGCTCTCGACCAACGAGGCATTCATCGACACTGAAGGGCCGCCCATGCGGGACCCACTCGCCGCTAGCTACCCGCGCCGCGCCGACCGCAGCAGACCTCACCATACTTGCCCCTACACCACCATATTCCTGGGAGCACGCTCGCACCACGCTCCCTACAGATTACCAGCTCTGCAAGGCGATTCTATAGATCCCTATGCAGACGTCTACTCTGTAGACCGTTCGTCCAACCTCACCGATACATCAAGCTTTGCTCGCTATGAAGACTGCCGCCCACAGATCGACGAGATCTCATCAGAAACTGAAGACCAGGTTTACACTGATGCAAACTCGACAGAAAATGCAACGTTACAAGTTCAGAAAGTGCCATACAGTTCAACCGTGTTTTACATCTCAGCAAAAACTGACACGACACGTAAAGAGGTGGTGCAAACCAATGATGTCTTTCTTGTGGAAGAGTCTGATTCGGATGCGTTATCATCATGCACTTGTGACAGTTTTGAACGATGTGAGTTTGACTGTAGAGACTTTGAGCCTTTCTCGGACACGTGTTGTTGCGATCCATTGAGTGACGGTGTTTGTAGTCGTAGCCCTAAGGATGTCGACTCTCCAGAACACTTTTGTGATCGTGTGGCGGAAGAGGACGGTGTATCAAACCGAAGTGATATGGACGGTCTGGATCTGGCTCTGTTTGAACCGGCGCAAACTGAGTCTGAAGAATGCGTCGAGGGGCCCGCTCGCAACACTGTATCCGCCTCAGATACTTTATGCGGGATATTGTACGCGCTCCCTGACAGCAGCATTGGTAAGTGACGTGTAGACTAATTTATTCGCAGTTAAGCTCAGGCATCCCGGAACCGCTGTTGTGATAACGCTCAATTATAGTGATTAGGAGCACGGCGAATAGAGCAGCCGCGCTGTACCACCGTGTGGTCTGCGTCAATCCGACTCGTATCCGATACGAACAACGGTGTGCGGGAAATTACTATCGCATCAATCACTGGCAGCATTGTCATACTTGTAGTGACAACAGAGCCAGCTATCGGCAAGCAAGCATAATACACCGTAAAGGTATTTATCATAACACACGCAACGTTACCTACATACCTCGCAAGTCATGTTCTTGATCGAATGCCTATTTATTTAATACTAGATGTAACATTGTCGATACGAGTAGGCCTTCATTAGTATACAAATCGATATTTGAATTGAAACGAGATTGGCGAAAAACTAGTTACGAAAAATAAAGTTATCTATAAAGGTATCACGGGTGTGGCATCTATAGCCAATATATATAAAGTAGCAGTGACAGAAAAAAACTGAAAACTGTTAGCATTCTGTAATGCGGAAGCCAACGAAGCTTTTATATTGTAGTAGCGCTACGTACAAATTGCGTACCGTTAGTCGCAAGTTTCTAATTACCGGTAGCGATAGAGGGCGATTGTTGCTTCATGCAAATCTGATGGATACCGGAGCAGATAAGCAAAGATACAAAGAGATACACAAGCAGGCAAACATGTGGTGTAAGTCAATGCTCTGTATTTTTCCCGTTGAAAGCACGGTGGAGAAAATGTAACGGGCACTTTACGTGTTTTGGGTCAAATTCGTTATATGAGTAAATTAATGACTTGACCCTTATTTATCCACTCAATAGTAAAATAAAGAGCAGGAGTATGATGATGATATTCAATAGAAAAAATACTTAAATAATTTAAAACGAAACGAAACGAAATTATACGCCATAAATTAATACAATAACGAGAAGTCTATAGTTTACAATTTTATGTTGTAGCTCATAATTGTAAGCGTACTCGTTGAACTTATGAAGTAATTATTTCCGTGTGAACTAAAATTTTGTAATGTCGGTCGTAAAATGTTTAAAAACAGCACGTACCATTAAAATGCTCCAATGGATTTTTAATGGGGTCCAATTGTGTTCGCCAATCAGACAGGTAAAGAAACAAACATTTTGGTTTTATATTTATTTGATTTTTTGGCTCTTTTTACTTCTTAATACTACCTTGGTATAAACAAACTTATTAGAAGCTTCTGCCTTATCTGAAACCTAATTACTTATATACATATATGTATATAGTGTGTCAAAACGCTAAACAATCAATACCTACTTGTTAGAATAGAAATGGCTTAATTTAAGGGAAAGAATATTATGGTTGATCATAGAAGCTTCGGGTTTCACAAATTCAGTATAATCTCATGTTTCATCATTCAAATCATCTTGACCGACGAATCGGTGCCGGTGATTAATTTCGTTCTTAACACCGAAAATGATAGTCTAAGATTAATAAAGATAAACATTCTGCAAGCTATTACAGTTCTATCATAATTTAGGAAAAAATAGTACCTATCTTTCTATCAAAAGATCTAACTGCTAAAGTTAAGAATGAGTGCGTAGCAATAACACGCAGCCGTTAATTTCAAGGTTATCAGATAACTTACAGACAGACGTAGTTTTGTAAATTGTAATAATATAGAATGGTATTTTCGTGACATTGTTATGGATTGGAGAACATTCATAACAAACGTCATTGCGTTCATTGTTAAGAGAGCTAAAAGTCGCGGGACGTGGCCTAACATATAAACAAGTATTTTACAATACGTGAGAAAGTTAAGGGGTCATTGCTGTTAATATTTTACGAGAGTTTGTCGTGGTTATAACGTAAAAATCCTTCGGCTTTACTTCGAAATAACGGTTTGAAGTTATTTTTAACCGACGAAAACAGAGGAGGTTCTCAAGTCGACGCGTATTCTAGTTTGTTTATTTTGTTTATCAATTAGATGTCCTTTATCATCCAATCTGATAGCATTAGGTATTCAAGAGTATACCATCTATAAAATAACTTTTTACTATTTTACAACCTCATTCTACAATAGTGACCTTTTGATTGTGAAAGTGGCAGACAGCCAGTTGGTTTCTTTATCATTTAAAATATTCCTCATAAAACATATAAGTGGTCTTACTTCATGTTTATCAATTTATTCCAGTATTTCCAAATGTTTTTAAAAAACACGGCCACCGTGGGAACGATCACTTCTCCGTCATGTGCTTTGCGCACCCAAAAGGCCAAAACAAGGAAACTTGTGTTGATTTACACCGCATTGTGCCGACGTGCCAACTAAAAACTGCAAAGTATTATTATCAAAGGAACATTTCCATCGGATTTAGTCGGAAATCTGATTCATCATGTTTATGCGTCTATTGTTATTGAACTTGATATATGAACTAATTTTGCGAAGTATGCTTTGAACTAATTTTAGTACCTAATTATATGTGTTTGTGCACTTCTGTAACTGTTGCTTTGCAAACCCTTTCTGTTTTCTTTGTTTTGTAACCGACGCGTGCTTTAGTTACACATTTCGATCACAAATCATCAATCTTCCTAAAATCTTATAAGCGAGTAATAATCTGCAATCGGATTTATCGGTCTTACCCAACATAGACTAAATGTCGACTCGCTAATTGTTGCGATATATCGACATCATAATTACAGGAGGTCATCAATCAAATATGTATGTATATGCAGTAGCAATCGTTGAGTGCTATAAACGGCAATAATTACTTCATGTCGGTTTCCGGCGTCTCATCAACTTCATCAAGTGACCACTAGACACCTCCGCGATACTCAAGGAATGTTGCCGGTCCCGTACAACTTGTTACAAACCAATCAAAGCCCATGTCAAGCTTCAATACGACAAGCAATCTTATCTTAATACTGTATGCAAATATTATTCTAACATTCGTACTGTTTAATTACGACATGTCCGCAATATACAAGTAGAGACTTACATAGCTCCACTAGCTAAATGAGTCGTACGTCTGTCCGAGTTATGATCGTCATCAGCCATAAATCGAGCCTACTATAAGATGGGGACTATTAAATTCAATAACAAGCCTCGGTACCAGTACTAAATCCCGCTCAGTTATAACCTCACATGCTCTTTCAAGTTTCTTATATGGAATCCCAAGACTATAACGTCAATAATCTTGCTAGACTCGATCAGGGACTAGGTGCGCATCCTTGTCCAGTTATGTATGTGATGCAATCGTTTGCTTATACTTTCTAATGAGCTTGCCCTTCCTGTAAGCCGCTTCTTGAAGGAAGCCACCTTGCGCATGCACTTAGCACTTTGCGTGCAGTACAATGTGAGGCAAGCACAGGATTTAACATTTCACTACACGACGCACGTTTTGATTAAAATACAAGTTTTGTAACTTTAAGATGTCAAAATGTCAGAAGTTTTAGTCTTATTTCAATGCGATCATGAGTTTAAATGTCGGTCAGTATACGAATAATTCTATAATTCACTTGACAGTCACCTGCATTTTGAATATGATAATTAATAACTTGGTGATTATATTCGTCGCGATAAGTGGACAGAATGCAATCTGAATTATTATATTCAAAATTAAAATTTAGTTAGGTAGGTTGAAAACATTAGTCTATAACTAATGAGTAAGAAATAATGCATAAATTCTAAAGCACAAATAAGAAACGTAGAAAGTAAAAATGTAGATAATGAAGAATATGTGGTACCTACAGCAATTTATATTTAATGATATCGTAACGAAATTGGAACACCCAACAATATTGAGAATTTCTTACGTTTCGATAATAGAAAAAGAAATACCAAGACGGTCACCTACTACCGTACTTGCAATTTCGCGTAATAACCAGCAATTTGTATGAGAAACTCACAGACAATACGGATACGGAATTGAGTTTACGGTATCTAATTATGTCATAATGATTATATGCGGTTGTGTATTTTGGAGTAACTTGGGAGCATACAGTTACTTGAGTTCATCCGACTGTGATACTGGACTTTTAATGTTACAATTAACGTTATTGCTGTAGGCTTGGCGGCATACTTCAATATGAAAGTTGAAGTTTATTATAAAGATAATTCAAAATTATGAGAATTTTGGCTGATGACAAAATTAAATGAAAATTCAAAGAAACCTATCGCTTAGAACCTCAACTTAATATTTGCTCAGGTATGGTAGTACTTGTAATGTATGAACATGCAGTCATAAAACAATTTCCAATCGTAATAACGTCTTGAGGGCTATTTCTGTCGCAATCTTGGTCCTGTTGTCGGTTTACTTGTATGCAATGGAGAAAGTCATTAGGAAAGCGGATCCTGGCATCAGGCCAATGAACATAAGTTACACAAGAAGGATTGCCGAGACTCCACTAGGACTAATGTATAAATCCCTTTCAAAAGTTTTGAAAATTATAGTGTTTGCTTTATCAACTTTGCTTAATACAGTTCATTCGACATAAGCCGAGTGTTTTCTAAATACAGACATATTTCAAGTTCTGGCAGTACATACATAATCGGTGTAGGTACAAGACTCGACAACTTAGTCTAGTTTTATCAGTATGTTTGTCATTGCGCCCAAGGTGAGGGCGTTCGTAGATTTCTATTTGCTTATTGATAAAGGAAACGCCTTCCAAATATTTATCAATCTTGACTTAAAGTTCACAACTGAGTTCGCGTTTCCCAAGAATGTTCCTTGCATTTGTTTGAAGGAAGTTTTTACGACCCGCTGCATCCTTTCAACTGCCGAGAATAAAAATGAACAACGTTTCTTCGGAAATGCAATGTCTTACAATGAAGACATCTTTAATATCGATTCCGAATACCGGTATATTGTTCGCTTCGATTGCATAAATATGTCTATTAGTTTTTTCATCCTTCCAAGGGGCATTGTCTCTATTGTTTGTTGAGTGACGTGACGTGTGGTTGTGAAATGAAATAATTTGATGCATGGTTGAGACTAATTTGAACAATTTTTCATTTCAACGCAATCATTCGACCTTCATGTCTACATGAGTACGTTATTTTACCATAATGGTGTTAGTGTGCGTAAGTTTTGGGTGGCGATTGCATATGAAATAATTATTATAATCACATCTCTGATAATTTCATGTGTCCATATATCGAATATTGGCAGTTGATGGTTTGTTATGGCAACTAATATTTGTTTCCAAGAAGTAATCGTGTATTGCGTACGAATATATTTACAAAACATCGTATGCGTTTGCTTGACGGTATGAAGATGGTTATGATCTTTTTTCCAAAACCATTCTAACATGATAACATTACCTTGGAAATACGCGAATTACTGTTCAGGCTTTAACTATATATTTATTGCTCCAACATTCTCACCTAAAATGCCATCGATTAGGAACTTGATAAGTTATGAGTATGACTGACTACTAAATTAAAAATCGTGTGTAAATTAAGGGGTTTCATGGTTTTTATTAAATAAAAAACACGTAACTAATACACAGTGCTTTATTGGTAAGTTGTCATTGTCAATGTCGACATCAATCATCTGATTTTGTCGAATAACATAATTTAGTTGGAGAACTACACGAACTAACTCTATAAATGTTTCGAAATTGCCGTTAGAAAAATGTGTACGACTTCGGAATTGAGTGAAGTCGTTCATCTTGTAGGTATCTTGTTCACTGAAAAAGCGCTTTAAATAACTACTATCTGCAGATAATTTACAACTCGTAGCGAGACAAATATCCTAGATAATCATGGGAACGGTCTACGAAGCCTAGAATGCAGTAACGAAGTATATCGCATAATTTAGGTACATACTGTTGGGAATCGGAATGCGTTTAGTAAATAAATTAGGAGTACCAATATCCATCGTCATTCCATAATTTATGGTGTTTTTTGATACGTGAGATAAATACCCTTGTGATTTATTTCCATATCATAAATATCTTCAAATATGTGCCTGGGTATGGTTGATTTAAGCACCGGCTGGTATTTATTCGATATGGCATAACTGTTGAATATATCAAGAGCCTTTCACCAAGCATCCAGATTCGGCTGTCTTACTGTTAACGAAGATTTATATCTGTACAACCATCAATAACTAGCTGGAACCGTTACGTCAAATTGAAGCTGCAATAGATGAAGATAGAAAACATTTTATTTGAATTGCATTCATAGGATTTTTTGCTGCATTGCAAATTTTCTGAATAGCGTTCAATGAGCGGTCGGCAGCTGTGGTGCTTGGGGCACGCGCGACGGCCGCGGCGCGGGCGCACCTGTACCAGTGCGGCCACTCGCCCGACTGGTCCAGTTTCCCCAGTTCACTTCGAAGCTGACGTCACCTTCACATACACTTATCGATTAAAACTTTCAAAGTGATAGTGACTAACTAAAAGTCAAGGCCGCGTGATACATTGACTGTTTATTTGTTATACACCTGCACCACGAGTTGAGCTTACTCATAATATTATAATATATACCTACTAGCAACTGGCCCAGTTTCTTAAATTGTCATGCAAGTTATCATGGAGATTTTATTAGGTATTTTGATAATATCACTCACGTTTTTCTTGTCTTACACGTAACATAAGTATTAAGTTTTTAGGTCGTAACATACGTAACTTTAGGCGTCTTGAGCGCGTCATGTACGCTCATTTCGGTACGTGGTCTCTATTCAAGAACCAGTTTATATCTAAACATTTATTATATTTAACATAAATGTATACATTCAACGTAAAACGACGGGCTAAGAATACAAAATTGTAAATTCATTCATTTGAATTAGTTTTACGGTGCGTTGCTCAAATGTCGGATTTAGTGTCACGAAAGTAACATTAAATTATGCACGGCATTTGAAGTACTATAACAGCTATAAGCTACATAATACTGATATTAATTGTACGCTTAGACTTGCAAATTCCTTGTTTAGCGTACATTACATTACATGGAATAAACCATTCAGAAACGAAGCTAAAAATAAGAATACATTTTCTTATAAAAAAAGCTGCGTAAGGAAACTAAATAAGCCGGACAAAGCGTTTAAAATGACATGAGATAAACGACGCCAGACCTAAACAGTCGGCTATAAATAAATTAAAAAGTCAAGTTCGTATAAATACAGTGAAGACGGATGATCAATGATTTTTAAATGGGCATTGAAATAATTCTGTGCACATCTGCAGCCCCTCGGTACAGCCGACAAAAGTTTTATTCATGCATTGAATGTAAAGGCGGAGAGTTCGTGACTTGTGTCAACTGTACCGTACGACTCAATTCTACTAAGTCACAGGCGCTCGCGTGTGGCAGCACATAGCAATTTGAATAGTTTATTCATGTGATTATAATTGATTTCTTCTTATATGAATGAGTGTACTCAGTCTCGCGGAAGAAGTGACCTCTTTTTATCTTTGTTCTGTGTTTCATTCATAAGCTTCCATAATTCATTCAGTGAGCAGATAAATGTAATAGCGTATCGAGTATGTGCCATACGTATTACTATTCTTCTGATTCTTCAAACATCCTGCTCAGTTTGCATAACGGCCCTTCATATATTTCCTGTTCGGTCGTTACTTTATGGGTTTTCATAAAATTCGTGTATTATTTCAATTTATATTATACGCATAATACGAAGGAAGTCCGAGTATTAGTTCTTGGGAGCTCACATGAGTGACGCGTGCGCAAACAAACGGTTTTCCGGTGGCAGACAGAGCTCTCGCTTATAGAGAAAGTTGTCAAGCCTTCTTTCTTAACAATGCTCTAGCATTTTGCCATTACATCATGTCTCCGGCTTTTTTTGGATGATTAGTCGCTGTAGGAAGAGATTATGAAACTAATATCGGAGTTCTTCATAGAAACCCGACGTGATTGATGTTCTCCGTTACTTACGTTCGATCTTACCGTGGGTTTTGCAGGAAGTTAGTCGTTTATCCTAAAATAATGAGCTTTTTATTATATAGAGATCGATACTTACTTCTTGTGCCTCAATTTCTTGTTGCTCTTCTTATCTAGCTTTGACTTCCTCGAGGACCGTTTTTAGGGTTCCGTAACAAAATGGTAAAACGGGACCCTTATGGTGAGACTCAGTCTGTCTATCTGTCTGTCACAGCTGGACATCTCAAGAACTACTAATGCTATCAACTTGAAATTTGGGATAGTTTTACATGACGTTTGCCCAACTATTTTACAAATAAGAAAGAAATAAAAATATAAGTACCTACATTTTTTGCAACAGGGACTGTAAGGAGGTCTGAAAATTCGAAGTGGGGCTACTAGCGCATGTCGGGTATCATATGAAAGTGCGCAGTTTGCACATTCTCAAACATTTTTTATTTTTTTTAGGCTGCATAATTTTCGACTTTTGTAAAAAATAATACCGTTCTCCGAAGTTTGCAAAGAGAAAAATCTGAAATTATGTGATAGAAGTTTATGTAAAGATTACAGGAAAAATAAAACGAATTCTCTAAATAGCACACTTTTCAAAAATCATCAACAAAAGTTACATTTGTTCCACTATCGGTCAAGAGATTTCGCTGACATAAAACTGCAATATTCTACACCTCAATGCACAGTGTTAAAATTCTCTGACGAATATAGGCAGCGTTGATGAAAAATTAAAAACATGATGGTACGGAACCCTCGGTTCGCGAGTCCGATTCGCTTTTGACTGGTTTTTCAACTTTCTTCTTCTGCCATATGTTCACTATACCCACATTTATACATATAGCCAAAAACGTTTCGGGCAAAGGATTTTATCATACCTTGTCTTTATTTTCACAATTTTTAGACTACAGTGAATGTGATTGTTTAATTTCTAATTTAAATGCCTGGAACAAGGAAAGCTTTGTACATTATTGTACAAGATTCAAAGTTGATGCACTGTTGCTTCAGGGCAGGCCAGGTTTCGAAACAATGCAAGAGTATGTTCTAATCTACAAAAACTTGAACATTATGAACATGCATGTTTAATTAAAGGCGAATTGGCTGCACACAAAGAGAAGAGCATAGATGTAGTGTCTGATACGAAATATGAATAATAAGTAAAATGCGCCAAGTTAATGTTCCAACCCGATGCGTGTGAAATAGTCAGCGTCAACGGATACGCCGTCATTGTCAGCTAAATGTTCATCAAGTTGACAATGGACACGACTTATGAAATGTGAACCATAGTCTAATTCGCCTTTATTTCTGAGGGAAACAAAGGAATTTATAATACCCAGATCGTATTACTAGCACGACCAGGGAACATTCCTGCTATGAGGAAATCCTTGAGAGTGGAATTAAGGGTAATTTAAACCTTTGTGTGATTGTGATTTTCGTGCTCGGCTCGATCAGTTTATTGCTCTTTCGCGTGATGTGTATGTTGCAGCTAATCAGCTTTGAGGTCGTAGGGTTTCCGCTGCAAATAATGCCAGTTATCCAACGCCACATCTGTTACATCAACCGTGCTATTGTGGGAACTGTTGCATACGTTTGTAATTATCACTGTATTGTTTGACTATGGTTTCTTTCTAGGTAATAAGAGCACCTACGCAACCTATATGCACTTTATGATAATCAAGTACGTCGAACCGCTATTGTTTTACAAACATTATATCTATCAGACATTCTTCCTATAACTTTTCATGTTATTTATACGTAAGATTGATTATACAACGTGTTTGATTTACAAGTGGGTTAGATTTGAAACATATTTCTCATGGATATGAATTGTGTTATGTGTCTGTTTTTGACTTAATAGTCGTTGCGGTTGGTGTTGATGCTTACTTTCATGCCACAGACAACTGTTGGGGCAATACCAGTGAAATACTTATAACGTAGGAATAATCTGATCTACTTTCTCTACACAGCGTGATGAAGGGCTCGAAACTCAGTCGCGCGAGATGTTGCGCCTACGCACTTCAGAAATTATCACCTGGTATGAACTCGAGATCATGTATTGTGTTATAAATTAAACCCAATTTATTTCAGTGTTGATGAATAATCTAGTAAATTATTTACAGTACGACTATCAATGCCAAACGGGACAATGGTGCAAGATCTACCTTTTGGAATGGGCGACTAGAATCAATTCTATTTTTTGTAATTTCTGACGTTCAAAAGTGCCTTTTATGTGCCTATTTGAAATAAATGCTTTGACTTTGACTTTGACTTTGAAGATCTGCGTCCAGCGCTAAGTGTTAAGTTTACAGGCTGAAAAAAGGAAATCACTTTCATAACTCTTAACAGCCAGCAAATTATAAGCTCTTCAATCCTATTATTCCCAAAAGTTCAAACCACCTTTATTATTCCGAACACCTTGTAGGTACTTAATAGTATTCAGCTCACGACATAACGCATGAAATTCGACACAAACGGTGTCCATGCGCAGGCGTGGCGTTCACATGCCGGCGTAATCGTCTGTCAAAACGCTCACATTTTTGACGCCCAGCATTATACATAATTATACGAAGATTAACTCCTACACGACAAATTGCCTGACGGGAAACTTACATTGTCCCCAATGTAAGCGTGATGGAGATATAAAGGCGAATTTGATGCGTTAGTACTTCGAGACGTTCCTTAGAACATGACGTGAATGACATATAAATATCATTAATGAAAATGTAAGTATGGCCGTCGTCGTGATGAAAGGACCGTGTATGAATTTACCCTCCGTGGAATTGTTACTAATGAGTGATGTCACGTAATAAAAGTTTAGATTTCTGTGTCATTGTTGTAAAAGTCGAACAAAAATATGGTCTTTCTCAACCTGTTAGTCTCAGCGGTAACAAGAATCGCCTCTTTCCAGAGAACTTGATGCTATTTTACAACTTGGGGGTAATGCATTAAAAATCAGTAAGCTCTTTTAGTATGGGCGGCATGAATATTATATTTACCTACAAGAAGAAAATTGCATACTATTATGATTCCCACGTTTCTAGTCCAGTCAACGTTAATGGTTAGTTTTTATGTACGTACTAGACACTATATGTGTGTATGTGTATATACCTATGTGTGGGGTGATATAATTACGTGTATAAAGTATATCCGTGTGTGCAAACGTATAATTTATAATTGTGCCCGCTTGGCGTAGCTTCAAAAGGGCGACGACCTTTACAGCCGGTCGACAACTGACCTTTAGGTCTACTAAGGGCAGGAAACCTACATGCAGGAATACTCATTTTTTCTCAAGTTGAGGTCTAGTTTTTACACAGGATAGTTAAAAACAAATCTCCTTGTATAATTGAACTGGCACTGGCACACGATTTAAATATTTTATCCCTACACAATTAAGTACAGTTTATAAATAAGTAAGTATATATGTCGCAGGTTTTTCATAAAATTAGGTTTTTGATGAAAAACCGGAAGATGACACATTTTAAACTCAATTTCATCATAAACCTGTAACAATCCAGATTTTTGATCAAAAACCTGAACTAGTTTGGATTTATGATATAGTTCTTGTCAAAATCACGGGTTTGCTTGGTTTTATGACAAATAAATCTATTTAACTCAGTTTAGTCGTATTTAATAGTTACGAATATCGTTTTCGCGGCTTATCAAAATCAGATTAATATAATGCAGGTATGTGACATTGAAACATTTCATTTCATAATTGGATTGAAGGAGGAGAATATTGATTGGATCATGGATGTAAAATTTTGATAAATAAATAATTATTTTCTTTCTACTAAGTTGCAAATGATGATGGATTGTTTTATTTGTTTCATTTAAATAGATTTATTTGTCATAAAACCAAGCAAACCCGTGATTTTGTCAAGAACTTTATCATAAACCTAAACTAGTTCAGGTTTTTGATCAAAAATCTGGGTTGTTACAGGTTTAAGATGAAATTGAGTTTAAAATGTGTCATCTTCCGGTTTTTCATCAAAAACCTAGATTTTTCATCAAAAACCTAATTTTATGAAAAACCTGCGACATATAAGGTTTGGAACCAACATATGTGTTGGCGCTTCATCATAATCATTTATATGAATAATTATTGCTAGCTATTATTTTTCCTTAATTTTTTAATTATTTCAAAGGCACCATATTTCTGATGATAGGATTTTAAATCACAACTGTTGAACTCACTTCACATTTACATATTTTGCTTAGTGTTATTTTTCGTAACTGTGTAAATCACTTACAGTTAATGAGGTTGAAGTGATAAATACAGCTGCGTCAGTTTGACCTGACATTTAATTTTCATTGAGTAACGAATGTAACGATATAGCAAATCAAATTAATGTTATAACGTAACACCTCGATAAGTGTTATATGATAAATATTAATGTTTTTTTTGCAATGATTCTATCTATGATTTGTTTGGTAATATGAACTTATAACTTTATATAGTCACCACCATCAGTTTTTGGCAATCTAGGCACTTATGTACTTCTGAAAATTGCTTTCAGCTTCATTGTTGAGAAAATGATAAAACGTGATTCGGCAACAGACTCTACCAGATTTCGTAGGTCCTTAGCAAAACATGTATCAGAAATTTAGAGATTGTGCTGAAGCAAAAAGGGTCCATCCTATCCATGAGTTCGATAAAAACTATTTCGACTGCAGAAATAGATATTAAATGTTACATAATCAGCTTATATGTCCCTACTGCTGGCACACAGGCCTCCTCTCTATTGAGAGAGAGTGGGCCGTAATCCACCACGCGGGCCCAGTGCAGGTTGGTAGATGTCACATGGCTTTATATTTTTGGTTCTAGGACATGCCGGTTTCGTCACGATGTTTTCCTTCATCGTTTTGAGAGCAGCGGTGATTAAATAAATTACACGAAGTAACTCGCCGTAAATTTTAAACATTATCAATAATTAAACTCGAGGTAGGTACCTACCTAGATTAATAATAGCTAGAAACACTTCACTTAACTCCCTTCAACCTGATTGTGGCCAGTCGACGAGTTGTGCCTCAAGGTTAACTAGTTTAATCAATTGTTAATAATCTATTCCTCAAATCTTAATGACATATTTTTAAAATAAATTTAGCACAAGTACAAAACCTCCGTGAGAAACAATTAATGTTCACTCGTTGCTTTGCAATGTACCTATTTACATAACAAGTTATTAGCATAACTTTATGAAGATAAATAGAATCCCAAGGTAATTAGTCTCCAAGCTAGGCAACATTGTGTCTGAATCTACCTGTTGTTTGAGATTTGACAAGATTACACAAATAAGATACTGTAGAGGTGACATATTATGTTTAGCTGGAATTGGAGCACTGTTATGCAATACTAATTGTTTAAACTTGAATTGATTAATTCACTGAAAGTTCTATAAGTCATGGTTTGCTTCGGTCCCAGTAGCGTGCAGATGAAAATAATACCTGGACAATAGACAATAAAGTATTCGCAATGTTAGAAGTTAGATCGATCTAACGTGCCACCATCGGTAGCTATCCGTTTATCTATTTGTCGTGGTGTCGGTATGTTTATAAATAAACAGCGGGCAACATGTTGCGTCGGTCGTGAGGTTCGCCTGTTTATTTCAAGTTCATTGTTGTGCGCCATCTCACGTGAAGGCGCGCCGCGCGCTGCCGCCTGCGCCTGCGCCGCCCTCCCACGCAACCGTATCCCTTCCCCACCAATACTGAAATTATTTTAACACGAACTCAAAAGCTTCATTGGAAAGGGAGCGGTTAATATGCCTCCGTCAATGATATTCATTGGCCTCCGTACATTGTCTAGAGAAACCAACTTCTGCCTACTGTTCACATGAAGGATGGCGGCCTTATTGGTCGAACCGAGAAGGGAATAATAAACTGGAAAGTGGATTCCGGTGTTAAGTTTAAACGTAATGATACTGTGCAGACTCTTGCAGTTTACATGTTTATCCACTAAAGTATATTGTTTTATGTAACGTTTAGAAACTTTTTTTAACGCAGTCTCACCTACTTATGTGTTTTATTTAGATAAGTATTATTTGCTTTTACTCGTTTTACAGACTACCAAAAGTACAGGTTTAGTCAAACCGAGTCTGGGGTCCATTGCTCGGTTGTATAATGTTATTTTAAGGCAACTTGTATCCAGACAAGTCTTTCTTGTTCATTGACGAGTCGTGAACTGCACTCGCTTTGGCTTGAATCATTGCCGTCGGCTGGCGCTAACTAGGTGCCACCGGCATTACCACACTGACTGGTAATCAGGGCTATCTCCGATTCCGATCTAAGATACGATCGCCGAATACGCCTACCTACGTGAAAGGTACACCGGCAGAATTATGAGCTATGTGTGTTGAATTCATTAAGCCATAATAAATAATTTGCTTCAAAATGCAATGTCACGCTATACGTAATGCAGAAGTAGAGCTTATTAATGATGTAGGTAATTATAATAAGATATTACGTAAAACATACATTTTTTATTAAAAATGCTTCAATAGTTATTTAAATTATGGTTCTCTAACAATAGTTTCCAAATATTTCGTTTATTATCATTATTATGGGGTTTTCACGTCGTAGCTCGTAGCCATATCATGGAGAGGCGAAGTGTGCGTGACTTAGACGCAGATAGTGATTTTGATAGCCGCCGGCTGTTTTCGAAGCACGACGGGCTTTTAAAGGCGATTCTAGGTTTACGCTCATTAACTATAAGTATTCTCTGGCGGCTTTGAGGAATTCTCGAAAGAAATAACAGATAAGATAAGTGTGCTTTGGAATTGCGGACTTAAGTTATATTTGAACGCAAAGAAGTTTATTGATGCTGGTTTTCTTAAGGTTTAATACCAATTATTTTGCTGCTGAAAGTACATGGGGAAATATAATTGGTGTCTGTCAACATACACAATGTGCAAGTGTGTGTTGTGTTTCAAGTTTACACAACACAAAACGCATTAACATTTCGTTCAATGATAACGAGTGAAATTAATGTTAATTAAGAACTGTATGCACCTTTTGTAATGCAGGTGTGATTGTATGTACTTTTCATTTCGCATGTTCGTGTATTTCGAGTACTCCTTGAGGCAGCGGTGTATGACCAATATTTTTCTTATAGATTCGTATCAATTTTGTAATGGCCCGAGAGGCTAAGTAACAGTTAGGTAAAAAAATACTTTTGGTGTGCATAAGCAACATAATATCATAAAAGTTTCGACACAAATAAAGACATCAATCAGTTTGAATAATAAACCAGTTTGAGCTATCAACATGCAACAAACCAGTCAGTTCAATAAGAAATAGACACATGAAATCAATATTGAATTCATTATCTACCCTCGTTTTTCATGATAATTTTATTCATAAAATTCGATACCAATGGATCAATTAATTTAATTTATACAATAGATGATAGTACTATTAAAAGTTTAAGTTCTATGGGCGTTAATAAATGTGCTTTCTACACGAATAAATATTCTCGTGTATTCAATACAACTTGCCGACTTGCCTCAAGCGCTGGTTCGAGTAGGTGTGCTTTGCTCGATAGATTATCACAAAAATTCAATACGTAGCCGTGGGTGGGTACTAGCTCGGCTTACTATACCTACGTAACATTTTATATGCCAGTAGGTGCATAAGCATCTCAGAGTAAACGAAAATCTTACGGCAGCTGTTTGTTATTCCGTACAAGTTGAGTAAGCTTCGAAAGGAAACGATTTACGATCATATTCGTCGGCTACGGGACGAGCTACATACATTATTATTTACTTACGCAATATGTGATCTTTTAGGATGCATGTAATATAGTATCTACAATAGTCTAGTGCGGAGTACTGAAAATACCATTAGTAGCTTTAAAAGCCTCGTTTACACTGTCACTAAGTCACTTCCTCTAGTCCAAAGTTGGGCTATATTGTTACACTGTTGTTGTGCACTATGCCTCCTTCAGACTACACTGTAAACTGGACTTACTTATGCAGTATTATACAGCGTGGCGCTACAATGGTGACATTAATTTAACACACGTGTAGGGCTAGTGCCCTTTAATCATATTAATTTTAGTAGGTTAAAATAACTCGTAAATTGAAAAAAAAAATTTTTCAAACAAACTAAATGATAAAAATGTAACTAAAATTGGGATCACCCTTGCAAAAAATCATTCATGAAATTACTTACCTACGTTACGCTGGCTTACGTTAACTCGGAGCGGCAACGCGTCGCTTCACGCGCTGCCACTTTTCGCGCTTTAATATCGTATGGACGGTACTGTGATGAACTTGAAAATGCCTAGCGCTCTGGCGGAGGCTAGTTTTGGGTTGGTTTTGGAAATATTGTAGCATATTTTCAGTTAACTGGATTGGGTTTTGTCGTGTAGGTGGTCGATCAGGGCGTTGAGACCTATGATCCACTGGCCGGTTTTCGCGGATGCGCTGAAGAGCTCCTACAATAGTGCGAGGATTAGTAGGGCATTGTCTTGAACCGCCATATCTCTCGCGATATGTCCTTATGGCAAGAGCGGCATTTTCACGACATTCTCCGTAAATTAGGATCATGTCCGCATATTCAGCTGCTGTGTAGTTCGGATGTGTATTTGCCATCACGATCACAAGTTTACACAAGCACTAATAACACAAATAAAAGCGCCCGTATCGCAAGAGATGTCAACGTACCTACTAAATTAGAAAACGAAAACAAAACAAAGCGTCTTTATCGCAGTACCATAATCTAATTACTCATTAGTTCATTACACAAAAATAAATAAATAAAACAATAGGTAAGCGTCTTTTTCGCGGAAACATTCACAAAATTAGTCGACGTAATTATGTGCACTACTGTGAAGAAGTGTGTCAAGGGCACGAGTTAGGCTAGCACTAGAAATGCAAAAAAAAGAATTGGATTTCGCTGCGACGCGACGGGGCGGGGGGGGGGGGGCACGTGTCGCCTGCGCCGCCCGCTCGCCGACAAAGGGATATCACGTTACTTTAAAGTATTGTTTATTTATTTTAATTTCATTGATGCGATGTTATGATCAGTGACCCGGCAAATGACCGCTGCGCGACAGTTCTTTAAGTACAGGTTGCTCCAAAATGCTATTTTAGAAAACTTTAAATAAATCCGCAAATAATAACGTTTAATGGAAACATAATTTCTTCATGAAACGAAAATGTGAAAACGTATATGTGTGTTAAATTAATGTCACCATTGTACCGCCACGCTGTATAGTACGGTGATACCGTTTACAAGCTCGCGTGCTTCACGAGACAAATAGACGCATAACGACGATATTACGAGCATAATTCAGCGCCATAAAGCGTAGCCGGCAACTGTATGAGTCACCCCGAACTGTTATAGCAATAACCCAAAGAGAGTAAAATTTATTTGTTGCACAGTTTCACTGCCGTAGACAGTACAGTACATTGCGTGAATCAATTTCAGTCTATTATTTGATGGGCATTCGAACTATATTTAAGTTTTTCAGAGTAACAAAAAAGCTTTATATGGGACTTAAACATAATTGGTGAAATGTGGGCGTACTATAGTTACACCCCTGCTCTACCCTTCGGGGATTAGGTACAGGCGTGATGGTATGTGTGTTGTTAACAAAGCTTTTAGATATTGAAAGTTTACGGATTATTTGTTTGCCTTCTAGTAGCCTAATCAGCCCATAATGTTTCCACTGCTGGGACAGTGCGAGTTGATAGATGTCACAGCCATGTCTTCGAATTTTTGGTTCTAGGACATGCCGGTTTCCCCACGATGTTCTTCTTCACCGTTTTGAGAGCAGTGGTGATTATATAATTAATGCAAAGTAAAGCGCCTGTCTGGGTACACTAAGTGTCCAAACACACTATGCCGAAGTTACGCGACCTAAGTTCCGCGGCAGCGCTATAACGCAACGTAATTTCGGCATATTGTGTCGTCAGTAATTCAAATAGCATTGCAGGCGTAATCATGCCGAAATTCGGTCACGTACCTTCGTCATAGTGTGTTTAGACACTTAATGTACCCAGACAGGTACTGCTCTCAAAACGTCTGGTCTGGTCTGGTGGTCTGGTCTAGTCTGGTCTGTCTGGTGTGTCTGGGTGTCTGGGCGCACCTACGACCTGCAACTCGTAAGTCGCAACCGTTACCACAGGCCCACCAGACAACTGCTCTCACCTCTCTCGCTACCTAGTATATCATGACTTTTGATACTCATAAAGTGCACTTGCACTAACTTTTAAGCCTAATTTCCCTGACAAAGTATCCTTGTCCCTTTTGCTTATCGTATAGGTACTGAATCGTCGGTCCCAATGAGTCACTGTTTAATAGATTAAATGGAACGCATTAATCCATGTGGACGCAGCGTCGCACCACCGCTGGCTTTTATTAGCTGAACAAGTGCTTCAATTACTGCCATTGTCCTGTTTAAAATCGACTCCAGGATTTTTTATACGGGATATTTTTAGATTGCAGATACAATGGCAGACAAATATAGTAGTTATTTTCAGATCGTCGATCTTAATTGGCTTGGGGAAAAGAGCTTTTATAAACAATGTTTGTATTTTTTTTTCGTAATGGAAAGCAAACGGTAGTATATCAAAAATAAACAGAAATAACAACATTATACTTAACAAGTATACTACACATTACATTTTCCACAGATTACAACTAAGTAGGTATATTTACCTACAGACGGTTATAAGCTCACGTTTATTTTTATGCCTTTTTGAGCGACGCAATACATATAAAGAAACTTCTCTAAATTGTTCTAATCATTTAAAAGTCCGTCAAAGTGTGTATAGTTCAATCAACGGTAGTATATATCTAACGTCTGCGCTCTGACAGCCAATTGAGCGAAAGCTGCTGTTGTATTCAACAAGTTATGAATTTGCAGCTGCATCTCTACAAATAGTTTTAAAGTGCAGAGTATCATTACCTAATGTGGCTTCGAGGGGCATGGACAACTCATGTTTGTGTTTCACGGGCCGTTTGTTTACCTCGTAAGGAAGCGCCAGTGTGAACGAGGCACAGACACCATTGAAATCCGTTTATTCATATTGTTTTAAATACTGCCTTTGTTTTGAAGTTATTTTATGCTTGTATACAGTGGTGTGACTAATCACATGTGGGCACGCTATTATAAAGTACTGATTAAGATCGCGTTGAAAGGTTTATAATGAAATATGTATAGACGTAGACGTCTGTCACAGATCAGTCGTGCCGCAGCTAAGATATTGGTCCATCATTTGTCAGGTGGACTCGTTTTTCTACTCTGTCTGCGGCATTCGATGCCGTAATATTATATTGCATAAACTACTCAGTTGCCGACGAGATGCATCGTGATTATTTAAATTGTAAACTAAACCTTTTTATAACTTATTGAAGATAACGAGGCAACTTGTTAGTGTTGTTTTATATTGTGGGTGGTGGTACCTATCCGATTTGATCGGTTTACTATGAATAATGACTTAATTATTATGATAATGTTATACATAATATTAAAAAATATAGTATATAAAATTATAAATATAAATAAATAATATAATTTATAAATACTGATATTCAGCTGCATCCAGTTAGATTGGAAGGCCGACCCCAACATAATTGGGAAAAGGCTAGGCAGATGGTGATGTTATACATAACATCTCTTTTGAATATAATTAAACTTTTAATAAACACTTATCTTTAGGCAGTCTGTGATCTTGTAAAATTTGTTATTACCACATACATATGCCTTCATTTCAGAGTAGTGGTGGCACAGTGGTATCGAACCGAGTCCCCGATTTACGGTCGTGAGTTCGAACGCAGACAAACACATTTTGTACTGTAAAAACCCCTACCTTTGTGAGGAAACCGGCATGTCCTAGAATCAAAATGCGAAAAAATGTGACATGCACTAACCCGTACTGGGCCCGCGTGGTGGATTATGGCCCAAACTCTTACAGAGAGGCCTGTTTCCCAGCAGTGGAAAAATTATAGACTGATTATGATGATATGGCTTCATAAATCATAATCAGTATTCTTCATCAACTAATCAGTCACGAGAGCTTTCCGTAAAGCCGATGACAACCGTCAACCAGGCATTAGCTTACTATTTTTTTTTTTTTTTTTTATTTTTTTTTAATCTTTATTTATTTACAGGGTTTTTTCTATACAGAATATGTCACCCCGATGATTACATACAATGTGCAGTGAAATTAATTTACATGTACGTTACGCCACACCTCGCCGCGCAGCGTGCATGTAATTCGGATCTTTCCAATTTTATCTGATATCGGTATCGTCGTATACGGTAATTAAAAACTGTCGGTACACGATACAAGTATCGAAGTATATAATTTACCTATGTATATCACAAAGTCACGTAATCTTATAGTGTTTTGTGGGCATGTAATGTAATGTTTACAATTAAATAATACCTACTTATTTAATTAGTGAGTAACTTTCACTGAATATTATAGTACCATAACGTAACGTAAGTGTGTAAGTTATTGACTTATTATGTTTATTGCGATTACATGGTTGTTCTATTATATTTTTATGTTGTTTTTATGGTGTACTAAGTTTGGTCGTAACTGCGAAGAGAGTTAGACGATGAATAGAAGAACGTGGTTACAATAACAGTCTAAGTAGACTTTATGTATTTCAAATAGATTCGAAATGAATTACCGTATACATACATACCTACTTATATTTTTCGCCATCATTTTATTGTTTTGGCTAAGTATGGCTAGGTATTTAGCTAAGCTATTGTCTATTATAACGAACATTACATTTGTAAAGATATTGGCAAGTATGTGCTAAACGCGACGATCTCTCAAATCTCTCTTGGACACTGAACAATTTCTCCACTTTTTCATTTTAGTGCAATGCAAAAACAAGTTTTTCAAAGCACTATTGTATGTATAACTTTCACTCGGACTGAAATATAAGGCTTCTTTATTTTTTTTGTTGCACTGAAACCTCTAAGCCGCTGATTATTACCTAAGCAGATAAATCATTATTTCTTAAGTAAAGATGATCTATATTACAAACGGCTGATTCCGATAGTGTCATCATCGACCACATGTTATGAAACGTCTGTATATCTGCTAATTGATTGGTTGGGTGCCCAAATGCGGTCGGTGGTGATTATAAAATTAAGCATAAGTACATAGGTATGGCGTAAAAAGTCTGGCCACCAATAAGATGTCATAACCTTCGTGGTCTTAACTCTTAACCTGACCGAATATTGGTACTTTTGACATATACGAATTAAAAATCGAATCAGTTATCGTCGTTTGTTTTACCTTTTCAATGATCCCGTTTAAAAAAGTTAAGTGATGTATAATAGTATAAATGTTAAAAATATATGGTTAAACAGTCGCTAATCATTACTTAACTTAAAGCAACGTTTATAAATAAGCCCCCTAAAGTGCACCGGTGGCATGCTGAAGTGGACTGTGTTATTATGTAGTTTGCGGGTATTTCAACTTTTCGTATGTTTGTCACCAGATGGGGCAACAAGCGCTGTGGCGGGCGCGGCTGTGGGGGTGCCACTGTCCTGGGAGCCGTTCTACTGCGTGCTGCAGCAGGACCGGCGCATCCTCACTGCCTACACCAGCGAAGAGCTAGCTGTAAGTACCTACCCTAAAATAATATTATTTACCTACGTCTTTTATCGCCCCTAGGCAGTAGGTAAGCCCACCTACTAACCATGCGGATATCCTAAAAATTTCACCACTGCAAGCGCTTTCTCGTAAACCTCGATACGAAGAAAGAATTACAGAATACTCGTCTTGTATATTTATGATGATTGCATTTGGCATAAACATGATTGGCTATAAAGCGTTCATCGCTTCAAGTACAATTATTTTGATCAATATATCAGGTACCGTGTGTTCACTGAAACGGAACTATCGACTACAAATATTCAAATATATTATTTTTAAGTATCGTTCCTTCGATTTGTCTAGCTAAACGATGTTGGAACTACTGTTAAAAAACTATGATTTAATTTTAATTAATCCAATTAAGTAGGCATGTAATTGGATTAATTTTCAGTGGCAAACAATTTTGGTTCACGTGGTCTATTTCACAAACGCATAACCTATGAGTCGAATGTCCTGAAAACATAATCATTCGTCGTATCCAGGACGTTCTCATTTTTTTCCGTCTTTGCCAGTTTTAATGTCGATTTTATGTAGACAAATCGTGTAGTTTAGCATTCCGTATGGGTCAGTAACTAATGCCAACACGAAGGTTTTATTTATTACAGTATAATCACGAAAAACCGGATGCGGTGATGTTACAAAATTTCAGTGCAATAGAGCGTGACTAATGTCGAACACGTTTAGGTTTTTGTATTTGGCACATACATCCTTTTGTGTATCCATAATGCATTAGTTCTTTTTGCATATTTTATGCTATTCCAAAGAACGAAGGTTTATTGGTTTATTGTTTATGTTTATGGTAACACAAATGCCACTTGACTTTATTAATAACAAGATTTTAAAACTTGTTAATTTCAACCCAGAGATTTGGAAAGATATGGAGTAAAGATGCATTTTCATGTAGCAGGAAAAGTAGTAAGGAATAGTTTTCTTTTACGGCGTTTGTTTTGCCATTTCTTCTCAGTGGAAATAAGAAAAAGAAGAAAGTGAAGAAATTTCTTATTTTTTATATATGTCGTGTAAAAGTGTTTCATATATCCTATTTACAAAATAAAAATTTTCATTTCATTCCAATAAAATCAAATACGTTTATTTGCGTTTGATTGTGTTTATAATTAAGCTCAATCTGCCAATTTTTTTCCTTTGGACAAGTTTCATTCTACTTTAAGTGATAAACTTACCAAAAAAGAGTAACTCTCGTTATACGAATTATGGTCACTTTCTCACATACACAAGTTGCTATATTATTTTCGAAATGGCGATTTATCCGTCGGTTCGTTTGTTCCGCTTTCCTAATCTCGTGAAAATTGCTTGTTCGGTACATTTGATGGTTTTTAAAGTGATGGAGTGTTTACAGCAAGTCATTTCGTTGCGTGATAATGTTTGAAAAGACGATGGCGACGGAGATTTTGCAAATAGCTTTTCCTTAGTTGTTATTTTGACTTGGAAATATACCATGTAAGGCGGATTTCTATAAAGAATATGTTTTATAGAAGTCTAGTTTTCATTATATTGAATGTAATTCTTGTATTTCTATAGAAATAGCTCAATTTTACTGTTGATCTCATTGTGGTTGCGTGCGCGCAGCTCGCGTGCGCTAGAGTGGTTCATCGGGCAGCTAAGGGAACATTCCCGACCATTATGCTTAAACATTTGTATAGGGCTACCATTAACACGTAATAATATTTTGTGGAGCACTACTTCTTTTTTGTTTGGTTTAGTCTATGGGATATAGACTAAACCAAACAAAAAAGAAGTAGTTCTTTCTTTTATTACTGGCATAACATTAATAGAATACCAATGTAAGTTATGTTTAAAGTCCATATAGTTTGTGTATGAATAGTGAATTCGTGTCTATGCATGTATGTTATGGAAGAACTTATTTAGGTATGAAGACCAAAGTTACTTTTTTCGAAAAACTTTTTCAGAAGTAATAAGATTTTGGAAAAATTTAACCAACCCTAACTAAGTGAAAGTCGATTTTAATTTCGAACTCATCGATACCGATACTACCACGATAAGTTCGACAGCCTAGCATTTTAGTTTTGATTACACTCATTATGATAACTATGGGACCAACGGACGGTGTTACGTCAGTCTGTGGGAAATTAGATTAAGTGTTGTAACAGAGAACGCGATTTGTACGCATTTGAAACGGGCACGAGAACACATGAACCGTTTGAATAATGATAATACAATAAGGTGGATTTACTCATTTACATTTTTGGCTTAATTGTACGCCTCGGACAGATTTATAGTATATTTGAGGTACATTAATGAAGTAATAACCAGTGAGTCGATGGATTAATGTTTGGTCTTCAATATTTTAGCTTTTAGAGTAGTTGAGCAAACTTATCTTCTCACTCACTGCTGATTACTTGCACTTCTTATTATTATTCATTAATGTATATCCTATTTGTTAGATTAGGGCCACAATATTTTTGTCGTGCGTCGCTTGCGCATTGAGTACAAACAGACAAATGCGAGGCGTGGGCGCGCGGCCGGCACTCTGCATAAATCAAAATTATGCGTTGCACGCCTAAGAGCGGCTTTTTGCGGCGCGGGCGCAGGATAAGACGAATGAACTCTGCTGCTAAAGCTTTGTTTGAACCGCAGTTTTATGGCTTATTTGATGCTTGTTAGACACTTTGTGGTGAATTGAAATGAAGACGTTTCTTTTCTAAGCCCGAGGCTTTGTTAAATATACGCTTAGGGGTTAGATTCATAACAAAAAAGGTTTCTTTAATAGTTTAATGCGAAAAGATTGTGAAGCAAATGACAAAATAAATATTGAAAGCAGACAGTCCATATCTTAGGTATACCAACATCATTTCTTCGATTAGAACTCATGACAATATGGGTTTAAAACATTTCATTTTTGTTGGTTGTGGTATTTAATTGGTTTTTGGATGACGTCTCTAGTGTGAAGATTGCTACTACATTATTGTATTTTACCTGTAAAAACTTTAAGTGGTACCTAATAGTAAATAAATAAATGATCAAAATATTTACCAGGCCAAAACAAAAACTGAGAAAAAGCAAATCATGCTGCTACTGTATCTTTAATCATTTAGCCTCACATGATAGCCATATAATTATCTATACAGTATTTGTTCCGTTGAACCTTTACTTTATACAAAATCACATGGGAGCGCCAACACGCAAATCATGACTCATATAATGAGTTTCTTGTCCCAAAAATTTACATTCCTCGTCAAGCTAAGAATCCATCTTTTGGGCGAGGTTATTTTAGTCTTTGAACTTTATGACCAAATACATAGAACATAGTAAAATACGTCCTACATGGAGTTATTAATCAAAGGCAGGATGTCTTCAAACAATGAGGACGGAAACGAAGAGTGACTGGGTTCCGCTTCTCACGAAGACGTATCGCTTTCTAGCTGAATCATGAAGTACCTACTTCAGATGCGTTGTGTCATCTAGTACCTACCTAGGCGTTGTTTTGGTTGATTAGGTCTTATCTCATTGGTCTATTTGGATTAGAAGGTGTTCATCTGCAAACGAAAGGACAGAAGTGGAGATCCATGTTTGACTGTAGAAGAGAACTGCAGGTTTACTTTCAACATCGTCCGTCGAAATAAAGTAAATTCGAATTATTTTCAAATTGACATGAATTTCTTATAAATGCTCTCAAAACGGTGAAGGAAAACATCGTGAGGAAACCAGCATGTCCTAGTACTAAGAATTCGAAGACTTGTGACATCTACAATTCCGCACTGGGCCTGCGTGGTAGATTACAGCCCAGCCCCTCTCAAAGAGAGGAGGGTAATTGTCCCAGCATTTGGAACATTATAGGCTGATCATGTTTATAATAATAATAATCCATTTATTATCAGGCAACTAAGGCCCATACATAAAATACACAACATAATCTTATACTATAATAAACTAATAGATATGCTTATGCCATACAAATGCGTGTGCAATAGGGAATATGCATGATTTTTTTTTATTTAAAAAATTAATCCTCATTCATGTAATAAACAGTTTAGTAAAACTGTTTTTCGGATAACTATGAAATTAAAAAAGATATGAGCCATCGAAGATTTGTTTCTATCTCTTTCTCGCAAAACGAAATTTAACACGGAGTTTATATGGCCGTAGTGACATGTGACGTCACAGTCTATGTCGGATCTCTCTGTCTAATTGGTGTGTAATCAATAGTTTTAAATGCTCATATCGGCCGTGTTTCTTGGCCGATTTTAATTTTAATTTCACTTTTTGTCATCTCTACTACGGTATTTTCATATTTTGTTAATAAATGCCATGAAAAAAATTCATGCATATTCCCTATTGTCATTGATTCAATATGAAACTAATGCGAATCTAAAATTAGATTCGATTCAGAATTCTTAGGTGTAGCACGGTAAGCCTGACTTTGTCTTATTTTATCATTAGTGTTTAGTGTATTGCTTGATCCAAAATTATTACTATTATTACTATTGTTTGATCCAAAAGATCAATTTAATAATCATTTTATTTCATTAGGTTTTATAAGTCGGTAATAACGAGGGGCTTGTGGTTAAGAAATAACAGCCGCACGGTACGATCGATCAGGTTAAGCTACGCTTGCCGCGGTTGGTCCGTGGATGGTTGACCATCTTTACATCTCCGTTCAGCTGCATCCGGTTACTCTGTTATGAATATCAAAGACGTGTCAAGCACAAGATTAAAATAATTTTATGGCGCTAACAGATAGTTAGTTAATCATTAATTTATGATCACGATCACCATAATAACAGCTTCCTTTGCCTTTTCTTTACCGTCAGCTTTTCTCGTTGACTCTCATAGCTTCCGCGAGATTATTCGCTGTGGTTCATTTTTCTTTTTATTATCTACGGATAATTGTTAGAAATATAAGTAGGGTGCAATCTTGTGTTATCTTTAATTTTTTTTAGTGAAACTTCGACGATTGGACGAGAATCGAGTGTGTAATTTCAAGGATGCGTCACGTTTAGAGAGAAGAAAGATATAACTCTCTCTGTCTCTCACTTTAAATCTCTCTTATTCTTTATTTTATAAGAAATTTCACTTCTATCTGCGGTGCTGCATGTGAAATGTTTTTCTTATAATAAGTTATAACTTATGAGACCAAGTAAGCACATTGGCATCTGGCTTAGCTATTTTTATGTAATATTACTCGTAATCGTAAGACTCGATTAAAACTTGTATAGATACAACATCAAGTTATGCTAAGTCCATCTTATTGCCAGATGTTGAGGTCAACTTGAGGTTCCTTGTCGTTAAATCTACAGCATCTTAGGAATGATGAATGAGGCGGAAGAAGGAACACATACGTTTTCCATAAGCAGACAACTATAGTTATCAACTCTAAGAGATAATAGTCTAGGAAAAGTGGACAACGATAAAGAGAATTACATTATAAAGCTTTAAAAGATGTTTTCACCTGCAATTTATTTTATGTACTTGTGTATTATGTGTGTTAAATCACTGATTGTTACTTGTATTGTTGCACGCGGCCGGACAGTCGTTCCCCGGATTTTATGTGGACAAGGTAAGATGTGTGCCCTGGCTTTTTACGATCCAAGCACTTCTTTATCACCTGATTCATGGATGTCATTAAATAAGTGTAAATATTTCGATATTCGATGTGTTTATGGACGTTTTCCTTGATTTGAGTTTGATTTTGGCACCTCGATGTTTTTGTTTTTTAATTTTCTTGTATTAGTCGCCCTTTTTATCCGAGTGAAGTGCATGAAACCTTAAATGTGGGATTAGCCCCCATGTTTTCATATGTAGGTAGTAGTTGTCCCCACACAATTTTACTTAAGTTGATCTTGCTTGGTATCATTTTCCCAGTTTTAAGAATAGCTTTATGCGGTACACCAATAAGTATTGGTTCTGAAACCCACTCAAGCAAAGTTCTAAGATAAATAAATACCTTATTAAGTAAGCGATTGTGTACTTCGTATAACACAAACAATCCGACACACAAACATACGCTTTCTACATCAAGTAATGACTAATCAAGCTCGCGTTAATGCAATAACACTCACGTTTACGATAATTGATGTTTACTATTAATGACTTTGTCTTTTCAAAACACTCTTGTTCTACAAAGCTTGTATAAGTTGAACCCCTTTGTCCTGATTCTCGGAAGTACTTTGATTATGGTGGCGATGTAAATGGTACCACATTGGATGATGTCATGGACTTATAAAGGCCATGTGCGCGGCGGACCATGGAGGGATATGGACAAAATGTTTATTTTTATATAGAGAGTAGGTATATATTTAGAACATTTTGCCCTAATTAATTTGTCAGCACATTTTAAACCACAGGGGTCGCCAAGCTAGAATCAGTATTGATTTTTTCATGGTGTAAAGTTTGAATTTAGTTGCTGCCAATTTTAAACCGCTCTCGCAGAACCAGATAGACTGGAAACCGGTTAAATAGATTATACTGATTAACCATAATTTAACTACATGTCAGTTAATTCTACAACATAAAAATCTTAACTTGATATGTAAGTAGGTATGCGTATATACAGAGATTGTACCCAATTACGTCTGCTGTAGATAATATTTGAAATTGTATTTTCAAGGGAGTAAAGGCAAGGACAGATCATTCCCAGGCGACTAGTGGAACATAAACCGACCAACTCTCACGTTAAATCGACCTTTCGAACAATTGGTTAATGTTTCACCATTAAAACTGAAGTAGGTAATCGGGTTATCGAGTATTTAATCGCGTGGCTTATAAAATCGTGCGTAATTGGTGTTTCTACCTGACCATCGACGCCTGTTGTCATTATAATATGTGGTCCGCGCAGGAGATATGATCGCTACGAAATAACGCAGTACGCACTGCTCAATTAAAAAAATCATACATACAAGGATGAAATATTGTTTTTAAAACTATTTTAATTTCAGACTATGAATAGCAAGCAGGCTTAACGCTTATAAAAAAATAGTGGTTTTGGAACGTGTGGCATAGAGTTTTTGTTTGCTGTTTTCCGCACAGTAGAATTATTATCACACTGGTTTTAATGAAACAAAGCCCATTCAATTGGCTTATTATTGTTCTGTAATTAATACAGACATGGAATGTAACCTTTACATGTTTACATAACAGAAATACAAATGGAATAAAAACAAAAATAATGTCCTTCATTTTTTAATTTTCATCAGATTTACTTTTTTGCACGATAGTGTTTTGTTTATTTATTTATAGTTCAAGTTAATAGGAAAAGCTCAAAGCTTGACCGGCACTAGTTTGATCTATACTAATATTTTAAAGAGGTAAAGTTTGTATGTAAGGGGAACTCTGGAACTACCAGTTGCGATTTGAAAAACTCTTTTTGCATTTAATAGCCCAATTTTTGAGGAAGATTAGAGGCTATTTAACTTCACGCTACGACACTTAGGAGCCGAGCAAAAGAAAAAAAACATCAGAAACAACGCTAAGCGAAAACGGAGTAGTAGTACGCGGGTGAGCGATGGGATGCGACGCGATGGGTCGGGGGCCGAAATTTCACGCGGATGAAGTCGGGGGCAGAAGCTAGTTGCTAATAAAACAACAACTGACGTGAATTGTGGGCACAACGGTCCGGTACAGTCGCGTAGACTCACTTGTCCCTTGAATATCGAGTAACAAACGCTCTCAATTAATACTATAGGTACTGGTGCCACAGTCGGAGCTATTTATGTATTCCGTCGGGTACAGAGATTAACAACAGTGTTTTGATAAAGTGTGAGACTCGCACTGAAAAGTTGTTGCGTTTCACGTCGTTAGATCGTTTCAAACTAGTTTTACCTCGGTGTTGGTTTTGATCTTGAGTAAACTTTAACATTTCAAATATGAGCAAAACTACAATATTTCATGTTACTAATGCTGTTTTAATGTTGTATTATTCTGGTATCCCTATTATCGACCATACTTGTGGAGCCTGCGAGTAAAATCAGTGAAATAAAAAACTTTTTTACATGCCTCATCGCTGTGTAACATGAATAATATTTAAAATAATAATCTACGCAAGCTACAGGAACTAAGTGATTTATTTAAATGGTTCTGTAATAAACTACCTAATTACGAGTGCGGTAGTTCAGTGATTGATTTCATTGACCACGGCGAATTCGGAACACGTAATTTCGTTTTTTTTCTTCAGTTAAAATATTTTTGGTAATAACTAAGCTACATCGTAATAATGTGACTGGTATTTGGAAATTGATAAAAGCAATTTAAACATTCTTTGGTCATGTCGTCATGATAAGTCGACAGAGCTAGAAGATGAGTTTAATAATATGAACAGGATCCGTGTTGATTAAATACGGTACATATTTTAGGTTTTTACTAGCCATATTTTGACATTTTCATAAATATCTCTGTAATTTTTGTTCACATTTGTCCAGATTTGCACTCAAATACCTACGAATGCCGATATATTATAAACTTTCAAAAGTCGCCTTCTTAGTTTTTAACTGATTATAAAATAGAAATGTGATCTAAAGGTACCTACAGTTACACCTAAAGCAATTTTCTGAAACGATGTCACGATCGCAGTTCTAAGTCGAGTTTCCTCGTTAATAAACGTATGGATTGGCATCTGTAATATGGCCGTTGCGTTCAATCGTATAGCTGAGCACACGTGCACGTTATGCAACGAGTACATTGTAGTCTCGTCCTGTCCGTCGTCGTCGCTTCGTTTGCATACAGACCCGACAGCCGACGCCGTCGATGTGTGAAGAGCTTTATGTCAAGGAATTCTGTATTTTCTGCATGATTTGTATGCAAAAGGATTTCTATAGACTTTGCTGCTTTGAATTGTTTGTTTGTGGGCTTTATGATTGTTAGGACCTACCGGAGTAGGTATTAATATGTTGAGTGTTTGGATTGTAGACAAGAAGTTCATACTAACTTGGTTTAATGTCAAACTTCATTCTCCGAATTAAAATTGATCCCATTTCAAGGAAACCTCAGCTTTTTATTTTGCCAGACAGTTTCACTCACTAGGTACCGTTTACTATATTACTTCTTTATTTAATGCTATTCGAGACTGCTAATATTATCGCTTCATAATATTAATATAACTTCACAAAACATGCGAACCTCAATGACGCCATTTCATAAATAGCCTCTCTCCCCTCATGCACGCCTGGTACATCTCAAACTACTATAAAGTATAAATAATACAGTATAAAAGAGAGCTCTTTCAAAATAAAATTACTACTAATTATGCCATTACGCTCCTTCTTTAGAAACTTTATTGATAATAGATAAATTGCATTTATTGCATTACTTACGAATAGGGTGCCGAATGGGAGCTTCACGATATAATTGAAAAAGGGCTTGGACTTGAATAAAATATATTTACGGCTTTACATTATCACATTATTTCTACTAAACAAAAAAACTAATATTTGACAATTGCTTGAACGTTCGAATGGAACATACCGGCAATTATAACCAGCCTGTACTACTAAAGATAGAGCTACACAGATAGTCTCTACAGTACCTAGTAATCGTTTATATATTAGGATGTAAAATTCATTAGAACGGTTGTATTTTACAGTAATCGTGGAATTATACATAATCTTGAGTACACATATCTTCCTAAGAAAAATTTATGGAACATATCCGTTGCGGCTACACGTTGCCCTAAATGATGAATTAGGATAAGAATTATTACTGAAAATTGTGATTCAAAAGATGAAAAATCTGACTGAAATACGAATAAAAGGTTATTAAAAACAATTGCTATAAAAATCGGTTTTGTAAATAGGGCGCTACGCTTGCTACGAAAAAAGTCGTTTAAATGATTCATCACAACCCCGCCTTATCAGTTGCTCATATTTTTATCTTTATCCATGGAAATATTAGAGTATAATTACTATTTAATTAATAACTAACTCAAAATTATTATACATAGAATTCATTTACCAAAATCAGGTTCTATTTGATGCTACTACGCGGGTGCTACGAAAAACTACGCATTAAATGAGATGGATAATTTAAAATATTACTCTTGGAACTCTTGGCCGCATGACACTTTTGTCTTGAAATGAATGACTACGAAGTATTAATAATTTAAGTAAAATAATTTATTACCTAAGTTCATATGGTTATTGAAAGATGTAAAATTAAATGTTAGTGGAATTCCTTGACCACGCTGGCACACAGTTAACTAAATACTTATTCGTACCGTTATCTATTACTGTAATGTATGTTAATCAAGATCTTATCGATCGTTAATCAAGCCAAATTAATTTAGTGAACATAAGTTCCAATCATACAGAGACTTCGTAGTACTTGACTTATCTGAAGATCTGAATCAATTATCTCCTATTTGATGTAGTACAAGCGAGCTCTATGTTTTGTTAGAGAACTAATTGCAAGTAACATGCTTATCTATACTAATATTATAAAGAGGTAAAGTTTGTAAGTTTGTTTGTAGGGGGTAATCTCGGGAATTACCAGTCGGATTTGAAAAAATCTTTTTGTATTTGATAGCCCAATTCTTGAGGAAGGCTATATGCGATTTAACATCACGATATGACCCTCAGGAACCGAGCAAAAAGAAAAAAGTCAGAAAGAGCGCTAAGCAAAAACGAAGTAATAGCGCGGGCAGGCGATGAGATGCGACTGGGTCGGGGCAACCAGAAATTTCACGCGGACGAAGTCGCGGGCAGAAGTTAGTTCCATATAATGTATGTGTAGATGTGACTATCAAAATAAAAATCTATCTTATACTTATCTATGTCTGTCACGCAAGAGAGATCAGACGGCATAAATATATTCATCTGATAGACGATATCATCCAATGTCTGCGATACTCCTAACTCTTTCACTATTCTTAACGTCATGTTTACAAAATCATTCGTGATAATGACGTCCTAATAAGGCTAATTCAAAGCGGTAGCCTCTACAATTTATTTACCTACATATCAAAGGGCGGCTCTCGACAGCGTTTCTAATTTCATACAGCTTTCTCCGGCCTATTTTTAGGTGTCTATTACAAGGTGCAATGTCCGGCAGGTTTGTGTTACATGCCATACATTATACGTACCCTAGATCTGATGTTTTTAGAAAAAAAAATACTTAGTTAGCTGTTTGTTGTAGTCTGCTATGTAGGTACTGTGTAGAAGAAGCAAAATGTGTTTGTGACGATCGTAGCAAGTGGTGTTATGTAATTTATGCTTATCCTCATAAGAAAAAGGCGTGAGTTTATGTATGAACAAACGCCAGCACATCAAACTACCCGAAACCGCCAAATTTTCCCAATCAACTTTGAACTTTATGCTTTAGCGATAAAGTTGAAGACCTATTAAAGAAATTTGACAGATAGTAGCTTGTTGTGCAGGCGTCTTTACCTAGTATGCATTCGCGATTTATTTGCCCAAAATGTAAACGAACATGAGTTTATGGAAAAATAACTAAATCCTATACTTACAATAAAGTTCAGTTTACGCTACAACTTCGAAAATTTTTATTACTTTCAATGCTAGGTACTCTGAAATCAACTTAAATACCATTAAAATAAAGTTGTTATTTGTTTAATTTGATATAACATCAATTGAAAACGTGAATTTGAATAGACTTTAGTTATTACAATAGAGCGTAGTTTCGATCAAGTTTCGGTAAAGGCCGCAAAATGCCATTAGATTTTTCTTTTAGAAAATTCTTAGTGGCTACCCGGAGTCAGGATTTGTACCCGGTTGGTTAATCGCTCGTCCCATTTAAGGCTGCGTTTTCACCAGAGATGAGCGAGGATGCGTAGCCAGGAATGTGTGTAAAACTATCCAATAACAACGCTGACTTAGTTCAAGCTATGAAAATGAAACGATGTTATTGGTTAGTTTTACACACATTCCTCGCTACGCATCCTCGCTCATCTCTGGTGGAAACGCAGCCTAACACTGGCCAAACGTGGGCTTACCGTACCCCTCTGCCAACCTCTTCAAAAATACAGACGTGATGTTATGTTTATACTGCAATATGTACTGTATCTCATTATGGTAATTTTCATGGCTACATTAAAGTGAATTGTGTTGTTCAGTTTGATTAAAATATTTATGGACTAAGACAGTGATCAATTTTGTTTGAGTTCAAAACGTTTTAGTTTAATTGCAATAATATGTTTACCTAGTCAGAATATTTAGTTAAAGCTTATAAGAAGTACGTGATTAAATAAAGTCACGACAAATATTTATAATTTATACAATATACCCACATAAAACGAATGTTACCGTACTCTAAGGATTATGTAGGTTAAACACGCTTTTATAAGGGATATCAACGGATTCATAACTCCCTGGTTCCCAGAACATCGAGTCCCGCCACAAGGAGGAAGCATGTCCTAATTAGGTCACGTTTAGCTTTCCGAACATCGTGAATTATGTCGCTCGTTCACTTTTTATTAGCCGTTTGATGCATCAACTTGCTTTGAACGTACCATAACTTCTGTTGTTTTATACGAACAGTAAGTAAACACAGACTATTAACTGGAAAAGCTATTTATCGCTCGATTTGAACCTAGATTCTAGCTAACGGGAAGAGCGGTGCTGCAGATAACTTGTTGAAACATTATGCTATGTTGTATAGTTACATTACAGTACCAGGCTGTTAATGGGGCACATCGAGTAGGTACCTATTACAAAAAGTTTGGTTTTGTAGAGTTTCTAGAGCGTCGTCTCTGTGGTCTGTGTGACAGTCTCCTTCTACAGTCTTTTCGTGGTTTATTTTTGACAGCAGCAACCCAACACCAACCTTATAGTTACGAGAATAAAGATGATTTTCACTGTGATTTTGACAGTTTTGTGAGTGCTAGCAATCTAACCACATCCTTATCTCAACGAAAATAAAGATCGATTTGCTTTTCACCTTGATTCCAAATTAGAGGTAAAATAACTGTGAAAGGACTAAAGCTCGATGTGTCACACAGGTACTGTACAACTGTATAAGGTTCTTTTGGTACGTGGCCAAAATCGGAACTAATGCCGCCATCTTGTTTTTTAAATACATTTCACAAAACAGTTTCACATATATATGAGCCCAGCAGCGCCGCCTGTCAACGTCATTATTATCAGCCATTTCTGTCCCCCGGCAGGGTAAAGGCCTAACTTCGATTTATTCCGGTCTCTCCTTCCACTTATCCCTATCCAGTGGCTCAGCGCTTGATATACGCCAATCCTTGTGGAAAAAGTCGAGTACATCCATCTCATTTTTGGCCTGCCGCGTTGTCGTTTGCTGCTGTTTGGGACTCATTGTGTGGTTACTTTAGCCCAGAGCTCCTCAAAAAAAAAACGTCATAGTAGTGCCAAAAAAACCTTGCAGCACTGTATGCAGACCTACCTACATGTGCATGTATATCTCTGAGTTAATAATCATTTTATATTTTGACCGTGCCACGGTCCCTAGGTGTGAATACTTTTAATTTGATATACGCCTTTTTAAAGTTCAATATTAATTATAACGATTATTTGAAGATGCCTTGGGGAATTATGTATGGTGATATATCTAACATTTGTAGCTCAGTAGCCAGTAGGTACCTATTTATAAGGGCACTTTTCATAATTAGTAGGTGCTAAACTTATTTGTTAGCAATAGACCTTCAAACACAGATTAGATGTCGTCTAATTCTCTGTAACGAGAATGTCTCCTTGAAAACAGAATTGAGTAGCAAGTGTCCTACTTTATTGTGTTCTGTCCTGTCATCCTTCGAATCCTGTTCATTAATCTGCCCTTGGTATTTAATTACTCATGCATGCTCGTCCATTGTGAGCGCTCTCCTCTGCAATGAAGTTTATGAAAAACCTAGCTGCACTCGATCTATCCACGAAAAAGCTGCACATTTCCTAGTTTAGGTATATTTATAAGTTACAATTGTACATTTTCCCTTAATTCTTTCATCACTTACAGCTTATTTTAGGAGAATAAATTAGTAAAAATGATAACGTTACTGAAACAATAAGTTACAGAAAAATATTCGGTTCTTTCCATTGTGTAAACCGTGTGTGACACACACGGTTTACACAATGGAAGCTTTGCCTCCATAAATAGTAAGTCCTGTGACTTAGGAAGTGTAACTTAGTGCTAATTCCAATAATCCTCTTCTGTGTGTGATGTTCTTATCCATACTAATGTGTATTTTAAATTCGAACGTACTGTGTGTTACCTTTTCACGCTTAAAACACTGAACAGATTTCGATTTTGGCGAGGAGATTGATGGCATCCTGGGAAGGACATAGATTACTTTTTGTCGCGGTAGCACGTTCCCGTGGGCTAATTTCCGATGTCCACGTGGGCAGAAGCTAGTAAACTATAAAAATATGAACAACTAGCTGTTGCCCGCGACTTCGTCTGCGATCCAGGATAAAAGTCGCCTATGTCTTTCTCAAGTCATGGGCTACCCATGTGCCAAATTTCATCCACATCCGTTCAGCCGATTTAGCGTAAAAGCGTAACAAACAAACAAACTTACTTTCGTATTTATAATATCTATTAACTAGCTGACCCGACAGACGTTGTCCTGTTTTTGATTCGAAAGACACGACGTGGTGCCATCTGTTATCATAATAACGTTATTGTTGTTTTCCTCGGGAAGAGCACTTTTTTCAGTATGAAAGGTACGGTAGGTACCTCATGTCCGTTTCTGTACACCTGACAACGTATATGCAAAATTTCAGGATGATCTGTTCAGTGGTTTCGGCGTGAAAAGGTAACAAACAAACTTACTTTCGCATTTATAATATTAATAACAACTAGCAGCGCCCCGCGGTTTTACCCGCATAAGTGTCGATCCCGTTCGAAAGACACGTGGCGCCATCTATTATCATAATAATGTTATTGTTGCTTTCCTCGGGAACAGCACTTTTTTTCGGGATGAAAGGTACCTCATGTCCGTTTCTGTACACCTGACAACGTATATGCAAAATTTCAGGATGATCGGTTTAGTGGTTTAGCCGTGAAACGGTAACAAACAAACTTACTTTCGCATTTATACTATTACTTAGTTAGGATTCTTTATAAGTTCGTTTGTTTGTTAACCGGACATGATGTTGTGTCTAGCTCGTGGTGTTTACGACATGTGTTGTCAGACATAACAATAACATGAACGCTACATGAGTGGAAGTGGACCCGTCGTTATTCCATTTACACTGCTACCACAGTATAGAAAGTGTATATTTAGAACAAACCTGTTGTTTTTATGACATATGTAACTTTATTACTTAATAAAATTCTTAATGTTTTTTGACGTGTAATAAGATCGGCTACTTATCCGCCCACGCCAGCTGTAACTGTCAACATAGGAAAATGTACTATACCCGAATCGCTTTAAAGTGGCAATAGCGGTCACTGACCCCACCTACATTTTCTAGCATTCTTTACTTCAAAAACTGAAATTAAGTCCGCTGACGTCCTGAATCAATATCTATCGTGATCTTCTAATGTTCCAATAACGTAAAACCATACACAGTTTATTGTTTGGGTTCCTACGGAGAGAATAGAATAGAATACTCTTTAGACCCTTGGGTCTTTCTCTTTTCTTTTACTAGCTTCAACTAGCTTCAACTTTTTGACTAACTGACAGACTATTTCAATTTTGACAATTTAAAAGTGCCTGTACAAGGTTTAATTGAAATAAATGCTTTGAGTTTGAGTTTCTTTTTTACTCTTTATTTGGGAAATATTAGGGCAATGACAACTTTTGCCACGCTAAAGCGATACGAGTATAGTATTGTGGACTTGTGGTATCCTCGTTGGTCTTGTCGCAACTTGTCAACTTACACTCAACCGCTATCGTGAAACTTGGAACTGTTATTTCTGTTACTGGCTCGGAACGGTGATACGGTTGCAGATAGTGTCTCTATGTGATACAAATATGTACATACAAGTTAATTAAATGTAATGTTCCCACGTTGCTACTGGACAGTGGACGGCTGTCTGCTATGCTATCTGTACGTACAAATTGATTTAAAAGTCGAGAGTGTGACTTGTGTTGTTTCCTAGACAGCTTTTTTTAGGTAACCTTGTAAAATATAATTGGTTACAATTACAACTATTGCAGCATATATGAAACTAACTGTATAATAGTATGTATTACATCACAGCAATCTCTATAATCTAGTTCCTCAACAAATCGTGTTTAACCAGTTTTAAACAAAATTTAGCACAAATGATTAAATAAATCCGTTTGCATGTTTAAATGTGACCAAGTAATCATGTCACACAGTACCTACATATCATTAGAGAGGTGCAGCAAGGACATTGAGTGACTTAGTATCAAGTGGCGATCAGCGTCACGCTCCAAGAATTCACTCCGTTCACATGATAATGTCATACGTGGGGAATAATGGGAAATAAACGCGTACTTCAGATTCTTCCGCCAGAGCTCGGGTGTTAGGTACACCACTATTGTATGTCATTTGTTCAATACATACTTACATAATTATTACTTATAATTTATACACTGATATTGTGCAATATTATGTTACGATGTGGAAATATTGTGTGTGATTGTGACCTTTTTTCTATAGTTACCTCATTTGTTGTACAGGCCTTATTAACGAGGTGCAATTAGTGATTAATAAAGACTGGTGAGAATTTTCTAGATTTGTAATGCTGGCGTTAATGAAGAGTTATTATGAATAGATGGATGTGAGTGTGTTAATGAAGAGTAATGAGTAGTGAGTTTGAGTGAAATACGTTTATTGTGTTTCAGCTGCTTCAGCGTTCGTTAATTACAGGGTTCGTCATCTGAAACAATAGTCCGTATACCGTATTTCAGGCCGTTACTTAGGTGGTTATTTTTTAATTTTCTAAAGCATATTAATTATTGTAGTTTGAAACCGTGATTGGTAGCACAATATGGATATTCTGCGTTAGTTTAGATATATGGTATTGTATGTATATGGTATTTTTTGGATTTTTTACGTAATTCCGGTATCTATATTAGAAAAGCAAATTAATTGGTTTGAAACGGTGATTAATACAAAATATTGATTTTCTTTAGTAGTTTGTGAAACTATTACCTAATCTATCAACTCATCATAATTAAAATACGAGTGACTTACCAAACATTTCCCACACAGAGATACAATTACAGATCTTGTTAACATCAACACTCAACACAATATTGACAGTGTAATCTACAACGGTAACAACTAGTTCGTAATCAAACCAATCAAATTAAAGCTTTGCAGCACTTCTCAGTAAAGTACAGTCAGTCCCAAAAAGACGTATACATCGACATGAATTCATTAATGATGTCTACAGTTTGTGTGCCATAATACGGAATCAATGTGTTGCTATAATTAGGACCCCAATGTGTGATGTGTTTTGTGGCTACATATTGATACAGTATTTTTACCTCACGAAGCGACGCGCGTTTTACTTGTGGTAACCAAATGTACAAACAACAACAACAACAAGCTGTGAATTTGTGCGAGAAGAGTAGCGTCAGCACATAACACACACGCTTCTGACTTCGCTATTCTCTCGAATGGTACCTATGAGCTCCTGCGCTTGCACACAATATCCACAGCGTGTTTGAACACTTTGTAACCACAAGTAAAGGGCGCGTCGCTTCGTGAAATATAAATATTATGGAACAAAAATTACAGATAATCGAATGAATTTTGTAGATGTACTTATACATCTTTTTGTGGCCGACTGTACCTATGTATACCGTACAGTCGAACCCTATCTCAGTGGGTGAGATGATCTCGAGTCGAAAGGATCCGTATAAGGCCTCGAAATAATCCGGTACGAGCAATATAGTGCAGTGATGCAGTTGCGTTCCCACGATGCGATACCCATACCGGTACCCGATTGGCTCACCTACATTGTACCTAATTACATTTATATTACCCCGTATTATAGGCCAGCTAATTATACATCGGTATAATTTGCTCGAGCACTTAATTAATTGTCGTACGTTAGACCTGTGCGGTTATTCATATAACTCCATTTGTGTTGACTAAGTACGTGCGTGTTTTATATAAACATGTGTAACTAATCACAGCATTGTAATGTAAAGGCTGGCGTCCTTTAGGGACGGATCGGGGCGGGTCGCATTGGAACGGGCCGCGGTTCTGTGATGCTCTTGCGTCCATCTGTACGGGGCGCGGCGGACCGCCTAAGCGGATTTGATCTTACAGACGTGTTTTCGTGCTTGGACTGACATCGCGCTACCATGGACAGCTTAGACGAAGAGATGTTATGGTTTCAAATCCTTCTTGAGGAAGAGCAAAAAAATAAAAAACGACGACGAGTACACAAGGTGTGGGTGCATGATATATGCCAGAAAAGAAATGTATTTGGTGAATACCATCATTTGTTTAACGATTTGAAGAAAGATCCAGTCAAATTCTTCGAGTATTTTCGAATGTGTTTTGGAAAATTTGAAACATTGCTTAATATATTATTACGTGAAGATTTACAGAAACAAACCACAAAATCGCGCTCACATCCGCCTGCCTGCGTCGACTAGACGGATCGGGGCGGGTCGCAGCGCACCGCCGACAGAAATACGCCTGCGAAGCGATCCGCCAATGCGTTGCCGCCCGCCGCGCTCCGATCCGTCGCTAATAGACGATATTTCATACAAAACATAGCCAGGCGTATTTTTGCGTTGCGATGCGGCCCGACCCGATCCGCCTAGTGGACGCTAGCCTTAAGTTCGTATTTAATAACATTCGGTAAGCCTATAGGTCTTTAGGGCTATATACAAATAGGTTGCTTTGTTTTGTTCTTACCTCCTTATATGCTCCTACAAACAGGCGCGACACGCGTTATAATCGCGCGCGACACAAAGCTGCCGCTCGTTGCGCGACTTGCGGTGCCTTTGTGTCGCGTGTCGTGTCGCGCCTGTTTGTAGGAGCCTTATAGCGGTCTCGATCTATCAAAAGGACTAGCCAAAAGCCGTCGTCTTTCCTGCTAAGGCGCGGATTTAGGTTTTCGCTGTAGCGGGGCAAATGTTTCTCTCTAAGTAAGGGGGGGGCATTTCTCAAGTCGTGAATGCCTTTTAAAAAAGGCTTTGGAACCTATTTTCCCCTAAATTTAACAATGTGCCCTCCTTTTCGAGGATGACTACGACATCTATATAATATACTTATCTCTATATCTTAGTAACAAATACTGTATACAAGGATGGGTGACCATCTTTACATATCGAGACCCCTCCGTGCCTCGGAAAGCACGTTAAGCCGTTAGTCCTGGCTGTCATACGTGGATCTTTGACAGTCGTTATGGGTAGTCAGAAGCCTGGAAGTCTGACATGCAGTCTTACCAAGGGGTATCGTATTACCCAGTAACTGGGTTGTGGAGGTCAGATAGGCAGTCGCTCCATGTAAAATACTGGTATTCACTGCATCCGGTTAGACTGGAAGCCAACCCCAACATCGTTGGGAAAAGGCTAGGCAGATGATGATGATTTCGTTATGAAACTATGTTTTTATGTCTTGTCTAATATGTATCTAGTTTTAGACTCAGTTTGGTCGCCACCCCCTATGTATCCGCGCCTGTTGCGGTTAGGGCTTATATGTATAAGATACAAAAACTAAGCCTTTATCCCAACGTGCTAAGATATTTTATTCGTCCACGTAGCTTATTTTTTATACCGTTCGTATATCGCGTGTAAGTAGATACAAGACAGTTTCATTCACCGTGACTTACGCGAAATCCGTCGTACGACAGGATCTCCTAAAATAACTTGGCAAAAAAAACAGCGGTAACCAGTGCCGGGATGTTGACCCGTTACTCACTGCGATAGAATACGCTTTATACTGGTAATATCCTCAGGAACACACGCAGTTACATGCAGAGGTTTTTTATGTGCTTTATGTACTTAGAGATCCGCATGTTAGCTTAGGATTTGAATAATCAAATGTTTTCACATCACTAATGTGTCTTGATGGTTCAAGGACTTAGATCAGGATATTCTGTGCAAATTGACTTTTAATATAACATATCATCACGCCTGTACCTATTCGCCAAAGGGTTAGGCAGCGTTATCTGAGGTTTATTTTTAAGTTAAATTCGATAACTTAATTATTTGATTCTAAGGTTATTTTGCCGGTTCGCCACATCTTTTACGGTATTTTGTTACACGCAACTTGGTAGATACGCTTAGGAGGATGATATGTCGGTATACTCGTATAAGTACGCTAAATACTTACAGATTAGAATAAGCATCCTAAAAACCAAGGAAAGGTTACATCGTATTAAAATTAAATACTCTTCTCCAGTCCTCGTTCCTATCGTATTTCTCGTTTATCTTTCTCATAGTTAGTATTACACCGATAAGCTCTTTAGGCTGCAAAGCTTGATTTACAAATCCCTTCTCACAACATTGCCTTATTTAAAGCAGTATTTATTCTTCATAACGTATCATTATCAGTAAGCAGCTGCTACTTCGTGCCTACCAAGTAAATGTTAGTCGTTCATTCGACGGCTGCCTTTGATTACAAACCACTGCATACATATTCACCTACCTACATAACTTTACACAATAACATAAGTACACATTTAGGGGCTTACAGGACCTAAACACAAAAAACGCAAGTTTTAGAAACAATAAAAGTATATGATATTGATCGACTACAGTAAATAAAATCAGGGGGGCTAAAAAGGCCACTTTGGCTGAATCATAAAAGGATAACATTATGGATCATAATGGACAGTTAACTGTTAATGTTAAGTTAATCGTATCAAATCCCATTGGTGAAGGATTTTTCAGTTATTTTTTTAGTATGTGCTAAAATACCAATCAATCCAATCTAAATCCAATTCCAATCTCTTTGATTATAGGTACCTATGTACGTAGAGCAGCGAAAAAAAAAAAACACGGACTGTCTTCGTCATATTATGATTCATAATGTTATCCTTTTATGATTCTGCCAAAGTTGCCTTTTTAGGCCCCCTGCGTTGTGTCATCGCGCTTCTCTTTCTTTTCTATGCAGTCTGACAAAGACCGCGCTTTAGGTCATGTAGTCGCCTTTACAGCTCTAACTCGTTGGCGTGTGTGCCTAATATGCATGTTATTAGTTTATTTATTAATTCATTGAGTTTCATATATTTATTTAGTGTAATTTTATGGAAATAAGAGCTCGTTATAACATTATCGTGGTTCCATGCATTTTAGTTCTCTGTTATCGTGATGCCGTCGTGACGTGGACGTGGTCGTCCACGAAAATACCGTCACGTTATAAATTATAAAAGCGCACATTCTTGTGTGATAGTCTCTTTCGACTCGACTAAGGCAAAGCCAAAGGAGGGTTATGATTTTTCAGTGTACATAATATGGTATGTATAACCTAATAGGTAATACTGCTGGTGTCCGCAACTCCACGTCAATACGCGTATTTTGCGTACATGTATACTCTAATAATAGTAAGACGATTCATGAATTCATATTTCGGTTGCATTTCGTTTCCGACCCCCATCCGTTTTTATTCATTTCATTGCAATGTGTTTTGATTAGCTTAATTTTAGCATTCTCAATTTGCATACACGTGTAGTGCTGATGAGACAGACACTTCCTTTATTTTGTTGCATTATTTTTGCATTATTAGCCAAACCGGTACCTACCTACTTAATTAGCGTAAATCGTCTGAAGACAGGTAGGTAACTGTCGACATTAACTATTTTTCGAAATAGTAAAACCTAATTTCTTCACTCCAATACTAAACATTTCAGGCCAAGGAAATAATAGAAATATTTTTGTTTGGCAGACCAATAATAACGGGGAATACTCATCACGGAGTCTTCCTCGCGTGAGGCTCGACAATGGAGCAAACGTTGGCACTGCTGGCGTCAGACTCCGTTGTTGGGCCGCACCACCGTCGATAACAGAGGAAGAAGTTGAAGAAGAAATAGATGAAGATGCAGTCTCACTACGAGCGATGCCTGTTCAAGGTTTGTAATATTTTTATGCCAGCGCCATCTAGTGTGTAATAGAAACAACTGACAATCAGCGCCTTCTACCGGCTACTTGGTTGTTATACTTCTACTCGATACTAGATGGCGCTGTGACAGTTTCGTGCATTGCATAACAGATGGCGCTGTATCACTGTTTATTTATAACGAACTTCAGAAAACTTTTGAAAATACTTTTTTCAGTGAGAATTAGGTTACAGCAATTATTTCCTAAAACAATGGTCTTCAATGTTTGTTGCTTCTTGAAATGCAACCTTAATGCAGTTCCAGCGTTGAAAATTCGGATTTAGGAAAATAAATCATATTTGAGATTTGGAAAAGAAGGTTTTAATTCAAATCAAGAGGTACCCAAAAGTAACTAGTAATTTTAGCGAAAGGGAAAAATTATTTCTGAAAAGTACTAGAGTAACGAGGTAGGTAGGTAGGTATGGAGAGTTTCCAAGTTTTTAAGGTAAATTCGGTTATGAAACATGTTAGCTTTCGCTTCTGAACTTTCAGGAAATGGTTAATTAGACGAAGTAGGCCAAATGTATTAACGTATTTACCACGGAACAGATAATGTATTTACCCACTAGCTTCCGCAAAACCATACGAAATTCCATAAAACTCTGCCATTAAACATTTATAACATTAATAAGTTCTCACTTCATTTGTAGGTAAGCGTTCAGTCGGGACTAGGGTTACCATATGTAAATAGAGGGATGCCTGTCTATGGTACCTAAAATGCCTGAATTTTCAGAAAAATGCCTGTCTAAAACAAAACGCTGTAGGTAATAAAAAGTAGGTAGTAAAAGCTAACAGATAATAATGAAGAGGGATATTTATTACTGATATTTTGTCAGAGGAAATTATTTTTTTTAATAGTTCTTTCTTTTCTAAAACATAAACGTAAAATTTTTCACAAGATACAGTTTTGTAATTTTCCTGAGTAATCAATATTGCTTTCACTGATTCAATTGTCAGCCGATTTATTTCTTTACTCCACTGGGCGTTGACGAGAGAAAACGTACGTTCTACGTTCGCATTGTGTGCCAAAATAGAGAACACAAACTGGCAGATTTTCATGAATTTCACGCCAGCGCGCTTGCATTTATGCAACTGCGATGCGAGCGCGGTCGCGAAATTTAAAAATGCCTGTCTCAGACCAATGCCGGCCGCACGCCTGTTTAAACCTTAAAATGCCTGTCAAATGCGGCAAACGCCTGTCATATGGTAACCCTAGTCGGGACGGAATGACGTTTCGTACAGTGCCTGTGCCACCAACATAACGCAAGAAGGGCGCGCACCGTGACGCTAGCGCACCGTCACCAATCGATTTCGACCAAATGTTTCACGCCCCTGCTGTATACTTGTAACTTTGTTTATTACTACTAAAATTAGTGAGAATTTAGCTTCTTTAACGAATTCTTTACTTATCTTCGTTACGTTGCGTCTTGTGAAACAGTCCTCGAAAGTTTTTGGTGCTACGAGTATTGCCTCATCTTTTGGACGACGCTCAGTAAAATACTTTTTTCTCGACTTTTTTACAGTTTTCTTATTTTTACTTTGACTGCGTGATGACTTTCAAAAGGAACACTGTTAATTAATTTCGGGAAATGTGGCTGACGTGGACGAGGAAAACTTTGAATTTGATTGTTCCCATTTAGGAAACAAAAGCTTTTTTATCCTGTTCGCCATACCTAGCAAAAAAGAAAGGACTTAGTACGACTACCTAATGGTTTCTTAGAAAGTTGTGTACAAAATAGGTACCGCAGGTCCGCAGTGGTCCCACTTCAAACACAAATCAGAAAGTTTCCAACTAAAAACTTGTAAAACCACTTAACAAATGGTTGCCATAATAATTTACGAAGGATATAAAACGTATGTTTTTCCACTACACGACGGTATTGCAATTGGACACGCGAGAGCGCTCAGTGTCCCTTCGGCCGTCTGGCGCAATCGAGCTAAAATGGGCACAATTAGAACCCCGGCAGTTTTTAATTGACATCGGTCCCTCGACTAGTGTGCGTTGCCCCGTTGCCCGACCCCGTGCCTATCAATATCTGACTTGATACGCAAATATATATAGCACTACATTTCCTGGCTACAGGACGAAACAAAACATAGGGGTTGAATTTGGTGTTCCTATATTACTCCATTCTAAAAATGACGAAACTGTTTTGTAACAAATATTGGAGCATAGCCTCCAGAAAGCGTAGCGTCCTCTCCATCCGTTCGTAGCAATAATACAAAACACAATACGTTAATAGATATCGAACCGGGCAAATGAGTATTTAAGCTCTCTATTTATTAATTTATATACTTATATCCATTGTTAAAATGCAAAATTACGAATGGTAAATGTGATTATAAAATAATTAATTAGGTTCCTATACGTTTTACTAGCCTGATAAATATCGTAGGTGGAAGTTATTATAATGCCTTGTATATTTTAAATGTGTGTCTGTTTGACTTCGAAAATATTTATTGCTTACTTACCAAAAACTTGATGATACTCTGGTCACTATATGGCTATCTAATCTATGTTGTATGCCCTAATTTTTATAGGAATAAAGGCCAGTCCATATTTTGAATGTACAACATTAATTCCACTGTATACCGGAAGTTGGAACTTTCATTGACTTAAACAATATATTTAACCTAATATTTTCAACGACAAACCATTGACTTCCTAGACTAAAATACCATTCCAGAAAATCAGTCTTTGAAGCTCGTATCGAAAATAGAACGCAGCACCACAATACAAATGCACCAACCGTCACTCAGTTTCAGCTCTCATATTTTCGTTACAAAGAAGAACTAAAATATCAACTGTTTAACCTGTCGCACGACACGAACTTTGTCAGTAAGCGAACACGGGTCGATTGACGACTCCGAAATAGCGGACGTTCACGAAAAAGAAATTCTAATTTCGAACCAGAGAGTTTAAGTTTTTTTCTTTTTCCTTAATATTTTTGTTGGTTGGAAAACTAACCATGGCGGGCTAGCACTTAGCGTGGAAAAAACCCATTGATCTTGCTCTGTAATTTGTTACCCTTTTTGGGGACTTCCTGATTAAGGAATGTTTATTTGTTTGACACTTTTTATGAACTTTGCGAAGTAACTTTTGGAGATGTCGCTGACATTAGGAATTTATTGGCTGAAGAGCAGTGTGCCTTGACTCGCGACATGTTTGTATTGGGTGTTAATTACAACTAAAGAATGAAGATAATTTTATAACAATTTTGGTTAACGACTGGAGCGATTAATTTCGGTCAACTTCGTGATTCTTTTGTTACATTTTCTTGGTTAAGTGGCAAAACAATTTAGGTCTGATTGACCAGTGACTAAGCTACAGACAAAACGTTTATAAACAATATTTTTTAAATTAAGAGTTCGATGCCTCGTTTACCTAAATAAAATTTAGCGTGAGTCAGTAGTACTGATAGGGAAGTAAAGGCGGCTTACACATCGGTTCCTATGAACTGACGCTCGTCCTGAATATTAATCGGTATTCAACACATTGTCTGTCTATAAGGACTGGCTGGTTTCCGAACAAAAACTGAATTCTTAATAGAACTGGCGTCGGTTAGTCGATCAAGTTGTTAATACTTGAGTTACGAAAGTACTGAGCGAGAAACTTCAAGTTTTACTGTTGACTACCCTGTATTTATAAACCAGTAAATCACGAGCTTAAACTGTTGCGAGAATGTTTAGCAAAAACGTTGGTACGTTAAATGTTTAATTTAGTTAGGTGATATTTATGTATCGGTAAGTAATATATTTCTGTAATATAATAAATACCATAATTATTTCTTATATAAAAATGGCGCCAGTTCTATTTATTAACAAGTACCAATATGTATTGAAGCGTAACTATTTCACTAAGTACATACACACATACTGTTTACTTTAGGTATGTGTGTTTCTATATCGGAGAGGAAAACCAACTGAAAAAAAAAACGGTCAAAAGCGAGTCGAACTCGCGCACCGAGGGTTCCGAACCATCATGTTTTTAATTTTTCATCGGCGAGGCCTATATTCGTTAAAGAATTTTAACACTGCACAGGCGGTGTAGAATATTGCAGTTTTATGTCAGCGCCATCTCTTAACAGATAGTGGAACTAATGAAACTTTTGTTGATGATTTCTGAAAAGTGTGCTATTTAGGGACTTCGGTTTATTTTTCCTGTAATCTTTACATAAACTTCTATCACATAGAATAATTTCACAGTTCTCCCTTTGCAAACTTTGGAGATAAGGGGGGGGGGGGGTAGTATTAAACTATGCGGCCTAACAAAAAAAAGAAAAAATATTTGAGATTGTGCAAACTGCGCTCTTTCATATGATACCCCACATGCCCTAGCAGCCCCACTTCGAATTTTTCAGACCCCTTTTCAGTCCCTGTTGCAAAAAACATACTAACACATATTTTTATTTCTTTCTTATTTGCAAAATGGTTGGGCAAACGTCATCTAAAACTATTCCAAATTTCAAGTTGATAGCATTAGTAGTTCTTGAGATATCCAGCTGTGACAGACAGACTGAGTCATAACAGTACCGTTTTACCATTTTGGTACGGAACCCTAACAATAATCTATACTTATAAAATTCAAAGTCCTGACCGATATACCGAATATCAACGCACAACCTAAACCGCTGGTCTTAGAGACATGAAATTTGAAGGGTTTGTTCTTTGTGAAGAGGAGGCATCCGGTAAGAGGGTTTTTCGAAATTCCATCCCGAAGAGGGTGAATGGAAGAGGGTGAAATTTCACGCGGACGAAGTCGCGGGTAGAAGGTAGTCAAGAATATAACTTCAGCCCGTGCAATATTCAAACCTGTGAACGACATAATTCTTAAGTTAATCATCAGCATCAAGTATCATTGGGTAATCAAGCCATTTATTTTCTCCATATTGACATCCACCTATCGTCGTTGAAGTTCTAACACCACGTAAGTCATTTTTGGCGGTTTTGACATTATATAGTTACTTTTTCTAAAATAATAGACATAGATACATAGACAATAAATAGTTACTGTTTCTACATTAAATAGAACTATAATTAAGTATACACAAATAGTAAATTTGTATTATTATAGTATCTATAAAACATTATGCAGTTTTTTCTCTCTCCTGAAAAGAAGTTGGTATTTTTGACTTCCGTGGTGTTAGAACTTCAACGACGCTATATGTTCTAATTGGATAAGGGTACCTACCTAATTATACAAAAATATTGCACTAAAGTAGCGTTGAATACTAAATTACTTAATATCTTCATGTTAGATAATTTGCCAAAGTTTCAGGCCCATGATTTGATTGCATACTAGGGATGTCTTTCTTTACATTCGTAATTAACTAACTGCACCCCGCGGATTCACCTGCATAAGTCTCGATCCCGTAAAAATATCGGGATAAAAATTATTTTATGTCCTAATCCAGGTCATGGTCTACCCAATTTGTGCCGAATTTCAACCAAATCCGTTCAGCCGTTTAAGCGTGAGAGCGTAACAAACAAACATACAAAAAATCAAATCTTTTTTCTTTATTTTATTATTTATGTACACACAGTAAAATACATAGGGATATGACATATTATAAAATATTATAATTTTAGTATAATATAAAATTTAGAAAATATACTATACACAAGACACGATACAAATAACGGGCAACATTAGGCGTAAGTAGAACTTTATTGATCTTACACTATTTTTGAATATAACCAATCAAAACATTCGAAACTTAAATGGTCACAGAATAAAAACTGGAAAGCATGACTCGACTTAAAAGGAGTGTCCTCACCTGACGGCCAGACGTACGGTATTGAACTTTCATGAAAGGATTACAGCGCACTAGCGCAGTCGCCTATACCCTGTGGAATATATCCCTGTGTGTAACAATGCGTGATTCATAATATTTTCTGTTTATGGTACCGTAGAACAGCATCAATATTAATAACTGTTTATAGAGTTATCTTTGCCCCATTACTATGTAAATGTCTATTGTAATATTATATACAGAGAACATTTGTCTATTTTTATGTATTAGTAATGATCGCCCACAGCTTTATGTAAAGGTTGTGAACTTGGTTTTCCGGTTTGTCATGTAACTTAGCAATTATAATATTAACCATTTACAGTTTAAACCACAACAGAATTAATACAAACACAATTATAATGTAAGGAAAGAACCCACATACTTACTAAGCAAATATTGTTACTTAGTTTTAAAAATCGATGTATTGTGCATTGAGTATTACGATCGTAAAGCGCTATACAAACATGCAGTCAGCATTGGCATTGCATGATTTGCATGTAGGCGGCGAGTCTGCGACATTAATGAATATCATCCATAACGTTTTCAACCCTGCCAAACATAGCTCGCGGCGTTTTTGGATGCAGCGAGTGATTCATCATAATATTTCCAATATTGGACGCGATGCATTTCCAGTGTCCGTCTGTCCGTTGATATCAGCCGGCGACAGAACTGATATAGCTACTGTCTATTGTCTCTGCGTAATGTATTGTTAGGGCTGCTACACCGTAGACAACGCTGCTACGCTCGCTGTTGGGTAAAAGTCCAACGCTTGAAGAATAAGCCTTTTCAGATTTTCTTTCCTGTATTTAGAATAGGTGTGAAATGTAAGAATAGTACTTCTAGAACTCATACAAATTCTTAATCGTGTGAAATATTTTAGCAGTACATATAAAAATAAAGGAAAGTAAACAAAGTTAAAGACTGCAATTAACCATAATTATATACTTTCTCTGGGGCGTGATACGACAATAGAGTCATTTCGCTGAAAAATCGTGTGTGCGTTACAAGCGGTTCGGATTTTAATTGTTAAAAAGCGGAAAATTATAATGTACGTTGATTGTTAGTGACGCCCCTACTTTTCTCTGAGTCAATGGCGGCAGGCGCGAGGCGCGTACGCGGCGTCCGCGCCAGTGTGCGGTGCCGCTTCCGACTAGCCACACTTCGGAGCCGAATCACCGATCTGATTTTCAAACTTCGAAAACAATCGGGCGCGATTTTCTTCTTTTGAAATTTTCAGCGCACACGCTGCTTTTGTGATTGAAAGTAAAGTTTAGTGCGTGGAAATTGACTGAAAGCTATAAAATCTGATAGTGTGTTGTGCTATGCGTTGTGTTTTGTGATTCGATCAGCTGTTTTGGAATTAGCGTCATAAGGTTTCTGTTGTTCTTTGTAAACATTGGCAACAAATTGGTTTTGTATTACACGCATTTTGAAATAATTCGAAACACCTTGCTGGCTATACGACACCGTGGAAATTTTACACGAAAGAATCAAAATACACTGCGGATTACTTGTACATTCAGCCAAGAAATGGTGTTTATGTTCAACTGATTGTAACAAATAGCTCATTGATAAAACAATAATATTGACAGCTGCCATTAAATTCCAACTGGAGGCTCAAACGGGTGTTTAAGAATGCATTAATTTTAACGTCTTTAATGTGAAGACTGAACAGACTTACCAGATTTATCTTTAGTCTGTAGCTAAGAAATTTTCATTTGTTTCCTTTACTCTATAGTTCATAATTGAACCTTTATGACATGCCTTCTTAATCTATTATTAACTAAAGGCTACACGTGTAGGTGTTAGATTCATTGTTATTAACTCATTATTGATGTACGGTCGGCAATAAAAGTTGTTGCAAAGTTTTCTATAAGTTCTGATCTGTAAACTCTGATACTGTAAAAAAAATATCTCTAAAAAGGCGTTAAGTAGTAGTAAGACGGGCTGGTGTCCGCAACTCCAGGATCAAGTGCGTATTTTGCGTATCTTGTACGGGTGCGGAGAAATCGATTATTCGATCCATCATGGGGTGGAGATGGCTCCACGATAAGTAAGTAATCAACCTATAACGTTTCAACTGCTGGAACACAAGACTCCTCTCTGTGAGAGGGAGTGGGCCATAATCTACCTCGCGGGCCCAGAGCGGGTTGGCGGAATACATAATGATAAATAAGAATGAATTCCATAGGTTGACCTTCTAGGTTCCAGCAGAGAACCTAGACATTCCTAGACGTCTCGAATGAATGAATGTTAAGCAACCCCCTCGTCTAATATGCATCTTATCAGGCGCTTATTACGCATTCAGATGGTTACATTCATTTCCTTAATATTAAAACCTTATTTACATTTTCCTATAAAAAAACAACAACAAAAACTTTAGCACTATAATCTAGAATGGTTTTTTGAACATAATTTTGTAATGCAACCTTCGCACGTTGGTTGAATAAAAAAAGAAGCAAGGATCAGCATCCGCTGGCAACACATGCGTAGGAGTCTGTCAACTACGTTCTCACAGCTCGCCTTGTCTTAATTGATTACAACTACAAGTATTATAATTATGTTTATAATAAATAATACGCGGCAATGTTAGAAGCAGGGTCATGAATAGGGGCCTCAACACATTTGGCTTACTCATGTTAATCTTTCAATGAAGTAATCTAGCTATGATAAGTAGATAAAATTTTCATTCAAGTGTCTGGTTTACGACATTACTCTGATGGTCAATATGGACATTCCAGCATATCTAGATGAATTTGTTGTTCTAGCTAGATATTAATCTATAGCCACTGTCCTTCATGTACACTGTCATACGAGAGTCTACAAACGATGATCTAGAACCTCGTGGAAGACGCCTTTAAAAATACTTTCTCGTTTCAATTAACGTAAATTCAAGCCCTTGTTTATTCTTATTGAAATCTCGGAATTATATTATTGTCGGTACCAGCCCCGGGTGCATTTCTTATTCTGTTTTTACACCACTGAAATGCCAACTGAACGTAAACCTAAACAGTAAACAATACTAGCGGTGTTGTGAAATACCGTCCTAATATAGTACTTTACGAGTACAAACACATAGCTCCTGTATGTACACAAAAACATCATCATAACATAATGCGACGAGTTGTCATAATGTGATACTCTCCGGCGAATTGAAAGTAATTATTTTCATAGTAATGACATTTGAAATACTTAGAGAGTGAACCTAGCGGCTCTCGTTAAGGTAATGTACAAGTTTACCTTAATGACATACCTGAGCGTCATTATCAGTACGTGCATTGGCAGTCTATATAGATCAAGTGGTTTGCATACTAACCCGTGAGAATTCTACGGATTTTGTTTTTGCATTCAAGCATAAAGCGCTAGGAAAAAGCGCAAGTGAAAAGCTAAATACATTAAGATATTCAGATAAAATTCGTTAACGATGAGTCAGGCTCGCGAGTGGGAATTCCTTATTTGATATTTGACTTTATAAGCAGAGAAGTTCACGTTAACACTCGTTGGGGACATAGGTATTCAACCTCATTAAAGATATGAGCTTCATTGAAAACCCGTAGAAGATGGACACTCGTAAATAAATCTAGGCGAAGACGTTTTCCATTGCGTGTTAAAGATTTATCGCCCACTTTATATCGTTATCCAAGCAAATAGAAGCATGATCATAATCACTGTGTCACTAATTGTGCGAGATAGCACATTAACGCGAAACCGTGTAATGATTAAATTCTAAACATTCCATCATCTGTGCTTGTAACTGTTACAGCATAATTGTTATCGATTTCATAGTTTATGTAACATACCAATACCACTATGATAGTAAGGTATTGCATAAAAATACCGTGCGGTCGCTACCTATCGTGTCAAACTCGATCAGAACAACCGTTAATTGATCAGTGAGCATGAGCAGTGAGCAGTGCTCCTTGTAAAAGTGTTATAATGACTACTTCCTGGCGTGCGTGGATGCAATTAACAGTAACTGTCACGATTCGTTCCGACTCGTTCTACGAGTCTTCACGAAACTACGAATATGACGACTATCAATAACAACCACGAAACATCTGAGCATCACCCACATAAGGTTGCTTATCGACCATTCTTCGATATTTATTAATAAATATGAGGTGATCTGAATTCACTCATCGATTCATTTCGCTGATGTCGATAACTTTTCGTAGCAGATATTGAAACATAACAACTTTACAATACAACACTTCAATCAAATTTGGCAATACCATTTTATACTTTATCTGAAAAACAACAGGGGATAAAATAGCATGCGTGATTTTGACAAATGTAGCGTTTATTGGTTTGCTACGCAAGTTTCTAACGAGTCGTATACGCAGGCACAGTATAAAGATCATATCGGAGATGTGATCACGCGAGGGGAAATTACTAGTGATGTGAACGTGTCCACTTTCTGATGTGACAGATAAATGCTAAATGAGTTGTGACATTTACGACTGATTGGCCACTGTATTGGAGTTATTGCCATTTAATCTGCAAGAAACCGTACTGTTTATGGGTACTTCGTAGAAAACGTACGGTTGATGGCTCGTTGCACGAAAGTCGTTGAGGTGTTTGCAGTAAATGCCCACTTAATTACTGTGAGGTAAAAAATATTATAATGATGGCATAAAAGTGAAAACTATGCAAATTAAATACTTATCTAATTGCAGAATATGTATACTCAGATTTTTACATAAGCAGCCAAGGATGTAAATAATTAGACATTGTTTGAAAGATAATTTAAGTTTTAGATTCAACATTTTGTTTTTCAATTTTCAAGCACACTTCTCAGAACCTTGGATTTCATTGTAATTGTTAGACATCTTAGTCTGAAAGATGAGAAAAAATTAGTTTTTTAAATAAACTACTTAGTAGAATAACAGATTGTATTACAAGATAACGGATTCATTCTATTGTTTCACCTAGTCCCAACAAGTTTTTTAGGGTTCCGTACCCAAAGGGTAAAAACGGGTCCCTATTACTAAGACTCCACTGTCTGGTCTGTCTATCACCAGGCTCATGAACCGTGATAGCTAGACAGTTGAAATTTTCACAGAAGATGTATTTCTGTTGCCGCTATAGCAACAAATAATGGAAATAAAGTTAGAATTTAAAGGGGTATAAAAGAAGCGTTTATTTCAGGCATTTTATGCCTTGTGGTACGGAACCCTTAGTAGGTATGCGAATCCGACTCGCATTTGGCCGGTTTTTTAGCAAATTATGTTTTTCTACAATGTAGAGCAGCTATATGATTCTTTGTCTGACTGAATTATAATTACCAAATATTCTACAGTTGTACCTGATTATTATGTGTTTAGCTATATTATGGTACTGTTTCCTTATATAATATGATAAACAGAAGCCGTGAAAACGTGGAATTATCGCGAGAAACTAACCACAGTGAATTGTAGCAGTAACACTAATAAGATTATAGTTATACAATATACGTTCGGACTTCATCAATTTAAGTTATAAGTAGTTTGAAATGTTTCTCGTTTTGCATACGAAAGTATTTATAGTATAAATATCGAAACTTAGACAACATTAGATTACGCCTTGTTTCTTTCTTTTCCTTTCCCTTTCCCCGAAGGCATGGGCAGAGGTGGACATATAACAAACTCAAAACGAAACTTATGAAGGAATATGTAATAGTTGGTAGAGTTATGTACCTACCGAAAAATTGCTTATCAAACAACTTTGAGTGATAATTGTGGTAAACCAACTTTATAATTGGTAGTGAAAGTTGCACAGTATTGGGGTTTTTTCGAAATTTACTGTTTTAGGAATGGCATTTTTTAACTTTTGTGAAAAGTGTCTATTTATAAACTACTATGTAGGTATGTAAACAGAAACGCACTTAATAACAATAAAATCAAAACGAATAATGTATTAAAAGGCAAACAAGGTCTCATTTGAGGTAAAATATATTTCAGGAAGTCATACTTAATAATTATCTTAATTCTATAAATTGTGATTTCCTTATTTAAATGTTAAATAACAACAAAGTAATGATGTTTATTGGCTCTGAATGGTGTAATTACTCGTCTTTAATACGGTAATTTAATGTGACACTTTTTGTAAGAACTTTTTATTCAGCATTTCAGTTTTTGTACAATGTTGCCTGTGTAAAAAAATTGATTGAATTGGCGTTAGACGCATCTTTTAACTGCCTCTTAAACAAGATTCTGTATCAACTTTCTTGGAGCAATCTTCCTTATTAACGAATTATCGAGAGGGGTTAACCACAATATACAGTGTGATTTTTTTGAAGCCCGTGTGTTTAGATTCTGTAGGTACATACTATAGATCGTAATATAAAATGATCGAAATGTCCCCCATTACCTACATGTTTTGAGCACAGCTGAATTCATTTTTAAACATGTCGTGGCACGGTATAAAAAAATGGAATTGTATTTTCTTTAGAATTGAGTTTATGGTTCCCTTCAGCGTTTTCCTCTATGACCTGTACTTTAAATGTATCGACTTAAAAACAAAACAGTACCCTAATTGCGTAACAAGCTATCAATCTTAATCTGAATCATTTTGAAGATAATCCATTGCTTCATGTGTTCGAAACTTCTATCTGCTCAACAATGTAAATAACGCAATGAATGTTGTTGAACTGTCAAAATGAAACCCATTGCTACTGAAAGTGTGTTACGCAATTACCCCGCAGCGCAGGATAAATAAATCTACGCTAAGTTCATCTTCACATTCTCTAACTCTATCGTGTAGTTACGTGACTCTTGAAACGATTTTTTCTAGTTTCGGTAAAAGTGAAAAGAAAAAGTCCATGCTGTTTCTGTATCGATCTATGGCGTAACGATATCTCTTGATCTAAAGCCTTATCATAATCAGCGGCACTCATGCGCAACTTGTCAAACCACAATTTCCCCACCGCGGTGAAACTTATGTCTTTAGTCTTTAGCGAAAGTCGACTCGATACGTTATTAACATTGTGGAAACATTTTCCCTTCCATTATATAAAATACACATTAATGGCGTGTGAGACGCAATCGTTGGAGGTCGTTGTGCTAACACGTAATAAGATTATCTGTGATAGGTGTTAGTGTTAATAGCCTTGAACCGCAATTAATTGGTACCTAATTAATACGTTTGTTTTGGTAGTTGTTGTGCTTAAAATGAGGTGGAGTTACGTAAACACGCTGTATGTATAAACTAAGTCTTAAATTAAGTTTTCCTTGCCAAACATTTATTTATTTGTTTAGGTATTGGTGTATGTACAAATTGTAACACTATTCAACCAATTAACACAAGCCAACAAATGCGCAATACTAAACGGTAGACACAGCATGCAAAAATATTATTAAATAAAAGAAGAAAAAAATCACAATTATTCGTACAGAAATGACACGTTATTTTTACACAATTGACACTAGTTTGGGCAATCGTGCGTTTTATAATTAGTATAATTGTTATCTATAATCTCATGTCAGTGCCAAAGCTACATGAAAGTTGCTGATCCATGATTTTTATAGCCAAAGACACGAGGTAATCAATAACGGGATGTGTGCGTATAGCGTAGACAAATACCAGGAAATAGCTGTTATTTATTATCTCCATTGTCAACTTAGTAATGGACATAAGATAAAACGTAGGATATCTTGCCCAGCGAGCTGGTGAAAGCAAACACTTGGATAAGATTGTTTCCAATTAAAATGAGATCACGTTCATAATTAATTTTATTGCCTTTATTTAGATGTCTGCTTGATAACTATCTTAACTGAATCTTGAATTGAACGCGCACTTAATTTGTATTTCTATTGGTACGCCGACTGGAAAAATACTATCGCACTAAGGAATCAGTTTATCAAGTGCCACTAAGAGTTACAGCTCGAATTTCGTCGAATACTTTAACCTGTATATGGTTCTTGGCATTGAGGCTCTCGAATACTAATCAACACGCTCTTGACCAGTCCAAAATATATATCATTGCCTTGTAAAAACATTTAATTTCCATTGTCTTTTATTTACTGTTCATTTTTGTCGCTGCGAAATTCGCTAGCTTAGCAAATAGAACCCTTTCCATTACTGCTAGGGGAGCCCGACGCAATTCATTAGGTAGTCACATTATTTGCCACCCCTGGAGGGTGACCTAGGCCCCCAAAGTTAAATCCTGCGAGGGGACGCACTCTAAATCCATTTGTGCAGTCGATATGCTTAGATGAGCATCAACTGCAGTGGGTGCAGCTCGTAATTGGTACATGCTGTATACATATTTATGAGTTAGGGTTAGGGTCTGTGTTCTCTATTGACGAGATAAAGGCGTTTTTTTGTGATTAGAAGGGAAAACCAGCACTGTTTTGTTTTGATAAAACACGAATGTGTTATACTCAGTCTCATGTTTTAAGAAGCCCTAGAAGTTTTTCATATCGAATTACATGCACGATGTTTCGAAGAAATAATTCAATTGTCACGTTCTTGTGTGCGGCACCTTTTTTAAATGTATCTTTATTGTGATTAGCTATCAAAGAGGTTACGTAGGGTTATGAGAGCAATGTTTATTAATTAATTAAAACTAGTCCAGTTCAAGACTTAGCTCTAATCGTGCTAAAGCATCGCTAACCGGTACCAGATAACGAAGTCAAGGTCTCAGCTGCCATGGATTCAATGCCGATAGTTTGTATGTCTTCTCCACACAATAAACTATTCCTTATAAGGACCGGTGTATTTGTTCAAGTGATCTGAGCATACTTTGGAATATTAGTGTCATTGCTTGTTGAAAGCAAAGATTTAAATCGTTAGATTCAGCCTACCACGTCAAAAGATAATTGCGTTTCTGTTTTCACAATGATGCAGTGACTTGACTTGTTGGTCATGGAAACAATATTTAATGATGTTTGAGATCATTTTTCTCAGTTTTCAGTATAGACACTTTTTCGCGTGACTAAGTAAGGCAAGAGCAAATCTAGCGATTTAAATGTTTGTTCGACACTGGTTGATAGGCATGGACGGTTACCGATGTGTTGTTACCTATACAATTTGTAGACAGCGAGGTGTCTTGGTCCTTGTCTTGAGATATTAACATTGAGTAGTTGTTGAGATGCTTTACTTAACAAAAGAGGTTCTAGTGTAATGTCCTTGGTGTAAAAAATCATGTCCATTGATAATTTTGTTACTCACGATTTAAGATACTACTAATCCTTATTTTCCTACCAATTTTATCAATATGTGATTTGCTTGATCACGGCTGGAGGAAATTGTTTGTGATCTATATTTCCATGGGTCTTTGAGGTTGTTTCTGCTCTATTTCACCACCTCCAGTTAATTTCTGGTAAAATCTGGTCGATAATTTTATAAACAGGTGGTTGAAAAAAAATGTAACCCTGAGTTTGTGGAACAAGCCCTAGTGTAAATATATCATCTTTACACTAGGACCAGCACCCTAATTGCGTAACACACTATTAATTTCAATCTGAATCATTTTGAAGGATTTTGCTAATCCATTGCTTCATATGTTCCAAAAATGTGTCTGCCCAACAGCGTAAATAACGCAATGAATACTGTTGAACTGTCAAAATGAAACCCATTGCTACTGATAGTGTGTGACGCAATTACCCCGCTGTTTTAATTTGCTAGATTTTACTTTGCAGTCTCTTTTCTCTTACATAATTATGACCCCATGGAAGTAGAAGTCAACATATCAATATTCCTCAAGTCTACTTATCTACTGTAATAGATTCTAATGTACCAAGTTGCGTCGTAAGTCTTGACCGCGGCGGCAATACACTAAACGTGATTGACATATAGATAACAGTGCTTGCTTGAATGACTTGATCGTGAATAAATTATCACTTGCTTTATTTAATGGTTATATGTATACCTGTACAGTTAAGTACGGCCACCCAGTAGGACCAATGATTGTTGTGAAGAGGTTTAAACCTGGTTGGCTTTCTCATCCAACCTCCACGAATATTTGATGAGATAACATAACATCACGTTCGTAATCCTCGAAGGGTTAGACAGACGTTTACCTATAGTATACTCACATTTCGCCGTTATGTCTAAGTCCCATGTAATAGGGTGCGAGCCTATTGCCATTAATTTATTTATTTCTTTTATTTAAACAGAATAAAACCAATTACAAATATTAAACATAGTTTGTATATACACATAAAAGAGAAAATATAAAATTATAAAGTTCAGGTAAAAAGTTAACAACACTTTCATAAATCCCTCTGACAGTATTTCTGACATGCCGACAAAATCTTCGTCTATTCGTCCGCAAACGGATCGTTTGTTGGCCATCAACCATCATATTGATTAAGTTAATATTTTAGAGATAAAAACTTTCATATTTTGAAGGAGAAAAGATTCGACACTCAGCTCGGATAGCCGACAGGCCCCGTTTTTATGTAAAAAAAAACACTGGCACTCCGGTAGTGCCGACAGAAGTGAAAACTTGAACAATTACGAGTGTATTTTGTGAATCGTCTTATAAACAAAACACGCGTGTTAAGGTGTGTTCCTTATTTTATAGGGTTTTTTGCAAATCAGGTATGATGACCAAAGTGACTGGTTTATTCTTCTCGTGAAAGGAATTTATTCAGATTTACAAATAAGCACACAGGATAGACTTCAGTTCGTGGTGTTGGTCGCGGCAGTGGTAAGAGAAGCAAGCCGCTCGCATGGAGCTCGTCGTCAGTTATATATCCGTGGTTCAGCGCCATCTCGTCGTTGTTGGATGAACTACGTAGTTAGTACGCGAGGCCCTCGTAGTTCTTCCCGATGTGCATAGATGGCGCTGTCCTCAACAACGCGCGTCTTACGTTTTACGTCTTACGAATTTTCGATCAGGGTCACGTGACCTGACGCGAGTTTAGAAGTTTTTACCCATTCCAAAAAAAGTACACAGCGCCGCTAAAGAAGTTTTCACTTCAAAAATAATTTATTATATGAATAATATACTATCTTAATGAATAAGTTGATTCTAGTAGCTTAGAGCAATACGATCCCACAGTAATTTGTTCTTCTTCTTCTCGTATCGAGTTCCAGGAGATAAGCTCTTGCCTTGATGAAAGGATTTGCCAGTCAGCACATTTAGTAAAGGGGTTGTCAATATGGGGTGCACCGGATGTAGCATCTTTACTCGCGGAGGATTTTTGAAAGCATTCTATTATAAAATAATATAAGTAAATTCAAGCCTAGGTGATTTGAGGAGAATTTCCATAAAAAATGTGTCATAAATACGTACTATACGGATAGATTCTTAAAGATGTCACACATTTTCAAGAAGAAATGACTCAATAACCAACTCACATTACACTTAAATATTGATGTATTTATGATATTTATAAATAAATATATCCTTATGACGTCAATTATACATAGCAGAGCGGCACTTAGCACGTGTATAGCTAACTGATCGTCGGTATGGGAGACCCGCAAACCACAGCTGAGTTATTTTTGTTTTGTTTCATTTCTAGCATCAAATAGAAAACCGTCAACAAATAAACAATTAGGATTTACCTAAACGTTTCTATGTTTATATTCTTGAAAGGCTTTATACTAGCCGACTTCTGGGTCTCCCGATTTCACTATTTTTTTTTTAAGAGAAAAAGGAAGATATCTATCTCTAATTCGGTATATTTTCCATGAAATTTAATAGGTACCTAATAGTTTCGTCTGCACTACATTTCGCGCCAACAATCTATTTCTATATGAAACATCACTATCGGAACATAAATTCTACCCAGCACCGAGTTTTATGCTCATTCATTCATATTACCAAATGCAATGCAATTTCAACTACTGTCATAGTTGTGTGCAAGATAAGATACTCTTGTTTTCCGGGTCGTCACATTTAAATATAAAACTGACGTTTAATTTAATTTACATAAATTAATGCCAACAGTTGGAATCCATATTTGTTTTTCATTTCGCTGGTCGTAGTCGAGGTCGTTTGGTGTCTATTCTGATTTATTCGCAACTCTATGGGCGTGACACGTGACGTCATAATCAGAACTGGCGCGCTATGAGTTTTACAAAACACGCGGTTGATCAATTTACTACGGAAATTGGAAAGATTGGACTTAAATCTTGTGAGTCGTCGCTCTTCGGCCTAAACCTTCGTGTCGTCGTAACGTCGAATATTAAAATGTAGTATTTATAAGGAGTGTGCAAGCAGGACGGTTATATAATGATGTTAGTGTAGGCGGCTGGCGGCATACGGATTGTCTATTTTACAATGCTAGCAGACCGTAGAAAATATAGTCAGGAAATAGATGAAGTTATCCTAGTCAACTGAATTGTATTACTTATAGTAGGTAGACGATTCGTTCGATACAGTAACAGAATGGCTTTTAAAATTATAATCTAGCACACCAAGGCTCAACGGTAGTAAACTGTATGTACTGCTGAGTCTGTGTAACTGTCGAAAATAAAGCGTTAAATCACTTCTCCTGTTCGTAACGTGAGTTTGGCGAGATGCCAGCATCCGCTCAGCAAGGATGTTCAAGTCGGGATGTTATGATCAGCGTTTGTAAGTTGACGTCATGCGCGAATCCCCCCTTTTTACTCGAAGACGGCAAAGTCTAAAGAAGATTACCCTTTTGCTCGTCGCTTTTGCGTCCCTTTGTAATCAAACCCTGCTGAGTCTAGAATTGCTGAAAAAATGATATCTTTCCATGGGGGTAGAATAGGCACAAAGTTCAGAACGTCACCTGCTACGATCCTTACATACTCCTTTTAAGTACCAAATGATATTTCTGATCATAATAAAGCGTTGTCTTCGAAAAATATTAGGTAAAGTAATAAATTTATTATGAATTTTACGAGATTTGGTCTACGGCTTGTTCCGGCGACTAACTTCATATGGGTAATATTATTAACCTATAAAATGTTTTTTAGTTAAACGTGTATCTTTAGTAAAGTCTACGTCGTAGCACGCCGTAGGTGGTCATCTCCATATTATTAAATTTGGATATGGATATTATGAATTTGGATCTGTTGATAACTGTATGGGCAAACTATGACTACATCATTCGTGGTCTTTCAGCGATATTCGCCATTAAAATTAAACCGCGAGCATAAAGTATGCAACCCTGAAGTTTCAATGTCAAATGCGTTAATTTTTATAACAATGACTAGTTACATTGAGGTGTGGTCACACTGAAAAGAAAATTGACGAATTTTCACGCAATAGAAAGAAAGAAAGAAAGAAAGAAAGAAAATACATTTATTTAGCACAGACTAAGAGACACACAATACACCAGGTAGTTAGATATTAGTTGTACATCAGATAAAAAGTAAGATAAAAATAAAAAGTGCAAAGTCCGATGTAAGAAATTAGCAGGAAAGTGTGCCTCACGGCTGCGCCAAAAAGGCCCAATAAAGTTAGATACATCCGTATTCATTTTTTCGCAGGTTTCCTTTTAACACATCACAAGTTTACGAGAAGCCATTATCAGTAGGGCCATTCCTGTATGCAATAAGTAAGATCTAAGGCGCCATTCTTTTGATTAATCACGTTAATTTTATTTGTAGTCCAAGAATAGACGCAGGAACAACTCCTAAGGACAATTTATTAAATTATCAAGTGGATTTTCCATTACTATAGAATTCATTATGTACTCCAGATAACGTTTAAAAAACCAGGCAAAAAGGGCAACGATCACACGGATCGCAAATACAGTTTACCTAGAAAAGTAATTGGGTGAGAATTTAGTAAACTGTAACTGTTCCTGCATCTATTTTCATTGATAGTATCAAATGTTATAGTAACCGTATTCTTTTGATTACGGCCTTATTTCTATTTAACGGCTATGGCAGAGTAAACAATGGCGTTGGCGCGGCGCCATCTGTCGGCGATTTGCACGAACATCTGATGACTAATACAAGGTTATTGCAGGGATATGACGCTGATAGTGGTAATTACTTGCATTAGCAACGATAGCACTGACAGGTAATGTTACTATCTACTCTGCCAACAATTTATGTGGGATTTGATTTATTATATCATCTTGTCAAATCTTGCAGATGCTATTGGTAATCCCGCCACCATGGTAAGAAGACGTGCACCTAATGAAGGGTTTTTTATGAAAGCTAGCCAGCTTTTTGTGGTTTTAATGTTTGTAGAGTTTCAAGTTACGTTCGTCCTAAATCTGGTCGTTCATTAGCCTTAAAAACTAAGAAGAACTGACAACTGACAGACTAAGGGCAGATTTCTCCAACGCCAGATAATTTTATCCGAGGAACGATTTTGAATTTTTGACAGTTCTTCCGTACAAAAACTGTCAGACGTCAATTTTATTCCAGGAACAAAAAAAACATGACGATTGAAAAATCAGCCTTAAGTAGATTTCTCAATTCTATTATATTTCTCAATTCTATTATATAATTCTATTACCTACTTTCAAAAATCTTTTAGCTTCTCTGCGGAATAGTGCCAATCTTGAAAAAAAACATTTCCTCTTTATGGTCCTGATGGACATACTCATATTCAAATATATCCTTGGCAACTTATTAGCTAGTTGTAAATTAATTCCTACAAATACTACGGACGACAAAGACAACATGGTGATAGTCCTAGTAATCATTGTTTAGAAGTTGTTTATAAACATTGACAGTCATTTTATTGTCTGTAGTGAGAGTAAGCAGGGGTACATCATCACGATTTGTGTCTAGTTTCAAACATGTGTAGGGTAGCATAGTGACTGAAATATCTAACGGTGCTTTATTAGTAAAATAAAAATGTGAAGGATTATAAAACAAAGTCCCGCCGCGTCGCGTCGTCGGTCTGAACGCGATAAACTCAAAAATACCGAACGGATTTTCATACGGTTTTCATCAATGAACGGAGCGATTCATAAGGAAGGTTTAGGTGGTATAATTAATTGTGGTTTGGTGTAAATTGGCTGAAATATGACGATGATTGTCGAAGATGTCGGAAACAATCATGTGGACTGGCAGCTTAACACTTTCACTGTCCACAAAGTAGACACAATAATTAAACAATCAACCTGAACCATATGTCCATACGAACCCGTGGGACAGAGAATGGGTTAACTGGTGCGCCGCGTAAACAAATCCTAACTTTTTTATTAATATAATAAATGTGAAAGTAAGTTTGTTTGTTACCTTTTCACGCCTAAACCACTGAACCGATCATCCTGAAATTTTTCATATACGTTGTCAGGTGTACAGAAACGGACATGTTACCACCTTTTATTCCGAAAAAAAGCTGTTCCCGAGGAAAACAACAAGAATGTTATTATGATAATAGATGTCGCCACGTGTCTTTCGAATTATAATTGTAGCTTATACATCAGAATAACACATAGGGTACTTTTAATCCCGGTAGTACGTGGGATTCCCGTGGGATATTTCCCGACATACACTAGGACGAAGCCGCAGACAAAAGCTAGTTAGTAAAATAAAAATGTGAAGGATTTCAAGGATATGACATGAAAGAAGTAGTGTTGCCCAAAATCGGTCTTGGTCTTGCAGTCTTGGTCTTGTTCTTGCATTTTTGCAAGACCAAGACCAAGACCAAGACCGACTTATTGTAGCAAGACCAAGACCAAGACTGAACCCTGCAAGACTTGAGCAAGAACAAGACTAAGCCTGCAAGACTCTTGCGTCTCGCAGTTAAGTCAAACTGAGATTTGGGCGTTATAGTAGGTATTTGGTTTCAATCCCGATTTTGATAGACGTTCCCCAGTATCAAAACCGTATCGTCATAACACTAAAAGGTATTGATTATTATATGTTTCGACTATTTATTAAGTAGGTAGGTAGCGTGTTACTTACAAATTTGTTCCCATATGTGATAAAAATGTACCTAGCATAACTATCTAGCAAAGTTCATTTCATACCTTGTAGGTATATCTACTTAGAGTATTATTATATTGTACTTGTATAAGTCTAATGTGCAGATCTAACGTTAGTAGGTTGATAAAAGTTATGCAGGTATTTATGTTTCAAAGTTTATATTATTCTTCTATTCAGCAAAATTTAAAACTAACAGCGAGTCGAGTAGGTCTAGTACTAGTAGCAGTTTTTAAGCCAGCCGATGTTATGGTACAGACGCCAGCACATCAAACTACTACAATCTGCCATATTTCTTTAACAGATTTTCAACTTTATCGCTAAAGCATTAAGGTTCATGGTTGATTGGCAAAATATGACGTTCCGCGAATAAACTGTTGGTCGGTCAGTGTATTACGTACCTACTTATTTGATAATTTACGGACAAAGACGCCGCCGCCGCGCGGGGATTTCCGCAATCTTCCGCATTTTATGTCAGGTTCAAGCATTTATGCACTTTATTGTAATAATTTAAAGTTTATTTTCAAGTGCATTAATAATACGAGGAGACCGCTTGGCGCTGCGGTCCCTTTGTCGCGGCATTTGAAAGCGAATAGCGTAGGTACGAACTACGAAGATAGTGTTGACCTCGTAAATGAACTTTAGCAATTCAGCTGATCAGGTAGCCCTTTCGAGTTTATTTTACATTGCTGTTTTAAGTGAAACAAGTGAATTTATTATTTTTTAATTGAAAATCTCATTAAGTCAGATAGAAATAATGATTTTATACAGTTTACAGTAAAACAAATTGCAGAAAAAAACGTAAAAATTAAGAAAAAGCCGACGAAAAATTTCAACGCATGGGGTCCAGAATCATGTACTGAATCCATGGTAAGCGCGTCGATGTCCCTGCCACCCAACAATAGGCTAATAGGTATTTGAATGTAGTCTAGTCTAAGTAGTAGAGTCTCGCAAGACTTGCGAGACTCTTGCTGCAAGACCAAGACCAAGACCAAGACTGAGAGCGCAATACCAAGACCAAGACCAAGACCAGGTGTATTGACGCAAGACCAAGACCAAGACTGGCTAAGGTCTTGTCTTGGTCTTGCATTTGGGCAACACTAGAAAGAAGGTAGATAAGATAGGTACACTACTCTTCGTGTTTTGAGCCTGCCTGATACAGAAGATAACTCATTTGCTAAACGACCTAACCTAATATTTGTGATAAGTATCTATTTCCGCATACAAATTCATAATCTGACCAGCATTTCGAGAACTATTGGAGGTCCTGTTTGTTAAGGGGCTTACATGACCTAAACGCAAAAAACTCAAGTTTTAGAAACAATAAAAGTATGATCGACTACAGTAAACAAAATCAGAAAAATATATGATATTCTTCAGGATATATGCTAGGTAGATAGTGTGTTGAAAACATAATACAACTAATTTGATATGATAGAAAAAATCATGAAGATACCTCTAAAAACTTTCTTTTTACAATAAAAACCATACTAATATACTATACATACAATCATTCTGATTTTTTGTCAGATTATTCTACAAGCAACATACTAAAACACTAGTGTTGTAATTTTTTAGTTCAAACAATAGATTTTTTGTAATTAGATAATAGCTTCATATTTTGCAATAAATTACCAGCGTTGTGTCATCGGTCATCGCGCTTCTCTTTATTTTCTATGCAGTCCGACAGTGACCGCGCTTTAGGTCATGTAAGTCCCTTAACATGAGTAAGAAAACGATCATAGGTAGAATCATACTGTTTTTTACATTTCTATGGAATCACAGGTTTCTAGTTTAACGCCCACGAACACCTCCATTGCTCTCTTTGCAGATTTTCCAAGTAAAAAACATAATCATTTCGGTACTAAAAACTAAAATTAACTTCGCAAACATTTTAAATTTGGGATGCGTTTCCAGTGATTGAGTAGGTGCTTTCACGTCAATATGCGATGATGAAACGTTTAAATGAGACTGTATTATTAGTAAAGCGTTTGTTGAGTAAAGTACCTACTTACTCTAGTGTGGGATGGATGGGCTGCACCGCCTCTTGCGCAGGCGTGAAGATTTGTAATACTCACATAATAATCAGCACTATAAATAGGTATAAGTATCTAAACGTAAGCACGTTTATAGGCTATTCATAAATTTGTTACGCGAACCGATAAAATTAAACGCTTATGAAGTATTGTTTTGAAAACGTACGTACTTGATGTTAAAGGGGACGCGCTAGGGAAGCTCGCGAAATTCAATTTCACGCTTTTTGCAATTAGCAAGTCAATGTCAGGTTGTATGTTGAGATTCGCGAACCGTAACAAATATGACTTTACAGAATTATAATAATCATTAAAATCATGAATACTACCTTCATTATCCATACTAATATTATAAATTCGAAAGTAACTCTGTCTGTCTGTACGTTACCGTTTTACGCCTAAACCACTGTACGGATTTCGATAAAATTTGGCATAGAGATAGATTTGCATCCCGGGGAAGGACATAGGATAGTTTTTATCGACATACTACATACGAAGCTAGTGTTTCTATAATTGTATTGATTGATATTGCATTAAATAGTAATTCAATAGGATTATATGAACTTAGAGAGTTGTATTGATGATTACAATTGCGTAAATACATACTTGTTACGCTCGAGAATCAAATATTGTTCAACTTAAACCTGACGCTGACCTGCAAATTGCAAAAACACGTTAGAAAATTCGAATTTCGCAAACTACCCTGGCGCTTCCCCTTAAGTTACATCCTAACATATATTTTGTAGATTAGGAGCTGCTACGCGGTAGGTTATCGGATGCAAACACGATATTAGGTGTCGTGGGTTTAATCATGGACTTGTTATTATTTGTTTTCAAATACATTGATAAGGTATCAATGCGTTTCAGACCATGTTATGTCTGCAGATACTTATTGAGTATTTTTTCATAAACTTATTTGAATAGTTTGAAGTGTCTACGAGTTCGTTCACCAGTCACCACCGCTACCAAAGTTTAGTTTCAAGGGAGTTTACCGGCAGCATCTTGTAAAACGTTTAGCATTTCCGCAGTGAGCTGTTAATGTTGGTAGTCTGTGAAAGTTGGACGTAAAGTTGTTTGAAATGCTTCGTAGACTTAATTGTTCTGAGTTTCCTGCAGTTTCTAGCTACTAAAACTTACCCATATTATTATATTTAGTTTACTGATCAGTAGGCGACAAGATTAATGAATGAATGAGTAAGGAAAAACATTACATTGACATTTTTATCCAAAACTCTATTCCTTTAAACCCAGATGTACGGCCGTCATTTACGCACTTGTTCTAAGGAAATAAAAATTTCCTTCTACGTCACATAAAATACATCCACATTGATTACTCACAAAATTAAAATTACTGGGTGATGCAAACCCCTCACAAACCACAGTACAGGCGAGTACAGTTGACTCATCTTCATAGTTAGCGGCATTGTATGCAAACCACCGCAGTGACGTCTGCTAGTTTCGGTACAATGGCGAATTAAGACAAAGAACCCATGATTTGTTAGGGTATTACACTGAGCTTGGTCATGCCTCACCAAGGAAGTTGAGACACTACATTAAGCAACCTACCCGCTTATTTTTTTCAAGTTTTTTTAACCTAGATGGACCAAAGTGCTGTCCTAATTCCATTAGCAATGAAAACTATGCCAATTTAGATTTACACAATATCTACCGATCTCGTAATTTCGTTTTTTAAGTAGGTACAACTTGTGTGCTCGAACTGCTGAAGTGGACAATAGCTGTGACAAAAGCCGATATTTGAATAAAATTGGACCAATGTCACATCTATTCAACTGCACTGTATTCTCACCATTGTTAATACATTAACAATCATTTGTAAACATATTCTCTTTATTGTTTGTCTAATCTTAAATCATCGCTAATTAAATATAATTTCTGTCAAAGGTTTTCGCAGTCTATTGTTAATGAGGGATTCGGAAAGCGCGTACATAAATTCTGTGAACGACGACGTGACGATTACATCTCATCAGATTTTTAATTAGGATTTGTTCTTGGCCGGAATCCAGGGTCTGCGGAGCGTGTCAACACGCGTCCTCATTTACTTAATTGTAAAACAAATACAGCTATTTGCAGCACTTTTTTAAAATACGGTGGGACGTGCTTTTTCTTTTAAATGGACGAGTTATTGTTAATTATCGGAACCCAATTGTAATGCAAAGTGTGCACCTGTGATTTTATTGTTCTAAGTGTCACGGACAGTTATTTGATCCAGTTCAATGCGCTGCTCAAATCGCTCGAGCTGGCCTCATTATAGGTACCGAAGTAAGCCCTGAATTATAGTTTAAACACTTAAGTAGATACTAGAATATGGGGTTTATTTATAAACGATGATTAAAGTTGAGTGACATTTAAACGTCAAAAACGTGGTTAAACAGTCGCTAATCACTACTTAAATTTAAGCTACGTTTATGAATAATGGGAACTATGTTTAACATTAACACCAATCTGATCTGATTTTAATCAATGACATCTACGTAGACAAATCTTCAACTGTGCGATTCACATAACGCATTATTGAAAATTTTCGATGAACAATTTGCGACACCTCTATTTTTTCTTCTGTATTGTTGTTACCTTGGTTTAGATAAATAGGTAAATAGTTAAATGTTATGTTTCATACATACCTAACATTTAACTATCTATTTATCTTATTTATGAACTTAAAGAATATAGAATCTAATCAGTTTTCTTTGACATTGAATTCCTTGACCAGGGCTTTAATCGTCAGGAGACCTGACTAATGTCGTCACTCTTTACGGAATGCCAGGAGCCCGTTATTCGTCCTGATAATTTTGTCATAAGTGCTTCAAGTAGGGAATTTAGGGTGTGACGTAACAGAACAACGTGTTAACTTAGATAATATGAGTAACATATTTCAAGACCATATTCTGTAAATTTTTTAGTAACATTCAGTAAAAAGAAAAACATTTCGTGGACAATGCATTTGATTATAAAGCATGAAATTAACAGAACGATATTGTTTGTTCAAACATAACACGCTCTGAAAGATTGATGAAGACATCTGAAATTAGAGGTATCATTGTATACCTGAACTGTAATTAAATAATATGACGACTAATTACTCGTTAGACACGACTTGATCTACTAATTAAGAAATCGTCCAGTTTCACCCATGAAACAAGTTGGAATGTGAAATATAAAACAATTCATCAAAAATGTGCTTAAAATTGAACAAATGAATTTTGATGCAAACTAACTGATTTCGTAATATTTAAAATATATAAAAAATAATAATTTTGTGGAGTCGTTAAAGAAAAAGACAGTGATTGTGACCAAATTATAATGACTGACCCATTCATTGTTATTGAATTTGATTGATTATTTCAGTATCAAATCATATCTACTTATTTACCTACCTGTTAGTTACCCTTTAGTACTTATTTAATTTGACTGAAATTTAAATAAACTAAAATTAATTCTTAACCATCGATCACTGCATAAAATTTTACCACAAGACAACAGTCTGATGTAGATAAAACGTCTTTTAAAATGAAATTACTGCATAGCATCCTACAATGATGCGGAGAGAGACACTTGAGGGCAGCGCCCCTATCTTCATTCACTATCGTTATCTCGTTATCGTCGCGTCGTGTCGTAATGCTAGTGATTTACACGCCAATTGTCGGCATCTATTCACTCGACCCTTGAACTCACTTGCAATTTATAACAGAAACTTTATGACTGGCTAAACAATTTTCTCTTTAAAACAGCAATGAACTATCGATAAAAATAAACTTTAAATTACAAGTTAAGTGAGCGGTGTTTTTAATAAAAAGTGTATCTTAAAAATATGTAATGAGTCTTCAAAGGGAAAAACGTACAAAATTTAATATGTGGAAGGCGATTCTACACAGGAAGAGGAAATACAGCGAAGTTTTACCTTGTGATCGAGAGTCTTACTCCGCTCTAGCGGCAATGCAGGGAGGTAGTTCAGCGACGCTACCGCCATCTCTTGACGCTCTGAGAGCATGTAAGTATTATCGCTACTCGACGCTAGATGGCAGCACTGATTGTTTCATTTGTTATAATGCCAATTAAATAACTTGGTTTTTAAGAGTTCAGTAATATCTTTGGTTATGCAATTTAATTACTTGCATTTAATTGCGTTCTATTACTTCTATTAAATTTAACTTAACAATGAAAGCACTGGTTTCTCACAATAAATAACAAATGAACAAACCCTGGCAATCTCAATAAAATCAGCCATAGACATAAATAGCATAAGTATTCAAAATTATTCAAATATCGTGTACTGTATATAGGTACCTACTTGAAAATCAACACGATGACATTGTGTACATTTTTTGTAGAGACGCTTAATGGCATGGCCAATACCTCCTCTCGGACTTCAATTGTGGGAAAATATGATTCATACCATTGTGTTTACTATACCAACCGCGTCAAACGTTGCCGCTCTCTGAATGAGGTCAATCTTTGTTACATTTCTGGCGACTCTACGCTCGTGACCCACGGTTTTACAACAAACGGAGCCCTTGCGACAACCGACAACACTGAAGCATTACTATTATTATCTTCAAGATCTTAGAAAATAGTTTTTGCTTATTTCATAACTTAAGAATAATACTTTGTTACCCAAGTTGTGAAATGTCTGCCTTTCAGTTTTTCTGATAGCTAATATTTTTTAATCATAATCTTATCTTCATAATTAAAAAGCCAGTTGTCCTCAAGCGAAGATTCGCGAATAATACCACTGAGCTTACTCGTCTCATTCCCCATCCTTATTCGGAAACAATTGTCATTGTTCCGACTAAAAATCATGAAAGGACATCTGTTGGCAATGTGAAGAGGGAAACCTTAGGTACCTACCTACTACTTAACAATGCGCTGACTATAAAGAAACTGACACTCATAGTGAAGAACGTTGCCTACCCGCAAACAATATGGCTCCCACGGCATGGTTTCCATGACTTTAGGTAAATCTGCTAATTACTGCGCATTTAGACATAACAATGATTATGTTTCCTCACTTTAATATACATAAAATATCCATAATGGAAAATATTATTATAATGTTCAGTAATACCTGTTTGAAAGGCTAGAATAATGTAACGATGACGTGACAGGCCGAATATGCCGCAATTCCTAGTCTTCCATAGGTATTTGATGTTTTGGAAATGTAAAATATAACATGTAAATGAATACAGGGGAAACGCCAATCATCAGCAACATTTACATGCATACAGAATCGAAGGTCTTTCAACTAGTCATGTTTCAGTGTGTTGTAGAATGTTCTTGTGCTATTTTCTATTGTTATCTTTTGAATTTTGGGAACTACCTGCTTCTATATCTCTAATTTCTTGTAAAACCATTCAATTTCCTCTGTGAAACGTTGACAGCTATTAAGTTCCTTATGTACATCATTGCAACATTTGTTTGTACACATGTGTGACCGAATGTCGCGCACGCAAGCCTCAATGGCCGGAGTCAGTGCACAGGTTTGACCCACATACTCAGCCAGGTCATCGTCTCCGGTACGACCGCCTCCTTCGGGACATCAGACACAGCTACGCACATACTCTCGAATGTATTTATGCATATCTGAATCAACAATAAGCGGCATAATAGGTCCCTTCAATGGTTTGCATATATTAGTTTATGAGGCCAACATTTTCTAGTGCATCCGGTCTTATTAGACGCATTGCGGTCCGTTCTTGATTATTATGATTTTGGGACATTCGGAAGTCATTTGTAATAACTTAATAAGAGAATAATTACAGTTTTGGTTATTCCTTCACTGTTATCTAATGGGTAAAAGGCAAATTATATGCTTGTGATTCACATGAGTTGCTTTCTATTATATAGGTGTGTACTCTGTTGATTAAGACTATTTCATTGTAATTGTGAATGCACTTACATCGAATTCATCGATAACCTTAATTCACGGGTGAATAATTTTCGAGTTTCCATCTCGATCCAATGAGAGATTCGCAAAAATTCATTGCGGCCGTGTCCCCGCGTGTCACGGATAATGAGCAACTCCTGCTATTGTGTTCAAATTGTGTCAAATTAACACATCCGTTTTCTAAGAACTGACTCATGACGAATTAATACTGTAGTGCTACGAACTCAGTGTTTAATTTTTTTGCGGTCAGCTTACGAGCTTCGCATAAAGGGCTTTCTCTGAATTGGTCTTTCTATTACACCTTATCCTTTTACCTTGTTTACTAAAAGGTTCAGCAAGGTTTGCATAGTCATGTTCCGTTCATTGACCGTAATGTCGAATCGTGAGACTACTTAGCATAAATACAACAATTTGCAAAAACAGAAACTCAGTCTAAAGTGCTCTTGATCTTCCGATATCCAAGATCAAGTTAATTCTCCATATATGTCAAGCTCGTTTAATCTCCTACTGTGGATGTGGAAGCGAGAGCTGCCTCCACAAAAAAAACTAGTTACGCTCTGAAGGCCGTCATTACTAAATTCTCCATAGTTTTTATACGACTAAGCTCTCAGAAGCAATTCCAATTGCGTTCTTTCGATGAATACGGAAAACCGATCTCTACTGTGTCCGTATACTTGCGGAAAGAGTTAAGAGCGTTTCGTGCCCATTCGTGCCTGTGGTCCATTTTGTTTCCTTTCTTTATATGGCGTTGTTCGACTTTTTAAAGGTAGGTACATAATGTTAACACGGTGTTAGATTTTGTGTTTGCCATTAAAGGGACGACGATCTGTTAGACGATCAAACGATTGTATGATTGACAGGCAGACAGAGATCAGACCTTAATTGAAAAGCTGTTTGTTGTTTTAATATGTCTGTTAAAGTGAGTGGTAGTTTAGCAATCAGTTCAGACGTCAATATCTGCGATTGCCCAAGTCTCTGTTTGTAGTTCTCAAACGTTTCAAGAAGCTATTGAGGTTTCGCAGAAACCTGTTTCTTTGTTTATGCTACATAAAAACGCCCTAGATTTCTCATCGAAAAATTTGCGATTGATTTACAGAAGTCAGATGGTATCAACATGATTATTAGCGTCGGCAGTGTTTTGTTTTATTTATGTATTGTGCGGGCCGCGACATATGGAAGACGCTGGGTACCTTCGTCGCAGCTGGGGGTAACAGGATGCGAATATACGATTAACGATCTTTTTTCTCTTACATTTTAAATTACTTTACCGTACTATACTTATAGAACACAGCTTCCGGCTGTTAATAAGGTTTTATTTATCATGACATCAAACGATTTTAATGTATCTGAAATAAGCATGTCAAATCAAGATTGTAAGATTTCTTTTGAGTTATGAAACTGCTAGTGACTACGCCTAGTAGGCCTGACCTACTAAATAAATTGAGAATTGATGTAGGATTAGGTACCTACTACGCTGGAGTGTGGGTAGACTGGTAGATATGATTATATCCTCGTCCTATACATACTGTGTCTGAGTGGGGTCTCGAAGCAAATTATATAACTTTTCATTATAGCGATGAAAACAATGAATCAGCGGAGTGCTCGTTAGTGAGTCACCTCTCCACCTCATTGTGGAGGCCATATCGCACTTTATCCTTGCGTTTTTCTTAACAAAGATAATCTCGTATTCTACCTTAGTATTTACCCCTAAGTACCGGTATTTGTAGTGTTTGCCTGTTAGCAACTAATTGTAAATGCTAGAGATAACCGACTCTAATTGACATACTCTAGCGTAGCCTGCCTACCGACTCCATACCGACTATAAATTTTTAATTAGGCACATAGCTAAATGCTACGAGTTTGTTTAGCAACTTTTTGATGAAATATTGTAATAAGCTTACCATTTTATGTATCGAAATACTTTCTTAAATATTTAAATCAGGACAGCGCCATCTGTGCACATCGGGAAGAACTACGTAGTTCATCCAACAACGACGAGACGGCGCTGAACCGCGGATATATAACTGACGACGAGCTCCATTCGAGCCCCTTTTTCTTCTCTCACCACTGCCGCGACCACAAACCGAACTGAAGTCTATCCTGTGTACCTACTTATTGTAAATCTAAATAAATTCCTTTCACTAGAAGAATAAACCAGTCACTTTGGTCATCATACCCGATTTGCAAAACCCTTTAAAATAAGGAACACACCTTAACAATAAGCTTTCACTAATTATGTAATCATTTTGTTACAGGTAAGTGTCGATTGCTTTATGAATTAATTGGGGCATTATAAGGTAAGCACTGCGTGCCTTTTATTAACTTATCTTATTCACGCTCTCTAAACAAAGGTCTTAAGATCTCATCTCGGACACAATTGGTGCGAATTCAGTTAAGTTTTAATTTGGTGGGTGACCGCCCGCTTATTACCTCGCCACTTCCATCAAGATGTGTTATCTCTTAATTTTACTGTTTAACTCTGTTTTGCTCTGATACTTACTAATTCTATTTTTGGTCTTATCAAGTAAAATACACGAGTAAATCGTTAAGAATTTTTTACGATTATCTGATTCTTTATGGCATCCTAAATAACTTTTATGTAATACAGTTCATATTGCATTGAGCCGATAAACACTTATCTCTCGTTATTTAAAAATAAATTACGATGCAATTCCACTTAAAAAATGATAATTTCATGACGCTGTTAATAAAAGAGAATATTATTGTGTAACGGATGCAATGAAGTGCAGTAATTTACTGGTGTAATTAAAGCTCTTTTGTATCGTGTGTCGCGTTAGTTCGGCGAGGCCGTCCGGTCCGGCCCACCTCGCCGGTCCCCGGATGCCGTCAGCCTGTGAAAACAAGAGCAGCTTAGGGTTACACGGTCCCTGTCGACTCGTCCAGGCTTTCAAGCAGACGTGACGTCCCAAGTTTCGACCGCAAACAAGATATCTGGTTGACGTGCGTAATTGGGTCTGTGAAAATCCTGTATGCTCGCAGATTTAACTTTATGGGCCTGGGCTTACAGACCACCGAGCAATAAGTCATCTTTGGTGTTATGAGATTTGTGAGTGACATTCATGTAGAGAAGTATTTACGACTTTACTCTCAAGCAGTCAATTGGCATATCTCCACTATTGGGAACTCAACCTGACCCTGATCTGTATACGCGGTTAGGCTCTCGACTTTGACGCAAAAATGGTCCGAGATCCTTTAATCGTTTTATCATTCTCCTGCCCATTTTCTAATTTGTTTAGGGTTCGCAGAGCATGGTCTTTTTTCTTTACTTTCATTATCTCAGCATTCACTCACTTTCTAGCTATACATAAGCATATTTAAAAAAAAATATTTTATTTTTATTTTATATTTTTATTTTTTTTTTAAAAGGTGTCTAATGATTTTCTTCAGTATCTTCTACGAGTACAAATAACCCTATTGCACCTCTACCCTTGCCTCATCTAACACCAGATCCCGAGGATGTTTACAAAGTTATTTTTGTTCCACGTGTTGATAGCAGGCGCGTGTTGTGCTGTGTCGTCACCTTCTTACCGTTATTGAATCAGCCGAGTTAATCAACAGCCACTGTTAGTCTGTATTGATTTATAAACCTGTTGTGATTATGTCATTAGGTATGACCTGCCAGTAGAATTTGTGAGCACCGTTCTCAATGTTTGATGGGAACGATCTGCATAGTTGTGGACTTGGCTTTACAATGTAACGTAGAATATAATTATGGAATTTTAGTTTTGCATTTTATTTCAAAACTTATGACCTTTAAGTAGTAAAAGAACATGTTTCAAAAATTGCATATTTTCTAAGTTATTCTAAGTATTCACCTTCACTGTCATTCAACGCAGAATTTCTTTTAAATTATACCTTTTAATTATGCGAGGCACATAACAGAATGTGAAGCTCTCGTGGTCGGCGCCATATATTTATTCCTAGAATCTTTATACAGTCGATATTTAAAATTTTCTCTATCTATAAGCCATAGTGCACGCACATTAACGATTCTGTACGCATAAGGAGTGTGGGAGTGTTGGAGCAGTTTGTACTAAAACTCACATCTAAATGGAGAATTTAGATATAAATAAGCATTTCGAACGGGCCGTAAAATGGTTCTCAGTAAAAAAAGTACATTTCCATTAACGTGGTGTTTTAAAAAACGTTGAGTTGATGGAAATAGCTAGTTTGGTCAACGGTTAAATTGAATGATTTTTATTGTGTTACGCCAATAACTCGACCATCATCACATTCTATACTTAGGTTTACTTTTGTCTGAAATTTTTTTGTCAATTTATGATTCTACATATCTTTAAATGCCACCCAAGAAATTGTAAATCACACCTTTTCCTTCACCTCAAAACTAATAGTTCCGTGCTACGACGATTTGGCCTGATTTTAAAACTCCTGTGCCAAAAATATTATTCCCACATTCAGCGGCAATGCAGATGTGCCATTTTACGCATTCAAATTGGGACACAGCCGTGTACCGAGCTCATATGCCGAATATTTTGAAACTTGAAACTTTCACGAGCAGCATTCGCTTTTTCTTGTTAACTAAAGCACTCTGGTAGCATTTACGTTAATTCTTTTTCTACGTAAATATGTGTAGCTGTAATTATAGGGGTAATCATGCATGTAAAACAATTTAATAAAAATGTATCGGCTTGAAAAAGTGATGTGGCGTGCTGCCATTATGATTTGATCATCAATAATCTTATAATTAAGATTTCAAATAGTGAAACACCTCACCTTCTAAATTAAGCTTTACATTAAAGTCAGATTAAGTTGTTCTTATGGTGATTTATTAATTAATTCTTATCTTTAGACGTGCTTAACACTTGCGTGAAAACTCGTACGACACTTTGAAAACGTGACTCAATGGGCTCGGCCCTTGTCGATGGACTGCTGCTGCTCTGTCCATGTAATAATTTTTCTTTTTTGTGTTGTACACACACGGCACAAAGCCCGACTTTCACACTGTTTGGACGCTAATTTTAGCCCAAGATTTATGTTTACTCCATCGAGATATAAGTAAGTACTTATATCTCGATGGTTTACTCATTTCTTCCGGCGATAGCTGTAAATATTCGTAGTATAAACACTATCATAAATAATCCTGGACATGCATTATAATTTAAATTCTTGCGTTAATTAAGATAGCTATTATAATATTATGAGAAAATAAATCGTTATTAAGTATTTCGTAACGGCCCCACTTTACTGCTATCTGCAATGTATTGCTCAATAATTATTATTGCATGCAGATAAGGGGCTACTGTGCTGAACACATGTCCATATCGATACATATTTACATACGATGGGCTCCGAACGTTCTGTCGTACTCGTATCGCTGTGCAAACGAGACTAAAAGAAAACCGCCGTCAAATTATCGTTGTTACGAGTTCGTGCTACCCCGTTCCAGGACTATCAGTGTCAATTTGTGTAAGTGAAGTTTCAATTATGTATAAGTAAATGACACGTTCAACATTCACACAGTTCGTGTTTGCTTGCACTGTTCGGTTCCCTTTAGGCACGTGTATTATTACTTCGGACCATGTTTAACATATCTGTATGGTTTGTTTAACTACACTTCCACTGAAACGTATTTAATTACAAAAGTAATAAATAAAAGTGCTTTAATTTTGTACGAAAGTGTGTCAAGCAAGCCATGTTCCATAATTGTAAACTTGTGCACAGGCCACAGCTCACTCGCTGAGTACTTATTGAAACTTTGCATTAAGGCTGGTGCACACTTGTATCCCGAGGGATATAGATAGTGGATTACGATACGAGTATCGTAATCTACTAAAAGTCAAGTGTGGAATAAAAATTTTAGCATTTAAAAATGGAACAGTAAGTGCTAAGCTAGGTTGTCACAGATGTAAGCTGTTTATATCAACAGCGTTCAGTAAACTGACGCTAGTTTTATTAGCTTATGCACATAACCTTACAATGGCTTAATGTTACGTATCTAAGTACTAACCGCAGCATATAAAAATTATGTGATGTTGATATTATCAGTATTATGTCTAATACAGAAAATATTATATCTCTATGACCAACTAGAAATGATAACACAAACTTCGAAGTTCCGACGCGATAATGTTTATCGTGTATGACCAAGTTTTTTGTGAAATAAGCTCTATGATTTTAATAGGGTTGCTTATAATAATTTAAATGTATAGGTATGTAATAGTGCAGCGTGCATATTACATACCTATACATTTAAATTATTTTCTGTTTGGCATGGAAAATCCCTCGTAAAGTATTGTAAAATATTGGATTTTTAAACTTTTAATAATGAAATAATGCTAATAAGATTATTAATTATTATAATTTCCCTCTAAGGGAATGATTCAGTTTGATCGTTTTATTTTCCGCTACAAATATCAATCGTATGGTTAAAGTAAACAAACTACGGTATCCTCATTTGAATGATCACGTGCCAGCCCTGGTAGTGGTGGGTGCACACCGAGCGCGCGTTGGTAAACAGTTCGCATCGGTCCGTGTCGCGCGCACGTCGCGCCTCGCTTGTCCGACATTGTGTGAGGTGCGTCCACACTGTTGTCTCCGCTGTGCCAGCAGCCGCGCCACCACAATGCGCAGGAACTGTGCGGTTTGCACCCAATGAACCACCGTACCATTGTGCTTGTTTTGTGGAATCACTACGTGCTTTTGTCAAGTGTTACACGTCGTCGTGGTTTTGTTCAGTGACCATTTTCCAACAGTTTGTAGGTCAGCTATAGCTGTATGGTACTACTACTAGTGTACTCTTAACTTAATTTTAAGTCAATGATTTATCGAATGACTACATGCAACTTTGACTGAATCAGTCAAGTTTACTCAACTTACGTAACTGCGATAAGAAATTCGAAACCAAACTGAACTTTACGCAGGTAATGTTTTCGAAAGAGTCTGACAGATCGTCTTGCATTTCTTGCAAATAAATCTTCATCTTCCATAAAAAATGTCAGGTTTCATAAATTATAAGGTCAACCGATAAGTTGGCAGTGGCCCTGTAGAGCAGTGTTCTGTAATAAATCAATTAATCACTTAGTATATTGATTGCCTTCAGTGGCCCAGGCATCATATCACACGCCGGTGGGTCGCACAGTGTAAGAGGAGCCTAAATATAGCTGGCCAGAGTGTGGCGGTCACAGCAGTCACCCTTTGCGGTGATATCTACATACATAGACGCTACACGTTTAATTAGCGTGTCAGCGTTTTATTTATGGTACAATTTGTATCTTTCTGTGACAGATCTTGTCATCTGTTTTGCATGGAGACAGGTTGTACTAAAACAATTGAGAAGCACTGGCACGGTTGATTTAAACACAACCAACAACGGTGCCGTTAACTTACCTGCTCTGCTCTTACCTTTAAAAATTTTTTGAAGCAAGTTTTATACGTCGTCGGACTTCTTGTAACTTTCGTCTGTTTACTCTTTTGGGCAGTTTTGGGGCTATATTATGTAATCAATTCACTTCAGTTTGTTTTTAACTTTACGCCTCATCGTTAGATTACATTTAATGTTCTTTGATTGCTGGTTATGATAGTTAGAAATGTAAAACTACCATTTTGTATAGGAAACGATTTAACTAATCGAGTTTCAAATATTAAAGATATTTGGTAAAACTCCTGATCATGTAGCGTGACTGAGCGCTGACACTTCGTGCTTCGATTGCTATCAATGAAGAAAAGTTTAGATACACACGAACGACTTGGTATCCATTATTTTTAACAAAAGCATTCGTATTAAAGCATTTTCACGTAATACCAACTGACATTTTGATAAAAAATATCTTGTGACAACTTTTGTTTTCTCTATTGATCGATTGCTCGAAATGCAGAGTTAATATTGGCGAATATTTGAACGGTGATTATAAAAAGTATAGAAGCATCTGTCGCCATGTCGTGCCGGGTGTTCTAAAATCACGCTTGCACATGTCGTGTGTTGTGGCTGATCGTACAACGTCTTGGGGGCCCGTATCCCGCTACCTGCCTCTCTCCACGCATTATTCTCTTCCCTCCTCGTGGTAATAATGGACATTCTTACTCTGTTTTGTTTTACGAACAACAATAACACGTTGTTTTGTTCTCAAGTACGCCATCGTAGCTGCACTTGATTACAATCTTGATTAGTAGAATGTTAAGTTCAGCTTGCACCGTCGTCGTCGGGCTATTTATAGTACATATATATTACTACTCGCTTACTTAATAAAGCACAGCTCCTTTTGAGTAATCAACGCAATTACATACCTACTGCAAATCAAATGCGTGTGTTGTCATGCGGCTGCAGGAGGTTGCAAACATTGACGGAATATAAAGTTATGTGTTCGCGATACAGGCATACAGGTAAATGATTCATAATAGTCCAATGGGCTGTTTTGTCAATCGCACCACGTCTTTTACCCACACCGTGCATCAGTGTTGAATGTAAAGAGAATCCGATTCGGGCCTGTACATATGTGATGGAATTTTAATCGCTGTTTTCATAATAGAAATTTATTTTGGGGACCGCTGTTTGTCAAAAAAATATTTTAGGAAGCCCGCTTACAAACAAAATTCCGTAATTCACCACTCGACCATTCCGGAATCCTCAAATGTTTTGTACGGAAGATAAAAGCTGCGGTCCACATTAATTTCTTTGAGCAAACCGAACACGTAATACGGAATGTTTTGAAAAAATGAATAGTGTTTTTAACTGAAGAGTCCCCTAGCGTATCGTCACCAGCTTACAAATGGCGGTCGTGGTCTCCGGTGACAGATAAGTGCGTGCTTATCGTCACTGAACCGAATTCCCCGAGAAGCTGATAACATGCCGTGAGAACACGCATTCGGGGGATAATCCTGGATTTTTGGGGAACATTTAAGGCCAATAAATATAACTCATGTTGATTACGATAGAAGCTTTCCTTAGATTTAAGGGCGTGCGTTACAATGTCAAGTTGTATGAGGTTTTATTACGATCTAAACGTTTTGTCGTTATTTTGGTCCTATCACATATCTACTTATTTAAATAAGCCGATAACGAAACGTTATTATCGTAGGGTTATCTCGACACATGCTAGAATGCTACAACTATTTCATATGGTTTGAAAGTAGGGGGATTTTAACTTACATGGAAGTCATTGCACTAAGCTTGATGTCTAATGAAGCTTACGCTGTTGGTAAGCCGAGCTTGGTAATCATGGTCAGTGAAATTACCTACATCTGATTACTCACGCAGAATAGAGCTGCAGTGTTAAGGACAGGACAGACGAAATCCATACTAATATTATAAATGCGAAAGTGTGTCTGTCTGACTGTCTGTTACCTCTTCACGCTTAAACCGCTGAACCGATTTAGATGAAATTTGGTATAGAGGTAGTTTGAGTCCCGGGAAAGGACATAGGATATTTTTTATCCCGATATTCCCTCGGGATCGACACGAATGCGGGTGGAAACGCGGGGTGTTGCTAGTAACAAAATAGAGATATTTGGAAAGGAAAGAGGAAAGACCGCTCATGCAGTGGGGAAGAAGATATACTTATAAAAAACAAGTGCGATCGTTAAGCTCATACAAGCACTGGTATCTTGAATTCTTGATATTTTTCCTTTAAAAGTTTGGCAACAAACGGTAGGTGCTTATTGTAAATTTTGCGCAGTGAGCAGTTGACTTAGTGGTCAGTTGTCAGATAGGATCGCGGTCATTCGCCTGAAGTTCCGGCACCTGCGCATTCGCCGGATATTGACGCACACTCATGGTGTCACTCATGCCACTATTCACCAATATCATGGCATTATCCTTGAATTATTAGGTTTTTAGGGCTATGAATAGAATACTAATAGGAAAAATTATATATTAGTCATCAACATAAAAATATATTTGAGTTTAGAAATATACATATGTATATTTAATCCGAATTGAGAACTTCTCCTTTTTTGAAGTTGGTTAATTAACTTAAAATTAAATTTAAATCAAATCAAAATCAAATTACTTAAATTACAATTAATTCAAAATTAAAATCAGACAGGCGGGACAATTGCGTAACACATTATCAATCAGAATCGGTTTTTCGAACTTATGAAGCAATCAATGGATTAGCAATTTGCTTCAAAATGATTCAGATTCCGATTGATAGTGTGTAAAGGCTCGTACACACAGGCGCGACGCGACACGCGACACAAAGGCACCGCAAGTCGCGCAACGAGCGGTGCCTTTGTGTCGCGCGCGATTCGCGTCGCGCGTCGCTCCTGTTTGCAGGAGCCTTTACGCGGTTAGGGTGTATGTGGAATTGTAGTACAAAGCACAACAGTGTTTTGCCTCGCAATTAAACCTTAATCAATCTTGCGTTTGTATGGTTTTCTAAGGGCTGATTTTTCCATTGCCAGATAACTTTTATTCGAGGAATAAAATTGACGTTTGACAGTTTTTGTATGAAATAACCGTCAAAATTTCAAAATGATTCCTCGAATAAATGTATCAGATAATTGAAAAATCAGCCCCTTGTTAACAAGATGACTGCAAACAGTTTTAGACTTTACAAATAGAAAGTCGACTTTTATTTCCGTTAGCATTTGATTTATGTGCAATAAAATGATGTGAATCGAGAACATATCGAAACGTTGGAGTCCGTTGATAAATATTGATAGTACCCTTAACGCTGATGTCTACTGACATCAGCCGGTCGAGGGAAAGTGTCGAGTACTTTATATTCGCTTTCCAAAGTGATTTGCTACTGAACTGCAACTGAGTACATACCTACTCAAATGTCATGTTTTCTAAACGCCTTTAATTCGCCGACATGTAATTATACTGTATTGCCAACTTACCGTAAACCATTGTTAACTTCTTGCACGTTTACAAGTCGATATTTGGTAGTTTACTACGTAGGGCCTATTTTACAACGATTGAGCAAGCAGGAAACGTGCAGTGTCTTATAGACATTTCATATACACGTTTAGCGATAGTCACGAATTCAATCTTGTTTGGGAACGCTCTATAATGAGAGTAATTCTTGTAATTACGTGGGAAACATGGAAATAATCTACATAAAATTATAATACATACATTGTATTCTTTCAGAGGTTTTACGGCATACTTTGTTCTTGTAACAGTTATACAAGAGCTTTCACTTTTATGAAAATTTCGAATGCACTTAAAGCCTATTACGTGAAGGTACACATATATAAACAAGATTTCTTTAATTTTATTAAGTTAGCGAATGAATTGTAAATGTGGAGAAATCTCACATTGTATGGGCGTGAGTTCTTGTAACTCACTAAGGTCTGTCAATTACGGGACTGGAGTCGCACTTTATGACCGCATGTGGAACTTGTCGGACTACTTAACCGTGTGCCACTTTAAGTGAAATTCTTTGACTTACCGAAATCTGTGAAAACGCTGACAGCTTGCAATATTGCAACTATACATGAAGAATTTAGAAAAATGTGATAAATATTATGTTTTTTAAAACAAGCAGTAGACGAGACTTACAAGCTAAACAACTCTAATCGGGTTCTTGGCGCAGTTTTAAAGGCAACTAAGTGTAATAATATCTATCTTAATTATGTCCTGCGGGCATTCCGTTAAAGTAATGTTACTAGATACGAACTCCTGTAATCATCACGCTGCTGCCAGCAGATTGCAGAATGGTTTCATCCGAGTTATGTTTAGAACATAAACACGAATATGCTGCGCTGGCGCAATCTTGAGTCTTGAGTTGCAGTAGATAATAATATTTGAAATGCCAGTCATAAATCTCAGAAACTGCATTCACACGTATGTACATGAGCATTGAATATCATTTAATATAACCCTATGTTTAATTTTCCCATAAAAGAAAAACAAAATATTGGAGGAAAAAAAATGAATATACAATAATCACATCCCAGGCTCCTTTTGATTAATTCTCATGATTGTGTCGGAATTCTTTTATAAATAATCTCTTAGATAATTCCAATCATCCGTAGGTATTAGCAGAAATATGTTCAGAATTTCCATCCGCATAACATGATTCACGTAGATCAATTGTAGATACCAAAATCTGAAACATCTGAAGGGATGTGAATGTTTTTTCAAATAAATTACTACTTATAGCCAACGTAACACCGGAACCATTTGAAGCCTAAACTAATCCTAACATAATTGCAGAGCTCGTCCTGTCAGAGGAAATCTTGATAAATGTACACTTTACGCTTTGTACAACATGATTGCTTGTTTATTTTAAAATTCTGAACGCGCTGTATCCTCTGTCATTAGTACATTGCTCTGTAACTAAGCTTGGTTTAGTTCTACGAAACCATCCTGATGGAACATTATGCGAATCGACAATGATTCTGGTTTATGATGCTAGATTGCTACAATGTAAACTCTATTCGTGTACAATTAGGCTTAGCAGTGATATAAGGTTGTTCGTGAATCTGGGCTGTGCAACTGCATTTCATTGTCTTAACTTGCGTTTATACGTACATATACTTTGTTAGATTCTTTCAATGCGTTGAGTTTAAATAGGATGAAGTGGGACTTCCTAATTTCTTATTGTGTTGTTACATCAGTAACGTTCTCATTAATAGACTCATTTGTTATATCCGCTAGCTCGTCTTGTGACACTTTCTTAATTGTTGCAGTCTACTTTGTTAATATGGACAGTACTGTACCATTCTGCGTTTTGTGGGAGTCGTTTATAGCAGTCGAGTCTATCTCATTGAGCTATTTATCCAGCGTAAGGCCGTCTAAATTGAGAGGCGCGATGCGACATACGAATGTTCCAATATCATTGCAAAGGCAGATACAGTTTCATCGATTCCGGGAGCAGCCGATCGGGATCAACGCTGGCGTTCGTCCAAACAACAGTTTATAGCTGACACTGTTTACCGAGCCGTGCCGTCACCTAAATAATTATGTTCCCGGCTTTACAAGCTTTTATCCGAACCGAAACGCGTTGTTCGACTCGTGCCGGATGCGGAAATGCTAACTGCAATCAGCGTAGAAATGGTGTTGGTGTGCGATACATTTCTAATCGGAAATGTGTGTCATCCATCATGGCTGATTTTTGTTTTCGTTTTACATTGTAAATGTTATGTTACGTAGCTATGTTTATCTTGTCACATTTATTGTATAGCAAGTGTCATGATTGTCTGCAATTATTTAGAACATCGTATGACTTCATCTTTCCTTCGTCTTTAATCCATTGGACAATATTGCATAGAAAATGAGGAATTTGAAAATGAGGAAACTTCTGTAGGGAGGTGGGCTGGTTAGATTAAAAACCGACGGCCGCTATAGGCACAAAGCAAACCCTCTAAAATAAAAGTATTTCAAATTAGAGATCATATCGTCGTTCGTCAAACATTTTCAAACATCAAAGATATAGTGTTTATGTAAAATTTTCCCCCTAGCATTATGAATGATCTCATTATTAAATGTATGTCAGTGTAAACACATAGATACAGTAGTTGGGTAGGTATGTAATGCAACGGTAATGCGTCGTCGGCGTTCGGCGTGCGTGCTTAATCTCTTCCATTGAGCATTTGTAAGGTGGCTGCATTCTTTTTACCCTACTACCCTGATTGACTCGTCTAGCGTATACTTATGGATGTTGGAGTAACGCGTTATAATATTTCGATGTTATGCATTTAAATAGCTGTTCTTAGAACGACTGAACATTTTGTTTAAAGTTGTTGGTGTTATTCTATGATCTTGTTTCTTAATTTTGTTTCTTGGTCCTATTACTTAATTCAATACTAATTCCGCTGCAACGCATTCGTTTTTCACACTCGTTTAATTTATTTACACGATTATTGTGTATTTGTGTCTGGAACGCATCAGTTTCACTTACATTAGCTGAAGTATTTACGCATGCAGTTATTCAGTACATTTGCACGGCTGCGTCGGCCGTTTGTCTGCGCACACGCACACTCCCTCGGCATTCTATTGGCACACTTCTCTCCAACGAAAGTTTGTTATTTATTCCACTTTTTGCGCTTTCCTTGCAACTGGCTTCTTCATTGATCCAATGTTATATTAAACAGTTTGATTTAATAATTGATTTGATGCCACGCGCCATGTATTTCGCTCCGTGTTAGGCACTTATCAAATTCTTAAAGATTGAACATTTCGTGATTCATGCCTTATTTACAGTAACGGGGTTATGGAGCAACGTTCCTATTTTTGTTTACATTCCGCAACTTATTGTCATGGGTACATTTTTGTATTCGTGCTCCTTATTCATTAGCTGCGATTCTATTTAATTAAATGCTATTTACAATATAATTGCTACGTTAAAGGTATCGCAAATAACCGTCATGGTCATTTAAAAGGTGTATTCATCCATACAATAATAGCTTTGTGTTTAACAAGAGGATGTTTACTTGTATTATGGACAAATTGCGATCCTTTTCGAGCTGTCATTGAATATAGAAGGGCTTGATTGGTTGCGCAAGAGTCGCCGGCGTGCCAAGTTCAGCCGCCCACCTCCGCCCAAACAAGCGCCTACGCAGCATCGGTAAACTGGTCTTAGCATCCATTAGGATTTGTGATTGTAATGATCAACAACAGATAAGTGTTAATGTTAGACAATTGTACGCCTATTGCTAATATGGAGCCGACAGACAGACAGACAATATACAAAAGTTGGGTCGGTAAACAAGATCTCAAAAGCAAGACTCGTAAGAATGACATTGAGAATGAAAAAGTAAGACAAACGAAATCGAATGATTTTATTTTGTGACTCAATCGTCGTCACATTTGTCCTATTGGGAAAATTCGCTGATGACACACCTTTATAGATTATGCAAGTTTTAATAGGTACTTAATTATCAAATTGGCGAATGTGTCTTCCTGCACGTAGTACACATCTATTCCTTCCTTATGCTGCAAGTTATACCATTTTTCTTCATGCACTAAAGCTACTATCAGAACCTTTGCCCGCCATTCTCAAAGCTACTTGGGCATCCTGCGTCCAATGATGAATGTTACCGTTTATTTTTATCGAGTGCATCGCACATGTACCTCATACGACACTTTATTTATTCTTTAATTAAAACGGTTTACAACCAATTACAGAAATTAAAGACAGTTTACACATACACATAATACATTCAATATAATCCCTCTCACAGTACTTCTGACATGCCGACAAAATCTTCGTCCATTCGTCCGCAAACAGATCGTTTGTTGGATTAGAGTCCAAGAAATCATTAAGTGCGGCCAGAGTAGGTACGTGGTACTGGAGGCTTAGCACGCGCAACTGTGCGACATGGAGGCACAGCAAACAGCCTGTGCTTTCTGCCGCGGCAGTAGTTGTCTGGCACAAAGAAGCGAGCCAGAACAGTATGTAGATCAGGCGCGTCAATAGTGCCACGGAGCGTTTTGATATCGCGTGTCCGTGAACCAGCGAGACAAGATGTATAGCAGCGTAAGCGTATAATATTGTTCTGTACTCAAGGCCGTCGTCTTGAGCCACTAACATACCTTCAGTTTCAAGTGTTGCCATGGGAAAAATTCACTTTTTACTTTTTATGCGCATACTGATCGAGGAATTAAAATAAATGCAGTGTAACAGCTGCTTATTATCTTGTGCGTGTTGTAAACGACTGGGAAACGTTACTGGATTTGCGCTCTGTCACGGTTTCCAGTAGTTCCAATTGATATCTTTGAATTCTAATTGCGCGAGATTTCTGGTGGTAAAGCCGAAGTTGTAGGCGGTATTATAGTGTTCGCTGGAGCGTTTCTGACCTTGTGAAGTGGAACTAACTTTGTTGTTCAAATGGCGGAACACTTTGACGAAGTGTTGATATTTAGCTGAATTTATGAGTTAATCCTTCACCCCTCCTCCTAACCGATTTGGATTTGACCGCGACATGCAATAGTTATAATGAAGTGATAAATATTTTTTGTTCACAATTAGAAACCCGAAGAGTTAAAGGAAAAAGTAACAAATTCGGAACAGTATTGGTCAACAATTTCTATTTGTTGAGATATTTTAATATTAAAATTGTTTTGGTTGCCACATGGCCAGATTACCAGGGTTTTAAAAGTGGAATACCAGAGTGGTTTTCCTTATACACTACATTTTGTTTATAAAGGAAAACTACAAGTAAGTACGTAACGTCATCAAAAATGCCCAAGTACATAATATGTATGATAGAGTTGGTTAGTCGTCTTTAGGAGAAATGCTTCTGTCTGCAAGGAACGACTGACGTAACAATGACAACGGTTTTACGTTTCAGAGGCCGATCATGAGGCACGAGCCCCTAAAAATATAGTATTATTGCTAGTAAATAATAATATGAGCAAATAAAAGTGGGTTAAAAGAGAACCGGTGTGAGACGGTGGGCGTACCACCTGCTGCTACGGGGTTGCCTTGTGAGTTGTGATACAGAATTAACTGCATTGCAGTGTAGTTTTTACTGTTATTTAGCAGTTTAAGGGATAGAGTTGATAAAGACTGCTCGGTTTTGTTTTGGGCTTGATATTGACGAAGATTTGTTTAAATGCCTTGTTTTTGCCCATTTTCACGAACGAGGTATAACTTAGATAGTTCTTATGCATGTATCCACTGATTGTAATAATGTGCCGGCTTTCTGTTGTTTTGCAAAGGATCACCACAAGATAGCTTAGGAATGTTAGCTGAAGAAGCCGAAATTTGAACAAGTTTACATGTACGACGTGGTGGAAGAATAATAATGTTTACGTTCAAAAAACGCTGATAAACTTGGTGTCTACTTGCATTTGATTCATGTTCAACTTATAAAAAGATACGCATGTGTGTATACAGTGTGTATTGTCTTGCTCCTGTGTTCTATGACAGTGTGGAAGCCCTTCTTAAATATGCGGCCGACATTCCAGTCAGTCTCTCTGTTTACCGGTCCTCGTCTAGCGGGCTTAAAATAATTACACAAGTGCGTTGGTGCAACCCACCCTTTAAAGTTCCTTGCTCCCGGGTTACGTTACACCTTGGGCCTGGCTACCTGGCATTTTCTTTCTCTTAAGAGTAAAAGTGTTCCAAACTTTTAACAGGTTTCTCGAGTGGATTTTGTGAGTGGCGACGACTTGACTTTCACTTTCGATTTTATCTACTATACCTACCTAGTATTATTGAACCGGTTTCCAGAAAATTTATCTATTAACGTCATTTTCATTTATTTCTCTTTCATTCAGTTGAGTGTTTCCTCAATCTGTTTAGTACCTATAACAATCTCTGTGTATTTCTGGTCCTTATTCTAGGTACTAATTTTGGTTCTTTGACACCTTTCACCCTTGGCCCTATGATAGTACCTTGAGGTATCCTCGATCTATCTGCGCCATGTTAATTATTAGAGCACGTTCGAATTTTAAACCGTGAATAGTAAATAAACGGCTGGCAGCGGAGGGCATAGGCGTGCGCGCGCGCCTCTCTTGGTTGTCTTCGCGCCTCACCGAGTCGCCGCTTGGTTCAGTGTGTTGCTATCTGTCAATGGAGACAGTCACGCGGCGTTCTGTGCTACTCTATAATTACGTTGTAGTACGAAAGTCGGACGATTCCGTGTGTATGTGGATTAGGCCCATAACCTAACCAGTCTGCGAACGGATCTTGAGTGTTGTGTTGTGTTTGAAGTTTCTGAACACGATTGTGACGTGTACATTTATTTCTGGGTAAATTCTATTTTGGTGGTTATGTTCTTCGTGTGATTAAACAGTATCGTTATTTATTGCATAGCTTCAAAAGTTTAATTAGCATTTATATTAGTATTCGCTCAGCACAGAAAGTTGAAGAAACTACCAATAAGCTAATCGGCGGTGAAAAAAATCAGTGATGAAAATATCGTATCATGGCTAACATACAAGGTTATACACGACTTTGTCGTAAAGAAGCAGAGTTTAGTGCGTAGTTCACCAAGTATGAGACGTTTCGCTATGAATCACTTGTAGAACCGTAACAAATACTTATATGAACAAGTTTTCATAATTTCTTCACTTAGTAGAAACCCAACCATCCACCCCCCCTCACCCCAGACTGCGTAAACGATGAACCAACCTTCAACTTCTGCACTTGCTCCCCATATCTGATTAGCTAAAGACTGCTAAAGACAATAAAAAGACACTGTGGGCTTGTTTTTGCATCCAAAATGTATATGGCTATTCAATACACGAACAAAACACATGTGTCAGACTCATAGGCATAGCACACACGCTCGCCAAACAAAAAAAAAATGTTAACTATTCAATGATTAGCAGACAGTAGCGAGTGGGACAATGACGGCATTGTAGTGTGGCCGACATAATGAGCGAGATTAATAAGTCAGTTCAAGAGTTCACCGCGCATACGCCGCTCTACTTGCTCCAATCGCCATATCCGTCGCAAATCGACCGTTTCCTCCGACCATCTTCGCGTTGACTCGCTATTATAAACATGATTTATACCTGACCCATCATTAGTTAACATGTCAACGATTGTCGCTAGCGGATGCATTTTATTTGCTCCAACACTATTTATAACCGGCTCTATAAGAATGGAGACTTAACAGGTCTCACTTAGAGGATTAACCGACGCTGTTCTTGTGTTATTCATGCGAGACTTGTCATACAGTTTTCTATATTTAACTCCTGAAAATAAAAGATCAGCTGCTCTTATAATCTTATCGCATACTTACGGTTCGAATGGAAATCTCAGAAAAAGGTCAACATCGAATATATTTGAGTTATTGAATCAAAGGTTTCTTTATCTAGATTATGAGTATAACAAGGTTGTCGTTTATGACATACTTAAATAAAATGTATAATTTTAGTGTTGGCATTATTTTTTAACCCGGTTGGCGTTTTCGTGTTGATAATCTGAAAATGATTTAGGTGGCACACGCGATGTTGAGGCCACTGGTCGGAGCCCTGGCGTACTTTATCTTGGGAAAATCTCGGTCTCGTACGGAAAATATTGGCTTCGTGCCAGTCCTCGTCCTCACGCGCGTTTCCATTATTGTACCGTCTCTGTGTTACGGTTACGCTAGGTTTGTTTAACTGCATTATGCCAAATGGATTTATGTTGAGTCTATTTTTGCTTTTAGTAAATTCGTCTATAACGAAGTCATTAACTACTTATACAACAGCTATAACTTTGCGTTTCTACTTCAAGATTCCTATTACGTTTTTGCCATTCTGAATTTCCATTGTTTAATTTTAGTTGAATGGAAACATTTAATGGTATTAAATAATATATCGAGCCGTTGCGGGTGGATTGGCACCTTGAGACGACCTTCGGTACAATGGGAAATTGGTAGCATTGTTTACATCAGGGAGCCCCTTGGCGAGGGCCGGTCGGCGAAAATAGCCACGTGCTCTTATTAATAACAAGCGACTGCTTGAAGCTGTTGTTTATGTAATGTACGAAATAACTGTGAAAGCAGAAGAACACCAATTGTTTCTACATCAAATAAGTACTCATGAAAGTTCACTGCTTGATTCCGCAATTTTCTCGGCAGCCCTATTCAAGTCGTCAACGGCTCCCACGCAGAACTTTCCACTAAGACAATAGGTCGTTGAAGATTTCACTGTTTTTGTCAACGCATCAACTTGGCGCAATCGGGTGTTAATTAAAATTAGTCGTAACAGTCTCTTCCTCGATTCAGGTTTAACATTTTTTTTCACTAATTGTTATGTAAAGACCTCGAGCCCACACACCTAAGTACTGTAATGCGTTCGTGCAAGCTTTGTCATGTATAGTTTTAACTTTTTCACAATCACGTCCGGATTCTTGCGTAAGCATAATCCTGCTGTGAGCGGAATACTCGTATCATTCGATATTCAGTTCCTATATGTTACTGCAAGTTGCATGATAGAGCTTATTCTGCTATTGTATTTTCAATGCTAATTACATTAACAATGATTCCGGGTTATATGATTGTTAATAGTCAGTATTCATTTGGTTCAAATTGTAACATTTGCAATATTTCTTAACGTATAGTTCAGTGGCGTAACTATACCGTTTGGGGCCCGTGGCAAATTCAAGGGATGGGGCCCTCCCTCAATGTAAATGTAAAGAAGCTCAACAAACGTTATTGGTTTTTTGAAGTGAAAACTTCTTTAGCGGCGCTGTGTACTTTTTTTGGAATGGGTAAAAACTTCTAAACTCGCGTCAGGTCACGTGACCCTGATCGAAAATTCGTAAGACGTAAAACGTAAGACGCGCGTTGTTGAGGACAGCGCCATCTATGCACATCGGGAAGAACTACGAGGGCCTCGCGTACTAACTACGTAGTTCATCCAACAACGACGAGATGGCGCTGAACCACGGAACTGACGACGAGCTCCATGCGAGCGGCTTGCTTCTCTTACCACTGCCGCGACCAACACCACGAACTGAAGTCTATCCTGTGTGCTTATTTGTAAATCTGAATAAATTCCTTTCACGAGAAGAATAAACCAGTCACTTTGGTCATCATACCTGATTTGCAAAAAACCCTATAAAAATAAGGAACACACCTTAACACGCGTGTTTTGTTTATAAGACGATTCACAAAATACACTCGTAATTGTTCAAGTTTTCACTTCTGTCGGCACTACCGGAGTGCCAGTGTTTTTTTTTATTAGCACTTCTCCCGCGACTTATTCCGCGTACATTTCATATTTTCCCCTACAAAATTTAACACCTGACTGCTTCTGTCCTTATGTTAGGATCCTCCTGTGCTTATAGCCCTCTCGGGCCGGGGGCCTCTTCTGGCTGGGGGCCCGTGGCATTTTGCCCCAATGCCACTCTATAGTTACGCCACTGGTATAGTTGCAAATGATTTATTAATAACTCTGTCAACTCAGATTTTTTGAAATTATGATTTATGTGGAACATCACGTACCTAGTAATTAAACTGTAATCCATTACATTATTCACTAGATTCATTATTTCGTAAATCATAACGTTCGTCTAATGAAAAGTTGATTATCAAGAAATCATTGGTTTTTAATACAAGCCTATGATTTCTTGACAATTTAACAAAGTTATGGTTAATTTATGAATTCGTTCCGTCATTACCATTGTTTAAGTAATGGTCAGGGCTTCTAGTATTGAGGAAATATCGGATTGCGCTGTTTTTGCGGGTGATGCTGTTGTACGAAAAGTGTGTATTGTATTTTTAGTTAACGATGAGGCGGTCGTACTAAAAAGGTTACGACACTAAAAACTGAAACATCACACACTCGACAGTCGCAGGCATACGTGAATAGGTCCACGGCGCCACAAAGATGTGCTCCTTTGTTCGTCTGCCATTCATTAGCCGAATGTGGCATGGTCCCCATTCTTGGGGAGTGCGTTGAACTGTCATGTTTCCTGCGTGTCCGCATGTAACGTGTTTTACGGGTTGACGCGCGTTTTGGTACGTTTCGATGTTGCAATCACTCACCATGCCGAGATTCAACAAATTGAGATAAAGAGATTTCTTTTTACCCTTTTTATCTTTATGCATACTACTTGGAACTGAGATAGTTATTATTTACGCGTTCCGAAAATAAAATGATGGTTTATTCAGTAGTGTTGTGAACTGAAAATAACGCATGTCGAATGCTTTAGTGATGGCGTGAACATTATTTGTGTAGGCTCGTCTAACCGTGACTGTCGTGATGTAAAGAGCCCAAATCGTAGGCAAATAATATTTAGTGAACAGACGTGAAATCATTCGTAATATTTATTTAGTTCCCAATGTTCCCTTTGCGATACCGGTGGCCAAGATGCAGTTATTTTTTTTGGTGACACCAAGCATTCTCACCAGTTATTGTAGCATCACTAGCCTTATCGAGAAATAAAATATTACTATAATTTTAAATGCTGTTTATTTGCATGTAGATCATTCGAGCAGTCGCTCTTCACCTCAAATGGTCTGTAATCGTGAGGATTCAATGATCTATCATTGAATCCTTACGATTACAGAGTCCTTCGCGATAACGAATGATAAGGAAACGAAAATGTGAAATAAACAGTGTTATCTAGTAAGGTGTGCAGTTTACACGGAACATTCAACGATAAATCGACCAATCGGAAGAACCCTGAAGATATACAGAAAGTGACGTAATATTCGAAATCAATTAATCAGTGGAAGGTTAAATGTGTTAAGAAAAGTGCAAAAATACAGTGAATGAAAAATAGCGAGCAGTTGCTTGTTTTTAACGTGGTGTAGTTCAAAACTAGTGCGGGTTTGGGACATGAGTGACGATGAGTACAGAGAGGCGCCTGTCCCGGAGTTTCCACTCCTGCTTGAAGGGTTCCTCCACAGAGGAGGCGGCAGATGATGAGGAAAGCTGCTATCACTCCCTTGGAGGAAGGCACTCTTTGAACAGGACACAGCCACAAGTTTATGTGGAGGATTTGACCAACATATCCTTAGCGGATTTCGAAGCACAGGATGAAAATGGTATGTACTGCAAATTACAATACATTCTGTAGAAACAGTTGCTACATAGGCCTAACAACCCTAGCAACCCTAGCAAACCACGTTAGCAATATTTTTGTAGATTTATTCCGGTCGGATCCCCTGATCGTCGGCCCCTTGTTTAAAATTCCTTGAAAAATCGTGACACATAATTATTACAGTTTTAGGGTTATTGTTAAACCTGAAGAGTCACCATTTAATTTACTTTGTCACATATAATTAACGACTCATTTGTTATTACTAATCAATTATCGAAACGTAATTTATGCATCGGCCGTAACCGTAAATTCGAATTGCCTACTATCAACAAGTTAACATTACACAAACGAATAACATTTTAGTAACACGTGCTTGACGTCTTGAAGTAATTATCATGCCTTTTATTCTGGTTATAAAATTATTAACATTGCTGTTAACATTCCGGGGTTTTATACTTTACTCTTAGCTATTGTGATTATCTTTATTTAATTAAATTTTCTTATAATGAGAATAGGCAGTTGTTAGAAGCCAAGCAAACCTAGTCCTTTTGGACTCTTCCATTCTTGTTGGATATAGTTGCATATTCCTTTGATAAGTGTCTGCATTTTGCATGAATATAATTTAATTTTCCAATATGTCTTGTTTGTCACTATAATGAATGTCTCCTAACATTGATATGATCATACTTATAGCAAAGGATATTCCTACCTATGGCAACTGGGACGTGCCTAATGTGCTCACTGACCCACAAAGGGAAAGGAGGGGAGGGATCTGACATAAAGAATTTATTAATTAACGGACTCATTATTCGGTGTTGTGAACCCATCATTATATTTTTAATTCCGTCGACTATATTTTTATAGACTGCCGTCATATTAATAATCACCGGTGTTTATGTTTCTCCCTGTCGTATTAAATGGGATGATGTTTGGCTTCTCTCGGGAGATTTGAATCTGTTCAGTAGTTCTCTATTTAGTTTAACAAACGAATCATCCTATTTGTTTCTTTTATTTTTGTTAGGTGAGCTGGCGATCTGTTTTCCGGATGTGTTTATAGTTTTAATAAGTTTTAGATAGACGTGTTGTAATTTTAATAGCTTGATAAATATACAGTTAACATCAAAAGTAATGAAAACTGTACAATAACAAATTATTTAAAAAAGGAATATGTATATGTTGATACTTTGATGAAAACTGTTCACAGAAAAACCTATTTCCATGTTCATCTAAGTACTAGGTATTAACTTATATTAATCTTTAAGCATGTAATTTATTAATTCCTGAACAACTCAAACTGGTTTGTATTGTCGCTGACACGCTTGTCAGCAGGTGAAGAGTATTAATATCACTAATCATAGCATAGATACTGCAACTAATTTGTAGCTTCTGCAATTCTGCTTATCCTTCCTCAGGCGTTACGATATTATGATGTTCCTAGATGACGGGTAGTCTGTTTATAACCCTAGCAGTTTACTGTGTATGTATTAATAAATAAATGATCTTGTATAACCATAGAACTAAAATAATAAAACTACGTACATCATAGTGAGATGAGAGTATAATTATTTTTTAAACGAGCTCTCCTTCATTAAAACCAGTATTTTTAACCGGTCCTTTTAAAGTAAGTTGTAATATTACATAAGCTTACTACAATCTGTTATTATGTAAATCGTACGTCCTTTTTATGGTAAATGTATTTTAAGTGGTACTGTCGTATATGCCTATGGTAATATGGCTATGTGTCAGGCGTATTAGGAAGGACAAGCTACAGGAAAGTTAGTTGAGATAGTATGGACATGTTAGGAGAAGACCAATGGGCTAGATATTAAATGCATACGGATATTAAAATGTCTAGTGTCAACAAATCAGAGATCTATCTAAAATTAAGTGGGGATATGCTCATGTTCAGCAATGGTCTACTAAAGGTTGATTTGATTCTTCTACTTTGTGTCGCTGCAACGACTGTATTTTAGATCTTGTTAGCCCAAAACATCGCAACTTCCACGGCGTCGTTGGTGGCAGCGCAGAGGTCACTTTGACTGCATGTTTTGGAACACAGAGGGCAGGATAGGAGGTCGAGCATGGTTTGCGACATATAGCTCCACAACCACACCCTACTGCCGTTCCTCCCAGGTAGCCGTTACACCTTACAGGGAAATGCTCTTTTGGTAGCAAATGGTAAGGGAAGTTGATTCCTCTTGAGTCTCACCACTATTAGCCAGTAAGAAAGTGTTAGCGAAACGGACTGCCCAGGACACGCCAAACGTACCTACATTAAAGTGTAGAGGTTATTTCACGCATTTTTGCTAATGGTTGATGACAGGTGACAGGTGTCCAATGTCGTCTTACAATGTCACGGATGCTTGTATACATATTTATACTGGGTGGCAGGGAATTCAGCACATGAATCTAGACCTGCGTAGAATTTTTCTCGTCGGTTATCACAGTAAAATCAGCTGTTTCATTGAAAAGTGCAATACCTACGCGGTCAAAATGTATGGAACAGCAAAGTTTTTTTTAATAACTGACGAACAACAACAACAACAAACAACAACAACAAACAATTCAACAACAACAACGAACAATTTCAAGTCAGGGCAGGGTGGTTCAGATTCATGTACTGAATCCATGGTAACAGGTTGCGCGTCGATGTCCCGCCACCCTGTATATGTAGTGGAGAAGAATCGGGAAAAGAAATTGGTAGGTAGGTAATTGTAACCTACCTATTTGTTTTATAAAGGCCTCAATACCATGTGTGACAATTTATTATTGAAGTGAAAACTTTTTTAGGCGCGTTGGGCATTTTTTGAGATGGAAAAAAAGCCATTGAATTCGCGGCACTGTTACCGGAACGACACCTCTGTTTTAAGTTTTAGCCATTATAAAGACATCAACGCGTGGTACATTTTCTTTGGGAAGAATGAACTTCAAACATATTCATAAAATTACTATGCTTTTTCAAGTTTTTATTTTTGTCGGCACTCCTGAAGTGCCACTGTTTTTTTATTATGTATTATAAGCCTGTATTGTCCCACTGCAGGGCAAAAGCCTCCCTTCCCTCTTTCCACTTTTCCCGGTCTACTGCGATTGTGGGCCAATCCTTTAAGAAGGAGTCCAGCTCATGCCGCCATCTCTTTCTGGGCCTGCCGCGCAGTCGTTTTTTTTTCCCGACATATATCAGTTGAAAACAGACAGACAGTCCCATATGCCCATAGGCCTTAACACATAGGTACAGGTAAATGTATGTGGCATATAAGGAAGGTATTATGTACATTTACGGCATAACACAGGCGGGTGATCTAACTGTCAGACTGACCACTAACCGCAAGTTGTGAATGTTATAAGTAAAACCGTGTCTAACTTTGTACGTGTGTAATTTAACTCTGATAGGAATAACACTGTTGATGCAATTGACTTCGAATGTGTGTATGTAGGGATTAAGAGGAATATGATAAAGGTTCATTTATACATATACACAGTAGATATTTTGTGAAGAGTCTTAAACTAACAAGGTACTGAAAGTTAGTTTAGTAAGTATCATGTTTAAGGTTTTCAAACCAATACACCAGCGGTGCAATTTTGTAGAAATCTCACCGTGAAAACTTAGGTGATGGGAGCGTGGAATGAGCTGTCAATAGTGTCAATTCCTAGCAAAAACAAACTCACTTCACCTAAGTTTTCACGGTGAGATTTTTACAGAATCGATCGGCTGAAGCGTTTTAGGGAAATGTTTGAGAACTTATCTAATGTTTCTTCTTTCATGCATTTAATACGAAGGCTACATGAAAATACCTGCGGGGTAATTACCTAGCACATTAATAGTAGGAATGCTTTCATTTTGATAGTTCAACAACATTAATTGAGTTATTTACGTTATTGAGCAGACATATTTTTCGAACATTTTATAGCAATGGATTAGCAGTATCCTTCAAAATTATTCAGATTGTGATTGACAGTATGTTACGTATTCAGATTGCTGAAGAGTTTTTGAAAATACTTGAGAAGTTATCTACTAATAAGGCATATGCATGAATTACCTGACGAAACATGGCATGATGTACGGACGCCAGCACATCAAGCTACCCGAAACTGTCAAATTTTCGCAATCAACTTTGAACCTTATGCTTTAGTGATAAAGTTGAAAATCTATTAAAGAAATCTGACAGATTGTAGTAACTTGATGTGCTGGCGTGTCTGTACAAGAGAATCATACAATATCAATGAATACTGTCTCTAAATTCATAAAGATCGACGACATTTATTGAAGGTGTTAACATAATAATCAACGCTAACATTTTTAGGTACGAACATTATTCGCTAAAAAATTCAAGGTGATAATATCAATGATACGATCTTGACATTGATTCACAGTAATATTCGCGTGTTCGCTAACTATGACTCACTATACCACCGGATAGGTATGTTACGTCTGCCTCCTTACATGATCGTGGGTAGTCTAACGTATTATGTACTTACCGCCGATTCATAGCATCTGACTTGATTTTCAATTTAACTCCATGAAAATAGAGGTCAAATTCCTATGCAAGTACGTTGATATCATCTGTATTATAGGAAGTGTTGATAGGTCCATCCATGTGGTCGTTGTTTTCCTTATGTAGTTTTATCTTATCTTGTATTACATACAGTTTTTCTCATTGTGTTCATAACAAGTGTGCTTTATCTTTTATCTCTTTAATCTTTTATCTCTTGACTTTGAACAAATAATTGTGAGCTTACCTGCATATAGAGACTCAAGAATCACATTTATATGTATTATAAAGGCGAAAGTTTGTGAGTGTGTGGGTGTGTGTGTATGTGTGTGTGTTTACATGTTTGTTACTTCTTCACGCTCAAACGGTCCGGTTGGACCAATTTTCATAAAATTTTGTATAGAGGTAGCTGACACCCTGGATTAACATATCGACTACTTTTATCCCGATATTCCCACGGGATCGACATTTACACGGATGAGACCGCGTGGCGCAGCTAGTTCACTATAAATTAAATATTCATCTACCTACTGGAGTACTTGAGATGTGGTTGAAATCACCGATTTATTTAGCAATAACTGACTTATAATGTGTGAACACCGCTTCTAAATACATAAACACGAATCTTAGTATTCTCAAACGTTAGCAACCGGATCTCTACGAAATGCATTTTCACAGAGCTTTAATAGTAGCTGGCATATTTTAATATATTCTAAGCACGTCATAATAAAACAAAAAAGTCACGTGTTTACGTTTAGCCCACGTCAAAGTTTGAAGTTAAATCGTGTTGCGCGAGCGCCGCACCTGTGCTTGCTATGTGCGCGCGCAAACGCCGCACATCCGCTTCCTGTGTTCCTACCTTTACAACCCTTGACTGTACCAGTCACGGCTTCCGCCCCAAATTTTAATAATATCAAGGTTAAATAAACAATGAGTTTATATCAAAGGGATGAGCTTGAAGGGTTAACTAATGTATTTTTTAATCATACGATCTGCTGACTTTGTAATATTATAGGACATGGATATTATATCTCATGTTCTCATGTCTACTTGGTCATGCGTCTCGGAGTCGGTTAAACACGAATAAAAATTGGTGCCTTGGGATATGAATTAAATTCACATAAACCTTATTGTAACTTGTTTTACATTAGCAATTTAAGTGGGCCTCGCAAGACGGTTATAATCTACATCGCACTTACATGAATACAACTGTGGCCTACCTTTTATCGTAGGAAAATCGTGTTCAATTCCCACAGAATAATATTTCAACACACAAAAAGCGGCCCCGCTACTTGTCTGAATGAAGTCACGTAGAATCAAGATATTTCGTTAATTATTAGCATCCGCCGAGTGCGTCGACATCGATATTGTCAATCCTGTATTATCTCAGACGTCTTGTTGCGGGGGCTGGTTTTTGTGAGACGACCATCACTAAAGGAAGCCGAGGCCCGAGGTACTTGTAACTTTGTGAGCCAAGAGCCAATATACCGGTGTAACCCTTTGTCGTGTGACTACTTATATACGCATGACTTTTAGAAGCCAGGAAATAGGTGCACGTGCTAATTGTCATCACAAACAGCTGTACCACGAATACCTCAGGTTTACTTTCTCAGCTACAGACTTACAAACATTCTTTATCTCATTACGGTGCATCACGATAAGGTTCGGAGTAGAGTCTCGTCTCAGCTCGGCGTGCCTTGTTCAATTATAAAGTAATTAAAACGTTCGTTTCGCTCAAGCGCGTTCGGTGAAGACGCGCATGAGATCACTCGTGAGCTCATCAAAATATCACAATTATCATACTTATCGACGTTCATCTATGTCATTATCATAACATTGAACATATTAGATCCCAAACTATACCAATAATAAGCTGTACACATAGAACTCAAAGTATTACGTAAGAAATGCGTTATGTACTTGTCAAAGCCATAAACCTATTGACTTACATGTCAATAGTGCGAATTAACAGTATGTACCAGTACAAGTATATGCTAGTCGATTGTTGGCTGGTACTTTACTAACCTGCTTTCCCTAGTTTCTGCTTACTCAATTATTCTTTGCAGTAATTGTTCTACCATACAGGTGACAGTGACAACAGCTAACGTACCTACTCCATGTAGGAAATTACTGTACGAAAATCATAGTTTTCGCATCTTTGTACGAAAAATATATTATTATGTAGCTACACTGCTTCGAATTATCAATATAAGCACATTTAATTTCTCTAAATAGATATGGCCATATTTGTCGGCCAAATAAGATAACAATAAAAAAATAACCATTACCCAATTTGTTTAGCAAAAATTGTGAAAGAAAGATGTCTAAATATTCTTTGTGTGAGTAAAACACAAGTTTGCCGTTGGTCAGAAATGTTTTGATTTGTCCCGTGCATTGCACTCTAGTCTTCTATTTATATCTCCTTCTTGGCAAGCCGCTAGTTTTTGATATGAGCAGCGCTTGTCAAACCTCATTCATAAAAGAACATTATTTTAATAATTGGGCTAGTTTTTGCAGATTGATTTATATTTCTAGCGTACACACGTGCAATTTGATTTTAAATGTGTTTTTATGCGATGTTTGAATGCATGTTTTGTAAGCTCTATACTATCAGTCTGTCTGTCTTGTTGTGTTGTGTTTGTTCTATGTTTGTCAACATGATGGTGTAAGCTGTTTTAAAAGTTTTAGGCACGCAAATGAAGCTTGCTTGCTAGTAGCATCCTAACAGCGTAACACTATCAATTACAATCTGAATCATTTTGAAGGATATTGCTAAACTATTGCTCCATTTGTTCGAAAAAATTGTCTCTTCAACAATATAAACTGCCGAAATGAAAGCCATTGCTACTGTTAGCGTGTTACGCAATTATAAACACTTGAGTCTTCTCAACAATATAAACTGCCAAAATTAAAGCCATTGCTACTGTTAGCGTGTTATGCAATTATAAACACTTGAGTCTCCTCAAATATAAGCTGCCAAAATGAAAGCCATTGCTACTGTTAGCGTGTTACGCAATTATAAACACTTGAGACTCCTCAAATATATATAAACTGCCACAATGAAAGCCATTGCTACTGTCAGCGTGTTACGCAATTATAAATACTTGAGTCTCCTCAAATATAATCTGCCAAAATGAAAGCCATTGCTACTGTTAGCGTGTTACGCAATTATAAATACTTGAGTCTCCTCAAATATAAACTGCCAAAATGAAAGCCATTGCTACTGTTAGCGTGTTACGCAATTATAAATATGTACTTGAGTCTCCTCAAATATAAACTGCCAAAATGAAAGCCATTGCTACTGTTAGCGTGTTACGCAATTATAAATATGTACTTGAGTCTCCTCAAATATAAACTGCCACAATGAAAGCCATTGCTACTGTCAGCGTGTTACGCAATTATAAATACTTGAGACTCCTCAAATATATTTAAACTGCCACAATGAAAGCCATTGCTACTGTCAGCGTGTTACGCAATATAAACACTTGAGTCTCCTCAAATATAAGCTGCCAAAATGAAAACCATTGCTACTGTTAGCGTGTTACGCAATTATAAATACTTGAGACTCCTCAAATATATATAAACTGCCACAATGAAAGCCATTGCTACTGTCAGCGTGTTACGCAATTATAAATACTTGAGTCTCCTCAAATATAAGCTGCCAAAATGAAAGCCATTGCTACTGTTAGCGTGTTACGCAATTATAAATACTTGAGTCTCCTCAAATATAATCTGCCAAAATGAAAGCCATTGCTACTGTTAGCGTGTTACGCAATTATAAACACTTGAGTCTCCTCAACAATATAAACTGCCAAAATGAAAGCCATTGCCACTGTTAGCGTGTTATGCAATTATAAACACTTGAATTTCGGTCTATTATCCAGCAACAATACCAGTTAAGACCAAACTTCTAACCAACCTAATAAAACTCTTTCCTCATCTAGTACCTATGTCATAATTTCCAATTTCAATATTATTATGCGAGTTGTAAAATCCTATAGTTTCAAGGATAATTACGTTATGAAATAATGTACATAATTGACCTGTTTGTGCGCAACGTGCAACGTTCAGTTCGTAATTTTCATTTGAAATAATGATTGAATATTAAAAAAATGTAGTGCGGAATAAGTCGGTACAATAACCATGGCAGTCTAGTCTTATCGCATGTGAAAAGTATGCCGTACGCAGGAAATGATAGTTTCTATGTAAATTAGTACATATTTTGCAATACCAGCCGACCGATATGTACCAACAACACTCATTTTAATCTACATAATAATTTTCCTATTAACTGCGGCTACGTACGTTACAGTGTGAAGTTGGAAAGTAATAAATCATTTTCGAGACGACTTCTTGTGTTAAAATGGGACAAAGTATGCACCTACTATATTTATTTTATCTGTATTTTAATAAAAACATGTACTAATGGTTTTAATGATATTGTTTCAGGTAAGTTTTACAACCACCAAACACGTAAACTACACGTAGCGCCCTCTACGTTAAGGTAAAGTAACTGTAGTTCTGCTACTTGGCGCTAGATGACAGTGGCAGCGCTACTTCACACAACATAATGACTAACATGCTGATGAATACTGATGATACATTGGTATAGTTTTAAGCTAAGCTCATATTCCTATTACGTCTATGAATAAATCTAGATTTTGATTCTATATATTTTTAAGTTTTAACAAACGAAAGCTAAATTGTATTTAAAACATTTCCAAATACTTTTTTTAGCTAGAAATCAATATTTGCAGAAAATCTCATCGATATCCTCCAATATCGTAGAAATTTATAGAAATATGTAGGTTTGTAACGTCTTTACCTTGATGTGAACTAAGAACAATACCACCAAGAACCAGTTTAGTAGGTTCATGACCGACGCGATCGCCTCTCGCATAATGCCGAGCCTTGTCGTGATTTATTCATGTAGGTACTTGTGCCCTGCAGCGAATAAAAACTGGCCACGAAAGGAACCGCACTTTGTTACCACTTTTATTAGACCTACATGCTCTTTTATAAAAAGCTCATTAAGCATATTTTAAAGTGGAACTAGAGGTCAAACTTTGCTGGTTGAAAACAAAAGGTCGTAACGTGTATAGCGGGTCGCAGAATGCGGAAACGTATAAAATTATTTAAATATCTAACCTTGAATAATGTTTTCTATATTTTTTACATTATTTTTATAAAAAGATTACCTGTTTACTTTCTATTGTTAGGTTTACAAAGAGCACGCGTTTGTGTCGTTCGTAGCCCGTAGCGCTACGAACTTTCGTAGGTAGGGAAAAAATTCAGTCATAAAAATCTTTAGAGTAAATTCTTTCTATAAAACTTGTAATAACACGTTTCATTATAGTTCAATAACAACGTAAACGAAGTTAGATATTGCATTTCTGGAAGCACAAGCATGTGTATACAATCCTATAAATTTTAATTGATAGGGCATTGTATTATTTGTATATTTGTGTTTTTTTATGGTACCTATGTTATCATAACATGGGAAAGAAAATTACATTAAATTATTATTGGTCGTTTAAATTCGAAAGTAAGAAATGCAAAAAAATGCCGTAGCACGGCTCTACGAGTCTACGACCGTAGATATTAACTCGACATAATTTATCTCAATATTATTGAGTTCTTATGATTTATTTCTGTCTGGATTTACCTACTTGTTCGTTGTTTATCCGTAACTCAACTTGTTTTTTTTTTCAAAGTATTTACAAGTTTATTGTTTCCTTAAAACAATTGAACATAACCTATTTATGAAATGTGAACATTTCAAACAAAAATAAAAAGTCGTGTAGGTATTCAAAAAGCGTTCATAGAGATGTTTGAATAGAGGAGGACTTGTTCATTTTAACCACTCCGTTGAATCAGTGAGTAACGTTGGTAGTGTACACTCCCGAAGACAGCCGAGCTCCGCCGGAGATTGCCGAAGCCTTCAAACATGGCGGCGGCGGTGCGCTTGGCGCTTGTCAACAAAGTTACTCGACTTCGAATGCTGACCGGTCGCGCGCTTTCGTGTTCCGTTCTATAATCGCGAATTATAAGTGCATTTTGTGTCATAAAGTGTGAAAGTGAATAAAACAAGCTCTATTTGTTTGGAAATTGTGTTTATTTGTTTTTCTGTTATTTCGTTTAAATAAAAAGCGGTATGTAAACGTGTTTAAAGGAATGTTGGAGTATTTAGGGCCATAGAACAACGATACGTCGTATGGATTATGGATAGCAATGTTTATTGTAAAATAATATTTTGTAGAATAATAACGTTGACAATTTGCATATTTTTAATAAATTATAGCACTACTTACTTTAAAACTCACAAAAATAATGTAATAGGCATAAGTAATAACTAGCTAAAAAATATCAGAAACTTGCATTGCAAGTTTAGGACCTTGCATATTATTATCTAAGCGATTATTAAATATATTATCGAAGTTACATAGTTTCTAAGGTGACTTTCACCCAAATACAGCTCGCCGGTCGTAGATGATAACTTATTAGCATACTGGGGCCGGTAGTAATACATTCCCCCTATCTAATGGCCTGCACACACTGTGTTCCGGGACCACACTGTTCTTTAATTATAATATTATACCCTAAAGCCGAGTCTCGCACGTGCTCAACTTGTTGCATAAAAACGATCCCTCGTGTTATCACGTATCTTGATGCATTGTCAGCAAACACAATAGGACATATATCTTAAAATAATGTGACGGTTCTTTGAACAGCTTTACAATGGTTAAAGACCACTTTTAAAAAACCTTTTCTTCTCAAAATACAGACCTGAACGTGTCGTTTAGCTATTTGCTTTCAAGTGTACAGAGAAAGCATAGAATTTCCAATTAGATATTCTGATAAGAACCATTCATATTTCATAAGATGAGACGGAAAATATCGAATAAACCGACTCCTGTCACATATCCCAAGTGTGTCACAGCAATATGAGTAAATAGAAGAAACATTAATTTTGTCGATCCCTGGATGCGTCAATAAATAAAGACAGGGCTATGTCTTATAATATGAAGTTGGTTATAAATACCCGGTAAACATTCCGAGTGTTTAGTTTATGTCTGGACCGTCGAAGCTCCATGAATTCTCGGGTTCCACCAAAGGGCTATTTAACTGATGGTCAGGCCATGTGTGGGCGACTGTGTCACCCCGAGGGACAAATGTGCGTATTAAGACAGCTATTACATTGACCGGCGTTTAGGAAAAAATGCACGAAACGTGACACCCACATAAAAGTCACGTTCCGAATTGACTTTTGGGATAGTAGTAACGCCTCTGATACGTTTTAGGGGGAATCGTTTGACCAATTTTTTTTTTATCGGATTATAATAAAGTATCTGAGCTTTTGCCGTTTAACTGCAGGGAATCAATAAAATGCAAATCGATACTGATTCGCATTTTTAATCTTTACATTCTTGCCCATAAGTTATCAGAAAGTAGTGTTGAATAGAAATGTAAATTACATTACAGTGGATCCTTTAATCTTTCGATCCTTCTTTATTCCCACTCCAATGCACTTCCTTTGATAAGATAAATGCGTTGTATATAGAGAGTTAATCCGTCTCTAGGCGTTGTGCATAAATTCAGTAGCCGCTTCACCGCTTGATAAATCCGCGTCGGAGCCAACTCGCTGTCTCGCGGTAATCTTCTTAGCGAGTTCGCAGCTCACCGCCACGTCTTATCCTTCAAAGCTTTGAGAAAACAGTTACAGACACGCCATTGTATTAAAAAATAAATTCGAATAAAATTAATGTCCTTAAAGCCGTTTTGTTTAGAGGCGGTACCTATTGTATTTTACACTCAGGAAAGTCTTTGCAGAAACAGCAAATCTATTATATTCTGCACCTTTGCAATAATCCCTTGACCTCGTTTGCATTTAAGATTTTTGTTGTGTAACTAATTGCATTGAAGGATAGAGCATTTCCATTCTGCCTAGTTGGTGTTTGATTAGATTTTGAATAGCAGGCGTATGATTGACGGATAATAATAATAACAAGCGTGAATAAATTCAAATTAAACATGCGTGTGGGATGTTATATGACTAGAAAAGCGTGTAGGCGTGTGTAATCCTGTTTACCTATGCACCCACGTCGGATATTAGTGGACTTTCTAAACGGCGGGATGTTGTCTCGAAGAACTGTAGTTTAAAAAAAAGTGCGTTCATATGAGTCACTTCGAGTCCCAACGAGGTCTGGGTCACATTCCAGGGCTGCCGACGCGGGCGCACCAAACCGGACTCACGCGACTACATGCGTTCCTTTTTCTCTTTTACCTTTTCCGTTTACGTAATACCTTCTTTGAAGCACCAAACTGCAACGGGCCAATTAAATAAGCCGTATCGCGGAATCACGTTACTCCTTTCAAAAAAGGAATGCAAAATCTTTAAGGAAACCCGTAGTACTACGATATGATGTAACAGGTATCTGGTTATCAAGAGATATTTGTTTCAAAGTCTTTGTGTGGATCACATATGTATGAGTCAGTAAAAGTTCGCTGTAGGCCTCGAACCCCCATCACAAAGGGGGCGGTTTACGTTAGCCATCTGCCGAGGCAGGTGTCCTTTTACATACTAAGCAGGTGATTTGAATTCGCTTTCCTTACTCTTAGGTTTTTTTACAGCTTTTTAAGTGTTATGTGAGCGAAGAACGATTGAATTCAATTTATAAGGACTGTCGTTTCCGGTGTCAGAATCGGCCAAGAACTTGATACAGCACTAAATCTTTGAGATTGAATGTTTATAGGATTTATGTTCTTCTAAGCAAATTACTTTATTTTACTACGTGTTGTTTGATGCAAGAATTTATCCAGACTTGTCCATTGAATTTATTCTTTCAAGCGTAGTATCAAAATATTACATACTAAATACCTTAATATTAATTGAAACTTGGCGTCTGTACATCCATAAAGGCTCCTTTAAACAGGCGCGACACGTGATAAAATCGCGCGTGACACAAGAGTACCGCAAGTCGCGCAACGAGCGGTGCCTAGGTGTCGCGCGCGATTATATCGCGTGTCGCGCCTGTTTGTAGGAGCCTTTATACGACAAAAAGTTTATAAACAGTTAATTTAAATACATTGATAAAAATGCATATAAAATATAATGTCTAGCGACAAATAATGATTATTCACAATTAAAATATGATTTCAGTCGAGGAACTCATCATTAAATGATCATCATGAAAATGATAATAAAAATCACTTGATATTTGTGAAGGCTGTAACCATTATTTTGTCTGCAGTAATTTAAATACACCTCAGTATGCAAGAACATAATTAAAATAATAAATATTCACATACCTGTTAAGTTTATTGTAAAAAGTGTATACCTGTTTTACGAGGCCGAGTACCCCTTTTTATGTAATAAGTGTTAAAGCATTATTCAAGACTTGAATTTCAAGTGCAGTGAAGCTAAAGTGTTGCAAAGTTCGTAACACTAAACTGTTATATTGGTTATAGGTATACAAACTAATAGTGAACCAGCCTTACCTGCCTTACATAAATAACTGCCTTATCAAAAAACAATTACCTACATATTTATTATAAAACAACGAAATTAGTGATTAATTAAGCGATGTTTTTAAATTAATTTCCATATTTTATTAAGCTTTTCTTATTAATCCACGCGATCTGTAAACTAGATTTTGTTTATCAAGTCAGAAGCTGTATAACCGGTACAATTATCTAATTACACTTTAAGCCCCATTAATTATTTATTATGTTGAACTAATGTTTTTTGTTTAAATAACGTTCACTTCTGTGTTTTCTCTCACGATACGTGAATCATCACCTACTGTTAATGTCTCAATATTTGGCATTCCATTGCTATTGAAATATTACATCTTACTGAACTTCCCCAGCAATTATGAGCAGCTGTTCTGTATGAAATCACAAAACATTGACAAACGAAAATATTCATTTAAGGGGGAAGCTCCTGGGTGTCCCGCGAAATTCAAATTTTTCTACGTTATTTGCAATCCGCAGGACAGTATCATGTTGAATGTTGACTAAAATATGATTTTAATGATTATCCATACTATAAATATTATAAATGCGAAAGTGTGTCTGTCTGTTACCTCTTCACGTTCAAACCGCTGCTGAACCGATTTAGATGAAATTTGGTATAGTGATGGTTTGAGTCCCCGTTTTTATCCCGATATTCCCACGGGATCGAAACTTACGCGGGTGAAATCGCGGGGCAGTGCTAGTAATTCTATAATTACTTGTTACGCTCGCGAATTATATTTTGTTCAACATACAACCCTTTAAAACGGAAAGTTTATATATCTATCCGGTTCCTGTAGCAGGGACCGGATATATGTATTAAACTTTCCGAAAATTATCATAGGAACGCGAGATGTACCTACTAAGTACAAGTTATAAGTGCGGAACATTTAAAATAAATATTGAAGTCAGTGTGTAACAGTGCATTTAATGTGTAAATTATTGCCTATTGTTTCTGTTGGTACGGTTCATTTGATGCGATTGCATTGGAACACTTGGCCGTACTGACTAGGCCGTGTTTACACAGACTTTGTGCGTGTAATGTTACATAATATTAAGATAATATATAAGTATCTGAACTCTACATACATACACATTATTCCATTAAAAAAATGTTATTACCAAAACTCCCCAGTATTAACCACCAAAAACATTTGGGCGATTAATTTATTCCACGCATATCCGTAATTAAAAGTAGCTACAAAAAGTATTCTGATCACCTGTCTTGGACACACCTTTTTCGTGTGTCTAAAATATCAACGTAAACTGAAAACAGGTGAAACTTATACCATGGGCAAAAGGATTAATTACAACGTACATTCATGTTTTTGATTGGATGAACTGAAAGTCTGAAAACTATAACTTCAAACTTCTTCTTCTATAACTTCAAATCAAAAACTTTAACTTTTGGTAGAGGAACGATACCTTTTATTTTGTAGAACGACAGTAAGAATAATATCGAACTGACCCCGACTACTGGCCAATAACAGACCATGAAACATTTGACAGGAAATCGGGTTATCTCAATGACAACTAAAATGCTTTACGCTTCCTTCCAATGTTTATGACTTAATTTAATTATGATCATGACTCGTTGTTTACCGGCCCGGCCACCCGTATTCATCCATACTTAATATTATAAATTTGAAAGTAACTCTGTCTGTCTGTGTGTTACCTTTTCACACCTAAACCACTGAACGGATTTCGATAGAATTTGGCAGAGAGATAGATTGCATCCCGGGGAAGAACAAAGGATAGTTTTTATCCCGATATTCCCACAGGATCGATACGTATGCCGGTGAAACCGCGGAGCGCTGCTAGTTATTAATAATTATTTTCTTTGTTCATCTAAGTTCACTTCATTATCCTTTCGATAGGTTTACGTTCAAGTGGACTTAGATGATAGACTGGTGCTTGTGAGTCACTCGACCCCGTGCGAATTACTTTGGTAATCGGCACTTTTGTGTGTTGAATCATCTCGATCAACGCCTGCGCGCCGGAAGAAACTGTTACGACAGATGCAATTATTGTTTTCATTGATGCGATTGATTCCAGTTGAAACATCACTCAAGAGCTTGCTTATTTGTCTTTCTAAACGGTACCCAGAACGAATTTTAGATAAAGAAAATTCAGTGAACGTTGACGGGGGGAAATCGTTTGGACCATTATAGATGATAAGTGCTCTGTCAGAATTCGGCTTCTTAATTAGATTTTTTGTCGACATTCCGCAGACGGCAGCTAGCATAAAGATTTTCTAATTATCATAATCCACTGATAAGTACAAGAAACGAGCTTGAAGAATGAAGCAATTATATTGTCATTAGCAAAAATGTCCTAATTATCGTACTGGACAGTAATTATTTACACTAAGTAATGAACATGATGGATTAACAAAATTTTATAATTCATTAAAACAGCGCACACAAATATGAATAATTTAGACTGCATAATAAACGTGTTATTATAATGTACATATTTTGTAATTCAGCTTATTTTCAATATTAACTTTTTTGATGTAGAAACGCAAAAACCTCTGCAATTTAACATTCAAATAGGGCTGTATTACGATATTGACCTTTTAACTACCATTCTAATTTGTCTTCGTCTTCGTGTCGTTGAGAGCGGGTAAGAATGAATTTCGCCTACATTACGCGCATTTCTGTTCTTTTTTGTTGCTTCTTTGCATTTATCTTATAACTTACTAATTAAAGCAGTTGTTTCAAGATAAAAGAGGAGAGTCTGATAAAATCTAAAACGTGTTAAAAAGTAAAAATGCAGTATGCAACGCGTATGCAGTTCTGAAAGTATCCACATCGTCAGAATTTACATGAATGTGCATTGTGCATGGTCTATTATGGCCGTTCTATTCCGCGATTATGCGGATTCCGACCCGCTTGCAATCGGACTTGGGCTGTTGCATTTAAATAAGTAGCAACATTAAGTGCCGTCATACTGGCTGATCGTGACCTTGCGTCGGTGAACGTTGGGCTGTCTACTACGCAACCATGCCCCGTTTGCATCTACCATTTGATTTAGTTTTCTTTTCTGTACTCATATCTTTAAAGTCGCGAAATAACCGAGTCATGCTTAGTTTTGGATTTTATTTCCATATAAAGTATGTGCGACATTTCAACTTTATTCATAGACTTACTTTCGAAATTGCATTTCAAACTGTTTCCTGTTTAATTGCATTAACCTCATATTCTTCTTTCTAATCTCTAGTCGTTTTGAAATCTAAGGAACATTCGTGAAATCTTTGAGAACGATGTAAATATTTGGATCTATGCATTCATTGTTAAAACAACGTCTGGCGTGGCGTAGAAAATCGTTATTGCACAACGCAACCGTGATTACCATCGGAACACGTTCCGTTGCCTGGCCACCTTTGTTTGCATCGCCTTCAATCATTCCTGCTCGTGTCACCTTTGAACTTCCTCGGAACAATTTTCTCTCTATTATTTTATTAGCTTCAGTAGTACCGTCTACATATCCCCGTACCTCTGTGTTAGGATTGCATGTTACTAGTGTTTACTCTGCAAACAGATCTTAGTGATGTAGTGAGTCAATATTGTGTTACCTATAAAGACGTGCACGAAGATTATGGTTTAAATTATTTCGAAACGTAAGCGGTTGTTTACCCGGGTAGTATTAACGTGACTTCTCTCCATATACGTAGTGCAACGCATTTGGTGAGCATGAACGGTAGTGTTGTTAGTACAAATTGCACTTGGTACTTGGTAGTCACGCTCTTGCCCTCGTTTCGTAGTCTTGCTATAACTAAGAGCTTTTAACGTGACCCACCGCCTGCCCTACATCCCGCGGCTGTGATGTCATGTCATTTCATATTTGACAAACGGGGACATATTTCGAATACATTTCAGCACTTGGGCTTTTACGAAAATGTAATAAAGAAAATTGTATTTGGCGAAGGCAGATTCTCCTTTTGACAGCACCTGAAAATATTTTATTGAGTTTAATAAAGAAATTGAAGGGTCGTTTTTTATCTAGATTATTAGATCAATAAAGAAAAGTATTCACACGCCAATGAAAATAATACATTTATGAATAATGATTCCAAAAAAGAGAATACATATTTATCGAAACTTAACCTAAGCACTTGTACTTCAAAACTCAGCACATAAACAGAAAGTGGTCGAACCGGTTCCTATTTATTACAACAATACAAATACGTTCGAACAATATTTGTACTGCAGCTCCGAAATATTGGCCGCCGCCCGCCACAGATAACTGCACTCTTGGGCAAGTTAGTATAAACACGTGTATGTGAGTTCAACTCTTCTGTATAGTACAGTTCATTCGTGAAACAGACGCCATCGCTGCTTTTTGCTTCGTTTTCTGCACCACATTTATGGAAGTGATTAAGGAGAATATTTTTAGTTAGTTGGGAATATTTTTCTCTATACTGGATGCTTCTTCTAACGCATTTGAACCTTAAACGTGTTTAGGTTTTGTGGCCAGTGATTGATTTATCGAACTTCTTTCGAAAAGCACTGGAAACCTATTTATTTTCATCAAATTACTGTCTTTCAAAACCGTACAACAAGCTGACCTCAATGGGCTTGCTAGAAGATCGCCTGATGCATTGGCACGTACATATTACGGGTAATTTGTTCGACTTTGCTCGTGTCTGGTTGAGTTACGACCAGGGCAACCGTTCCCAGTTCAAAACGGTACTTTATATCTGTTTTTAATATATCAGGCTTCTACTGTAACTCTCTATACCAAATACAAAGATTTATTATCTAATAGTTTCCCCTGTGGACTTGAAGTATAACAACTCTGTTTGGGTTCAAAGCTTTTGACTACATTGCAAAGTTGAAGATTCAAAGTTCGACAGAGTACTTTGTTAGAGATGTGACTGTATTCAGAATTGTTCCTTCCTTATTAGTTCGTAAACGTATATAACTAAAAAAAAACACTGGCACTCCGGTAGTGCCGACAGAAGTGAAAACTTGAACAATTACGAGTGTATTTTGTGAATCGTCTTATAAACAAAACACGCGTGTTAAGGTGTGTTCCTTATTTTATAGGGTTTTTTGCAAATCAGGTATGATGACCAAAGTGACTGGTTTATTCTTCTCGTGAAAGGAATTTATTCAGATTTACAAATAAGCACACAGGATAGATTTCAGTTCGTGGTGTTGGTCGCGGCAGTGCTTCGTTAATCATTTCTAAAGTGGTAATGGTAACTAGATAAACTAATAAGGAGCCTGTATGAAATTTTACACAATGTTACCTTTGTTCGATTACCATAATGTTTGCAGAGGCGTATTAGAAGAGGACGTAGATGGTACGATTGATATTAGTTACATTTTTACATACTATTGGCCTTGTACATAAAATGTATTTGAGCTCGTCGTCAGTTATATATCCGTGGTTCAGCGCCATCTCGTCGTTGTTGGATGAACTACGTAGTTAGTACGCGAGGCCCTCGTAGTTCTTCTCGATGTGCATAGATGGCGCTGTCTTACGTTTTACGTCTTACGAATTTTCGATCAGGGTCACGTGACCTGACGCGAGTTTAGAAGTTTTTACCCATTCCAAAAAAAGTACACAGCGCCGCTAAAGAAGTTTTCACTTCAAAAACTATCTAATACCTCATTAATGTAGACGATTTTATTTTGTTATTACTAATTCAGACATTCCCACAGCAGGGATTAAAAGCGATAATAATAATATAACGTTATATAACTCTTATAACATCGCATTTCCTATACAGTAATAGAAATCGACCTTAATTTAATATACTTTTGAGTAATGGTAGATTTCCACTCTTTCGATAAGTAAGGTATGACCAGGAAGTACCTATCGACATAGCCGCATTACTACACCAAGATTGGACTTACGTTTTGGACGCAACATATTGAGAAGCGGAGACCCTTTTCATTGAGAAGACATGATTGGCTTGATCGCCTTCCTTTATCAGATTGACGTTAGATCGAAGCCATCACCTCAATTAGGTGATTTGCTTTGATCAGAAACGTGATTTCCATTGAAGTTTTGGGCTACTTAACCCTTCTATTAAAGCGCTTTCAAACTTAATGATGAGTATCAGAAAGTTCTCTTTGATTGTGGTTATGGACGTGAAATTATATTCATTACCCGTTTTCAATGTGACCCTATTTGGGACATCCCAAATTGATAGTAATAACGTTAATTTATAGTACGATTCAAATGAATTTCTTTGAAATAACGATACTACGCCTTGCTAGAAACTCACACGTCGATGTCCGGTCGACAAACCTGTATCTATTGCTAGTAATCTTGTCGGACGGCCCGAGGAAATATCGGAGTGCATCCGCACTGTTCGATGTCTCCTAGCAACGAACCCAGTGACAACTTTTATTCGTATGATTGTGCCGTTCACACACTTACTACTAAAGCATCCGGCCCCATCCACGGTATTGATATAATTTCTGTCGATAAAACCGGATTTTCTTTTACTCGCTTGAAAGAAGACTTTTTCTAAAAGGAAAGGTGAGTTTACGCTTGTATGATGCAATCGAAGAGCTTTACTTTACCCGAAGTATTGGTTGAAAAGAGTGTCGTGTTCATATAGTCTTTGAGGCTTTTATATACGTGTTTGGTCATAGTCACAACGAAGTCTGTAAAGGTTTTATGCTTTTCAAAAACTACAAGCTGCTCGGTTCGTGTTTGCTTTAGAGTAATTGCTCTTTCACTCTGAGTTATGATTATTAGAACTATTACCAGATACTGTACCGTTGTCACCGGATACCATTTCTAGTTTTGACACCATTCGCCTTCCGGGACTTGTGCACTTAGACGCAGTAATTAAATCCGGCTTGTGTTCCGTGTTCTGGCTTTCCTGCATGTACACTTTATTTTTAGCCTGCGAATATAACAGCGATTCACATAATACTGAGACCGTTCAATCTTTGCCTTCTACACAGAAGTAATTTACACCTTTAACGCAACGTATTGCTAACAGATCATAAAATCTATCATCAGTTTAGTGTTGCAAGATCTTTGTATAAAATGGACTGTCAAAAACATTTGGAAGATTTTCTTTAGGAAAAACCAGCGGCGTTAATTCAGAGCAGTATAATTTGTATGAATAATGAATTGAAGGCGTTCGTACTAATACTAATGACTGCTGAAAATTACTGCAATTTGTTTTATCGATCACTTATATCAACCGTTGAGTTAGAAAACATGAATATTAATCATAAAATGTTTACACAGGGTTTAACTTTGTAACTTTGTTAACAAAGAAATAAGAGAGTTTTGCAGCTAAAATTGATAATTTATTTCTTCATTTGTCGTGTGAAATTCATTATTATGAAAGACGTACACTGTTGAAGAGACCTACATACACAGGTCTCTCACAAAGATTTCTAAAATAAAACATCTGAGCTCGAAGTCTGAGCCGCTTCTTTCCTTTCAAAAGTGGTTTCTTACTAATGTTTTTCGTCATTGTACTCTTGTATATGATCTCAAAGACCATAATATTTTGATTGCGCAAGAGCAACGGTTCTGTGGTTTTATGGTATTCGTTGCATTCGCCTAGCATGCGGTCGGAATAACTTGCGAAAGCCCAGAGGAAACTTTCGCAACCGCTTTAATTTCATGCGTCTGGCGCCCGTTGATACTAATCATTGTCTGAAATGTCTTAACCGCATACATGAGGACAGTTTTCGAGATTCTTCTCAGTACATTGATCTTATAGGTCGTAGTTATTAAGCGTAGTGTTACCGTCATCACACATAGTCCTGTTGTAATTTGATTGAACCCTAATTTAGTTGATTACGGTCGATTCTAAATCACAAATTAACTTGCTCATATATCTTCATAGCAATTGGCAATCAATTCAATTAATCTATCAGTAGGTTTAATCTTTGGTCCATTCATGTCACAAATAAGGCTTCTATTTCTTGTCGTTGTAGCTTTGTGGAGTTACTGTTACTGTTATCGGATTTCGGCAATACTAAGAGTTTCTTCTTCTCCAGTGAGCTTATCATGACTGGACCTACGGTCGAGTTTTTACCATAATCGTCCTGTAACAGGACACACAGGGTGGCAGGGACGTCGTCGCGGGACCAGTTATCATGGATTCAGTACAAACTCAAAGCAAATAATTCAATTAAACCATTTACAGGCACTTTTAAATTGTCAAGAAGTCGGTCAGTCAGTAAATATTCATGATTCTGAACCGTTGCTTGAAACGTTGAAATTTTTCGCCGGGTATAAAAAAAACTAGAATCATGTGCTGAATTCATGGTTTCGGTTTTGTGTGTCGATGTCCCTGCCACCTTGTATAATATGCACTCATTATTATTATTTCCTTCATTATTTTGATCCTATTCTATAAACAATACATACCAGGTCCTTATTAAGATACCATTTGTATTGGCAATAAGGAAAATTATTAATTAGTACGTTATTCTTCCAAGAATTACCGCTGTACTGCGGTTATTTTGATATATTATTATTACTGCAGGTACAATGTAAATGAAAATTCTGAAATTATTGGTGGGACATTATCCAGATTGTCTGAAATATTTTCAATAACATTTAGCTGTACCTAGATATAAATCGTTTATTTGTGTACATAGGTGATGTCTATCCATTACCTTTGTATTGTGTCCATTGACGTATTCGATTAGATAAACGATTTTGTTTTGTTCTAGGTTTCGTATCTATTTTCTGTGCAGTAATGGAGATAGTATATCTGCCAGCCAATTGACAGCGACTCCGTTCCCCGTTACAATAGTTATATGACCTTTAAAACCCTTAATGTGTTTTGTATCTGTAATGAGAATGACTAACAAATTACTTTCAACGGTTCGTCTTACAATATTCCCATAAGGATAATGATAAAAAAGGAATATGTATCCATTTATTATTCCATCGCACAAGTGACGAGCAAATTGCTTAGCTAATTTGCGTGTTGTATAATTCGCGAGGACTGCGTGAGAAAAATGCCCTTGCCGCCATATTTGACGTTTTATTTTCGTATCCATATTTCACACTCGGAGATCACCGCGTGTAGATGTTATGATTAAGTATTTATTCAAAGTACGGGTTGTTTTTTCTTTTGTGTTGTGGTAACTTGTGTTTGCTTTTATGTTTCTTAACTTCGATGGTGATTTTAAATTCCAAAGCTTGTTCAACCATGAGTTGTAGAACTTTACCTACTACCCTATTTAATACCTTTAGAAACAACAATAAACTTTAAATCTTAAGATAAGACAAACCCTACTTGAATTACTTGATGCATAATATTTAGCGTAGTAGGCTTTACTTAAGCAGATATTCCACTTTCCTCCGAGTAGAAAGACCGAGGGACACTCATAGTCATAGATACAAAGTTGCGCAGGCCTGCGCCTGCGCTGCCTTGAATCATGATTGTCCGAGTGCGTTAGTCACGCCACAGCTCGACCACTTTCAGCGAAGGCTCATATTTCCATTCCTCACCGTTTATTTTTATTTTTCATAGTTATAAGCGGTCCTGGTAGCGTTTCACGAATAGTTCACGTTGCTTAGGTAAAACATGTTCAATAATTATAAAATGCTTTACATGGTTATGCCATTCAAATATTTATGTTTTTTTTTTTTCCTAGATTTGTTTCAATGATATTAACAAACAAATTTTTTCATAATAGCGGCAGATAAGATGCTTACTAGGTTTATCTTTAGATACTCCTATCTTATTGATGGAAATCGTTATCTGAACAACTCAATCTACTGTTAAATAAACCAGTGTTGATTATTAAATTTCGTTTGTGTTAGCTAATCCTCACGTTGGCCCTTTGTCGCTCGTCGCCCGTCAGTCGCTCAGATGTAATTATTGAAATACTTGGAATTATTATATCTGTGAAGGGAGCGCATGTTTGTTTAGGTCCGCATCTCCGCAAAACTTTAGGAAATCCCTTTGAGATGGTTTATGTAAACTATTTCATATATTTTGTATACGAACGAGTTGCTCGTCTTTTACCTCGTTCCATAAGGTAAACTGAGTTCCATGCTCAAATACCACGTGAAGAAATGTTCTTACTTTATTACATACTTACCTTACTTTATTTACTTCAAAACATCTCGATGTAGTAATATGTTATGGGCACATATTTCAGATTGCATCAATAAATTACTTCAAGCTCTATTACTAAAGCCATTAATTTACATACGAATGGTAGCTACTCTCAATTAAGCATCATTGGATGGGAAGCTCAAGTATCGTAAGACCTGAGAATTACTCTTGTTTTTTTTTAATTCTTACATCAGCGTAGATAATCGCGTGGATAGTAAACTTGTTTTATTCAGTAAGCTACTACATTGTGGTGCTTGACTATGCGCATTCGTTCCGCAAGCTTCGCTTTCGTCGTGCGATCACAAACTCAGATCTCATTCGCTCCTCGCCTCTGTATTCACGACATCCGGTATTTTATTTTGCGTTTCTTTGAACACGGTACAACGAACTTGAAGCAGGCTCGTATGGGGAACAATTATGGCCATGTTATTCAGATTTTGTACGAATTTTTAAATTATGCCCTTTTCACGCGGTCTTAGTTTGTCGTACGTAAACTTTTTGCTTACGGTTTGAGAGTTATTTGTCTGCAGACTTGAGCGACGGGCTGCATGCTATTCCGGGATCATTAAAGTGTGCTTAGTTCAGGGGCGCTTAAACTTGTAGCCATTAACACGTCGTGACTATGATTGCACAAATTACCATCGTGATGCCTGAGACCCACTTAATGTAGGAAACCTGTCATTAGGAAGAATTGAGTTTCTCTGATTAGGGAAGCAAAATTTTTACCTAAGTGACAGTTACATGCACTCCAACTACGCGGAAATGAGTTTGACCTGGAAAATTCTAATGAAAAACGACCACCTTAAAGTAATTTACGTGCAAAGCGAGTTTGCATAAATCATAGTCTTTACGCCCTGTAGAGTTTTAACAAAATGTTCGGTACACACGCGTGCGTTAATTAAATTAAACTGATTCGTATGTAGTAAGCTAATTGCGAGTATGTATGGGCTAGGGCGGCTCTAAATATATTCGCACGACACCCACCACTCCTCAGCACAAACACAAACGAACGCACATGTTGCCCTAATAACATTCCTATTTTCGCTCACGCGCTAACAGCCATCCATACAATTACTTACATGTCACGTTATGGGGAATTACGCCTTCTTGTACATCATAGTTAATTAATATGTTGTTTTTGAGTTTCCGTCATATTATTATGGTTGAACTTTCAATATTTTCAGGTTTAGTTAGAATGTTAGTTCTCAGAGCCAAATAGGTATACACTTGTAATTTTATTCATAAGTACAAGTGTGACATTTGCTTGGCCTCCTTCCATTGATTCGATACGACATTTTCATTGGTTGCTGTTAGTGCATAATCTTATCGCTAGTTGATAAAACAAAACAGTTTTACTTCGATCAATACTTGTATACATACATGTACCTCACCCACTTATGAATCAGTTCTCTTTGCCTTATCAGTTATCACAGTTACCGTAAATCATTTTCGGATATTTGTTAGTTTCACAATAGACGCGAAAAATGTTAAGTATCCATTATGACTTTATACAGCCATGTAATACTCCAACATTTACGTCCTTGTTTTATAGAACGACTCATTTCAAGTGATCTAAAACAGTGAGTAATCAAAAGTGCACTCCGGGTTTCAATTAACAGTTGCAAAGTGTGAAATGAAAGCAGAAAAAGGATTACTAGAAGAGGAACAGTGAAGCGAATGGCGGCGGCGATGCGGCGACAGAACTTAGTGGAGGCCAAAAGGCGTTAACGCAGCGTGCATCCGCCGCCGCGACCGCGCCAGCCATGTCGAGTGCGCTGTCTCCGAGCGCCTGCGACGTCGGCGACGAGCCGGCGCGACGACGATCCGTCTTTTACGTGCCATTGTTTGAGAGCTTCGACAATTATTTGCCCTTGACGCCAGAAGAAAAAGAAGCACTAATATCTGGGGAAAATATAGATAGCATCTCTACAAAAACTAAAAGGAGGAATGCGTCAGACAGCGGCAGATTGCGAATCCCATCTCGGGGTGATTCATCCTTTACGGAAAGTGAAAGTGACATGAGCGCGTTTAGTCCAGAAAGACGGTTTCGTCGGCCTTTGTCATCAACGGCGAGCTCTAACGAGGCGCTGACAAGATTGGGTCATCGTGATTTGACGAGTCCAAGACTCGTCGCCCATAGCACTCTCATGAAAAATACCAAGCCGAGATTACGAAGCACGACATCGTGTGAACCTCGTTACGACCGGATATTTTCACCGATCGGCGGATCAATGTCATCAAACAAACTGAATAGTTCAACCACGAACATTGGAAGCAAAATACCCTCAAAAACTTCTATTATGAATTCCAATTTGTCACTGATACCTGATTCACCAAAGCTTTTGTCTCCTGCGAAGGAGAAATCGAAAACTCTTCCACAAAATCTCAATGTGCCATCGCCTATTAGAGGTAGCAGTAGTTCTACATCTATATTCAAAACTCCTAGAATAACTGTCACTCCTGAGAGTCCTAATAAAAGTCCTGGAAAAATGTCTGGACTGAATTTTATTCGAAGATCTCGAAGCACGAAATTGTCGCGAAGCAACTCCTTATTGCGCAGTATAACTGCGAGACATATCGAAGAGGGTCTCGACGACCACGTTGCTGTAGTGACGGACTTGACTGAAAATTATGATTACTTTGTAGATAATAATGGAGGCGAATCTGAAGTAATTTGTGCTCTGATTAAGAAAAACGAAGCTCAGATGGCTAACAGCCCTATGAGCTTACGACGGGCATACCTTGATGTGGACGATGATGTAGCTGTACATTCTGGTAAGATATTTACCTTCACAAACATCGTTAATAATTCCAACCTTGAGTAAATTGTAATTTACTTCCCATCGGCTGTGTTCGTTGATCATAATTTACACTATAATAGAAACAGCACGGTAAACTTCATTGCGTAAAGTGAAATATGGAGGCGTGCGCCTGTTTGACATTGATCGTTAAATAATAACTAACATTGAATGAATAGCCAAGATCCTTTCTAAAATAAATTAACTGCAATTACAACGTTATGAGTCAGTCAAAAGCAATTCACACTTATTATACACTAGCTGCGCCCCGCGGTTTTACCCGCATACTTTTCGATCCCGTGGGAATATCGGGATAAAAAGTAGCCTATATGTTAATCCAGGGTGTCAGCTACCTCCATACCAAATTGTATTAAAATTGGTCCCGCCGTTTGAGCGTGAAGAAGTAACAAACATATAAACACACACACACTCACAAACTTTCGCCTTTATAATATTAGTGTAATAGTTAGTAATTTCAGCAGTTATTAATTTAATTAAATGTTTGTTACTGCTAATCTTCAGAGTTAGTACATTGAGTTATATGTTCTGGATACAATAGATACGTGGTATAGTATACTATATTGATCGATCACATAACACCGTACCCACTGGAGCACTTAGTGGACAATGCCAGACACTTGAGAGGAGAAAGCGTTTGAAAGCCCTTACTAAGCGAGTACCTAATACGGATGACTTAACACTTTTGAACTATCCACCAGTGTGTGGTATTTTCCACTGTACTCCGCTGTTCATAACGCCAAACAATGCCCTCTAATTACATGGCAAGGATCTGAAGCGAAGGTCTTTACCGAACGATATATCTTGTCTTAAAGTTGGCATTACGAAAAGTGGAAGTCATCTTGTTATTCAACGCCCATTATATCTAAGTGACTGTCGTTATAAACAATGGTTTATTCAAATTGTACTTGAGTACAACGTTGATCAGTACATGATTTATGTTTATAACTGAAACAGAAAATAATAGAGTAAATTTCCAGATTACAATATTTATTGAAGCTATAAATTATTCCAAGGTTAGAAAAACAGGTGGAAAATGAAAAATATTATTAGTATGATTCAATTATTACACTGTAGGTACAGACGCCAGCACATCAACCTTCTACAATCTGTCAAATTTATTTAATAGATTTTCAACTTTATCGCTATAGCATAAGGTTCAAAGCTGTTTGGGAAAATTTTACAGTTTCGGGTAGCTTGATGTGCTGGCGTCTGTACGTCTGCATTGAACCCTATCTAACTAGCCTGTATTGTCCCACTGCAGGGCAAAGGCTTCCCTCTCCCTTTTCCACACAATGAGGGTTTTCTGAAATGACGTTCGCTAGGTGGCAGCACTGGCACGTCAGGTCCAGTCCAGGCATCTGTCAAAGAGCCTATATTTTCTTTAGTCATGACGGAATGATAAACGAATGAATGACTCGAATGATGAACGTCATCATATATTTTGTATTGGGAGACCTCTTGTCACAGTGGTGCCAACTGGTGTCGTAAATTTTCACGAAAACCCTCATTCTGTCTTTTGCGAGTGCCGGCCAGTCCTTACGGTAGGAGTAAAGCTCGTCCCGCCATCTTCGTCTTGGCCTGCCGCGATGGCGTCGTGCGTTTTGAACCCTATAAAAACATTATAATAAATTACAGTTACAATTTCCCATAGGTGTGAGAAATCTAATAATAGATTGAAGAAGACGATGATGATAGGAGAACAATGCTTAGTAACACGTAAATCACAGTTATATTGAACTGTTTCCTTAACAATTCTATTTATGTAGTTACTTTACTTAGGTGTAAAAAGATTGTATGGAATCTCATGACACTGCAGCGTACATTCCCCTGTGTCATCATCAGTGATCGGACTAGGTAGATTGATTTTTGGTACTTGTATCACAAATGCCCACAGAAAGAATAACATGGATAAGCCGTTTTCCCGGAAAGTAATTCCGGTATTTCCGGAAATTAAATTTATATTTTATTTATTATATTTATATTATTATTATTATTTCATGCTGTATTTTTGTTTCTGCTGCATGTATTGTATAGTTATTAAATTGTAAATCCGTAATTGGCTGTAAGACTAGCTTATATATCTTAAGATAAAATTTCAGAGCTGTGCATTTTGTGATTAATAAATAAATAATTTCCGGATCTAATTAAATATTGTTATTGTTGGTAGTGATATTATTACTACTCAATTCTAAAATAAATAAAAAAATTAAAGGAAGATATTAAAACTAAATTAATTTATTATTTATCTGTTTTCACGTAACGTTTTCACAACACAGTAGGTAAACAAAGAAGCGCACTTTACGAACCGAAGTCGTCATGTCGTCAGTGGGCGTACGCATTGCTTCGATAACCGGTTAGTGCACCACCCATGATCCTTTGTTCTGGTTGGTCGTTGGGTTATGTCAAATCGTGAATGTGTGCCGTAAAAAAAAAATGAAGAATAAGATATAGCTCATTTTAATACAACTCCAACCTAAGTTCCGGTTTTTTTTAATAATCAACCAATTCCGAATTTCCGGAGGAATGTCCATATTAATATATACGTTTCGGATCAATGACCCCAATTCAATCTACCTACTCCGATCACTGGTCATCATACTATTAATATGTCAAAGGATCGCTACGAATGCACGAAGTGTTTGTCGTTTTTGATATGAAACTATATTTAAACCAAGGTTATTTTTGTTGCTCCTACATGTTATTTACCACTACCAAACATTGCCTGTCACACACACACACACATACATATATTTTCGGAGACCATTTTACTGTTTACATGGCAAAGGGGATAACTTTTATATTTCGGTCTCAGTTCTAATTTAAGTTTCTAAAATAAAATGTCCCACTTTGCTAACTTTGAAAAACTGTAAACAAAAGACTACATTACCGTTTCTATTAAACATTCGCTTCACGTGACACGTCTTTAGCTCTAAATCGCTGCACCACGAATTCAAAGTCGGTCGCCTCTTCAAAACAATGTACCTACTTATACATACATGAATGTTTCGTAACACAAACGAAATGTCGCTAATGTGCCGTCACTATCGTATCGTCGCATTGCACTTCCTCGTGGTCTGTTATCGTCGCCGTCTGCTTATCGAAGTACGCATAATGATTGCGCAGAGAACTCCGCAGTCCGTTTTTATAATTATACTCGTTCTAAATTGAACGGGCCAAGACAAGTCCAAGTATTTACTTAGTCATGTAAAAGGTTACGTTATTTGGTAAATATACAATGATTTTAATAGTTACCAAATAACGTTAGTTAAATAACTTCGAAGACCTCTAGACAACAATAAGTTTTAGCCATGAAAATTGGGTGTTTTAGCTCGGTGCCATTTTGTCACGTCGCTACTGATTTCAGTAGCGACAGAAGAAAATCATTTGATTTCCTTCTCTTCAAATGGTTTTGCGCTTGACTTGCATCTTATGGGGAACAGTAGCATACTTACCAGTAAAATATCGGTACTTATGTTGTTGCTCCCGGTTACTGATCAGTAAACAAGGACCGTAACTCATAATGCGGAGTACCACACATAAACCGAAGTAATAACGATAATGGGTTCGAAAGAACATCTGTTGCTTCACACGTCGAGGAGTCGTTGGCATTGCAGGCTGTTACTAACACAGTTTTCCCACATTTATTATTTTATAATTTAACGTCTTCGTAAACAATAGTTTTGTGACACGAATCAAAACAAACATGAAACTCTATCCATAAATAGCATCACATTTAATAGTGGCCACAAATAATTGTCGTAAACATTTATTGTCGATATGAAGACTCAGTCCATTGGACTATCGTGTTTCCAAGAACAAAATATTTATATACGAATTAAAATCAATGTTTTTTGTTAAAGCGCAACGACCGTAGTATTCGTTCACAGAAACAATCGTCTAATTCAAGTTATAAGGCACTACACAAAAACAGATCGCTGAATGTATAATAAACATTTTGGACGCGAACACCATAATAATTTGTTGCTTAAAACTTTTGTCATACATTTGCCGACGCATGCGCAGCGGTCACGGGCGGCGTGCGCGCATCTTCCGGCGGAAACCACGCCGTACATGGCTACTGTTGTGTAGTTGATATCATATTACATATCTATCTGTAATGTGTCGCTGTAATGTGAAACCTCGCGAACGTTACATGCGCATTGGCAACATAGTTCTAGTAATTTTCTTGCAAGGTTGACGCTAAATCAGTGTCAATTGTGTTGTTCGATCAAACGGATATGAGGCAGAATATATTTTATCATTTATTGGGCTGTGTTGGTAATGTTTTAATAAATTATTGACCAAGATTATGATGACAGTGAGTGTGTATGTGTGTGTGTCAAGTCTTCTAAAAAAAATGTATAAAAAATCAATAACTGACTTTGTTATTTTCTTTATTTCCAGACACCTCATATGAGAAAGCATGTCGGCGCGGCTCAGCACCAAGCACACCGGTGCCCGGAGCGCAGGCGCAGCACAGTCCGTCCCGCCTCGCCTCCTTCTTCTTCTCCAAGCGATCCTTCAGAAGCAACCCCCTCAAGAGGACCAAGTCGGCGACCAAACTCGAGAGGGAACGAGCCTTGGCTGCCGCACCCACACATCCACCTACACACGCCTTGCGGACATCAAGGTTAGTACTATGTGCATATAATTAAGTGTTGAGCTAATCATAATCATCCCAGCCTTAGGTGAATTTGCTTCGAGTATAACTGGAACAATCTAGATGTGACCGATGTAGCTTGTCAGTATTTTCAGGGGTGTTAAACCTGAAACAGTTCTTAAACGCAATATCATAACAATAGTTGGATGTGGATGAGAATTTCAAAAGATACCACTTGATACAAAACACAATAGTCTTTGAAGTTTAGAAACTTCAAAGAATTGATCGAAATCACGTTGGCGTGATTTAATTTTTCTTTGAAGAAAGTGTTCTCAGGAATATTTCATTTTTATTCTCTCACAGAACAGCTGTCACAGTTTGTTGATCCCTCCTTCTCTCAGATTATTGATGTCTGTAAAATGCCGGTATTGCAGGGGATTACTAGAAAATGTATTGTTGCCAACAATAACTTGTTTTATGACCTGAATAAAATAATCTGTGTACTACGAAACATCCCTCTTTTCACCTCATAACTTAGTTTATGATAGAAATAAAAAATTCTTATTACGAAATCGTCGTACTTCATAAAGTTACGCAGTTCTCGTAATGTCTAGTCGGTATCGAAGCTTCTTTTGGCGCAATATTTCGCCATGTTATTGTTATATACATCAAAACATTACATATTATATATGAAAACATTCCTCAAGCTTTATTTAAATATTGTTTAATACGTGTTTTGTCCGTCATCAACATAGCTCTACTATCTATAATATTTAGAAATTTAGTCAATTTAGCTACCGCTTTATCCGTACGCATAATCGCAAAGTTTGCTGTTTTGACTTTATGGTTAGCAAATTGGATAGCAAATGCGGCTACACGGCTTGTCATATATCCTAACACAAATTAGTCCGTAAAACAACTGTCAAGTGTATTTAGCGATATGTCGTGACTGTATAACGTTATCCAGGTTGTATGGTGTCGTATTTCAACGTGTAGGAGTGTCGCCCCGCCCCGTCTGCCCCAGGGCTATCTAACAAATGTTGTTAATTACTTCCCTCCTAACGCAAACACGACAACTTCATCGAGACCTAATTAAATGGTATAACTTGTAGCGGCCAATTAACGCCTGCTATAATGAATGGGCCAATGATATTGAAGCTTTCGTCCAACAGTTGGAAAGGCTCACGTAATGTAAACGTTTACATAAACAATGGAAGCCGTAAACTTTAAAGGAATAACACTTCCTGGATTATTCTTGTTTTATCTGTAGACAGATTAAAAAGAAATGTCTATTAAACACAACGTCCAAACTATAAAGTTTTTAAACCAAAGTTCTAGAAATACTCGGTAGAGTAAGCACAAGATATCATTTATCATTCCTTTTGAAATAGCTTCCGAAAAGTTTTAGGGAGACCGAAATCCGTCGTTCGATTCTCGTCCAAATAATCCCTTTGAAGAGCACAGCTCAAACGGTAATCAAATCTGTTTGTTTCAGATCTCACGAAAGCCTCCTGTCTGCACATTCACCCGCCGTTTCGACCATGGATTTGGGTCCACCTAATCAAGTGCGTATTCAAATCTAAATCTAAGTAATAAATGGAAGTTTTATTAGGACTTTCTAGTGAAATACAACTTTAAAATAAAAAAGGAAATGAGTCAAGCCACGTTTCTTGGCATTATCTTGACCAATCTACGAGTACATTATTATAGTATTTTTATGCTGAGTTGGTTTTCGGAATTCTATGAAAACCACGTAAACTATTTCAGCTTTCGCAGTCAAATTTTGTTAGTTCTATGACATGCCATCGTTGGCATGCTTTGAGTCAGAACTTTCGTAAGTTCGAACTCAACATGCCTTTCAACCTTTCATGCCTTTAAAGTGAATTTACTATAATGTGCTCGGTTAAGAGAGATTTTCAGTTGAATTGAAGCCTTCATAATGTGATATTCATGGTACGATTGAATCTTTAATAATGTTAATTAACCTTTTCATTTCACATTTTCAGGTAGAAATCCGATCTCTCCACTCGTCAGTGCTAGGCAGGCCACATTGCTTTGCGCTCAGTGCAGAAACTCGAGCACCTCGCTACTTCGCCTGTGCCTCACGAAAGGAGCGGGACCGGTGGATATACAGGTATATACAATAGCAGCCCTTCTTTTCGTGTCGTCGTTACCCTAATTGATTATTATAGTATTTAAGCCCAGATTGTGGCCCCGATGATTTTGGCATCTGTGGCATTATTTAGGTCATCAAAGGTGCAAGTGGACGGGCACTTTAGATGCACCAGCAAGTGAGACATGATCTCAGCCCTATGTATGAAGGTCCTGGTAACTACTAAAGTTTAGTAGTTACTAAACGGTTTAGTAACTACTAAACTTTAGTAGTTACTAAACGCTATTATGGTACTAGCAATTTTCCTTCCAACCTTCAACTCCCTATTAAGTAGGTCGTCGATGTCGCTATCAATCAATATTATGTACAAAGTAATCGTAACTTTCTTTGTAACGTCAACAGGTATTCTCCGAAGGTGTAGGTGTACTACCTACACCTTCGGAGAATACCTGTTCTAAGTATCGTTACACCAATAGGTTAATTGGTTATCTATCAATAGCTGTACACTAATGTATAGCTAATAAATAGAGTGGTGTATGAATTATGACGCCATTTCCTAGCAAAAGAAATATCGCTAAGGGTAATTTATGATCTGCAAACGTTTTGTAAACTATATTTACCTTGAAAAAATTAGTTGTACTCTTTTCTATTTCAGCATGATTTTTTTTGAAGTGAAAACTTCTTTAGCGGCGTTGTACACTTTTTTTGTAATGGGTAAAAAATGTTAAACTCGCGTCAGGACACGTGACCTGATCGAAAATTCATAAGACGGATGGCCGTAGCCGGTACCGCGCGTGTTTTGTTTATAAGACGATTCACAAAATACACACGTAATTGTTCAAGTTTTCACTTCTGTCGGCACTCCCGGAGTGCCACTATTTTTTTTTTGTTTGACAAAAGTATTAGTTGTGTTTAAAGAAAAGTATAATTAGATTTTAATGCTTTTATGTGTTATGTTTAAGGTAAAAGTAAAGGTTAAAGAAATGTCACTCATAAATAACGTAGTAAGTAATGAGATAGATAAGTCTTTACACTCATTAGAAAATGAGGAAGGTTAAGTGTTATCTTAAACATGTGTTTGTGTACCCTTTGTGGTCAATCTTACTTAGAATTTCGTCTTCGTTACTGTGATGTTTAAATATGTAGAGAGAGGAAAAAAAATTGACTTTACTATTTACTTTAATTGCTCGTATGTTCAAATCACAACTGTTATCCGCGCTGTTAGCGCCGAAAGATCCTTGAAGGGGGCTGTAGTTGTATAAAATTGACACGGCAAATTGATGTAGTGTGTAAATTAGATATTCATTTCCCTGATTATACATTTATAGAGTAAATTTCCTTATGAATATCCCATTTTATTTCCATTTGCCCTCTCCCTTATCAAAATGATTCGCTATAACCATGTTTCTTTGTCTATTATCGCCAGCTTGCGGCAAGCGGCGCGGCCGGACGAGCTGCGCACGCGCCGATGTGAGCGGACCGTCAAGCTGTGGCTGCTGGAGGCCAAAGCGATACCGCCCAAGAAGAGATACTACTGCGAGATCCTGCTCGACGATACGTTATATGCTAGGTAACTATATATTTCAATATATGATTTAATATTATTTGTAAAGATGATGGAACTGCAATATTCACTGAAGGGCTGCTTTTACCATCGCCAGACTTTTTTTTTTTGAGGATGGGAAATCATCAAATGACTCCTCCCGCTCTGGATGGAGCGGAAGGGAGTGTCAAACTCTTACTGACTAAAACGCACCCGTGTTCCTTCCTTAGCCCTTTATGTTCCGGGCCAGCGGTAACCCTTTCGGACAATCCCGCTGGCCCGGCAGGCTTCGGCCCTATCGGGCCCCTTCATTTCATGCTGATATCTCTTTGAGGCGCGCGTGGAACACGTACGCGCCGTCCGGCACGGGCCTGGTCCTGATCGGACGGTGAGCACCATCGCCAGACTTTCCATACAAAAACTGTCAGACGACAATTTTATTCGACGGTTGACAGATAACTGAAACTAAAATCCAACTCTAAAACTATGATACCTTACATGATTATTGTGAAGTCATATTAATGAAAGTTCATTCTACTACGTATTTCACTTTTTGCCGATGAAAGAACGCATCATAAGTGATTTATTAAAAAAGCTTTTTTAAACAATTTCTCCCAAAACGCATCCCTTGCCATTAGGTACATATATTATTGTGTATCTTCTCGTATAGGGCTACCTTGAGACTCAGTAAGCATTATTCTCCCTTAACTAATTTATCTAACAGTTACTTTAAGTAAAAGAGTTTCTTAAGCTTTAATAAAATAATTACTTGCTCTTTACATTTTTCGGGCACAACGCACAAACCTCGTGTGATAAAAACTTTCTCAGTTTACATTAAAGGCTCCTGCAAACAGGCGCGACGCGCGACGCGATATGCGCGCGACTCAAAAGTCACAGCTCGTTGCGCGACTTGCGGTGCCTTTGTGTAGCGTGTCGTGTCGCGCCTGTTTGAAGGAGCCTTAATCAAGTGTACCAACCTATAAACGCAGCATGCACAATCTTTCAGCTACACTGTCGACATGCATAGCATACACCTTTAATTACCTGTGACCTATCATGACTTGGTCCTTAAGAATACTATGCAAATATACCTAGGTCAATATACCTAGGTCAATATGAAAGAGTTTGTATGACTCTCGTAAGTTTTCTATTCCTTAAATTCTAGCTAGCTATTCTTAGGTCTATCTATGCAAACAACTTTCTTTTTTTCGACAAGTAGAAATTAATTTGTGTTTGTTGATATTTAATGACTTTCTTTTAAAATATTTTACTATCTCTTCATGACATTAAGCCCGATGGATGGGCCACTTTTTTAAATTGTTAAACGAATTTTTGTCATATTTACCAAATCGCTTTCTGACTCCTGAAAACTGCGTACCGAAATGACGTCTAGGTAGTCTTTGTAGACTACATTTATTTATATTTGGTTTGTTCAACAACGCCTACATTTAATCAATTGTTTATTTTGTATTACAGGTCATCATCAAAACTGAAGACGGAGCTATGCTTCTGGGGCGAGGTGTACGAGTTCGCGAACCTGCCCGCGGTGCGCGCCATACACGTCAACGTGTACCGCGAGCCGGAGCGGCGCTCCCGGAAGAGAGACAAACATGCACTTGTTGGTCAGTCTCCTTTACAATTAACATAACATCACGCTTGTAATCCCCGAATGGTTACCTATACCTATTTACAGACGCCAGCACATCAAGCTACCCGAAACTGTAAAATTTTCCCAATGAACTTTGAACCTTATGCTTTAGCGATAAAGTTGAAAATCTATCAAAGAAATTTGACAGATTGTAGTAGGTTGATGTGCTGGCGTCTGTACCTATAGTATACCTACATTTCGCCAGTTACTATATATGTAGTTTTATCTCATGGAGCCAGTTGCAATCAACCGGGCACAAATCTGACAAATTCCAGATGAAAAAACAAATAATGCTTTCCCCGACTTGGGAATTGAACCTAGGACCTTATGCTCAGCAGTAGCGTTTCCGCACTAGCCATTTTCGATCCAACAGATCCTTATTTTTTTCCACCACTCGGGCCCAGGGCGACTCGAAAATAAATCCGGGCGACTGATCTACTAAGCGAGCGAAAGTAATGCAATTACTTTTGAAACGCAAAAGAAGAAGATGGCTATAATGTGCGTGCGCTCGGAATAAAACGACGTATGTGCCAAAACGAATTTACTCCTTTTTTAACAAATTAAATGAATTACATCTAAAACTACTTTGAGTAAACTTTGATATGATAATTCTCTGTTTTAAAGTAAATTCCATTGAATAACTATTAAGCGTTGATGTCGAAAAAAGTAAAAAAATAGATATAGCTTTGCAATTTTTTGTATCGAGAAAATACATTGAATCGTGTATTCCTTTTACATGATACTGAGTCAAAAAACATATACCAAAATGTTAAATCCCTATTCCACATATGTACTTAACAAGTTACACAAAATAGAAGAACCACATTCTTTTCAATATTCCACCACAACCACCTTTTTTTTCAGGTCTAGTTTGGCGTTGTAAAGGACTACTACAAAATATTTACCATCTTATTCCATTCCCAGGTACAGTCCGCATCCCGGTCGACGACGTATCCTCCCGATACCTCAACGAGCGCTGGTACCCGCTGACGGAGACCGACAAGCCGCAGTCGCCGGCCGCGCCTGCGCCCGCGCTGCGCATCAAGTGCCGCTACCAAAGTGTGGATGTATTGCCCATCGACCACTACGCCAGGTTTCTGGACTATCTGAAGAGGAATTATAGGAGGCTGTGTGAATATCTGGAACCTGTTATTGGTGAGTGGTTTTTAATACACTTCCATCATTAAACTCATGTAATTCTGATTATATGCGCACGGAAAGGAAAAGTCTTCGCTCTTCTATTTTTGTCTTCTATTTTTGGCATTAGGTGTGTCTTCTGATCCAATTAAAACTCAACTAATGGGATAAAATCTAATGTTGCAAGACTCCTAGAGGGTCTTCGTGACGTTTGCCTTGTACCGTTGATTTGAATCTAGACACCAGAACTTTCACATACTCCGAATAACAGTTCTCTTCTTCCTCGCACTTGATTTTCACTTTGATTTCTGCTGATAAAATTAAATAACATTAAAATTTACATTTATTTTTCGTTACAGGTGTAAAAGCCAAAGAGGACATAGGTTGTGCTCTAGTGCTGTGCATGGCCGGCGCAGGCCTGGCCCCGCGCTACCTCGCCGACGTGGTCGCACTAGACGTGCGTCGCACGGGCGACCACTCACTCACTTTCCGCGGCAACTCGCTTGCCACCAAGAGCATGGAGGCTTATCTCAAGCTCGTCGGGGATCAGTATCTGCAGGTGAGTTATGAAATGGTTACAGAGATAAGTGCTGATTAATACGGGCTTAAGATACATAGCCAGCTATAGAGAGTGTCTGGAGGATTTAATTAACTTCATAATCACACATTGCGATTGCGAGCAAGAGTGCAGTGCGCCATGCATAATTGCAGCTTTGTGTGTAGTTGTCACTGACAACGCGTTTTATTCCACAATTACGCATTTTCTAAAGCACAAGAAACGGAACACTTATCATCATCTCCATTGGTCCAGGACACGTTATGCGAGGCGGTGCAAAGCGCGGCGGGTGCGGGCGCGGCGGAGTGCGAGGTGGACCCGCTGCGCGCGGGCGGCGCGGCGGCGCTGCGGCGCCAGCAGGCGGCGCTGCGCGACGCCGTGACGCTGGCGTGGAAGTCCATCGCGCACTCCGCGCCACGTTTTCCGCCGCCTTTGAGGGACTGCTTCGCTACTTTCCGGGAGAGGTAAGACAATTTTAGATTAGACTAGCTTCTGCCCGCGACTTCGTCCGCGTGAAATTTCTTGTTACTCCGACCCACCCCGTCGCATCGCATCGCCTGCCCGTGCTATTACTTCGTTTTTGCTTAGCGTTCTTCCTGACTTTTTTCTTTTTGCTCGGCTCCTAAAGGTCATAGCGTGATGTTAAATAGCGTATAGCCTTCCTCAAGTATTGGGCTATCAAATGCAAAAGAATTTTTCAAATCCGACTAGTAGTTCCATAGATTAGCGCGTTTAACCAAAAAACAAACAAACTTCAGCTTTATAATATTTTAGATTAGATTAGATAAGTTTGCGTTTAATCCGCACTGTCTCACTTGATTCTATGCAATAATATCGTCTATAATGGATATAGCATTAATAACCTACAAATTTCTGAATGTTGGGACACAGACCTCGTTTTTGTGAGAGGAAGTAAGCCAGATAATTCACCACACGAGCCCAGTGCGTGTGCGGAAGCATACAGCTTATATAAATGGCAATATATCAAGGCTATGGATGGAATCGCACTGGCTAGTGGCTACCAGACTTCTTTCAAATACTATTTCGGTCACACACTTTTGTCATACGGTAGTAAAAGAGTTCCCTACTACCGCTTTTGGAACTCCATTTTAGTATTTCTGCCCCCACTATAAAATGCTTCCTTATAATATTACTTAAGAGGTTAGTCAAGGAACATTCGTCAAGACAACAACGACGCCCGACGTCTAGTTTCTAAACAATGTTGTAAATCCTTGTTTATTTCCGTTTCAGACTAACGGCGATGGGTCGAGAGGACATCTCGGACAACTTGATCAGTGCATCGATCTTCCTTCGCTTCCTTTGTCCAGCTATACTGTCTCCTAGTCTCTTTGGAATCACACATGGTAACTATGTACTTTTGCAAATTCCTCGCTTATAATTTAGAAACAAATGACAACTTCACCAGACTTCAGACTCATATTTGAGTCGTTTATTTTGTTACGTTCGTGTTTTGCATCTTTGCGTTGCGCTTACCTGACTGGTGAAGTGAGCTGTCAATAGTGTCAATCCCTAGTATCAGGAGGGATGGCACCTCACTTCAAGCTCACTTTATCTAAGTTTTCACGGTGAGATTTTTACAGAATAGATCGGCTTACGTCTTTACACAAATTACTTCGCATTGCTGAATATACGGGCGCATTATTTCATTGGACACTTTAATTTTGACCTAAAGTATTTACGCTTTTTCACAGTTGTATTGTATCGTAGTCAGTACAAACTCTGGATTCTCAACTCTGTTCAACACGAAAACATCAATGTTTCAAGATTCTCCCATCAATGACAGTTCTCCCAAACTCAGGTGATAACTTTCAATTCCATTTCAGAGTACCCGAATGAGCGTGCTGCCCGTAACTTGACGCTGGTGGCGAAGACCCTGCAGACACTGGCCAACTTCACGCGCTTCCAGGGCAAGGAGGCCTTCATGGAGTTCCTTAACGACTTCTTGGAGCAAGAGGCACCAAATATGAAGGCGTTCCTTAGAGCTATATCGGTGAGTACCGAGTCTTTTAAGGATGCCTGTCGGATTGCTTCTATGTGTACAATTATTAAGGACGGTTACAGACCTAGGCGTTTTATTCTCGTTTTTGCAAAAAGCGCTACATTTCGCGCTTCAAAATCCGAACGCGCCAATAGTGTTCGCATGAACCATTGGGTCTGTCAGTAGCATGTCAGATTCGATACGAGCATGCAATCGTCTACCCTCGTACGAGACGAGCGTGTGGAAAAAGCGCGCTCATACGAACTAACAAAAACAATAGAATACCTACGCACAGAAAAAACCGCCAATGTGTAACCGCTTTTAATCTTTCTGAAACGGTTGTTAATAATTTCTATATAATAAATCATAAATTCTTTGAACTCCGTATGAAAGTCACGTCTTGCGATAACGACTGCCTTAAACTATAATAAATAGCTGAACGTGCTTTAAAAATACTTTATTTCTCTTTAGTTTTCACCAAGAGTACGACGTTTATAATTGGTCAAAGTCACACAAAATGAACTGCCCAATGTTTCGACGGCGTAAAAGTGAATCGTCTAAATACTCTCCCTATTATCGGCAGACGCGTCCCCAAGACCAGCAGCAGCTGGCTCAGCAACAGCAGAACCAGCAACAACAACAACAAGACGGCAGTAAGCGCAACTCGGCCGCGTCACAGGGGTCCTACACGGGGTCCGAGGGGCCCCGAGAAGCTGTGGAGCCGGACCCCGAGTGGGCCCCACACGTGGACCTGGGCAAGCAACTCGCGACGCTTCACTCCCTACTGGTTGACAGCTTGCCTAAGCTGCCTGCTAATAAGATACAGGTATGTTTGTTTACAAGTTGTAAATACAAGACTGTTAAAGTCTGTTTTAAACTTAAAATTAACTAAAAAAAATATTTTAAATCGTAATCTATTATATGTATATAAAAAAACTTCATTTGGAATAGCTAAAAATTTGTGTTGTAGACTTATTTACCCATTTATTTCACTTTTTCCAGGAGTTAGACCCGTTATCAGACATACTTGATGAATTGAGCAAGAGACTACTGAGCAACGACATCAGCTCTCCTGTGCCCCCCGCCGCTGATAACATCTTTAGGTAAGCAAAACATGACACATGTAAGATTGCACTTGTTTCATTTTGCCTAATTGATAAATAATAATAAACAAAAACCTCATAACAAAACCCTTATCTCCAGGTTCAACGACCCCACGTGCAATACTCCCACGAAGCAGCCGGCCGAGTCTGCGACCAACGGTCAGCTGAACAACAATTTCGCTCACAGCTCACCCATTACGAACAAGAATGGCGTTCAATTTAACATCAGTCCGTCTAAGTCTAACGCTGAGGAGTCCAAGTACAAGCCTGGATATGCAACAGTCACAAAGTCACCCAGTTTCAACCTACGGTCAGCTACGCTGCCCAGAAATGGCTACGGCTCCAGCCCCGTCAGCCAGTCGGTCAACCCAGACAGATACAGCTCGCAGTACAACAACCAAGAACATTGCGTCAATCTCAAAGTCGTGCAGATCGGCTTTGGCTCTGACCAGTACCCTAAAGGCATTAACAACGGCATCAGCGAAAGCCTAGAGCGTAGGTTCCAGGAAAGATATAAACCTAACAACAACTATAACAACCAACAAACGCACTTCCACAACTCAAACTATAGCAGCACAGAGAGGTCACCGAGCAGCGACAGCATCAACCACAACTACTGTTCCACTGACATGCAGACCATCATGAAGGAAACCGCCACCCTGGAGGAACTGTCCGACCTCTTGAAGTACGCTGATGACTCGGAAATAGTCGAAGACAAACTCATTATGAACAAAAAGAACTTGTCACAGTCTATTTCAAGTAATAATAATAATATTGTAAATGGGAATAAAACTAATTACACAAACAACGGCTCGAACGTTTCTATCAGTGGTTTATCAAACGTAGCGAGTTCTGGCTATCAAAGTATCGCTACTTACAGCCAAAGTTCAAGTCCCATTGAGAACACGGCGCACCTTCATCAGCCTTACGAGAACGGCGGACAGCCCATGAGTCGATACTCGCAAATAAACTACCAGAAGCAAAGAGACAAACAGTATTACGACAGCAAAAACGAAAAGTTCTATCCAAAGAGTCCAGTGCAACAGAAAATTGATTATGACATTCAAAAGTATGGAATCCAAAATTTCACAACTGCGGATAACACAGCGTCAAATGCCAACGCAAATCCAAAGGTAGCTCCGCTAGTGTTCACGAATCCAGTGTACAATATGGATGACAACCGTCAGGCGCAGGAGAAGAAGAATAATGAAAACAGAAATTCAAAACGTTGTCCTTGTGGCTCATCCAGTTCATCGATAGATGAGGAGGGCTTGAGCACAGACAACGTCGAGACAAACTCTGAAGAGGGTTCTACTAACTTCAACGAGGATAGTAGAAACTATGACCAACAGAATCGCAACAATTCCCACCGAAAACTCACCAGAGATAACTGTAATTATGATGTAATGTATCAGAGGAGCAACCACAGTCACTCTCCGAGGATACGGGACGATGAATCGTCGAGCAATTCGCCTAGTCTACGAAAGAGTAGTAAGACGCGAATGCCAAGAACAAACCCTATGCTCTCTTACTCCACAAATCAAAATCAGCTTAACTTCAAACACTTTGGACAAAGAGGAGAATCGCTGTACGAAAGCAAGCCTCACCACATCTCAACCGACTCCGGCTACCCCATGAGCAGATCTGACTCGAACGTAGAGGAAGTGAACAAAGAAATGTACAGGTTACAGATTTCACGAAGCCAGAAAGCGCTCTACAACATGGAGAACTCCAAAAACTCTCCCGAAAAGTATTCGATGACAGAGAATGTGATTCCGGAGACGAATTATCCATTAGATCGGACGTATTCCGGTGCGAAGATGTCGAGTAGTAGACTGAACGAAGATTTGGAGAGGCATCAGGAATTCTATGGGGTTCGGGAGAGACGCGAGTCTCCTTCGAGGGTAATGTTCAGTCGCGAGTCGCAGTCGAGCGAGGCGAGCGAGCGCGCCGCGATGCGGGAGAGCGCGGGGCGGGAGGCGGCGGGGCGGGAGGCGGCGGGGCGGGAGGCGGCGGGGCGGGAGGTCGTGGTGCGGGACAAGCTGCAGAGGAGGCTCAGTCTGGAATCGGCGCGGGAGCTCACCGACAGCTCCGACGAGCTCGAGGACACTCTGTACAGTACAACGGGCCGACGACGCGCTTCCAAACATCAGAGGACCATTGAACAGGTAAGCAACATTATAATATGCCAACCAGTAATTATCTGCCCGGAGATTATCAGAACATGACATCTTCTTCATCTTTTTTTCGAGTCGATGGATTTGTATTAAATGACTTCAGCCAAGATAGGTGTTATGTTTTTTAGGTCCTGAAAAGTGCGAGTCTATAGGCACTTTGAACGCTCCACCAGATGGGCATGACATATATGACATAGAAAACGGTTTTACGTTGTTTCAACAGTTTTATAGAATTTCGTTTCACATATTTTTTTTCTCATATTATCATTTCGTAGAGTAATCAATACGCAGAAAAAAAATTCATAGATTTTTGTTACAAATAAAATAAAATGTTTCGATATTCGTAACATAGAATAACAAATCAACTATTCTTTATCCTCATATTGTTTAATTAATATAAAACTTACTACCAAGAAAAACATTTTATCGAGTGACAGTTTCTAAAAGTTTCAATTCATACTTTTGACAAAATGCATATTATACTATATAAAGCTCGATTACCACTGACTCACTGATTGACATAATTGTTCTCCCAGATGGTGAAGGGGGAGGTGGGTATATTTTTACAGATTCGTATAGAAGTAACTCTCACGAGTATGGGAAAAATCCCAAACCTCCCCTTTTCCACCCCACTCTCCCCCCTCCCTATCGTATCTCGGAAACTAAGAGTCCCGTGTTTTGTTGTTTTACGGATTCGTATAGAGGAGGCTCGGAAAAGTAAAATCCATTTTTCAAAGTTGCCCCCTTGCCCCCCTTCTCCCCCCCCCTCTAGGTAGATCTCGGAAGTTAAGAGACTTGGAACATTTTTTTTTTCAGATTCATATCAAGGGGCCCAGAGTTGGTCAAAATCATTTTTCAAAACTCCCCCCTCTCCCCCCCTTCACCCCTCCCCCCATCGTATCTCGGAAATTAAGAAACCTGAGTTTTGTTTTTTTACGGATTCGTATAGAGGAGGCTCGGAAAAGTAAAAACCATTTTTCAAAATTCAAACCTCCCCTTTTCCATTCCACCCCACTCTCCCCCCTGCCTATCGTATCTCGGAAACTAAGAGTCCCGTGTTTTTTTGTTTTACGGATTCGTATAGAGGAGGCTCGGAAAAGTAAAAACCATTTTTCAAAATTCAAACCTCCCCTTTTCCATTCCACCCCACTCTCCCCCATCCCTATCGTATCTCGGAAACTAAGAGTCCTGTGTTTTGTTGTTTTACGGATTCGTATAGAGGAGGCTCGGAAAAGTAAAATCCATTTTTCAAAGTTGCCCCCTTGCCCCCCTTCTCCCCCCCCCCCCCTCTAGGTAGATCTCGGAAGTTAAGAGACTTGGAGCATTTTTTTTTCAGATTCATATCAAGGGGCCCAGAGTTGGTCAAAATCATTTTTCAAAACTCCCCCCTCTCCCCCCTTCACCCCTCCCCCCATCGTATCTCGGAAATTAAGAAACCTGCGTTTTGTTTTTTTACGGATTCGTATATAGGAGGCTCGGAAAAGTAAAAACCATTTTTCAAAGTTGCCCCCCTTGCCCCCCTCTCCCCCCCTTCACCCCTCCCCCCATCTTATCTCGGAAATTAAGAAACCTGGGTTTTGTTTTTTTACGGATTCGTATAGAGGAGGCTCGGAAAAGTAAAAACCATTTTTCAAAATTCAAACCTCCCCTTTTCCATTCCACCCCACTCTCCCCCATCCCTATCGTATCTCGGAAACTAAGAGTCCCGTGTTTTGTTGTTTTACGGATTCGTATAGAGGAGGCTCGGAAAAGTAAAAACCATTTTTCAAAATTCAAACCTCCCCTTTTCCATTCCACCCCACTCTCCCCCATCCCTATCGTATCTCGGAAACTAAGAGTCCTGTGTTTTGTTGTTTTACGGATTCGTATAGAGGAGGCTCGGAAAAGTAAAATCCATTTTTCAAAGTTGCCCCCTTGCCCCCCTTCTCCCCCCCCCCCCCCTCTAGGTAGATCTCGGAAGTTAAGAGACTTGGAGCATTTTTTTTTCAGATTCATATCAAGGGGCCCAGAGTTGGTCAAAATCATTTTTCAAAACTCCCCCCTCTCCCCCCTTCACCCCTCCCCCCATCGTATCTCGGAAATTAAGAAACCTGCGTTTTGTTTTTTTACGGATTCGTATATAGGAGGCTCGGAAAAGTAAAAACCATTTTTCAAAGTTGCCCCCCTTGCCCCCCTCTCCCCCCCTTCACCCCTCCCCCCATCTTATCTCGGAAATTAAGAAACCTGGGTTTTGTTTTTTTACGGATTCGTATAGAGGAGGCTCGGAAAAGTAAAAACCATTTTTCAAAATTCAAACCTCCCCTTTTCCATTCCACCCCACTCTCCCCCATCCCTATCGTATCTCGGAAACTAAGAGTCCCGTGTTTTGTTGTTTTACGGATTCGTATAGAGGAGGCTCGGAAAAGTAAAATCCATTTTTCAAAGTTGCCCCCTTGCCCCCCTTCTCCCCCCCCCCTCTAGGTAGATCTCGGAAGTTAAGAGACTTGGAACATTTTTTTTTTCAGATTCATATCAAGGGGCCCAGAGTTGGTCAAAATCATTTTTCAAAACTCCCCCTCTCCCCCCTTCACCCCTCCCCCCATCGTATCTCGGAAATTAAGAAACCTGCGTTTTGTTTTTTTACGGATTCGTATATAGGAGGCTCGGAAAAGTAAAATCCATTTTTCAAAGTTGCCCCCTTGCCCCCCTTCTCCCCCCCCCCTCTAGGTAGATCTCGGAAGTTAAGAGACTTGGAACATTTTTTTTTTCAGATTCATATCAAGGGGCCCAGAGTTGGTCAAAATCATTTTTCAAAACTCCCCCCCCTCCCCCCCTTCACCCCTCCCCCCATCGTATCTCGGAAATTAAGAAACCTGCGTTTTGTTTTTTTACGGATTCGTATATAGGAGGCTCGGAAAAGTAAAAACCATTTTTCAAAGTTGCCCCCCTTGCCCCCTTCTCCCCCCTTCACCCCTCCCCCCATCGTATCTCGGAAATTAAGAAACCTGGGTTTTGTTTTTTTACGGATTCGTATAGAGGAGGCTCGGAAAAGTAAAAACCATTTTTCAAAATTCAAACCTCCCCTTTTCCATTCCACCCCACTCTCCCCATCCCTATCGTATCTCGGAAACTAAGAGTCCCGTGTTTTGTTGTTTTACGGATTCGTATAGAGGAGGCTCGGAAAAGTAAAATCCATTTTTCAAAGTTGCCCCTTTGCCCCCCTTCTCCCCCCCCTCTAGGTAGATCTCGGAAGTTAAGAGACGTGGAACATTTTTTTTTTCAGATTCATATCAAGGGGCCCAGAGTTGGTCAAATTCATTTTTCAAAACTCCCCCCTCTCCCCCTCTTCACCCCTCCCCCCATCGTATCTCAGAAATTAAGAAACCTGGGTTTTGTTTTTTTACGGATTCGTATAGAGGAGGCTCGGAAAAGTAAAAACCATTTTTCAAAGTTGCCCCCCTTGCCCCCCTTCTCCCCCCCTCTACAGGTAGATCTTGGAAGTTAAGAGACTTGGAACATTTTTTTTTTCAGATTCATATCAAGGGGCCCAGAGTTGTACAAAATCATTTCTCAAAACTCCCCCCTCTCCCCCCTTCACCCCTCCCCCCATCGTATCTCGGAAATTAAGAAACCTGTGTTTTGTTTTTTTACGGATTCGTATAGAGGAGGCTCGGAAAAGTAAAAACTATTTTTCAAAATTCGCCCCTTTCTCTCCCCCTTCTCCCCTCTTTAGGCGGATCTCGGAAGTTAAGAACTTGGAACATTATTATACTATATAAAGCTCGATTTTATACTATATAAAGCTCGATTACCACTCACTGACTCACTCACTCACTGACATAATTGTTCTCCCTGATGGTGAAGGGGGAGGTGGGTATATTTTTACAGATTCGTATAGAAGTAACTCTCACGAGTATGGGAAAAATCCCAAACCTCCCCTTTTCCACCCCACTCTCCCCCCTCCCTATCGTATCTCGGAAACTAAGAGTCCCGTGTTTTGTTGTTTTACGGATTCGTATAGAGGAGGCTCGGAAAAGTAAAATCCATTTTTCAAAGTTGCCCCCTTGCCCCCCTTCTCCCCCCCCTCTAGGTAGATCTCGGAAGTTAAGAGACTTGGAACATTTTTTTTTTCAGATTCATATCAAGGGGCCCAGAGTTGGTCAAAATCATTTTTCAAAACTCCCCCCTCTCCCCCCCTTCACCCCTCTCCCCATCGTATCTCGGAAATTAAGGAACCTGGGTTTTGTTTTTTTACGGATTCGTATAGAGGAGGCTCGGAAAAGTAAAATCCATTTTTCAAAGTTGCCCCCCTTCTCCCCCCCTCTAGGTAGATCTCGGAAGTTAAGAGACTTGGAAATTTTTTTTTTCAGATTCATATCAAGGGGCCCAGAGTTGGTCAAAATCATTTTTCAAAACTCCCCCCTCTCCCCCCCTTCACCCCTCCCCCCATCGTAAGAAATACTCCTCAAAAATACGACCCCGCGAGCTGCTTGCAGCTCGCGCAACGCCCAAATACTTTTTACAAGGGTAAGAAATACTCCTTAAAAACACGACCACGCGAGCTGCTTGCAGCTCGCGCAACGCCCAAATACTAGTTATATTATATAAAGCTCGATTACCACTCACTGACATAATTGTTCTCCCAGATGGTGAAGGGGGAGGTGGGTATATTTTTACAGATTCGTATAGAAGTAACTCTCACGAGTATGGGAAAAATCCCAAACCTCCCCTTTTCCACCCCACTCTCCCCCCTCCCTATCGTATCTCGGAAACTAAGAGTCCCGTGTCTTGTTGTTTTACGGATTCGTATAGAGGAGGCTCGGAAAAGTAAAATCCATTTTTCAAAGTTGCCCCCCTTGCCCCCCTTCTCCCCCCCTCTAGGTAGATCTCGGAAGTTGAGAGACTTGGAACATTTTTTTTTCAGATTCATATCAAGGGGCCCAGAGTTGGTCAAAATCATTTTTCAAAACTCCCCCCTCTCGCCCCCTTCACCCCTCCCCCCATCGTAAGAAATACTCCTCAAAAACACGACCCCGCGAGCTGCTTGCAGCTCGCGCAACGCCCAAATACTTTTTACAAGGGTAAGAAATTCTCCTCAAAAACACGACCCCGCGAGCTGCTTGCAGCTCGCGCAACGCCCAAATACTAGTTATATTATATAAAGCTCGATTACCACTCACTGACATAATTGTTCTCCCAGATGGTGAAGGGGGAGGTGGGTATATTTTTACAGATTCGTATACAAGTAACTCTCACGAGTATGGGAAAAATCCCAAACCTCCCCTTTTCCACCCCACTCTCCCCCCTCCCTATCGTATCTCGGAAACTAAGAGTCCCGTGTTTTGTTGTTTTACGGATTCGTATAGAGGAGGTTCGGAAAAGTAAAATCCATTTTTCAAAGTTGCCCCCTTGCCCCCCTTCTCCCCCCCCCCTCTAGGTAGATCTCGGAAGTTAAGAGACTTGGAACATTTTTTTTTTCAGATTCATATCAAGGGGCCCAGAGTTGGTCAAAATCATTTTTCAAAACTCCCCCCTCTCCCCCCCTTCACCCCTCCCCCCATCGTATCTCGGAAATTAAGAAACCTGGGTTTTGTTTTTTTACGGATTCGTATAGAGGAGGCTCGGAAAAGTAAAATCCATTTTTCAAAGTTGCCCCCCTTGCCCCCCTTCTCCCCCCCTCTAGGTAGATCTCGGAAGTTAAGAGACTTGGAAATTTTTTTTTTTCAGATTCATATCAAGGGGCCCAGAGTTGGTCAAAATCATTTTTCAAAACTCCCCCCTCTCCCCCCCTTCACCCCTCCCCCCATCGTAAGAAATACTCCTCAAAAATACGACCCCGCGAGCTGCTTGCAGCTCGCGCAACGCCCAAATACTTTTTACAAGGGTAAGAAATACTCCTCAAAAACACGACCCCGCGAGCTGCTTGCAGCTCGCGCAACGCCCAAATACTAGTTATATTATATAAAGCTCGATTACCACTCACTGACATAATTGTTCTCCCAGATGGTGAAGGGGGAGGTGGGTATATTTTTACAGATTCGTATAGAAGTAACTCTCACGAGTATGGGAAAAATCCCAAACCTCCCCTTTTCCACCCCACTCTCCCCCCTCCCTATCGTATCTCAGAAACTAAGAGTCCCGTGTTTTGTTGTTTTACGGATTCGTATAGACGAGGCTCGGAAAAGTAAAATCCATTTTTCAAAGTTGCCCCCCTTGCCCCCCTTCTCCCCCCCTCTAGGTAGATCTCGGAAGTTAAGAGACTTGGAATTTTTTTTTTTCAGATTCATATCAAGGGGCCCAGAGTTGGTCAAAATCATTTTTCAAAACTCCCCCCTCTCCCCCCCTTCACCCCTTTCCCCATCGTAAGAAATACTCCTCAAAAACACGACCCCGCGAGCTGCTTGCAGCTCGCGCAACGCCCAAATACTAGTTATTATACTATATAAAGCTCGATTATACTATATAAAGCTCGATTACCACTCACTGACTGACTGACTCACTCACTGACATAATTGTTCTCCCAGATGGTGAAGGGGGAGGTGGGTATATTTTTACAGATTCGTATAGAAGTAACTCTCACGAGTATGGGAAAAATCCCAAACCTCCCCTTTTCCACCCCACTCTCCCCCCTCTCTATCGTATCTCGGAAACTAAGAGTCCCGTGTTTTGTTGTTTTACGGATTCGTATAGAGGAGGCTCGGAAAAATAAAATCCATTTTTCAAAGTTGCCCCCCTTGCCCCCCTTCTCCCCCCCTCTAGGTAGATCTCGGAAGTTGAGAGACTTGGAACATTTTTTATTTCAGTTTCATATCAAGGGGCCCAGAGTTGGTCAAAATCATTTTTCAAAACTCCCCCCTCTCCCCCCCTTCACCCCTCCCCCCATCGTATCTCGGAAATTAAGAAACCTGCGTTTTGTTTTTTTACGGATTCGTATAGAGGAGGCTCGGAAAAGTAAAAACCATTTTTCAAAATTCAAACCTCCCCTTTTCCATTCCACCCCACTCTCCCCCATCCCTATTGTATCTCGGAAACTAAGAGTCCCGTGTAACTAAGAACCTGGGTTTTGTTTTATTACGGATTCGTATAGAGGAGGCTCGGAAAAGTAAAAACCATTTTTCAAAATTCCCCCCATTCTCTCCCCCTTCTCCCCCCTTTAGGCGGACCTCGGAAGTTAAGACTTGGAACATTATTATTATTATTATTATATTATATAAAGCTCGATTACCACTCACTGACATAATTGTTCTCCCAGATGGTGAAGGGGGAGGTGGGTATATTTTTACAGATTCGTATACAAGTAACTCTCACGAGTATGGGAAAAATCCCAAACCTCCCCTTTTCCACCCCACTCTCCCCCCTCCCTATCGTATCTCGGAAACTAAGAGTCCCGTGTTTTGTTGTTTTACGGATTCGTATAGAGGAGGCTCGGAAAAGTAAAATCCATTTTTCAAAGTTGCCCCCTTGCCCCCCTTCTCCCCCCCCCTCTAGGTAGATCTCGGAAGTTAAGAGACTTGGAACATTTTTTTTTTCAGATTCATATCGAGAGGCCCAGAGTTGGTCAAAATCATTTTTCAAAACTCCCCCCTCTCCCCCCCTTCACCCCTCCCCCATCGTATCTCGGAAATTAAGAAACCTGGGTTTTGTTTTTTTACGGATTCGTATAGAGGAGGCTCGGAAAAGTAAAATCCATTTTTCAAAGTTGCCCCCTTGCCCCCCTTCTCCCCCCCCCCCTCTAGGTAGATCTCGGAAGTTAAGAGACTTGGAACATTTTTTTTTTCAGATTCATATCAAGGGGCCCAGAGTTGGTCAAAATCATTTGTCAAAACTCCCCCCTCTCCCCCCCTTTACCCCTCCCCCCCTTGTAGTAAAATCCATTTTTCAAAGTTGCCCCCTTGCCCCCCTTCTCCCCCCCCCTCTAGGTAGATCTCGGAAGTTAAGAGACTTGGAACATTTTTTTTTTCAGATTCATATCGAGAGGCCCAGAGTTGGTCAAAATCATTTTTCAAAACTCCCCCCTCTCCCCCCCTTCACCCCTCCCCCATCGTATCTCGGAAACTAAGAGTCCCGTGTTTTGTTGTTTTACGGATTCGTATAGAGGAGGCTCGGAAAAGTAAAATCCATTTTTCAAAGTTGCCCCCCTTGCCCCCCTTCTCCCCCCCTCTCTAGGTAGATCTCGGAAGTTGAGAGACTTGGAACATTTTTTTTTTCAGATTCATATCAAGGGGCCCAGAGTTGGTAAAAAACATTTTTCAAAACTCCACCCTCTCCCCCCCTTCACCCCTCCCCCCATCATATCTCGGAAATTAAGAAACCTGGGTTTTGTTTCTTTACGGATTCGTATAGAGGAGGCTCGGAAAAGTAAAAACCATTTTTCAAAATTCAAACCTCCCTTTTTCCATTCCACCCCACTCTCCCCCATCCCTATCGTATCTCGGAAACTAAGAGTCCCGTGTTTTGTTGTTTTACGGATTCGTATAGAGGAGGCTCGGAAAAGTAAAATCCATTTTTCAAAGTTGCCCCCTTGCCCCCCTTCTCCCCCCCCCTCTAGGTAGATCTCGGAAGTTAAGAGACTTGGAACATTTTTTTTTTCAGATTCATATCGAGAGGCCCAGAGTTGGTCAAAATCATTTTTCAAAACTCCCCCCTCTCCCCCCCTTCACCCCTCCCCCATCGTATCTCGGAAATTAAGAAACCTGGGTTTTGTTTTTTTACGGATTCGTATAGAGGAGGCTCGGAAAAGTAAAATCCATTTTTCAAAGTTGCCCCCTTGCCCCCCTTCTCCCCCCCCCCCTCTAGGTAGATCTCGGAAGTTAAGAGACTTGGAACATTTTTTTTTTCAGATTCATATCAAGGGGCCCAGAGTTGGTCAAAATCATTTGTCAAAACTCCCCCCTCTCCCCCCCTTTACCCCTCCCCCCCTTGTATCTCGGAAATTAAGAAACCTGGGTTTTATTTTATTACGGATTCGTATAGAGGAGGCTCGGAAAAGTAAAAACCATTTTTCAAAATTCCCCCATTCTCTCCCCCTTCTCCCCCCTTTAGGCGGACCTTGGAAGTTAAGACTTGGAACATTATTATATTATATTATTATTATTATATTATATAAAGCTCGATTACCACTCACTGACATAATTGTTCTCCCAGATGGTGAAGGGGGAGGTGGGTATATTTTTACAGATTCGTATAGAAGTAACTCTCACGAGTATGGGAAAAATCCCAAACCTCCCCTTTTCCACCCCACTCTCCCCCCTCCCTATCGTATCTCGGAAACTAAGAGTCCCATGTTTTGTTGTTTTACGGATTCGTATAGAGGAGGCTCGGAAAAGTAAAATCCATTTTTCAAAGTTGCCCCCCTTGCCCCCTTTCTCCCCCCCTCTAGAGGTAGATCTCGGAAGTTAAGAGACTTGGAACATTTTTTTTTTCAGATTCATATCAAGGGGCCCAGAGTTGGTCAAAATCATTTTTCAAAACTCCCCCCTCTCCCCCCATCGTAAGAAATACTCCTCAAAAACACGACCCCGCGAGCTGCTTGCAGCTCGCGCAACGCCCAAATAATTTTTACAAGGGTAAGAAATACTCCTCAAAAACACGACCCCGCGAGCTGCTTGCAGCTCGCGCAACGCCCAAATACTAGTCCTGCTATAAAATTACAACACCGCGTTCGCAAAAACAATGCGGGTAAATTTTAGTCAAGCAGGAAAACAATCTTGTTATTCTCATTAATAGTGACTTCATATTATGCACGGCTTCTTAAAGTTAAATTATAGGTACAATGAGGTTGTTTAGAAAGTTAACTAATTTAATTGTCTTTAAATTAATAAGAAGTAGTCGACGGAGCCCCGCTTAGCGGGGCCCCTATTTCTGTCTACAGGGCTTATACTTTTAAAGGAACCTAACACGAAGGAGATGACGGGGGCTCGTTCGCTCGCTTTGCTCGCTCGAGCCCCCGCCATCCCCTTCGAACCTAACCCGTCCGAGTCGGGGTGCCCTAAGTCCCGAGCTCTCAAGTTCAATCTTGTGTGTTTCTGGGAATGAGTCTAGCATTACGTCTATTTTTACATTTTAGTTGAAATAAAATACCATGGAAGAATACGCCGAACAAACAATATTCGTTAAAAATATACTAATGATTGATCGGTTTGTTAAATAAAAAAACGTGATTATAAAATTCATTGAATTGTGTTTCTGTCAAATACGTTTCATTCGAGTAAATAGTCGTAGAAACAATAATATTCGAAATAAAAATACAAGGACCAAATATTATAATTATGAAACATTTTCTGCGAAACGAAATATGTCTGCGAAACAAAGGAACACCATAGAAAACTAACTCAATGTAATTTTTTTTACAGTACGAACGCGAAATTGAAAGGCTAAAATGTTCTGTGGAACTTTTACGGGGAAGGTTGGGGCCAGCCGAACCAGGCCAAGTCGATCACACTGACGCCAAAATGAAGGCTATCATTTCAAGGTAAATATTTTTCAGATTAAGACCAGTGAAAACTTCTACATAGAAATTCAATTAGATAAAAAAGTTTAGTTGGTGATGGTGACCTTGGCAATGTCAATGATGGCTATGTTTCAGATAGTTTGCATCCTACCCTGCAAAATAACGTTTATTGCCGTTGCGAGGTCACAAACTTACCTCAAAATCCTAATCTCCAGGTTGATCTGCGTGGAAGAAGAGCTGAGACGCGAACAGCGCAAGATGGCCGCCGCCCTGTCGCACAAGCAGCGCGTGATCGAGGCGCAGGAGCACCGCATCGCCGCGCTGGACGAGGCCAACACGCGCCTGCTGTCCGCGCTCGTGCACCTGCAGCAGCGCGCGCCGCACGCGCACCCCGCGCCGCACTCGCACCAGGAGCTGCAGATATAACACGCTCTCATCAGCACGCAGATATAGATACGGGAAGATGCAGCAAGCTCGTCAATAGATAACGTTTTCACCTATTTTTTACCGGTGATTTTATTTAGGTAGCAAAGACAATATTTGTCACCCTTAAACTTTACCTGCCCTTGTTATTTGAACATCAATGAAGTATGATGGCAATACACTATAACATTTTTTTACTGGTACATCATGATAACACGATTCAGAAGCGATTGCTCCCTATGAATGATGGAGACGTCAACATAATTGCGTTATCCTTTATCTATAACTGTACCAACAGCTCCGTTCTTCCAGTCTCAATAGTAATGTCGATAACACTCTGCTGTCCCTACATATTTACGCTCTGTTTTTTTTTTTATGATCTCCGTTTTTATTGGATGACTAATGGCATATTAAGATGTTGATGCATTTGATTTTAATGAATGAAGATATACTTGTGTAAACCGTAAGAAAATTATTATTTGCGTGTATTAAACCTAATGTTTCTCAGTGCTATTATGTAATGTATGGATCGTTATGCAGTCAGACTTTAGTTTATTTGGAGCACTATGTGCAAGTAGATTTTAAAATATTCAGTACGTTGCTGTTCGGTATTTGTCTTTAAATAAATTATATTCTCATAGTTTTACGCACAAGTGGTACAATGGTCCGTTTGGTGGTGTGTTCGTGTAGTGAATGGTCTACTTTTGCTTGTCTAAGGTTTCATACAGTTAAATGCACAATTAACAAGTTTTGCACGCAGTTTATCTATATTATTATTAAATTTAATTCTTCGACGTTGTATATCTTCATTAGTTGCAATATGAATAAACTCATTGCGGAAATGAAATTTGTTAATACATATTAAGTATTGTTTTATAACTTGTGTATCGCAATAATTGTTTTGCCATTTATCATTTTTGTTACATTGTTTCATTAGTTTTATTAAAATATGCTTTAAATGACATTAACTTTCTATAAATATCAGTATTTCTCATAAATTCGTTGAAACGTTCGTTCCATGTGTCGACATGTTTGTTTTCTGTAACAATGATACCAAAGACGATTGAATATCCCTTAGACTATAGTTGTAGTGGTCAAATCGAACCCGCTGCAATGAAGTCCTAGTGTTGTATTTTAAAATAAAAAGTTATAGATTTTATAATTATAGTATAAGACTTGTATCATAATATTCTTAGGAAATACGATAAGTTAAATGTGGTATGAAATCAAAATTTATTTTTAATACCTTTGGACTATGGGATTTTTGAAACGTTAAACAAGCGCATCTTTAAAATTGTAAGTCGGTATCTAAATTTTAACTAAGTTTCGAACCACAACTTATGTCGTATTGTGCAACATAGTTACAGCGAAAATGTAATTTAAGCCATAACTTCAAGTTAATATACCTGCACAGGTATATAAAATTATCACATTAAATTATGAATTACGTATTCTTTAGTTTCATTATGATTTCCCCGCGAAAATTCACTTCTATACATACCTATTACAAAAGTGATGCTTAGTTTGGTACCGCCCTTCAATAGTCATGTGTAATAAATACACCGTCTGATATCTCTTCTTAAACTGAATAGTAGTTAATATGGCGCCTAATTCCAAAATCTTGCCCATTCAGAGTTATACTGTACCAAACATGTCAGTTTTACAAAAATATGGTTTTATTAGATGCTTCATAATTCACTGCCCTTTCGAGCCTTCTAACGGTAAATCTTAGGTTTCTATCAGTAAGCAGTGTCGTCAAATAAAGCTTACAGCATTTTAGGTTGGCACCGAATCGGTATAGCCATGAAACTTCATTCATACTTGAATTGCCTGGTTGGCGGTGTGTCGAGAGGCTGGGCTGAAATGTCTGTGATGACCTACAAGGCTGCAAAATAACGGACATCCTGTATATCCTTCATTTAGTCCAATGTTATGAAATTATGGTTAAAAAAAATATATGATGGTAAAAAAGTCAGTCAATGTTTTCATCGTGTGTGACTGTGCTCCGATTTTTAATATTATGCGACTGTTTAGGTATACGCTCTCTTGACTGCGGTTTCACTTTTTCTGGTTGACTCCGGCTGTCGCTTGGATTTTGCTACCTGGCTCGTTCGCAATCTCTGGTACTATTGTACAAGATTTAGGTAAGGATTTTGGGTTTATTTTGTGGTTGTGATTTTAGGTTTGAGGTAAGCGATTTGGATTTTTCGAGCTAAAACAGTGAACAACAAGTTATCTATTTGGAAGCATACTAAATGATGCTAGCAAGATTTTTCTGATCCGATCGTTCATAGAAGTTTAAAGGAAAATGCACTGGAAGATACATAGATAGGTACGTACATTATTACGGGATTAGTGAAGATGCTTGGCTTTTACCTGGGGGCATAAAAAAGCCACTTTGGCAGAATCGTAAAAGGATAACGTTATGAATCAAAATATGGCGAAGACAGTCCGTGTTTTTCTTTTTTTCGCTGCACTACGTAGGTATAATCAAAGAGATAGGAATTGGATTTGGATTGGATTGATTAGTATTTTAGCAGAGACAAAAAAAAAATAACTGAAAAATCCTTCATCAATGGGATTTTATTCTATTAACTTAACAGTCCATTACGATTCATAATTTTATCCTTTTATGATTCTGCCAAAGTGGCCTTTTTAGGCCCCCTGGTCGCATCCATTCACGACATGAAATGCTAATTGTTACTTATTAGTTAATAATGATAACAAAAGTACATACATGCTTAACTGGAGGACGCAGTGTGCACACAGGTATTTGTGCTCGAGTTACCCACTGCCCAAGTTGTAGAGGTCAGATAGGCAATCGCTCCATGTAAAATACTAATATTCATCTGCATCCAGTTAAATTGGTAGATGAATCTTATATAGTTGGGAAAAGGCTATAGGCAGATATTACATACATACCATTACACTTTAGTTTTAACAATTAATCGTAAAAGTCGTAAAAAATCGGAATAGTTTTATCCGATTTCTGACTTTTCTGGTAGTCACTTGTTCCAAAAATTACTTTGAATTCTTATCCCAAACTTCGATGCAGTTTGGGATAAGAATTCAAAGGCATTGACAAAATGGTAACAAAAATAAAATGTGAATGAACGGTTTTATAGCGAACTTACCATTTTTCCAAAATCAGTGAATGCAGTTAGCGATTACTTAAGAAGTTAAGGACAGTCTCCTAAGAACGCTTTGCTGTAGTTCGACGGTTAAGTTAGCTTCCCTTACTGCCTCGTCTCAACTTCCACCTTTATTGCTCAGATCGGACAAGGAATAAAGAAAAGGGTCATTGGAATTCTTGTACTAAATCTTAGTACCTTTCTAATGATATATCATTTACTAGCTTCCGCCCGCGGCTTCGCCCGCGAGGTTTGTCGATAAAAACTATCCTATGACCTTCCCCGGGATGCAATCTATCTCCGCCAAATTTTATCGAAACTCATAACATACAGACAGACAGACACTTTCGAATTTATAATATTAGTATGGATTTCTATTGGAGCCAGCTTCCATACATTTCGTTCGTGGCATCCTTAGTCGCTTTTCGTGTATGTGACATGAAAACTGACTTGTTTTTCTAAACCAACGGATTTTGATGCGGCTTTAACACTTATTTAGAGAATTTAATATGGATATGGTTGATTGTCAATGTTTTGCCAAGACGCAAAAACCGTATGAAGCAGGGGGGCTACACTAGTTAATAAATAAAAAGAGAATATATATCAATCAATGTAATTTTTAAACAGCACATGGACAATAATACATGGACAAAACAATTTTTTTATGTTTTTGGCTCGAATCCGGCTGGTAGGCAAACATATCGCTTGTTCATTAAAATTATTTTTCTTTCCACAGTCTCTCTCTTACAATATGGATGTATTAATTGTATATCGTCTACTCTACCAAACATATAGGAAAAATATATCTCCCGAAAATTTTTGTCAGGGAACTCTGCCTGATACATGGTTCTCCATAGCAAGTTAGTGACGTACGCATGTGATTTGAACAAAGCCAGTTTGTACCTCTCAGTATAAGGCTTAAAAGTATTGTTCAGAAACTGTTTATATGCCCAAGTGGTACGGCGTCCGTACATCGGTTCTTTTGGCGGAGACACGTGACCGAAACCTTTATCTGCGAGCGCGGTGAACATATTCCAATACGTTGTGCTCTTACGCAAGTATTCTTTTTTCTCCCAATACGTAAACTTCCCATATAGTCTTTGTCTCATCCATTCTTTGAGTTCTGGAACTAAATGCAAATCAGGCAGGCGCGCTGCAACGTTGACCTTTCGCATCAACCGCAGTGCACACTTTAAGTAATCAGTTATCTTGGGACGAATTCCTAGGCATGTTTGAGATACTTCGCTACGTAACTGTTTTGATTTACCCGCCTCATCGCCGCCGGCCTGTAAGACGTTATCTCCATCCTTCTTTGAATCTTTCTCTGCTTTCTTCTTTTTCTTCTTCTTGTCTATAACTTTACTTGCATCGTCGTCCACTCGTAACGCACTCTCTGTCTCCCAAACCTTCTTGAATGTTTTCTCAATGTACAGCCTTTGTGAATCAAGATCGTATATTGTGTCGTAGTTAAATTTTAATGGGGCGTGCCGGGTAGGTTTTGTAAAATAGGGCAACTCTTCTTGTGAAAAGTGGCCCTCATTATTGCCAAAATCGAAGTAATGCCCACAGTCACATTTCGTATTTTTAGCATAACGAAAAACAGCGTCTTGCCATTTCTTTACACAATCACATTTATCAGGTTTTATATTTGGAGGCCATCCACGAAAACCGCAATGTATGTTAATTTTCAGTCCATTCACGCTGGTGTAACCTCCGTGAATGAGTTCTCCTTGTGCAGGTAATATAGTAACATTGCCCAAAACATAGCATGTCTTGCCACGAACCTGAAAAACACCGTTTATAGTGTATTGAGCATTCCACAAGCCAGTCGTCGGAGGCACTAGTCTCCTTCGACGCGTTTTTTTCTTTTGTGTAGCTATGCCGATGCCATATTTCTTTTTGGCACCGCCCTCAAGATTTAATTTTGTCCTTGATCGTGATTTGCCCTTAGGTCGGGCAGACTTTCTCATTGGAATTTCCGTGGGCGATACATGAGGTTTTATAGTTTTGATGCCAGCTAATTCTTCACAGTATGATATCGGTAATCGCTTTTTAGGTGGTGGCGGAGGAGGAGGTGGTGGTGGTGGTTTCTGCATGACCGGCTCTTCCTCATAAGGTTCATTAAGTTCAGCCAAATTTGGCAGGGGTAGAGGCGGCTTGCGATGGCGTCGGGGCGGCTCATACAATACTGCAACCATTTTTTGAAGATACGGAGATGGTAGTTTTTTTTCTGGTTTCGGTTTCGGTTTAGATTCAGGTTGTATAGTTGATACATCTGGAGCAAATGTCTTCTCAAGCAAACATATCAAGTTATCAAGTCCTAAATAGAGAATAGCTGATAAAATAAGTCTGGCATTAAGACAATATGAAGTACGCTTTCCGTTTATAGGGTAGCCATACGTAGCATAGTAAAGTTCAGCGAGCATTTGTTTTGGGTCATTACGACCTAAAGACAAGCAAGGCATAAGTTCCGCGTATTGCGGGCAAGGGACCAAACCAAGCTTATGCATAATTGCGGCCGACCGGATAGGACGTCCTTCGAGTAAATCTTGGTATATGGACCTTTCTAAAGTGTCTAATGCACACCTTTGTTGTACACTTAAAGCTTGGTACCATTTAGGCCCCACTGCAAGTATAATGCTATTAAACATTTGTTTATTTTTGCGCCTGCGATACTCTTTAAGATCCTCTAGAAAGATTTGTCTCTCACGAGTACGGCTCGCGTACAAAACCTGCAGGCGACGTCGGACCGGCTCGTCGCGGTCGACGGTCTCCACGCCATATTTTCGCTCAACCATGTTGATCCAAAAATAATTAGATAATAATTAAATGATAACACACTCGTATTTTTGTGTATAACTAAATTATACTGCAATTTTGAAAAAAAAAATACATCGGTTATCTAGATATTTTGAGTGAAAACTGAACAAATTGTCAATGTTTTTTCCTCCTTGATTTATAATTGCTGTCATCAACCAGTATCAGAGATCGAAATATGTTTTTTTAAAGTATATTTTGACAAAAGAAGTAATTAATTCCATTGAAATCAGTGTAATATTTTTTGTAGTTCATCCTATGGTATGGTAACTGCTAGTAAGCCTTCCAAGTTACGGATACGAATTATGTTATTGTGTATACCGCCATCTATTGTCGAGTAGTTGAAAACCTCTATTTAATCGTGAATTTCTTTTAACATAAAAATCGTACAATGCATAATGAATAATTCCGTTCAAATCAATACGAAATGACAAATAACGGTGTCCTAGGAAGTAAAATATTTATTTATACACGTAAGTACGTCGGGAGCAAGGGGCGAGTGACGCTGCGACGGGCATGGCCCGATCAGCTGTGTGAAACTCGGCCGGTCGAAGACCCGCACCCGGAGGTGAACGCCCCTACGCATCCATCACCTGAATAATTCCTCACCTCATTCATACGCACTGGCGAATCCATCTCAATATTTAAGCTCTATCCATTGTTCCGGAAACCATCAATCAAGTGAGACTTTACAGTGGTCGCCTCAACATGTAAAATCGATTGACCGCTCGAGACAGTGGCGTAAACACCGGTAGTGAATGAAGTTCCATTTTTGGATAACGTTACTGAATTGTATTTAGCAAAGGGATCGAATACGTGATGCAAATTTGTGGATCTGTGGTGTTCTTTAATTTTCACTAAATGTATGCGTCAGCATTTCTCTTTAAGTAGATAATTACCTACCTAGGTATCTATTATATGATATGCAGTATTCCTACGTAATTAATTATCTATCTGTCCATTACATAGTTTACATACTACTGAATTCAAAACTTATAATAAAGCTTTGGTGGCACAAATCCCTTATTATTCACTAATAGTGAGAATGTCGAAAGAGAATATGGGTAATCACCACAAATGACCAGTGATCGGTTTGGTGATCGCATTATCATTAATTTACCGGGTACATCTCTACTAGTAGGGACATGCCTCACTTTAACATACCGATTTTTACATATTTCACGATATTTAGGAATATTTTTATAAAGGCACTCACTTGAAATTATTTTAATTTTAACACTGTTCAAAAGCAAGAATGAAGTAATAGTTACAATACTTTTATGACAGTAATTTGATTTAATTCAGTAATGATAATATACACGCAGTGGCGGACTAAGCCCGTCAGAGGCCCGGGGCGGCAAAGCTGAATGAGGCCCCCCAGCTTTAAAAAAAATGTAGTTTTACAAGCTTTTTATTCATTTGTATGTATAAATAAGTGTTTATGTTTATTTCGTTAATTTCGTCGGCAACGCCACTTTTCTTCTCTTCAGAATTCGAAAAGTAATTGGATAAAGATTCAACAAGCGATTTTGCCTCTTCAGTCTTCGTTTTTTTAGCTTCCTTTTCTGAGAGCCAGATGGTTGAATCCTTTACAATAAAAATAATAAGATAAATAAGACACTTTTATAAAAGATAGCTAAATTATGCCTCATTATTGATTTGACGATATAGATATACAAATGTACAGAGACTGCCATGTTGAGTCTCTCGATGAGAACAAGTACCTACATCCTACATCCCTAATAAACGTGCACTACAAATAAAATAAGGACCAATGTACTCGTAGGTGCATATTGACTAGAAACTACGGATTATTCAAGTCACATTTTTAAAGTCTTGTTTAGGATTTTATCAGGGGAACGTGGAGGCATTTGGGGGCCCCCCAAGACCGGAGGCCCTGGGCGGGCCGCCCCTTCCGCCCCCCTGTTAGTCCGCCACTGTATACACGTATGATATGATTCACACACGCTCGTGACGATGACACAGCGAGCTTCAAAATAGTTCACATTCTTTAATTTAATATGATTCACTGATTACCAGTGATCGGACTAGGTAGATTGATTTTTGGTACTTGTATCACAAATGCACACAGAAAGAATAACATGGATAAGCCATTTTTCCGGAAAGTAATTCCGGTATTTCCGGATTTAATTAAATATTGTTAATGTTGGTAGTGATATTATTACTACTCAATTCAAAATTTAAAGGAAGGTATCAAAACTAAATTAATTCATTATTTATCTGTTGAATAATAAAAACAATCGAATTCCGATCGAAGCTTTAATATTTATTTTTTATTTTTAGCGTTTTATGGCTAGATCTTTTATAGATAGATATACATTTCGGCTAATTAATGAAATTCTGACTACCACCAATTCCGGAGGAATGTCCATAGTAATATATACGTTTCGGATCAATGACCCCAGTTCAATCTACCTACTCCGATCAATGCTGATTACATTATAGTCAGTGTTCATTGCCTTTAGAGTCAAGTCGACACCGTTACCATCAAAAGCATGTTATGTTATAGAAATGTAGACAGCTAATGAATTTTTCCGAGCTTTAAGGTGGTAATTTGCTTACATTTTTCCTATGTTGGGGTCGGCTTCTAGTCTAATCAGATGCAGCTGAATACCACTATTTTACATGGAGCGACTGCCTTTCTGACGTCCATAAACCAGTTAGTGGGTAACACGATTGGTACAAGAACAACAAGAACACCTTTGGTAAGACTTGTTACACTTTTGAGCTTCTGACTCTGACGACCCGTAACGACTGGCAAAGGAGAGTTTATAGGTACCAAAGCAATATTTCGAACTAAAATATTGAATTTGCCGACCGCAAGTATTTGACATAGGTAATCAATTTTGTTTCTAAGTACATAAAGTAACTTAGTGTTTCTTTATACCTATCAGACCTTTCACTGCTAAACATGATCTTGTGGGCCGGTACATAGTCGTCATGTAGTAATATCTTCTTATTCACCAGGCTTAGAATAGAATACTCTTCATTATGTACACCATATAAATTACAGACATAAATATATAAATTTTACAAAAGGTGACACAATGGGCGGTCTTATCGCTAAGAGCAATCTTTTAAAGACAACCTTTGTATGAATTAAAAAGGGGATGGAGAGACAAATACTGTAGGTAGTCTGTGGTTGTACCATGTACATAATACAATAAATGCATACAAAAATATTATACTTATCTAAACAAATATATATAAAAATATATTTACGTGAAACAGGAGCAAAGAAAATATAATAATGTTTAAGAAGATTAAAGTGCTTTTTTAACCGACTTCAAAAAAGGAGGAGGTTCTCAAATCGACTGTACGTTTTTTATGTTTGTTACGCGATATCTCCGGCAATTGTAAATCGATTTCAAAAATTATTTTTTAATGGATAGAGTATGCCTCAGGGGTGGTCCCATATAATCTGGGGGCATGGCAGTGCACCCGCCAAGTCGAGCAAAAAGCGGCACGGCCGACCCACCCTTTTCTCGAAACAGTTCAGGCCATTTTCGACCCCCTATAACTTCGGTTTGGATTTTTATTAAATTTGTTTGGGTAGTTTTTGAGTTAGTTTCAATAATACGTATATTTGCCACTTAGTTTATATTGACACTGATATTTTCATAGCAAGTAGTGTTTATACGAATTTGTGTTGGGTAAGTACAACAGACTCATCATCATCATTTCAGCCGAAAGACGTCCAATGCTGGACATAGGCCTCCCCCAAGCACCTCCACTTCGACCGACAACTTAACAACAACAACAGACTAACAACAGACTAAAAGTCAAAAATATAATCTTATTTACAAAAAAAAAAAAACCGACTTCCAAAACAGACACTACAAAGTGAAAAATAACTTTAATTTCGGAAGTGGGTGGCAAACAACGAAAATCTGAACCCAAGGACATCGACTTTCGAAATTAAAGTTATTTTTCATTTTGTAGTGTCTTTTTTGGAATTTGGTTGTTTTAAGTTTTACAGCTTAACAAAACAAGTACCTACTGATCTCAAGCCGTGATTTGGCAAGTACCTAACTTCTAAAATGTGGTACAAGAATTTCGAAACATATTTTTTTAATTATAATGCCAGATTTGCACAAACCGTGTGTGTAGGTATCAAAAAGTCTAGTAGAGTAGTGTTGATCTTACTAGTCGTTTCATACCTTATCTAGTCAGTAACGTCATCACAAGTGTTCATCAGTTCCTGTAACGTGCAGCTGACAGGGCACATCGATTGTGGAGCAGCACCACATACATGTATAGTACTTAGATACTATCATAATGTATACTTACCTAGTTTCTGGCTATAAGTACTAGGATCAAGTTGAGAAGTTAGGCATAAGATGGAAAGTCGACAGTCCCAAACTAGATTAGGTACACGGTTTGTGGGTACAATTATAAAGTCGACAGTCCCAAACTAGATTAGGTACACGGTTTGTGGGTACAATTATAATAATTGTACCCACAAACCGTGTACCTAATCTAGTTTGGGACTGTCGACTTTCCATCTTATGCCTAACTTCTCAACTTGATCCTAGTACTTATAGCCAGAAACTAGGTAAGTATACATTATGATAGTATCTAAGTATACATGTATGTGGTGCTGCTCCACAATCGATGTGCCCTGTCAGCTGCACGTTACAGGAACTGATGAACACTTGTGATGACGCCAAACATCTAGCCGAATTCTGGGCCTAGTCCATTTACACGCTAAGAAAAAGAAGTAGTATACATTACAAACGTCATGCAAAAAACATTATTTTCAACACTGGCAAGGTGTGATATTATGTTGAAACATTTCGGGTCTGATCTGACAATATTACCATCCAATTAGAAACAAGTAATGGTTACTTTTACAGGTTGTATAGTGTTTCGCCAATAGCTCTTGGTTTTTCCACAATTTCCCTTTCTCCAAACGATACTGACATTGAATGTTTCCACGTAGCCACTGGCTTATATCTTGCATAAGCTAACACTAAGTATTACTATGCATAGTGGTCAGAATCTAGCGTGGTTTGTCTTATCCCCTTTTGGTTGTAATTGGAGATAAACTTAATTTTTCCTGAAAAACGTATCAGTCTGCTAAGATTGTACAAAAAATAAAGACTAAAGAAATTACGGCATGCACCTTCTCTTATACCAGCGAAAATCAATGCTCAGTTGTATGAAAACACTGTTGTATTTCCCCAGCGCGGAATATGTGTAAATATCTGTGAGCTAGACACTAGGCAGGTAGGCTGCATCATGCCGTGTCTGGGTGCTCATGAGCGTTCACTTTCCACGTGTCAGGAAGTATCCGAAGCCACTTTCACTCCATTCAAGATCACAGCCGCTCGTTCCGCCTCGCACTGCCAGCCCGCGGTTCTAAACAATAACTATTTATTGTCTACCTCGTATTTTCCCATTTTACTTTGACTGCTTATTGGCTGAGATCACAGATTGCTCGATTTCCATTTGAGTTAGGCTAAAGGGTTTTTACTTGAAGCTTTGATCGACAGTTAAGAAAATCATATTGTTTATTTATAAACCTTAAAGAATTATACTAATTTCAGGCGCTCTTTCTTATGCAGGTTCAATGACCGAGCTCTTATCTCGCATGCATGTGTGCATCCACGTGTGGTGTGTGTGTGTGTGTGTGAGTGGCTGCGCCTGCGTCTGTGCCGCGTGCTCGTATTGTAAGCTGCACATTATTATGCAACGCTTATGAAGCGGTTAAGCCGCATTATCGGAAAGCGCATCTAAATTTATATTTAGCGTAAAGATGGTTTATTATAGTATAAATTTGCGGGACGCGCGTGCCAAGTTTATTTATAGGTAACACATGTAACGCTGCGACGGATGATCTGAAATCTTAGTTTAAATGTCTTTCTTGTTCAATTCATCTTCATCTGCCTAGTTTTTCCATGTTTGGGTCGGCTTCCAGTGTTACCGGATGCAGCTGAATCCAGTATTTTACATGAAGCGACTGCATATCCGACCTCCACAACCCAGTTACTGGGCAATACGATACCCCTTGTTAAGACTGGTTGTAAATTTAATAATATTTGTATTTTCTCTTGTAATCTAACTCTATGAAATACTGGATTAGCTGAAATAATCTCTAACTACAAAATCTGAAGTAAAATATTAATTTATCGTGACCCTGAAAAGGTTCAGTTTAACTTGATGAAAATATAGCCCCAGTTGCTATGGCGTTAATTGTGTAATGTTATATTATGTAATGTTATGTAACATTATGTTCAGACACTAACTTCACCAAATACGGCGAGAGTTATTAATATTGTCCAAAATATTTATGCACGTTTAAAAAAATGGTATAATAATCATTATTTTTACAGACAGTAAAATAATACGACAGTAACATAACGAAAGCAAAGTGGACGGTTTGATCGAACCTAATGTCATCAAAAAACTACACCCCATTTTTTAAGTAAAACAGTTAGCATGCAGCAGTTCTAAAAAAAGGAACATAATAATTGTTATATAGACAGTTGAAGTATTGTATCGTGGGACAGGTGGCATCTCTCAATCCAACTTACGAGTGTCTAACACGTAAAATGAGAAAGTAAAAGCACGACGACAAGACTGTATCCTTTGACAAATAATCCCTGAAGGGAGGAGGGCGATGCCCAAATATTGGGTGAACAACCTCTTAATGCTTTCAGGAGACATTTTATTTTTACCATACAACGCGTATCTACGACTGTGGACACGATAGTATTGGACATAGATATAAAAAAGTGTCCATTCGAAGTTTTTAATAGAGCGAGCTATAAGGCCATTGACATATTTTCAAAGTCACTCGTCGATATTTTACGGTGCGTTTACCTACATATGCAGTTTTCTCGGAAGTGCGTCATTGTCGAGCTGTCGAGTGACACACACGTTTATTATAGTTCGTCGGCTGACAGCGTATGAACGAAAATATCGGCGTTATCAACGTCTAATTTTAGAGGGAACTCCGCTCGAGTCAAGGGTACGTTAACTCCTCCAAGTTCAAAGGTCACGGAGGTCAGGGCTGAACCAAATTCGCCACAAAGTTCACAAACAAATTCTGTTCTCTCAACAAGCATTGAACTTTCTTTTGTCTGCCGAAATCTTATATAGGATAACCATTTCCGTTTCCTGGAGTGCTTAGGGATAAAACGATGCATTACGCTGGTACTGGCAGTAAAAAAGATTATATCGTCAAAACTACTCTTAATTAAGAAAATATTGTATGTGTATTTCCTTTCCTCTTTCTGAATCACTGCATCAAATTCCTGTTGTTCTCATTACTGAGTTTATAACAGAAAAAGGTGACATTTCGACAATGGTTTTCCGGCGGTAGTATCGCGGTGGGTGTGCGTGTGTGCGTGCATGCTGTTGCACAGACAAGCCGCTTGTGTGTGCGTCAGGATCGCGTTACAGCTGAAACTTGGGGCGCTTGCCGAAAACTGCGGTCGTCGACCCGGTCAGGAGCCCGGCCGTAGAGCACGCGCTACTAACGTTGATACTTGGTCTCACGCAGCTGTATATGCTGTAATTGATTCGTTGAACGAGAAATATAGATGTTAGTTGGATTTGTTGCATTCCTATATTTTTATTCCTAACCATCCTGTCATTTTACTGTTACTAAACTACGTTCCAGTAAACTTAAGAAAAATATAAGATAGTGATTAAAAAAAATCTAGACTAGACTAGAGTCAAGAGCAAACCCATTTCAAATAAAAAAAAAAAAAAAAAAAATCTGATGAATTCCCTAGAACTTGAGAGCACTGTGATTTTAATTGAATACATTTATATAGGTATTAGGAGACGTTGAATTGTCTACTATATTTTGTAAGCTTTCAGTTTATGATAAATTATAAAACGAGTTACCTACATACACTAAGCACTTGATTTTCTTTAACTTTTATCTCCTCAACTTGTCACCAGTAACCATCAAACCAAGACACGCCGCCATTCAAAGTACCGTATTTCCCTTCATGTATCAAGTCGCAGTGAGCGCGCTACACTGCTCGGTGATATATTTGGTGACATTGAACCGAGTCCATTGCCAACGACCTCACTCCTCGGGGAAGCGCGGTTTGCGTAATCGCTCCTGCGTACTGTACGCAGACCCCGACATAACAAACACACACACAGACAGACACGCACACCGAGACACTACTCGTCATGAACTCTGATAACATTTATATAGTAATAAAAATTAAATGTATAAATATACTGTGGTGTATCATTCAAGTATGTGTGTAATTTAATTTCGTTAGTTTGTAGCCAAGCGGAGGGAGAAATTAATTTTAATTGAACGTTTCGTGATAAAATCTTTCTGGTTACTAATTAGGTAAAACTCTGTTTCTGATATAGGATAATGAATGACCTGTTGCTTAGTTGGATTAGCAATCTTGACCAATATTTTCAGCACACAATTTTTTTAGGTTAGTTTCACACGTGCGCAACAAATCAACGGTCTCGTTATGAAAACGGGGAAAACTGAACAAAAACAGGGAACACTCTAAATAACATTTGGTTATCGATCTTTTTGTGCTGATGTCTGTCTGTTACCTAACGTTTTAATAACCGATAATGAGCAGGTGCCGTCACTGAGCTTAACATACCCTTACCATCTATCAGTCTACCTACATAATACATAACATAATACATTAAAATTAATAAATACATTGTTAAAACACAAAAAATGGTAAAAAGACAAAAGTTCTTTATAAAAAATGTTAAATTGAATAGAGAAAGGTTGAACTTACTGAAACAATTAGATATGTATTCTTTTAATTTGGAGCAAGGTACTAGGAAGTACAAAATTGACACAGAGACCTTGCAATCTGAACTTGACCATTTACAGGAAAAACTTAGTTCAATGACCAACAAATATAATACCTCTGAAGACCTAATGAGGGAATATGTGTTGGCAATGAATGAGCTGGTAAACTCAGAAAAAACCAACTGTGAGCATTGTCAAACACCATCCAATGTGCTTACACCAGACCATTCATTGACAACTTGCAATACCACCTTACTGCAGCCCTGTGTTGATTTGATAATTCCTCCTATTGATAGTTCCTACAAACATTGTAAACAAACTTTTAATAATGATATTATATTATTTTGTGATGAGATTGGTAAGGACTTAGGTCACTTGTTGACAGATGAATATCCGGGACACTCGATAATAAATTACTGTATGCCGGGTTGCTCTTTGTTTCATATTATGAAAGAAATTATTAAATGTAACTTTACCCCGGATACAACTTTAATAATTTTTATGGGTAATAGGGGAAACGTTAACAAAGGAGAACTGCTCCAGTATCATAGAACTTTATGCAACCTTAGTTTAAGACAAGTTGTGTTGTTTACATTCCCTTACAGTAACAGTTTGCCACAGGAAGAAAATAGGTTAAGATTTGAATTGAATATGACAATGCATAACTTGACATTTAATAATAACATGTTTCATTTAGTTGATATTAACAATTATGTTAATAATAATTTGTATTTGACAAAAGATAGATATAACATTGTTATGTACTATCTTTCTGGCTACTATAAAAGACAGATAGCTGTGTCGCTATCTTATTTTTTTTCTATTACAGCCAAAAATTTGGCTAAACAACTTGCTTCTTTTGAGCAATGCAATGACATTTTAAACAATTCTGCCAATAATTTGGTCACTTTTAATGACATTAATAATAATTTAAATTAGAAATTAAGACAATAGAGGCAACTTCTAGCTATAACATACAGAATTGCAAAAATAACTCAAAAAAAAGTTTAAAATCACTAAATAGTATCAACCTGGTGCATCAAAATATTCAAGGATTTATGAACAAAGATTTAGAAGTAGAATTATTCATGAATTTTAATAGTATTGACATTCTTTGTATAACAGAACATTGGCTGAAAAGCCACCAGTTTTTGTTCAATTTTAATAATCACCAGGTTGGTAGTTCGTTCAGCAGAATAAATGCTATACATGGTGGCTCATTAATTTTAGTAAGTAACCAGCTCACATTTAAAGATCGTAAAGATATTGTGAGCCTATCTGTTGAGCGTACGGTTGAAATTGCCTGTATAGAATTGGAGCACTCTATTGTATTAAGTGTGTATAGACCCCCGTCAGGATTGTATGACTGCTTTGAAAAGGTAATGGATGAAGTGTTACACAGGATTTGTAACTCAAACAAGTCCGTTATCATTTGTGGTGATTTTAATGTAAATTTATTAGAAAACTCAGGTTCTTGTAGTAAAATTTTAAGTCTGTTTCAGTCCTACAATCTTGTAAACCTATTTTTGGAGCCCACAAGAATAACCCCTACTAGTGCCACATGCCTAGATAATATTTATACAGATATTATACCAAGCCACAAAGAAATTATAAATTTACTAGATTCTGATCATTGCGGGCAAAGGATTACTATTCAAAACCAAAACAAAAAAGTACCTAAAAAGGATATCACTGTTAACCCCAAAACTGCAAGTCGCTTGGAGGCTTTTAAAGTTAAACTCATTAATAAATTACCAGTTTTGTCTATTCATGCTGATCCTAATCATCTTTATGATAATTTTTTTAATATATACTGTAAACAATTTGATTCCACCTTTATTCCCAAGACTATCTCGGTTAATAGTAATGTATCGTTCAGTGATTGGGCTACCATTGGTATTCATAAAAGTAGAACACGGCTTTATGAACTGTACAATGAAAGGACTTATGTTAACACTGATGAATTTAATTTGTATGTTAGAAATTATTCAAAATTATTTAAAAAAGTTTGTTATATGGCCAAGTCACGTTATTTGGGTTCAAAAATTAAAAACAGCAGTAATGTAATTAAAACGACTTGGAACATTATTAATAGTGAAGCGGGAAGGTCTAGTAACCGAAATACTGATTACAGCCTGTCTATTAATGACAAAATAATAAAATCTGACTCACAAGTCGCCGAGGCATTTGAAAATTTCTTTTTAGATATTCCCGTTTCAACTACTAAATCCCTAAACTCATCACCTTCTGTTGCTGAGTCTTTGCTTAAGGAAAATGTTAATGGTTGCGATTCGGATTTTAATTTTGAATATATTACATGTAGAGACATAATTATAACCTTTCACACATTAAATGTAAAAAAGACTGCAGATCTGTGGGGTAATTCTGTAGAAGTTGCTAAGTCTATTATTGACATTGTAGCACCTACTCTTGCTCTTATCTTTAATAGTTGCATTGACAGTGGGGAGTTTCCTGATCTTATGAAAAATAGTAAAATAATACCTTTGTTTAAATCAGGTAGTACATCAGACCCCACAAATTATAGACCTATTTCTGTACTACCTACCTTTAGTAAAATTTTTGAGAAATTAATTTTAGAACAAATGCAAAGATTTTTTAATAAATATAAATTATTACACAGCAAACAGTTCGGTTTTACAAGGGGTCGTTCAACTACTGATGCCGGTGTTGAACTTTTAGGACATATTTATAATGCATGGGAAGATAAATGCGATGCCTTGGGCATCTTTTGTGATTTGTCCAAGGCATTCGATTGCGTTCTTCACGAAACGTTAATCAGGAAACTCCACCACTACGGGATCCGGAATACTGCTCTGGATCTTCTTACTTCATACTTGAGTAAAAGGATTCAGAGCGTTGACGTTAATGGAGAAAGATCACCCGGATCTTTAGTAACGATGGGAGTCCCACAGGGCTCAATTCTTGGTCCTTTCTTGTTTCTTATTTATATCAATGACTTGCCGTACCTCATAAAGGATAACCATGATATAGTGTTGTTTGCAGATGACACTTCACTTTTGTTTAAACTTAAACGTCAGCAGTTGGTTACTGACGATGTCAATAGCGCGATTTCGAAAGTAGTCCACTGGTTCAATGTTAATAATTTGCTTCTAAACGAGAAAAAAACCAAATGCATTAAGTTTACGCTACCCCACGTTAGGCAGGTGAAAACTAATGTGTTGATAAAGGGCGAGGAATTGAATCCTGAAGACAGCACAGTATTCTTGGGCATAACTTTGGATGCTAAGCTTCAGTGGGGTCCGCATATAGATAAATTATCAAAAAAGCTAAGTTCCGCAGCATACGCCGTTAGAAAAATTCGTAATTTAACGGATATAGAGACTGCCCGTTTAGTGTACTTTAGTTATTTTCATAGTGTAATGTCGTACGGTATTTTATTGTGGGGAAATGCCGCCGATATTCAGACTATCTTTGTTTTGCAGAAGCGTGCTGTTCGATCAATTTATAAATTAAGTCCAAGACACTCTCTCAGAGACAAATTTAAAGAGATTAATGTAATGACTGTGCCTTCTCAGTATATTTATGAAAATCTTTTATATGCCCATAAAAACATAAAATTGTTCAAAAAATACAGTGATATCCATAATATAAATACTAGAAACAAACACAAATATGTTGTACCTACAACAAGGCTCAAGAAAATAGGTGGGTCGTTCAGATGCCAATGTATACACTTTTATAATAAACTACCAAGCCACATTCAAGATCTAAGCCTTAATAAATTTAAATCGTTCATTAAACGTAAGTTGTGCCAGAAAGCCTTTTATACCGTTAAAGATTATATTGAGGATACAAAGGCTTGGGATTGAGCTGCTTCCAATTTCTGCATTTTGAGTGTTTTTGATGTTTTTTTTTTTTTTTATATACACATTGACATTAATGATTTTTTTTTTTAAACTGACATTTGCTTACTTTTTAAAGTATTATATTATTTTAATTATTGTGAATGTGAAGACGATGTGGGTCATTTATTTTAGTCATTTTTTATTTTTTATTATTCTCTCTATGGTCTGGCAGTTTGAGTAATTTATGTGGCCTACCCAAATGTCCTTTCTTTGGTATTGTTCGTCGAATCGTTGAGCTCCTTCAACCTTGAGTTGAGCTGCATGATTTCTGACAAATGCGTGCACTGACTGGACAGGTCCTCTCAATCTGTGTGGTTCTTTCCTCAAAAGACCATCTCAGACATCGACCTACATGGTCTTCATATAACTTGACCAAGATTATGTCTGGACTTTAAAAGAGACTATGACCTCTGAGTTTGTTTCGGCCTTTCTTCTCAGAGTAGTCAGATAGGAAACGCCGACCTCATCTAGTTTAAAAAATTTATGATTGACGTGTAAAAGTGTTTGTGCAAACCTACTTACAGAAATAAAATCATTTATCATTTATCATTTATCATTTATCATTTATCATTTATCATAATAAGGAAATTCTATTTTAATTTTGTATTTTGATGATATTTCTGTACGGTAATTGGATCTCTTGTTCATGTTTCGCGGTGGTAGGGCTAGAAACATTTTTTTTTTTGTAATTTTGACGTATAATGTGCTTTATATATGCCTACTTACTTGAAATAAATGATTTGACTTTGATCTCTATTATAAAAAACCCTTTGCTTTGCAGACATCGGTATTATTATTTCATACGTTAAAATTAATGTCATCTTTCAAATTACTTCCTCCTCTTTCAATTTTTTCTTCTTATTAGCGTACTATCGATAGCAAAAACAAAATATAAAAAGAAAGTTTTTACTAAAAAGTATTTTACATTTAGGTGTTTGGTGGTTTTTTTTGTAGGTAGGGGTCCCTACTAAAAAAAACCACCAAACACCCCCTCCCGTTCTTTTACTACACCATCCCGATTTAGGGAAAGGATCCCTAAATACCGCGTAGTGTGATAATAAGATAAGACAGAAGATCCTCACGTTTCAGATGGCAAGATGGTGCAGGGCCGTTGGACATTTTGTCCAAGAAATTTTGTAAGTATAAGCATAATCAATCAGTCTATAATGTTCTACTGCTGGAACACAGGCTTCCTCTCGTGAGAGAAAGTGGGCCGTAATTCACCATACGTAAGTATAGTAAAAGGAAATGCTCAATATTCAACGATTCTTTTCACTTAGAGTAATATACTTGTAATAATAGAACCAATCTGAAAATACTAACTTTTGTAGACTTATGCCTATGTTTAAAAGTAAATACGAAGACTAATAAATATTTAAATAAGAAATTTGTTATTTTATTTTCTCAGCCTTCCTAACTTTATAACATTTACTTCTTACAAGAAAAATATGAATTACTTGTGTAGGTAAGTTCCGTTGGGTTCGCGAATTCCGAGCAAGGATCAATACTTGTAATTTGACATTCTTCAGATCTTTAGTGACTCATTAATGTAAGAATGCTATTTGTGATTAAGCACTATCAAACAGCCTTGAGATGCAATTTCTTGAACCGACCAGCTTTTTGATTATGATCTCAAAATATTTATGTTTTCTCTATAATGCGCACTTTATATTTTTTAATTACACATACATATTTTAAAATGTTCAACTAGGGAATGAAAATGTTAAAATATGTTTAATGAAAGACAATGGTCTTAGTTGGAATAAGCACCACTAAATAAATAAAATATTTCTACTGACAGGATTATAATACCTTCTTACATCTCAAATCTCAAATCGTTTATTGCAATCCATAATGTAATTACAGGTGGTAAATAAAAAATACTATATAGAATCAATTATGGGCCCTGTCGGGCACAGCAAATTTTTTAAGGAAGTAGAGAGAGGAAGAGCGCTTTATTAATTTTCCTTGCTAATAAGTTAGAATTATTTTATATCTTATTATTATCTTACATTTTTTTCTATATCAGGATTCAAGCCCCTACAAAGACCGCATGAACTATTAAAGCATCCTTATGAATAAATAAGTGATTATTATTATATTTTAGAATATATTCTAATTACTGTTACTCACAAATTTGAAATTTGAAATACCTTTCTATTACTCACAAATTTGAAATTCTAAATTTGAAATACCTTTCTGAAAGGTAATAGATAAACGCTTGTCGAGCTCTATTTGACTTTAAATCAATCAAAACATGCAAAGTGTGACACTACAAGCATAGAAAAAACAAATAAGAAAGCCAACTCGAGCCGCGAGCGAGCGATAATAGCGTAAACACGTAGGGCTGTCACTTATAGTTTATTCAATCGTCAAAAATGCATAGTCAATCTCTATACAAAACAATTTTCCCCTGTAGGGTAAGCATCAGGGATCTTTAAAACAAAGTTTTTTTACATAGACCAGGAGCTGACTACGACTAGTGACTACATTTTTTTCATTACCTACGTCATGTTATCTGTTTAATTAATTGAAATATTACGATCGAAATATGATTAATTAAAACGTGGATTTACTGAATCATGTATTTATTCAAATAAAATAAAATAAAAATTGTATATTGTTATAAAATTGTATTTTTTACACTAAGTACCTATAAAGTATTTTTTACTTTTTCATTTACCATGAAAATTATAATCTTTAAATTCGGAAATTGATTTTTTTATTCAATAACCTCACATAATAGGGATTAATTAAAGTGGTTATTAAAATTTCATCTTAAGCCGTGGGTTCGATGGATTTGACAAACTGCTATTGATACATCCATAAACACTGCTGTATTTTCTATAGCTACTCGAATTTGTAGCCATCTTCACGAATTTGTAGTTAAAGGAGGTAGGTAGGTACACATACAAATAATTACGAGCAGCAGGGCAGCGGCAGAGTGCGCGATAGTAATATCGCGCGCGCCGTGTCGTGCCGTGCCGTGCCGTGCCATAGTCGTGGCTACGCCGTACGTAAGTACAGCGTAGCCACGACTGGCGCACCTTTAGCAGCGATAAATCAGTGTGTGGGTGCGAAGACGTATACGTACGAGCACGCTCACGTACAAACCGTGTTCGGTGCGTATGTATGAAGATATCCTACTCATTTGTATTTACTCTGCTACAAGGAAAACAAGGTATAAAAAAGTAGTTCAGATTTTAGTTTGTTGGTCATTGAACTTTCTTTTAAAACAAAGTTGTTTTGCTACGATTCCACAAGGTCAATAACTGCCCACAAATATCACTGCACTTCACTAACTACGTACTGATAACACTAATTAAGTTAGTGTTTATACGTAAACAATCGACTACAAACATAATTTGCTTAGTCATTAATAATTAATTCAGTGGGTCTGACTTGACTTTGAAAATATTAATTGAATGATTTATCAATGAATTATGTACATAGATAAACAATGTTAGGAAACGTAACCTAAACTATGTACATACCGGTGTGTTAAGATAATTTGTAAACTTTTTTTTGATGAAACCAGGGAGACCTCAGAAAAGGTGTCATGAAAAAATGCAGAAAACACATTGTCACTTAAAAGGGGTCTCCTTTTTTTCATCAAAAAGATATTGCCATACTATCACTTCCCAAACAATGTTCCGCATAATTTCATTTGCCAAATCATTATTTTGCAAATAAACTCTTCACAAAAAATTATAACGCAAACCTAATGTTTTTCAAGTGAAGGTTTAAACAATTACTTGCTTACCAGCTATTACTTTTACCAATTTTAACATAGTCAAATATTTCCGTTGGTATATTTTGTTTTGGTTTTTTTTTATTTGTTTTATTTTTTATTTTTTTGGTATCGTCGGGCCCCTATTTCTGTTTGCCTATGATTTCAATTGGCCCTGTTTAATATGATATGAGGTAAAGGTATAATTGTTATCTCATTCGCTGGCTCTTAATTTTGTGTAAAGAGTTTAAAGTAACCTAACAAAACAGAACCTCGGGTGCCATTCGCTCGATCTTGCATCCTACGTAGCGTATCGACCGCAACCATGCAATGTAATTAAAAACGTAATAATAAGTAATTGTGTGAGTAAAACCATGTAATTCCCAAATCAAATTTTTTTGTCTGTATATATTTTTTCAAAACAAATCATTTGACTAAATGTTTATTGTCTAAAGATTGTTTGCTGTAACAAATCATTTGATTAAAGACCAAATGCTCCTTGGTAATATTCTGTCAAGTAAAAATTTTACGTAATGAAAATGTGCGTACTAAAATCATCCCAAATATTGCATTGGTATAAAAAAAGGTTGCTAACATTTGTTTGGATAATGAAACTTTGCCAAAATCTTTTAGGCAAAATGGCAGAATTCCCACATAAATAAATACATAGTTTATAAGGAATATAAAAGAAGAAAAAAATATAAATAATTAGTTTTATGAAAGACTGCAGAATAAACAATTCGGAACATTTTATGGTGTCGGGAATATTCACTAAGACCTTAATTAAAATAGTACCCGACCTGCACCCTAACCGCGTAACACACATCAATCGGAATCTGAATCATTTTGAAGCAAATTGCTAATCCATTGATTGCTTCATAAGTTCGAAAAACCGATTCTGATTGATAATGTGTTACGCAATTGCCCCGCTGTCTGACTTTAATTTTGAATTAATTGTAATTTAAGTAATTTGATTTTGATTTGATTTAAATATAATTTTAAGTTAATTAACCAACTTCAAAAAAAGAGGAGTTCTCAATTCGGATTTTTATATATATATTTTTAACATGAATTGGGATTGTGATTTTGTTTTTAATATTTATTTTAAGTTTAATTTTGATTCTAACACTAACATAGTTTTTAAGTTCCAATACTAATACAACATGGATGATTCCGAATTAAATTATTGATTGATTGATAGTAAATTATCGTCCATATTAATAAACCCGGAGTAAAATTATGCAAAACTTTATCCTCGTAAAATTAAAGTAGGTATGATGGTTAATCTAATGGAGATACAGCAAAATACCAGGTTTTTGGGAACGGATGGTTATATCGAACTCCCACCGACTAATAAGCTAGCATAATGCTGAGCGGGCAGCCATTTGGTGCAATATTTAGACTCACACCACACGATGATCGCTGCAAAACTGATTGTTGCCTTTTTTCAAATTTTCTTTCTTTTTACTTTAATGTTCGGTACCGTATTTAGTTGCACCAAATAAAATATTTTTGCCATCTAGTATCTTGTTCTATTTTATTGATGGTAATATTAAACTAGCAGCGCCCCGAGGTTTCACCCACATAAGTTTCGATCCCGTGGGAATATCGGGATAAAAAGTATATCCTATATGTTAATCCAAGAAATGGTCTATCTATGTGCTAATTTTCATCCAAATCTGTTCAACGGTTTACGCGTGATTGAGTAACAAACACCCAAATATCTTCACAAACTTTCACATTTATAATACGAGTATTAGTAGGATTATTCTATGCAATATTATTAATTCACGTGTGCCAAAAACCCGGGTAATGACCCTTTAACTCCGGAAATTGAGACTGCAAGGTATACCGAACTACTGCCGATGTAACGGGACGGTTCAAAAAAAGTAATTACTTCTATTTGATGCTACCTACTGCTCCAATAGATTGCACCTATACTGTGGTGATTTCTGAGTTTTACGTGAGTAATCCGCAAGGACAAAAATACTATTAAGTAATCCTTACCTTATAATTAGCTTAACTTAAAGTCGGAAGTCGGAAATACACCTAAATAATAAGCAAAAGTGGTAGCAGGACTCCTTCATAAAAACTTCTTTAATATTTTTTTTAAAAGAGACCGTATTATTTTCTGTGGATGCTTTCAAAATCTAACAATAGTTTATTCTTTACTGTCCTCAGCCTATAAGGAAAAACAGTTTGGAACAAGAAAGTGGATACAAGTCTACTTATTATTATAGAATCAAATAAACATTATGTTTTTAATTTCCCGGTAAAATAATTATACATATTTTCAAAATCATTTTTGTTATTTACATAGTGTAGCGAAAATAAAAAGAATCACAACATTAAATATCTTACGTATAATTTTGTAACATAAAATTCAATATAAAATGTATAAAAAATAATCTAGATATATAAAAAAGATGGTACGTTGCTTGAAAATAGATACTGGTTAAAAAAAGGGGGAAAGAAAAAAGAATTAGAAGAGTTTAACATTTTCTGGATGTTGTTTGGAATCAAATTTTAAAAGGAACATCGCGAGTCTATTACTTGATTGCAATCGGGTTTTAGGCTCGTTAGAACAGATTTTTAGATAGAATTGATTATAAAACACATTAGCTATATTGTTAGAGAGAAAAATAAATTATAGTTGTTTCCTGGACATAGGCGAAGAAGTTATATATATAGGCCAATGCCGCGCGGGACTCGTAATGCAAGATTACTCTGCAGCTAGTATGCACAATAAATTGTGACTCGCAAAGCAGAAGACGTTCCGGTATCCGGGAAAAAGGGAAAAATACCCCTTTTTCACTGGCTCTACATTAGGTTTGGAGAAAATTGCTACACCAATGCAATATTGCTGCTATTAATAAATGGTCGGCTTATGATGCGAAGCTCGACATCAAAACTTTAAAAAATTGCACGCTGGCTGGAATCAGTGCGTGGATGTATAGAGCCATTTGAGAGTAAATTCAGGAATCTTCAAAATATATCTGGTGAAACCAGGACAACCATTATCAAGTAACACTGTCAGAATGAAAAATTTTCTTATCCATCAAATATGACATGCTGTCATGTCCAAAAAAACGAAATCCGTTTGAAAAGAACATTATAAAAACGGTCATTGTACGGGTTGTAGTAGTTAACTCCGTACACCGATTTGTCGTAAAGGTTGGTTAGTTCAGTTACTATAGAGAGACACGTTCCACTAAGATGCACTAAGTAGTTAAGTTTATTTAAGTTAAGAGTAAATAACAGTACCTACTAGAGTGGAAGGCGATTCTTTCTCTCAGTTGTTGATAGCTACCCAGTTATAAGTTTACTATATTTTGATTCGATGGTCATGTCATTTTATTATGCTTAATTATGACGCGCATCATTGGTCTAAAGTAGGTTACAGAGTAAGCAGAAAAATATACGGCGATGAGACCGTACAGTCATTATTTGGAAAAAAAGTTTTTAACCTAAGAGGAGGTTTTACCAGCAGAGGTAACGCTGCATTACCTACAAATATATACCTAACATCAAGCCTGTATTCCTCGAAGGTTTAGCCACAGATGCACCAAAAGTACACACATATATTTTTTTAAGAATTTAAAGAAATAAAATAAAACCGAAAGTTTAATATCTCCAATTAAAAGTTACGCCTCAAACGGCGGCTATAAGAAGATTAATTTCTATTTATACAGTTTATTGGAAAACTCGTTGTAATTGCTTAGCAACTAGTTTTGCTAGACGGAGTAGCTCACAGCCTACTCATAAATTGTAACGTATTTGTATACCTAACCGAATTCAAAAAAAGAGGAGATTCTCAACTTTTTTTATTTTTTATGGAGAAGACTGGGGTATAGAAACAAATGTTGAAGCTGTCTAAACAGAAGCCCGTATTCATCAGTTTTCAGCATTCTCAGGCTGACTCGATGCGGTAGTCCCGGGGATATTATGTTTTATAAATGGGGATACTAAGGTGATTATATTATGACTATTTCTTTTCAGAGAAATAAATCGTTTCACAATTTCACAGAATTTGCAGACATGTTTAGTGGCAGTCTCAAACTATTAAATTGGAAAAGAGGTCATGCCCTCTCGCAGATTAATAGGAACATCCAAACCACCGCCTACTATCCGCCAGATTTGCTATGTCACAGCTCTCTAACCTTTATCAAACTAAGTTCTGTACACTAGGGGGTCAATGAATTGGGGACGTCGGGGGTCGTTAACCCTTATTTAAATGTACGACAGATCTAGTTTAATTTATGTAAAACTAAAATTTCGCAATATTCTAAGACTTTCTATAGTAAAGTACAAATGTTTTGGTTCACTAACAGTTTGCTCAAGGTCTCGCTGGGCGCGCCGTTGTGTGGCCCCCGCGACTGCCGCGAGGTGCGCTCGCCTAGACCGCGGCCACTTTCACTCTCCACCGAGACCATTGGAGACCATTATAGAAACGCTTACACTTGCTGTAACAGTCGCATCACTATTTAGATTGACGGGTGAAACCTGACACGCCGCGCTACATGCATTTCATACAACCCTGTCATCCGTCTACTACTGCAATTTTTTTATAAGTGTCCAATTACGAGATCGAGGGAGGTCCGGCAGATAACTTTGTTTACATATTGTATGACAATACACAAAACAAACGGCAAACTCAACGATTTTCTCGATAATGTAAGAAAAACAAATGAACACTAATGTCAACGACCGAGCGCTGCACGTAAGATTCGGACAGATGAAGAGAATACTTACCATCCGCATACTTTTATACAGTCAGATTGCAGTTTACATGCTGTGAATTTTAATCGCAATGCCGAAATGTACTGAGACGAAATGAGAGGTCGGAACTGAAGCGTGATCCAGACGATATTGCATAAACCTGTTGAGACAATGAAGCACAAAGAGTGGTGTGGTGCGAACACATGTGCACTGTGCAGTATGGTCGCGTGAGGAAAGCGTCGTCACTGGCTTGTGTGTTGCGGGTCTGATTCCCGGCGGAAGGGTCCCGGAGGAACGCTCCAGGCGGGGTGGTGCGGCAGTGTGCCGGTCAGTCACCGCTCTGCCGGCGCGCCGCGCGCTCGCTGCTGTGTCGTCTTGCGTCGTTCCACGCCGCGCTGCTATTGTTCCGAGTAGCCGAAACCTCATATGTTTATCTGCTACCCTGGTACGCATGGCACGTCTAGTATGAACTTGTGACGTGATCTTTCTGTTTTTCAGACTAGTGCCTCTATCTTTCAGTGGATTGTGACCGTTTATGTGTAAGATAGTGGAAAGTGACTTACTACCGAGGATTTTTATTACTGAGGATTTTTCCGGGAACGCTGCAGAGGAAATTTCTGCAGTAATAACTTCAGGTCATTTTTTTGTAAACTTATTAAATGTTTCAGTAATAAGTGTTTAATTAATCAACAAACATTAAATAAAACTAAACGTGGATAATAATATAATTTAGGCTCGTTGATATCTTGTGCCAAAGTTATTTTAAGTTCACGAAGAGTCTGAAGTTGCTTGTCAAGTATGAAACAAGCCTGAAAAATTCTAAAGTATTTACTTTTCAGAAAGTTAAGCAGTGTTTGCGTTGCATATTGTTTTCCTTAAGTAACTATTAAATAGAATATTTACGTAGTTAAAATATATAGAGTAGTTATTTTTGACTTTAAAATTAAATCGAAAAATTAACAGTAATTATGTGTGATCACGTGATTTATTACACTTCCGCAGATACCCAATTACATTTAACAAACATGTTTTTTATTGTTTGCCGCCGTACTTAGTGGTTTTAAAAGTACCACTAATCATTTAAATTAAGTATTATAATATAAAGTCTTGAAAAAAAAAAAATATATATTTGCGTTAATAGATGAAATTAGCCATTTCAAAAATTTATAAGGTAAACTTTTGAAACGGCTAATTTGATCTATTAACGCAAATTTAATTCAGGATAATTATTCTGTTCTTCGCCAAACCCGACGAGACTTTGGATTATTTATGGAAGTTACACAATTTGGGCACAATTTAAAATACCTACCGTATGATCTACATAACTTAAACAATGATATTATGTATATTCTATGGTAAAAATATATGACTCTATGTACAAAATATGGTATGTCAACCACATTTTCTGTATGCCACTTCAAAAGGACCAAATATATATTCTGAATTCTTGACAGAATTACAAACAAAAATAAACCTTTATATCTCAATTATATAACATAAAAATCTTCTAATAAACAACTTCAATTAAAACAACCAAAACTTTCCTGTCATTTCTCAAATTGGCAAAAAACAACAGACCCTCGAAACTTTTTTCACTTTTGCAGACTTAATATAAAAACTAACGTACCTATGAATTTTGTCCGCAGCCGTGAGAACACCATACCTTCACTCAGCACCAATAGAGATGAGGGAGAAAGGCTGAACGAGGTATCTTGGTGGCATAGGAATAACAATGTAAGTACTGGCTGTATAATATTTTATTGCCAAAAGCCATTTACACGCGGTTCCGTCCACTCGATCCTATACTTAGTACATGATTATGAAGCCTCTGCAACTTTTACGTCGTTTATAAAAAAAAAGCAAAAAAAAAAGAATCGCTTTTAAATATATTTTGACCGCGTATAGGCATTGCATTTTTCTATGAAACCTGTTTTTTTTTCTGAGAGCCGAAGAAACATGTATTCGCTAGAATCATGTGCCGAATTCATGGTCACAGGTTGCGCGTCGATGTCCTACCACCCTGTACATGCGCGGTGAAACCCAAAGGCCTTTTTCCTATAATGAAAAGCCGCCGTTATGAAAATCTTCCAAGGAATATAAGGATGTTATCTGATATCAAATATTTTGAAACAAACTGGGTAATAAATAGTTTAGATGATGACACATAGACAATACTGTTTTTTATGCTTAGTTGCATATTTTTAATGGATACATAATGGCTGAGTTGCGCACTTCAACCTCGATTTAGAGACAAGAGATCTTAGTGTTAATTCCCTCCTTATGCTCGGTTCCTACATATAAACAACAAAATTGGTTCATTAGTTTTTGAGAAAATCGCGGACATACAAACATACAAACTACGGGTCGAATACAGAACCTCCTTTTTTGAAGTCAGTTAAAATTTAATTTAATAAAATTAACGAATTCTTATGCTTACCAAATAGCATTTTTTATTATCAAACTGGGCATATTAATAGATTCGTAAGCTAATTTTACCTGTGATAGCTAGAGCTACTTCCTTGTGGGACTCTCGTCGTCTATTATGCAAAGCTATGAGGTCTTTGCTTCATTATTGGCACAAATAAGGGTCTTAATTTTAACCAATATCGGTCCGTGAATTATAGGAATCGGCAGTTAATGGTAATAAATAGACCTAGATGTGTTATAAGGTGATGCGGAGAATTTATAGAAAGTTGTGATCGATAGAATAGAATAAATATATTTATTTGTAAACAATGTAGGTACAAAAATCAGTTGCTACAGTTGTAAGGAATCCATGAACCTTCTACCTATTTTGGATACTTATTGCATTTTCACCTGACTGATGCTTTTCTGAAATTTATACTGAATGAAGATTGCATTCCTTAAGGATTACATCCCGGTAAAAAGCTTCCGAGAAGTGAAAATCGAGACAGCTAGAGACATCTATCATATAACTGACATTATAATAGATTGATATTTGATTAAGCGTCTCGAGATGTTACTGTACGACAACCAACTTCAGGAATCACGGATTTATCATTTGCCAAAATCTACTAAAACGCCAACAAGCCTAAGGAAATGTCACAATGTATTTTTGTACTCAGTCATGTGAGCTAGTGCAACACACTGTGGACGATCGACGACGTTCCGCGAGACTCATCATAACGATTCGACGCGAGCTTGGATACCTATCACCACGTCACGAGTTACGCGGTACAGCCAAACTGACGCGAGTATATTTTTGAGCCCACACAAATGTGCACGCGCGCAATTTAATCCAGATATACATGTATTTTCATATCTATTATTATACTTTCCTTGTTTAAGGTAGAACTCTAGTGCAGTTAGTTGACAACTTTTTGGCATGGCTTCCTTCTAACATCTTCCCTATAAGGCTAACTAACGTCATCCATTTACTCCTTTACTGATCAGATTAGGTATTAGTGGTTGGGTTGTAGTATTTGATGTGTATTTCCTTATTCACTTATATTGGGTGACATTAGGTCAAAAATGTGGTGAATTTTAAATCATGTTATTAGAGTTAGCGCATTCGCACCATTTACATACGATATGTGATGTTCAAACTGAATGATTCACTTTTTAACCATAGGTATATATGCTGCTTTTACAAGAAATAGCCATTCTTCTCCATAGGTACGAAACTACGTTTTGTAAAGGGCGACTAGAATCAATTCTATTTGTAAATTTTGACGTTCAAAAGTGCCTTTTCAGTGCCTCTTTGAAATAAATGATTTGACTTTGACTTTGAACAACTTAGCTCCAAGTGAAAATGACTTGCTGAAAAAATTGCAATTTTCATTATCTCACGTACAAAATACGCAGAAAATCGGTAGCTGCAATGTCTAAACTTAATTAAAATCATGCAAACGAAGCTAAACCACTTGTATTAAGTGTTTATTGAGCTAATATTGTTTTAAATGAGAATTCACCTGCGGTTAGTTGAAGAAGGTTGGTATTCAATTACCGTAAAGTATTCTTACAGTGATTAATAACAATTAAATGTAATACTTGCACATTCTTGTACGGTCGTTCAACTGGTGACATGAGATAACATCGTAGGAGACCTTTGTGCAAGCACGCGTTTTTGGAGACTTCGTCCGGCAGCTGACTGTACACGTCCTCTTTCCTTTTAAAAATGTCGAAGAGCAAGTACTAATTTATTCTAAGAATGACTATTTTGAAGAACACTGTACATTACGCTGAACTCATATCAGTTGTGTAACACACTATCAGTAGCAATGACTTTTATTTTGACAGTTCAACAACATTCATTGCGTTATTTACGTTGTTAAGCAGACAAATTTTTCGAACATATAAAGGAATGGATTAGCAATATCCTTAAAAATTATTCAGATTGTGATCGATAGTGTGATAAGCAATTCAGGTGCAGGAATCGATTCTAGTTTTACTCAGACCTCTTGTAAATAATTTCAGGAGAGATTCATATAACGCACGCTTGAAGGGACTGCCAATACATTAATTAAATTATATAAATAAAACAATTTGTCACTCTATCAACTATAGTGTATTCGATCAATCGACTTTTTAACGACGAAGCAGTTTGTCACCGTACATACCTAAAGATATAATGGCAACATGGTACGTAAAATAATTAGCGACTGAGTTAGTACAAATAGCAGGTTGTCTATCATTTGAGAAACACCGGTAACACGGCTAAATTACCTAAAATTGTCAGCCAGTGTCACTCAGTCCGCGGCCTGTTTTGAATCAAATGCTATATCAAATTCTTAATAAGTAAAATGAATTAAATCTGTGGTAGATTATGACTTTTATGAAACAGATTAAAAAAGAAAGTTTAAACGAAATAATCACAAAAATGGGCCCTACAAGGATTTTCATAAGATATAGTAGGTAGGGAAGTATGTTACGGAAAATATCGGAAAATTCAAAGCATGCTATGAATGGGGAAGTTCCATTATTCCGCCAACAAAAAAAAAGAAAGTGTTTTCTCAACCATGATGTAAAGTTCTTATTTACCTTTTAGATACCCCCTCAAATAGTACTGGCACTTTATTATGTTTACTCACAATATAATGCATTACAAAAGTGCTTTCAGCCAATTTGCATGCAACAATATTACTAAAAAATATATCGCAGCAGTTTGGTTTCTCTTACAACTTTTCGCCAAGTTTAAACGAGACCAATCGGTGTTGGTGCCACTGCATCCATGGCTATAATACACTACACTTAATGGTGGTAATAATGAACAAAATGGAAAAGCTTTCTAACCTATCGGATCAGTTCCCTCAAGACTTTTACTTAACGCACACAGATAGTTATAGTTTCATTTTCATCCGCAGATGAGCGGAAAACATTCAACGAGCATTATTTAAAAACGTATTAAGTTCTGTTGCACATTCTCAATTTTAGATATTAGTTGAAACTATAAATGTGTTCTAAACAAAATTATTCTGCGAAACTATTACCGGCCAGTATACACGCACAACGCATTCTGTGCGTGCGATGCGAGCAATAGTAGATCTATTAGTGAGAGTGGTAAGATATGGAATTGCGTGGCGAATCTCGATGCATTGTTGCAGGAATAATGCACTGACGGCAGTAGTTTACGAGGTCTTTCACCGGCCACATTATATAGGTCAGTTAGATTAGCAACGCTCCCCGCGCTCGCTACTAGTACTCACAGCTATCGCTTTGAAATTATGTATTTTTCTATATGATTAGAAATTTACATAAACACCACCACAAAATCAGAGCCTAAGCAGCCTAGGAGAGAGATTGAATAATTCTTTAGAAGCAACGAATGTCCTCGACCGGACTAGAAGCTGTAAACATGAGATAAGTACACAAACATTATAGAATCGTCACACCTGTGCTTGTGCGAAGGGTTAGGCAGAGGGTCCTATTGTGTCCGTGTGTACGTGAGGGGTCGCATGTGGCAGGAGGCCCATCTATGACCATTAATTTAGAACATGTCCAAACTGTGTTTTTTTTCTAATATGTTTTCGATTCTATGGTTTTAACGGAGAAGACCTTAAGTAATGCACTAAGAAGGCCGCATATTTATTACTAGCAGCGCCCCGCGGTTTCACCCGCGTAAGTTTCGATCCCGTGGGTATATCGAAATAAAAAATATCCTATGTGTTAATTCAGGAAATGGTCTATCTATGTGCCAATTTTCATCCAAATCTGTTCAACGGTTTACGCGTGATTGAGTAACAAACATCCAAACATCTTCACAAACTTTCACATTTATAATATTATATATAGTAGGATAGGCTTGTAACTACCCTAATTTTGGCCTATTTTTTCGCATAAGTAAGTAAATACTGATATTGTTTTAGACTTGTATCATTACGAACAGATCTAAAACGAGGGTGTATCACGAAAGGACAACGACAACATAAACCAGAGATATCCTTTAGAGTAAGCTTCGTATATTTTTACCAATCCTACTCGAATACGCCCACTTTCTCGTAAACATGTACTTATCTAATTATAATAAAATCACTATGGCTCAAGAAACCATTTGGGCAACAAACAATAAATTCAAACATTTGTAAAGAAAATTAGGAATCAAAAATAACTTTGTAAACAATAAAACAGAGTACCTGTAACTGTAAGTAACTGATTACAATATATAATGTTTGCTCTCGCAGATACTTATGTATTTTCTTAACAATAGAAGTTCTTTAATGGACATGTAAAGGCTAGCCAAACATGATTTTATCAAAATCAAAAATCATGTACTTAAACTAGGCTGAAAAGTGCTGATTGTCAAATCAGCGCTTTTTGAACGTCAAAATAATAACACAGTCACACATAGTCCGAAATTCTACACAAAAAAATTTGAGGCATATGCATAAAACGCAGCAATGTGATCACTTAACACATCATGTTAGTTTAAAATGTCAGCGGGTAATTCCATAAAAGCTAATTCCCAGAAGAAAACTAGTATTTACTTATAAGAAGGCGTTGCAGAAATACTAGGTTAACGATTTGCTGCGTCGCTCTGCTCCTAAGGTCTAACTAAGGTCTAACTCGCCCTCGATACGGACTGCATTGTTTTTGCTCCTTATCGACTTATTATTGTAGCACATATTATACTGCCATTAATTTACTGTTTTCATGTCCCACATCTGTGCAATCAATGTTACTTCACTGATATGCGAGCTTTATTACAAGCTTTACTTTTCTATTAACTGGGCCAACGTAAATCTTGGTCGTTAGAGCAAGGAAGCGAGCATCGCTTGCGAAGCTACTTATGAAACTGTAAATGAAATTTCTCGGAGTCGGGACTTAGCTAAATCGGTTCGCCGCCCCGAAAATGTTAGGTTTGTCCCTTTTAATCACAACATCCATTCACGAAATGAAATTCTCAGCGTAGTCCTTTGCGAAAGTATTTTTTCATTCAATTACTACACATTTTTGTTAGGACAAATTGTATAGACACCAATTGTAATTGTCTAAAGTTGTCGAAGGCCGGATAACCATTAATTGGAAACTGAATGAAGCGTTTGAGAATTTCCCGAACGTTTGTCGGAGACAGAACGGATTTATTGTGGAAATGATGGCGTTCCGCAAGCCTCCAGACTAGGCCCGCCCCACTTTCAGGAGGTCACCGTCCGATCGTGAACTCTGCATTGCGTTCGATCGCTACCGCCTTCGTGTTTTTATTATTCCAACATTTTTAGGCCTATGCAGGTTGTTTTCCGAAAATATTATTGGTTACAAGCAAAGGAATGTAGAATTTATAAATTCTGCAAATATCGTTCATCGTAATATCAATCTTGTATCTAGAATTCTAGATACAAGATTGATATTACGCTAAGAAAAAAATTGGTTCAAAAAAAAATTGCTGATGAGATTCGAATAAACTCTTTTGCGACAGTTATTTTTAGACGTCAGTATACCTACCTGCGTACATGCAAAGTTCATTTTAGTAGCTCAATGTTCCCGAGCTAATAGAAAGATTTCGTCAACCACCCCATTGCGATTCGGCCAACCGCACGAGTCTGTGCGATGGGGTCAATGTCCGCGAGTGGTATATAGGTCAACTGAAGGCGCCTCGTCGTCTGTGTTATGTCAGCCTGGCTGTGCCACACTAATGGTACGCGATTTTAGCTTTAACAACTTTTAGAAAACTCTTTCAGAACCCGTTCAGAAAACAGGTACCTATTGTCAATTTTACTCCTTATTCTTTCGTGACTTTTACGATGAACACGACATTCTTACATCAATTCATAACCGGTTATTATATCATGAATTATTTATAAAGTCGCCAGTTGTACGGAAGGGGTTAAATTATAACTGGATTATTGAACATTTCATGCAAAATATATCCTGATTAACCTGGGTTAGAAAGCTAGACCGTTAACCTCCATTGTTATTTAAAAATGCAACATTTGATATTTTGCGGCCTGACAATAGCTTCGGCAACAATGGTCAATGAACCCATAGGAAGTGGAGCTGGTTTAATTTTCAATTTTCCACATTTCTGATCACGACCTTAGGTTCGATGAGATACCTTAATTCAAATGCTTAGCAGCTGCTACGCATCATGAAGCAGCGAACACTTAACCTCATTTGTTGGTTAACTGCATTATAAGTCGGCTGAGTTGAGGAGGACTAGTGTGGTTGAGACTAGTGGTGGAACATTGATGTCTCTTGGTTTAGTGGGATTATAGTGATGCATAGAGTGGTCGGCTGCTGCGCGCGGGCAAAAGGGAAAGTGTTCGGTTCTTCCTGCTCGCACGCGGAAGCGTTTAGTTTACTATACGTAACTGCATTTCGCGTCGCTGCACCGACTAGTGTTGCAACATCTACCGATGAGTCTAGTGTGAAAGGTATAGTCACAGTCTAACTAAGACATTCATTTGTCAGTCTGCGAGTCAAAAAGCTATTTATGTGAATATCTCCAGATGTTGCTAATAGGTATATATATGGAAATTGATAGTACACATTATTTATATAGTAACGTAATACTAGGAAAAAATAATTGAAGTTTAGCACTCAAAATAATAATAAAATATGCAAGTGCTCGACCTTTGCAATTTGAGAGGATTCACTTCATATGGCAAAGATCTGGTTTTCACTCATATGTAATTAATATCCACAAAGTCATCCAGAACTCGTAACTTTAAAATTAATTAACGTTCTACAGAAGCGATCCTCCAAAATTTCGATCACGGAATAGGTACCAACGAGCTTACTACAAAAGTTTCTCGAATATCCGGTAGAGTCAGCTTGAAGGAAACCGTAAGCCGCTTATTACACCCGCCGTTATAAACTACTGCACTCAACTGTTCCAAAATGCACCTCGAACTTACGTAATATTCGAATCAATAAATCAAATGAATTAGGCTAATTACAGACTTTCGGTGCTAGCTGTCTTGTGGCATTCGCTCATCATCAATGGTTTTACTTTCGTTGAACGGTCACGTCGCGTCATGCACTCTCACCGAGGCGGAAACAAGCCATCATCGTGTACACTCAGCAGGATATTATAACTTATTGTTTAGAAAAATTACTATTATTTAACTATCATGAAACATGACGACTAAATTGCGTTGTAATTTCTCAATTTTCGTAATAAGTATAACTACGTATCTAAAGATGTTTACGCAAATAAATTGCTATTAATAAGATTTGGTCAAATGTTTAATTTTACGATAGCTATAAACAGAAAATAGAATAGATAGCCGGCTCAATTAATTCTGTTACTTTCACTTTAGAACTAAAGTTTTAACAAATGAACAGTCGTACCAAGATCACATTTTAAGATAACACAGTTTCATTAATAAACAAACTAATTATTCCGTTACACCGACAACAAACACGCATCCGAGATCGTTAATCGCCTGTATTCATTACCGTGGCACAACAAAGCGTCGGTGTGAACTGTGGCCAGCCGTGCAGCCGTGCAACTCGACTCTTCCGCATTTGCCTTGCACTTTCTCCGCCTCCGCTGCGCTTTGAATGTTCACTGCAGAATTATTTTGCTGCAGGAAAATGCCGCGAGTGCGCGCGAGAAATCTAATGCTTGCATTATGTTGTTGATTGCATCTTTTATTATCTTTATTTTTTACATACTTTTTGCTTTTATTAATATCTTCAGAATGCAATAAAACTTAGTTTTTGGCGAAAAGCAAACGGTGTGGTCGAAAAAACTCTCTTGCAAAGCCGCTAAGAATGCGCGGCTATTAGAGCCGCGTGTGCATCCTTAGCGGCTAGGTAGGCTTAGGTAGATACCTTTAATATATTAATGCAATAATTAAAATGAAAGTGTTAGTTTTTATACTTTGACGATTCCAGCCTATTGCTATCAATACAATAATAATAAAAACTTTATGATTTAATATACAACGCAACACCTCGCAGCGGTCGCAATACGGAAAAACATTTAAAAATCAATTAAGTCTTGAAAGTATTCGCTTGTTTTTTGCCGTCTCCAACAGTAGGTAATGCCTATTATTAATTTATTACTTCCCTTTATTCTCTTGCAAAGGCAGGAGTATCGCCTATTGCACTTTCACTGGGAAATTTCTAACGTTCTTTATACAAGCCGCGTAGACATTTAAATAGTAAGTGAATGCTAGTGAAGTAATGAATGATATAACTAACTAGACGCACCCATTAGCGTTTAATTAAATAATGTAATTATGTGTTACCATGAGGCTGGCGTGTTTGCACGTGTGAACTGAAGTTTCGATAGATAAAAGAGTTCAGAAACAACATGGCATCGCGAAGAAATTAATCGAATTGTTTCGACTTACGGCCGATTTTTCAATCATTAGATAACTTTTACCTGAAGAATAAATGTGACGTTTTGACAGATTGTCCATACAAAAACTGTCAAAATAACAAACTTATTCGTCTGATAAAAGTTAACTGGCGACTGAAAAACCGGCCCTTAAATAAATAAATAAATCAGCCTGTGTTGTACCACTGCCTTCCTTTCCTGGTTTCCACGACTTAAAACAATCTTAAACCAATCTGGACGACTTAGTTTAAAAAGAAACGAAAAACTTAGTTCAGTATTATTCATAATCACGTTTCAAATTTTCAAAGAATAAATCTGAACCAACTTTGTAAGATCATTCTTCATACGTTTTCCATCTGTTACCTGTACTATAAAGTAGTACACGCATGTAATGGCGACAATGTAGCGGCGCGGGCGCTCGTAAATATATTCAAGTTAAAGGCAATATATTAGGCTTCACAGATACGGATCACAGGATTTACAGATTAGACCGTCTCGATGTATTGGATGTAAGAGTTGCCGAGTGAAACTGGGTAGTTACGGACTTTTACGGTGCTAATAAGGTCTTGTCTAAACTTTATCACTGAAACCATTGCTGTGGCTGTTCTCATGATTCCATGGCAGCAGCTTTGGTGTGATAACAGAGGGGTAATTGCGTACTACACTAACACTAGCAATGGCTTTCATTTTAACAGCTCAACAACGTTATTTACAGTACCTGGCGATAAATATTGCACATCGACCTATTCGATCCTATCGATTTTATACAAAGAATAAAAATAATTATCAAAAGAAGCAAATCATAATTGTTTTAACAGCTCCTAATAGATACCGGACTGTTTGTATTTCGTGCGACAGAGATAACGCTCTACGAAGCCGAAATTAGCCGATTGTCTCTTTCCAAAGGTCGATGTGCAATATTTATCGCCGGGTACTGTATGTTGTTGAGCAGACTTTTCGAACATATGAAGCAATGGATTAACAATATCCTTCTAAATGATTCAGATAGTGATTGAAAGTGTGTTACGTAATTAGGGTGATGGGGTTTTACCATCACTAGGGAAGTGAAATTACCCGGAATTCCGGATAATGTTGAGTCATCAATGTCATTACTTTAATTTTGATTATATATGGGTTGAACTTGACATCCACTAGTACTAAATTGAGAACGGCCTCCTGATGATATTGATTGATCTCATTTCATAGAATCTAAAAGCGAAATAAATCTGATCTCCATTGTTTTAAGGGCTTCACACATAAAACATCATTACCAAACAGCTCTTTGCACCGAATATATACAGTTCACGTATTTGCTCCTAACTGCTCCCGCTCCGAATGCGTCCTAACACGTATGGAGCGACCTTAACGCTCGGATCAGGCAGCAAGCTTAGTGTCATCCATTCGATGCTTGGAAATGCATTACATGTCGCCAGACAGCAGGACATGCATTAGTGACAATGAACATTATAAAGAAAGTTTGCCCTTGCCATAAGTACTAAATTGTTTTGGCAGTCATAGGTATTTGTTGTTATCACTGGTCGGAACATGTTGTGAAGAAAGTTTTGAGTATGAATACAGATGTCTATAGTGTGGGAATCACCGAAGAAACGATAGATGTACTGTGTGAAAGATGATTTGGTCAAAAAGGGGGTGACGACGGAGATGGCGACTTATAGCGAAAATAAGAAAAGCAGCACTGTCCCCAAATATTATACAAACTGGGATAAAGACAGGAGAATTATGATGATTGTAATAATTGAAAACTTCAATTCTATGATAGCGTAGACTTTGCCGTTGCCGCTACGGATAAATGGCTTTATTTGGAAAACACTGAAATTCTACAATTTGAATGATATGGTTTTGTATCCAGGAATCCATCAAAACTGCTGAATCCTTGAAAAAGAGGGAGTACTTAATATGATTGAGGTTTTCAATAGCGCCGACACATTCTACTTCGGAAATATTCGGTCACAATAATATTATTATTATGACGCATCAAGAGGTTTCTGACATTAAAGTTTGATCGTGGCAAGCGTAGCTTCTACCTATTTATTCATCAGCTTTCTTACGAATCCACATAATTTCCTTTACATATTTATCCCACAATGTATTCATATTAACAGTTGACAGGCTCATACATATTTGTCGTTCGTTATAATGAATACTAATCATAGAAATCTTAAACGCCACCTCTCTTTCCAATAATCTTATGTTAATTTTATTAATTATTATCTACCAATACTGAATTAACTATTTTATTTGAATATTTATTCACTGTTCAAGTTATCATTTTATGACTTCTACCGTTGAACTTCACTTCCGGTCTGACAACCCTCGATTCAACTTTCGATTATGAACCGAATCGATTTAAAACTAATGGTAAAATTCGGCTGCATCCTCATCGTTCGATTTTTTTTAATTTAAATTTTCTTTCCAATTTTCTATATTTAGCACATAGGGCTGAGCATCTCAGATATTACTTGTCTCTCTTTGACGAGTAATCCTCAAACGTAGCATCCCGGTCTTTGAAAAGGCTCTTCGTGTGTGTAACACGCAAAGGGCCTGCAAAGAGCCTTAGAGAATTTAATATAAAATGAAACGAGACACTGCCCGGGAACTGAACGGCTGCACTATAGAAATACAGTCACGGATTGTACCCGGGAGATGTAAGTCTATAGTCAGAGATAGATGTGGAAACGACTAGGAATATTTTAATGAGAGTTTTATGGAGTACAAACGGGAATAAATAGAGGAAGTTAAAGGAGTTACGAGTGTTATTGATTGTTGTGTTATTATAGTGAGGAAGTTCTGAGGGTAATTCTCGTAAATTTTTCTCAAAAATAAATCTAATTTTCCTACATTTTGACAAGTTTTTGACACTTGTTTGTCGCCGAGATGAGATTGGGACTAGATTTTGAACGTTTTACATTACGAGAATTGGCCTTCTGGTCTGATACAATTTAGATTACCATTGATCCCAAACCAGAAAAATAAGTGGCAAGGATGGGGACTTCCTTGGAAAATACTTAGGTACTATAGGTATTTGTAGAGGTCGACGTGACAGTTGGCTTCAGGAACAGGGTGTGAGGGAAACATTCAGCTTCGACCGGTACCCGGAACAAGAATCATTGACCCTGAATGGTCATATAATAGTGGTTGCGTAGGTGCGATGACACGTCAGCGTAGACGGGTGCGAGACGACGACGTCACGGGAGCGCCGCCCGGCCGCGGGTTCATCGGCTCGCGCCAGGTGCGTTCACACGACAACCATTATTTCCCGTTTTTCGCGCTATTTATTATAATGAAATTATTATAATCTACACTGATTTGGAAATGCCCCAATACAGGGTCAAATTTAATTATCTAGCGAAACTCTATAGACGTGATGGGTATCCATAACTAAACACATTAACACAAAAATTTTAGGTGACCTTTTTTTTGAGGTCAACGACCGCTGCTAGTGTATTTACATTAAGAATGAGTTGAGTAAGTCAGTTTTTTTGTAAAAAAAAAATAAGATTTAATTGATTGATTTTTTCTTTTATTTTTTTTTTTGTTTAATAAATTATTTTATTATTATTAGAAATCGATACCCAACACGTCTGCGGAGTTTCACTACCTAATTTAATTTGAACCTATAATGTAAGGTGACTGAATTTATTATTATCTATAACGGAAAGCCTGCAGAGGGCGTGGGAGGCAATGATATTTTCCGGAGTTCTGTTCAATCTATTTCTAAAACAATGATGCGTCGTTCGCTTATTTTAAATATGAGCACTGTTTTGCTTCTTCAACGACTTTAGATAGCCTTTATTCGAGAGTTCATGACTAATAAGGCAATTTGTAATGATTCAGATCAATTTATTTGTATATCGTTATATTAAGTGGGTAATTAGAGGCTGTCACTAGCCGCACGACAGCTGCCTTACCTATTGAATATCAAAGTAAAAGGTATTTTCAATTAATAGCAATCGTCAATATTTGCATATTTAGTTATAGTACAATTACTAGCTGACCTTCGTACCGCCTCAGAATCAATAAGAACGAATGAATGGTTGAGAAAATTAATTATATTAATTTTTTTTCGTCAAATTTTCCCATGTTTTATTACATATTCTGCTATTCGGGGCGGAGACAAGTCCAACAAATCAAATATGTATTATAAAAATCGGTCCAGCCGTTCTTAAGTTATAAATGGTGTAACTAACTCGACTTTGTTTTATTTTGAAAAGTTCAAAAATCGTAGAGTTTTAATTTGTTACACTGACTTTAGAAGTACGTAGTATAACAAACCGTATTTTTCTTTTGTTTTAAAATAAATACTTAACTAAAACAACAATTTCAGTAAACTTCAGTTACAAATCAGTGTGTTAACAGCCGCTACATTAATCGGTTGTTTCATAAATAAATCATTCGCTCAACACATTGTAGATGCCGTATAAAAATTCGTTCACAACCGAAGTGTTTAATTGATTTGAATAATATGAAAATCGGTACGGTAGCGCGCAATATCCGCGGGAAAGAGACAGACATAGGTCTGTGAGGACCGCGCAGCTGTGCTAAGGACGGTCGTTGGCCCCGCGGACGCCCGCAAGTGAACTCCGAATATTATCGTGTGCGTTTATTTATTGTACTGGTCCACTCTCAGAGATCCCGCTCATTAATTCCTTCGTGGTTGCACTACTGCCGATTGACGCACTGTTATGAGATCCCAGGTAATTATTTCCAATAGATTAGTGTTGCAATCTTATACCTTTAGAACGTATTTCGTAGTATGTTCAGGCGCTAATGTTATTAATAGAATTGTTTAAGTTATGTTATGTTTGTAGGTTGTTACGGTCAATTTACTACCGCGTACGTATCTATATATTTTATTAATTAGCTATGTGTCTCATTATATTTTAAAGTAATCAATTATTTGTTTATTTGTTTTTGTTACATATTTTGTTTTGGAAAAATCAGCATTACTTCCTCCATAGCTAAAACCTCATTCAATTCATATTATTAATTTAATTATGATAATTCTAACAATTCTATACATATAATAATTCTAACTCACCAATGACATTAACACTACATGCTGACGTTGACATTGAAAATGATGTCATCATCGGTACATATCCTAAATTCTTTTCCTATAGTTTATCGCGATCGCGAGGTCATTGGCTCGGTGTCGACTCCTGCGCCTGTATACTCACAGCCGGGTTACTCATTAATACAAATAATAATTAAAACAATAGCAACAAAGACAATGATTAATAATTTCTGGTTGTAGAATTAATCGAGCATGCCATAGACCCCAAGGTTTTGATTAACTTGTGTTTATATAGACAAAGACAAGTTTATTTATTTTCTAATTTTAATTACTATTTTTGGGTAGATAATAGTGCAACACGATACATTTTTGCTATTTCTGACTTGTTAAACATAGTGTCTTTGTTTACCTGAACTGATTATCATTATCATATCATCGGTATGAATGAAAATTGATGAAGGTCGTGCTGTCATTTTCACGTGGGATAAAAAATAATATCCAATCTTTTCTTCTCTTTTCTAGCACGGACACTAGAATATCTGAGTTACTACAATATTTGAAGGCTGATCTCGACTCGAAGTATAAGATGTAATACATGGATATTGTCATCTGATTCAATTCATAAGGTAAAGTAAAAATCCCACAATTCTAAATATCACAAATATAAATACGTTGGAAAATTCTGTTAACAGTAACTTGTATAGTTTATTTATAACGATAAACATTGCGATGATCTTGAAACAAAGTCGTCAGGTTCATGGACATGTGCGTCACTTCCCTGATGACATTGAGGATAATTATGCATACAATACAATACATAAAACAAACATAACGGTATTTAATACAAGCTGCAGTGGAATCAGGGACTTTTACAAAAAAAAGGCTTGAACACTTCGATAAACGACTCAATGCGATGGCCAATCATTGATATTTCAAGTAAGTGTGAATTATTAGATATTTGAATAGCAATCGTGCCTTGTAGAAACAGGTATGTATTTCATTTACATGTTAATAACTTGTTTTACCTGATACAGTAAATGTATCTACAATAATGACTTAATTCTATTACATGGTGAAACTCTTATTGAAATAGTCATAACAAAAATGGACAAGTATTCAAAACAATACTGTTTGCTGCACAGTCTCGATACAAGTGACACGTAACGTTATATGTGTATAGTCGTACACTCGTACAGTGGTAATATTTTCACATTAGCGAGTAAACATCGGTGTGATTGGACGTTTATCTGAACATGTGTAACGTTTGATATCTGGAGACGGGTCCTGCGGAGTCATTGTCACGTACACTGTGCATACAGTGACCATTGTGGACGCAGTGTTTACCAACCTTATCAATAACATGCCGGACCTGGTGCTATACCTCCAGCTGTACGAGCGATGCTATCAAATAGAGTTTTCACTTCTTTTACCTAACATCGTCCGGTCACAATTCTGATTCGAAACTATGGCAGGTTTCTTGAATGGTGACGAATGTCTGTTACTGCGAAATTGTAGGGGGCCTAGGGATTTTCCATTTCTTAGTTTGGAGTCCTCATAACTAGTTGTGTTTTGTTTTGAAATGTCTTAGAAGGTATGGATGACGTTTTCCTTTTTTATCATAACACATGTTGCTATGACAATAATACGGAAATTCGCGAGGTCGTCATAAGTCCTACCTAAAATAACTTTCCTCATTCCTACATATCGCCATTCTCATTCATACCTTTTCGCATAAAATCGTTTTCACAGCTCGGCTATAAATAGGCTTGCTCGCTATATTACGGTATGTTCTATATCTTGCAGTGTAGTAATTGTCATGCCGTCAGCGGGTTCAAGTTCGGGCGGACGACAATGAACTTGGCCGGCCATGACTCACGCATGCCAACCATCGGAGTTACGAAACCATAAACACTGAGCATCTGTGCGAATGCAACTGAATGCAATTGAGACAGCCATTGTCCACGCACGCCCTTGACGATTGAGATTGATTGGATTTTATTACCTTCGGCCAATCAAAGAGAACGAATTACTGCCTAAAAATGTTTGTGGCCAGTAATTTCGAGGGGTTATAATGGCCGTTGATAGCATGTGTTCCTTTTCCAAGAATATTTGAGTACGCGACTTGTTTTTGTTTTTCTTTATTCAAATATCTGCATTGTTTATGTCTCATTATAATTTTGCATTTGACTGCGTATGCATTGCATGTTGATTGACTTGGCGATGTTACATGGCGTACTTACACCCTTTTCTACAGGACGATAATAACTAAACGACGATGATAACAGAAGTAAATATAACTATGCTAACAGTATTCTGAACAGCTAAATGTTTGATTATTATTCGTTATTAATCTTGTAGTAACAGCAGATGTAAAATTGCTTTAGAAATTGAAAAAAGATTATCTACACTTAACCAATTAAAGTTATTCACATGTGAAGTGAAAATATTGCGTCAGCAAACACATTATTTATTGAAAGTCAGAAGTAGATTTTATTAGATGAAGTAGCTTCCGACCGCGACTTCGTCCGCGTGAAATTTCGGCCCTCGACCCATCGCATTCCATCGCATCGCTCGCCCGCGTTTCAGTTTTCGCTTATCGTTATTTCTATGTTATTTTTGCACGGCTCCTAGAAGGCACCGAGATGTTAAATAATATAACCTTCCTCAAGAAATGAGCTATTAAGTGCAAAAATAATTTTTCAAATCTGACTGGTGGTTCTAGAGATTAGCGCATTCAAATAAAAAATCAAAAAATATTAATAATAATAAAGCTGAAGATATTATTATTATACAGCGTGGCGGTACAATGGTGACATTAATTTAACACACATATACGTTTTCACATTTTCGTTTCATGAAGAAATTATGTTTCCATTAAACGTTATTATTTGCGGATTTATTTAAAGTTTTCTAAAATAGCATTTTGGAGCAACCTGTACTTAAAGAACTGTCGCGCAGCGGTCATTTGCCGGGTCACGGATCATAACATCGCATCAATGAAATTAAAATAAATAAACAATACTTTAAAGTAACGTGATATCCCTTTGTCGGCGACCGGGCGGCGAAGGCGACGCGTGCCCCCCCCCCCCCGCCCCGTCGCGTCGCAGCGAAATCCAAATCTTTTTTTTGCATTTCTAGTGCTAGCCTAACTCGTGCCCTTGACACACTTCTTCACAGTAGTGCACATAATTACGTCGACTAATTTTGTGAATGTTTCCGCGAAAAAGACGCTTACCTATTGTTTTATTTATTTATTTTTGTGTAATGAACTAATGAGTAATTAGATTATGGTACTACGATAAAGACGCTTTGTTTTGTTTTCGTTTTCTAATTTAGTAGGTACGTTGATATCTCTTGCGATACGGGCGCTTTTATTTGTGTTATTAGTGCTTGTGTAAACTTGTGATCGTGATGGCAAATACACATCCGAACTACACAGCAGCTGAATATGCGGACATGATCCTAATTTACGGAGAATGTCGTGAAAATGCCGCTCTTGCCATAAGGACATATCGCGAGAGATATGGCGGTTCAAGACAATGCCCTACTAATCCTCGCACTATTGTAGGAGCTCTTCAGCGCATCCGCGAAAACCGGCCAGTGGATCCTAGGTCTCAACGCCCTGATCGACCACCTACACGACAAAACCCAATCCAGTTAACTGAAAATGTGCTACAATATTTCCAAAACCAACCCAAAACTAGCCTCCGCCAGAGCGCTAGGCATTTTCAAGTTCATCACAGTACCGTCCATACGATATTAAAGCGCGAAAAGTGGCAGCGCGTGAAGCGACGCGTTGCCGCTCCGAGTTAACGTAAGCCAGCGTAACGTAGGTAAGTAATTTCATGAATGATTTTTTGCAAGGGTGATCCCAATTTTAGTTACATTTTTATCATTTAGTTTGTTTGAAAAAATTTTTTTTTCAATTTACGAGTTATTTTAACCTACTAAAATTAATATGATTAAAGGGCACTAGCCCTACACGTGTGTTAAATTAATGTCACCATTGTAGCGCCACGCTGTATTAGTATAGATGAAACTAAATGTGTCAGGGAAAAGTTGTACTTCTTGTACCTATAGTTGGATAGTAAAGTCGTTATGTCTTTTCGAATTAACACTATAATTTTAAGCGTTTTCATTTTATAAAATAATTGAGAAACGTAATAGGTAGGTACATAATTTCAACGTTGTGATCAATTTTAGTTCTAAATTAAAATTCAGCTAAATTAAACCCATTACAGTCCGCTACAAAGCGAAAACACAACTACCAAATATTTTACCGTTATCGTGCTTCACTTGTAATGAGTTCAAAGATTCAAGGGCAGCTCCACGTAATAAACGTCAAATATATAATGTTATATGTATAGTGCCTATCTATAGTAAGATTGTGTAACCTTGGCAAAGCGACATCGTTATTCAGAACAGCTATACTTCAGGTCGATGATATTCTCGGTTTAACGGTTTTGCAGCACGAGTAGATTTGTTTTTGAGGTGCATTTTTTAAAAATAAGTGTTGCGGTGTAGACAAGACAGATTTTCCTCTGTCAATGAAAAATCAAGGAATAGTTTATTTCGTAAGCCAATATGTTCCAAGTCACACGTTTTCATATTTAGGTATAGGACGGAGGCAGGGAAACTTATAAGATGATGAGCATATTTTCAAATGATCCAATAGTTTTAGATCAACAGCGGGGTAATTGCTTAACACATATAAAATGACAATTGATCGCAATGGGATTTATTTTGACAGTTCATCCACTTTTATTGCATTATTTACGTACCTAGTTGAGCAGACAAATTTTTCAAACTTATGATTATGAACCTTCAAAACTCTCGGATAGTAATTGAAAGTGTGTTTTTAACACCCTTGCTCGTAAAGCTGATGTAATTCCACCGGTTTTAAATATGTAAAGAGGGTCATAAAAAACGCGTGTGTTATCAAAGCAAATAGTTAAGTTATAGTCCATACAAATTCCATAACAGCATTATTTGCCATTTCAAATTTGGAACTGATCGCCGCTGCACGACTCCAGCTAGTGAGCAGCGCGCTGTTGCTATTCAAATTTCGAACTAATCGCCGCGCGGCGCCAGTCAGTAGGCAGCGCTAGCGCGCTGTTAAAATGGCGGGAAAGCAACAGTGTGCATTCACAGATTGAGTTTATTTAAAATAAAAAAAAACTGTTTATTCGGTAATTTAAAGATTCCATCCAAAACAAAGCAAATATAAGTGCCAAAATAACTCAGACAATAAATTTGGAGCCACAAACGAAGAAGTTTTGCCCTGAGCCGCGCCCCTCTTCTACTGATGATACTTTTTTATTTACAACTAATGACGAATTACAATGCTCTTCTGCCGCCTTTCAAGAAGTTTCGTCGTCTCCAACATTTACCCTAACACAAAACAATGACATTATGAATAGTAATAATAATAATAAAAACATAATTAAAAAACCAACTACAACTACGTATCATTTTAACAATTGTAATTTCACTAACTGTTTCAATAATTAAAAATGAACAAAATATAAAATGTTTTTTTTCTGTTTCCTCGCAAATGTGTTAAAAAACGTCGTACGATATACGTGCGTATGGTTATAACATGCTCGGCTCAATTACGCCCTCGCCTTCGGCTCGGGCTGAAATTCCGCCTCGCATGTTATAACCATCTTTACGCACTAATATCGTAATGTACTATTACGCAATTGGGGTGCTGGTCAGATAGTTCAGAGAAATTTACACTTAGTACAGGTCCTACTATGTAGTAATTGTGAGGTCCAGCCCAGTTTAATCAGTAGTGGAAATTTGCAGGGTGATAATGATGATTTTACCGTAACTATTTTTGTATGATAAGCATCAGCAAAATGCTGAACGCCTATTTCATTAACAGAATACGCGTGGAAAGACCCTTCTACTCAGAACTTTCATTCATTCATGGTGCACATAATTTGACAGCTTTTGTTTGAGCATCCTTTAACTACTGCGACGGCGCCGCGTCAGGAATGAGCCAGCAACATATTCATATTTCTCATGTATTACCAAAACCCCAGATGCAAATGACTGGTGGTCTTGAAATCATATTTCATGTTAGTTTAGATAGCGGTGGTAGTGACTGGACTGGTCCACTCAAATCTGTGTGGTACTTTCCTCAAAATACCATTTCAGTCATCAATCTACATGGTCTTCACATGATCTGACCAAGATTATGTCTGGACTTTAAAAGAGACTGTGACCTCAGAGTTTGTTTCGGTTTTTTTCTCTCAGGGTTTTCAGATAGGAAACATTATTGTGCAGTGACTAGACTATTGTTGGTTATGATTTTCAGAACCATTTGCTTGGATTAATGGATTCTATTCTTAGTGGTAGGCACAAGTTTTTTTACTAAGCTAATTAAAATAAAAAAACAAAGGTTACAAATAACATACTTGAATTACTAAGTAGGTACATATACTATACCGCGATTTGGTTATCCATTATACATTTTACTTCCTGAACATTAACCTCACCTTCGCTTCATTGGGCACCAAACTCGACCTCTTAAATTAATGAAAATTATATATTTCTGAACTGGTCACGAAAAAACGTGTATACACATATGTATTATACAAATATGAAATACAGTCTTAAAACAAGACCTTGGCATAATATAAGGTGTTAATGATGTCACAGGTAGTCACAGCGTGTCCAATGTCACCGCCCGGTGGTCCCAGACACTGTTATATAAACACGCGGCCACAACTGATAATATTTTTGTTTTTGATCACTCCGTGTTTGACCGACTGACTAGCAGTACACTGTGCAGTTAATGTTATACAATATACATGCTAATTGCATGTGGTGTGAAAGTTCGTTTGCGAGATGAATGTGTAGTTTTTTAATAGTCTAACAAATACGTGTGATTTGAAAGATAACTACTACAGTTATCTTCCACATGTGTCTAAACTTTGAAAGCCTGATTATTAAGTATAAATAACTGATTTCGTAATTATTCTTGCAGTATTTCTTTGTGAGAAAAGGGTTCTATTATCTTGGATGACATCAAAGTCACATAACTAATAGGTGTAGTTTTAACTAGTTTTTTGTTTAATCTACAGTTTTAAACTAACTAGTGGGCGACTAGTCGTACACCTCTATTTTCTACGTGTCATGAAACTTCATCGTGTGCAGTATCTATTCTTTCCAAGAAAACACAATCTGTAGGACGCTGCACCGACCAATACCACCGCGTTGCATAAACAAGCCATTACACTGAAGCATTGTTATGCACGACTAAAAGCAATTTGATGAGCACACAAAATAGCAGGAGACTTAAAAAGAAACACTTTATATTTCGAGCGGCCATTATTCCCTCGTTTACGAAACTAAGAAGTACTGAAACCCGAAGACTCCCGAAGCGTAGCGGAGGTTCCCGAAGGAATGACAAGCGAGCGCTTTCCGTGGAACGCGGAAAACGTCGGCACATGTTGAAAATACGGGTGGGCATTGACCCCGAGCGGACTTGCCTGAACACACAGCTGTTACAGAATCTAGCGCGGTGCATCTCGTGATGCGTTTATTTATGTTCGCCGCCACCTACTACATACATCTCATAGATCTTAGATAAATGCCGCATTAAGAGCCAGATATTAATATGAACTAAGATAGGTACGTTACCTACTCATGGCTTTTTTTTTGGATACTTAACCAAACCACGTGGAGGTTAGACGTATTTGAGCTGGTGGAAAAAGCACATCGCGTTATACACACAGGATCATTTAATTAAAAGATATACGGTAGGTAATGTAGTGGTCCTAACAAAAAGTAATCTAATAAATCTCAGAAATTGCCGATAAATAGTCATCTCATAACACATCAATAATGTTACCGGCCGGCGTGTAATTTATTACGTAAACATAAAAGGTGTTGCCTTTACGAAACTTCTGAGATCCCAAAGAAAGAGACTCGCCATTGATCGTAGGTATGCCATCGACAGACGCAAAGGAAATTCTATATTCGGCCTTGTTACTAAAAACCTGCATGTTTGAAACTGTTTAATTACATCCGTGGCAATATTTGCAATTCCTTGGGTTTCCGATGAATCACCTTATGACTTGTCAAGTATAGTATGTACATAAAAGGATGAAGACGTCTGGCATACATAGGCTTTCCGTATAGACCACTGCGAACGATTTTCGGGAACATTGCTTGTCTGAATTTTCACGCTCGGGCTGATATTCGTACTCAGGCACATCAAGGTATGAATAGTTGTTTAGTCTGTCCTGCAAAGTTTCGGTCTTTTTTGTGTGTAAAATTTAAGCAAGGATTAATTAATGGGACGACACGGTTGGTGCTGTGGTTGAGCGATCGACTGCTGCGCTGCGAGTCGCGGGTTCGATTCCCGCACGGAACAAATATTTGTATTGCCTACAGGTAGTTGTTCCGGGTCTGACTGTTTGTGTATGTGAATTTAAATGTTTGTAAACGCACCCACGATACAGGAGTAGTTCCTAGTGTGGGGCAACGTTTTTTAAAAAAATAAATAAAAAAATAAATTATTTCAGTTTGACGTTTCGACACTAGATGGCGTAACCTGTACGTATACCTATAGGTATCAATTTGCAGTCGTTGAATTTTCCTTTTCTTTTACAATACTTTGAAAAATTTACTACAAAACTAACCTCTTCCAACGCCGCGACCAGTACTACTTAATAAAATCAGGAGCGTATGTAACAGAGATTAATGAAAGTGCAATATAGAGGCGACACTCCCTACGAGTGATGTAGCCACTAGCCACTAACCACGAGCCACCCCCGCTGGATACGAGCTTAAGATGGACATGATTGATCGAGGGAGAAGACACTTAGAGTTCCCATGGCCTTTTATGTGTTGTTGTAGTTTTGATATTAATGCGGGTTTAACTGTTCAAAATTGTTAAGAAATTATGGACACAAAAAATGCAATAAAAACAAATGCTTTTGAGTACAATAGTTTTATTTTTGCATTAGCGATGTTCAACCCTTCTAAATATCTAGTTCAGTCCCTCATAAAATAAATTCATAAGTATGTCTTTTCAGGCGATTTTCAAAATCGTCGGTATATTTAACGACGTCAACTGTTTTCTTAGAAGTAGCGTCTTATCATTACAATCAAACTTTAACTCACTGTCTTGCCAATGACCTCTTTTCGAATAGTTTTGTATTTTTAAACTCAAACCCTTGGATATAAATGTCCTTCAATTTTATGAAAAGTTAGAGCATAATATGACGTCTGAAATAGCCCAAAAGCTAATAAGTATCTAAGACGACAAATATTGCTTCCCAATTTCCTGCCCTACCTTCCTGAAAAATATTTCGTCGAATCTCTAAATCTTAAAATCAAAACTAAAATTTCAACATAAGCAGTAACATTATGATTTCACGCTAAACCCTGGCAAGTCAGTTATGTAGGTATGTAAGCTCCTAATTATCTCCAGTATCCAGTAGTAATAAATATCGGATAATACGCAAAACTGTCCACATTTCGTGCCACAAAATTCTACCAATATTTCGCTGCGTATTGAACGATATTTAAGGCTGGGATCTGACTTGTAATCAATTTTCTATTTCCTCATGCCGTAGTTTGTTAAACGAAGTTTCAATAAAGAATAAGTGTAGCGACATACATGCCGAAATATACGCGACGGAATTTCGATGTGCTAATTTACAATGGAAATTACCTACAGGCAGAAATTACGCGACGGAAAATCGGCGTGATTACAGTAGTAATCACGCCTATTTTCCGACGCGTAATTTTCGACAGGTGTGTCGCTATGCTGATGTGGAGTTTGCATCGTGTCGATAGATACGGTGAAATAGTACATGTAAGACGCCAGCTTTACGAGTGTTCGCAGTAAACAGTACATATATTAGGGATTATTACAGCACACACGTTTAACCGTCTCTTTCACCGCGAGCCGACTCTCTGATCTAGTTCGCGGAAGAGAATTATGCAATGGTTTGCACACTTGCTCTGCTTAGGTGTTAATGGCGAATTTTGTACTAACAAGATAATAATACGATGTCGACCTGTCTAGCTGAGCGTTAAATTGTAAAGTGTGTGATGTAACCATGCATCTTTGTAAGTTGGAAGTTCTAAATGTTATTTCAGGCAAAAATCCAAAGTTTTATTCCATTTAACCACTTTTGGCTTTGCCATAACGGGAAGGAAAACAGCTTTAGATCTGTATCGTTTAGCAAATAAATGTCTTTATAACTTTAATAAGTATAATTTTATAATGTCATAAAGCACGATTATATAAGATAAGAAAAAGTATTTATTACACAAAACTCGGTCTATGTTATGTCGTTTTATTGATCGGTTCTTTTAACTTACGCAATCAACCGGCGCGAGAGTAGGGAAACGTTAAAAGAAATGATCTCGGAAAATCCGTTAAAAATTTCAATCCTGGAACAATCTAACCGTGTCTGGGAAGAGATTTATTGAACAAATTTAAAGCCAATTAAAGCTTACGCCAGCGCTCAACACGCGTCGAGCCTTTTGACAAAATAATATATTATTTAGAAAGACGCTGCGTAAAAATTTATCTTTCAATACCGCGAAATGATTCCGTAAACAACGCCAACAATGTGAATGCGGTTATCTTTTTACTTTTTTCTTTTCATTATCCTCCATACATAAAGGTACCTACTGAAATATTTTTCTTAACAGGTTTCTTTTTCAATAAATTTCAATGGAAAAAAAAAAATTAAAAGAAATAAATAAGCACCCCCTTCGCCCTTTATTTCTTTTACTTTTTTTCTTTTCATCGTCATCGTCCATACATAGATATCTATAGGTACCCTACACCATATACTACCTATCTCACTGTTAAATGTTTTCAGGCTCCTTCGAATCGTGGGTAAAAATAAATGTAAGGGGGATAATAGTTTCATTTACTATGTATATTCATAGACCGGACTTAACAGACCAACTTTACAATGAAGCACTATTATTTAAACATAACGTGTTTTTACTGTCATGGAGTTTGACTAACGCTCACTCCTCTTTCGTCTATGAAGGGTATAATATAAAAGCCCCCGGATTATATTAACATGAAAAAAGATTATAAAAAATGTGATACTGCATAGTGGAAGTAGCCCTTATAATAGGTAGTTTAAAATGCAATCTCTAATTGTAATCACAATGCTGCAGACTACATCTGTCTGGCTGGTAATCTATTGATACTTGCATACATAATCAGTCTATAATGTTCCCACCGCTGGGACACAGGCCTCCTCACGATGAGAGGGAATGGGCTGTGTAGGGAGCGGTGGTGATGATATAATTTTACACAAAGTAAAGCGCCTGTCTGGATTCGAACCTACGACCTACTACTCGTAAGTCGCGGCCGCCACCACTAGGCTCACAGTCACAGCTCACAGCTCTATTGATACAAAAAGCTATGCTACCTATAAAAAGTTGAAAAATAGCGCATCGTTACCAAACGTTTTCTTATATTATAAGCTTTAACAACATTGACGTGCTTGACGAAAAGGTAAAAGCTTGTTGAAAAAATACTTTCAATTTTCCTCGTAACTTTGATAACTCAACATAAAAATATCTCACGGTTTTAAAATTGTATTGTGCTTTTAATTTACGCGGTTCACATTAACTTCACTTTTAATGCACTCGACGAAAGACCATATCCACAGCAAAATCTCACTAAATTCGTACTAAAAGGATGCGTAAGCGCTGCCGAAATGCTCACTTAGTCACTTCGTTAATTTCGGGAAGGTGCACTTGATCCTTTTATTTTAATTTTAACTGAGCGGAGATGGCACATTTGTTTTTAACGTTTTTCTTGTTTAGTGTCGGATTCCAGCATGCCTTTGCGCCTAATTCGTTTTGAAAATGGAATGATTTGTTGCTGGTTTCATTATATTGCATTAGCGTCTGTTTGCTCTGGTGCAGGCCACACGCATGGACGGTCATTCATTTTCATTCATTGAGTAACGGATTGTGTTTTATTTTTATTGGACTTAATTGGACGTGAGTCACTGAATCCATTATAAACATTAGGATTTCTACAAATGGGGAATTCTACAATAGGGATACCGGATAGGGATTCTACAATATAATTTGTTTTCCTAGCTCGTACTCTTGGTAAATTGTAATAAAATATTTACAGTCATAATGTTATGTATTTTTATAAAAACAGGATAGGTGTAGGCGTTAGAGTCAATAAAAGGAAATCTCATGTCAGCACTTAAGTTACGTTTATTTTGCCAATACTCAAAGTCAGATGAAAAACGATGACTCATAAAAGAGTTTAAAAATTTAAAGATCGTTATTTTATTGTCTTATTATTTGTATACCTATCAAGTTTCTGCTTTAAGCGTGCTCATGAAATTTATATGGTGCAATAAAAATAAAATTCCACTTCAAGAACATTATTTAGAATTTCGATAGAGCACACCGGAAGGCGGAAGCGTTAGCGGAGGTCGTTGAACCGCTCGTCGAGTCAATGTCAGCGTCGGCGAGGCGTGGGTCCAAGATTCGGCAAGAACAAGGGTGCGTACTTGTCGGTACGGGGTAGCAGGGTGCAACTGTCGCGGGGTAACGACCGGGCCGGGGTCGTCGGCCGGCGCCACGCGGCCGAGCGACTGAGCCATCCGATTGATTGGAGCGGGACGGCACTACCTCTTCATACCCTACGATCTAACTACCCCCGCTCTTAATAGGGGAAATAACACTTTGTTTCGTAACAGATAAGGTATGATTCAGTTTATCCACTAAATCGGCGATAGAGCGTTTGGAGTTCGGATACGGCGAGGTAACCGACGCACACAGCTGCGTTAAGGGAAGTAGTTTTGCTCAAAATATTGATTTTTCCGCGGGGCACGGTGGGCCGCGTGGCAAGCGCGCGTGTGCGTGCGGTGTATGCGTGCAGTGCGCGCGTGTGTGCGTGCGCGTCTATTTTGGGTTGAGCACGTGGTCGTAGTTGTTGCTTGTTGACATGCGTTTTTATTTTTATGGCGGCTTTACGGTTTGATCGGTAAATGGAATTGCATCATTGTTTGTAATTTAATCCTTGTGATTTAATATAGCCCCTGTTGTAGTGGAGTACGTTTACCTGTGCGGGTTTTCTTTGAAATATTGACTTATCAATTGCAGTTTTTCGCAATAACTTGCCAGACATGTTATTTAAGTGGGAATTCAATCAGTCTGTCAATCGTTGATTGCCTTATATGCAAACATTGATTTAAGTACACCTCTTTCGAACATTGGACTGTTCGTATTTTAATATATTTTTGCTTACGTCATCAAAATTAAAGGAGCTGCGTTATCATCTGTTTGCATTACTTCTTCGACTCCGTCGTATTTTTTTATAATTAGCCATGGTAGAGCTTGCAAATTGATTTCTTAAGTATCCAAACAGACAGATCCAAACTTTGACAAAAGATATTATATTTCATATTTTAAAAGCGAAATATATTTTATTCGAAAAATCATATCATTTTAAGCTCCAGTAGGTATTTAATTAGGTATAAAATAAATTACTTAATATGTTTATTTAGTTATTTATTTGCCATTTTATTTAAACTAATTTTGAAGATGAATTGATTTCGTTTACTTGGTATTGCTATCTACTACTTAGGTACCTAACCAGCAATACTAAAGAAGTGTCAAAGCTCTGTGCATTCTAACTCAAACTCATAACATTTAAAAAGTATAAGTCTGAGTCAGCACTTTATATCCAGACAAGACTGCTTAACATTTTCTTATTCTCAAGGTTCAGTGGACAGGAGACGACTCGCAAATATATATAGGCACACACATAAGTACTGAGTTCTTTCTGTGTGTATGCTGAATATATTATTAGCTATACATGTACGTGTGTATAGTTTCGATGCACAAACACAAAGCCGGTTCCGAGGACTCACGCACACCAACTCACCACCTTACCCTTGATTTTGCCAGCTCAAGGTCTCTACCCTTCCAGGACGTGAACTCGCACCCTCGGTACCCTGCATAAGTCTATCCCCCTCTAAAGTGCGAACACCGCCGAAATTTCCCGACCAGGAGCCGGGGTCGGCGACCTGCAGCGACATACGTATTGGTAAATAAACATTGATGCTGGGTTACATAACAATTATAATGTATAAGCGGTATTGATTCCACGTTTTGATTGACTACCGGAACGGTGGAGGATGTGTTTTGGAATATTTTGCATTTGTTTTGTTTCGACATTTTTTGGTAATACAACCCGGAAGTCATTTAGTATTGTTTCAGTGAAATAGAATAGATTCACGTACTTATACAATACTTAGACAATGGCGATAAGTCTCACTAAATTGTTATTTTAAAAACGACTACTTAAAATTCTTTAAAGAAATGCAACGTCTTTTCTGTTGTATTTTTAGTGGGAAATTATTCAAAAACAAATTATTCATACACGAACCGAATCCCGAATTCTAATGTAGTTGAATTAATGTATTATACTGTTTTGTATTTCATCCCTTTTACGTCGTGACTCATGATAACATAATAACAAAGAAAGAAAATGCGTTTATTGGCATTACAGCAAAAAAAATACACTTTTGAACTATAAAAAAACATAAAACAAAGATTATAATGCCAAAAAGGCCTCACAATGAATAAAACCATTTAAAATAATTTATTTAAAAACATAATGACATTCATCACATCATACAACATTCAGTAATCTCATTTACTCACTGCAGCACTGGTTTCAAACGGTATGATCACTGAAAAGATTGCTCTTGCTGTAGAGAAATCCTTCTAAATTAAATATTCAAGGCTAATACATTCTCTAGAGGGAATGAGAGGAATCTAAGCTGAGTTTATAATAGTTTGAACTTACGCTTATGTACTAACATAGTGAAACTGGCGTCATGTGTACAATTTATTTATTTATTTATATACTTTATTCTACACCAGAAAATACCTATAAAAATACAATTAACACTACAAAATATACAATTGTATATTCCTACATACGTTGGTAATACGATTTTTTTACGTAGGGAGACAGGTAAATGGTTTAGATGCCAGCAAGTATGTTCTTAAAATAACAATGAAACTTAGAAACTGTTTCATTATTAAAGTCTGGTACCGTGAACAGATACTATGAAATATTATTCGATGCTATATCGAACTATTTCATACGAGTTTGCAGCTTTAATATAAGTCAAGGACCATGATATTGATAAATATGTAATGAGCTGCATCCGCTTATAATAAGAATAACTTTTAAAAAATCAGAGTATTTTCCTTTTTTCAGTAGAAGTACAAAAGTACCGCATTGGTACTGTTTTGATGCTATATTGTATTATGAGACCTTCAGTTAAAGTTGCACTTTAATGAAATTAAATTGCGTATGCAGATCGAAAGTGGAGAAACCATTGCTCATAGATGTATAAACAGACGATTTTTCCAACTCTTATTAGAATTAACTTTCACATATCTAAATGAACTTGTAATTTTATTGCAGCGTTTGAATCTCGACTGCGACACGGACATTAATTCGAATCAGTTCGACTTAATTTGTAGAACTACACAATTTTATATGGACAATATTTCAGCAAACAAACTGCTATTTTAAATTAAATACGTTCCACGACGAATGAATAACAAAAACTCATTATAGTGAAAAATAAACTGGAGTCCCATAGCAGGCGCATCCCACTCGGAGCGTTTGATTACGTGATGGTAGTTATTGCCAGTGCGGGGGGAGGGGCAGTGGGTGTGCGAGCTACCGACCTACCCCCCAGGACCTACGCCAACACTGCACCAATGCACCCACATCTAGACATCTAGCTATCTAGATATATGTCTGGACAGTCCCGCACGCACACCGACGCGCCGCCCTGTCTATGTGATGCACCGTTGACAATATCTATACGTGCTATGTATCGCAGCATCTGTTTACCACCAATACAATTTGTTAAATATGGGGGATACCGTGCAGTTTATTACCAAACTGTTCTTTTATGTTCTAAGTATTTATGACGTAAATAAGGTGGTGAGGTTAGATGTTTAATGACACTGACAATCAACAGGCGTCTGCTGATTGAGTTGTTGTCAAAAAGCTAATTTGAGGTACAGAACAATGTACATTTTTTGCATCATTTAATATTCTAAAAGTAGTTTAGTAGTAGGCCCAGTTTAAAAATCGCATTTTTGGTTAAGCATGCTATAAAAAAACAAAATACAAAATCATATTGTTTTAATTTTTAAGTACTATGTTATTGAATTAATAAAAATATTACAGCTGAAGCGTAATTAATGTAGTCTTTCAACAGTACGTTTTTCATATCACAAGCACGTGTCGTCAAGCGAGTACAATACAATGAGAGGTTCTTTCTCTTACTCAATATATTGGAGCACATAATAAATGCACCGTCATAACAGACATAAAGAATGACATTATGCAGCAAGCTTCAAGCCAGCCCTACCTCGAAAGCAATCTTCCAGCAATCAAAACATAGTAACAAATTCTTCGCGTTTCTAATCTCGTACGAACATACTAATTCATACGACCCGACCTACCCTAACATAGCTCGGTGCACTCGCACTAAGACCTGAGTCTGTGTGCCTAGCACGTGCAGCATGCAGCACTCACACACGCACACCCGATATTTACGTCAATTATGCTATTGGAGAGGGAGGTAGACATATACATGATATCTACATGAGTTTGTTTGCATCTGAACTTTTCAGCATAATGTTGCACTCTGCGTCAAGGACAAAGGATGTTTATAAAATGTTTTGCTAGCAATATTTTGCTCGATTGTGCTATCTGATTTCTCATATCATGAACACACAAGAACTTGTGATTGGCTTACAGTTAGGGTGCAACATTGGCTTCGTCGAAGCGCTTGATAAATGAACTGGTGATTTGACACTTGCTTGATACATTAACTCTTGCTTATCTATTACTAGTATTTTGCACGGTTTTTACGACTTGACAAAAGTCAAGATTTCTTTATTATAATTATGTATGTTTCAAACACAAACCTTCCGGAATGAATTGTCTAATTGATGGTGAATACTGCATCAAAATCCGTTGCGTAGTTTAGAAGATCAATGCGGGAACACAAACAGACGCGAAAAAGCGACTTCAATGTTTAAACATGTAGGTATATAGATTATTAAAATCACGAGCATTTGACACTACCGAAATATTAACGCTAACAATCAATTAACCTTCATTAAATAATATGAACTTCACATTAATCTAATCACATAAAACCGAAAATAATAACATAATATTGAGATTATGTAATTACAGTACTTATTTATGTAAACAAAGTATCAAATTAAATAACAATAACCTTGAACGTGATCAAATCGTTAGCAAACCGGAAACATTAACTGTTTGTAAATTATTATACGATACGGCCAAACATGTGTGTGAAACATAAATAAAGCAATAGTTTTAAACAAATACAAATCGACTACATCAAAACTATTAACTAAAATATTAACTTGCTGGATATGGAAATATATTTTATGGCTCGTAGCAGCTCGTAGCCCTACAACTTTATCGCAAGATGAAACTCTTCAAGCGTTGCGCTTGGATGCCTACGCCGTAGCACTTGCTACGAAGTTTGCGTAAGAACGTTTTTTACCATTTCTGTTTGCATAACGCAATTGTTTATTTACTGGACATGGTTATTTGTTTAATGTGATGTTTTTTTTTTTTATATTCGACAATTTGTTTTTTCTTTGTCGAAAAAATATGCAGACGTAATACGTTTTGGAATAGATTAGTATAGATTAATGAAAGAGCATGTCCAAAAATGTTTTTTTTTATTATTTAATAATTCTAATCAGGTTAAGTTAAATACATTTGGATAGAGAACCCAAAAATCAGTGGTTCTAACAATATCATATATTTGTAGCATTCCAATTTTGAGAAAAATCGTTTTTTATTTTAGTGTGAATTTACTCCTAAAACGAACGAACCTTTCCAATTATCCAGGATAATAAAGTTAATACATCCGAAAAAATCATAAACTTGTCAATATTGATACATTGTACTGCGATTACTGTCAATCAATATTTGATAATTATATAAGTAGGTATGTCAATGTGAACGAAACGAATCTAATCAGATTATTTATTTATTAAAATCTATACTAAATAATAAAGCTGAAAAGTTTGTTTGTTTAAACACACTAATCTCTTTAACTACCAGTCAGATTTGAATAATTGGGCAATCGAATACATTCATTAACATCATGTTACGACATTTCAACTCAGACCAAATAAAAAGTCAAGCAAAAAGAAAAAAGTCAGAAAGAACGCTAAGCATAAGTGAAGTAATTATAACGCCGGGCCTGCGGGCGGAGAGCGGGCCTGCGGGCGGAGAGTAATGGGTAGCTCACCGTCCGATCAGGACCAGGCCCGTGCCGGACGGCGCGTACGTGTTCCACGCGCGCCTCAAAGAGATGTCAGCATTAAAGAAGGGGCCCGTAAGGGCCGAAGCCTGCCGGGTCAACGGGATTGTCCGAAAGGGTTACCGCTGGCCCGGAACATAAAGGGCTAAGGAAGGAACACGGGTGGGTTTTAGTCAGTAAGAGTCTGACACTCCCTTCCGCTCCACCCAGAGCGGGAGGAGTCATTTGATGATGTCCCATCCTCAAAAAAAAAAAAAAAGTAATTATAACGCGGACGAAGTCACGGGTAGCAGCTAGTAAGAAATAAGATGAAATGGGATATTTTTAGTCAAAAATGTGAAGCATAATAATTATTTTAGAACTGAAAGTGTACTCTATTGATTAATGACTTGGAATCGAGATAGGAAGTGGTTGAAAAGCCTTTCGACAATAATTTCCCTATTTAAAAACTGAATTGGTATGCTATAATTGGTATGCACTTTTTAAGGCGTTCTGCCAGTCGTTTTACTCGAGTGGCCTGTGGGTGAAACATACACAGCGAAACTACAGAGCCCTGCGCACTCAGTATAATAACGCTTTTAGGATGCTGTTGGGGCTGCCGTGGCGCTGCAGCGCGTCTGGTATGTTTACTGAAGCGCGTACGGATGGCTTTCAAGCCATCATGCGCAAGAAAGCAAACTCCTTGCTGCACCGCCTAAAAATGCCAGCGTTTTGACTGTCCTTTCCAAAATCAGTGGATAAGGACAGCCATAGGCCGGTGCTTTGTTAGAACCGAATTATCGCAACTGAAAGTTTCAGTAGTTCGGTCAGCCGGACTAACAACCGAACTACTGCTACTAGAGGACTAACCATACTAATATAATTTTAGGGTCACTTTTCTGTAACTAACACACTAATAGTTTATGATTTTGATATTTTGTGTTTATAATTATGTAACTTATATGGAGATACTCTGAAATAAATAATAATAATTGGACGCCAGTGTTACAGTTTTGAGAATGAAATAAAACTATTTTTTTGGTTTTGTTCACAAATTGGTATTTCATGTATTGGTTTTCTTCATTTTCAATGTCTTCTCTTACTAAAACATTGTCGAGAAACTGATCAGGTGGAGTTACCTCATTTTGATGCCAAGCCCATCCAAGATACTAGGCAACTGTCATCACATGAGCACAGCTTCCTAGAGTCCTTTTCCCAATTATGTAGAAATATGTATGTGTTTAATACACTCTATTACTATAATGGCGTGACTTCATTCGTCCTCTGATCAAAGCTGTCTCTTGTGATGACGAAATGCCTGGAATATTTAGTTGTGAATCTTGACTTACTTCTACAGTGAAAGTAGCGTTCGGCCAAATATGTTCCCCATAGTAATAAGAGCGAGCCTGTTTACGTTGATAAATTCCTAATCTAAAGAAAACTAAATCTGACAATTAATGTCCTTGGTGGGGAACATATTGAACTGTGGTATTTGAGCATTTATCTGGACGAAACTGGCTCGGCGTCTATTAATCTGATGCCCAGTCACACGGTAAGCTAAATAATGTTCATTCTCTGATTAGCACTTTCCAATATAGTTTGGGCATCAGGACGGTCAGTCAAAACGGGATGGAAATGGTTTAAAATGGCTCCTGAAATTTTGAAATCATCCGATTTCTTAAACCTCTGAAATATTTATTGACGGTCAACACTTTGTCATATTTGACAAATAATCTATCTGTCAATTAAGACATTCAAAGTGTGCGTGTGTGTGTGGGACACTGACCTCTATCATACAAGTGTATAATACAGGTCAGTGGTGTGGGAGGTTTAATTTGGGATGCCATCAACAAATAAAAGACATGTACGTACTAACATTAAATAATTTATCATTTTTCTCATATATGGATGATCTAAAAATATTATTTCAGTGGTTCCAAGTTCCATATTTTTGTAGCTTTTATTTGGGTGTAGTTTGATTCTGGTTAGATTTTTCTTGGAATAAATAACCAACGTCCATATAAAAAGCGGACATCTATCTTCTTTATATTACTGTTGGTTTATTTTATTTTTTTGCCAATATCCATAGTCGGAGTTTGAAATGCGATGGAACGCTACGACACGCTGTCAGTGCCTATTCGTTTATTCGCGCCATCTAGTGGCGAGCGGACACAACAAAAGTTCGAAAATTTGTCGGTAGATGGCTGTCTTATAAAGTAATTTGCAACGTGCTATTGAAACTGATAATGTTTGAAAATGTTCTTATGTTATCAATATTATGGCTTATGATCATAATATTATTATAGTTTCACACCTAACATTGATTTCTCTTCGCAATTCCCCGAACAGATAAGGTGCACTAGGGATATCTATTTGTTGAGATATTCCTACAAAATAGTCGAAAGCACTAGTAGTTTATAATAGTACTTTAAACTATAATATGCACCACTAAAACTTAAAATACTGCGAATTTAATAACCCATATAAATGTTCCATTTTCATATTTCTCTCGAAATGCAATAGATGCTTTGTGGTCGCAGAAACTGTAACATGTTCTGGGAATCGTCCTATCCTAGGATCGCGACTAAGGAGTTGAGCGTATGATGACTAATTATTTTTGGGCGATTTGCCAGCCGGCAGACCGAAATGTGAATATAGGGCGTCCGGCGTTGTTGCTCTATACACAACACTTCCCAAAGGTTAGCGTGCATCGCTTTCAGATGAGTCCAAGTGTCATAAAATATTATGATGTTGACACAGTAAGCTCGCAGACGAATCTAACTATATTTTTTATGGCTTTGATTATGAAATAGGCATATTGAGACACGAAGATTGAATGAACTGGATCAGATTGTTTACGACATGCTTAAATAGCTGAGTTGAAATAAACAAAATATTTAGAAATTCCAGTAATTTCTTGAAATCACATATTATGAATCTGGTTTATCTTCAAGGAAGCTTTACATTATAAAGTACACGTTTTCGACTTTGTTTTAAAACTGGCCTAAAGACACGCAAGATATATCAAGCCTGAGATTTCAGCACCTGATACTTTCTTCAGCGAATGCTATCGTGTTCCGAAATCAAGAGAGCAATCTATCAAGATAACCCAATTTCTATGGGAACTGTGTGCGAGGAACACATAGATGGAAACTCTATGTGATCAAATATTGCATAAAGTTTTGTTATGGCAAACAGCATGGTGTGCGAAGCCTCCTAGTTTATGTTTGTCTTAGTGATCGGAGCAACTGGCCTTCCTGTTTTTTAAGCGGAATTAGGTAATTCCGCTTAGGTAGGTACCTACCGAAGTAAGTTATCAGAATGATTGTAAAAAAGTTTAATCATCTCTGTTAAAAAACTATGAGTTAAAAACTAAGACCCCAGTTAGATTATAATTTTAAATGCGCCGTTAATATTGCATTTTTGGTAAAATGTCAAAATTAATAATAATATTCAGACTTTAGATGTTATGATTGCATATACTTAATGAGATAGACATTCAACTTGAGGATCCGGGTGACATCTGTTTAAGCCACTGTCTTTCACAAGACCGAAATATGACTAACACATACTCATAAGTACATGGAGAAATAAATAGGTAACATTTTGCAGTTACGATCCCAAGTAAATTAAGCAGATTAAATGAACCTATTTCATAATAATATAGCTAATTATGAATATTTGGTGTTTTGAACTTTTGTCTTGACTTTTTAGTAATAAAGTAGAGGCAACTAAGTTCCACTATTTATACAAACTAAGACTCTGTAACTATACACTTACTACATACAGTCTTACATTGTTTACAGAGTAGTGGTGGTGGTAGTGTAATAGATATATTGAGACTGAGTGTAGTGCTTTGTAATAAACATTACAAACATTCTTCAAACATGGACTTTTTACTACATCTAATACATTTAATAATTTCCTACATTTTATATATTATATCATAAAATTAACATACAAAAGTGTTATCTCCTTTTTTGGATATTCGATCAGAACTTCAAACCGTTAACACAAGGTGTGCTGGCACCTGCTAAGCACGACAATCACGTGACTACGATTGGGAAACCGACATCAAATTGACCCAGTCCACACCACCCAGCCTATGGCACTGCCACATCCGCGATGAACAAGTACTTACGTACTGACAATCATGCGCAATACATTGATACGATAAATTATTATAAAAAATTGGGCTGAGCTATTGAGGGTACTCCCGTTCAAACTGGGTTCTAGGACAGTCTGTCGCAACTGGCAAGTTCGGAACGCTTATCGTTATCAAGATAGGTATTTTGTATATCAAGTGCGCATTATACACTCGCTCACCCAATTCCTGAAGATAGTCGGTAACCTCCTTAACCGACCTAGATGGTGAAACACCTTTTTCCTGCCTTAATCAGTATATTATTAGTAATATTTTGATGCTCTCTCGGACTTTCTTATGAGCTGTTTGTCAAAGATATTGTTGTCGAAGTTATTGTATGCAAAAAAGATAGGCTGTAATATGATTATAATATACAGATTACAGCTGTATATCTTTAGAATAGATCATTGCCTTAGAATACTAGGAAACCCTACAAATAAGCAGGAACTTTATTATTAGTGAAGTCACAGCCTATAAATATTCTGTGACGTCATAAAAAAATTGTTTATTTATTTTATAATTTATTTACAGACATCAAGCTACTACAATCTGTCAAATTTCTTTAATAGATTTTCAACTTTATCACTAAAGCATAAGGTTCAAAGTTGATTGGGAAAATTTGACAGTTTCGGGTACCTTGATGTGCTGGCGTCTGTACACACAGTAAAATACATAGGGATATGACATGATTATAATTAGAGTACAAAGGTACTGCTTATTTCTCTTCCAGCAGACCTGCGAAAGGAGAAGTAAAAAAGAAATGTAGACAATAGTGTGTGAGAACAAGAAGAGAAAAATATGAATGTGTGAAGTCTAAAACTAGAATATTAAATAAACCTACACATATAATGCAAAAAAAATAATTAACATAAATATACTTAAATAAATACATAATGCTAAAATATAGAAACATATATGTATATAAATACTCATAGTATAGAGGAAAGGTAATGCAAGAGCATTACCTTCCACCACCAAAAAATATTTCTCTATTTAAATGTAGATTGAAAGATCAATCTACATTTAAATAGAGAAATATTTTTTAAATCACGAATGTTAGGCGGAAGAGAGTTCCACAATCTTACAGCATGGACAGAGAAGGAATAAGAATAGTAGCTTGTTTTATGAGGATTGTTCTGATATTTGAACGCTTGAAGCCACTAATGACTGAAAAGCTAAATTCAAAAGTTTCAATCTTTTTAATTAGCTAGATATTTTTACCAAATTTAAGACTGTAATCTCGTGGAGTGTTTTTGCGCCCGTGACACACTTTTGCACAAGTATTTGCTATCTCCAAGATTTTTAGTTCAGTGTTAACACCAACAATTTAAATTGACGTAGTTAGTTTAACCGTTTTTATTAACACCAGTAGTCAACCCTAGAACATGTAATAGAAATAGAAAAGTTGTACGTGTGTGCGTGAATTGCACTTGTAGTGTTGTTATGTGTGCAATAAATACTTTATGTATCCATCTCTTTCCTTCTCGACATTTCACTGATAGCTATGGCCTTGTCTAGTCGCATCTAATGCTGGCATTAGTCTGTTTACATCGCGCTGCTACTTGCCCCAGTAACTGGCTTGGATATTTACACTTTATTTTAAAAGTGAAACATTATTCAGTGTTAGATTATCGCGTTAGTCACACACTGAAACACTGCAATTAATACTAATTTTGTAGGTCACACACTTACACAGCGTATTTATGTCACAAAATTATGTTTATACAGATGCCAAGCCAAAACAATTTTTACGGTCATTGGCATAATTATTAAGTTTAGCGGAAACATTTGTGTTGAGCATTTACTTAACCAATATTTTCATATTGTTTCAGGTGAGTCTGATTTATTTCTTGAGATCGAGCTGACGAACGGGTAAGTACCTAGCTATTGCATTGCATCAAAGATCGTAACAAACTTGAAGTAGGGACCTAAACATATTAATATAATAATATAGGCTTGCGTAAAAGAATGATGTTTTTTAATAATCTTCCTGTTTGGGTTCTTCCAATAACATGCACATCGCCGCCATCTTTAGCACGGTGAAGATTGGGTGCTCTGGGCAATGGGTCGTAATACTTCCACAAGATTATTTACTATCTTACTGGCACTTACCTAAGTTACTTGTACAAGTGCACTAGCTCATCAAACGCTCCAAATGTCCCTGTAGCGAGTGTTGACTGAGCCGGAGTGTTGACCGGTATGTAGGTTACACCGCGCGAACCGGCGAGCGCCCCTCTTGCCCCTCCACCCCGCACACCACGCAACTACTTCTATGATCCGTGCACTTTTCAACAAGAAAATGTCAAATGAAACACTCCTTAGAAAGAACTGATGCATACTGCGCAGGTACAGACAGAAATAGGTTAACAAGAAAGCCTTTGTACTGTCTGTTTCAATGCAACTGACATTCTTTGAGAAAACTCACAAACAAATCGATTGCACAATTTAATCAAATAGTAAACAGACGTAATTGAAAGTGTTTGACAGTAATCGATACTATACCTACAGATAACATATCACTTGAAAATCTCATACCATTTTTGAAATGTCAAAGTGCATCGAAGCTGCATATCGACTAGCAACGGAAGAGTTGGTAACTATAGTTAGGAATTTGGGCTCTGGATCGTAGAGCGGCGGCAATGTGCCACCGACCAATTCTATTATTGGACGTAGGCCTATGTATTATATTTATATCAACCGCTCCCCGTGGTCACTGGGGCAAGTTCGCTCGCTTCTTTAAACTCGCAATAAAAATCGGACAAGTTCGAGCCCGAGACCGTGGCCAGTGTAAACACTGCATATTTTTGCCAATTTTCGTATTGATCGTGAAATCAAAAGAGAAAATTCTTGTCATTAGTATTACGTTTATACTGTATTTCTTAGTAATTGCATTGGCTAGACCTTGAAAATCTATTGGCAATAATGAATGTGTCAGTGGATAAAGAGTCATAAGAACGTTACAACATCCTAAAGTAGACATATTCAAATTTTGTGGTATTATGATATATTTGGTGAGGTGCTTGGGGGAGGCCTATGCCCAGCAGTGGACGTCTTTCGGCTGAAATTATATGATATATTTAGAGTATAATATACTAACCGTTTTATCATCTCAAGGCAACGCGTATAAAGCAATGATAAACGAGTGACCATCAAATTAGGAGATCGACAGCCGGCCATGACTCTATTTACAACTAACTATATCTTCTAGTCGAAAAAGACGAAGGATTTCTGCGATAAGATGAAACAAAATTCACACACACCAACTCCTTTGAATGCTGTAACACAGTCAAACTAATTAAGTGATTACCTATATTTTTGAAAAATACATATTCATGACTAACATTCGTGTATTCAAGGCTGTTTGTATATTATTTTGACTGAAGAATACATAGCGGTTCTGGTACTATCTGCGTTCGTTTGTATGCGAGTGAGTCAATGTGTTCTGTCCTATATTCCGTATGTCCACTTGTTCCCGCAGTCGAACGTATTTTAGTGAAAGTGCGTTTACAACAACTGCCAAGGTTTTAACACCTGCATTAAATCGTTACAACTCATACATTCTTATAACAAGCTATTTGTAGGAAGTATATGGTAAAAATGGCTATTCTTATATAACCGAGATGCAGCTGCTAAATCTACATGTTATATTGTTGTCCATAAATGAAACAAAAAGTCAGTGTCCACAAAAAAAAACAATTGTATTCAGAATTAAACCTGCAAGCTCATGACGTAAAGTCGACCACATTTTTGTCACTACGTCGAGTAATTAAAATCAAAACTTCACCATAAACCATTAAATCAAAAAGTAATGCGCGACATTTGGCTTTTCGCCAAATACGGCGAGACTTCACTCAAGCGATTTACAAAAGTGCGTACAATGATCTCTCCTCATTACTATAAATTACGGCTACCAAGTGAAAACAAAGACTTACTTTCGAAAGTGCAAGCGAAATGTGGTTCAGTTGCGTATCTTGTTCGCGCTCAATAGATCATCTGAGAGAACATTAACGAATGCGGATGTTTCGCAATAGCTCTGGCGATCTAGTGAGTGCGCCAGCGTTAGTCGATATAAAAGTCGTTACACACGAGTGTTCGATTCGAATTGTACTCGATTCGGCCACGCCTGTTTGTATCTCGAATATGTTGTAGCGAGTCTAAATTATCATGAGTTGAAAAACCCAAATCTAGTTTAGTGAATGAATCTCAGAACTTATTCGAAATTGGGATAAAACTACTTAGTCATAGTTGGCAGCTACTTTTATTAGACTACACATTTTGTTTTAATATTCATAAAAAATCTGTAAAACTCTACTAAACTGGACATATCTAGATGCTCGTATATCAGACTCTGTCATAAGTAATTTTTATTCAACTTTGACTCTCATAAAGCCTTTATCAAAACAACGGTTTCAAATAAGTTAAACGTCCTCTAACCGAGTTTTTAAACCATCCTTATTCCAATGTAGGACTAATCGACTATCTCTACATTTAGAATGGTTGTGGCGAGTGATTAGAGATTAACAATCAAATTAGAAATGCATCTGCACAGGTAGAGTGCTTTTACCTAGGGATGTATGTACCTAACTGAGAGCGAATTGGATTGCTTTAATTTCAGTTCGCTAATCTGACTTTAAGACGTAACCGTAAGTCTAACTTAACTTTAAGGTACAGTAAGTTTTGAACAGCTCATTGTAGGTAAGCCTTCCATTCGAACTGACTGATTTTATCTAAAACTTCAGCTAAGATGCTTATCTAGGCAATATGATTTATCTCACAGTAAATTAAAGGTCATGCATTGATTTCCTAACAATTTAATCGATAATTGTGTGACTAAACATTAAATCAAATGATATCAGCACATTTAGAAAACGAATTTAAATTAAATCCCAGAACTAATTTCCAATTCTAGATAGATACTTTGGGACTAAACCATTGCACTGTAAATTACAATAAAAACGTTTGTTAATTTTATGAATGATTCCCATTGGCTCATAGCGTCATAGAAGCATCACCATTGGTCGTTTGAAATTAACTCGCGGGAATATAATTGGCGAGCTCTGCTTGCGTTTGCGCAGTTTTCATTACGCTGTAAGGCCACGTTACTCGGATGAGGTCAGGTCACAGACCTTAATGCATATTGCACTTGCTGAGTAATTGGAATGTTTTTATTAACGTAAGCAAATAATAAAAAGTGCTGTTATTAAATATAAGGTACTGTGCTGTGTTTAGTCGTAAGTTGTAATACAGTTTAATTCCAACAAGTAGAATCACGATTGCATCAAGGCCGAGTAAAGACTAGGTCGCTAGTGGATACAACATTGGGTCAGGATACTTGACCTTGTATTAAAAATATTACAAGACTTGTTGCATAGTGGCACCATTACTTCAATACTTGGTAGCTGCACAGACTTTCAGTTTTTCTTTGATCAAATTAAAAGTTTTAATACGGAAAATAAGTAAACTTAAGGCCTATCGTCAGGACTCTATTCAAAAGTAGCGTATTATTTTTGAGTGACGTCGTTAAGGATATGCCTAAGTATCTACTGTGTGTAGAACCAGTAAAATGTAGCACATAAAGGCTCCTTCAAACAGGCGCGACATGCGATAAAATCGCGCGCGACACATAGGCACCGCAAGTCGCGCAACGAGCGGTGCCCATGTGTCGCGCGCGATTATATCGCGTGTCGCGCCTGTTTATAGAAGCCTTAAATCACATGTTTCGAGACAGCACGAAGACTAAATACAGGGTGGCAGGGACATCAAAGCACAACCTGCGGGGTAACTGCGTAACACACTATCTGTAGCAATGGGTTTCATTTTGACAGTTCAACAACATTCATTGCGTTATTTACGTTGTTGAGCAGACACATTTTTCGAACATATGAAGCAATGGATTAGAAGTATCCTTAAAAAGGATTCAGATTGAGATGGATAGTGTGTTACGCAATGAGGGTGATGTTACCATGGATTCAGTTCATGATTCCGAGTCCCCTAGGATGATTTTTTTCGAATATTAAAAAATAAATTAGCTCTACCATACATTTTGACCGCGTTGGTAATGCACTTTTTTATGAAATAGCTGTTTTTTTTTTTTGATAACCGAAGATACATTTCTACGCTAGAGGGTTCTAGAATCATGCTGAATTCATGGCTTCAGTTTGCGCGTCGAAATCCCTGCCAGTCTGTCTGCATTTTTTATTTAGTGGAAGGTTCCGTATCTACTTAGCTTTATCGTTGTCCTCTTTAAAACCTAAAAATAAATATATTGTCAGTTTTAACCTTATATTTTCGTAAATATAACACAGATGTATCAATGTTTAATCACGTGTTACAGACAGATATTTCATAATTAAGTAACAAATGTCTGTAATTCGATCTCTTGTACATAAATAAATATGTACTTCCAGCTTACGGAGCCAAACAGAAATAAGTGGTTTTTGAGAAAACATGACAACGTGTTTACTTACCTATTTTTATTTTACCTATGTGTTATGTATCCCTATCTGTTCTAAGTAAGACTAGTCGTTGTACGAGGATTTGTTCGTCTTTTTGTTTTTTTTTTTTGAGGGTGGGATATCATCAAATGAGCACTCCCGTTCTGGGTGGAGCGGAAGGGAGTGTCAGACTCTTACTGACTAAAACCCACCTGTGTTCCTTCCTTAGCGCTTTATGTTCCGGGCCAGCGGTAACCCTTTCGGACAATCCCGCTGACCCGGCGTCGTCTTTTTGTTTTGGTTCACTATTTATAAGACTGAACATAACTCTGATGGTGAAGATCTAAAACGTTTCTTAGAGTTTTATACTCTTAATAATAATAAATATAATATTATAAAATGTAATGTAATAAAATGTATGTGTAATATGAAATAATCTGGACAGGCTTCGCTTGTAGGTAACCCGGAAGAAAGCTTATTTATTATCGAATCGAATACACCAGAAGTTCTCTGATTCTCAGTTTTAATTTTTAAACCTAACCATTACAGGCTGAAGCTTGAGCTAAGTTTAATAATTATCTATACTAATAATAAAGCTGAAGATTGTTGTTATAAAACTTAAAGCATGCCTTATGAAACCAAATTCATAAGGCATGCTTTAAGTTTTATAACATAACGCTAGAACCCTTAAGAGCTGAGCAAAAAGAAAAAAGACAGAAAGAGAAAACGAAGTAGGTAATAGGGGGGGGGGGAAGGCGATGGGATGCGACGGGGTAGCTCGGGGAGCTAGAAATTTCACGCGGACGAAGCCACATTTATAAAGTTTTTAGTATCAATAAGTGTAAAGAGAATCATGATTCTAAAATTATAAAATCTGTAAGTTCTCTCTCTCCACAAAAGATACACGAGCCACATGGCCAAACATTAAAAATGGCACAAATTAAAAAAAAAAAAACAATTGGGCCATTGGTTTCTGGTAACCTTAAAAACACACAAACAAACTTTTTGTATCGATGTTTCGTTTTATTTTTGCTGACACAAATACGTTCGGAAGAGGATCTGATATTTAAGTCTTCTCAAACGACATAGATCTTGATTCTTGAACCTCTGTTCTAAGAAGTCATTTTTGTGTTGGCACTGTATGCGTCCGGAGTTTAAAACGTCGTATGGCCCAAGTCACAGGCGGCTCGCGTAGTTCAAGTTGAAGGTACTTCTGTAAGGCCATTGTGACACTGTAAAACTTATGTATGTGTCATAGATGATTCGTAAAAGTTGTGACAAAGAATGTTAACTCCTTATTAAGGCTAAGTACACAGGTACAAATTGTCACACAATAACTTTCATTGTAATACCGACCTACATTTTTCGTTTTGTCACAACACAACATTGAACTTAGTGTTTACGGATTTTTAACTATGATTCATATATGAAAGTGTGCCGATCAAGATAAAGATGTTATCAATATAAACGATAAATACTGCAATAACAAAAATGTAGACTTATAATAGTAGTGATGCACATTTTTTTATTTACGATTTGACCTAAATAAACACGGATTATTGTTTTATAAAGATATTTTTAGTCATCATCGTACATAGTAACCTGTTGCTAAACTTAATCATATAATTTGATGACATAAATGTTTGTTAAAAACAAAAAAAAACGTGTTTGTCTGTAATATCGTTAAATTCATAATGAAATCACAGAATTCGACCGTAACTTTGTTAATATAATTTAACAATATCTCGTGGCTAAATAATAACAGCCGCACAGGTCGATCGATCAGGTTAAGCTACGCTTGCCGCAGTGGGTCTGTGGATGGGTGACCATCTTTACATACCGTGACCCCTCCGTGCCTCGGAAAGCATGGCTGTCATTCGTGGATCTTTGACAGTCGTTACGGGTAGTCAGAAACCCGAAAGTCTGACAACCAGTCTTATCAAAGGATATCGTATTACCCAGTAATTGGGTTGTAGAGGTCAGATAGGCAGTCGCTCCATGTAAAATACTGGTATTCAGCTGCATCCAGTTAGACTAGAAGCCGACCCCAACGAAGTTGGGAAAAGGCTAGGCAGATGATGAATCCAGCAAAAACAAAATATTTTTATGTGGCGATGTTATTATTAGTAACGTAAAATATTACTGTTTAACGTCGCTGCACTAGTTCTATTCATTTATTCCTCTTCTCATTCAACCATGCATCTACGCGACACCAACCTTGCAGCTAACTAATCCCGCTCTCCATCCTTCCCTTAGACCATACACCAGCAGCGGTCGGCGGCCGGCCTAGTTTCGCGCTAGGAATAGGCGCCGCCCCCGCTTCGCGCCCTACACCAGCCAAGTACTGGCTTGTTAAAGGACACATACAAGCTTTTCATGCTACTTGCCGCGCTGCTTTCAAACACCCTTTTATACCTGCTGAAAGAAAACCACTTTTGCTTTACTGCTTTTTAGGTCAGAGGAGTTTATCGTTTGTTTTTAAAGCTGTTCCGAAAGCTGTTCTGATCTGTGAGCTGTTTTGTTTCTTTGCTTTATTAGTCGACGTCTATATTGTCTATGCTATTACTCAATGCCTTGTTATTTCATCTGGGTGAACAGTTTTGTTTTACTTTAACCGCGTGAGAAGGAAGTGTCCACACATTGGTGTAATATTTCACTAAGATTACACACTCATATACATGTATATTCATTTCATCTGTAACTTGAAGAACAATATTTCTAATTTAAAAAAATATGTACATTTGAAAGTACTTCCTCTTAACATGATCACTTTTAGCAATCACTTTTACTGAATGCCATAAATAAAGTAAACATTATCAGCATCTTGCCCAAGCGAGCACGAAAATCTATCGGCTCGTTAAAACGAGCACGTGAGCACGTTCCATTAGGCACCCTACAGACGACCCGCACCCGAAGAGAACGCACTTCACAAGCGCAAACACTCGCGTATTGAAGTGTTAGCGGACCAATGGGACAGAAAATTTGTGTTTTCACTATTGGTAAGGGTAACTGCTAACTGAGAATGTAGTATTCAAAAGAATGTCTCGTGACTGGGAACACACAAGACATTGCTTTAACTAACTTAGTTTCGAATAATCAGTTGGAGCATATCGTATGCGTTACTGAAATTTTCAATTTTCAGCTTCAAGATTAGCTAAAAAATATAGGTGCCAAGCTCGTAGCCAAATTCTGGGCTGACTGTATATAGATTGCAATCGACAAGCTAAGGAGAGGCTATAATATTGTTGTAAGTTTTAAAAAAGGTTGCATTGGTAATATCCTTTCTTCTTTGTTATCCCTTCCCTGGAACGTTTTCATAATTGGTTATGTATTTTTTTGTACTCTGTAGGTACTCATTTCTTTTCCTGAATAGAATAGAATCTTATCTTAATTAAGTTTCTTGTAGCCGATAATCACTGCTTTTGAAATCCTCCAGTCTTAAGTATTCCACAATAAATTCTGCGATAAATTGATTCTATCTTGGAGTAAGAAGCTTATTAGAGTCTGTCATAAATAACTCAAGCATACAAAACTTAGGATACCTAAGACTAAAATCGATTAAACTTAATAAGTAGTAAATAACGTCGGTCGTCGTAAAACTGTGCGCAAGAGTGCATTGCATCACGAAATAGATGGAAGCACTAGCCAGTACCAACATTATGTGCGTGTTTGAGTTACAGCTGTGCGACTCAGGCGCATCGCAGGGTTGAAGCAGACATGCAGCTTTTCTTCGATTTTTGCATCTAACGGACAGATAGACAGAGAAACTTTGCATGTCTCTAATATATAGTGACGAGTTGGAATATAAAATGGACCCTTTACCTTATAGATTTTGTTTACCTTAGAGTGTCTTTGCATTAAGCGTATTATCTAGCGTAGCCTATGCTACAGCAGCGTAGCAAGCAATGCCTACGCAGCGTAGGCGTTGCCGTCGCGTCGCATTGACGCCCCATAGATATGATAACAAATACGAGTACATTAATGGTATCGAATACTACGTAGCCATGCGTTCACCGAGAGGTTTCTCAGCGCCTGCGCAACGTATACGTTCCATCGACGCTAGATAAACGCCAAATGAGAAGGCACTCTAAGTGATCAACATCTTGATAATAAGAAAGTTGTTAATAAGCCGTTTAATGAAACAAAAGAAAGGCTGGATTAATAAACCACACCCAGAATACGCGATACAGAGCTAATCGTGCCTAATTTATGCGAATTTTTATTCGGATTCTGTCATTGTCTTTTTTTGCACTGTCATTCCCAACAGCATAATTAAATACAGTTAGATACAACCCTAGCTAGCTCTGCAAATGCATGCGACGCGGCGCAGTCCTTCGATTACACTGGCATCTGTGTGCGTTGTCACTATTCCTTACTTGTAATTGCGTAGATCGCGTGCATATACACACACACACACACTAACACAGCTCAGTCTAGGCGCAGTCGTTGTAATGAGCTAAAATTATTTGCAATTTCCTTTCTGTTCCATCTATAAGCAACACAACTAGGAATTCGCTAACATGTGTGCGACACATGTATTTTGTACGTGTTAAGTTTTAATTTAGATTCATTTTTATTAGCAGGGGTTTTGGATAATTTTACGGTTGCTTAGTAGATACTTCGAAGATAGTTCAGTATCGTTTACGAAGTAAAATATACAGGATAGAAATACCTAGTACACTTAGGTACTATTTAACACCTAAAAAGTAAAAGTAGTTTCATGTCTACATCAGATAAACCATGTCTAAAAAATGGAGCCCTGAACTCTTGAAGACTAGTCAACCATTCTTCCAAAAACAAAGTAACTTAACCTAAATATCGCAAACATCGTTCAAATTGTTGACCAGTAGAAATAAATACACAACCACACACCGTCTAGGTTATTAGCCCCGCGCTAGGCTGACGACCTGACCTGAAGATGTAACAATAGTAACCTAAGAACACACTCGCTTGAAGAGGCGGCGCCTTCGCGACAAACTACGTCCACTTCATAAATATATTGACAAAGGGCAGTTTGTTTCACACGCAAACATGCTAACGATCTTCTCAACACAAGTCAACAACACTTTAAACAATACGCTCCAATTTATTTATTACTTAACAGAAACAATCAACACTGACAACAACTAATAAAGGACCTGCTTGTCCCATAAATAACCGCGAAGACAAAACAAGATGAGAAAAAAGTGCATTTTATTTCGTTTAACATCCCAAAATATCATGTTCAAGGGTAAAGAAAAATATTCACAAGAAATTGACACCATTTCTAATCTACATTCAATCTTCAAATCTAAGGGATCAATACATGGTGTGACCCGTAAAACGTCCATGGGGTACATGGATAGATCCCTTACTCGTGTAACGCGCGTGAACTTCGACCTGGGTTTTGGAGGTCATTAACATTTGGGCGGAACTGGGTCGGTGCGTCGTCGGGCTGCAGCGTTGTCATGGCAACGCGCCGCGCCGCCTCCGCCGCCCTAGACGAGGCCCAATCTAATGCCTCCAAATTCCCGCGTTGTTTAGACAAGACTGGTCGTATTACGTTGGTGTTAGGAAGCTATTTATAGACTTCCATCTTGAATTGTCTTCTTATTTTTGAGTTGTTTTATCGAACGAGTTAATTAAGTAACTATTTGTAATTGTTTGTTAACAATGTTTTAATAGCTAAACTAACACATCATCATCTGCCTTGCCTTTTCCCAACTATGTTCGGGTCGGCGTCCAGTGTAACTGGATACAGCTGAATACCAGTATTTTACATGGAGCGACTGCCAATCTGACCTCTACAACCCAGTTACTGGGTAATACGATGCTCCTTGGTAAGACTGGTTGTCAGACTTTCGGGCTTCTGACGACCCCTAACGACTGTCAAAGATCCACGAACGACAGCCGGGACCAACGGCATAACGTGCTTTTCGAGGCACGGAGGGATCTTTGTATGTAAAAATGTTCACGCATCCTCGGACCAACCGCGGCAAGCGTAGCTTAACCTGATCGATCGATCCGTGCGACTTCCAGTACTTAGCCACAAACCCCACTTATACATACTTAGCTACATATATATAGCTAACCTTACACATAGGTACTTTGTACATTTATATGTATAGAAAATCGTACATCAATGTACTTTTTCTTAATACATATTTTAACGTATACAAGAGTAGCAATATTAGATAATGTGACTTTTCGTCTCCAAGGGATCCCAACAAGCCACTCGCGATGATACCGCCGGACGCATGACATGCGACCACATTAACTAGGGAGCTGACGCTTTCGCTTATTTTTTATTTTATACAGATTTATTATTTATTTATTTATAAATAAATAAATAAATAATAAATTTGTATTTGTAGTTAATTTATTCGTCAGTCAAAACGCCTCCTTGTAATCTTCTTAAGTTTGTTTCAAACCTGTTCAAGGTCATAAAAACACAAGGTATTATGGGATTCGTTAAAATCTAAGAAAATCTTATGTTAAATAAACATTACACTTCCTTATAGTTTTCGTTTTTACGCGACTACGGCGAAGCAGAAATATAATACGAGTAGCAGGAGCACATAACTACTGGCTCGATGCTGACTGAAAGCTAAATAGGTAAATAGAGCCAACTTTGTTTTTTTTTTATAGCATGTAGTCATAGACAGACATTGCATTGCGATAGGACATTAAAAAAACTTCCTGCAAAATGCTCTGATGTAGCGTATGATGAAACTTTATTTTTATTTCTTGCAGAATATTAAAAATAACGAACAGGTCCTTAAAACTAATGATTCATCGTCAGAAATTCTCTGTTTTCGTAGCAGCAGCATGCCGAGCCTGCTTGCGTCACCATCCCGCTGGTACAAGGGACTTGAAAATAGGTCAAAAGGGGGCCGAACCACTGTCACTGCCATAGCACACAGCCACAGACACATGCCGGTGTGTATACTCCTACCAATCTACGAAAATCAATGGAGGCACGAGTAACGACCTTCGAAATTTCAAGAGGTCATCTTACCGGTACTTAGCCTATGCCTAACCTGGCACTTTGTATGGTTTCCATGGTTACGCTTCATGTATTTTGAACCGTTGTGTAAGAGGGGAGTTTTCACCGTATTTAATGTTACAATTATCATTGGATGATTTAGTAGGAAAATCTTGTTTGGTGTCCCTTGTGGGCTCAGAGGTAATTAAACATTTGTGAAGGTGTATAGAGATGAGTTACTAGTAATTCGTTGGAACTGGTTTCTATGTGTTGCAATAACACAGTCACAATAGTTGTATACTTGAACAGATTTCTTTATATAACTCAGATTTCTCTTGTAAAACCTGAAAAAATCGACTCTATTTCGTCGTTCATTTTAATAGGCCCAAATGTTACGATAAAATATTTTTACAAAGATACTAAAATAAGTATACAATGGAGTGAAAATAAAACGTTATTTTTATATAATGTTCACTCAGCCGTCGAGGGATGTGACCTAATTACGATGGTGTTTTCTTCCTTTCATCATTTTTCAGGAAACTTTTTTCAGGTAATTTAACATTATCAAGGTGAGTTTTTTATAGTTGTTTTGCTGACGTACCTTTCATATACCGACACATAGGGAAGTGTCAAGTTTTTCGGCAGAATCATGCTAGATGTGGACAGGTGACCACAGAGCCAGGCCTCAAGTTTTCAGGAAATCCAATGAAAATGAAAAATACTGGTGTCATTTCTTGGCCTTTCGATAAGACTTGGACATGAACATTGGATTAGGCCTGGGCTCACTTCTGTAGTTTTAGGCCCGCGTATTAATAAAACCACTTTATAATAACAGCGCTATTAAGTAAAGTTTTAATAAAATACAAGTATTTCAATAAATCCTACGACATAGCAATAACGAAATGTGATGAATGTTATCCTAAACTTCGGACTTAATCGTTCATAAGATCAAGCTATCAAGTATAGCGTCTTGAGGAGCTGATCTTACGTCGTCTACGTCGTTGAGGAATTTTCATCATAGTCCGCGCGGAACTAGTTGGCCGCGCCTTGGGTGGGGCCGGGGGTGAGGGCAGCGGGATTGCCTATTGTTCGCAACGCACGTACTGAGTAATGACAAAGCGCCCCCCCGACGTCCCACCGCTCACATAAGCCGCGGCAAACTAGTTCCGCGCGGACTATAATACGGGCCTTAGAGGATAAGATTAGTTTCCCAAATTTTGTTGGTATTCAGAGACTATTGTCGGCGGCATTTTCCGTGTGTGAAAGTGAGGTTGAGGTTGGTAATGGCTGTGAATAGTTCTACTATAAGGAAATCACCTCTTTTCAAAAAGAAAAGAGATAGTAAAGACCGAATAATAAAGAAGGACAAACTCCTTAACTTAACTTTTACTTGCTATAAGTAACTAGCTGCGCCCTGCATAAATGCCGATCCCGTGGGAATATCGGGATAAAAAGTAGCCTATATGTTAATTCAGGTTGTCAGCTACCTTCAAACAAAATTTTATCAAAATTGGTCCAGCCGTTTGAGCGTGAAGAAGTAACAAACATATAAACACACACAAACTTTCGCCTATAGTATTAATGTGATACCAGCCTATTTATTATTCCACTGCAAAGGGCAAAGGCCATTTCTCATACAGAGAAGGCACGAGCCATGATCACCACGTTTGGTTGGTAACTTCTACTGACTTTTAATTCGAAAGGTATTAAAAAAATACCCATTTAAGCACCTCGCGTATAAAATAGGTCGCTGTTAACTTTTAGGCGCGAACACACGGCGGGGCGGGCCGGGCCGGTCAATTTGACCGCGAACGGTAGTGCAAAGGGAATCCTATACTACCAATGCACATAGAGGGCAAAAAAAACCGCGCCGCCGATGTTTGTCGACTCATGTCTTTCGCGGTCATCCGTGGACAATATGACCGCCGTTTGCGGAGCGCCTTATTGGTACCAGAAAAAGTCAGTTAGCGTTTATAACACCGCGGCACGCGCATGAAAACCGTTGACATTTCGAAACTGAGATAATTGTTGCACTCTATTTGTAAGCAGTTCGCAAAATTTTTACGAATCATGATAGCTATGAGCCATTTAGAAGAACTGAGCACTGTTAACCTTAATTACTTTCTGCATAAGTGTTCGACAGTGTTTTGTTTTTAAATAATTTCTAATGTGACAACCTGAATACCGGAAAGTCAATGCACTATTGAGAAGGCGGTCAGTGACAGAAAACATTTTTTTTTTAATATTAGGAAATTCTATTTTTTATTTGTTACTCAAAACATTTAGAATTTACAATCTCTATAGCTGAAATAAGATGAGTTTTTATGCGACTTGCATCCGAGTGAATATATAGAAATACTAGCTGCGCCACGCGGTTTCACCCGCATAAGTGTCGATCCCGTGGGAATATCGAGATAAAAAGTAGCCTATATGTTAATCCAAGGTGTCAGCTACCTCCATACTAAATTTTATCAAAATTGGTCCAGACGTTTGAGCGTCAAGAAGTAACAAACATATAAGCACACACACACATACCTACTTACAAACTTTCGCCTTTATAATATTAGTGTGATAGTGTGATTTGTGAAACATGACAAACCACTTATGTTAACATACTTTTATGTTCCAAACGTGATCAAATAAATCATAAAAATAAAGGCATCTATCTTCGGATTAACAAAACATTAATATTTTAATGATCAGTAAATAAATAAACGACGGCTGAATTTGAGTACCCGCAACACGTTCTTAAAACATTTTGCATGCGACTACTATTATGCCATCTGTCGGCCACACCCTGCCAATCTATTCTGTAAAAATCTCACCATGAAAACCTACGTGAAGTGAGCTGTCATTCAACCTGATGCTAGGGATTGACACTATTGACAGCTCACTCCAAGCTCACTTCACATATGTTTTCACGGTGAGATTTTTACAGAATAACAGTAGTATAAGATCAGTTAAAATGACGGTCATGGTTAAATGAATGTTCGTGATAATTATCACGTAGTTCTTTGGCAACCCAGGTCGATCTAAAACAAGCTCGTATTGCTACATACAATTTTTTTTATCTCGTGGCATAACTTCCCTATTCGTGCATAGATCGTAGATGTTGCTGTCAAGAGAAAAGAAGTTTGCCAGCCGTAATCAACACTTGGAAATACGGAACCCAATAAGGTTTCTATTACCCTAGCAAGCGCAAGTTAGCCTCTTTCAGATCTATTCTGACCACGGTAGTCACGAACCCTTAAAAATAGCCTCATGAACTCTTTTTCATGCATAAGTAAGAAGTCATTTGTTACTTATGTACGTCAATATAACATTTTGAAGCAGAACTTATTATTTGCTAACATATTGATTGCACGAAAACTCGAAAACCCGTCGTGCTTTTCGTCGCTTTCGTAATAATCTATTACGAAAGCGACGAAAAGCACGACGGTAACTGTAACTCATTTTTACTTTCCGCAGAAGTGTACAAACTCATCTTGTCGAACTTCGTGACTTCTGTACTGCTATTCTGTAAAAATCTCACCGTGAAAACATAGGTGATGTGAGCTTGGAGTGAACTGTCAATAGTTTCAATCCCACAGATATAGATAGACTCTGTGGTCAATCCCTAGCATCAGGTTGAATGACAGCTCACTTCACGTAGGTTTTCACGGTGAGATTTGTACATAATAGATTGGCTGAATGGAACCGCTCATTAATCGGCTGTATGTATCGCATTAAAATGCAGCGGAGACAAAATACTTAGGGCCCCTGACATTGGGCTTTGACCTCACTCAGCCTTTTGGCAGTCGCCTTGGCATTGCAGCAGGGCCGCATTCAAAAGCCCGCGCCTCAAAATTTATACCAAGTATCGAACAACAATATCGGCTGTCCTTTACCTTCAGCAGTATTGTAATACCTTCTGATGGCTGCCTTTTTTCGTCTATATTATTTTTAAAACGTTTAATACAGTCAATTGATAATTATAGAAGTTGGCTCGGTGCGTTCGCTTTGTTCAGTGCACGTACTTCGTGTTATTGTAAAGGTCAACGGAGTTAATATCGGGCACTATCTGGTTGGATCGAATCTCGCAGTGTGCGATATTGCGCCATTAGATGTAGAAAAAAAAAAAGAAAACGCATTACGCCATTGAAATGCTTCGATGCAATTTGGCAATATCTCCTTGAAGATAAAACTAAACCAAATATTTGAGTAGGTAGATAGTCTAGCTTTTGAAAATTATTTACCTATTGTATTTTAGATTCGGTGGTAGTCGGTAATTAGAGAAACGAATTACTCAACTGCCCCTTGGACAAGTTACATGAAAAGAATATGCAATAGACGAGTGATAAGATGAACCAGGTATCTACTTAGGTACTTAATTGATTTTTAAGTTAGTTACTATAGTGCTCCTAGGTAAATGAATCTTTTCAGAATTTTTCAGCTTAAATCCCATAAAAGTTCAATACTATGAAAAGAAAACCTTCAACTAAAATACCTAATTGAAACATTAGCTTCTGCTATAAGTAGTCGGGGCTCATAACCTATTTTCAATGAAGTCGCAAGTAGCAACCGCGCCTGCAGCTTTTAATAATATAACAGATACCCCTGCCATGTTATTATTGATCTTTAAATGTCGAATGTCAAGAGTTCAACCAATATGGCGGACGAGTTTGCCTTTTGTTTCTATGAAACTGCATAAAAATAGGAAAAATAAGGACAGACATGAGGAAGCGATCTTTATGGTTATTTTAAGAACCCTTGAGGATGATGATCATCGAATTTTCGAGAGAAATATTAGAAATTCATAATGGAGTGTTAAGAGGATGCACCGGCCGGCGCGGCGGCGGCGGCGGCGGCTTTGACGACGGGCAGCGCTTGCGCGGCGCCCCAGTTCCCAGCTCGAGGTCAGGAGTTCGTTCCCCGATATGTATTGATCGCCCTGTCGAGGCCGGAAGTGGGCTTCGGTGCAGCGGACCTCCAATGAGATGTTAACACCACCTACGGCAGAAGAAACTTCCAGAGGTTTAACAACACTAGTTTCTTACCAACTGACCAATGCAAGTTCAACGCTTCCGTGAGGCTTTTTGTACATACATGAATCGGAAACAAATAATTTTGAGAAATTAATAACTGTCCTACTACATAATGGACATTTTTCGCTAATTATAACTAACTACAACTGCTACCTAATACATTTTTAATATCTTGTCTTAGACCAGGGGGCCTAAAAAGGCCACTTTGGCAGAATCATAAAAGGATAACATTATGAATTACACACACACACACTTGATTAGTTAAGGGTGAATATATAAATATCACGTATGTGATACTATAGTTTCCAATACGTACTAAATACGACGTACTGTGTAACTAGTGTATTGCAAAACAAAACAGCTGGTTGAAGATATGTATTCAGTATAATGTATCCAGTAGTTCATTCACCAATTTCCTGGAATTTTCCTCGCGTTACACCTCGTTACACGCGGTATTTTACACATTATACTTAGTAAGTAAAATTAACGTATTGTGTATACACGTCAATTGGAGTGTTATGTATACTAAATGTTGTGATATTTACTTGTAGTAGAAAACAGAGTTACTATCTGTATTTTAGATAAACAGATAAACACAGGACAATGGACTGTTAAAAACAAATAAAGAAATAATTTAAATAAAATACAACAACATAATTATTTCTATGTAATAAAGAGTTTGCGGTCGTAGGAAAATAATTAATAATTTAAAGCTTATCATTTATACAGTGAGTGTCATTTGAATACCCCAGTTATACTTGACATTGGCATAAAATCATTAGACTAGAAGGAAAATGGTGCTGTTTATAATCAAGCTGGGAGTAAAATTATCCGTAGCTACTTAGGTAAGGTCTGAATTTTCATAATTTTTACGCTGGGAAAATATTTTATTACTAACCATAAATTTAATTAAAGGTAGGTACTCTCTCTCTCAACAGTTGGCTTCATTTTAGTGTAAATATTGCTTTAAATTAATTCGAAGGTAAAATATATATTTTCAGTCTGCTTATTTAAAATTATCATCTTCACATTGAAGCTTCCAGCGTCAAATCTCGCGGCGACCTTGGTTACCACAATTATATTACATTATCAGACACATTGACGAGGACATGTGCACACATTAGCAATTGTTCAAAGTAAGCCGTCAATGTAGTATTGTTATTAGCATAAACACGGCACACAGACGAATCAGTCGCCATATCGGCGGGGGTGTTATCGGCCCGATATAAGTAGGCCCCGGAGGTGGGTCAATGACGTTCGTTGACCCGCCTGCAACCCGCACGTGTTGGCCTCGCACCCCCGCACCGCCCCGCGCTCTGCACCCCCCGCGCACATACCCCTCCTCGCCCCGCCCTCCTCGAAATTTATGGTGATTGTTGCTAACCTTTCCAAATGCATTATTCACCTGCCTAGGCGCATCCTTCATAATACTACCTGTTACTTCAAATCCATACCTTTGCATCGCGATGTTCTTTCAGAACTCCACGTTTGATCGATATTTGGTAAATTATACTGTACTTTGCTATTGTAGATAATAAACTGAAATTAATACTTGAATGTCCTTGTTATCTAGTTACATGTGTTGTTGTATGACATACTTATTTGTAAAATTATTGGTAGGTTTTATCTCTACTACAATTGCATTTAACACAAAAAGATAATATTTATTATAATTAATACGATTGCCTATGTACGTAATATGTGCTACGACATATCATATGCTACCCTGTTAAAAAGTAGCTTATAGAATGTTATAGATAATGCTACTTTTATGTGGAGTCTAAGAAAATATTTTATTTGTCCAATTATACAACAGGCACGTGACTGGCGTTTAAATCAACATACGAATGTAATCATTAAGTACGCATAGTAACTACCTACAAATCATAAGCAAGGTTTACCTATTTTAATTAAAACCTCATCTACAATCGCCATGTACGAACAGATTCGTTCAGTCATAGGTCAGCCGGCCACTCCTCCCAATACTTCGTATTGATTGAACCATTGACGTATGCACATTTGACGCACTAACCAACCTCTACCTACAGTCTAGGTGCGCAGTACACGACAGTTTCATTGCCATATTCCCGGAGATCGCTATATTTATCAGTCTGGTCGGGTGCGGCGGGCGCGGGGAGGTGGGGCGATAGCGCGCAGGTACTAGGTGGGTCAATGACGTTCCTTCACCCGGTGCAGCCTGCGTCCCCTGAAAGTAGGGCGGCTACCTACCACCCTCGCTATACGCCCGATGTCTTATCCCCCCTTTTATATAACTTAACTGCACTTAGGGTGTACTTACTTTACAATTGGATAGATCAATCAATCCTGTATTCCCGTTGTCCCCGTTAATTTATTGTAATATATACTTTTCAAATTATGCCCGTTGTCCCCGTTGCGTTAAAATTAGAAGTGAGAGTTTCTTAAAGAGTATCTTAATAGAGAGAATATTATACCTATACAAAATTACAAATGCCTGCATATACAATTAAATAACACATAATATCTATACACATGAAATTTTAAATATTATATACTTTTCAAATGATGCCCGTTGTCCCTGTTGCGTTAAAATTAGATGTCTTAATTGAGAGAATTATAATACCTATACAAATGCCTACATAAAAAATTAAAAAACACATAATATCTAAACAATAGCTATTACACATGAAATTTTAAATTACCAAAAATGTAAACAATAGTAGTAGTATATTTAGTAATATAGGTACTATGCTTTTCAAAATGTGAAAATGCATAATCCTGAAAACTACCAGACACGCCGTTTATTTCCTGTTACTGACGAGGAAAAGGACGTTAATACTCACGGAAATATATTTGGATTGTTGGTTTGTTATGGCAACAACAAAAATAAGGAAGGGCCGCCCCGGGGTCAGTTTTGGGCCCGCTGCTTACGTAATATTCTTCTTTATTTGTTTATTTATAGCATTTTCCTTCTATTTATTCCGGCCTGATCCCCTGAACTCCCTCTCCACTCCCCCTCCTCTTCCCTAACACAAAAAAATAACAAGTTATTACTTTGTAATAAACAAGATGTTGGTCAAGACATGTTGAGGGAAATATATTGCACCGATAGTGATACTGATGATATCAGAATAAAATGGTGTCGTCATCACAGCATGTGGCAGGGCATACCAGCCCCACATCCCCCTTGAACTAATTTGATATAACAATGATTATTAAATTATAATGAAACATTATCGTACCATGAGCTCCGCAGCTCTACGTTCGTTTATCCAGTCTCACAATGAGTAATTACAACTATAGGTTACTAATTAATTATTAATATTAACTTGACCTTCAACGATCAGCTTTTCAATGTAAATCCTACAGATTACGTTTGTAATTAAGTGTAATGTATTCAAGTTTATTTGTACTTTTGTAAACAAGTATAGACAATATTATGAGTTCGCAAGGTCACGCGTATGCGCATTTTTTCCCTACATCAAGGTCCTGGGTTTCTCAATTGAATCAGATAAATAGATAGAAATCAAGTAAATTAAGCAGTAATACTTGACTAGCTTATGTTCATTGATTATGCAATACACGTCAAAGTATATTTACGAAATTGACAACTGCTTATATGTAGTAGCAACTTGTCTACAGTAAACATACTTGCACACATTCACTACTGTGACATAACTTATACCACCAAGTAGAAAAAAAGTTAAACAACAACCACGCTAATCCAATGAGGAGTACCAAGAATTAGAACATTACATAAGGACACGCTGACGATAGCGATAAACTTATTGCATCTAAGTACTGACTGCACTATAAGTACCAAACAGTACTGGAGCCTTCGCTCATGTACTTGTAAAAGTAGATAGAATGTCTAAGTCAGCCAGGCCAGTAGGAGCCAAGGCTAGGTTGAGCAACCGTCCCACTGAATATGAAACTTTATAGCTACGCACGGAGTATAGAAAATTGCTTGGCGGCTGTCGTCAATGACGTTCGTTGACTCGAGCGTTCGATGCCGGCGCAGTGCTGTTTTCCTTCTCCGTTTTCATGCATTGATATTAGAAACTATTGAAGCTGTTTCTGTTATAATGTAAGCTTTACGAATCCCATCGATTTGTACGCAAACAACGACGAAATTCATTGTAACGTATATTATGGTTTCAGACAGTTATTTAATTTTATTCTGCAGTAATGACCTTAGAGAAATCTTGCGAAATTAAAATTGGCTTTGCATTAAAATATAATTAACCTTGAATATACAATGCATATTTAGAAATGATATGGGTACAACTCTTGTAGAAGCTATGCTGCAAATAATTCAATATTTATTTTCTTAATTAATCTAGATATCTAATGCCTAATCAAATCAGTTTTTCCAGTGATATCTAAAATTATTATTCGGCCAAATAGCCTGTAAAATCATGAAGTCAATTCTGGAAAACTTTAGGAAATTAGGGAAAGCACAGTAGGTCTCTCATTAGGATATTATGTTGATAGTACATAATATAAAAAAAAATCTGATTTTACATGTAAGTTGTAACGTAACGAGCTCTAAGATCATAGAATTCAAGGTCTGCTGCTGGATTTACGGCGATTCCGCATCTGATCTATCTTGTTGAAACATGTAGTTATTTTAAACGGCAGAAGGTTTATTTCATTTGTCGTCTTGCAAGTACAGCACCAGTTACACAAGACCCCTGTCGTTCACTAAGTTCATGATGCGAAATGGAGGGAATCGTGCGCACGTCAGAGGTCTCGGTTAGCTGGTCGATGTGTACGTGAGGTGGCTCGGAGCTCGTGACCCAATTTCGCAGCTGCTGGTTTCAGCAGCGACGAGGGGAGTCAGCAGGGGCCGTGCGGTGCGCGGGGGCAGCGGCAGCGGCGGGAGGCGGGCGCGTGTCAATGCCGTTCGTTGACTCGCAGCAGCGCAGCGGCATCGACGCGGCCTCCGCCTTACATAACCAACGACAATGAGCGCTCGGCGAATGCGTGTGATGTACCAGCCGACCCCACTGTTGCTGCTACACCGGCACCGGAGCCGCTCGATGCGACTGTTCTCTAGCCCATACAACCACTGGCGTGTATGTGTCCTAAACACTCATCTATGAATTTAGTTAGACACGCATTACAAGGAATATTCTAGAAGGGTGTACCGCCAATTGCACAGTATTTATTTCTATGTTGTTTTTGTTGTCAAGGTCAGTGCTCAAATATAATTTAAGATACTTAGGCAATTGAATGTCAAAACCATATTATAAACCTGTAGCTAAACCACAGCTACATAATTCATATTTATTAGACCTCGTAGACCAACATATATAATTCCTACAAGTTTTGCGCATAAAATATTGTGCAAATACCAATTTAGTTTAAGATAGTTGTAACGGATAAGAACTACAACTGAAAACTATTTGTGATATTGTAAGACATTCAACAATGTACTTCCAAGCCTGTTCAATCATTTAAATCACCTAGGTTCAATGCTCGTAGAGGTAACACTTGATAAAATTATTTGGTATTTCCTGATCAATCTAAGCAACAATTAGCTTACTTAAAGTTCTTTTAATTAAATTGTAATTACTTTTAACAAGTCAATAAACCTGTTCAATAACAAGTGTGTACAAAAAAAAACCTATATCAATCCAAATTGTAATTAGCTCGGAAGTTACTACAAAGTTGACGGTTGTTACATCTGTGAATGAGACAAGTTTCCTGTGAAAAGCGGTCCCTTGCTATAACGGGCGCAACAATGGGCGCGTAGGGCGGGCGGACCGCGCCGAGCAAAGTCGGACCGAAAGTGAAAGATGCGCGGATGCGGGGGTGCGGCGGGGAGAGCGCGGGGCGGGGCGCGTGGCACGGCAGGCACAGCCGTGCGCCCGCACTAGCGAGCGAGTGCACCGAGTCGCAGCCTCACGCAAACAAAACTTTAGTTACTAACCTACTTCCGTGCGGGCGCCAACCGCGAGCGCGACTCCCGCTCCGCTGCACGCTCCCTGTGTGCGCACGCTGGTTCACGCTGGCCCTCGTACCTTACCTATGACACGTTGTAGTGATGAACTATTCTATGAAATTAATTAGGACTCTCTAAGCCAGCTGGCTTGGCTGTTTACTTTGAATGGACAAACACGATAAAGCTGACCGGACGACAAGGGCAATTGAACAAAATGTTTTATGGTGAGATGACGTTGTGTACGTCTTGTATGGCTTTTATGTTATTTTATTTTTCACGTTGGCATGCACTTTGCGGTCTCGTCGTTTCATTCATTCCTTGTTTATTAGAAGATGGCCACGCACACACTGCACGTAAAAAACACGTGTTTATCTAAGATTCCGCAGAATATAATAATTTAATCACTAGCCTTTTAGACCTGATCTACTTCTATATCTTCTCATCAAATATTCTACAAAGTACTATCGAATACTAATCATTACTATGGGTGTACTCTTGACTTTATTGTATTTATAACTAATTTATCTACAATCCAATTACCTATCTGTCTGAACAGTATCTTAGGCACCGCTAGACAGAAAACAACTTTTTAGTTCTTATCATTGTTTTATCATTTAGGCCAACTTAGCAGTATTACTTGGTGTACATATTATTGTGATTTGAATATCTTGCATTTAGAATTATTCAATGAAAAATTATCAGCTTTATGTTATGTTGCAGTATAAATTAATGTTTCGCTTTTGTGTCGACGTTCTTAGTTACCTAGTGATCGTATATTATGTTAATTTATATTATATATACTATTATCGTTAATTTAATAAATAATAACGTCCATCTTTTAACCAAATAACAAAACTGTAAATATATCTCTTGTTCGGCGGCCATATTGGATTTGTCTATGTGCTACTGATGTCGCCCTCTAGCGACTAACGACGTTAATATTTTTTAATCATAACGCAATTTTACTCTAAGTGTATATTTTTAACTAAAAGATTGCGACTTATAAATACAGAAAATAAATTCACTTAAATGTAGGTTATCTTGTTGTTATCGTCATGTTTTGAGGTCTTTATCTTACATAATAACCTAACCATATAATTATTATGAATAATCAGTCAGTAATCATATGTTACTCGAAGAAATGACCGAGAAATTAATCAATTTAGGACATAAAATCCTGCAGACACCTACTAACTTATTTAAAAAATAAATCTGGAAATGAAATTAAAAAAAATCGTAAGTGACATAAGTTATTTAGTTATATTACACTATCGTATATCTAGGACCATCCCCCTTTGGAAGATAATATTCAACAATGACAGATCCATGAGTAATACGAGGGGGAAACCGACCTCCATGTGACTGTTCCTTAATTACCCTAGGCTGATAAAATTTTCGTTTATTATAATTATTTTAATATTAGTATTTAGGTCAGTTTCCCCCTTACCACATGTGACTGTTCCTAAATTAACCTAGGCTGAGAAGATTTCCGTTTTTTTTCCTAGTTTTGTTAATATTAGTGTTAAGGATGGTTATCATATTTCATAAAGGATTAGACGACTATACATGATATTGTAACATCTCCCATACAGTAACAGCAGCTTAGTTAACATTAAAATTACATATCTGGATATTGGCACCAATGAACATCATGACCTTTGACCTTTTCTTAATTAAAAAATGTAAAGCGCTATACCTAAAACTCTACCTCCAAATGACTAAGAAAATTGCCAGAATTATATATTTAAATCCGAAAACCCCACATATGGTTGAATTATTTTTATACTTAGACACTAATCGTCGCACGACTACTACAACCATAGTTACAAAGTCCGGATCTGCGTAGTGATACATACACAAGTATGTAGTACAGTCAAGGATAAACATATGTATAGGTACATTAAGCTCACAGGAGTGGTGGCTCAGTGGTAACGGCTGCGACTTACAAGTTCTAAGTAGTATGTTTGAACCCAGGCAGGCAGAGCTTTACTTTGTGTAAATTATTTCATCACCACTGAACACAAAACATAGTGAGGTAACTTGCGTGTCCTAGAATCAATAATTCGAAGACATGCCACATCTACCAACTCGCACTGCAAGACCCGCGTTGTGGATTACGGTCGACTCCCTCTCACTGGGAGGAGGCCTGTGACCTAGCAGTGGGAACATTATAGGCTGATTTTGCATGGTTATGTTATCCATCATCACCATTATCTGCCAGCCTTTTCCCAAAAATGTTGGGGTTGGCTTCCAGTCTAACCGGATTCAGCTGAATACCAGTATTTTACATGGAGCGACTGCCTTCTGACCTCTACAACCCAGTTACTGGGCAATACGACATACCCCTTGGTAAGACTGGTTGTCAGACTTTCGGGCTTCTGACTACTCGTAAAGACTGTCAAAGATCCACGAATGACAGCCCGGACCAACGGTTTAACGTGCTTTCCGAGGCACGAAGGGGGCTCGGTATGTAAAGATGGTCATCCATCCACAGACTAACCGCGGCAAGCGTAGCTTAACCTGATCGATCGACCTGTGCAGCTCTCATTATTTAGCCACGGGCCCTTATGCATGATTATGTAAATTCAAAAGCGAGTTTCTTAACAGTATCGGTTTCAATTGTTTAGATGTGATACAATTCTGTCCACTGCTAGACATAGGCGTCTCCCAGGCTGTGCCACAAAACCCTGTCCACCGCCTCCCACATCCAGTCTGTCCCAGCAAATGCGTGCAAAAATCCAAATGCACAACATTTCATAATTTTAATCAATAGGTACATAAGTTCTTTAGGAGAAAATCGTTGTTGGATTTCCCTTAAACCTATGTAGGTTTAGTTTACTTAGTTAGCTATGTATAGTCAAACAAAGACTTACTCGTAAGGCACCAGTTAGTAACCGCAGATACTGCTAACTAAGCTCGGTACTTTCTCGCTTTGATCTTATCCGATTGTGATAAACTTTAATTGAAGTAGGTTTTGTGACTGAATAACAGATAAACAATTTCTTGAAACGAATTGATTTCGATTTGGTTTCATTTTAGCTTGTGGCTAAATGGTTACCTTCAAGATCGATGGAGAGATTAGTTTTCCCATACTAATGTATATTTTGAGCAGTGGTGGCCAAGTGGTAACGGCCGCGACTTACAAGTTGTAGGTCGTAGGTTCGAACCCAGACAGGCGCTTTACTTTGTGTAAAATTATTTTATCACCACTGCTCACAAAACGGTGAAGGAAAACATCGTGAGGAAACCGGCATGTCCTAGAACCAAAAATTCGAAGACATGTGACATCTACCAACCCGCACTGGGCCCGCGTGGTGGATTACGGCCGACTCCCTCTCACTGAGAGGAGGCCTGTGTCCCAGCAGTGGGAACATTATAGGCTGATGATGATGATGAGTCAAAGTGATATTTGTTTTTCCATCTGGAATTTCTTAGTAGCAGCCCGGAGTCAGCATTTGTGGGATATATGCCCCCATAAAATGGGACTTAACATAACTGACGAATTGTGAGTGTTCTATAGATACACCTCTGCCCAACCCTTCGTGGAATACAGGCTGATGTTATGTTATAATAGCAATAGCTTTGATTGTTTCTTCATTCAAGAAGCTTAGACTAAGATTCCTAAGTAAGGTGTTATTTTTACTTTCGATTGCGTATTTGCGTTCTTCGGCCATCAGCTACTTACAATTAATTACAATCGATTTCAACAAAAACCAAACACCTGATGATTTGTTGTTAAAGTTTCCTACTAAGTACCTAATTAATCAGTGCAAAGTCGGGATTTGTGCCCAGTTGATGGCAGCAGGCTCTACACTGAAAAAAATAATATCTTACTACACCACATTAAAGCGATTTCATTAAGACTTACTGACTTTACAGTAAGAAGAAATGTTTGTAAAACATTAAAAGACAAAACAGTAACTTTTAATGACTGAACACAGTATTTACTGAAAAAAAACAACAAAAAAAAAAAGGAAAACCACCATTACTGTAATGTAAGTAAATTTCAATGATTTGAACTCACCAAAAGAATAAAACAGTTAATTTTGTGACCTTTTTTTAGCTACTTAAAACGTTAAAGTTTACTGTCACGTTTTCGGATCAGTAAAAAATACTGTTTTGAACGTTAGGCTCATATGGAACTTTTTAAAGCAGTCCAGATTAAAGTTTTTTCTTTTTATTTACTGCTTATTACTTTCAGTGTACTTACCTTACTCTTAGCACAGGCTTGACTGGTCCTACACACTTGTTCGGGTCAGTAATATTTGTTAAGAGGGCGCCGACCAAACGCCGACCGCGCAGTGGCGCCCTCATCGTTTGTTTGGTTATTTCTTTTATTTTAGAATGAAAATGCAGAAAATAAGCACGTTAAGTTGTGCTTATTTTCTGCATTTTCATTCCAAAATAAAAGAAATAACCAAACAAACGATGAGGGCGCCACTAGGTGGTCGGCGTAGATGCTGATCCGAAACAACTAGGTACTATACATATTTGGCTGTCATTCGGCTCGTGCCGACCAGCAAATTCCGTTCAGCCTCTTACCTCGTTGAATCATGTTCAAGTCGGCTCGGAACAATTCGAGCTAAGCCGAGCGCCTTTTTCTCGAACATATTATTTAACACAACGAAATAATAATATAATGTATTTGATTTTGCCGCCCGGTTCTGCCGAATCATGCCGACCCGAACAAGTGGGTAGCACGCCTAATGTTGTATCTGTTGTTTTCAAGCGGATATTTGCAATTAGCACTCATTATAATGCTGATTATTTTAATATCTAAAACATCAAAGATACCTCGAGTTATAAATAAATATTTAACGTTTGCAACAAATATAAAGAAAAAACTAGGGCTAAATGTTAGATAATATCATAACGACAACATTTCCCGGAAAATGTACGGATCAAGTTCTATTACAAGTTTAGTCTCGTATATCTCCAATACAAAAGAGCAGCTTCAAGAACTTCGCCATCCGCTCAGTTTGTGAAAGGATTGAAATTGAAACTCGTCAGGTAGACGTTGAGGTCTGTTGATATTTCGACAACATTGTTCTCGTCATGGCCAAGGCCTACTGGAGACCATTGACCATGTAACTTTCGAAATTCGGACAAGTTATTTTAATGGACGTGCAAAAATATTTTGGGGCTATTTATGGGCCTTGTATAAAACTATGATGAACCTTAAAGTGCCATTTTATTACTGAAACTTTTTCAATTACATACTTTACCAAAATTAAAAGTAAAAAAGTACCAAAATTAATATCACCAAGAAATGACTCTATTGTTATCAATATTTGTCTGCGACGCTACGGGAATGCTACGCGGCTACGAATAATTTTGGCTCCAAGAGAATATTTACAGCAATATAAAATATAAATATTGTCACCTTCAAGTTGCAGCGTAGGTAACGAAAAATTTAATGTTTTTTAAAATATTTCTTCAATAATTGTAGGTAGTAAATAAATTATATTAAAGCGCCACTATTAAAATTGCTGTAATAAAACGTAGAGGTAACAAATTAAAGCAATTTTTATTATTATTGCTGTTTAGTGTGTTAATTACACTTATTACATAAGTAAATATTACATAGCGCTGCAACACAGTTTCGAAATACCTTTAAACGGCTCGTCGCTTAAACAGTAAACACGAATTTATTCAACTACCAATGACGCGTATTTCGTATTGGTCAATAATATTTAGAGCGAGAATTATGTGAGTTCGTTGCGTGGTAGCGACTAATTCGTGAACTGTTCACGAATATGCGTTTCGTACGCATTTGCGTCAATGTGTGCGTTGATTGAGGAGTTGCGTCTGTGGTTGTGAATTTTTGACTAAACCGCGCACACGGGCCCATCGTGTGGGCTCTCGAACAAAACTGGGTCGGTTCAGTGACCCATATGTTTATCTAACGATTGTGCGGCGGGCGCGAAAGGCCCGTAGCGCCTCGCGAGTCGCGTTGTTATCATTATCAATGCGTTCGCGTTTTCGTTTAGGTTATCTGTCGGGCAACCTGTCTCCTGCACTATACTGGTTAATAATCACGTTGTGTGACACAGTGCACATGCACATATTATTATTACCTACTTTAGAATGCATTAAATGTAAGAAACAATTCTGAAAATGATGCTTGATAATCCTTATCTTCACTGCTCACAGATGTCATTTCAACCTCGTATTTTTCCGCTCGTTTTTGAGCTCGTCTCCGCATCCACCCAGATGCGATGAGTGAGACTGATCACCATCCAGTTGTTTCTCCTTTCCCCTTATATTTTTAAATCTTTATTAATTACTGTGTTCCAATTCCTAAGTTTAATATTTTAAACTGGATATTTTTTCAACGATCGCCTGTTCACCGTATTATCTTCCTCTTCACTCCAGCCATGTAAAAATAACTCTCCTGATTCACACATTTTCCTTGTTTTTAAATGGAATTCCTCATCTGAATCATATAACGACCTACTCGGTCGTGAATACTGCAACGTTATAAAGCTTTTTATGTTACCTAGACCTAGAAATAATACGCGAAACCATGTAGGTGTCAGACAGAACTTTAGCTAATGTTATAGTAACCTTGGACAACATCAATATTCATTAGTCCATTCGTTTTCTAGACATCATAAATTGGACGAAATAATTATAATCTACCCAAAACAATAAAACATTTGAAGTTTTTAATCCAAGACCATGGTAATTTTAATTTCGTGAATGTAGTCCACCCACATGGAGAAATTCGCGATAAATCTTCACAATTAGGTACTTATTTGGCTTTCATGCTTTCTCTAATATTAAAACCATGCTCATTTAACTTTTTTATGTCTAAACTGCTAAATTGCTCCGCTGATAAGATCCTACTGACAAGCGCGTGCAATACCAATGAAATGTTGCGACTTGGCATGTACCTTCTAACAATCTTACAACTGCACTTCTGCAAATTGAGTGCAATCAACTGTGAGCCTTCTACTCGTAAAGTTAAGGACGTTATTGTGTTTCGCGTTGTACATAGAGCTTTGTAAGGCACCTATTACCGTTTGCTCGCCAAGGACGGTGAAAGCGGAGAGAAAGGATGTGCAATAGTGACGTCATAACTTTTGAAGTTTACGGTTCGTTTTTCGAATCTTTTCACAAAAATTATGAAAAATGTTTACTACCTTTCATTGTTTAGATAGACAATGCGCACCAGTTTTGTAAATTAGTTTCAGGAAAACTCCTAAAAGATGTTTTTGATGCATATTTTTTTCCATTTTGGACTCTGTATTTTACTTCGTCTCAATGGCTTGCACGTCACTTTTTCAGGAGTACCTTCTCAACAGAGGTACACTCAATGCACATTCAGAAATCGTTTCAAGTGGATCTGGTGGTGTGTTTCAGACTTTAACCTAAAGTTCTGACTTAATCATTTGGAGCGTTCAATGATAGAGATTTATAAAACAAAAATATGACATTAATGTTAAAATAATGTGGCCGCAGATGTGTTTTAATAGCTGCCATGTGTCGGCCAATTGACGATCACTCCTACCGCGGCATCGTGATATTTACAAGCGTAAATTCTTAGCAATTAGTACTCAACCTAAGCCCGTTACCTTCAAACACTTGAAACTACTATCGCCCTTCATTTTCGTTAGCGCCGTCCATACTTTACCTTTATGAAGGTGAACGCTGGTGTTGTACCAACTCAAATCATCATTCACATAGTTACATCTCATTCTAGACTATGATAACAGCTATTAGAGCGAGCGGGATGCTACAAATTGGTTGTTGTTATTAGTAGTTAGTCTAACACGCTTAGGCTTAAGGTCGCTTGGACAAAACGTAGATGCGTCAACGAACGCTGGCAAGGTAACGCATTGTCACTAGGAATGTATTAGGTATTGTAATACTGGTGATGTGACGTGCGTAATAGAGCTGCACATTGAAAAATTCATAAACGTAACATTTACATAAATGTAACGGGTCTCTGTGACATACAGGGTGCATCAACTAATCATTGTTGATTGATGTAGATAGGTTTGTTAAAATTGTTAACTTGTATGGATCGAGAATAAGTTGACTGGAAGAAAATGTCTATGGCGTTAAATCCGCCTCTGTACTTTTGTAAATAATAAAATTAAATAAGGGATTGTTCCCTAATAAAATCTATTTACAGAATGTAACAAAAACTTAATATTTAGTAAATGTAGAGAAAAATTCCCATTTGTTCATGTAGAGGTAATTAAACATAAATATTTTTTTTACGTGAACTTAGCTTATGTGTTACAACAATGTGCATAAAGCACTGTATAAGTTTTTTAAAATTATGAATTGCTTGTTGTTATAACAGGCTCGCCACTTTCACATGGGACTCATAACTGGCGTAATGTGGTGTACTATAGGTACAGACACAAGCACATCAAGCTACTACAATCTGTCAAATTTCATTAATAGATTTTCAACTTTATCGCTAAAGCATAAGGTTCAAAGTTGATTGGGAAAATTTGACAGTTTCGGGTAGGTTGATATGCTGGCGTCTAGACACCTTTGCCTAACCGTGAGGGGAATACAGGCGTGGTTTAATGTGTTATTATTATAACATTAACAGCCTACAGAAACAGCGTGTGTTATGTCATGACGTTTTTTTCCAACGCACTATGTACAACCCTATTTCATAACTCCGAAGGTCAAGCAAAGCTGCGGGTGATAATAAAATAAAATAATTATTTGTGTAATGGATCTAATACAATATCAAAGATAAGGTTTTTCTTGTAAGCATGAATGAGTAACACATCCGTTTGTACTATAAACAAGTATTAGTATGCAGCCACTCACTCATAATATTATGTTAACCAAACCGCTAGAACTTTGTCATCTCACTTGTATTCATTCAGCGTTTCATATCATTTATCTCGTTGTTAACGCTCGGAACTTATACAGCGTGGCGCTACAATGGTGACATTAATTTAACACACGTGTAGGGCTAGTGCCCTTTAATCATATTAATTTTAGTAAGTTAAAATAACTCGTAAATTGAAAAAAAATTTTTTTCAAACAAACTAAATGATAAAAATGTAACTAAAATTGGGATCACCCTTGCAAAAAATCATTCATGAAATTACTTACTACGTTACGCTGGCTTACGTTATCTCGGAGCGGCAACGCGTCGCTTCACGCGCTGCCACTTTTCGCGCTTTAATATCGTATGGACGGTACTGTGATGAACTTGAAAATGCCTAGCGCTCTGGCGGAGGCTAGTTTTGGGTTGGTTTTGGAAATATTGTAGCACATTTTCAGTTAACTGGACTGGGTTTTGTCGTGTAGGTGGTCGATCAGGGCGTTGAGACCTAGGATCCACTGGCTGGTTTTCGCGGATGCGCTGAAGAGCTCCTACAATAGTGCGAGGATTAGTAGGGCATTGTCTTGAACCGCCATATCTCTCGCGATATGTCCTTATGGCAAGAGCGGCATTTTCACGACATTCTCCGTAAATTAGGATCATGTCTGCATATTCAGCTGATGTGTAGTTCGGATGTGTATTTGCCATCACGATCACAAGTTTACACAAGCACTAATAACCAGTGATCGGAGTAGGTAGATTGAATTGGGGTCATTGATCCGAAACGTATATATTAATATGGACATTCCTCCGGAAATTCGGAATTGGTTGATTATTAAAAAAAACCGGAACTTTGGTTGGAGTTGTATTAAAATGAGCTATATCTTATTCTTCATTTTTTTTTACGGCACACATTCACGATTTGACACAACCCAACGACCAACCAGAACAAAGGATCATGGGTGGTGCACTAACCGGTTATCGAAGCAATGCGTACGCCCACTGACGACATGACGACTTCGGTTCGTAAAGTGCGCTTCTTTGTTTACTGTGTTGTGAAAACGTTACGTGAAAACAGATAAATAATAAATTAATTTAGTTTTAATATCTTCCTTTAATTTTTTTATTTATTACTACCTACCAACAATAACAATATTTAATTAGATCCGGAAATTATTTATTTATTAATCACAAAATGCACAGCTCTGAAATTTTATCTTAAGAAGCTAGTCTTACAGCCAATTACGGATTTACAATTTAATAACTATACAATACATGCAGCAGAAACAAAAATACAGCATGAAATAATAATAATATAAATATAATAAATAAATAAATAAAATATAAATTTAATTTCCGGAAATACCGGAATTACTTTCCGGGAAAACGGCTTATCCATGTTATTCTTTCTGTGGGCATTTGTGATACAAGTACCAAAAATCAATCTACCTAGTCCGATCACTGCTAATAACACAAATAAAAGCGCCCGTATCGCAAGAGATGTCAACGTACCTACTAAATTAGAAAACGAAAACAAAGCGTCTTTATCGCAGTACCATAATCTAATTACTCATTAGTTCATTACACAAAAATAAATAAATAAAACAATAGGTAAGCGTCTTTTTCTTCGCGGAAACATTCACAAAATTAGTCGACGTAATTATGTGCACTACTGTGAAGAAGTGTGTCAAGGGCACGAGTTAGGCTAGCACTAGAAATGCAAAAAAAAGAATTGGATTTCGCTGCGACGCGACGGGGCGGGGGGGGGGAGGGGCACGCGTCGCCTGCGCCGCGCGCTCGCCGACAAAGGGATATCACGTTACTTTAAAGTATTGTTTATTTATTTTAATTTCATTGATGCGATGTTATGATCCGTGACCCGGCAAATGACCGCTGCGCGACAGTTCTTTAAGTACAGGTTGCTCCAAAATGCTATTTTAGAAAACTTTAAATAAATCCGCAAATAATAACGTTTAATGGAAACATAATTTCTTCATGAAACGAAAATGTGAAAACGTATATGTGTGTTAAATTAATGTCACCATTGTACCGCCACGCTGTAGATGGCGCTGGTTGTTTTGTATCGGACTTAGGGCTGATTTTACCAAAGTCAGATATCTTTTATTCGTGAAATAAAATTGACGTCTGACAGTTCTAGTATGTGAAATCTGCCAAAAATTCAAAATTTATTCTAGGTATAAAACTTTGGTGGAATTCGCCCTTAAACTGATAAAAAAGGGGAATTAAAATAAATAGGTTTGAATACAAAATCAAACTAAACTGAGGTTACAAAGAAAACCATTAAAAAGAACCTGCCTTAAATTTTAAATATTTTTCTATACTGACAGCAGCAAATGTATTAATCAATACAAATGTTGTAGAATTAACTGCCTAAGTGTCTTAATGACCATTCATCATAACATAATGCAATATTAAAATATATGTATCGTAGGTACGGATTCATACGTTGCTAAACGTAAGAATCTATCTATGGGGTATATACGTGAATGGGATTTTCTTAAATCAGTCCACAAAACTTCCACTAACACAGACACGGTTAGAATATCGTAGGCGAACGTAAAAAACTAACGTAACGAGCTATTTTAAAATTCACATAGAAAATAACAATAACATAGAGATCATAACGCTAGATACGTCAATCAGTCCGCAGGCGGGATGTCGGTCCGTCTGTCCTAGTTTCCACTCGCGTAGTAGGTATGCTGCGCAGGCGTTCACTAAAGTTGTATTTTACCCATAAACTCTGATATACTGTCCATAGATTATCAATTCTAATAAATTAAGAAGCTTCAGAAGATTTTACGATGAAAACATAAAATAAACGACAATTTAAGATGTGTTTCAGACGTGTAGAGACGCAGACATCAACAAATGTGTTTAGGTATTTTTTCTGTAGGTAGACGTTTTTTAAATATTTTTATCTCTATTCTAGCACTAATGAACCATATTTTATCATCTTTAGGCATTCGGGGAAATCCAAACGTATCATCGAAACAATTTAGTAGTTTATAATTGCGTTATTTAAATCGAAAATTTCCTGATAATGCGACGCGCATACTAATTAATTAAAGCGTTAATAGTTTTGATGACAATTTATATGAAATAAAATATCCTTGCGTTGCGTCCCATAAAATCTCAATACAAAAGACACGTGTGGCCAACCAAAAAGTATGTATAGGTATAATACGAATAAAAATATGAAACATATTCACAGATGGTTAGAGAGAGACGCGAGCGGGAGGTATGCGCTGTCTAAAATTAAGGTCAATGATGATAAGACAGTAAAACCGTCATCTAGGACTGTACCACTCCGACACTAGCAATATGTACGCGACAGTACCGCGTGGTGCGCCGGAATGTACACTTGTATTCCGTGGATTTTTTGAAGGTTTTTTTTTTAATTTCGTTCATTTTTCGCCCAGTTACCCAGTAACTCACTGCAAGCAATTCTTAAAAAAACCTTACTCTTTTCAAAATATTATAACATAATATAAAGCATAACATCACGCATGTATTTCCCCGAAGGGTTAAGCAGAGGTGTATACCTATACTACACCCACATTTTGCCAGTTGAAGACGGTATAATCTACACATTATGTATGAATAATATAACATCCAATTATCCATATACAGGTACATTATGATATACATATAACAATGTAAGAACATTTGATTTACATCAATCACAAAGCTGTCAGCAGATATAGTAGGCAATTACCGCCCATCCGCCCACGGCTGGTTGTAACCAAAGTTTAAATCAATGTAACCAATCACAAATGATCAGGCAAGAATTAAACAAGCCTAGGCTTTAAAACACAATGCTAAACTTAGTGCAGAGACTTTTAAATAGCTATGATTTCAACGCATGTACGGCCACACCTGTCTTAGCAGTCAAATGGCAAAAGTTCAACTTGAAGATTTCTATAAGGTTTTTAAAACATGCTGTAAATAATTGTGCTTTAAAAAACTGTAAAACTAAAATAAAGAAACTGATAACTAACTTGCTAATAAAGCTATTCCAATATTTTATAAAAACAAACCGAAAGAAGATATAATAAGTAAGCCAAGAAAACTCATAACTAAAAGGGTAACACAGAATCTTCTTGCGTAAAACGCGGAAGCTGTAAACCCATATTTTCCAATTACACTAACTGCCAACAAAACAACAAAACCGTAAAGTTGCGCAAACGCTGCCAATATGTAAGTTCAAACAACTCTGACAATCTAGTCGGTGAGTGCAATAGGGTTTCCCACGCAACCCTGCGGTGGCCTTGTCGCTAAACCTTTGTGTGAGTAGGAGCACAATGTTATCGAGGAGTCATGGACTTGCGCCTGCAACTATTGTGTTAATCTCTTTGGCGCAAATTATTCAGTTCGAACTACCCCGCTTTGTTGCAAATGCATGAATTCCGATTAGTGAGTTATTTTGTGGAATGTGAAAACAAATATAATCATGAAATTATGATCTTGTACATTCTAGATAAACTATTTTGGAAAAATTCTATGAGTAGATGAAAGAAGAAAATCACTTCCTTACCTACTCCCAAAATGACGGCATAGATAGGTATACCAACAATTTTCTAAGGTCATCAAAACATCATAATAAACAAAGACTTCATTAATATTCGCTCCCACATCCCGTGACAAATGCATGACGCGTTTGATACAGGTCGTTACTAATTAAATGACATGTCCATAACTAAGTAACCAAGTACACGTGGAGCAATTAATCAACAGAGGTGAACGATCTTGAAACCGAATAGATCTCGTGGACATTCTTATGGAAAGTGAGCGTAACTACACTATAAATAGATACTGACCTTTCGCTCCACTAATGCGTCAGCCAAAGTTACGTGATGTAACCGACAATACACACGCACACAAGCACAAAACACGTCAAATCTCAGTATGTGTTTGTGTGTACATGCGGGCACGATCAGCGGCCATCGAAAGAGAAAGTGGTTAAGGTCTCAGTGGTGGTTGACCGGTGCTCAAGTAGTGTTGTCGCGTAACCGCCTATTCTATCGATGAATTTCATCGCTAACCCAGTCCGGTGTTATTGACCTCTCGCTGTAGGTACGCACAATTCAGCTTTGTCCTTGTAACAGTGTAACACATATTATTATTAAACACGAAAACACTTGAACGTATATTTTAAAACTGCTTAGAATAGTTTCACCCAGTTTTTACTCATAAAGCTGCGGTAAACCACACATTTTATATTGTTTCAAGCATACCAACATCGATGGATTAATGTCAAATAGCCTACCAGATGCTGCTGTAATGGCAGTAGCAAAATATTCATCCAAAAATATACCTATTCGAGACATCTTTATTGAATTTAAAGATTCTCACATTGTGTCTGTCTCGAGTACTATGAACATAGAAAGTAAAAGTCTAAAGCTAATGACTTGCATATTTCACTCTTACGCAAGATAAAATTAAGTTAACAAGATGTTTTATTACTTACAATGTTTTTACACTCATAAATATACTTGTAATGTGTTTAAAATGTTCTACGCTGTAATTGCACTATATTAATTACACACTATTTTAACAAAATTACATATTATGCGCTACTAATGTTAAAAATGAGTACTTTAAGTCCAATAAAACATACAAATTACGATTTTGAAAGAACTTTTCTTTAAATATTTAAAAATTTACCAAAAAGATAAACCAATTCAATTACCCAGTTCATTTAAGGTACGCGAAAGCCCAAAAAAACGTAAGCTGAGACTCAGGTAATTCCATCAGTCGATATTTACGTCCATCCATCCACTAACATAGCATCACTAGTGTTGCGGGATGCCGCGGACCCGTTCCTACGGGAAGTACCGTAACTTACACCCGGTACCGTTGCGCCGAGCCCGCTCGATACGTGAGTGCGCCCGCGCCGCATAGACCGCCAATTACTCTCGCTTTCGATTTAAATCCTATTGCCGAAGACAATGAACTTTCTTCGCTTTATCGATGCCTATTGTGCTTACGGTTTACGTAATTTTTATGTGAATTGTTTAAGATGTTTCTAAAAGTGAATTCGTACATTCTTTTCATGCGTAGGTCCCTATTACATGGCCTTCAACATTGTTATGAGATCAAAGCAAATGAAGATTACATATCGTAATAGATGGAGATTGTTTACCGATATATAATTCCTCATTGAAATACATTAGGGGTCAGATTGCTCAATTAGATTTATTCCTACTCTAAATAAGGCATCAAAGCAGCGAAGTGCGGACGACGTCAATCACAATCTGTAAGCGTGTACTAAAACAGAAGATAAAATCGCGTGAAGCAAGCATTCAAAAAACTTGAGCCTTGACCACGGGTGGCTGACATTAAAAACTCACGCGCCTTTCACGGCGAACTCAGGTGGACGTTGTATAACATACTTTCCATTTCTTTGGCAGAGTTTAAAGCCTCATCTCTATGGAGCTTAAAGTTGCATCGGTCGATAATATTTTATCAAAATTAATTTCTAATTTGGAATTATAATCAAAATATTATGCAATTAATCATTTTCAACATTTTCCATGATGTAACGCGCCATGTTTACTGCCCGCGGAATGATATCACATAGATTTGTACAAGTTTGGTTTGATGCAAGATTGTGTGACCCACGGAATCCGCATAACTGTCACCAATTCGGTTTACAGAATTTATTTCTCAAAAGAACAAACATAGTTCACTTAAATATGAGAAACTTAAAAAAAACATCATAACATTCTTGCCGTTCGATCTATCGAATTATACAGAGTTACTATTCTTATTGTTGGTTAGCCAAATACAACTTCAATCTATTTTTAAAACTGTTTACAGTTGAGTCTCTAATATCTTCGGGTAAGCTGAGCTCCCTCAAACTGTATAGTTTTCCTTCCGTACAATACTCTATTTCTGGTGTAGTATTGATGAGTTTTTTGTGTGAAAGTGATTTGTGAATGTAATTACTTCAAAAACCCTTATAACTAAGTATCATCAAAATTAATGATAGTGTCCACGCGTTAACTCACTTTGGCAGTGTATTCGGGGCTTTATTCGCGGAGTCGTCTTACGAAACTGGCGGACTCGCGCCGAGTTAAGGTCGCCGATATGTGGCAATTTTCCCATTTCGAAGAGAAGCCAAACCTTGACCTAGGAATTAAATTTCATTTCGTCACTCCTGCTTTACTCGCTACGTATTGCAATTTATTAGCCGCCACGTTTGTGTTACAAATGCAAAGTGTGTGAGTGGTATTATGTTGATTATTAGGTATTCAGGAACTTGACGATGCAAATCTGACAAATGTTTACAAGATAATGAAACCTGGCTATAACGACTACATTATATTGCGAACTCAGCAATAAAGAAAGTTTTAAAATTGGCAACGAGTCGAAATTAGAACTGTTGAGTGCATCATTGCACAGTAATTTTAATGTTTTCTATTTCTATTTTTATAATATAGACTAGTATTTGGGCGTTGCGCGAGCTGCAAGCAGCTCGCGGGGTCGTGTTTTTGAGGAGTATTTCTTACCCTTGTAAAAAGTATTTGGGCGTTGCGCGAGCTGCAAGCAGCTCGCGGGGTCGTGTTTTTGAGGAGTATTTCTTACCCTTGTAAAATTTTGAGAATTGGACAGTAATCCTTAGCACTCATAGGATTTTGTACGGATTAAAAATGAAGGGGAAGAGAATGGAGGGAATTTTGAAAAATGGTTTTTACTTTTCCGAGCCTCCTCTATACGAATCCGTAAAAAAACAAAACCCAGGTTCCTTAATTTCCGAGATACGATGGAGGGAGGGGTGAAGGGGGGGAGAGGGGGGAGTATTGAAAAATGATTTTGACCAACTCTGGGCCCCTTGATATGAATCTGAAAAAAAAATGTTCCAAGTCTCTTAACTTCCGAGATCTACCTAGAGGGGGGAGAAGGGGGGCAAGGGGGGCAACTTTGAAAAATGGATTTTACTTTTCCAAGCCTCCTCTATACGAATCCGTGAAACAACAAAACACGGGACTCTTAGTTTCCGAGATACGATAGGGATGGGGGAGAGTGGGGTGGAATGGAAAAGGGGAGGTTTGAATTTTGAAAAATGGTTTTTACTTTTCCGAGCCTCCTCTATACGAATCCGTAAAAAAACAAAACCCAGGTTTCTTAATTTCCGAGATACGATGGGGGGAGGGGTGAAGGGGGGCAACTTTGAAAAATGGTTTTTACTTTTCCGAGCCTCCTCTATACGAATCCGTAAAAAAACAAAACCCAGGTTTCTTAATTTCCGAGATACGATGGGGGGAGGGGTGAAGGGGGGGAGAGGGGGGGAGTTTTGAAAAATGATTTTGACCAACTCTGGGCCCCTTGATATGAATCTGAAAAAAAAAATGTTCCAAGTCTCTTAACTTCCGAGATCTACCTACGGGGGGGGGGGAGAAGGGGGGCAAGGGGGCAACTTTGAAAAATGGCTTTTACTTTTCCGAGCCTCCTCTATACGAATCCGTAAAACAACAAAACACGGGACTCTTAGTTTCCGAGATACGATAGGGAGGGGGGAGAGTGGGGTGGAAAAGGGGAGGTTTGGGATTTTTCCCATACTCGTGAGAGTTACTTCTATACGAATCTGTAAAAATATACTCACCTCCCCCTTCACCATCTGGGAGAACAATTATGTCAGTGAGTGGTAATCGAGCTTTATATAATATAATCAATTAATTATCTAGTAACAATACAGTAAAATCTTTTTAAGAAGCACGTATACATTTTTCCACCTTGAAATCAGAAACAGCAAAACAGCCATAAAACACACCACATGCATACAGCTAAAAACTTGCGATTTTACTACATCATATATGTATATGTGGAACACATACAATGACAATGAAAGCGTCAGCTAGATGGCGCTGCGCCCACGCCGCGTCACATTGGAGCGCTGCGGAGGGGGTCGGTTGCGCCACTGCGCGGGCGCTTTACGCAACGCGGCCATTCACCCCGGAAGGCGTTTTCCTCGCAGTTTCTTTAGCAGTGTGTTACTGTGGCGCTCGCGTGACCATATCGCGTGTTCAATCACCCCACTAACCCTCCCGCCACATCCGAACCACTCAAAACTGCAGACCTAATTATCTTATCGCATGAGACAAATATGTAACAGTTGCACTAACGTGTGCTTTTAACTATCACCGGGAATAGCATCAGGATGCATCTGTTAGTAGCATTTATAAACAGCATCGTTTACCAGGTATAGGTACTCAATTTCCGCTAAGTAAGATTCTCAGTATAATATATTAACTTAACGGATTTTAAAAGTAACATATTTTCGAAATTATACTTTAACACATTTACACGCCGTTTTGTTGTTTCGAAAGAAAGCTGTGAAGCTTGTCAGCGCATTCATTTATCCTTCCATTTGGAGAGACATTAAACATATGAGTGCTGCCTGCTTGTCATAATTTTTTCCAAGCAAAAATATATTTTTCATTACCCTCATTTATAATGTTTTAGCAGCAAATCGTTTGTTGACTGAAAGACAAATTTAATCGTTGGTAACGTATAGCTTTCAGGATGAATTTCACATACGTATTGATGTCGTTGATGTCGCAACGCGTATCGTGTTTCAAAGCAGCAAAATAGATGCGAGCAGTAAATAGGGAAACTAAAATACCATGAAACATAACGGATGACGCCGCAACAAGAATTTCTCGTAGCTGGGTTAACGCCAGTTTATATGAGGAAATTCGTTTTAGTGTTTTGGTCTCGTGAAAATTTCGTAACTGCATGCAACAGGCCGCGGTGAGTCAAGTGTAAATTTATAAACAATAAGAACCCTATTATTTGCGAAACAACAGATTCACACAAGTTTTAAATTAATGTTGCTCTATGAGAAGACTGACAAATTGCTTGTTTCACGATTGCATCTCGACTATTCGACTGGCAATTGCAACTTTTCCAAACCAAATCCGTCTGACTGTTCATTGTTATGAACAAAGTTATGAATTGAAAACAAAAGAAATGTTAGTTGCATCTACGTGTAGAAAAAAAATCATCAACAGAACAAGGAAAAAGTGTTGCATGTGATTGTCAAAGTCCGATTTTACATAAGGTGTGACATTGCCGTCGCCTGCGCAGGCTTACGCAAGGATGCATTGGCCATCAGCGGGGCTTGCGAAAGTGTAGGTACACGTGCATTGTTAAGGGCAACGCTATACTGCTTATACTACCTGCATTAGACATGCAGGAATGTTTGAAGAGCGTTAGTAATGCGTACAGTGGGTATTCCATTATTGGAGCCAAAAAAACTTTGCATTTCCTTAATTTCCGAATGCATACATAGGTAATACGGGCTGGTGTCTGCAACTCCACGTCAATGCGCGTATTTTGCGTACGAATGCATATGCGTATTAGTAGGTATGTAATTCAGCGAATACACTCATGAAAAATAAAATAAAATAAAAATTATTTTTACTTAGAATTCAGCATAGAATTAATATTACTCCCTGTTCATATACGAGTATATCCAGATGAATCTATACAAAATATCATCAAGTTATTCAACTCATTGAAACTAATTCTAATTCTTTAAGTTTCTAAAATCCAATAATAACTTGTTTTCATATTAGAAACTGGATTCTCTTCGACTAACTATTATACAATACGTTCTTTCAAAGTATAATCTAGGATTTGCGTCTAGACCATTTTTTTGCGAAATCGTGTTTGGTAGCCGCAAGCGCAGTAGCTAATTGAACGAAACATTCGATGCATTTTTACTTTTTTTATTTATTAAATCCATACTAAGGCTATTTACGTAAGAGTAATGACGGCTGTTGACAAGTACATATAAGTTTCTACAGCCGTTATAAAAATATAGCTTATTAATTACAAATGAATGATATCAACGCAATATGTAAAAGAAAATGGAACAATTAATTTGTTCAATATCTTTAGAAAAACTAGTAAATAATACTCCTACGCTAATCAAAGTTGGCAGTAAGATTAACGATTATGATTACGAAAACAGTTAAAATTGATGAACATAATATACTCATTTCGTAAATTGGGACCAATCGATTTTAATTATTATCGACATCCATGAAAAGTCTCACAGCTATAAATTATCATTTTTCTTATTAGAAGCCACACCCTACCGATCATCGAAAGTCATCTTTCGCAAACACAAAACAAACTGTGGGTCCTCGACAACCTGCTAAAAGTTCCGACATATTACTCAAACACAAATTGAAAAGTGATGGGCTGTGATTACCAGCGATACATAGTATTGTGCGAAGTTACTCAATGAGACAAGTGCTAATACTCGTAAATTAAAACATCTCTTTGATATAGCTGTCCCAAATAAACAAGGGTAAAGACCTTTTACGTAACCCAGTGTTACGTGGCCCGGTGAGAGGCAATGTCAGCCTTTACGATTGTTACAGCTACGCAGTCTTAGATCCCCACACAATGCAGTATTACCGATCAACTCGACTGCACATTCTCTTGTTTACCATTTATTTTGGTCTTACAAACTAACATCAGTTAATGACAGTGCATTTAATGCACTTGCAAATGTACAAATGAAAGGTGGAGGTCAAATGATCTGAACATTTAATTCGTAACAAGTTTCAAAATATTAAATAACAAAACTGAGATGTTTTCACGATATAAATACTTGGAACAATCTGATTTCGCCATAACACTATCAAAGTTAGTGTTTACCAATGTCATCTACGTAAACTAAAGAGGTCTACGAAAATTATGCTACGAGCTACGCCGCTACGAACAAGCTGCTACGCCAATCTTTCACATCTTACAATGACTGTAACGTCATTTGTTGAAAAACTTTTTCAATTACAGTTCTCCTCAATCTAAACTGCTTTCTGCATTTAGTGACGTTACCGAATTTATAACGCTATTAAAGAGACATCATGAGTATTAAAAGATATTACACCAAAAATGGTTTTCTTGTGTCACAATAAGGCAGTGTATTGCATGCAGATCAAGGTTCCTCTTTATATCTAATAATAAAATTCGTCTTTTGTTTCGCTAGTGTTATGTGCCTAAAAAGGTCAATGAACAGCCTCGGTATTTCTACAACCGAACCTTGTATAACATAACGACATTTATTGTATTTCATGCTACTTTATTTTGAATACTAAGCCATACGAATAAGGTTTAAATTACGTTTTGCATGTTCATGAATAAAGACCTAATGCTTCGCTATTCAAACCACGCTATGCACAGTGAACTCTGTCGTAGGTTACGCGGTTATTTTAATGTAATTTGAACTCAGATCCAAAGCATTAGATGTCGAAATCATTTGGCATGATCGGGTAGTTTTGACATATTGCATTTAATTTATGGGTTGGCAGTGACGGCCAAAATGTTAGTTTGTTTATCGTTAGCGCTCGTTCTTGACAGCGAAAAAGTGAAAACGGCTGAGCGTTGCGATTGTGAAACTAGGCTCCGCTGCGAGGCCTCGCGACGATGGTGCGCGGGCGTCGCGGCCGGCCAACATGCTCTTATGTAATAGGAAGCATGCTAGTGTTGATTCCTACTAACTGTCACAACATGTCATAAAATTAGTCACGCCTGCAGTCAGTAATCTGCCCTTTTTATTAGGACAATAATTTGTAGAAACATTACATTATTAAGTTTTAATGTAGGGATATTAAAAATCTCTACGCATAACACAATCATTGTCAAGTTAGGGTCATTTAAACAAGTTCGCGTCTATTATCATACACCAAATTTCATGCCATTGACATTCAACTCTAGCAATTTCTATAATGAGATATGTAAATAGGATTTTTTGTGTGTGAAATCAGATGGATTTGGAAATAAAATATCTTGTAAATTATAATTGAATTTTTAAATAAAATTAATGGAAGCATAGTTTCGTCCGCGGCACTTAACAAGACTTTCTTCCAAAGTAGATAAGATCTTTATAAATGCATACATATATTTTTGGCAATGTATTTGCAGGCGTGGTAGGTGCCAGCCAAAATGTATAACAATGGTGATGATTAGTGTCATTGACATAACTATTGTTCATTGTTAAGTTGACGCAGTTTTACTTTTACATTTCCATGTCACCGTTCTCGAACTTTTTGTACGAACAAAACTTTGAATTGCTCATTATACTCCGTTTAGATAATATTATGATGATGTTGTACTTAAACGATAATGTGGATGTTAAGTGGATAACTAATGTTTTAAAGTAACGTAAAATAAAACGATTTCAGTTAAGTTTGCATAGATTGTCAAGATTGCTTCCTAACGATGCGGTAGAATAAAGCTTACATATATAGTTCTACTTAACTAGACGCATATTAATATCAGTGCTATTAACTGCACGAAACTAAAGCTTACAAAAAAAAAACCGGAATTTAGTAAAAAAAAACCAAGGTTATTACATATTTCTCGAGGATTTTCACGCCCAGTCGTCTACAATTCATCATCATCATCATTTCAGCCGAAAGACGTCCACTGCTGGACACAAGTCTCCCCTGAGCACCTTCACTTCGACCGGTTCTGTGCTTCTCGCATCCAACGGGTTCTTGCGGCCTTCACAAGGTCGTCGGCCCACCTTATGGGAGGCCTTCCAACGCTGCGTCTTCCGGTACGCGGTCGCCACTCCAGAACCTTTCGGCCCCATCGGCCATCTGTTCTGCGAGCAAGGTGTCCTGCCCACTGCCACTTAAGTTTGGATTCTTCGGGCTATGTCGGTTACCTTGGTTCTCCTGCGGATCTACTCATTTCTGAATCGACTACGCAGGGAAACTCCAAGCATAGCCCTCTCCATTGCCCTTTGGGTGACCTTTAGCCTTCTTATAAGGCCCATTGTGAGTGACCACATTTCAGTACCATATGTCATCACTGGCAACACGCACTGGTCAAAGACTTTCGTCTTGAGACACTGCGGTATGTGAGACGAGAAGATATTGCGTAGCTTCCCGAACGCTGCCCAGCCGAGTCGGATTCGACGATTGACCTCTTTCTTGAAGTTGGACCTACCTAGCTGGACAATTTGTCCTACCGAGCTGGACAATTTGTCTTAGGTAAACTCGTCCACGACTTCGAGTGTAGCGTCTCTGATCTTTATGAGAGTGGGTGTTACATGGGCATTTGACATGACCTTCGTTTTGTCCCTGTTCATTTTAAGACCCACTCTTTCGGAGGCTCTACTGAGGTCATCAAACATTATACTGAGGTCCTCCACAGTCTTAGCCATGACTACGATATCGTCGGAAAACCGAAGGTGAATTATGTAATTGCTATTGATGTTAATGTCAGCCCCTTTCCGGTCCAGAACCTTGAAGACATCCTCCAGCGCAGTTTCGGAGAGATAATGTCTCCCTGTCTCATATCTCGCTGCAGAAAGATAGTTTTCAAGGTCTGATCCTGGAATCGGACTGACATAGTAGCGTTTTCATACAGACACTTCAGCACCTCGATATACCGATAGTCGATCTGGCACCGTTGAAGAGACTGCAGTACAACCCATGTCTCGATCGAATCAAAAGCTTTCTAGTAGTCTACAAATGCTAAGCAGAGAGGCAGGTATAATCTTCGGTCTTCTGTATAACCTGTCGCAGCATATGAATGTGGTCTACGGTGCTAAAGCCTTTACGGAATCCGGCTTATTCGGGAGCCTGGAAGTCGTCAAACCTGCGCGCGAGATGGTTCGTTATGAAAACAACTTGTAGACATGGTTCAGAAATGAGATGGGCCTATAATTCTTAAGAAGGACATTGTCACCCTTCTTAAAGAAAAGTATCTCCACACTTCTGTTCCATGCCTGCGGTGTTTTACTCTTGAGTATGACGGAACCAAAAAGCTTCTGAAGGGCCCTAAAAACAGGTTTTCCGCTGGCCTTCAGGAGCTCGGCCGTAATTCCGTTATGACCCCGGCGCCTTGTTGTTTTTGAGCTGCTTTAGAGTCATCCTAATCTCGTACAGGCTGACGTCTGGGATGTCAGTGTCGGGTCAATCTAGCTCTTGGGTCGTTTGCCAGATTCGTAACGGGGTTACTTGTTGACGTGTATAACTATCTATAGAACCTCTCGATCTCTCTCAACAGCTCAGGTTTGGTGGATACAATCCTGCCATCATCGGTCTTCAGTTTCGTAAGCTGGCTCGGCCCAATAGACAGATCTCTAGCAAAGACCTTGTGGCCTTTATTTCGCTCTATCGCGTCCTTAATACGGTCTGTATTAAAGCGGCGAAGATCGTTTTTAAAGGACTTAAAGATCCGTCTAATGAGCTGCCGGTAATTGAGCGCATCATCTGAAGACTGCAGGATCATCTCGCGCCTCTCCTTCATGAACCGTAAAGCAAGATCAGAGAGCCTCTTTTTTGAATTCTTACAACGGGTCTTGAAGATCTTAGACCCGACCTATGAACAGTTTCCACGAACCCATCGTTATAATCGTCCACGGAGCTCCCTAAGCACTCGAAACGATTCTGAAGTTCGAGCTGAGTCTACAATTAACAAAATAAAATTAAGAACGAGGAAACATTGAAGTAGACTCATTTAGGTATGCTTTGTCGCGATGTTTACCGATGGGTGAGGTCATTCACACCTTTATCGTGCGACTCGGCAGAATTCGGACTGACACCAGGCGAACGTTCTGTCAACTGATACATAAAGAGATCACAACAACACGTCACTTTAGGAACTGTAATCGGTCAGGTAGAGTCGTGCTTGTATAGGTAGGTACAGGACCGGATTTACTGCATGTCAACTGAGCCCAAATATTAGATATTTTTCAAACCAATAGTGGTCATAATATTATTCTATTAAAATAATTGACTGTCAGCTCCGGATTCGAATTACTACAATAATTTATTATTCGCTTTACGTTTGTTTGTAGGTAAGCAACATGGCTCGCAATACGCATTTCTTGAATTCTGATTTTATAGATAAGAACAGGTGTCCCAGAAAATAAACATGCGATCACCATATTTCAATTTATGTTCCTTTCGTGATTTGTAATAACTATAAAAAGAATTTTATCAACAACCGGTGGCCTTATCAAACAATGAATCGTGATTTTGGTTGCTTCTAAACATTTTGAGGAATTATACAAGATTACTGAGTGCCGCTTAAGGTAGGTCGTTAAACTTCAACTAGATCACCTAGTCTCGGCGAAGCGTGTGAAAAACATCCACAGCTCAGCCAACATATTATCGATACAATGAATTCGTCGATACGGCTCGCTAAGCAACTGATAAACATTTCAAACGATGGGAACGAAATCCTAAATTCTGTGATGCAGTTGCGAAACCTTATTGTTAACTCTTCAACACAAAATATAACAAAGAGTGTCAGTTTGTCAAAGATAACTTTAGCAGAATTCTTTCTCTAATATCAAAGTCAAATATTTGTTCAGTTGAAGAATTTAGGCAAGGCTTGATACACCTGTAATTCTGGTATCGATAACATTCACTGAAAGTTGGTCACGTTGCCTGAAAATGTTATCTTTCGACTTGTTTGCCATCGATAACAAAATAGACACTAAGACAGACTAAATAGGTATTTTTTTTGTGTCTATTTTGTTTTTTAAGTTTATCTTTCAGTCGATATTTGACATTATTTCAGTGAAGTAATTTGTAGACTGCGGACGTCATAATTGGTAGATAGTAGTCGAAAATGTATTGAGTGTGCACAATTCAAAATCGGCGGACATGTACTATACAGTCGTTTTGGTCTCTTAATAACCTCAACAAAAAATACTCGACTTAAGTACTTTGACGTTATGAACCCTGACGACGACCCTATTGACGTTGTGTCAACGGAGGTTATTAACACGTTGACGTAGTTTTCCGTAAAACACATCATCATAAATGCCTTCAACTAAATCGTGTGTGTCTAATGACATCTTAGTCTGACTCACTGACTCATAAAGCTACATAACAGATTAACAGCCCATGAAAAAAATCATTGTCACTAAATATAGTTCAAACATTAAACAGACCCGCTTCCAAGAAAATAACGTATGGGATCGAATATTGCAGGAGTTCCTGTTTTCGTAGCGCCAAGAATGGGGTTATTCGGTCCAGCTCGCTTTCACCCATTCTTCAGAAAGGCCAGCCGTACATAGCGCGTTGCGTCAATATTTCGAGTGTCCGTGTTTTCTCGGGAGAATAGTTAACCCAGTTTCGGTCGGTCCTGGCTAAATATACCGCGGCTACCTGACTTCGAACGCATACCAGCAGCGCATGGTCGCAGTAAGCCGCATGACATGTTGTCAATCTTATTTAAAATATCTTTTATTTTTAATGTTACGAGTAGTTGGCAGGGATTGTACTGACTGGCTGGCTGAGTGATTCATGTATACGTAGAATCCCATCTGATATGGATCAGACGAATTGGTATGCTTTAAAACACGTGGAGTAAAATTACCTACATGCAAGGTATCTCTGACGTAATAGGCTGAAATTAACTTATAGAGTTGAATCCTTATAAAAGTACAAAGTTTTGTTACGGAAGCCGTAGCAACTCACCAGTTTTGAAAAACTTTCCAGTATTCAGGTTATTTTAACAAAAATGAGGACACAAGTTTTGTTTATAACTTTTATGGTTACCGAGAAAAAACTCCCGTAGTTAGAAACTATTTATAGATATAGTACTTTGTAATTCTGAAATAATTATACATTTGCTTAACATTGTTTAGGGTTATTTCATGAGTAAAGCAAATGTAGATTTTTAAATACATCAAAATAGACAGTAGTAGTACAACAGTGTTAGTTATTGCATACATCGTTAAACCACCTGAAGGTAACGGGCTACCCATCACTATTATGTAATTCACTATTGCAATGTCTCTGCAACATCCGGTAATAGTGTGATCACTTTATGATGCTGCCGTGAATTCTGACATGAATTTTAGTCTGAATTGAATCGATATTGGGCTTTTCCGTCTCGATTTTCAGTGGCGCTTGTATTTGTTCCCAGTTGATAGCAATAAGCTCGCCCCCTATTTACATGGGACTTAAAGGGACTACATGACCTAAAGCGCGGCCACTGTCGGACTGCATAGAAATGAAAGAGAAGCGCGATGACACAACAATGGTTAATTTACCTATTGCAAATATTTGAAGCAATTATCTATTTACAAAAAAATCTATTATTTGGACTAAAAAAAAGAAACATTAATGCTTTAGTATGTTGCTTGTAAAATAATCTGACAAAAAATCAGAATGATTGTATGTATATTAGTATGGTTTTTGTTGTAAAAAGAAAGTTTTCAGAGGTATCTTCATGATTTTTTATGTCATATCAAATCAGTTGTATTATGTTTTCGACACACTATCTTACTAGCATATATCCTGAAGAATATAATTATATTTTTCTGATTTTGTTTACTGTAGTCGATCGTATACTTTTAGACATTATAAAACTTGCGTTTTTTGCGTTTAGATCCTGTAATCCCCTTAAAAACATAACTGGCGAAATATTGGTGAACTATAGGTACACCTTAGTCTTTGACCAGTGCGTGTTGCCAGTGATGAATTATGGCACTGAAACGTGGTCGCTCACAGTGGGCCTTAGCCTTATAAGAAGGCTAAATGTCACCCAAAGGGCAATGGAGAGGGCTATGCTATGCTTGGAGTTTCCCTGCGTGATTGAATCAGGAATGAGGAGATCCGCAGGAGAACCAAGGTAACCGACATAGCCCGAAGAATTGCCAAACTTAAGTGGCATTGGGCAGGGCACATTGCTTGCAGAACAGATGGCCGATGGGGCCGAAAGGTTCTGGAGTAGCGACCGCTTACCAGAAGACGTAGCGGTGGAAGGCCTCTCATAACGAGGTCCGACGACCTTGTGAAGGCCGCAGGAACCCGTTGGATGCGAGAAGCACAGAACCGATCGAAGTGGAGGTGCTTGGGGGAGGCCTATGTCCAGCAGTGGACGTCTTTCGGCTGAAATGATGATGATGATGATGATAGGTATACCTGTGCCTTCGGGGAGTACAGGAGTTATGATGTGTATGTATATTTTGATATATACATATAATTGTAAAATACTAAGTGCCAGGTGGTAACGGCCGCGTCTTACGAGTTGTAGGTCATAGGTTCGTACCCAGACAGGCCCTTTACATTGTGTAAATTATTTCATCACGACTGCTCTCAAAACGGTGAAGGGAAAACATCGTGAGGAAACCGGCATGTTCTAGAACCAAAAATTCGAAGACATGTGACATCTACCAACCCGCACTGGGCCCGCGTGGTGTATTACAGCCCCCTCCCTCTCATAGAGGAGGCCCGTGTCCCAGCAGTGGGAACATTAAAGGCTGATTATGTATGTATGTGTAAATACTTTGGTCTTTTTAAGTTATATTATCTATAATTGACACTTTCAATTTTCACATATTCTTAGAATTTTTACTAAATAAATCGTGAATGTAATATTAGTAGCACTCAGCACTTTGTTCCAACAATGAATCAAAAGCGTAATCTAGATACTGGTGAATAGCGGCCGATGTGAATGAACTCAGTTCCAATGTAACCCGACACACAAGTGTGCCATCGGCCCGGCTAACCTTTCAGACAAAAACTAAGGCTAACTAGGCTATGCATTGTCATGACTATAATTAAACCATTCTTGATAACCCATTATCAACAGTCAGTGTCGGTAACCTCCAAACATGTCTGTCGAAATAATGAATACCAAGTCTCTTTTCAACAGTAGAAATTTTGCAGTTTGCATTAAGGAGGTAATTACAAGGTCATTGTTGCAAAATCTTGAAAAATACCATTTTTGTACTCAACGTTTAAATGCCTGTAATTTCGCGTATCGGTTGACATATTTATTGTTTGAAGGTAAATAAATCGAGTGCTCAATCGCATTCGTAAAATTCTGAAGACAATACTGTCAGTGTGTAGAGCGGCCGTTGCGCGGTCATGAGGAACCGCGCGTGCGCGTGCGGCTGACCTACTTATGCGCTGGCGACCATTACAGTACTTGCCATCAGACCACACACGCTATACATCCACGACGCGCCTCGCACCCAGCGACGTTACTGCGGCCCATCCTAGTCAGTACTGAAACATCACTACTTACCATACCGAATCCCTTTTCGGCAGTTCAACGAACCCGCTATCGAAATCCGCACACTCACACGCGCGTCTATGGACGAAACGGCCAGATAAAAAAAATGAAACAAAAAACTTTTCGCGTAACGGTGAATGAGTACCAGACAGAGATAACTATATTTCGGCAGTGTACTCGTCGAGTGTAAAGTCGGCTACGAAAAATACTGACGCAATTTTTACAGCGTACGTAATTGAGCACTGACGGAGTCAGCGGTGTGTGCGTGAGCGCCGAGAGCGACGCCCGCGTCCGCCGAAACGGAGGCGGAATATTTAGGTGAAAGTGTTTCGAATTTCGACATGACGACATTCGCGCGCAGTCGTTATCGTGATTTTGCCGAATCGAGAGGTTCGGAGAGTGCGCAGACAACCGCGACGCGCCTGCGATCCACGCCCGCGCAACCCTAAAGTGTTCGCTCCGCAGGAAGTGCTTCGGACTCTGCATGCTGAACGTGTCTAGTGCTTGCGTTGAAAAACTATGCTGAGAGTTGGTGTGTCCAAAAATTTTCGGAGACGTAAATTAAAAAGGTGATCGGTGAATTCGGAACAAGGTGGTTCTTCGTGTAATGTGCGTGTTGATGCGCTAAGCAAGCTGTCGGCAGGCGACAGGCTGGGGCCTGACGAGGCGCTGGACGCCTCCACTCACGCGCACCAACTGCAGACGATGACCTCCACCATGGGTAAATATTGTGATTATAAAACAAAACATCACCCTGACCCCATATAGCAAAAAAAAAAAAAATAACAAGCACGTACAGCAAGCAATATAAAAAAATCATAAAAAATATTTAAAATATCATAATAGCATAATACTAACATTATCATGTCGTGAATATTTTGTATTATCATACTTGTTACTAATACTAATCAAACTAACCTACATTGGGATGTGCGTGTACTGGTGGTAGAGGAATGGCTGTCCCGTAGCACTTTGCTACGCGCTACGAGCCAACACATCGCTTCAGACATTTTTGAATTGATTTGTGATAAATAGGGATCTGAAATGTTGTGGTAATGAGTTGCTAATATTTTCCATTTCTTTTTTAACTATGTAATTTATTTAAGTAAATTTTTGTTATTTTTTTTGGCACTGGATTTTCAGAAATATTGGAATATTACCTCTACTAAAATATTGTTATGTAGCATAATTACACGGAAACAATAATAATAATACATATTAACTAAAATAATATTAAATTAAGTTTTATTCATAAAGTAACAAATCTCGTAGACCTTGCTACGAACTTGCTACGAAGCGAATTCTCAGTCGAGTTGATAACTTAAACTGAAAAATTATTTTTCTTGGTAATGTTAAAATTAGTTTTTACTATTACTTAGTAATTTTAGAAAATTTTCGTCCTAAAAATGTACATTCCGTGAATCTAAAAACGAATGTCAAAGAAATGAGTTCTACGGAATGCAAAACCAAGGTTTGCGTTATATAATTTTTGCATTTTATCGATTAAATATGACACGATAATGAAATGCATACGAATTATGTTTAATTAAGAAACATCTTAATATTATCATGGAGTAAAATACACAAGTTCACCATATACGGCCATTGTTAAAATTTTTCATAAAAGTATTTTTGAAAAACACTTCCTGTATGTTCAGTTCGCACGCTAATATGAACTTTGTATCGGAACCAATAACACCTATAACGGCGCACACAATTAACCGTGTTACTGGCTCATAATTGAGCAAACACACCGGATTCTGAAACAGTTTAAAAAAATAAATCAGCATAGTGTTGCAAAACAAAAGAGGTACCGTTTTACCATTGAGCGTTAACCATGACATTCCCAAATCATCTCGTGGATCACAATCGTGACTTCATAGACTATGACCGGCTACTTTTACTTTCGTTACAATATGGCCGCCCTTTGTCTATGTTCTATGAGTCGGTGAGGTTGTTGATCTCCCGCCATTTTGCCGTTGCCGAAATACGTTTTTTACGCTCACTTTCCAATGCGGTGAAAGCGAAAAGGTACAGAATGTCACTGCTTCCTTTCAAAGCATTGTAGTGGGAGGACGTTGTCGAGTTTCGATAATAATAGGTGCGTTAGCTCGCCTGTCAAAAAACGCTATTGTTCACTAATTCAAAATTAAATACATATGTATGAGAGAGCAGTGGTGGCCCAGTGGCATCGGCCGCGACTTACGAGTTGTAGGTCGTGGGTTCGAATCCAGACAGGCGCTTTACTTTGTGTAAATTATTTCATCACCACTGCTCTTAAAACGGTGAAGGAAAACATCGTGAGTAAACCGGCATGTCCTAGAAACAAAAATTCGAAGACATGTGATATCGACCAACCCGCACTGGGCCCGCGTGGTGGATTACGGCCCACTCCCTCTCACAGTGAGGAGGCCTGTGTCCCAGCAGTTGGGAACATTATATGCTAATTATGATTATGATGACGTATTTATAATTCGTTGCGTTCCATGTACTTGGTGTAAACATGTTTACAAGACAAGCATGTGCGGAGATGAAAACATGCTCGAAGGGGGTGCAAGAAAGCACGTGTTTAGATGAATATAAAACACGCTGTCAATGTCAACAGGGTCAAGAAATAACATGTTACACTTTATTTTATGAGACAGGTTTTTATTAATTTTGTACAGGTTTAAAACCTCTGCCATACAGTGAAAGATAAGAGATTTTCAATGTTTCATTATAACATATTGTGATTATGAGGCCATATTTTGATGTAAATATCAAATTAAAGTACTCCTAGCTACTAAGTACTTCTTCACATCTAATACGGCTCCATCAAATCCCACGATGCTACACAGTATATATTTTGTGTAGGTGACCTTACCATTGGCATCTCAAGTTTCCGACCTTGTAGGTGCATTTTTTTATGTCAGTGCTGGACATAAGCCTCTCCTATTCCACGGCATTCAACTCGATTTTCGGCAATTCACATCCAGCTGCTACCAGCCATCCTGCGAAGATCGCCGCTCCACCTAACCTGAGGGCGTCCCACCTTACGTTTACCGATTCGCGGTCTCCACTCAAGAACACGTCTACCCCAACGGTCATCGGTTCTATGTCTAATATGGCCGGCCCATTGCCACTTCAGCTTGCTTATTCTGTAAGCTATGTCGACAACTTTGATTCTCTGCCGGATCACCTCGTATCCATAAGATGGCATTAAAAGAGCCTGAGCGCGAACGGCTACCTATCTTTTTACATTAGCTATTGCTTAGCACGGCATAAAAATGTTATTTTCTAAGCAAAACATGTCAAAACGATATTAATAACATAAATAGGAAGTCGTCGGATCGGAAGTGTCAGTGTTTAAAAATGGAACGTTTTAGATGTGAGCGCACGCGCAACACAACCTGAATGTCAAGGCGCCTGCGCCAGAGGCCATGAGAGAGGCCCAGCATTGGGGCCCCAAAATACATGTTCTATTGTGATTTGTTTTGATAAAGTCGAAATAAATATTCTACCTACTATAGAGAACTATGTAATATTTTGTACGAAATCTAAAGCCTTAATTTTTCACGCTGTTCCTCAAAGGACGTAGACATCTACTATGAAAGTTTTTTTAGAAACAGTCGGCATCGATGCGTGCGAATGGCGTCGTGTGGACCCCAGCTAAGTAAAAGTAGGTCTACAACTTCATGTAAATAGTATTATTTTCATTCAAAAGTTATTGTTTTATACTACCAACATAAAACAAAAAATTTTTTATGCAGTACCTATTTGGTAACTAAAAACTGTAATTTAAAACATCGGCCATTACCCGACAACTTTCTTAATGTTTTTATAAAAAAGTCGAAAAAACTTCATTGAAGTACCTAAAAGGGCAAAACGGAAGTACGTTTAAAGTAATACCGTTGACACTTTAAAACGTTTGAGGTCATTGCCCTGTTCGGGTAGACATTTTATCTTTCCTAAAATTTTAATCAAATATGTCTAAAACGGTCAATACCATAATATGCCAAGACATTGCTTGCAACAACAACAACGATGAACACGTATGTAAATAAAGAATTTATACATACGATTACCATTCCGAAATAAGAGCCGATAAAAGTTCCTACAAGCTACCGGTGTTACCTCACAGCCCTGAAGTGTCCAAGGAACTTGCGTAAACGCACTCCGTTCACTCAGGCACTCGAGTCGCGCCACGTTCGGACGGTCGTAGGCGCCGAATCGGACAACCGACCTCACCGGTGACACTGACATTGCGACCGGAACCATTCGACCACTTCCTGACAAATAACACGGACAACATAAGGAGTACAATCTTACCTATTCCATCATTAGACTCGAAGAACCCACATGAATCGGTCGGATAATTACAATGTTTCGGAATTACTAAGGTCTTCACGCTTTTTGCGCAGCAATAGTCTCATTTTGCTGAAAATAACTCGAACTAACTTACTTTTTCATGCAACATCCGTCTTTTTGGCATTTCATTTATTTTGGAGGTGTAGAAATATATCATAGTGTGTAAACATGCCACTCAATGGATCATATGAGTAGGTAACCGATATTCATATTTAATGATCTACTGAAATAAATAAGTGTACTTATTTATTCAAGAGTATTTCCTGACATTATTTTGCAAACTGGTTTAATAAACATAATTTTGGACATACCTTTTGGACATACATACCTACTAGTTTATTTATTAAGACTAAGTTCTATTAAATCTGCCAAAGTAAATCATTAGAATTGTTACTTACATTTTCCGAATACACCACCTCGCTAAGCCTGGCGTGATGCAAGAAGAACTACCAGTTAGTACAGGCAACCTTGACAACTTGCAACATTCACACGAGACTGGCTTGATACATTCTACGTCCGTTTGGCTAAACAATCTTCGGAACTTGTGACGTCACCCAAACTTAGCGAAACACGGTTAGGAAATGTCTGTATGTTTCTTCAAAAGAAATTAGGTCGAATAAAATGAGAGAAGATGTTTTATTTGTCTGTCTATAAAAGATTTTTGTTTTGAATACAAAATAATACCCAAGCAAAGAAAACTAAAACTTTTGAGGGCCTTGCCATAGTCTCATCGTTTAAAAGATGTTGTACATACTGTAGATGAATTTATAGTGCTGCACTTTCTCATCAAGATTGATCAGATGAACACTAACAAGAAGTGCATTGTACCGATGTACTGTAAACGAAAAAAGCGATACTCTTTATGGTTTAGTAAACATTTTGTTAAATCGCGTGGCTGGTTGCCAAGGCGCTCATTGAGCTTTCAAAAGGAATTTTTATTATTAAATCGATGTTTATAAGTACATCGTTAGGTACATTAAACTGTTCTTGTCTTAAATGTTTTATCTCTTCTTGGCTCAACAGTAATATGTTCAGGAGTTCTTTCAAAGATTCTACAACGTTTGCGTTTTGAATTGATTTTCCATCTACATTTCTGAATGTTGTGCAATAAACGTGTAAACACACAAGTTTATAGATCATTTAGTTCAGCTAACCATAATATTTATGATTTGCGGACGTGGAACATACTAGTTCCAATGAACCTGCCTCACTGTGGGTTCATGAATAGCATAGACAACTACAACATGTAGGTCGTCTATACCAAAATGTAAAGTAAACCAAAATTATTTGCTGTATCAATTTTGTTGTTATATAGGTTAGTACTTATTCAATGAACTCTTAAATTTTGTGCAAGTGGGTGTAATAGCCCAAGAAGACGGAACCCTAACAGCGGAACCGTAGGCGATAAGCGGGTGACCGCGGCAGAGGTCGCAGCACTTCCGGCCGTCAAGTACATTGCTTTTGGCCAGTAGGTACACGTGTACCTGGCCCTTAATTTGCACCAGCCTTGAATAGTAGGAAATACTGTCCTTAAGTACCTTATGATTTCCACGAGCTCTGCTCATTAAGGCCCCTTCAAACAGGCGCGACACGACACGCGACACAAAGGCACCGCAAGTCGCGTAACGAGCGATACCTTTGTGTCGCGCGCGATTATATCGCGTGTCGCGCCTGTTTGTAGGAGCTTTTATGCGTGCTTAGTTTTGTAATCTGAAGCGTGTTGCATTTCAAAAAGTTTTGGTTTTATTGCAAGATCTTAGTCGTACAACGTCCTAAAGTAAGGGTTGTTTGAAAAAGATCGCTATTCGCAATAAGACGGCCCATTGAAATTAAAACTTGTCTTGTAAGTTCCAAAGTTTCGGATTGTAATTTAACATGGAGTACAACAGAGATGGAGTCATCCCTTGTATGAGTGCACAAAAAACACCAGAAATCAGAGTAGACGAGAGAAATCGTGAGGCGAATCACATCAGCCCCTAAACAAGAAACTATATGAGGACCACGACCGCTCTGACAAGAGTTCTACGATTGAGAAGAAGACAGCAGAGAAGTATAGGTACTAATACTAACCACTGTGCCTAAGCACTTTTCTTTTTATATTGGCAAAATTAACTAGAAATCGTACTTCAATTCTACTAAATTAAAAGTAAAAACAATAGAACACAACACACTACAGAAATACTTCTCAAATTGTAACATTGTACCCGCGTCCCGAGGACACAACTGAGAACGTACCTCCGTACTATATAATGAGCAACAATTTAAAATGCAATTAAACAAAGCCCGAACAGACGAGCGGGCGGTCAAGTGACCGACCCTGGGCGGGGACGCACGCGCGCTTCCGTGTGATCTTGCTTTAGGCTACGTTCAAGATCAACCAATTCTATTATCCCTTTATCTATACGCATACATGAATATTGCTGAACGTAATCAAACTACTCGGTATTCAAATTTTATGAATGATTAGTTTAATTTTCTTGAATTTGTTTATATTGGGTGTTTGGGTAGAATTCAGCAGTTTAATAAACTTCTAAATAAACGCTTAGTTTAAAAAAAATAAGATACCTATTAATGCCTGTTAAAGGTAACAACTGTTTGAATATAGCATAATTTTAAATGCATTCGATTTTCTTACTATATTTAAGAATACCTACTAATAAACTAGCTATTAAAAAAAATATTCTAAATTTTGAAATCACCTCTAAAAATCAATTAATATCTAAGTTTTTTTTTCTAGTAATATAAAAAAAAACTTCCGTTTCCCCAACAACGTGAGCTTAAATAATAAAATCTTAATAACAAGAATTGACTTAGATAAATCCGCATTATTACAAAAACAATAAAGATTATGTTGCCAATCTCGGTTTATTTCGTCGACCCGAAGCAGGTTATTTAAAATCAATTTATCATCGTTTTATATCATCATATATTTGTATAAAGGTAATAAAGTCAGAAGTATATGTTTCCTATATGTCCGCGGAAGTCCAAGCTCGCGGCCTCGCAAAAAGCTCGCAATCGACTCGTCGCCTGCGCCGAATCCCCGGATAATTTTATTGACTCATTAACACGTCACTATCAAGGTCTTTGACTCATTCCAGTTTATTTGAGAGTAGAGTTCGTTTATTGTTGACAAAATAGTTTCAAAGAACATTGCACTCGGGTGTAGGTAATTCTAAATTAATTCGCTAGATTCGGTTCGATAAACAGTGCGTGGTGACTGGTGACTAACTTTATTTGTCTCTTTGACGTAATGACTATTTGAATTTCAGAGAATGATCAAGTGTACTTTATAAATCTCCACAGATGTATGTTTTACACATACCTACTCAGAAAGTTCCGAACTTTGAAAATATGCATAGGTGTGACCTTAAAGTTCGATCGCTGTAGGTCTGCACAAGCGCTTACGTCATTTCAAAACATGCATTCAACGTTTATGCATTTGATTAGATGTGTATTTGAAAAAAGAACTCTGGATTTCAGTTGCAATGTCACGATGCATTGTTACAATCTCTATCATCAAACTGTGAAGTGACGTTTGAATGAGTCAATCCCTTATCAAGCGCCCGCGCCGGTGTGCGCTATAAATATTTTTACGAGTGTTTTTTCTCGTACTCAACGTCAATGTTACAGCACTAGTATACAAATACGCACCACAGGCAGTCACGCAATCATATTGTTGTGAAAAACGTAATAAAGTTTAATAAGCGTGATTTCGTTGGCACAAATAATATTACTAGACTTGTATGTTTCTACACAGGTAAAGTTTCCGGGTATAAACATGAAGCTGGTGATTATATATTTAAATCGTGATTGTCATGGTCAAATATATCCAAATATTCAAAAATGAAAACGTACACAAGTCCAGTCTATATCATATGACGTAATCAGACCATTACAACCCACACCATTGTATTCACGAACAAAATGTATCAACAACGCTGAGATACACGAAGTCATGTATTTTAAAACCGAGGTTAAAGAACCTATTTTGATAAAATTACTGTCGAATTTCACTAGCCATGTGACACACACGATGAGTACTGTCCATTGACCTATCACGTACTTATATCTACGTTAGTACATAGTATTTATCTATGTATAATATACGTGTACAATATACGATGCACAATATACGATACGTAATGATTTCGCGAATTCCTATATCAATTGACATCAATTGTCTACGATACATTAATCGGTCATGATTTTCGTGACGGCAATTTCGTCACAATGAATAAATTAGTATGTTTAAATGTGTTATGCATGTCATTATGTACAAATACCTTTAAGAAATAACTGCTCATTTTACAAATTGTCGAGCTAATATCTCTGCTATTTATCAATTGCCCTGCTTAGGTATTCATCCTAACAGAACCCGATAGTGATAATAATTTATTACGATTGATAAGAAGAAGACTTGTATTACAATAAATATTATTATTCAATTATTTAATAAATAATAATACGTAGTAGTGGCACATCACTATAGGATCGTAAGCAATGCATCGAACATCAAAGAAGAAACACGTTACGCAAACAATGACGTGAGAAAGAAGGACGCCAGTTAATATTTACTTGTTGAAATGCCTTACACTTTCATGTATGACGACACAGCGTGCGTGGGCACACGATATCTACTACAAATTTCATTACCTGCGTTATCAAAGCTATAAAATGTACTCTACGTAAGATGAATGGACTCGAAATAAAACCAAGGGTCACGCGCACTTCGCCCGTAGTCAGCACCAGCCATGAACCGGGTTGACATTGAAAAATGATAAAATTTTGGATCGCGAAAAATAAATAAGGTTCACAAATGATGCACGAACGATACCCGATCATATCTGGACCGTACTACGTGCCTAGGCCAGATAATTATGTCACCAGATTGCCGTAAGTTACCTTAGCTTTACTAATAACTTGTTTTTTTTTCAGTGCCGTGTAATACATTGATTAAATAAATCAATATAAAACAAACGTATTATTTCAAAACAAACTACATAAATCGGTTATTTACCTGATTAAATAATATAAAATAAATAAACATACCAATATAATGAAGTTGACTCCTTAATTAACGTTCACTAATCCACTAAATCCCATTACCGTTAATTTTTGTTTGTAAAACAAAAGTTGGCAGACAGCTCGCGTTTAAAATTAGAAGACGTTTTTTTTTTAAAGATGCATAATTTGAACACTGATTTTTTTACGTGTCTGTCTTTTATGAAACTAAAGAGGTTTTGGTATAGTACAGTTTGTAATGTTTGTTTTTGTTTTGTTCACAGGAATAATGACACTCAGCCGCGGCCCGTGTGACCTCGACAACATGAGTCTGTTCCAAGACCTCAAACTCAAGAGGCGGAAAGTTGACTCCCGATGTAGTAGTGATGGTAAGCATGCAAATTAATCATTCTTTTTATCCTTCCGATTGACTGTAAGAAGCTGTAATGAGAAATGGTTATCCTTAACTTTTTAATTTTATTAATTTGCCAAAAGGCATTAATGTCGTCAATAAAGTCTTGATTCGAATTATTGGCGTTCAGCGTTTCAGCTTTTTATTGTCAATGTTTTTTTTGTAGGACATTATTTCTCGTCGTCGAACGTTTAAAAAAAGAACACCATAGTCTGATTCCAAATCATTTTCCGCGTCATTAGAACACAAAGGGCTGTCAGACAGGCCGGTAGCAGACGTTACGGATTGTTATTGTAAATAAATAGATAAAGTGCGAAACGTAAGGTCGCAGTACGACGGTACTTGTTATTCGAGTCGAGATGTCTTCCATAGTTGTGACGCGGATCACGGACCGCTATCACTTTCTGTCGATGTGAAGTCTTTTGTTAAAAGTAATTTCATTTTCATTTAAACGTGACCCTGACTGTTCTGCTAATGGTGGGTGCGCGGTATGTTTTTCGTAGAATTTTCGTTATTTTTTTATAATTTTAACTTATTATGGATTTTGCACTTGAATAATTTCGTAAACATTTTCTTTTAGTTAGTGAAAAACCTAAAGTACATAGATTATTGAGGTAAATCTTCATGAAGGTCTACAATTTCTAACCATTGACTGGTACAGCACATACCATAGCTGTTTTAGGTAGACCAAACCCCTACAATATCAACAAACATGTTCATAACATCCCAACCTAAAGAATTTCAAAAAAGCTATTAAAAATAAAATACAACAACACTACCAAACTCTTTCTCGAGAAAATACATGAATAAAATCGATACAATCCAGTCTAATCGATATTATCATAATCAAATTACATAACTTGATATTCGTAAACAAATTAGTGTTTGATAATGATCGTCACTGAAAGTTAAATAACAGATCAACACAACAAGCCGTGAGAGAGTCGCGACTGGTTCCGAGAAATGCAAACTTTCACTTATAAAATATAAAAAAATGAACTTCCAAAAACAAGATCCGGTTCAACAAGTTACAGTCGCCGTCGCGCGGATTATGAATAGCGGGTATAATCTGTGTAATCTTATTTTCCGTTAATATAACAGACGAGACTGAACGATTATTTTTTAAGAAGCGTTGTTTTATTGAAAGTTATGAATCGAGACAGCATTGTTCATGCGAATCTATTGAGCTTTGCTAAAGCTATTGTCATCATCATCTGCCTAGCCTTTTCCCAACTATATTGGGGTCGGCTTCCAGTCCAACCGGATGCAACTATATATCAGTATTTTACATGAGCTTTGCTAAACCTGTCTAACCTATTTAAACTTAAAAGAAAATACTTGATTTTTTGTACGTTTATTTGTTACTCTTTCACGCTAAAACAGCTAAACGGATTTGGCTGAAATTTGGCACATGGGTAGAACCTGACCTGGATTAGTATATAGGATACTTTTTATCCCGGAACCGCGGGATGCTACTAATGTAAAACACAATCGAAAAACAAATGGCAAATAACAATTTAATTTCACGTTACAGTGCGTGCCACGTAAGAAGAGACTTGACACACCACGTGGTTTGACATGCGCAGTACACGATTTTAGGTATCTTTAGCGGTATGAGGTCTGAGTGCGGGACGGGACCGGGCGTCATCGGGGCAGCGGAAAGAGGCGGGGGAGGCGGGGTCAAGTCTCTTCTTACGTGGCACGCACTGTACCTTCATTTAATACATCCTCGGTGGTAAGGCAACAAAAATAGTCCTGTTAATTACTGATGCTGTGGGTGCTAACTAATAGCAAACCTTGAAAAAATTGAATCCAACACACTCCGGAAAACTTCAATAAAATTGTTTCTATATTTCTTTCTTTCTTCATAAAATCACACGCTATCTTGTTCCCACAGTGAACAGTGAACTTGCAAAAATTACAATTAACATGTTAATATTTTTTGCATTTAGCCGTTCATAATGATTACGTAAAAAATGACGTAGCGGGTGAAGTCACGGTGATGAAGAAAGTTTACGTAAACCCACGAAAGGTGAAAGCAATAAATACCGGTGCTGTAATTATTGCTATTGTGGCCTCATGAATAACTCATGAGAGAAAGATGTATTCACTGCCATGTAACTTAATACCACGCCCCGGGCTAAAGCCGAACATCATTTAAAAACACAATCTTTTATTTTTTGCATATTTCTTCTGTTATACTATAGTGCTATTCAGTTGTTATTGGAAATGAATTGCTTTAAATCTAAAGTGTTCTTTATGTAGTATTTCAGACGATGAGCTTTACTGCCTAATCATACTATTACTTAGATAAACAGCAGTATACGTTGAACATTCAGAGTATTTTCCTGGTCGGAAAATCATTTTTCTTTTTAGCCAGTTTTTCAAATGATTTAAAATGGCTCTTGGAAATAATTCACTAGTTAGCATGTTTTGTTGCAGGGTTCACAAACTCACAACATGAAATACATAGGCAAAGATCAGTTACCCATTCTGCCTAATCAAAACAGTAGATTGATCCGAGCGTAAACATCGCGCGTCAAACGCGATTTAAAATTGTAATAATTCTATCCAGGAATAGAGGGATTCTATTTTGGGACGGTTATCACTGAGATATTCGCATATAAATCTGTGTAACGGTGTTGGGAGCAGCCGAGCGGGGCAGCGTGGAAAGCGCTTAACGTGGGGTGTGACGCGGCCGCAGCGTGACGCGGCCGCGCGGGGAGCGTCATCGTGACGCGCCCCTCACACGCACATTTGTGACACACCACTTTGTACGTGCTAACAAGATAACGACCAAACCAATTGCTTTTTTGGCCTGTCTTAATTGTGCATAGCTAATGAGTTTCGGCCCATTTAATTTGTTGTTAAAAAGGATTAGGGTGTGAATTACAAAAACGGTATGTCGTACCAAATTAATATCGGGCGAATTATTCGGAATACATGCACGGAATTTTGTATTTTACATTATTTAAATTCCACAATATTACGGAGGGCATCATAAATTCTCTGTTCTGAATACAATTTCTCTCGATGTAAATAATGTTTTTTTTTGCTTTAAGGAAATTTATGTTCATACCTATCAGCCAGTTGCCATGTAAAAAGGATACATGTCTTAAAAGGGTGCATTAAACTCAACGTTTCACGTTGTATAAATAAATCAATAGCATCAACTTTCCTGTAACATTATAAATACTTTTGCATATAATTAAAACAGTGCCTGTTGGCTACGGCGCATATACGACTACATACGATAATTCACTTCGATTCATAGGCTTATAGTAGGCAAAACTGCAGTATAGGTAAATAAAATTCTATAAATATACGAGGTAACTGCATGAACATTTCAGTTGTGAAAACCTATATATACATACCCACATCTCCTAATCACGGAGTCGTTGTACTGCATGGCCACCGAAGGTCTCTTGATAACGCCGAGTGTAAATAAATTACTGCCAGATTCAACTGAAATAGTAAAACTGTTTGTATCGTTACGCTATTTTCACTCGCGAGGCCAGCTGCACTTGAGGTACCAGAGAGAGGTACTTTGGTATCTTTGGTGGCTGGCGGCTGGAGGCCAATCGTATTTGATGAAGATATGATTATGCGATCACTGCGGTGCATAAACTTGGGGTTGTGTAATTTTGCCGAGAATTGATTTTTCGAAGACTATAAAGTTCTACTTTGTTATGATTGTATTTTATCTTATGTTTTGGTTTAGTTCTCTTTTGTACCATACACACATATCAGTTTCCCATTTGGTTTTTCCTTAAACAAACCGCCCGCACCCTTCGAATGTTGATACTTCGACGACCTATCCATCAAGTGTCAATAGAGATTCCATTAACCCTTAAGGATCGTCACAATACGGAAGCATCTTCAGACCGCTTAATATAGCGTTCACAGGTGTCGATGTAAGGGAATTAATATTCAAGAATTATATTTATGTTTTGTTTCTTATTTTGGGGCGGATTCATCGTTTCCGAGGAAAATCGGGAATCCGAAAGTTTCTAGGGTAGGATTATGATGAATCCGAAAAATAATTATAATCTTTAGCCTTTTATAGTAACTTCCACAAACAATTAATAACTGTCGTTTTCATATACTCATACCTACCTCGCGTATTCCAGTTATGACTTTCGCGGTAGAAATGATTGATATGTACACGTCGGGACGCTCGCGGCCTGGAGGCGCAGCACGACGCTGCGCGGTGCGACACGGTCACGTGGCGACGCGGAACCACTGTGAGGCGGGCGGGGGGCTGCTGGGGTTGGGGGTGTGACCCACTTTCCCATGTGTCGGTGACCGCGGTCGACCTTCGAGCCTGCACCGACCGAATAAACGATCGTTCATCCGCCCCGAAATAAAAGACTTGCTGGTTGCGTAACCGTCTTTATTGTTGTCTGTCTACCACAACTTTTGTACGATACAAATACCACCTCCCTTGCTTAGATTGGTCTAGCGGCAATATGCGAGCTTTGTTACAAAAAATAATGAACTCTAACGCTCACGCGTATACGAGATACAGGAAAACTAACTATTGTGCAACATTACCACTACCATAAACAAGTAATCAGAACGGGACGTTTATCTAGGCGCTAGTGTGAGTCTACCTAGAACCTCTAGAGCTATTGCATCACGCGGCTAGAAAGATCGGTCCCCACCAATGATGTGGCAAAGGACGCGGAGTGAAATAGAGATCGTCCTCGAAGCGAGAGCGGTGCACGCGTTGCACTAGTCATTGTGCGGTTGCACTTCGCACGCACGGCCGTCTGAGTGACCTAATAGCGGCTGGAGGGAGGGACCGGGAAGCGCTGCGGGGAGCGGGGCGCGGCTGCCGCTCGTGCGGTAGGTCGGGCTCACTGCGCGCGCCCGCCGCCCGACGTCGCGCCGCCGACAGTGGAAAACTTTCTTCGCGACTTTTCCTCGTGTAAACAAAACCGCGCAAATTTTTGCGCCCGCGCGTCCCTGTATCCAAGCTGAACAACCGCGCGCCTTTGCTCAAATGAAGTTAATTATCTCATCACAATACTTTTACTTTTTCTTAAAATTATCAAATATCATAATTTTAAAATTTGCATTAAGACCCTTGTGGACAATAATGTGATTACAATTAAATCGATCATACAATTCACCGGACTGTTGACCGTGTTTGCGATGTAAAGCCGGGTCACGTGAGAGGGTAAAGACTACGCCTATGGATTTAGTAATAAAAAGTCGGTAAAGTTTAGTGCTTAGAATTTATGGTAATGATTTAATTTGGACAGAGATTTCCTTCTAAGTACCTACATAGTTTAGGATTTAGGGTTCTATATTATGGAGTTGTTTTTCTTAAATCTTGTACTGTATGATTCGCAATGTTGATTCAACTCTTCAACCGACGTCTTTGACATGGGATTTGTGTTCTCGTTCTTGAGAAAGAATGGATTTGAAATAGTTTGAAATTACTTTTCTATTTTTAATCAATACCTAATACTTATTCAAATAAGAAATTTGCCCACCACATTGAATATTCATATACTTAGACTTACCGAACTTAGTGCAGGTATCTCGCTTATGAAGTTTTACTTAGGTAAGCAGTGCAAAATATTTATTTTAGAACTATTTGAAAGTTTCATACACATTGTATCAGTCTATGCATATTATAATGATATAACATAATAGGCATTATTGATGTGTAACGTAGAGCCCTTTGTGGTGTGTGTGCGGGACGCAGGCGCAACGCTTCCGGGCGCCGCATCTGCGCTCGCGCCGCTTTCACTTTCTCCTCGCGCGCGCCACCGCATCTCGTGCTCGCACCGCGACCCGCATCCACGCTTCCTACATTTTCCACATCTATTCCGGATAGTTACATAAATTACTTTCTGCACCCAAACTTCATAAGATCTATTAATTAGTTACAATCGCAAAAATCATAACTTGGCGACATCGTACCTCATTATGATTAAACGTGTTCCAAAACTTCATCCATAAATATAATAGATTAGTTTTGAATGTAGCCGGGACGGTAACGGCGGCGCTCATATCGTGACGCAACCAGCTAGCTAATCTAGTCGGCGGCGTCGGGAAGTGCAGTGTCGCGTCCCCGCGTCCCCGCGTCGCGCCCCGCCGCTCTAACTACGATCGCGCCGCGCGGTCGTTGACATTTCACCTAGTTTCTATTTGTCGCTTCTAAAAAGTCTATGGTGTTCTTTTTGTATCGCGGCGAGACGAGAGGTCGCCAGTCACTGTTGTTGACCCAAGCGCGTATGCCCACAGGCGAATCGGCCGCCGATACCAGCACGTCGTCGCCGGACCCCGGCCCGCCATCGCCGCGCATGGCCGAGGCGGGCTGCAGCACGCCGCCGCATCCGCCGCCCGTGTTCGACGGCGGCGGCTCTCCGACGCCCTCGCCAGCTTGCCACCCCACCGTCATCCGGTCGGCACCACCCTACTCCGTCATCAAGTTCGAGAGCGGGCCAGCCTCTGTCAAGGCAGAGTGCTCGCCAGCCAGCAACAAACCTGATGCGACGCCACCTCAGCTATCCTCTGTAAAGCTAGAAGGCACTCCAGAACCACCTCAACACTATAGGCCACGTGCCCTCGCTCCACCGCCGCAGGGCTCCCACACCTCGCTATCACCAGGACCGTGGCCACCAGCCGCCTGCATCAACGGTGTTAAGCCGGAGCTGATTGGCGGACACTTCCCACCGCAACCACTCGAGCCCAAACAAGGCGCGCGAGGCTCCACGCAATGGCGAGGCACTCCGGCGGTGATTATGGGTGAGTCAGGTGGAGTCCGGACAATGTTTTGGACGCTACCGGCACCTACATCTAGCGGAGAACCGGCGCCGAGTGCGTCGCACACGCCTACGCCACCCACCCCCGACCCGTCTACATGTAGCGAAGAGTCAGCCGCGCGGCTGCTGCTCAATCTAGGTGGTGAGCTGAGGCGACCGCGAGGGCCTCCTTTGAATATGGAATTACTTTGGGCAGGAGACGTTTCTCAGCTACCCGCGCACCAGCAACTGACCGCACTAAACTTGAGCGCTGCTGCCGGCAGTGTTGCGGGAGCGTCCCAGGTGGCGGGAGCCAGCGCGCTAACCCTGGCTCCCAGACCGGAGCTCCGTGCTTACGCACCTGAGGCGGAACGTGACGAAGATGAACAACCCATGATCTGTATGATTTGTGAAGACAAAGCCACAGGTCTTCATTATGGCATTATAACTTGTGAGGGTTGTAAAGGTTTCTTCAAACGAACTGTACAGAACCGACGAGTTTACACGTGCGTTGCTGATGGTGGCTGTGAAATCACAAAAGCGCAAAGGAATAGATGCCAATATTGCCGATTCAAAAAGTGTATCGAACAAGGAATGGTATTACAAGGTATGTATCGTCTTACAATTCGTTATAATTCAGAAACTAATATTAATTTCTTTTCCTAACAAAATTTGTTTTACAGCGGTAAGAGAGGATCGGATGCCAGGTGGAAGAAATAGTGGTGCCGTCTATAACTTATACAAAGTCAAATATAAAAAACATAAGAAAGCGAACAAGGCAGCGACGACGACCAGTCGAGCGTCGCCGCCAGAGAAGCCCAAAGACCCTTTACCGCCTATCCCATCACACCTGGTCAATGGCACTATTCTTAAGACTGCCCTCACCAACCCCAGCGAGGTAAGTAATATTACAAAAAGATAATTTTGTCAGCCGTATTCATTTATTAGTTATCATTCTCTAACATTTGGCCTTTTCTTCCAGGTTGTCCATTTAAGAGCACGGTTAGAAAGTGCCGTGTCGTCATCACGAGATCGTGCTGTACCCCTAGAAAGGGCACTACACATGATCCGTGCGCTGATCGACTGCGATGCCATGGAAGACATCGCCACGGTGCGGCACCTACCAGACTTGCTCCACGACACCTCAGAAATAGGGGACAAACTGTGTAAGATCGGGGACTCGATCGTACACAAAATGGTCGCTTGGACGAAAAAACTACCATTCATTATGGAAATACCAATGGAAATACATTCCAAGCTGTTGATGGAGAAATGGCACGAGATCTCAGTACTGACGACGGCGGCGTACCAGGCGATGCACGGGAAGCATGCGCACGCGCCGCCCTCGTCGGACCATGAACAAGACTTTATGCAAGAGGTGAGTGCAAATTAAATGTTACAGCGTGTTAGTGAAAATGTTACGAAAGTCTCATAAAGGTGTTTTTCCACACAATTTGACTAACGAGCCCTAGATGTGGCTCAAGCACGCTCCGGGTCACATTCGCTCCAGAGACTTCCGCCCATGCGCCTGAGTGCAGTTACGTGATCTGCATCGCTTGCGCAACCGCGGTAGAAAGTCGCCGGCTGCGCCAGACAACTAGTTGCACTCGGACGTTTGCACACTCGCCGCATAACCAGCTACGTTACACTACTCAATTAATGCAGTGCACCAGACGCTGAATGTTTCTAAAACAATATTTACTCACTATTCAATAAGACATTTGGATTCAATGTTTTGGCAGTATTCGATTAGCCGTATTTATTTATATTCGGCCTAGCAGGGAATGGAAATACAATACTCATATTGCCTGCTCGAACAATATGCAACAAACAGGACCGCGACCTGAGAATTGCATGTGTTATATAAACTGCGCACGCGGTGCTGTAACGTAATAACGGTAGTTATACAGAAAGTATTTTTCATTGTCTAGAGCATTTCCTCTTTATTTAATCATCCGTTATTACGTAAATACAGCGTATTGTGTTCGGTGCTACATCAATGCATTCGTTTTTTTGCAATTTGAAATGATTGTACATGCAAATGGGCTAGTATTTCCACTATTTCTAGTTATTAAACGATAATTGTTTTATATTTTATAATATGCTAATAAGCTTCATGACTAAGAAGAAAAGCCCTTGGCAAACGACATGCCTCATTTGCATTTACTTATCGTTAAATGAGATGTAGTATAGCATAGCAATTGTTTTATAGAAAACAACGTTTGAACGCATGTGACAAACCCGTGGAAAATATTGCATGGCTATTAGATTTAAAAAGCCTTTGTTTCTGGTTTATATCTAAGACACAAATTAGCATCTGTTTTTTATAATAAAAAAAATAATCATGACATGTGACTTGGAGCGCTGCGGTTAAAATAAAACAAAACATCAAGTTTGATTCCTTTTACTAAGCAAAAAGCTCTTCCAATTGCTAACAAGTGAACTTATGCTCCCAGGTGAACGCGAACCTCCGAACGCTGCAGAACTGTCTGACGTCGCTGATGGGCCGGCCCATCACACTGGAACAGCTGCGGCTGGACGTGGGGTTGGTGGTGGAGAAGATGACGCAGATCACCTGCGTCTTCCGCCGCATCCAGCTCCGCATGGAGGAGTACGTCTGTCTTAAGGTCTACATACTCTTGAACCAAGGTAGATACAAAACTTTTCACTTGTTTTTTTTTTAATGGTTGGTGGACATTTGGTGCAAATAACTAGTTTCACAACATCGTGTTTGTCATTAATTTAGCGCTAAACACTGCTTAGTGTTTGATACAGCTTCTTCGAGTTTTTGGAGTTATTAGCTTTGAGTATAATCGGTGCATATTTATATTACTGAAAGAAAAGTTAACAATTAAAATTACTGTAGAAATTAAGAGTGATCAGTGATGAAATATAATATCATATAACTTAAAAACACGGTAGTTGGCTATAGACGTGTGACGTGCAGGCTTGGAAGAAGATCACAAACATTTTATAAAACGTTCGACTTCCTATGATATAGGCTAACTAGATAAAACTTGATGTTTTCAAACAAATCACTAGTTAATTATAACCGCTAATACCCTATTAACTAATCTGTATTTTAAAAATTAAATTTAAAGCTTCGATAAAAACTGTAAATAATAGATTGACGTCATAATTTCACAGTTCAGAAAAATCTTTCGATTTTTAATTGTGTTAATGTGCGTCTCTGGATAACCTTTCACCGCATTGCAGGCCACGAGGCCGGATTTATTTAGGCTATGTAAATAGAATGAATGAAACGTTTCCTTGTTTACGAAATCAAATAAACTTTGTTTTTTTTTATATTTAATTAGCGGTAGTGATTTTAGTATTTAGGATATTCCAATTAAAATTTATCGGACAATAACCTTCATTAACCTTCGTCGGTCTAAGATACTGACCATTTTGAAAAATGGTCAGTATCTTAAACAGATGTGATCCCCAAAAAGATATCGAAATAAATCTCGTGTTGACACATTAATAAGATCAGCACTTTAAGACTTCCTCAGTCCAATTTAAAGGAAGTAAGCTGACATAAAACCATGTGTACACAACCCTGCGGAGATATGCTCATTACTTGAGTAAGTCAACGCACCGCATTGTAATCCAGTTACAGACTGGCCGAGGGGTGCATCGGCCCACGATGCATGTAGGTCAGTTACTGTTACGCAAGCTAGGCATCCTACGCTGTGACGTCGGCCTGACTCATTATGTTACTTGCTTTATATGTACTTACTAGCATCGTTTAAACGCAGCAGACACGTGAAGAGTCAAACAAGCTTTATAACGATGTTCCTATGTGAGATTTGTTATGTATGTATTATGTTATGTATCTTTCCGGATGAAAATAATCTTTTTAGTGTCGTTTATTTATACAATATTAATGAATAGTTCAAATTAATTGATCCATTAGATTTCTAACTAGTTGGTATTGTTGATCGAAGAACAAGATCAACGGTTTCACTTTCATTGGTCGAATCTTTACAGTTGCGATAAACCGAACAGCAATTTGTCATTTCGAAGAAAAGTAAAGAGAGCTCAAAAATGTACTTTCTATTATGATAAGAAAGCTTTATAAATCTAATGGTAGATTTTATCGAATGATTAATGGACACAATACGAAATGCGACATGACAATAAAAATCTCGACGCATAGTGAGTCTGATACGCAGTGCAAAGTGTTCGTTAATATTATTATGATTAATGTTACATGTAACCCAGATGTGAGACGAGTCGAGAGTCGCTCGCGCGCGACACCGTTTAGGGACCACTTCTCGACAATGATAACAATTTCACTCGGTGAACTTTGCTGACATACGAAAGTCTTCAGATATCTTCCCTGATAATTTGCGTTATTTGTTTCGGAAAAGTTTGTATGTAATAAAACTGGCGTTGCAACTGCATAGAATTGCAGACTGCAGTACATTACTATCCATCCATATTTTTAATTAATCGTGTATCCATATTATACACACATAATTAAATCAGGTAATAAAATAGTGGTAAGAACTCCATAACCTTGTGAAAAATATACACAGAAACTGAAAACGTAATTTCATTAGCTACACTGTAAGTTAAGTTTCAATAACCAAGTTTGAGACGCAATAGAATGTACCTGCAGCGCAAGACGTCGACTCGGTCACAGCTAACCTTCGGCGGTAATGGTTTTACATGGTTAATCATAGTAGGTTCGCTCGTCCTAGTACTAAGGCAGGGAAACTGTGACATCCTGTGTTATCGGTAGCAACTAGGTCGCACCACGCTCTAGCGCCATGTTGGAAAATTATTTTCACCGCGCATGCACATGCTATTTATCAAACTATGAAAGTACCTACTTAGTGAGTGTTTAGCCGCGCTCGGAAATACCGCGTATTATGTTGCACGATGTTGAGTAAATTAAACTTTGAAGTTTGAACGTAATAATTAGGGATGCATCCGATACCGATACCGATACCGATATATCGGCGATACTTCAGGTTTGCCGATATATGGGTATCGGCGATATTTTTATGGCCGATTCAACGATACTTTTCAAATTTCGCGCTTTAAAAATGTAATGTAAACGCGCGTGTTGTCCCGTCTATTTCGTTGCAAACGAGGCACGAACTAACTTTGCTCGGGGAAACCCCGCGCTTTATTCAGTGTTTTGTTTCGCCCGCCCGCTTTGGCCTCGCACTCGCACATCTATCCCATTTCGTTAGGTTGAATGTTGTTGCGCGTAGTATTTTTCCATGCAAATAAGATTAAGAATTACATATCGTAATTGTTTGTGTATTGTATGTCATTTATAACTAGTCGTTTGAGTCAAATAAAATAAATAGTAGTCATATCAATTTCAAAACACAAAAGTGCTAGGTATATGGAATCACTTTGAAATTTCGACAATTGATAATTCCATAACAATCATATAAATGTTAATTTTTATTACTAAAACTATTGATTAATTGTGTTTTATTTAATCTACCTTCCTTTTTGAATTCAGTAAGCGTATCGGTATCGGTATCGGTATCGCCGATATTTTGATAAGAGTATCGGTATCGGTATCGTATCGGCAAAAAGGCGTATCGCGGCATCCCTAGTAATAATGCTATAAGTACTATGTTTACAAATTGCAACGGTTTTCAAAGTAAAACAGATTACATACCCTCATCACAACAACAGAATAATTAATCATTTGACTCCATAAAGGCAATATCGCTTGAACATGACACCCAAGAAATTTCATTTGTTTGGAGTCCGTTATGAGCCTATTAAATTCTCCTCAATTGATGCTGACATCATCAAAATTTACGAAAGTAGTCCACTCTCCTCAAGATCCTCTTAAAACGGAGCTAGGTACGGGTAGGCAAAGATGACTAATTTGCTTCTGTATATGAATTGATTAAAGTGAAGGACTTTTCCTCATGTTACATGAATCCGTAAATCTAACATAATAAAGTCATGGTTGTATGTCGTTATCAAATCTTAGATCTGACAAACAGTGCATGTGTACGTACACAAGGAATACGGTACTTATGTGCGGTTGTCAATGAAGCGAACTATCAACAGAATTGGCTTCAAATTGATATTGTTGATAACCTACTTATGAACTGATTGAATCTCCTTTACACTGTTTTATAGTTATCACTGCTTTGAGTTGAGTAAAAGCTTCAATGTAGAGCATGAAAGCTCTTGGTTCTGAGCGTTGACTATTAGATCATATAGGTAATACTCGTAGGTAAAATATAATTGCTTCCTAAAACTACTTTGTGCCAAAAAATTACTAAAGTCAATATGAAGAAACTGCCGCGATTTTTCCGAAAATAGAAATAGTTTTCGAAAGGAGGAAAAGTGTCCCTATAAAAACAGGAGGTACTTGTGTTTGTCACGGCATTTTTATTTTCACTGCATACACACGTATACAAGTGTGAGTCCTGGTACTATAGCTGTACTGCTGTACTAATGCGCACTACGGTGAAATGGAAAGCGCTTGCGCAACTGCGCCCGCGCCGACTGTAATACTGTGTGTGTTTGTTAGATACTTGTAACAAAATGTTTGTTGCGTGTGAGCCGAGTTGAGTAATGCATTAGAATTTTAGGAACGTATCGCCATATTTGTCATTGTGAATGTGTAGCAAATTCGCCGTTTTTCGCTTTTATTAGAGATAAATGGCAAAGTAAAACATTCACCAAAAGTACCAAAATTTAAACCCAGTAAAAAAAACTCGTTATACTCTAATTATTACTGTGTAGTGTGTAATTAAATCAAACAGCATTAGGTTGTTAACCCGTATAGAATTAAAACTGTCGCATTGCATTCAAAGCGTATTGCGTATAATAATGTAGAGTTAGTTAGTTACGTCAGCTAAAACGGGACAGCATTTCACTCTCGGAGCGGAAAGCGCGACGCGGAAGGCGAACTTTCTCTTTTGCAGCGCACTGCGCGCATTGAAAAAAGCGCAAGCGCAGATTATAGAATGAACGAGTAGCGCTACGTCTCGCGCGCATTCATTTACGTAACCAGTACTACATGCGCGCGCTGCTCAAATGCACACTGATACCAGTATACCACACGATAAAAACCATGCTTTGAATTTATTTGTAGCTCCGTAAAAGCAGAACTTTGCCACAATAAAACATACTTCATCAAAATAGTTCTCATCAGTAATTATATTCTACAATTTATTCTATATTGTTCAGCAAAAATAAACAAACATCAATTAAATGTAGTCGCAATAACAGCACACACGAAACAGTCGCGCGTACAATACCGTGGAAAAATGTGCGCGCGTGAGTGAGACGGCAATAGCGGTGAGGACGCGAGCGAGCTCGAGCGGAGGTCAACGGCTAGCCGCGGTCGTTGCCCTGCTATCGGAGTGACCTACTGAGCGCGTGACGTCACCGCCGCACCGCGCGCGCCATGGCATTGGTTCACCGCCACCGCTCAGCGCCATCTATAAGCGAGTAGGCACACTACACTTGATCGTCATTGCATGATTGTAGGAAATATAAAATTAATCAATACAACCCAATGTCATTCGCTACTACTAGTACTACGGCAGCTACAGCTACGACCGGTGAATAATTTCGAGTTGGACGTTGAAGCTCCTTTGCGTATTAATTTGCTAATGCAGATTTTAAGTTTTGTTTTCATTTGTTTCAGAAGTTGAGTTGGAGGGTATTCAGGATCGGTACGTGCAGGTGTTGCGCAGTTATCTGGAGCACGCTGCTCCGCATCATCCTGGGAGGCTACAGGAACTCTTTGCCAGGATACCTGAGGTAATTTATAACAATTCTTATTGCTTTCTCTAAAGTCAAGCAAGCACGGCCTATGCTTTCTCATAATTTTCAGCACAGATGAATAAATCGCTTTTTCGGTAGAGAGAGTCGTTATAGATCACTCAGCATGCTATATCTTTGTCAGTCAATAACGTTGCATAAATACACAATTTATACAGCCGGCTTCGTTACCAAGGGATAAGATAGCAGATTTATCGACTATCCCGCAAAGTAAAATTTACAAGGCACATTCACAATAGAAAGTGGAAGGAAAGCTTTTGATTTCACGATACTAAGTTGTCGTTTTCACTTACAGATCCAAGCGGCAGCGAACCTGTTGCTCGAGAGCAAAATGTTCTACGTACCATTCGTGCTGAACTCGGCGGAGATCAGATAGTACATGGCGCAGCAGGGCGTCTAGTTCTCGATGTACGAGCGGCTGACTCCCCGCCCGCGCCCGCCCCCCCGCCGCACCCCCGTCTTATGATCGCACTCGCCACCATGTGTTCACCAGCCACAGCACCGCGCCGCCGCGCGACCGCGCGCCGCGTGCGACCCGCGCAACTCGCGCGACCCGCACCCTGCGACCCGCGCCTGCACAAGAGTTCGTACAAATGTTCCTACTCGAGCACCGACAATAAGTGCGCCCGCCCAGTGCGACAAACAGTGACAGTCAACACAAGTGCGGTACATTTATACCTTTGTTGAGTCGATGAGTGTATTGGTTTATTGTTTAGTAGAGGAATTAAAACGTCCCAATTGACAGACTGATTTATTATTAAAATAGCTATTACGTAAGGTACCAGGGACTTGAATGCGTGTTTTATACGTGGTAGTGTATACTACATAGTGTTAAATAGAATAAAATATATATTATGTTACTATTTAAATTTGTCAGTCGGAGAATCGCATAATATATTATTTCTGTAAATATAGAGGTAAACTTTACATTATAATTAAGACGTTGTTTTAGACAGAATTGTTTCTTGTGAAATACTGCTGTTTTAGTTTGCATTTTATATCGTCTAGGATTAACCAGTTGACTAATTACTGGGTGTGTAATATTGAGAATTTCAATTTAATTTTATATGACTTGTTCGTACATAATGTAAGTAGCACTAAGTACCTACCTACTCTCAGTGTTTACCAAGACTGCTTGTATACAACTGTACTGTTTATACACTAACCTAGCGGCGCGGTGGCTCGCGCGGTTTTTATAGTCACAACTTATGCATTTTTATTGCCAATATTTCGCATAACACTTACTTGTGCATATTTCGTTCTGAATATTTCACTTCTTTATTCTGGTCTAACTAGCTGTAAGAGTCGGTGCGCGGGGTGTCGTCAACGCTATGACGTCACCGCGCTCGCGCCGACTACTCGATGCATTTCTAAACTGACGACGTTATCTTTATGTGCGTAGGTGCTTCAGACTTATTGATCTTATACTTTGCTTCCTTTGATGTGTTCAAATGTAATTGTGCTCAATGTACCGTGATTTTGTTCGGATATTCAAATTTATAGTAATCCTTTGTGTCATTTCATATCGTACCATTGAAATCCTTTCGCGCATCGTTCCTCTAGAATTGTAGATACATGATACATTTTGTACATATTACCTAAAATATTTTGTACATATTGCGTTAAATCTCGATTACATAAACTATTTGATTGATTTGCAACTATTAATAAATAAGTGATTTAATTGTGAAGTTCTAATTTTATTACAAAACAGGTAGATGTATGAATCACTCATCATCGTATCGAGACAGTGAAAGACACTTCAGAAACTATGAATTTATTCCATCACTTGTCACATCACAGCATTAGCCCTCTAGCATTCCTCTTTATGTATAAAGTCATCCGTAGAGCTCCATCTCATCTGTTCACGCAACTAACTGCCCTGAACTCTGTACATTTAGTGTGACCCGTAACATTACTAACACCGACCTTCATCTACACATAAAATAGGCGTATCTAACAATAATAAAAAAAACGTATCATTACATGATCACAAAAAAATCATTTATATTAAACTTACGAAAAGACTTTCAAACCTACTACTGTCAGTAATCACTGCCTTTCGTTTTCTTACAATTTATTCGCCGTTATCGTTAAATAACTCTTTGTATTAATCGTTAATGTTAAAATTTGTAATAAACGTTCCATCAACGGTGAACAGTTACCACTAGCTATAGGGGGCAATGGAAGCCTTGTTTAAAATTAAGTAATTACAACCAAAAAGTTCGTTCTAAGGACTTAGGTTCTAGTTAATTAGATTTTTTTATGCCTTAGCTTTCTCACGGTCGACGTCGGCGTATACAGAGCAAAAAAAAGTAGCCAGATCCTATCTCACTTATATTTATATAAACAGACTTCACAATCCGTCAGTACCGAGCAAATAAATCAAAAGAATCGAAGGTCTCGTTCACTTAGGTTGTGGACATGACATGTTAAGTTTGCAGCGGAAGGTACTTGCACATACTACACCGCGTTAAGTAGCTGAACAGTCGACATAACAAACTACTTGTAATATTAGATAATCCTGTTACCTGAATGAGCGATACACGTCCGTTCCTCATCGTGTTACCATTAGTTAAGTATTAGCGGTTATTAAATGTGTTTTGTACATTATAATTAGTTTGAATACAACCAGTTACGATACTGCCATCAAATGCCTAAATAGTTTTCAATTAATTTTGTTATAATTTACGTACGGTTAATTAAGTTAATGACGTTGGTGAAATTATTAGTTAATTGTGATAGTAAACAGTGATATGATATCGGAGTAGGCGGCACATGCCGCCCGCGCGGCCGAAGCTCGCGCGTGCGCTCGGGGTCGCGCGGCGCGGCGTCGTGTGTCAGCACCGCCGCCGCCGCCCGGTGTGCGCGCCTTTACTAATATTCGGTCTCACTACGTGAACCCTTCAGGACGTTTGGGTAACTATATTTATTTATTCATTTTTTTTATCTAACTTAATTATAATTAATTAGTTCTTAACGACACCATCAGAACGACGGTGTTAAATCTAAAGTCTGAGGTAAAGATGCCTTTATAGATTTTTAAACATGTAATGAACGAAGGAAATCGTAAATATAACTATAATCGCGAATCATGCATCGTTCTACTAAGTATGTAAATGATAATGTATGTAAGTAATATTGACACTTATTTTGTTAGTATCATAGCATATTGTTAAGGCGAAACTAACGGCAGTGTATCAAATGGGAATTAGATTTGTAAGAATGTTATTGGCGTTGTACAAAGGATAGTATTGTTAGTAATTAAACAATGAAATTGGCGCATTACTGGCGAGTACCTAATTAGAATAGTACACGACAGCCCGCTGAGGCTATACATTCATGTAATATGTAAATACAAATTATGCTTCGACGTGTAAGATGGCCGCTCGCTTTCGTTGCACTTCTAAATTATTTGCTACTACTGTGGAATAGGGCTTATTCGCCTCTTCGTCTAATTTAACGGAACTCGTAGTATAACTTTTGAATATCAAAATTGACTGACCGATTCATAGAAAACATTATTAATGATTTGCTTCTGCTTACTATTTTAATTTTTAACGAGTTTGCATAACGTTAGTACCGCCTGCCTCGGAGATAGACTTCACACCCGAGGCTCATACGGTTACAACCGGCTTCAGACGGCTTGTGTGTTCGATACCACCGTGTGTTTATATACTACCATGCGCTGCTCAGAGTCCCTGTAGTCACTCTGAGGTGCATGCACTAGTATTAACAAACTACTTAAGTACGATCGTCAATTAGCACTTTAACATTACTAACGGTACACTGTACGATATTTGAAATCAAGAATATCATCATCATCATCACAATACACACAGGCGGTTCCGAAGCCGGTTCGTAGATAATACTGCGAAAATATTTTGACTGATATAGTTATGTAATAAACATAATAATGTTAATATATTTATAAGGGTGTAACAAAAACTTAATGCATTTCACATTTCTTTACAGTCCATATGAGAATAATTAATTACGTGTAAGATTATTACATGTAACATATTGTGACGAAATATTTTCACATCCGTAGTGTAAGGTTTGTTGTGTATAAAAATAGCGTTTCAAGTATTTCGGGTAAAAGAAGGGTTAAAATTTGTGTACATTAGACATTGTATTAAAATATGTAGTTATGCAATCGAGTGTAACGCCGTAAGAGAATATATATTTGGAAACGTTGACGAGTGTTTGTTGTATGTAATTACATGTCACAGATGGATATTTGAACTCTAAGTACATATAGATATATATTCTACGAGTTATACTTCATGTTTTAATCAAATAATAACAGTAATCAATTTTGTTACAGTTTACATGAACAAACACGTTTCGCTTGTCTTACTAATTTCAATGTTTAGAAACATTTTGTGTCCACTTTTACATTTTTTCAAAATAGGATATGGTCGAGGTCACAGATTGTATTAGTTGCCACGCTGTGCCACTGCAAGTGCCTCACTGCTAGACACAGTAGACACTTCGTTGGATAGCGGCAAAATTTTATTTATAAGAGTTCAATGTGATTGAGTGTGCTGTTTTTCACGTATTTAGTTGGGCTCGCTCAATACCAAGACTTATCGCTTTCAGACCTAGCATACATTAAGTATTATCGATACATTAGGGTTCTATGTTTACACGTAGCAAATCACATTAGTTGCTGATTGCTGTACTGTTCTCGACGGAATAAGGCTGTTGTTATAATTCGACCAAGTTAAGATATACTGTGACTGCTAGCAGTACTCAGGAGTTTGTCTTTCGTGTACGTCTCGTTGAGTGATGCGCCGCGCTGGCGTAGTCAACCGAATGTGTACTGGTTTGCCAAGAGAAGTTACCTACAGTTGTGTTTAGTTAGCGATGCATAACGTGTTTGTACTTTAATTTGTTTTTTAGTTGTACTCTTGGAAATCAATGGTTAATAATTTAAGAAAATAAATTGTATGTGAAATATATTGATTAATTTTATTTGGCCCGTAACCTGCCCTACAACTTACCTGCAACTTTAATCGCCCCAAATCGTGACGATAGATTATAATATAATATCTTTAGTTTAAAGGGATAATTAATTACAGACTTTATTCATACTTAAAACTTCGTCTCACCGCAATCATCCTATAGTGTAAGTGTTAGAACAAGAAATTTTCATTAACATTTGTAAATTGACGTCCACTACAAATGAATATATCTACGTATTCTTTTAGCCGCCCTTCTAACGCAGTTTAGTTCCGTTTAACTTTAGACGAACTAAGTTATAATCATTTTGCTCTGGAATTAAACCTATAGTAAATTACTAATGAATCCTTTAAAAGGAATCTAGGTCTCCGGCCTATACCACCTAAGTGTAGACCCTCGACTCTCTACATCGTGCAACTGCTTATCTTTAGCTTATCAGCCAACACAAACAAATCGTAACCATTAATTGAAGAAAACAGGTTACTATGATAACTTACAGCCTACCAACCTTATATTGCAGCTTTGAGAGGCTCATTTATCTTGTAAGGAGTGCAAATATATCTAGAACTAGCAAGTTTGACATAATTCGTGAGTAAAATTGAAATAAAGTGGTAAAAATTAAGTTATTCCTTTTTTACTGTAGTCTGCGTAGCACGTGCTACGAAGCCTACGAGCTTACTATGTCACCGCTACGCCAGGCTCTACGATTTTTTTATACGAGAATTACCTTTAAAATTAAGCTTACCTACAACATTCTAAAAATACAATTGTCAAACGATTTAACTTTGACTGATCCATCTTCAGTTATTAATAATATTAAAGTAGCGCAGCCACTAGCGTAGCTGAAAAGATTCTCAGGAGCTCGGAAAGAGGAAATCGAGACCATTTTTTTTTTGTAAAGGCAATTAATATTAACAACATTAATCTTGTTAAAACAAGGATTCGTTTTTGGTGGCTTTCGACATTGTCAGTCAACTCAACGTATATCTTTGTACCCATATCTTCTACACACCGCAGATTATTACTACAGAAGTTTGAGGTAAAGCCTCTACCAAAAAAGGTAGGTATTAACCAAGTATTTTTTCTGAAAACTGGATAAACCGAGTTACATTTTTTACATCTTGTCGTCAGGATAGCGAATTTCGAAAAGCTACTGAAAACCGCAAAAATATCGCCCTCTAGCGTGGAGTAGTGACACTATTAACCAAGCAATTACTCATTGGCATACAGATGGCAGCATAGGCAAAATAAAATTGTTTTTTTTTTGCTCACTGTAATGGTTAAAAAAATGTTATAGAAAATAATAGCTATTTATTTGCTAATAATTTATTATCATGAATTCGATTAAGTGATTTTCATAAAACTAAACAAATTTTGTCTATGAATATTTCTCAAATGTCAACTCTATGAAGTCTATGATTCAGGTCCATGTCTTTCTGTCAAAATTGGCTGCCGCTTGCCACATGTCAGGCAATAATTATTAGTGGTTTTACCAGATTTTATTAATATTGTACTGTAAAACAATCACACAAAATGGTATGTAGACCTTTATAACCAAAGATTGTTAATAGAACCTACTAAACGAACAAGATAGCGATGTTTTTTAACTAAGTGTAAAAGAAACAAGATAGCATGGTGTCATGAATAATTCCGTTTCAGAAACCCCTTATGCTCCAAGGGCACGAGCGTGCCATCACACAGATCAAGTATAACCGTGAAGGTGACTTGCTGTTCTCCGTTGCTAAAGATTCGAAGCCGAACGTGTGGTGGTCTTTGAACGGTGAACGCCTCGGTACTTTCAATGGGCACGGTGGTGTCGTGTGGTGCGTGGATGTGGACTGGCAGACCATAAACCTCATCACCGGTGGAGGTGACAGTTCATGCAGGTTTGTTTATATGTATATATATCATACTTTTTTGAAAATAAGTTTGGTTATACCGTTTACAACAAAGATACACTAATGATGATGCATTTTGTTTGGTTACCAATTTCCTTATTGTAAAGCGTAGATCCAGTAATAGGAAAATGTTTTATTGACTCAGACACAGTAATATAGTAGATAATAAAAAAATTGGAATTAATAAGTATTATTTTATTGTATGATTTTATCTGTAAGTAAATAACTAAATTAAATTGCACCACAAATGTTTTTTATTGCAACAGGTCATTTTTGAATACCATTGACCCTAAAGTTTTTTAGAAATATTGCATTACTGCCTTATTGGTCTGGTGGTCGCAAGCGAATGCTATCTTCTAAACTTCACAATGAGTTTTGATCATTTAGACTTATTTAGAGCATTTATTCTTTACGGTGGCCCTATAGTGAAGTGGTGGCTCAGTGGTACGGCCACAACTTCCAAGTTGTAGGTTCAAACCCAAACAGTTGCTTTACTTTGTGTTTGTGAAATCATATTTTTATCACTTCTGCTCTCAAAACGGTCAAGGAAAACATCGTGAGGACTCAGTATGTCCTGGAAGCAAACATTCTAAGTTATGTGGCATCTACCTATCTGCACTGGGGTCGCGTGGTGGATTACGGGCTATAGCCCTCTTCTTCTAACTGAGAGGAGGCCTGTGTCCCAGCAGTGGGCACATTATAGGCTGATTATATTCTGTAAGGTGTATTTAACTTAGATAAAACAGAAATCTCAATATTTAGACATGTTACCATTGCACCTGTGCGAAGCATGGGCTGGTCGCTAGTTTTACTTTATACTACATAATAATTATGTTTTCCAGATTATGGGATTTGGAGACTGGCAAGAACATAGCTACAATTAAGACAAACTCATCAGTGAGGACATGTAACTTCAGCTACAGTGCCTACCAGGCTGCATACACCACTGACAAGGCTATGGGTCACCCTTGCGAGGTAAATACTCTCATTCAATTCTTAAAGTAGTGGCTGTATAAACAGGTTAAGCAATTCTCAAATACAGTCCTTTCACAGTTATTTTACCTCTGACTTTGCATTATTTCTGTCAAAATCACAGTGATCTTTATCAACATTGTAATAAGATTGCCATTGGATTGCTTCCACAGACAAGTCTGTCAAAATCCCTGTGATCTTTATTCTGATTACAATAAGGTTACTGTTGGGTGGCTGCTCTCAGAGGTAAAATAACTATGACAGGACACAGTCCTTTTATGCATGCCACCATTTGAACTGTCAATTACTTTCATAATGTTGGCAGTATCAGTACCTACATGGTTTAAAGAATGTGTCATGCACTGTGCACATCAAAATGGTTCTAATTAATTAACCTTTTCCTTTCAGTCCGCAGTCTGCTCAGATTTTAGCTGTAAAAGTATATTTGTTTGTTTAGTCCATAATGAATAAAAATTTGGAAAATCCAAAAGTGCATGACTCATAATGCTCATATTATAAAACCATAGATTAGATATATTATATAAGGTAGTTTTTTATTAATAGAGCAGTGGTGGCCAAGTGGTAACGGCCCCGACTTACGAGTTGTAGGTCGTAGGTTCGAACCCAGACAGGCGCTTTACTTTGTGTAAATTATTTCATCACCACTGCTCACAAAACGGTGAAGCAAAACATCGTGAGGAAACCGGCATGTCCTAGAACCAAAAATTCGAAGACATGTGACATCTACCAATCCGCACTGGGCCCGCATGGTGGATTACGGCCCACTCCCTCTCACTGAGAGGAGGCCTGTGTCCCAGCAGTGGGAACATTATAGGCTGATGATGAATAAAAATTTGGAAATTCAAAAAGTGCATAACTCATAATGCTCATATTATATAAAACCATAGATTAGATATATTATATTAGGTAGTTTTTTATTAATTATAATTAATCTACTTTGAATAAAAGAGGGTTCCTCCTATGGGTTAAACGAATCTATTAAAACTAAACTTCACTCAATTAATTGATTTTTTCGCAATCTACAATATTTTCAGGTTTCACACTTGATTGACGGAAAGGTTTTTAGAAATATTTTGATGTTTTTTTTTTCGTTTCTACTGAATTAAATAAATTTTTGAAAAGTACAGAATTAATCTCCATTAAACTACAATGGTATATAAATTAAGTAGTGTCTGTGTACTAGCAGGAGTATAACAATAGAAACATTTAAAGACAGGAGGCAAAAAATTTTGATCATAAAGCACTCTAATGCTTCGCATTATGAGGTGTGCAATATCATATCACTACTTTTTGTGACACAGTGATAACACAATCTCTACTGTTTATGAGTCTCATTAATCTCTTCTCTTTAAACAAGAAAAGTAAATGTTGGTAAAAGATTTCTTAATTTAATTACAGGTATTCATAGTTGACACAAGAACAGTCGATGACTCTATCTCAAGCCAGGCTCCGATCCTGAAGTGGGAGATCACAGACACAAAGGTCACCTCCATGGTGTGGGGTATCCTAGACGAGACCCTCATCACTGGTCACGAGGGTGGTGACCTGATCCAGTGGGACCTCAGGGTAAGCATTACATATAAGCTTTTTACATTTATGGAAACAGCAATGAATGAATGTTGAAATAACTCGATAACTAATTGATCCATGATTATGATGATATTGTAAAAGCTCAGTAGAATGTTATCTAACTACATAGGCAATTATGTACCTCTTCCTCATTTAAAATTCATATTTCCCATTTTATTTTCCAGACTGGCAAAAAAATCCAGTCAATAAAGGAGCACACACACCAGATCCACGACATGCAGCTGTCACGCGACGGTACCATGTTCATCACCGCCTCCAAGGACCAGACCGCCAAGCTGTTCGACACAAGCTCCCTAGAACTCCTCAAGGAATACAAAACTGAGCGGCCGGTCAATTCCGCGGCTCTCAGTCCCATCTTAGACCACGTCGTTCTCGGAGGAGGTCAAGACGCCATGGAAGTAACCACAACCTCAACTCGCCAGGGCAAGTTCGACGCTCGCTTCTTCCACTTGGTATTTGAAGAAGAATTCGGCCGCATCAAGGGACATTTCGGTCCCATCAACAGTTTAGCGTTCCACCCTGATGGTAAGAGCTACGCGTCAGGCGGAGAAGACGGTTATGTACGTGTGCAGAGCTTTGATCAGTCCTACTTTGATTATACCTTTGATTACAACAGGGACTGAATATAAAGAGAAGCGAGGTATTAGTAAACTTAATCATTATTGTAAATGTCAATAAAACTGATTTCTAACAAATGGTTTGTTTTATTTCAAGGCCCCAACTCCAGTCAAAATTACATAAGGCATATTAATGAGAGCCTTATTGCTGTTACCCAGCGACTTCGTCTGCGATCCAGGATGAAAAGTAGCCTATGGCCTAACGTATCCCAGGTCTACCCATGTGCCAAATGTCATCTTAATCGTTTTAGCGCGAATGCGTCACAAACTCAACTCAGTTTCGCATTTATAATATTACTAGCAGCGCCCCGCGGTTTCACCCGCATAAGTGTCGATACCGTAGGAATATCGGGATAAAAACTATTCTATGTCCTTTACCGGGACTCGAAACTATATAACAAATTCATCTAAATCTGTTCAGAAGAGGTTACAGACGGACATACTTTCGCATTTATAATATTAGTATGGATTGTAGTTAGGATTACAAAAACGAAGAGGTTTCTTGTTCGGGTCGGCATGATTCGGCACACATCTTACTTTTGCTATCAAGCTACTAGCCGAGTCGTCATGTCGTAAGCAGCGTTAACAGAGACAAATTCTTTTTATCGTGCGCTGCCTAGTATAGCTAGCGCATCGTATGTAGGTTACTATCACTAAGTCTTCTACCTTTCTAAGACTCTGTTAAGACTTTCATTAGATATTCCATTTATTAGATATTTGCGACAAACTCCAAGGTATCAGTTTTAGGACGCAACAATTACACTTGTCAATTTTTTTATTGGTCAATAAATGAACGCTCATAAAAATTATGCCATCTAACGGATAGCTAAATCACTTTGAACATTTTATCTAATCAGATTTACGATAGTAGTATGGTGGTATCACCGACCTGTATTTGTACCTTGTATGTTGTGTGCTTGTTGAAAGCTTTCTGGATAAGAGAAATTTCTGATGGAAAAACCCAGTAACGCTTTGTCCGACCTAGCTGGAAATCGAATCCTCATGCTCAGTTGCGACCACTAGACCAACGGGCAGCACGTCTTATGTCATAAGATACTATCTGGTGGTTAGTCTGTCCAGATCAGTTTGAAGATCTTTCTAGATAATCAAATCAAGTCCGATGTCTTATCTGGGTTTTAGAGGAGTTAGTAAACAGCACCCCTAAAAGCTACAGCCAAAAGGCGCTTCATTCAGGGAATAGTAGGGAAAATTCAATACAATAATTCTAGAATGATATTGTATGCAACAATTTATTATATAAAACATTATTACACTTGGGGAATACTTTTTCTCTTATACTTATGTGGCATTTCACAGGAAATAGGGCGTAGTATGTTGTGGGGGCACTTCTCTTTCGCTGTCGGGGACCGCTTGGAACAGTTTGGCGGTTCTATCGTTAACTGTGTTGAACTCTAATATGGACGCGACGTTGCCGCAACGATAACAGTAGTTAGGCGCCGACCACACTGTCACCAGACGTTTGTCAAACATGTATTTGTAACCTGAGAACAAAGTGTTTCAATTAGTATTCAGAGAAGTAGAGTATTCTGTTGTGTAATCGGCTGATACGATAACAATAATACGGACCATCATTTACTAGCTGATGCGCTCGACAGATTAAATTCAAATTGTTGTAATTCATAAAGAGCTCCGTGACATAACTGCCAAACAGCCATCCTGCGCCTCGCGGGCTCACGGACCTGCAAACAAATAAACAAGTTTATAAATAACTAGATTTATTTAGCAGTAGTTTTAGTTGCTGTGCCCTTGTTTAGTAATCTTGCTTGCTGATAAAACACACTCATTAATATACAGGGTGGCAGACTGGCTGGAACATCGACGAGCAAACTGTAACCACGCATTCAGCACATGATTCTAGACCCCCTAGCGTAGACAGTTTTTGTTGGTTATCAAAAACACTTCGGGAGTGCCGGAAGAAGTGAAAACAAAAAATAATCAACAAATACCAAACAGAATACTTTGCCATCACTCGCTGACATATCGGATATACATTAAGGCCGCTATCCCACTGGCGTTTTACGAGCGTTGACGTCAACGTCGCGTCTGCGCAACGTTGACGCTGCGCAGACGTTCGAGAGACGCCGACGCTCGTAAAACACCAGTGGGATAGCGGCCTAAAACCGAGTACATCCCGAGGACAGCCGAAGCGGGTATTTTTTTTAATCGTCTTATAAACAAAACACTCGCGGTGTCGCTTACGGTAACAGTAAAAAATAAATGCCCATCGCGCCTAAAGAAGTTTTCAGTTAAAAAAATCTGCTGTTTCATAGAAAAGTGCAATAACTACGCGGTCAAAATGTACTGAATCCATGGTCACAGGTCGCGCGACGACGTCCCTGCCACCGCATAGGTGAGACATCTGCCAACGTTAGTCAACTGTCTGTATAAAGTAAGTCGAACCAGGAGTAAAACCAACTAGATATAACAAGTTCTTACCACATCTTCACATCAGCTGGATCAGACCACAAGAGATCACAAAAGGCTCCTTTGTGTGGTATTTGTTGATTTCTGTCAATACACCGAATTTGATCTAACATGGAAATCTCTGGAGACAGCCCACCATGGACACACAGGACTGTCTCGTCTATTAGCTGAAATCAATACAAAAGTCAGTCATCCTTTTTTATACAATAATACTTAACCGATTCTATAATATCAACTAGTGTTTGTTATTGGTTAGAATTCCATATTTTACAAAAAGTTGCTGTTTTCTGTTTCTGCAAAAAATCCTGAGAATCAACTTAAATGCTCTGAAACAAGTTTTAACCTTAATCGTTAAGATTCGTCGTTTTTTGTACTATAGGTGGAAAACTCACTGCTGCAACGGTGAGCAAATCAAATACTCGACAGCAATCTTTCCATGCGTTAGCATTCCCATATTTGTTGAGGCACTCATCATAGAAGCCATATACTTTAGTAATTTGACATGTCTCATGGTTCCCTCTCAGTAGAATAATTCTGAAAAATACAAGAAATACTACAGAAGAACTATTTGATTGAAGAAAGGTATGACATGTTTAGTAAAATATTATAAGCTGTGCTTATAGTACGTTTTTTAATCCCAGAGACTACTCTGACATTTAAAGTCTATAGTGTTTGGAATTTGGGTTTGACATTACACCTGTCAGATTAGTCTCCGAGATTATAAAACTAACTTTAGGAGAACACACCATGTGCATACGGATGCATGCTAGATGCTGGTTACTCCATTTTTGTAGGTATGAGGTGTCACTACAGTCATTTGTTTAACTCATTAGTTCTGCATTTACCAGATAGTACTTAGTAGTAGGTAGTAGATTTATGCAGCACACTGGAAATTGTGTTGCAGCTATGATGGTTAAAGGTCAAGTTTTTTTTAGAAGAGTACACAATACAAATTATCATGTAAAAAATACTAGGCTTTGAGGTATTAAAATTAAACCATGACATACCTGTCAGGATACCTCGCTTTTAGTGCCATAAGTAGTGTGAGTGTTTCTAAGCTGTAGTAGCCACGGTCAACATAGTCTCCCATGAAAATATACTTAGTGTGGGGCACTTGGCCCCCTATGTGGAATAACTCTTCTAGGTCATAGAACTGAAACAAGACAATAAATTATAAGAACTTTGCTAGATTTGAACAATTCTTGTAGTTCATTTGCTTACTGTGGGTTGTTGGTTTGGTAAGCCAAATTATACAAAACATACAACACCTTTGTTTAACTTTGTTGTTTCTTTAAAAATTAACATAAAAGATTAGGTGCATATTTTCTTTTTGCAAACTTTCCTGTAGATTTCAAATAATACCTAAAACTAGTTTTCTTGCAAAAATAATTTGCTTTGTAAAATTTTCACATGGGAAAGCATGGATAGAGAGAAAAGTGTACATTGTTGGCATGTAAGCAAGGAAATAAGATATGATAACAAACAAAGAATGATCTCCCTAGTCATGTCGTTGAGGAGTCATCTAACGACAGTTACTTGATTTCTGTCTTCTATCTGTACATCCGCAGTAGAGTTGATAATGTCAGGGACATGACTTCTTTCTTGTAATGGTTATCCTTAATCAGAATCTCTACTTTAATGGATGTTGAAGAACAATAGTAAAGTGAGTTGCACAACTAATAAATAGCGGTTTTTTATTATTATTTAAGTTTACCTGGCCATGTATATCACCGCAGACAGTTACAGGTGTCTGCACCGGTTGTACATTGGGCTCCTCCAACAACAAGTCACATACAATATTGCAAAGCTCCCGCAAGTCATCTTCAGGTAAATATTTACACCTCTTCGCGATCTCTATCCACTTATCCACGTCACTCATTTTGTGCAGTAATTCACGAAAAAAGGGGTCGTTTATTTTCCTGACTAAATACAGCACAACAATTTTTGACAAAGAGATTTTTGAGATTAGGTTAGGGGTGTGACTTTCGAGTCACGACTCACGACAAACGGTGTAAAAATTACAATTGAAAATGGATGTAAAAAGTTTTGTTTTGGATTAATTATTGTTACTTCCAGGACTTTAAGATTTACATTTGCCTTGGTTACTCATTAAAAAGAAGCTAAATCATTTAAAATCAGGTGTTATATTTATTTGAAAAAAAAAAATTGCTATCTGAAAGTGATGAATCGATTAGGTTATGGGCAAAACATTTGATTCCATTTGATTAACACCACACGATAGTACATCTCTATTCTCTAAGAAATAATTGCTGTCATTTTGACAATAGATTAGCGTTTACGAATGCTGTTACCAATTTCTTTATTTAAGTCCAGTTGGATTTCTTTTGAAAATATAAAACGACCCCACAGATTGAACCGAAGTACTTTTGTAGAAGCCGCGGAAATCCATCCACCGCCTGGGCTCAGCAACTGCTGAGGAATGGTCGTTATGGCAATCTTAAGAGGAAGCCTAACAGCTTGCAGTGGACCCCTTTCTAATGGATAAAATTACGCACATATAGCCATATAGGCTGGTGCTAGCCAACACACTTTTAAGAGTCCACCTAAGGGCGTGCCCACTAGAGCCGCGCAGCTCCGTGAGGTCAAGCCGCGTGGCCGAGCCTCATGAGTATGTGTCGCGAAGGCGGCTTATTTCTCTTCTTCTAATTGTATTCTGGTTATCTCTAGGTTTACAACGTGATTTGTTTTATAGTAATTATATAGGATTATACTGCTTCGCTTTGATGTGAAGAGAAATCCCCGCCTCACGATACGCTAGAGACACTCACCGATACGGATCCCCCACCGACTTGTAAGCGTCTCCCAATCCAGTCCCTTATCTTCGGTCCGCTAGGGCACCGAAGTGTTATCACTATGCCGACCGTCAAACCATCCAACTTCTCAGGTGCAACTAGGACATCTGTAAGGTTAAGTACCCATGAATCTTTGGGTTAAGTATTACCTATCTGGTTCCATTAATAAAACTATTTATAACCGTTATTCAATTGCAATATTTTATGACGAAGTTTACTTCAAATTCTCATCACCATTTTTGGTGGCATGTGCTAATCAGATACTAGGATTCTTGTCCACGTCTGAAGAAGCACGCGTCCCTGTTGGACATCGGCCCCATCGCCTGTTAGACTTCGGCCCCATCGCCTCGTCTAGAATGTTTGTACATCGGCCCCATCGCCTGTTAGACTTCGGCCCCATCGCCTCGTCTAGAATGTTTGTACATCGGCCCCATCGCCTGTTAGACTTCGGCCCCATCGCCTCGTCTAGAATATTTGTACATCGGCCCCATCGCCTGTTAGACTTCGGCCCCATCGCCTCGTCTAGAATATTTGTACATCGGCCCCATCGCCTGTTAGACTTCGGCCCCATCGCCTCGTCTAGAATATTTGTACATCGGCCCCATCGCCTGTTAGACTTCGGCCCCATCGCCTCGTCTAGAATATTTGCCTATTGTATAACCTATGGATACAATATACATGGCGTTTTCCCCCAGCCCCACGCTGAAGGCACGACCAACACAATTAAGTTTATGTATCTCAAATAATTCAAGTAGGTAAAAGTACCTCCGCGTATTTAATTACTAGAACAACAGATAAGTAATACTTAGCTTTCCAGGTGGCGCGTATCCCGGGTGACAAGAATCTATTTATGATCTTCCTGCACTGAATTTACTTTACAATAAACTACATTAATGGATCAGACTGAATATGCTAAAACATTCGAATAGCGGCGACGTTTGGTAGCGTCAAGTTGCCAGTACTGATTTAGTGTTGCTATTACATTAGTTCTGTGCAATTATATATTTACATTTTGTAGGTTTGGAACATCGCGATTTCATCTTTCGCGACACTCCCGACGACGACAGAAATTACATGTGTTCCATTAAGTCTCGCGTCCACTCTCGGATCATCGCGATTTCATCTTTCGCGACACTCCCGACGACGACAGAAGTAACATGTGTTATCTCAATTGTATCAGTGCTTTTAGGTATGCTATCATTATGGTGTCTTTCATCAAGAATTGTTGGTTCATCATTTTCTGAGGTAAGTGTTCTCTGAGTTATTTCCTTTCTAATTCTTCTCTATTTATGTGTTTTTCTGTTTCAAGTTTGTCAACGGGTTCTGCGGTTTGTGGAGTTGAGGATATTCCTTCGGAAAGAATAGTTGAGTCGAGTTTTCCTAGTAGAGGTAAGTCATCCAATGTTGGTGTAACATCTTCTCTTTCAAACTCAAATATAACTCTTTCTTTTCCAGATATGTCTTCTTCAACTTCCAACGGATAAAGATATGCGATGGAACGAGTAAATCCCGTATCATTCACTTTTACTCGTGCCACTCTGCATTGACCGTCGGCTCCTTTTAACAAAGATATAATTTTTCCAACCTTCCAGTTCTCTCGGTTATTCGTGTCTCCTTTAATCTGGACGATATCTCCTAGTTTTGGGATTTCTAGTTTTGTTATCCTTGGTTCTTTAAGAGAGTGTCGGTATCTCTCCCTTAGACTTGGTAAGTACTGGTCGACGAACATTCTTTTAAACTTTTTCAGCATGTTCTGTCCACGTTTCCAACCTTCCACTAGATTCTGTTTTGTTACTGTGCCTTCTTGTGGAAATTCTGCATCTGAAGGTGTTGTCGAGAGATACATTTATTCAAGGTTAGAAAATCTGAGGGTTTGAGAACATCCTCTAGATCAGAACCTACATACGTCAGTGGGCGTGTGTTTAATATTGCTTCTATCTCTTTTATGATTGTACTTAGTTGATTATCTGACAGTAAGCTTTTCGTCAGAGTTCTCTTGAGACAGTGTTTAACTAGTCCAACAAGTCTCTCATAGAACCCTCCATGCCATGGTGCTAATTGTGGAATGAATTTCCATTTTATGTTATTAGTGATGCAATAGTTGCTTGACAGTATTTCTGTTATTTCTAAGTCCTGTTCCATAGAAGAACATGTGGGGTTTACTGCGACTTTGGTTTCATTAAGTAAAGAAATTTCGGCTCTACAACCCATCGGCCAAGTGCTGGAGTGTTCCAGAAGAAAACTTGGTCCGGCTAGCCATTTCTGCTTTCCTTCCATAGAACTCGTGGGTCTAGTGGCCACGTCTGCTGGATTCAATTCTGATGGAACATATCTTACTGTTACTGGTGTATTTCTCTTTATTTCTTCTATCCTCCTTGCAACGAATGGTGGTAGTAGTTTGTTGCCGCAATAAAAAAAATAAATCTCTACAAATGTGATCTTACACGCCTCATACATCTCTGATGCTTCTTGTACAGATTCTACTCCTGTGACAAGGTTATCGACGTAGATGTCACTTACTATGCGTTTCAGACTTTCCTCATTGGAACACAGTAGATGATATTTCAAAGTAGCATTTAGAAGAAATGGACTCGATATCACTCCAAATGGTACGCGACAAAATCGTAAGTGTAGGATGGTATCCACCGTGGCTAACTTTTTTATGTCTTTCAACCATAAGAATCGAGTTACGTCTTTGTCCTTTTCGTGTAATGCTATTTGTAGAAAAGCCTTTTCTACGTCTGCTATTATTCCTATTTGATGTGACCTAAACCTTAACAACATTCCGGTCAAGTCTTCTAGCATCAGTGGTCCACAATGTAAACATTCATTTAAACTTTTGCTATGCTTGGTCTTTGCCGAAGCGTCGTAGACTATGCGAATTGGCTTACCCGGATGACTAACACCGTGGTGCGGCAGGTAGTGTATAGGATGATCTACATCTTCGACTCTCCTTTCATTGTCTGGTACCCTTTCAATTATTTCTTTTGCTAATTGTTCCTTTAATGTAGTGTCGTACGCTGTTAGTGAATCGGAATCTAATCGTTTGAGTAGGTTGACTAGTCTGCCTATGGCTAGGCCAAAATTAGTCTCTAAATTAGATGGGTAATCTATCCATGGCCAACTAACGGTGTACCTGTCATTTACTAGTTCTATGGTATCATTAAATTGGTTGATTACTTCTTCGTCCCTAGTCAATTTTGGTGAATCGCATATTCCAATGGATTCTAGTTCCCATAAGCATTTGAGGTTTCCATTGTATAATGGAAGATCTGGTGGTGTCAATTTATGTTCTATTCCCTGAAAGTAAGTTATTACTGACAACGTGTCCGTGGATTTCGTGTTAGTTTTTCCAGTCGGTATGTAACCGAATTTAGAGTCAATCAAGAATAAATTATTTTCCAGTTGAATCTTGTCTTCAAGGATGAATGAAATGTAGAAGTCATACATAACCGATCAATATGTCTATTTTGGATGATAATGAGCCATCGTCCGCCAAATTTAGATCATCTTTGTATTTACTTAGTGGAGCTTACAGAGTTGACATGAAGCGTCTTGACCTCCTCTGTTTTATTTATGCAATTTTTATAACAAAGTGCTCTGTTATGGCCAGATTTGTTACAGTGTACACATTTAACTAACCTTTTACAATCTTTTACACGATGCTCTTTGCTTAAGCAGGCAAAGCAGCGATCCTTTACTTTCCTTCTTCTGTCCTTCACAGTTTTAACAACCTCGCATTGGTCATTGAAGTGCGATCCTTGGCAAAAAATACATGGTAGTTTCCTTTTCTTTTCCATGGGCCCGACTCCTTTACTTCTTTGTTCTTGAGGTCTTTTTCTTGTGGATTGACTATTGTAGTTAGTAATTTTATGGAATGATTTTTTCTCACTGAACTTTTCTTCCCTTTTATTTCCTGGACGAGTTTGACTTGAATCGTGGTTTTCAGAATTTTTGTAATTTCTGTTAGGTTTTACGAATTTTCCCCTCCTGTTGTATGAACTTGTGTGTAACGTCTGAGTGGTATATTCTTCCAGATTTTCGGAAGTGATCCTATTTGCGTCTTCCCTAGCAGCTATTATGGTTTCCAAGTGTCGACGGATTTCTTCTATTGACTCGGTTTTTGCTTTTAATTTTAGTTCATACACTATGTCCGAGGGCATTTTTCCTAAAATCATGAATCTGAGGTGTTCATGATCGACGTTTTGATTCAGCGATTTTAGGATTCTTAAATGTCTTTCTATTTGACCAAGTGTGTTTCTTGCCTCTGTTACGTTGCCTTTGGAGGCTTTCGGTATTTTGTATAGCGCAGCGTAATGTGCGTCTATGACGTGATTTTCTTTACCGTATCTATTTTTCAGTGTGGAAACAGCTATTTCATAGTTCTTGTTAGTGGTCTCGATCCCTGCGATGACTTTCTCAGCTTCGCCCTTCAAAGAACCTTTAAGGTATAAAAGTTTGTCTACTTCTGATAGGTCTCTGTTTCCCACATTGGAGCAGAATTGGTCCCAGAATTGATGCCATTCCAGAATATCTCCGGAAAATTCTGGCAAACTTAACTTGGGTAATTTTCCCATTAGTGCGGTATTCCTACCCGGTACTACGGTTGGTGCAGAGTTTTCTTTTATCCTTTTTAGTTTGATATTCATTTCCGCTAGAACCTCCTCACCGTTTAGTTGTACTTCACTAAAGGTAGTGATCTCTTCCACAGAAGATTGCATTTCGTTCATTGATAGACTACTGTTCAACTCAGTTCCGAACCTTTTCACCGTTACCTCTAGCTTACCTAGCACTATTTCTAAATTTTCAGCATTTTCTTTATTAACGTTATCTTTATAAGTGAGAGCTTCTTCAGTTAGTTTAGAGATAGTATTAGATATAGACTCAAGTCGTTTTAGAAGAATCTCTTCCATTTTGAAATTCTGAAATAATATTTACAATTTTACACCCTGTATCCTATGTCAAGGATTTACACCGTGTATATCGTTAAACTTCCAAATTGCGTGGTGTTCGCAATATAATAAAAACGAAAAAGAAAATAAAAATTCGGTTAACACCCTGTATGACCAAGTTTATCTAAAGCTTCTTATGAACAAAGAACTTTACCAACACCTGACATATAGTGGAATGATATTTTATTAATACTCTGTATACATAACAGAAAATTTTCTTTGACACCCTGTATAAAACAGAAAAGTTTTTATCGACACCCTGTATAAGTACAGAAAAGTTTTTAATGACACCCTGTATACACAAAAATGTTTTCAAAGTTAAAAGCCAGGAATATTTCATTATCTATAGGATACTACATTTTTCGTAATAAACTCAGCCATGGAATTATCCGTGCAAGGAAAATTCCCTTGTATCCATGAAGTTTCAGTATTAACTCTGAATATATTCATGCGGTTTGACGGGTAAAACTGGTTAGTTTCATTATTTTAAGTTTTCTGAATTTAATTAAAAATTTTATGTCTTCCAATCATCCCCTCCTGAGCTTTTCTGCCATTCTCCCTGTTAACCACCACACACTTATTTACACTTTTCTTTCACAACATTTCTCCCCCAATTCATTCATCGTTTCTTTAATTTTCACCTCACTCTTCATTCATCAACATTTATACGGTTGATGTTCTATAAGTTGTTTCATTATTCATAAACATATTAGGTACCAACATCATTTATGTAGGCCTCCATAAATGATATTAGAGTTTACCTACATCAACTTAGTATCTAGTTACTCAGTACACTTCAGTAGTCAATATGAAACGATGCAGTCAGTCAGGGATGATATGTATAACATGACAGAAGTTCAGACATAAGTTATAATATACAATCCAGTTTCCTCCGCCAGCATATTTTATTAGTTTTATGAGAACATATCAATTTCATGCTTAGTTCTTAAAATAACTGGTAAAATAAACTTACAATGAGTGTAGTTGTACTTTCTTTTTATAGTAGTAGTGATCTATACATGAGATGGAAGGTGTGTAGAATCAGTGTCGTGCATCTGTCTTCATTTGCCCAACTGTATGGAGAGTATTAGGTATAAATAAACAGTTTTATGCAAACTCGTACATAACAATACTGTCTTTAGGTAAATTTTAACACACCAGGTGTTTCCCTTACAACTCACAAAAGTTACTCTTCTGCTACTTAATTAGCAGACACAACAGTAAATAATTAACAAGGGATACATTGAGTAATTTCCTCTTTAGGTGTATGTTATAGTTTGTAAATCGCAAAATAGTTTACCTGATAATCTTCTTGATTATCCTTAGGTTATGTTAAGCTTTCTTTCATCCACTTTTAAAGAAAGGTATAACTTTCCTTGGAATTATTTCGCCCCAACAAAACGTGAGCTTCTAGTTATGATAAAAGCACCCTTTTACAGTTGAGCGAATTGCGTGTACTATTCATACAATACGTAACAGGTTTCCAATAATTTTGTTACTGTGAAAGAATATAACGAACTAAGTAAGTTTAGTAATTTTACGTATTCAGTCCGACATACGAGACGCTACCCATTTGTAAACCATCGCCATTTTGAACGCAGGGAAAAATTTTCACATTCGAATTTCGTAATTCGTAAATATTGGAATTTTGTCAATTGTTTTTAGTACAGAATGCTTACTACACTTTTCCGTAAATTACTTTTTAAATTTCACTTGAACTGTCGAACAAAGAGAGCATTAGTCATTCTGCCAAACTTGTGGCAAGTTTTACCAATATTATCAAATCCGCGCCAAATTAAGATTAGAATGTTCACTTAACTCATAACGTTGCACATTATACGTACACACGCTACATACCCAAACAATTTGCAGTGGCTTCGAGAATCTTTCATCTCGGTCTGCCGTTCATCTCATTATACTTAGATAAACGAACGTTTATTCAACATCACCTTGGCGTTCGAATTTCGGCGCCTTTAGGCGATATTTTATATGCATCCGCTTACTGAACGTTAGTTCCAAACGGATTATATAGATGTCGCTGACAACCTAATTTATACACAATATCTCCAATTTAACAGTAAGAGTCTGGATTGGTTTTATGCCTTGGGATGCTTTTGGAATGCTTTAGATGCTAGCCTCAAATCCCAGCATCTCCACCATGTCGCGAAGGCGGCTTATTTCTCTTCTTCTAATTGTATTCTGGTTATCTCTAGGTTTACAACGTGATTTGTTTTATAGTAATTATATAGGATTATACTGCTTCGCTTTGATGTGAAGAGAAATCCCCGCCTCACGATACGCTAGAGACACTCACCGATACGGATCCCCCACCGACTTGTAAGCGTCTCCCAATCCAGTCCCTTATCTTCGGTCCGCTAGGGCACCGAAGTGTTATCACTATGCCGACCGTCAAACCATCCAACTTCTCAGGTGCAACTAGGACATCTGTAAGGTTAAGTACCCATGAATCTTTGGGTTAAGTATTACCTATCTGGTTCCATTAATAAAACTATTTATAACCGTTATTCAATTGCAATATTTTATGACGAAGTTTACTTCAAATTCTCATCACCATTTTTGGTGGCATGTGCTAATCAGATACTAGGATTCTTGTCCACGTCTGAAGAAGCACGCGTCCCTGTTGGACATCGGCCCCATCGCCTGTTAGACTTCGGCCCCATCGCCTCGTCTAGAATGTTTGTACTTTTATGATTTCTTCAATAGCAGGTGTGGAGTCAGCAGAGAAAATAAATACACCGTCTTGTGTGTGACAAATTTCTATTGATTTATTGATCACAATAAACAATACCAATTTGATGATTAATTTATAAAAACTAGATATTTCCAAAATATAAAATATGCGCTGAAACATTAGCGGAACGTCACCCATGACAGATAAAAAGAAAAAGGGAAGAGTATTGCAACATATACATTTAGAAATAATATCTTAAACTAAAGGTGTTGTCATGTGAGAAAAATACAAACATTAACACTACCCCTTTTTTACTCAACATGACTCTACATTCAGTTAAAACATAATAGAATTAACAAACACACTCAACATGCTTAGTCAAGAATTTAAAAGTAAATTATAATATAATTAACAATTATTACACAAATGCGCTCTCAATTATTTGACATTCATTTCATTTATGAAGTTTCTATGTTTTGTGGAACACAATGGCTTTGTTAAAACATCTGCTATCATTTCTTGTGTTGACAGGTATTCTACGTTAACAAAATCCTTTTGAACTAAATCCTTTACATAGTGGTATCTTAAGTCAATATGTTTTGTCTTTTTATGACAATATTCTTTTGCCAGCAATAATTTAAGGGCACTCTGATTATCATTATACAAAACAATTTTACCCTGTACACTGACAATTTCTTCTAGAAAACTTTTAAAGAAGGACAAGTCCTTACACACATCACTTATTGCCAAGTATTCAGCTTCTGTGCTGGATAATGCTACACATCTTTGCTTGCGCGATTCCCAATTAATAGTATTAGCACCCATCCGAATAACATACCCAGAATAAGACTTACGATCCAACACATTGTTGGCCCAGTCCGCATCAGCAAAAGCAGTTATATATAAATTACCAGTCCTATAAAAATATAGGGAGTAATTTAAAGTTCCCGCAAGATACCTTAAGACACGCTTGGCCGCAAGCCAGTGCTCATTACCAAAGTCATGATTGAATTGACTTAACTGACTACATGCGTAAGTAATGTCAGGTCGCGTACACACAGACAGGTACATCAGAGATCCTAGTAATTCTCTATACTTGTAAACATTATCATCAAGCACTTTATTTTCAGACTTCTGTAACTTTACATTAAGCGCCATGGGTGTAGAGACTGCTTTACAATTTTCCATCCCATAGCGAACTAATAATGTCTTAATATACTGAGACTGATTTAACATCAATGTTCCTTTTGACATATCACGAGTTACTTGCATGCCTAAACAATTTTTAATAGGCCCAAGATTTTTTACATTAAATTCTTTTTGTAATAAAGCATGCAACTCGTTTACAGATGCTTTATTAGTAGCAAACACATAGAAGTCATCTACATACAATGCGACAATTGTTAAATTATCATTACTTTTCTCAAAGTAAACACAGGGCTCACACTTACTTTGAGAAAAATGATTGCCTGTCAACATACTGTGTACTTTCATGTTCCACATACGACTAGCTTGTTTAAGCCCATATATACTCTTTAATAGTAGGCATACTTTACTGTTATCCTTAACAAAACCTTCAGGTTGCTCCATGAAGATGCGCTCGTTTAAGTTGCTGTTTAAAAACGCGGTATCAATGTCTAAATGCTCAATGTACATATTCATTTCGGTAGCAAGCGCAAATAAAGTGCGCAGAGTGCTATGGCGAACTACAGGAGAAAATGTGTCGTCATAGTCTACCCCATACTGTTGTGAGAAACCGCGGGCAACAAGGCGAGACTTATACTTACAGTTACCAGAAGTATCCTTTTTAATTTTATATACCCACTTGCACTTAACTATGTTGTGATCTGCTGGGCGGTCAACAAGCTTCCAAACTTTATTTTCTGAGAGAGCATCGAACTCTCGTTGCATAGAGCGCTGCCACTCCTCACTATTAGGAGAGGATATGGCTTCCTTATAGGATAGAGGCTCCAACTCGGGTTGAGTTAATAAAGAATAGTCCTCATACTTTACAGGCTTTATTCCGCGCGTACTACGCACGGGACGGCTAGTGGGAGCCACTGGTACCTCAGGGCTGACCACGGCAATATCCCCTTCAGTAGACGACGCATCGGATGTGGACGCGCTGCTATCCTCGGCCGCTGGACTTTGGCAGCTCGTATCCTCATTGTCAGTGCAGTACTCAGACTCTGAGTTAGGAGCTGAAATGATAGTAATATTCTGATCATCAAAACTATTCAAAATTGATTCACATTCATTTGAAATTTGACTAGAATTATTATTTTCATTAATATTCAACTTTTCACTAACATTATTTAAATTATTAGAATTATTATTGCATTGAATATTTATCAAATTATTATTGTCAAAATTATAAGAAATATTATTCATATTATTTGACTTAATATCTTTTAAAAATTTATTCTCTAGAAAAGAAACGTTCCTAGCTAAAATAATCTGTCCGGGCTTCATGGGGTTAATAAGTCTATATCCCTTAGTGGTGTCACTATATCCAACAAACAAACACATTGTTGATTTTGACTCCAACTTATTACGTTTTGGTTCAGGTTTTAAGGCATAAGCTATGCAGCCAAACACACGCAGGTGACTGAGGTCCAGAGACGATGAACCAGTCCAAACCTGCTGAGGTACAGATCCCGCTAGGGCAGATGTTGGGGAATGATTTTTAAGATATATTGCGGTCATCACCGCCTCACCCCAGTACTCCCGGCGAAGACCAGCCTCCTCAAGCATGCATCTAGCCTTCTCCATGATGGTTCTGTTTAAGCGTTCCGAAACACCGTTTTGTTGAGGACAGTAAGGCACAGTGACTTGATGCACGATCCCCTCACTCCTCAAAAAAGCTTCGAATTTAGCGCCACAGTATTCGCCTCCACCATCAGACCTGAGAATCTTTATACGCAATCCAGTTTGTTTTTCTACAAGGGCTTTAAAATTACAAAAATTGGACATTACCTCCGATTTGTTTTTAAGTAAATATCCCCAGCTTTTCCTACTGTAGTCATCTGTCAGCGTTAGTAGGTATCTGGCTCCACCAAAACTACAGACAGACATCGGTCCACACACGTCGGAGTGGATGATCTCTAGCGGCTGAGTAGCACGCTTTGCCTCGCCAACAGGAAACGGTTTTGCAGTTTGTTTCCCCTGCAGGCATGCAATGCACTCACCAAAATTATTTTCAGTATCCTGAAACAATAACTGGTTATTCCTACGCAGAGTATTCAATCCCCCTAGACTCAAGTGACCAAGTCGCCTATGCCATAAAGACACTGTCTCTGTAGCTACCATTGCACTCTGTTCACTCTGAACTCCATTCTTCAGAGTGACTGAAGAATGCTCCTGCTCAGATTCTCTACGCGACGAAACGACACAATTCAATTTGTAAATTCCATTCTGATTTGATGCGCAACCAATAGAATTACCAATTATTTGAGGTTTATTGTAAAATTGACAACCCTTTTTATTAAACACAAGTGTATATCCGGCATTAACTAATTTATTTACAGAGAGGAGATTTGTGGATAAATCAGGGACGAACATGGCATCTTCCGCAGCAACCTCTAAATTATTATTTAAAGAAATATGTATCTTACCAGTACCTTCACAATTTAATAGGTCATTATTGGCTATAGTTACTTTACTTTTATTATTTCTAAAGTCCTTAAATAAATTTCGGTTGTTGCACATATGTGCCGTACATCCTGAGTCAACAATCCATTCATGGCGCGCTGTCATAGCGCATGCAGTGACAATAAGTGTCTTTTCTTGGCTTTCACGTTTTTTGTCTCTTTTCAACTTGAAACACTTTGATTTTATATGCCCTGGCTTTTTGCAATAATTACACACAAGTTTTTTAACACTGCCAGTGGCATATGCCGCACTAATACCACCATTATCACTGATTGAACCATTTTTCCTGTGCTCCTCCTGTAGAAGACGTGTGCGCACCAGCTCGCTGGAAAGCTCCCGGCTCATGCAGGCAGTCTCTAAACTGGACACCAGAACATCATAGTCCCCTGACAAACCGCTGAGCAGGATCTCTGCAACCTCACCGTCTTCTATGACACGACCAATATCAGCCAATTGTTGCACTAGCGTCATGACAGTTGTTATGTACTCAGACATGTTTTTATATTCTGTGAGGTTAATGTGGTGTAACTGACGCAGTAACAAAACGCGACGATAGAGGCCTTTGTCCTCAAATACAGATGCCAACTTGTTCCACGCTTCCTTGGCGTTGGCAGCCTGGCGTACATACTGATGAAGACTAGTGTCGATTGACAAACAAATACGCGCCAGCGCCCGCTGGTCCCGCGTCACGTCCCTGTCCTCTCCGGATACACATCCCCATGTGCCATCTAATGTCAGCAACATTTTAATAATAAATTTCCAAGCAGTGTAGTTGGAAATGCCTTCTAATTTTGGACAATTGATCCCATTTATGCCCATGCCGCCTATGCCCACGCCATGTGCCGGCAGGCCAACATTTCCGTCGGCGGCGGGCAATCCCATCGCTGGATCTACTGCAGGATCGATTGGCATTTTGTAGAACAATAAAATGAATGTCGCTCACCGGTGTTTTTCGCTGCTGTTGTTTAATTAGGTTCTGGCTGGGCCCATAACCTTTTATGATTTCTTCAATAGCAGGTGTGGAGTCAGCAGAGAAAATAAATACACCGTCTTGTGTGTGACAAATTTCTATTGATTTATTGATCACAATAAACAATACCAATTTGATGATTAATTTATAAAAACTAGATATTTCCAAAATATAAAATATGCGCTGAAACATTAGCGGAACGTCACCCATGACAGATAAAAAGAAAAAGGGAAGAGTATTGCAACATATACATTTAGAAATAATATCTTAAACTAAAGGTGTTGTCATGTGAGAAAAATACAAACATTAACATGTACATCGGCCCCATCGCCTGTTAGACTTCGGCCCCATCGCCTCGTCTAGAATGTTTGTACATCGGCCCCATCGCCTGTTAGACTTCGGCCCCATCGCCTCGTCTAGAATATTTGTACATCGGCCCCATCGCCTGTTAGACTTCGGCCCCATCGCCTCGTCTAGAATATTTGTACATCGGCCCCATCGCCTGTTAGACTTCGGCCCCATCGCCTCGTCTAGAATATTTGTACATCGGCCCCATCGCCTGTTAGACTTCGGCCCCATCGCCTCGTCTAGAATATTTGCCTATTGTATAACCTATGGATACAATATACATGGCGTTTTCCCCCAGCCCCACGCTGAAGGCACGACCAACACAATTAAGTTTATGTATCTCAAATAATTCAAGTAGGTAAAAGTACCTCCGCGTATTTAATTACTAGAACAACAGATAAGTAATACTTAGCTTTCCAGGTGGCGCGTATCCCGGGTGACAAGAATCTATTTATGATCTTCCTGCACTGAATTTACTTTACAATAAACTACATTAATGGATCAGACTGAATATGCTAAAACATTCGAATAGCGGCGACGTTTGGTAGCGTCAAGTTGCCAGTACTGATTTAGTGTTGCTATTACATTAGTTCTGTGCAATTATATATTTACATTTTGTAGGTTTGGAACATCGCGATTTCATCTTTCGCGACAGTATGGACGTAAACGAGGCCTACCTCGCTCGATCCGCCGATTTTCGGTCTACTTCAAAACGAAACCGCGTGGCTCTGGTAAATATGTTCCTTGCTCTGGACTAGTGGAGACGGACCGCGCGGCCGATCAGTGTTACCGCCGTTACACCGAGTTCTGTTTGGATTCGCACCAAATTGGAGTGGACTGACGATCAAACTCTCTTATTAATTGATTTGTATCGGTGTTATGGGACTGTCGGAGTTGTTTTTTTTAAATAAAATTAAAAGGAATGATGCCCTGATGGAGATTGCTACATGCTTAATAATAAATGCTGTTGAAGTTAAAAGCACCTCGGATCCTCTTCTTCGTACATCTCGAAAGCATCTACGCAAGGCGGGCCGCGAGGCTTTTATAATGGGGACGCGTTGCAAAAAACAGCAAAAGCCTCGCGAGACCGGGTCTCGAAGCCCCAAAAGCCGCGCGGCCCTAGTGGGGACGCGCCTTTATAGTACTGACTGTATAACTGCCATGAGTGCACACGAGTGGATATGCGGCACATTTCTTTACAAATGAAGTCTCCGCCTCTAAGGCGACTCAACTGATAGTTGTCTAAAAAAAAAAAGCTTATACCTAACTAATAAAATTGTGACACACAGCTCAAAGCCTGGTCCTCCGCAACCGGGACAGAGTCCGGAAAGCCCTAACTCTAACACTTTTCAAAATAAAAACACTTCCTTTTTTTCAGAGTATCCTGTTTCTGCGACTCGATTTAAAAACTGAAAATTAAAAACTTAGGTCATGCGTTCGATCCCCAGGTGAGGCCAAGAAGCTTATAGATAAAAGTATGTATGTATGTACTTTAGTACTTGGGTGAGGCAAATGTGTAATCAGATTTTTCAATCAGTGACATCTCGGGAGCTGGTTAGATTTATTCCTGATTGATGGCCTGTGTCCCAGCAGTGGGAACATTATATGTAACAGATGATGATGATGATGGCAAATTATAATTGTGGTAAGATTTATACGAAAATTGTGGGTGAATTTCGAATATTTTTCTTTAATTTAGTAAATGTGAGTACTATGGTGCATTTTGTTTGTTTGACTTGCTTGATGTGTCATGCTCACTCAAATCTCTCTCGCTCAGCTACATTGCTGCTAAATAATGTTGAGATCAGATTTTAAAAATTTGATGTGGCTCCTCAACCCTTACGGACGTTGGAGCCGCATGTTGTGAATCATTTGGATTCCTTCAAAATGGTTGAGCTGAATAATGCAAATCACGCGTCATGTTCGTGACCGGGGGCCGTCAGCTGAAACTGGTGACTCTTAACTGCCAGAGCATATCTCTAATCATTGCTTTGTTTTGTTTGAAATGTCATAACCCTTTACCTAACCTTCGGGGAACACATATGCAATGTTGTTACAATAAAAACAAAAATATACTTAAGAATTTATTAACGTGAATACAAACATGCAAGTACATTTTTCGAATGTTATACATTTTGTTATTCATAAGGTTTAAGGTGCTTTTTTGATATGCTGCTGTGAATGGGTTAAAATAACATGATTATAAATGTACTAGTTTAACTTAATGCTAAAAGCACATTAGGTATATTGGAATACAACAGACGAGTTATAGTTGGGACGGATCTTTTATTTTTTGTGTAAAAAATGCACTAGCTAGCTCATAAATGTACGTTATTAAAAAAAAAATACGACAATGAAAGTACTTGTGTACTTGTTTTCGGTTAACAACAGAGTTATGGTTTGTATTGTCATAATACTAATAAGCTATTATTTAAACCTAAAATCGGCTGTTTTCTTTAAATTTTACAACATTATTTTGGATTTAAAAGAAAACCAGTCCGATTAACAATAATATCACCAAAGTGCAGAGTTGCCAAGGCATTATAAATCACAGAATGCTATTTTTGAGATACGAACCATACACTGGAAACAGATGCGTCGAATCACAAAATAATAAATAAGTACCTGTGATGGTCCACAACAATAACTTTATGAAGTCTTCTACTTAGTCTGTTAGCCTGATCTCGACCAACATAGAGTTAATGATTCCCGATTGGACCACCGCCGTAATACTAGACAGTTTTTATTCTAATACATTACTCAACAAAACAGTGATACGTACAATAAAAAGCATATCTAGCAATTTTGAGTTCCTTCACCTAAGTTTTGAATTTATTAACTTTTACAGGTATAAAAATTACTTAATCCCGAGAGAGTACCAAGTGATCACAGATTTTGAAAAGTCCGCTCAGCTATCAGTACCAAAGTAACCAATGTTCTGAAACGGTTTCACTTATTACCTACGCAACATGAAAGCCGATGCATGCCCATTTATTTATTATCTATTAATTCACTTCTAGTGCCTGACTGATTCATTTTATGCACAGTCACAACTACTGCTCACCTAGTAACAAATAATTCAACTATAACGCTAAACAAATCATGAGCATGTACCTGTTTTCATAATTTTCTATATTATCAAGATATGCTATCATATTAGTTTCTAATTGCTAATTACGTTTGCAGGCCAGTACTCTTTGAATAAAATTACAAATGCATATTTACTTTGGCAAATACAAAGACGCTTAAAACGCGCACAACCTCACTAACGACCATTGTCTATGATCAAACAGTAATAAATAAAATTTGAAACTCAACAACTACTACAAAAGTACTGGCGTTCAAACATATGCCGGAGGTGCAATTAAGACAGCCGTGTGAAATACACTCTTTTATAGATTTTAAATAAAAGAAATTTCCCCCTATTGTCAACTCTTGACCCCCGTTACAAGTTATTGTATTGTTGAACACATAACTGTAATAGTGAGCGCCAGGTGCCAATTTTTGATTAACCAAAAAGACCCTGTTACGAATGTTTAGGCTACACATAATAAGCTTATCTATACCTAAAGTTACACACCTTATAATTGCATAAAAAAAATCGGTTGTCTGTAAAGTCGGTTTACGGACGATAGTTTAACGTGACAACGTCATAACAAAACACTAATGAAATTGCCGAACGCGGAGGCCGATTCGTCAGCGTTCGACATCATCTGTCTCTCATCGCTCGTTCCGCGCTCTCGCTTGCACTTCAAGCCGCCATGGAACGCTACAACGCTACAGAGCAAGGCCGCGAGGTAACGCTACATGAGTCATGTTTTTTCGTGTGTGCAGCCAGCTTCATCGATTTATTAGACGTTATCACGTCAAAAGAAGAATAAATACACTACGAACGTAAAAAAAGCTCTGTAGGTAAAGAATTTGTTCTGCTACCAAACGAAGTTAAATGTGTTTCAAAAATATTTTTATTATGCAAACTAATGACTTGGTCTAGTAAACATAGCCGGTAAGCAAAGAACTCCCTCACAAGAAGGCATCAAGCCAAGACACATTTAGCGAACATTAATAAAATGTTATATAACATCTACGCTAACAAGCAACACATGAGTCATGTAAACTTAACAACTAAATCGTAAAAGCAATAATGCAGTAACCAATCGCATGGTTAACATAATTTAACTGTTCCCTGGTAATAGGATACAGGGTCAAATTAAATTAGCTAGTGAAACTCTACACACGTGATAGGTACAGACGCCAGCACATCAAGCTACCCGAAACTGTCAAATTTTCCCAATCAACATTGAACCTTATGCTTCAGCGATAAAGTTGAAAGTCTATTAAAGAAATTTGACAGATTGTAGTAGGTTGATGTGCTGGCGTCTGTACCAATATCTAAACACGGTATATTAAAAATTATTTTTAATTTTTTTGGGGGTCTACAACCACTTGTAGTTTTGTTAATTAAAGTATGAGTTGAGAAAATCTGTATCCTTTTGTTTTCTCGTGTTTACATATTGATACCTATCACGTCTGCGTGGTTTCGCTAGATAATTTAATTTGACCCCGACTGAGTGTAAAGTACACTCGCGATTTAAGCTTAATAAGCTTAAAAATAAACCGTGTGATATACAAATAATTCATAAGCAGAGATCCAAAATCAGGGTTAAGGTGAATGGGTAGTGGTAGACCGCGAAATTCAAATTTTCTTACGTTTTTTGCAATTTGCAGGTCAGTGTCAGATTGTATCTTGATCAAAATATGATTCGCGACGATAACAGGTACATATTTAAGGAATTATAATCATTCGAATCATTAATATATCTTTCTAAGTTAGATTTCTACCACCAACCACCAATCTCTTATGGAAAAGTGTTAGTGGTAGAAATCTAACTTAGAAAGATGTATTATTGATTCTAATGATTATACTTGTCTAAATATGTACCTGCTATTGTCGCGAATCATATTTTGATCAAGATACAACCTGACACTGACCTGCAAATTGCAAAAAACGTAAGAAAATTTGAATTTCGCGGTCGCAACTACCCATTCACCTTAATAGGAACAGTTCTTTTATATGAAGCTGTCCCGTAACTACCTCGTAAGCGATTACAAACAAAATTTAACACTACTAAAAACACGCAAATAAAGTTTAAAGACCTCTAGATAATCAGAATTACATTCAGATTTTTTTTTTCAGTTCCATATCAACACTTCGTATCAGCTTCGGAACACGAGGTGGTAATAATTTATTAGAGACGAGTTTACTGTAAATACTGAGGTAAAAGGTCGTTTTCGATCGAGATTATGACCTTGTGGTCGTTTTAAAATTGACAGACTTTTGCGAAGCGTTTGTAGAGAGTGGTCGTGATGGTTTCACTTGAACTGGCCGAGCACGAAGGCGTCCATGACTTTGGGCACATGTTCGTCAATGCCCACGATGTCCAGTACGCCCTCGTGCGTGCCGTCAGTCGTCGACACCTTGTGGGATGCCAGGCTCATCACTATCAACCTGCAACAATAGATATACAATCAAAATACCTTTTCTTTTTAAATTTATATATTTAAATCGGTAAGCCCTCCGTGTTGGTGCCCAAGATACAGGCTTGTCTACTTTGGGGCCAATGTAGCCCTGTATTTTTTTTTTAAACACTATTATAATACTATTATTACAGTGCGTTTCTTCTCAACACACACAAAACACTTTTAGTATTATAATAATACTAAAAGCGTTTTTATTAGTTGATGGCATAAAGTAAGGACTTTATAATTACTTAGCCCCATGAACCCCAACAGCTTGCCGGTACCGCTCCAGCGCGCGCACGGGGCAGTGGTCGGGCAGCTCCTTGCCGGGCGGCGGCGGCGGCCCGTAGCGCCCGGCCGGGCCGCGCCCGCCGCGGCTGGCGAGCTCCAGCTCCATGTAGCGCGTGGTGCGGTCCACCATGTTGATGAACACGTCGAATTTCTTCTTGTTCTTGGTGGCCCACTCGATGGGCGCGTCTAGCTGCACGCGGCCTAAGTTCGCTTTCTGTAAAGAGGATGGTGAGGATCAGGCTTAAGGCGAAAGCGCCAGAGTAGCCTGCGAAATTAATTTTTTCTTACGTTTGTGTTGCTCAAAAATATGATTCGAGACCGTAACAAATATTTATTTTGATCAATATACAACCTGACACTGACCTGCAAATTACAAACGTAAGAAAAATTTAATTATGTGGGCTACTTTAGCGTATCCCTTTTAAATTATAATTCGTTGTGTACATTTTTCTGGAACCCTCAGTGGAGTCACAGATTACTAAATAGTTACTACGTAACAGATACTTCACTCAGTAGAAAATTTCCAATACCTATTGCTATAATAGCCTACTCCGTCGCGTCAGCAACCGCTGCATGCTAAAATGTGCCTAAATGCTCAAGCGTACAGTTGTGATTGCTTCGCACCGCGCGATCCCACAGCAATCGCAGGGCCGCCTCTTCGATAAAATTAAATTAACATAACTATTTGTGTCTATTTTATTGAGAACTGTGAATATGTTCGGTAGTTTAAAATTGTATCGTATAAATTTTGAAACGACAAAAAATGGTAATAGTTTATCACTTAACTTTCTTCATTGACAGGTAAATGGAAAAATATTAGGTGTTTATCCCTTCTTTTACTTGATTTGTACCCATCTACTGCACATAAGGCACCAGACGGCATTGTAGGTACCCGTACAAACGAATGGAATGATTAAAATTGAATAACGTGCGTGCGCTTCGCTTGCGAAAACCGCACTGAATATGGTCCGCAAACGGCCCGAGACCGCTCGGCCGGGCGGTAGGTAATTATAGCGCGCAAGTACATGAAGTGACGGAGGCCTGGTGGAGTGACCAAACTGCATGGCCGCGTGGTCGCATACAGGGTGGCCCGTGAAGCGGGTTCCTAAGTAAAATTTTAGATGCTTCTCTCCAAAAGATTATTCTTCTTAGCGTGTCGATAACAATCTAAATGGACTCGGCCCAGAATTCAGGTACTTTTCACCCTCACGTTTATGCAGCGATATTTATAGCTTAGGAGCTAAAGGTTTTTAATATTTTTTGGGAAATTCTCACTTGGCTTCAGACTTTTTGTGCGTTCGTTCGTGCTAGTAACTACCTAATTTCCGACACACAGTAGAAGGTAGTTAATTATTCCTAACGAAACTCACCCTTAACGAGAACTCAGCCTCTTCGATGCTGCTAAAGTTGCGCTCGATGGTTACCACCTGGATGCCTTCTTCAGTGAACACTGCTAACTCAACTTGGGTCTCACGCTTCAGGATTTGAAGAGCCAGGATTATAGCTAAAAAAATAAAATATAAATTACACACAAATACACGCGTATGGGCGTGGAGTTGCGGACACCAACCAGCCCGTTTTGCAATACAACCTTATTGAAAACTAAATGGCATGTTTTGGGTTTTAGCTTCTGAGGACGTGTTGATAAGGAGAATAAAATTATCGATATCCTTAAACCATCCTTACATACCTTACCATCTTTACATACCAAGACCCCTCCGTGCCATACAAAGCACGTTAAGCGTTGGTGTAGGTCGTCATTTCGATCTTTGACAGTAGTTACAGGTCGTCAGAAGCCCAAAAGTCTGACAAACAGTTTTACCAAGGGATATTGTATTACCCAGTAACTGGGTGTGGAGGTCAGATAGGCAGTTCCTCCATGTAAAATATTAGTACTCAGCTGCATCCGATTAGACTGGAAGCCGACCCCAACATATTTCGGAAAAGGCTAGGCAGATGATCCTTAAGATAGGATTTAGCTAAGCAATAATAAAATATTGTAAAATAAAACTAGACGTCGATTTAACTCCATAGTTTCTTTTATGGTCTTTGCAACAAAGAATTTGAAATTGAGGTTAATCTACCTGCATGTCCAGGCGTAACGTTCGTGTTGTAGAAGCACTCTGCCAGAAGGTTCTTCTTGCTCTTCTTCTCCGTGTCCGCGTCTCCACCGCCGCCCGGCGTAGTCTTTGTCTCTGTCTTCTTACTCTTCTTTGATACTGTGTATTTCTTGCAGAAGTGCTTTCCTGTAGAAAATAATTATATACAATTTTAGGGTAACATATAAAACATCAACTTCTTTTTATTTTATAATTTACTCTTTGTTGATAGAGCATTCTAAAATTTCCGATCTTTTAGTTATCCAATAGTTGACAAATTGCACTTAATCACAGAATATTCAACAGGGTGGCAGGGACATCGACGCGCAACCTGTTATCATATACATGTTTCTGAAACCCCTGCGGTGTAATATTACATCAGTTATTTTTTTTTTAAATGCTGATCTTGTTTGTGTCATTTTGACCGCGTAGGTATTTGTACTTTTTTATGAACTAGCAGATTTTTTTTTGATTACCGACGAAAAATGTCGACGCTAGGGGTCTAGCGTCTAGGATCTAGAATCATGTGTTGAATTCATGATTTTAGTTTTCGAGTCGATGTCCCTACCCCACCCTGTTTATTCACGATTATTCAAAATGATTATATTATCAGAAGCGTACCTTTGAACATGTGGTGCCTCATGTCCATAGTGATCATGTAGCGCGCTTTGGTGGGCGGCGTCAGGGTCCAAGTTAGGTCCACGAGCTTGTTCAGCGCGATCAACACGGCTGGGTTCGGCGGCAGGTCGATTCCTAACGAAAAAACACAATAGAGTCGCTCGCGTCGATTCGTGTAAACGAAAACTAGTTCAATTAAACTTCGGTATAAAAACCAGCCAAGTGCGGATCACGCACAGGGAAGGATCGCGTAGTCGGATTGGATATTTACGCATGCACAGTATAGATTATATTGGCCTCAAAAATAAATTTGTAATTGCGCCAACTCGTTTTTTTTTATTTATCGATGCCTTAGAGTGTAAACCTCGTAAGTGTAAAAGACGTAACTTGTCGGGAGGAAGAAAGAACTGCGTGCTGTAAAATTTTTGTACGGCGTCTTTTTATGTTTTTTTAACCGAATTCAAAAAAGGAGGTTCTGTATTCTTATTAATTAATATGGAAATTTAACCCGCTTTAATATCCAGAACTGTTCGATACTATAAGATTATCCGAAATGCATAAAATGCTACTTACATTCCTGAGGTTTTCACTCTAAGGCGACATTATGTTCTTTCCCTGCATCATGTTCTATGTACCTTACTTTTACTTGTGCTGCGAGACCTTCTAATTTAAACTAACTAGCCTATATTGTCCCACTGCAGAGCAAAGGCTTCCCTCTCCCCTTTCCACACAATTTTTTTTTAAGTGCCAGCCAGTGGCTTCGGAGACCTTGCATTTTGCCAAATTTCATGATTCTAAGTCAACAGGACAAGGTACCCATATAGGCTTCGATTTATTTGAAAGTTTCAAAATATGCAGCATAAATGGCCGTATTTTGTTATTGACTAGAATTGATATTGACTTAGAAACATGACTTTTTTACAGCTCCAAGGGATTTGATAATGCCATGCCACATACAATAGTCCACTTGAAGGACTAAGTGTGGAAACCAATTCTAGTAAGATACAACATAGAAGGATTTCAATAATAAGTTTATTAACCTTTTTTATGTATGTATTGAAAGGAGTGTTTTACTTTTAAACTATCGTAAGACGTGTGAACCACGCAGTTACTATGAGAAATTACTTTCTCATAGTAACTGCGTGGATTTCACGTCTCATTTCAGTGAAAGGATGGGCTCGGGTAGTATAAAATAATATTTATAAGTTTGAATGAGAACGACTATAGTGTTGAAGTAGGATAATCGATTTGCTATACTCCCAACAAGGACTTACCCCAATGCTTGAGCTCCCTCGGGTGTCGCTTGGTGGAGGTCCACTGCCATAGCCCAGTCTTATTGTCGAACATCTGACGCGTGCGCCGGCGCACTTCCCTCTCCGCCGCCACTTTTGCCTTCTCGTGCTTCATTGGCCTGATGCAGTTGAATAAAATAATGAGAGTAAAAGGTAGTATACAGTACAGTTCGTGCCACGTAAGAAGAGACTTGATCCCGCCTCCCCACCTCTTTCCGCCGCCCCGATGACGCCCGGTCCCCGTCCCGCACCGGGCGTCATCGGGGCGGCCTCGGGCGGCGGAAAGAGGCGAGGGTGGCGGGCTCAAGTCTCTTCTTACGTGGCACGAACTGTACATTATAAATTAATTAAAGCACAGTAACATTGTAAATACAATTGAATATTGTTAAACATTTTGTGGTCTCAAGAAACTTGATACAGTCAGTCCACCAGCTGCTTTCTGCAAACAATTTCGATCAAGGGCTGCTTATTTTCATACTCCATTAGGAAAGAGTCTATTCAAATACATCTCTTTAAACTTTTGACGGCCATCTACTGTCATGTATAGATAACAAAACAAAATGTGCCCTACACGCCATGGTTCGACTACATGACAGACTTTAACGCCGAGGGCACGTTTTTTTATTTTTTGACGTGTGGTGGTCAAACGGTTAAAGTTAAACTGTAAAGCAAGTATATAATGTTAATCACTTACTTTGATTTCTTGGTATAATTAGACATAGCGATGTAGGCGGCTAACGGCGTGATTTTCGACTTCTTGATGATCTCCTGGTTGTTGAGCAGTGACACCAAGATGGCGGTGGTGGTGGACTCGCCGGTCAAGAAGCCCATGTTGTGGATGCGTTGAATATAGTCCAGCATGTCCTCCAAACTTAAGTGAGGCAGCACTGCATTCCATACCTGGCACAGATGTTTTAAATTATTAGAGTGTTGCTCGAGAGTTCGAGACGTAAATGCCATCAGTAGAACTTCTAGAACAAATTAATAAACTCCAACAATTTGAGGCATTACGAACATGATTCTTAGTGCCTCAGTCATTCTCAATTTCTGAATGCATAAAATACAATTACCTATAGCACTGTAGCCAAACATTAATAACAAAGCTAGGATATACTTTTCTAAATGTAACTAAGTTTGCAACTACATTTTTTATAACCTTATTACTTATTTTTTCTATTTGTATACTGATGACCCTTTTATGTACAAAGATATTAAGAATAAGAAGTGGTTAGTCTGATTACATACTTCTTGAGACGTCAGTAAATGACCAGGCACATGGTCAAGAGTGAATTGGTTCTGAGTGGCTAGCGCAGCTGCGGCTACCGGGTCTTCGCAATGTCGCATATCCTCAACTTTCTGAATGTAGTCAAATATTGGTTTTGTCCCTTGCTTGTCGCCAATCAGCTGTTTAGCGCGCTTAAAGCCGAAGATAGCATACTTCACAACTGCGTCACGAGCTAAAATCAAGAAATGATTAAAACTAATGTCAACTTCCCATTTTGTTTGGTCATTATTAATTTATCTTACCAACCGTAAAATTTTAAAGGTTCGAGCTCTCTATCCTCGACTATAAAGCCGCATGGAAAACGAAATAGAAATACATTTCTATTATAGTTTTATACAATAAAATCTTGGCAGTTTTTCTAACAAAAAATTACATACACACTTGGGTGTTGCCAATTCAAGAAAAGGGGTGAATTCAAAGCGCGCTTACAAACGGGAATGGCGCACGTACAAACTAATCAAGGCCATAGGAAAATAAAAGATCCAAATAATAATAGTTTGAATAGAAACCCACCTTCCCCTAAATATAAATGTAACCTTGGGAAGCTAAAAATACAAAAGGAATCCAAATGTATAACCGGTTTGACTGAACCAATATAGAACATATTTGTAGTTCATATTAACTAGACATTATTTGTAACTAACTATTTACACTAGATACTAAATTAAATTACTAACTTACTATACAAATAAATACAAAAAAGAAAGGACACTTAGGCGTCAAAGTCAATTAAATGCAAACCTAATATATGTTACAAAAGTAAAATAAAAAAAATTGTATCAATAAATTACTGTTATAGTTTGACTTTTCTTTACCCGACAAATGTCATAACACATATTATGCACCAGCAATGGACATAAAAAAGATATTCTTGAGTTAATATAATCGTGAAAACCATTGAGCACTTACATGCAAACTTATATTGACAGGTTAGTGACATTATTTTAGTATAAACTGTGCAGCTCTCAAAGCGGTAATAGATAACTAAAGTGCTAAATGCAATTAAAGTGCTAAATGGTGAATATCACAATCAAAAGGCAAGCCAATAAAATACAATTACTCTTCAAGTTAGCAGTTACTAGTCTTTAAAAACACTAAATATCTGTTATACATACCATAATCAGATTCATCAATTTTCACATGAGATTTTCTTAGAAGTGTCTTATGAGACCGTCCATGACGCGCGCGCACTCTTGTTATCTCCTTGACCAGTTCCATTGGGTCCTTCCTTATGTACCACTCCTTGATGCTGTTACACCAACCTCGGCCATTACCTGGGGGATAAGAGAAGCACGCAATTTAAAGACTTATGTGAAAGTATGCTTCAACGCCAATGCGTTCATCATCATGTTCCTCATCATGGACCAATGTCCATGATGAAGATGATTGTTATGCCCAAAGTATGCTCTAACATTAATCATGTAAAAATAAAATAATGGTGGCGTAGTTAGGAACCTAAAGTTCTCGATATTGAGTGGTGAAATGTGAGTGTTGTAAAATTATATTATGTAACTGATCTTGGTTTATTTTCAACAAAAAATTAACATTTCTTAAATAATGCTATACTTTATATGATTTTTGTTAGATTTTACCAAAAATTTTACTAAATCTGGAACTACCAAAAGTGTTTACTCTGACTAATTTAGTTTAAAAGTAATTGATTTCTTACCAGTTTTCAAAAGCCGTGTGTACTTATTGAAGAGCATCATCTTTTCTGGAGTGTCACATATTTGCAGCGATGCTTTGTATGCAGTTTCTTTAACAGCACAATTCCCATATTGCACACATTTTACCAATGCAAAAGCTATAGTGTCAAACCGTGTGTACCACCCGTCCTTGCATGCCTAAAAGTAATAAATCCTGTAGCCTTCATTCAAGATATCTGGCATGAGGTGTAATAGAAACACTCATAAATAATCATAATGCATCTAATGCAGTCAAACTGAACATACCAAACAAAAACGATTTTAGAATATGACTAATTAAGAAAGCAAGTTTTTGTCTGATAATAAGAGAAATAAGCATGCTGAGATTATGTTGGTAATATTAAGAGGAATAATACCTTCAATATTGTTCTAATAAATACATGTTTAAAATAAAAAAGTAATTGATTAATTTTTGAGGTGGATGAAAATATATTGTTTGTTTTTCAATGCATTGTAAGTTTTCGCCACCAAAAAAAAAGAACATTTGTGCAACTTAAGGGTTTTGCGCAGTAGAGTATTGGGACATAAGCTGTATAATAGTAGAGTATTGGGACATAAGCTGAATAATAGAAAAAATATAAATATTCATTCATTATACAATGTCTACAAAATAAATCTGAGTCGTATAAAAAACATAAACACAGCTTTGACAACAATAAAATATGACTAAAAACATAACATAATTACCTTTAAAATAATGTTGACCACTTCAACATTACCCGGGTGCAATTCCATAATCTGATTTATGACTGGGAGCTTGTCTTCTTCAAAATACTTATGAGTGGTCCAACATCCCGGGTAGTATCTAGGTAACTCATTACCCGTATGGAGATAGCGGGTGAGTCTGTTACACAGCTCTGGTTCAAGTGGTGCTGGCTCAGCCATAGTCACTTTTTCTATCTACCGCTTTACGATATACTTTCTGTAAGCTCTTGATAATACAAAATATTGCATGTACGATGCAATTTGGAGCGTCGTATTAGCATCCAGATTTCAACCCGAATGTACTGTCGCAGACTCGCACACCTAACCTGAGAATAATACGGTGACTAAAGGTAAATGCACTGAATGTTGGAACTATTATTTTTTTGTAGGTATTCGAGCGAAACATGTGCCACAATAAATTGAGGATGTGGCTAGAAAAAATGGACAATGGAGGTTGAGTCTATATTATAGCGTAATAAAAACGAACGACTAAGAAAGTAATTATCCAGTATCCCACAAGAAGATACAATCTTGTATAATTTTTGAAGGAATAGAAGCCAGTTAATAGTAAATCATTGAATTTATTATTGTAAGAAATACCTCGTCCGATCCCGTTTTGCTGTCGAAATTGACAAATCAAATCAAGTCAATGACATGATTTTTTTTATGATTTTGGCTTAGAGTCTTTTAGTTAAATTACAACTATTTATTATGGGAATAAAAACTGCCACTTGCCTACTTCAGATGTCGCTACTATCCCGTGTCCAAGAATTTGACAGCTGGCTGTCAATATCCATACTTTTTTATAAACAAGCTACATTTTTTACCCGCGCCAGGGTAGCCCGCGAAATTTTTTTTTTTACGTTTCTTGCAATTTGCTGCGTTGATTTCATGAAACAGTTATTCTTGGGACTTACGTGGTCTTAGAGAGTTGTGTTGATGACTTTAATGATTATGATTCTGTAAATACATATTTCTTACGGTCGCGATTCATATATTAATCAACGTACAACTTAATACTGAACAGCAAATTCCAAAAAAACTAAAAAAAATTGAATTTCGCGGGCTACCCTGGCGCTTTCGCCCCTTTCGCGCTCCGTTGCGGAGCTGTTAAAATCAACAAACACAAAATAACATAATATATTGTAAATAATAAAATATTCATATTTTATTTACTTTTCTACTACAGCTTGGGCTCAAAACCAAAAGTCGACAGCTAAAAAAAAATGACCATTCCTTCAGCTGTTTAGTGAAAAATCTAGTAAAATTATAAAGCTACCGATTGGGGAAAATAAATAAAAGGTGACATTGAATAAGTATTTTTTACCTGCTTGAAGCTTGTATACAGAATATATGGATAGTGGCAGCTAGTTGTCAAATTTTTGGACGTTGGATAGCAGCGACATTTGAAGTGAGCAAGTGGCAGTTCCGGCAACTTTTGCCATTGAAAAGTTGCCAAACGGGCGCTATAATTTGTGTTGTGAACATAACCCAGCATTTATGCCTGGAGGCTTATATTTAGGTGTTAAATTTTGTTTTCATTATTATTTTCTTTTGCTTGAGTATAGTTCACATTCTATTTATTGGTATAATGGCGTGGCTAGCTGAGTTATGGCAAATGCTACTGGGGAGTATGTTGCGCTACTTCTTTCCAGCGAAAGCACTAGGAAGTGGTGAAGGGTGGGCGTTTGGACGATTGTTATAATAATGTAATTTTAACGTTCGAAAAGTGCTGATTCTCAGCCTAATTTGAATAAATTAGTTTTGATATTGTAAATTAAATTAACGTAATTTCACTACGCCATTGATATGCGGTGCCCAAACATCTACTATCCAATTTTCATCGATAATGCACACCACTCCGAATAAAATGGCTGTCTGACTTCCAGACGAACGTGACAAAATTATAAGGGTTCTGTTTTTGCCATTTGGTTACGGAACCCTAACAACGGACCAAGCTCCCATATGAGAAAAAGAACGACATGCTAAGCTAACCAACGATGACTATAATATTACTTACTTCTTTTTTCTATTACCTTTTCCAAAGTATTTTAAATCCCTACTGAATTTCTCCTTTTTAGTAAGAGTGACAATTTTGCACAAATCCCAAATCGCGCCCAAGATTATACGATCGTGCCGAAATAAAGAAAAAAGTGTGATAGCTGAGTCAGCTTGTCAATCTGTGCTGTCAATCACAGCTGTCAATGTCAACCAACTGTCCAAGGGTTCAATTTCAGGATAGAAAATAAACAAACATTATTGTCCAATTGAGTTGATTAATACCCGATTTTATTTTGCAAAAATTGTATATTGTATTGAATTTCAACACTACACTGCTTTTAGTGATACAAAGCCTACATGAGCTTACATTTGGAAGAAGTTAACGAGACACAACAACTTATGCAGAATGAGGGAGAAGAAGATGAACAAAAAGTTACTAATGCTCCGACGTCTCCAGTTGCAAGCAATAAGTTATCGAGTGGCGCTGCCAGCCTAACATCGAAAAATCTGGGCCAAACCACCTCGGGTGTTGGCAATAGCAGTGTAAATGAATCGACAAAAATTTCATATGTTAGTGAAAAACGGATAAATAGAGATAATAATATGATGCGATCCAATAACAAACCGAAAACCATGCCTAAAGAAACACCTGATGTAAAAAACATGGAAAAAGCTCTATTAGAATTGTTAGATGATTTTCACACTGGAAAGTTAAGTGCATTTGGCACTGGATGTAGTATGGAACAAATGATAAATATTAGAGATCAGCAGGAGCATTTGGCACGCTTACATTTCCGCCTATGTGCAGATGTTGAGAAGCCTACTGAAGATAGTTTTGAAAATTCTGCCTCTCGGGACAAAATGGCACAGCTTGTTCAAAGTCTTGAACAACTTTCTGCCTCTATTGAGCACTTGCATTCTGAAGATAATATTGTTAATGACAATGGCACTGAAAAGCATTAGCAGATTCCTGCATGCTACATGGCTTTAGTTCAATCTTAATAGAGTATCAATATTATTTTCCTTAATAAAGGAAAATAATATTAATAATGATAATTACCTATAGTTTGTGCAGATATAGAAAAATACTAGTAATCTGCACTCATGGTTTTAGAATTTTCACCAGATTACTTCATACCCAAAAGGCGAAGACGTAAGGTTATCTATTGTACAAAGCTATTTTATGCAAAGTAATTTGAAGTTCAATTGAGTTTTATGACTCAGAATAATCTCAATGTTGTCTGAGGAAAAAGCTGAGTGTATGTATACATGTATAGATAGGTATAAGTTTATCTGATATTCTGATGCATTGAATGTTTCTGGACATTCCAGCCAGTGCTGGAAATAATAAGATTATAATTTCTATAACAAAGGATAATCATGACATTTAATAAAAGAAGGAATAAATCAATGAAGTTTTTTATTTTTTATACCTTTCATATAACTTAAATTATATGATTAGGATTCTTGCTACAAATTAAATAACCTGTTTGAGAACCTTTATCTTATTAATTAATTCCTTTAGGAATTAGGTAGTCTGCCCCAATCTGTTTGACTCCTTTGAACTCATGCTACTGACCACTACAAAGTGAGTTTATGTAAGGTCTATTCAAATTCCTCTTTCCAAATTGAAAATATTAACTATACTATTTTAGTAAAAATTAGGGTAGTTATTTTTCCAATAACTCATATTTTTTTACATGTTTGGAAACTAAATCGCGAACACAGAATAGCTATACTTGGATTCAGAACAGAATCTTACTGTTATTCATTCCTCGTAACTATCTACCCTAACACTATTTAGTCGAACTTGAACTTAATTTTAAATGACAATTTGTAATAAAAAAAGTCAAAATTTTATTTAAAGTTACAATGGTACAACACTGAGTTTGTGTTTCCAAAACTTGAATACTTGATTACTTATACTTACATAATTTAAAATTCTGAATTTGGGTTATTACTCCGAGTGGCTAAAAAGACTGGTGCAGACTGCACTGAATCAACTTCAGGATTGGAATACGTATACATAAATTAACAATTAATTATGTGGGTAGAGAAAGCAGTACATCCAGTGTACCTACCTGCTTGTGTATACAGGCCGTTCATTTAGTCATCTATGCCTGTAGCTATTTATAGTTTTAGCATGGCAATAGGGGCCATTGTACTTTCCCTAATATTTCTCCATAGGAACCCAAACAATAAATTATGTATGGTTTTTCGTTATTGGAACATGTTGAAGATCACAATAGATATTGATTCAGGACTTTAACGGACTTTCATTTCAGTTTTTGAAATAAAAAACCGAAAAAATAATGTAGGTGGTCACTGCTATTGCCATGCTAAAAGGCGACGACTATAGTTAAGATGAAGTTTGGTACCATGGCAGCATTTACAAAGATTAAAGTATCACATTTTATATCAAATAAGTACAATGTTATCCTAAAAATTACACAATACACTTATGAACATTTTTATTTATATTATATAGATACTTTTATAGTACCCAGGTATCCCTGATACATTGGATCAACCCAAGATACAACCATCTCAGAAACGGAAGTGAATCTATACTAATATTATAAAGAGGTAAAGTTTGTAAGTTTGTATGGAGGGGGTAATCTGTGGAACTACCAGTTGGATTTGAAACATTCTTTTTGCATTTAATAGCCCAATTCTTGAGGAAGGTTATAGGCTATTTAACTTCACGCTACGACAATTAGGAGCCGAGCAAAAGAAAAAAAAAAGTCAGAAATAACGCTAAGCGAAAACGAAGTAGTAGTACGCGGGTGAGCGATGGGATACGACGCGATGGGTCGGGGGCCGAAATTTCACGCGGACGAAGCCGCGGGCAGAAGCTAGTGTGCTTATAAAACTATAGAATGCCAATGGTATCAGGTTCAGCAGTTCTTTAAGTATATCTAATACATATAGGCTGCTGATAATTTTTGGCTTTACACTAGGATATAATGGGCTATTTACTTTGCATTATTACACACCCACATTTCATGAGTGTGACAAAATAAAACTAAAGTACCTACATGCTTTTAGATTACATGTCATTCAACAAATAGTTTTGAAGTAAATGCAGTAATCTTCAAGAATCTGACGAGTCTCGAATGTCATTATTAAGTTATATGGAATGGGTACATTTTACTGCCTGTTCTGGGATGGATGTGACCTAGTTGCCAGTCACTAAAGCGGTAGCTGTCAATACTCCACTTGTATCAGAGGCATTTCACAAGACCTACCCATACCCAAGATATTTTTTCTACAATATAAATCACATATTATTATGAAATGGCACCGTTGTGATTAGTAATAAAAACATAAATTGTAAAGTGAATAACACCACTAAAAATAAGATCACTAATTTAATAACAGCCTATTCAAAATACTTAGGTGTTAATTTATACAATGTCAAATCAAAAATTTTATTATTATTTACAAGTATAACTGGTGATATCCTCCGCCGGCACCTTTTAGTGCTTTTCTACATGTAGGACATTTTTTGCCATTCGTTTTCACTGATGCTTGGATACATTTCAAGCAAAAGACATGACCACATATGGTTGATGCTATCCCATTAGAAGAATGAAGAGGGTCCAAACAGATAGGGCAATCCCCTATATTTCTTGAAGGTACTGGTGAGGGTGGTGGGATAGCCATACTGGTTTGTTGTGCTACAGAAGGTGGTGAATTGCTAATATCAACTACATCAAATCTTTGCCTGTTACCAGCATTTTGAATGGCATTGATTGAAACAGGATAAGCATTGGTTGAAACAGGAGTAGCATTATTTGAAACAGGAGCAGCATTGATTGAAACAGGAGTAGCATTGGTTGACATAAGAGTAGCATTGGTTAAAACAGGCATAGCATTATTTACAGAATGGAAAGGTGTTCCGATGCTATTGCTATTAGGTCTTGGACTTGCCCTTGGTCTTCTATTGTAATTTTCACTACAAAGTGCTGCTATTTCAGTTTCTAAAGCAATTGTGGCTTCATCCTGATTTTCATCAAGTCGAGATCTAAAGAAATCATTTAGTATTTGTTGGAATGTTACAGTTCTCTGGGTATAGCTGGCCGATGTTGGTTGCCTTTCATTATACCAAGAGTTTGTCGCAATGTTCCTATTTGTTATATTTAAATAATTATTAGGGTTTGGTGTTGATGTACTTGGAATTGTAGAATTCGTTACACTAGCCCGCAGTGTAGAGCTTGGTGTTGATATAATTTGATGTGTAATGTTTGGTGTTACACTAGCCTGCAGTGTAGAGCCTGGTGTTGAAGGTGTCTGTACTGTAGTGATTGGTGTTACAGTTGTCTGTGCTGTAGTGCTTGGTGTTACAGTTGTCTGTGCTGTAGTGCTTGGTGTTACAGTTGTCTGTGGTGCCACAGTCACATTCTTGTATGTAGTAGGTACATCAACTACTGTATTAATCTTGTTCAATTCTTTGGCTCCAAAATTTTTCCATTTATCAAGTATAGACCTATTTTCAGCAATTATATCGTCAACATCAATTATGTCAATTGTTTCATTATTAAAAGAGTCAAACTCCATGTTGATGGTACTATATTCATCATCAATAACTATTGGTTCGTTGAGCTTGAGATTGTTATGATTGTTCATTGTTTCTGAACTTGGAACTATCATGCACTCTTCATCATCGGGTATTTTATGAATTATGGTTTCTTCTTTTGTTTTGACCTCTGATTCTTCTGGCTCAATTATTTCAATAATATCCGTGTTTATAGTGTTACTGGTGTGTTGTTTTTTTACAGTTCTTTCAAAAACATCCTCAATTACAATGGTATCATAAGCAATATCAATAATTTGTACATCATTTTCTTTTTTTTCCGGTGTTAACTGTTTAGTAATTAGTATGACATCTCTTTTGTTTGGTGTTAATAGGTTTGTAATTAGTAAGTCACCTTTCTTTTTTGGGGTTGCCTCTTTAGTAATTGGAAAATCAGCTTCTTTTTTTGTTGATGGTGATAGTTTAATCACTGGTAAGTCATCTTCTGTTAATTTTGGTGTTGATTCTCTGCTTATGTTAATTTCCTTTAAGCTTTCATTAAAAAGCTCATCATTTTTCCTAAAAGTTTCATTATCTGTAGATGTACTGGGCAGTGGGGAGAATGAATGTGGCCTTAAATTTTGAAATGGAGTTAGATTATACTCTATGGTCTTATTACTATCAGTACTAGCATCACTAAGGCCTCTAGCATCATCTTTGGTCAGTCTCTCAGCAATTTCATCACTATGAGCATTAAAAATTGATTTTGAATAATTGGGTATCCTTGACTTTTTAGCTCGTTTTGTTGGGGTATCTTCTTCTGGATCTCCACTTGAAGCTTCTACTCCATAATCATCAAATCCTTTGCAGAAATTTGTATTAGGTTTGCGTATTACTTTTGGGCGGTCTTTACAGCCAACAATGTATGGAACGTCTGGTTTTTTTCTTTTCTTAGGTGGAACAATAGGAGGAGGAGGTGGTGTCTTTGCACGTAACAGTGAAGTAGCTTCTATCAGTTCACTAGGATCAGGCAAGTTTTGTTTTTGTATTGACCCCATTATTCGTTCAGTTATTTTATTAATTGTTGAAGGTGAGAGCAGATTATTTTTAGGTATTTGCTTCTCGGGTGTTGATGTTGTACATGTTGGCACCTGAGTTGGCGTTTTTAGAGGTTGATCATCATCAGAATCTTCATACATTTTTTCTAGCTCTGATAAAGAAGGTAAAGGCTTACCATTAGCACAAATCCTTTCAGGTTTGGATGATGATCGTTTTTGTGTCCGGACGTTACTCCTCTTTAATAATAATTGTTTAGACATTGCAATGCCATCATTAGGTCCTGGTTTGCTACGTCGAGTCTTCTCGTTTTTCGGCATGTTTTCTTTTTGATCCGATGAAGTTCTGCGGTTTGACTTATTCGAAGCTCTTCGTTTTTTAAGGGCTTTTTTATTCTTGGAATTATCCATATTTTCTTCACTTTGTTAATCAGTCTAGATGAGTTTGTAATGAAATTGTTTTATCTGTTGGTTTTGCGCCTGATACTAGGGATCCGTTAGAGAGGTTGAAATGCCTAAGTATTGGATCAATGTTAAATAATAAGTCAATGCAGATTGACAAATCTTATCAGTGCAGAATGAAACCACTTCCCTAAGAAATTCACCATCACATATCACAAATTCACAACAACAGACTGTTATGCTGTCAAAGGAGCAGGGTTGCCAACCGTAAAGAAAAATCCCTCGTACATATGCAGCTAAAAATCTCGTATTTTGACTTTCAAACCTCGTACATTTTATTATATATAGAAAACGTGCTAAAACCAATATTAAGGCATATTTAACTGCTGGATTTAGGACTTTTTACTCAACTAAATAAACTATTGCAAGTTTCCTACTGAATAAAACATAATTTTGTGTTGTATTAAAAAAAAAAAATATTAATACTCAAGTTAAATAAAAAAAATTAAATGTGTCTATATTATTACCTACTTAACTTTGCAAGGTAACTTAGTTTACATCTCTCCAAATATTATGTCAGAAACATCTTCACTGTCATCGTTTTTTCTGCCGTATATATAGCTGTTTTCATGCCGCTATACATTTCTTTTGTGGGTTCAAAACTGACAAAATGTTCGTATGGCCATATTATCAAAATCTCGTACATAATTGTACGAGGTTGATAGTGTCCTCGTACCTCGTACGGAAGACCACAAATCTCGTATTTGTACGAGGAACCTCGTACGGTTGGCAACCCTGCAAAGGAGGGCGAAATAATCACAGACAAAAACTCACAGAACATACAAAAACTGCTGCTAGATAGAGCAACAGTGTTGCCACAGAGTACTTTTATATCTATGGAGTGTTGCCAGATCCGATCAAGTTCAAATCGCCGCTGGGGCATTATCATACACTCAGTCAGCAGATCTAAATAATCGGTCGGGCTAATTAATTACAGTGATTTTTCAAAAATTACTTTTGAATGTTGTAAATTTATGGACTGTTTATGAATTTATCCCGGTTCTAGCTGCGCCCCGCGGTTTTAACCGTATAAGTGTTGATCCTGTGGGAATTTCGGGATAAAAAGTAGCCTATATGATATGTTAATCGAGGATGTCAGCTACTTCCATACAAAATTTTATCAAAATTGTAACAAACATATAAACACATACACACACACTCACAAACTTTCGCCTTTCTAATATTAGTGTGATAAGCAGTTCAAATGACTGACTACCTACACAAACAAACCCTTTAAATGTTTAAATCCAACCCTTCAATTAGTGATATGAGCTGAAGTTATGCGAACGATTTCCGAGCAACAGTTTATTTACTTTTAGAAAAAGATATTAAATTATTTACCTACATATCAATAGACGGGACATAGCGAACAAACTCAAACTCAAATGTTTTATTTCAAGTAAACCATTTACAGGCCCATTTGAATTGTCAAGAAGTGGGTCAGTCAGAAAATATGAAGCTAGTTGCCCATTCCAAAGCGTAGGTACCTGGAGAAGAACGGGTAAGAAACTTCATGGACACTATTTTAAATTATATTTTTACAAAACTATTAGATACATCATTAATGTGTAAACAAGTCGTACGCGTTAAAAGCGTCCAGAATACAGCAAATAGTAAGAAAACAAAAATCCAAGTGATGACCAGCCCCAACTGACGGCGCCCGTTTACGAACATGACGCATAGATCAGCACCACCTCAACCTCAACCTTTTTGGAGGGAGCTAAATGACCCAACCCACACGCCACCGTCAGCGAGACATTTGTGTGAGCATGACATACTATCAGCCGCTAGCGCACAATCAAGTCAATTAAAGACATATTACCCGGTAAGTGGTACATAGGGTATAGTACATACATACAATTCACATTTGTGCTACGCAATTATACACGCCCCCCCTATATAGGTACGCCTACAGAACAAAGAGTACCTATAAATTAGCTATTGTTTAAAGAGGGCAGAAGTTGAATTGCACTGCTTTTTTTGTACTATGACGTTTATATATTAGCAGGCCTGCTACAATGACGTTTACAAAAACTGTTCACCTTGTTTTTTGTATAGAATTTCATACCATGACGTACTAATTGACAGCCGCAAAACGTTATGGAATGACACAAACTCACGACCGACCGGCCCCGTGATGGATATCTGTAATAACAGATGCACCGCAGACATGTTGCGGCAGGGTAGGTGCGTAACACTAACAATGGCTTTCATTTTCACAGTTCAACAACAGTTATTGCGTTATTTACGTTCATGACCACTCACATTTTTCGAACGTATGCAGCAATGGATTAGCAATATCCTTCAAAATTATTTAGATTTTGATTGAAAGTGTGCTACGCACTTGGAGTGCGGTAGGTACACAGCAACGCTGTATGATACCAAATAAGTATGTAGAGATGGAGTACGTACTTCTCCGGATCAGGTTCACAAACTACAACTTCCTACTAGAATAACAAGTAGGTACCTACCTAATTCTTGCGACTACTGCATGAATATTTTGCTAATGCGAAGGCTATCAGATTTAGGTAAAAGCAATTTGTTGCGAGTCAGTGACAAATCACGCAAGAATATACTAAACACCATAGGAAACAAGTGTAAGTAGGTACATTTTCCTATGTGTGTTGCGTCGTTATGCCCATTACGGTTTTGTAAAGTAATGTAACACAATGTTAATTATAAATGTAATACCTACCAGTGTACCTACGCTACGAATAATAAATGTACGTTTAGTGTCCGACCGAAACAGGTTTTTCAGCCGAAACCGAAACCGAAACCGAACTTTCGGCCTTGCTCTTAGTTTCGGCCGAAACCGAAACCGAAACCAAAACTTACTTAAACATATTTAAAATTTCTATAGTATACAGAAATCTGGTGTGTTTTTTTACACATTTATTTGAATATACAATGTACATATATTATACATACAGACAGTTGAATACTTACCTAATCATTTACGAGGTCGGTCCCATAATGAACTGGCCTGATATAGTTCTACGCGACATGTCGCACATGTTGTGTTGCATTAAATAGTACGTTTATCGTGCACTTAATATAAGAAACACGCATCGACATGAAATGCTTAGTCTTATTTAGCAGGCATTAGCATAACGAGAGTCGCGTATTTTTTTCAAAATGTCGAAAACTGAGTATCGAAGTGTCATAAAATTTTTGTTTAAAGAAGGTTTATAGTTTTATATCCTGCCCAAATAAAAGAAAGATTGGATGACGTGTATAAGGAGTCTGCCCCCTCCTATAGCACAGTGAAAAATTGGGTGAAAGAGTTTCGCCTCGGGAGAGAAACCGTCGAAGACATTTGCCACGACGGTCGACCTGTGGAAGTGCTCACTCCCGAAACGATTGCTCTTATCGAAGAGGAGGTTCTGAGTGACCGCCGTTTGAAGATTAGAGAAATTGCATCTAGGCTTGGGCTCTCTAAAAGTACGTCATCGTGCGATCCATGAACATCTTCACATGAAAAAAGTGAGTGCAATATGGGTACCGAAACTTCTTTCAGCGGCACAGAGACAGCAAAAGGTGCGCTGCGCTTCGGAGTTTTTGGATCTTTGTGGCGAAAATTCAAAGACTGTGATCAAGCGGCTAGTGACTGGTGATGAAACTATGATCTTGTATTATGACCCACAAAGCAAGGGCGAATCAATGGGATGGCATTATAAGGGTGAAAAGCCCCCTAGAAAGGCAAAGGTGCAACAATCGGCTAAAAAACTGATGTGCACAATCTTTTGGGATTTTCAAGGCATTTTGATGGTGGATTTTAAAGAACGTAATACAGTCGTGAAGGGCTAATATGATGCTTCTTTAATATATAAATTACGAGACAAGATCAAGGAAAAACGAAGAGGCAAGCTGTCTAAAGGTGTCCTGTTGCTCCATGACAACGCCCCTGTTCATACCGCTGGTGTTTCGAAGGATGCAGTTCGTCAATGCGGGTTCACAGAAGTTGAACATCCACCTCACAGTCCAGACATGGCCCCGTCCGACTATTATTAATTCCAAATTTAAAGCGAGACTTAAGAGGAAGAAAATTTTCAAGCGATGAAGAATTGCAGGCGGCCGTCTTCGGTCATTTTGAGGCTAAAAATTGTGATTATTTTTATAAAGGTTTAGAGATGTTGATTCCCAGATGTCAGAAGTGTGTTAGTAGTATTCATGGTGATTATATTGAAAAATAAAATTGGTTTCGTTCCATTTCCTTCATTAGTTCATAGTTAGGCTAATTTATTATGGGACCGCCCTCGTATGTGCAAAACACAACCTCAACTCCATGCGATTAATGATGGACGGCGGCGAACTGGGCCGGCAACGCGACGAGCGAGCACGAGCTAGCCGCGAAGTTCGCCGAACGATGGACGACAATTCATGAACACTCGAGTTTCGGCGCGGCCGAAAGTTTCGGCCATTTTCTGGCCGAAACCGAAACTAAGGCCGAAACTAGATTATTTGGCCGAAACTGGCCGAAACCGAAACCGAAACCGAACTTTCGGTCGGTCACTATGTACGTTATTAAATGTTGTTAACTCGGATATGTAAAAATAGCTATGGTATCTAAAGATTTTTTTGTGGTAGGTATTTAGGCCTAATACTTTCGAAAAGATTTAGTTGCACTCAGTATTGGCGGCCTTAGGTACGTCCTAATGTATAAATTGAGATAATGATTTAATACACTTTTCATCAGCAGGGTTATTACGCAAAGCCATTGGGCTTTCATTTTGACAGTTCAACAACATACATTGCGATAATTGCTTTATTTATAACTAGCGACCCGCCCCGGCTTCGCACGGAAACATTATTATTATTATACATAAAACCTTCCTCTTGAATCACTCTATCTATTAAAAAAAACCGCATCAAAATCCGTTGCGTAGTTTCAAAGATTTAAGCATACAAAGGGACAAAGGGACATAGGGACAGATAAAGCGACTTTGTTTTATACTATGTAGTGATTATCAATATCCTTCATAATTAGATACCTATAGTGTGTCACACAATAAGGGTGTTGCACTTCAGTAGGTAGGTAGGTAGATGGTTAAAAATTTGTTTTAGTTTAATTATATGTATGTATATATTATAATATTTTTTTTTCGGATTTCTTTTAATGTTGCGCTCATCATCATCAGACTATAGCAGTACACTGCTGGACATAGGCCTCTCCAATTGCACGCCATCCAGCTCGATTCTCTGCAACTCGCGTCCAGCAGCTACAAACCACTCTGCGAAGATCGTCACACCATCTAGCCTGAGGGCGTCCTATCTTACTTTTGCCGATCCGCGGTCTCCACTCTAGAACACCTACCAAAACGGTCATCGGTTCTACGGTTAATATGGCCGGCCTATTGCCATTTCATTAACTTGCTTATTTTGTGAGCTGTCTCGTTCCGGATTCGATCCCTCAGAGAGACTCCAAGCATAGCCCGTTCCATAGCTCGCTTGATGCAGTGGCGTGCATTGGTTTTCAGAATAGGTAGGCACTAGTCCGGGTCTAGTCTAGGCAGACGCGGTCACTAATCAGAAACATAAAAAAAACCAAGATGGCGGCTGTAAAACTATCGAAATGTTTAAATTTTTGCAGCCGCCGTCTTGGGTTTTCATTTTGATCTCGCTATCGGCTTCAGCGCCCTTGACGACAATAAAAACGACACCCATGATGAAAATAAAAAAAAAATACAGCCGCCATTTTGGATTTTTATTTTGACCTCACTATCAGCCTCAGCACCCTTGAAAACCAAAAAAACGACACCCATGAAGAAAACTTTACAGTTTTTGCAGCTGCCATCTTGGATTTTCATTTTTACCTCACTATCGGCAACCTCATTATCCATTCCTTCCGGGTGTACGCAAAATACGCGCATTGACGTGGAGTTGCGGACACCAGCCCGTTTTACCTATTAGCTATTATTACCTTATCCATTCCTTTCTTTCTTCGCACGGCCAAATTACTAAGTATTATTTTAACATTCATACTCATAGTCGGTTGGTTATTTGAGTAGGCATGCCTACTTAAGGGTGATAAATTGCAAAGGTCAGACGTCATGGTATTACGCGTGAGACGTACGTATTTTTAATTTCGTCCCCCCCACCACCACTGCCACTACCACCTACTACCGCGCGTGTTTGTATGAAGAATTTGTTTTTTTGTTGGGATTGTGGCGGATTTACCAGCAGGCTGAGTAGGCTTGAGCCTAGGGCGGCAGAATTTAGGGGCGGCAAATATGGCGACAGATTCTTTTTGTTTACCTTCTTACAGAAATTAAACGGTTTTCTGATGTCTTGCAGCAAGCAGTCCACAAGAAATCTTTCCGGTGACTTTAGGGAAAGTCGTCGGAAAGATGTCTTGAACTAAGCAACAAGTGATCAGTAATACTAACCACTCAATTTGGGCACCCCGCTCATACGTAAGGTTTGAAAGGGTAAGGTAAAGGCCAGATTCCAAGAGAGTTTAACTGCAGTAAAACTAGCTTAAGCTTTTCGTTATAAGCCGACAAAGTAAGTTCACTTTCTGTATAAAAAAAAAAGAAAACAGAACCTAGTCAAGGTAGGGTGCTAAAATTTCCAGGCTAGCTTCGATCTCTCTTGCATTGTACATTCTCCTTATCAATGAGCTTTTCTTCATAAGTCGACAAAGCAATTTATGCCTAGTTCTTTTGGAATTATCAGAAGTAAATCTAACCAATCGAAGTTTGTTTCAAATTTACGAGCTCGCTTCGCTCGCTCTTGCATTCTACATTCTCGTAGTGGCTTAGACTTACCTGCATAAGCTGCGTCCCTGAATAGCATAAGTAATGTGATTAGATGTGAAGCTGGAGATATACATAAACATTCGCACAACATCACGCCTTTAATCCCCGAAGGGTTAGGTAGAGGTGTACCTATAATAGTACTTACACTCACATTTCACAAGTTATATTTAAGTCCAATGTCATAGAGGGCGAACTTAATGTCACCAACCGGGCACAAATCCAGATTCCAGGCTGCTTCTGAAAATTTTTTGATAAAAAACCTAATAACACTTTACCCGACCCTGGGAATCGAACCCAGGACCTCATGCTCAGCAGTAACGCTTGCGACCGCTAGACCAACGAGGACCACGCTAAAATTTTCTTCAGCACCCATGGTGACCCCCCCAAAATCTTGGGTCGCGACCGCGCCTGCACTATCACGTCCTAAAATGAATACGTCAAATGACAAATCACCCTGTAGAAGACCGGGACGCGGCCTCATTTTGTTTTGCCGCCTTATTTAGTACATGATTGAGCTTTGGTTAGCTCAGAAATATACCCAAAAACTATTTCTTGTGCTATTTCAACCAAATTGTTGGATTGTAAAAATAATCTAGGAACTGATACATTATTGTAGAGGTCGGTAGGGGCGGCAAAATTTTAATAGCCTACTGGCGACAAATGTGTAAATGGCCCACTGGCTAAGAATGAGCGAGTTTCTTAATTGTGTGGGGCACACATACAAAAATGTAATTGACAGGCTTATGGTCATTTATCGAGGTAGTCACTGCTTATATGCCTCTATGCAATGCACGCCACTGGCTTGATGATGATTGAAGTGCGACCTTGAATTTATGGATCAGCCGTACCGTGAGTGTCCACGTTTCGGGTTCGTAAGTTATAACAGGCAGGACGCACTGATTGAAGGCTTTATTAGTCTTAATAATTCTGATTTCAAAAACTGAAGTACTTTCGTTGCTGCAAAATCAATTATAGATCAATTTGGCAATTTAGAAAAAATATTAGTTTTCCGACAGCGTGCGGTATACAAGAAGCTTACATAAGCGAAGTTAGGGACCAGTGCGGCACTGTGATGAGGCGTATAGAACACAGCGGGCTTGGGTACTACGGGTACACGACGGGCGCCGCGCCACGGTCAGTCGCGTTCAGCTTTGCTGCCGGTTCGCGCGTCTCGCTCCCAGCGCAGCATAAATCCGCCCCGCACACAACACCATAATATAACATAAATTTTAATTTATAATAATACAAAATTTGTGGTAACTATAAATTGAACGTCATATTTTTTTTTTTTTAAGTTTTTTGACCATCAGACACGATGTATCGTTCGTCATTCTAACTCCATTGGAAAAGTTTTGAATATTGCATGAAGCGCGAAAGGCGGTCGTGGGAAAATTTCTTCGTAAAGTTGTGTTTTTTTTTACTAGTTCTCAACTTACTTTTCGTGTCAGACTATTAGTTTCTTGGTTCACAAGTTATAGTTAAGGCACTATTTATTTTCACCATTACCTTTTCAATAATTTTTATACATTTATTTTAGCTATCTAACAGTCATCTCACAATACTGTAGTCAACGTTTGTGAGGTAGGTACACAAAATTATAACAAACCCATGTGTTGCCCAGTATTTAATAAACCATACACATTTTCGTACACGTATTTCCATACGATTTAGATGTCCAATTTCAAAACAACCCAAATTCATCGTTTATCTTTGGCCCAGGTAGGAGGGATCTCGTAAAACCTTTATTGAAAGAAATATGAATACATTTGTGGTGTTTTATGTATTGTCGTATACCTAGCTACCTACTTACTTTATTTCGTCAACCTATGCATACTGAGACAAGTGAGACAGACTTCTTTATTGTTTGTATTAAGTATTCATTATGTAATGAAAGAATTGCTGTAAACCTCATTATTTCCTATTCTTTCACATGTTTTTATACCTATAGTGTTTATAGAAGTGTATGACAGTATATTAAATAGGTTAGTGTGTCTATTTATAGTTTAGCAGTAGCGCCCCGCAGTTTTACTCTCATAAGTGTCGATCCCGTGGGAATATCGGGATAAAAACTATCCTATGTCCACCGAAACTATCTCTATACCAAATTTTACCTAAATGGATTCAGCGGTTTAAGCGTGAAGAGGTAACAGATAGACACACACACTTTCGCATTTATAATATTAGTATGGACTAGCCGTCATTTGTTTGCGTATCATTCGGATAGTGGGGCTAGTGAAACTATTGATAGTGATTGATAAAAGGTTTGATAAAACTTTGTCAAGTATGGGACAGATTCTGAAGCAACATATTGTTGTGTTTGAGGTATTTAAAAAAATATTTCTATCAAACAAATTAATATTATTTTGATAGTAACTGTAATATGAGTCCGCATAAAACAATTTTTGGTTAAAGGGGTTTTCAACAATCGTTTATTTGTACTTTCTTAAATAAACATCAAGTACCTGTTATTAGTACTAGCCTAGTATTAAGATAGATCAATATAAGTGCTCTAGCTCCTGTCGTAGGCAATTGACCTCTGAATCATAAATGAGCCGTATCGCCCGTATCTATCACTTATTCAATTTTAAATTCAACGTAGCACCCGCTACGGCGTAGCGACGTAGCGAAGGTTTGACAAAAGATCAATGGAAATAATGTTAACAAATTGAATAACTGGCTGAATGTAGTGATTGGCTTATTGTTATGCATCTGTATTGTCATCGAGACAATTTTCGTCGTTTAAATATGTAGGTATTATATAAGCAACAAGTGTTCCATTTTTATAATAAAATAGTTTAATATCGACGTATTGTTATGTAGCAATAAAACAAAACTGATGAAAAATTATCGGAGCATAATTTAATATTAAAAGTATAAACATCATTTAAAATAAAATAATTCAACTACGAAATATTTAAAGTATTCTGTAGCGTGCTACGGCGCGTAGCCGCTCGTAGCAATAAAGTGCTACAACATGCTCGGAACATAAAAATAATTTGGACGTAGGATGCTTTTACTGGGCTTTCTATCTGTTTTTATAGGCTCTTTCGGACTGAGATGTGGCATACGTATCGCGAGCGAGTACGTGACGAGCCAGCTAAGAGCCCCTGATAAAGGCCCTAAAACAAATTACACCTGTCGCTTTAATGAAGTCGATGTGTCTACGTTTGTTTTAAAATTAGATTAGGCACAAAGTAAGCTGAAGGGTGTGTGACCCCTGTTAGAAATATTCAACTCGCAACTATATCTAAATCTGTACACATTATTACATATAAATAAAAGTGGTATTTCATGTCTGGCTGTGTGGCCCTATCGTTCTTCTAAACCACGCCTTCATTTAGATAATTCATTCCGGAAGGTTTATGTGTAAATTTACATGTAATAAAGATATGTCGAAGAATTGTCAATTCACAAAACCGTGTGAAGCGGGGGCGGGTCGCTAATTTATAATATAATTAAATACTTAGCTACGCGCGTCATTTAAAAAAAAAAGAGATTTGTAAAAAGAAAAGGTCAAAAATCCTTTTCTTAATACCCTTTGAATAAAAAACAAGACATCATTCTACTTTTGATTTAGTATTAGCCGCTTAAAAAGTCAGACAGATTTTTAATTACGAAACTCTGATGTAATATTAATTAATTTGAGTATTTACGACCGTAGGTATAATGTTATTATACCTACGGTCGTATTTCGTATCAGCATGTCAAAGGTAACCTTGGGATGTTTCTCTTACTCGCGAATTTAATGTAACGTGATTACAAGCATGCCTTTAGGTTACTAGCTATACGTATCAATTTTCTGAGTCTAGTGTATAATCGAAATTATGCTTATGTGAATATTCCACGGCGATAATTTAAAGTATACCGATATGATAATATCCTTTGTTGAATTAAAATAACATGTAAGTAAATAACAATTAATACCAAAATAATTAATAAAAATAACAAAATTATATCCTAACTTAACTAAAATTATTCTCAAACTAAAAAATAGCGTCGAAAAATTCATCCGCATCGCTGTCGACTGGTAATGTACCCAAGAGACTGACGGCATTACCTCGTTGTATGGCAATGCTGAGCCTCTGGCCAAAGTAAAAGCCAGCCCTTGGGTCACGGAAAGTGTCAATCAGCCGTTTCGAAATTTCCTTAAAAATACAATAAGCACTCGGACCCCAGGGCCCGAAGGTTTTAACCCCAAACGGCTCGAAAATATAATTGATATAATTGTCGAATTGAACTAGGTATATCTACTTGTATCTCAGCTATAAGTTCACGTTTTAAGAAATTAAGTAGCTAACATAAAATATAGCTATCTGTACATCTATACCCGGTAGGGGGGTATTTTATCTGTGAAATATATCTATTTGAGCACTTCAAAAACCAATACATAGTTCAATGTTGAGTGGTTACGTTCATTGTTCTTTGTTGAGAACAGCAAAACGCAAAACCGCATTTCAATGCTCTTGTATGTATACAATGTTTAAGAAATCTAATCTAATCTAATTAAGTAGATACAACGATTTCCTTTTCATCCCTTAACCAAGTGAAACTTGTAGTCCAAATATTCAATGGTCTTTACAAACAAAACAAAAACCCATCGAAAACGTTCTTACTAATTTACCAGCCGACGACGACCAGAAGCGAAAATCGGATGTTGATTTACGTTTCCCCTTCTATTTCGTTTTCCTTTTCCTATTGAGATAAAACAGCATTTTTTTCTGCGCAGTATAAAACCTAATTGAAAGAACAACTGCGACAGGAGGAACTGAGGCGGAGGCAGATACCAGTTGCCATTGTTACGGTCCCCGACACCTTTGGCTCTTGTTTTAAAAGTAATTTTCAAGACAAACTTCCCAAAATTTCAATTAATTTTCACGAAGTTACCACTAATTTATATTAATGTCTGAAGGTTTCAGTTGAAGTGTTGTTTAGTTCAGTATACTGATACAATGTAATGTGGCAGTGATATTGATTGTTGAGATGGAGAGACGATCGGATGACGGTCGACTTCGAGCAGCCGCATCCCAAGACCAAGGTATGTATTGTAGCATGTTGACATGGTAGTGTGTATTTTTCGATTATCTTCGATGTATGCGGTGGTTGTTGACTTAGCAACCTCTATAAAAAATCTATAAGTACCCTTCACGTATTTTTACTTCATTCACAATAGACATAACGATGCTTGAAACAGCGTTGATTGTTGGTGAAGCGAATAATGAGATGATTGTGAATTTGACACTGAAATAGAAATAAAAGATCTCGATGAAGGGATCTTAACGCTAACAAAAAGTCTTCCGCAGACATCTTTTTTTTTAAATGACCCTTTCGTAAGACGTTTTTATAAGTCTGGTCTATTTCTAAGATCTTCCTATACCTATCGTGAGTTCATTTGTTGCCAGAAATCTCTAATATCTAAACAATCGGAACAACAACTGTAGGTCATAAAATTATTTGTACCATGCGAGAATCGATCCCACGACCCGTTACTGCGTCAATAACATCAACGAAATTAGTCTGGTATGTAAGGCGTACAGATTTGCAGTGCAAATTATAACCTTGACTGACATTATACGTAGTCTACTTTCAATCTAGGTCAAGGCCATAAACAGTCAGATTTGAATAAATAATCCCAATGTTAAAGCTTACTCGTGTTCAAATAGCTACGAAAGCGAAAAATATAGGTAGCGTCTAATACGAACATTGAGTTCCAGTTTTCATTTTAACTTTTTCCGTTCACTTCGCTCCTGAGTAATGCTGTTCCATGCCAATGGCGTAGAAATCGCGCGGCGGGAAATAAAATGAGAAAATGAAGCAATATAATGTAAAAGATAATCTGTGTTTAGCGATTTTTTTAGACGTAGGTTAGGTACGCTTGTTTCATCAATTTGTGTACTCAAGTGGCTGAATAGAGATCTGTTTTATTCATGCTTCGTAATATTCATTCATTGAACAGGTTTCTCATTGATTCGTTTTTATGGCAGGCTTGTCGTTGAGGTTATTCTGGTACTAGAAGATAAGACGTGTTGTAAAAGTATTAAGTACAAGTAATAGAGATTTCGTAAAAAGAAATAGTGTGGCGTCACGTATTGTGCATTTGTGAACGCACCTTAGAATATGTGGCGTCGCCTGTTTTATATTTACTTATTTATTTAAATAACAGCTAAAACAAACAGATCCAGGACAGTAGATTAGTCAGAAAGCCAATCACAGGTCTCCACTTTTAAAATACAGAGAAGAAGAAGTAAATTCTACGGACATTCACACCATGTTACTAAAAGCTACATCATAATTACTATGTTACTCGCATTGCATAACAACTATCATAACAAAATGAACTACATGAAAAAGTTACCGCTTAAGCACTTCCTGGCTGACGACACACTAGTTAGGTACGGATCAATATCGTACTGTTTACAAAGCTTGCATTTATATATGTATGTATTTATAAGTTAGTCAGGAACGCAGTGTCAGTCAATATTAAGCTACGATCAGGAGCGCTACCCATAGCGTTCCATAAGTAGCGTCCTTTTCTTGCTTGTCAACATTCGCGGGACATGGACTAGATTTAAGTCATTACAATACCCGGCGATAAATATTGCACATCGACCTTTTTACACAAAACCATTTTAAACAAAGAATAAAAATAATTTTATCAAAAGAAGTAAATCATAATTGTTTTAACAGCTCCTAATAGATACCGGACTGTTTGTATTTCGTGCGATAGAGATAACGCTCTACGAAGCCGAAATTAGCCGATTGCCTTTTCCAAAGGTCGATGTGCAATATTTATCGCCGGGTACTGTATTTTATTTTGTAACTTCTAGTTTAATCAGTTATATGACTGCTAAATAGTGTCAATCAATCAACTCAGCATATCGCAGTCCACTGCTGGACTTAGGCCTCTCCCAGACTGCGCCACAGCACCCTGTGCTCCGCCTTCCGCATCCAGTCTACCCCAGCCACCTTCTTTAGGTCGTTCGTCCATCTCGCTGGGGGGCGTCCCACACTACGCATGCCGCCGATACGCGGTCTCTACTCCAGGACTCGTTTGCTCCACCGGCCAAATAGTGTACCTAACTTTAAACTATAATACCTTTGTGGCCATTATAATATTATTAACTACAAGCTGGAGTTTCACTGCAACGTGAAGTGAAAAATATAGACAACTTCACCTCCAATACGCGTAAGAGGAGACAGGTAGAAGGTATTCTACCCATGTCTCCAAAAGAGTAAGGTTCAGTAATCATTCAGTAATCGTTTTCAAATGATGATGAATTTTTGAATGGGAAATTTGGTAGTATTTGGTAATATATGCTTGCAGATGTTGCTCAGTAACATGCCACATCTAGATGCTATATTAAAAGGTTATAATTTGTAGGTAAGTACATTAAATGTTCAACCAAACACGTCCGTAAGCGGTTTGTTCTCGAAAGCGAGTTTAATTTTATACGAATGTGGATTGTAACGCGAGCTTTTGTAGACAAGTATTATTATGCCATTTGCAAGTATTTTTGATATACTACGTTATTGCTTTTATATTAAATTTCAATTTTGAATGGAGATTTCTTAATAAGTGCTAGTATCTATAACAAAGGTCCTTATATAACAAAAGTGAGTACTAAGGAAGGATTCTTGAAAATTAACTCCCTAAAGGGGTTAAAGAGGGGATGAAAGTTTGTAGGTATCGTCATTTTTAAAGTTAGAAATGTAGAAGTTGGAACGTAGACTTCTGTTTATAGTAAGTAAAAGTTAGTTGTATAATCTATCTTACCAATATTTTCATTTTACGCTTCAAAAATGTTTCAAATATCTCGAAAACTATTGAATTTTGGCCATACATATGGACGTTCAATTTGTTGCGAAACATTTTTGAAACGTAAAATCAAAATAGACGATAGACGGAGAACCGGCAGAATCTATTTCATCGGATCGTGTACCGTAATCCTCAAAGTTTCAACCTTTGACCTCCATTCCGGAAAAATAAAGATTCTATTGTAATTCGTTAATTTTACCCGACACTGTACTTTACTTACAGTGTAGGTAACTGCCCCGTTGGTCTCGTGGTCGCAAGCGTGACTGCCGAGTCCTGGGTTCAATTCCCGGTTCGGGCAAAGTGTTATTGAGTTTTTCCATTAGGAATTTCTTAGTAGCAGCCCGGAGTTTGGAAGTTGGAGTTTGATACCCCCGTGCCGCCGTTGGTCCTGCGCCTCATCTCTCTCTGATCGTGTCGGATTGCCGTCTTATCGGACTATGAGATTGAGGGAAGAGGGAGTGCACCTGTGTCTGCGCGCACACTTGTGCACTATAATATCTCCCGCGCCGAAGGCTAGTCTCCGTTGAGATTCGCCGACGTGGGCGAAATACTGTCTGGAGAACTTTATTTAAAGGTAGGTAATCTTCACACGAACACATCAAAAATACAGACATCTCTTAAGTAAGGCCCGAGGGTTGAACCAGACAGTTTTAACTACATACATTCTTTTACGAAAACAAAGGTTCCATTAGGGAATATTCACTTACACGTAACAGTTGCTATGTAGCTATGTACCATCGTGGCACCTACCTACAGAACAGAACCCGACGAATTGTGTCCTTAGAGTAGAATTACGTGAATAAATTAAGTTCATATAGATCAATTAAAAAGATTACGTTACAAAATTGTTAGTGGAGTATGTTATCCTTCTGTTAAATTGAATCATCCCAAATGACTACGGTCCTATTATATTTAAGAGGATTAACGATGGAATTTATACATCTGTTTAGGCCATTTGTACCTATTCGCAATAGGTATTGAACAAATAGCTACTATAGACAGCGCAGCATCTTTAATCAGCACTGTGCTGTGGGTCCCCCATAGCACAGCATGCTGCCTTCTTGTCACAGTCATGACGTGCAGCTGTCGAATATTTCTGTTTTGTGCTCGTGATTAAAGATCTATTTTATTTTTATTTATTATTCGACTTATAATAATCTTTTTGTATGCACGAGTTTCTGTGACAAATATAGTAGATTGTTGCATCGAGCGCAAAGTGAGTTATTAATGCACGAGTGTTATGTTGGTGCCCGAGCGCATGCGAGGGTACTAAATTAACACGAGTGCATTAATTACTCATTTTAGCAAGGTACATAATCTACTTTTCTTTCAACTACTAATCTACCTACCGTGATAAAATATAACTACTCAAAATAAAAAATGTTTTCGTAAGCTTTTAAATATTTATCCCGCAACCTTTGCGGCAAAAGGTTGTGGGGACTGTGTCTCACGTACCCATCCCTTGCATTACTTATCCACGCAGCCGGGAAACACCCACAGTGGTGACCCCGACGTGATCGCTCGCCATTTTAACACGTACTTTGATTTAGCACTCGCGAAACTCTTTCCGCACTGTCACGAACTCACAGTGGTGACCCCGACGTGATCAAAACTATCAATAGCGTGAGTTCGTGACAGTGCGTAAAGAATTTCGCGAGTGCTAAATCAAAGTACGTGTTAAAATGGCGAGCGATCACGTCGGGGTCACCACTGTGGGTATTCGTGACCGTGCGTGGGCGAGTGATACACTGAAGTAAATTGTAAATAGGTAGCGATTAATTTATTACGATACCAAGTAACTAAAGCTAGTAGTTACACTTGACACGAAAAGGTAAAATTAAATAATGTTACATGAAGAGTAAAACTAATAGAAACACGAAGCTCGCCGTAAACTATTACGGCGAGCTTCGGCGAGTAAAATATGATCGGGGGTCAGAGAGAACCTCGCACGATCGTAGTTCAGCACAGACTGAAGCTCCGAACCAAAACTCCCCCACATCTGCCGTTCACTAGACAAAGGAAGCGGCAAAATGTTTGCACTGTGGGGACTGTGTCTCACGTACCCATCCCTTGCATTACTTATCCACGCAGCCGGGAAACACCCACAGTGGTGACCCCGACGTGATCGCTCGCCATTTTAACACGTACTTTGATTTAGCACTCGCGAAATTCTTTACGCACTGTCACGAATACCCACAGTGGTGACCCCGACGTGATCAAAACTATCAATAGCGTGAGTTCGTGACAGTGCGTAAAGAATTTCGCGAGTGCTAAATCAAAGTACGTGTTAAAATGGCGAGCGATCACGTCGGGGTCACCACTGTGGGTATTCGTGACCGTGCGTGGGCGAGTGATACACTGAAGTAAATTGTAAATAGGTAGCGATTAATTTATTACGATACCAAGTAACTAAAGCTAGTAGTTACACTTGACACGAAAAGGTAAAATTAAATAATGTTACATGAAGAGTAAAACTAATAGAAACACGAAGCTCGCCGTAAACTATTACGGCGAGCTTCGGCGAGTAAAATATGATCGGGGGTCAGAGAGAACCTCGCACGATCGTAGTTCAGCACAGACTGAAGCTCCGAACCAAAACTCCCCCACATCTGCCGTTCACTAGACAAAGGAAGCGGCAAAATGTTTTATTATACTTTTAAAGGGCAAACATTTTGCCGCTTCCTTTGTCTAGTGAACGGCAGATGTGGGGGAGTTTTGGTTCGGAGCTTCAGTCTGTGCTGAACTACGATCGTGCGAGGTTCTCTCTGACCCCCGATCATATTTTACTCGCCGAAGCTCGCCGTAATAGTTTACGGCGAGCTTCGTGTTTCTATTAGTTTTACTCTTCATGTAACATTATTTAATTTTACCTTTTCGTGTCAAGTGTAACTACTAGCTTTAGTTACTTGGTATCGTAATAAATTAATCGCTACCTATTTACAATTTACTTCAGTGTATCACTCGCCCACGCACGGTCACGAATACCCACAAGGTTATTAACAATTTCATTTGCAGCTCTTTTTATACTTCGAGTTGAATTCGTATCGCTATCGATGTCCATTTCCATTTTTTTAAACTTTTCTTACTAAATATGATATCAAAGTTTTACAATGGTACAAAATGCGCGCCATTTGTTTTTTTTCTTTAACCAATTCGGTGTTATTCAGCCGATTTTTATTTTCAGCCAGTATCTTTTTGATCTAATGCATATATTTTGTATTAAACTTAATGGGAGATATTAAAACTCTGTGGTAAATTTATATCTAAATAAAAAACAGTGCAATAATGAAAAACTGTGCAACCATGAGATTTCATATAACATTTTTGCACTGAATTGCTCTAAGCAAAAAATTCGTCCTTTGTGATTGGTTTTGTAGTGATTAATGATAACATTACTACCTATTTCAAAGAAAAATCTATTTTTCTTTCTTTCTATACCTACTACTTTCACCCCATTTAGAAGCTTTCACATTGATGAACTTACACAGTTCCTGGAAAAGGTTGAAACTAACGTGACGCCAAAAGTCGATCAAATAACTTTTCGATTACTACAGCTGTCAAACGCGTTCACTTTTTCTAGTCTTGGTACGTGTTTCATTGGCTGAACCTATCACCGGCCGACGGTAGTAAATTACGTTATACGAGTAGTGTGTGTTCAAAGAATTATTCATTTAAAAGGCTATCGTATACGGAACATTAAACTTTCACAACAACTACTGCCCCTTAATTGAATTTACTCTCTTTTATTCGCCAAGGCATCATAAAGAAGTCAAGACCTTTTTCCTCTTAAGTGCTATTTTCAACGTACAATTTTAAAAGTTGCTTAATGTAACTAAGAAAGCAAGTGCAGTGATAAAAGTAACGTTTAAGAATGCTCTTAGACGCTGGTCGCCAGAATAATTCTCTCTAATTGTCTCTGTTATGTAAAGTAACAGTATTCTGGACTCTCTGTTTATTTGTGAACATTTTTTAGCTTTTTGTATGTGTAAGTATCAAAACTACTCAATGTCCATGTTTTTTTTGCAGGTAAATAAGTACTTATAAAAGCTAGTCAGTATGATTACCGATACTTTTACGTGAGCATTGATTTTAGATTAAATAAGTTAGGTAAACCAGTAATGGATTGGTAGGGTTTAACCCTGAATAAAAAAAGAAGGCTTACACTAGAAACTGAGTAGGTAAACGAGGCCATCGTACATAACACGACCACAAAGTACCATTGTATTATGCCTTCTACTTGAGCAAAGGCTGCAGTGAGTTCCAAATAATAGAGGTATAATTTTAAATCCCCATGTCATCTCATTTCAAGTGTAAGAGGTCAACCCTAACCGCGTCACGTTGGATGCGCGCCAGCAGTGTCGAAACAAATTGCTGTAACTTTCTACAAGAATCTTCTTTGGCAAGACCTTCTTTCTTTGTTGCAGTTGAATAAATGGTGCACCTGTTTTAAAGAATAAATAATTTTCTGCCGTCTTGTCCATGTATCGCTTTTACGAGTTTATAACTTCGTATAAAACAGTCGTTAGTAAGAGCAGTTGGGCTAATGACATGGTAAAAACCTTTTCTGTGTTTTTGAACATAGACCAAAATGTGGGTTCACTGGAGATTAACCTACTTAATATTATAAATATGAAAGTTTGTAAAGATGTTTGGATGTTTGTTACTCAATCACACGTAAACCGTTGTACAGATTTGTATGAAAATTGGCACATAAATAGACCATTTCCTGGGTTAACACAATGGATACTTTTTATCCCGATATTCCCACGGGATCGAAACTTACGCGGGTGAAACCGCGGAGCGCTGCTTGTACGAAATAAATGCCTGCGCGGAACGTGGCATTAAAACAGAATAAGTATCTAATATTCATTGAGTTGAAATAGTGTTCTCTGCACGAACTCTAGTGTTCGTGGTTTGTGGCGTGGTGAAAAGATTAGCCCAGTCCGTGTGATTCGAATTAAATCAACTTAGGGCATTAAAAGAGCCAGTTCTTGCTCAGTCAAGCAATCAGTCCGGCTATACACCCTTACATTTTGATCGTTTTAATCCTTAAAAGGGGTCATTATACTCATCATTATGAACAACTTTTACTATGGGACCAATCCTAAAATCGTGACTCTGAGAAGAAAGGCTGAAACAAACTCAGAGGTCACAGTCTCTTTTAAAGTCTAGACATAATCTTGGTCATGTTATATGAAGACCATGCAGATCGATGTCTGAGATGGTCTTTTGAGGAAAGAACCACACAGATTGAGAGGACCTGTCCAGTCAGTGCACGCACTTGTCAGAAATCCTGCAGCTCAACTCAAAACTTAAGAAGCTCAACGATTCGTCGAACAAGACCAAAGAAAGGACATTTGGGTAGGCCACATAAATTACTCAAGCCGCCAGACCATGACAAAAACTAACAGAACAGAGAGAATAATAAAAATTAAATAAAATGACCCACATTGTTTTACATTCACAATAATTAAAATAATATAATACTTTATAAAGTGAGCAAATGTCATTGTTTATATAAAATTCATTAATTTCAATGTGCATATAAAAGATAGAGAAGACCGCTGCTACCCACTCCCTGGATATTTCAGTTAATATTTTTGACACCCGACACTCAAGAGAAATGGGTCTATTTTTAGCCGCAGCTGAAATTTAACTCGCAAACTCCCAAGCCACACGTTGCCATGGTAACTATCTTAACTTCACTCCAAAATTCACATCACTAACACAACCGACCCTATCATAGAGGTGTCCAATCGATAGTTACCACATATCCGTTGACTTTATGAAGATTAAACTTTGGCTTCTCGTTTCTCGGGTCAAACTCGGTCGTGGTCCGTCTAAATTAAACTGTTCGGTAATACTTGATAACTTGATACCTGCAGCTAAAAGTTCGAGGGAAGTTCTTGTTTTGTGTTGTTATAGTTTCGGTTTCATCGCGATAACTATGAAAAGTAAGTTGTAACTATGAAATTCTATAGTATATGATTAATCGCCAGTGTAATAATGTGGCTTTTATTATATTTATTGAGGTCAAGAGCAAGGCCATTCAGTAATAATAAAAAAATAGGCTTCGTCAGTCATGAACTCATGATCTTTGGCAGCAGAAGTAGGAAATACTTTTCCGGAAGCAAATTATTACAAGTTGCACTAAATTACATACATAACATCACACCCACACCCTAATTGCGTCACACACTATCAATCTCAATCTGAATCATTTTGAAGGATATTGCTAAACCATTGCTCCATATGTTTGAAAAAAGTGTCTGGTGAACAACGTAAATAACGCAATGAATGTTGTTGAACTGTCAAAATGAAACCCATTGCTATTGGTAGTATAGTATATTACGCAGTTATCCAGCTGTTTTCCCCAAGGGGTTAAGCAGAGGTGTTCATATTTAGTACAACCACATTTTGCCAGTAATGTTTAAGCCCATTGGACTACTAGGAGCGAGCTTATTGTCAAGTTCATCAACCGAGCAGAAATCCAGACTTCGGGCTGCTACTGATAAATTCCTGGTGGAAAAACCCATTAACACTTTGCCCGACCGAATCGGACCCAGGACCTCATACTCAGCAGTACCGCTCGTGACCACTAGACTAGACCAACGAGTAAAATTCTTAATATTAGATGAGTAAGAGGGAGTTGAAATATTTTTTTTGAGTTTTAGCTTCCCATAAAAGTCAAAAAGAATAATTGGAAAGTCATTAAACATCCACTCAAAAGATTAACAGCGTCGTTTATCCGCGCCCCGTCATATTTCACTAGACTTAATAGTAGATTGTTGCATCGAGCGCAAAGTGAGTTATTAATGCACGAGAGTTATGTTTGTGCCCGCGCGAGCGCACGCGAGGGCACTGAATTAACACGAGTGCATTAATTACTCACTTTAGCAAGGTGCGTAATCTACTTTTCTTTCAACTACCACTACCTACCGTGATAAAATATACCTACTCAAAATAAAAACTCAAGTTAATGAAAACAAACTTTTCACTTCTCATGCTCTGAAAGTGCTTCTTTGTGCAGGGTATAGGCTGCACAAAATCGAATTTTGTGCACAAGGGCATTAACGTATCTACTCATAAATGTATTATATTAAGGCAAAGAAAATGAGCCATACAGCCAAATGCAATAAGAAGTTCATAGATAGAATTTGTTATTATATTATATTTACTTTAATTTATTTGCCTTATGTGTTTTTTAAGATATAATAGATATTAAAATTTTAATTCAAGTACGGTAGGTTAGTCTATTGATTTAAGAAAATTATTATTACAAAATTAATTTAATAGTAGGCTGTATAGGTCTGCAGCCTAATATCAATGTCGTAAGATTTAAAAAAAAATAAAGCGGCGGGAAACAGCTCTTGTTCTTTTTCGTGCATTTATTAATTTCTTCAATTTGCTAAAATTGTTAAAAATGTCCAGTGAAGAAGAGGATTTAACAGTCTCTACTAATACGCTTATGGAAATGAATGCACAGAGAGTTGTGCAACAGATATTACCGCCTAAGTCTCGGGAAAAATATCTTAAAGTTTACGATAATTTTGTAAATTGGAGAACAGAAAAACAATTTCCTTCAGTATTCAAAACTGTTCTAATTTTACTTTGAATTTTAATTAAAGAAATGTTATGTTATACTACTGTTTTATTTCCTCGCAATCGAAGTGAAAAGCAGAGTTTATAACTCGTCCACAAAACCATTTTTATCCTCGACATTACTATCAGCCCTCGCCTTCGGCTCGGGCTGCTAAAAGTCTCGGATAAAAATGGTTTGTTTTGTGCACTAGTTGTAAAATCTACTATTTCCTAAGCTTTTAAATATTTCCGTGGCTGGCGTGAATATGTTGACATGTCTAAAATGGCAATTTGTCAGGACGGCCATTTTAAAGGTTTGACCTCTTCTGGTAAATCGGTAATTTAGTTAACCGTATGTGTTTTAGTTGTTTTAAGGGTTATTTTGTACCATCTTTTAGATGATGACAATAAATAAACGAAATACCCCATAGTTTGAATAATAATAGACTTGTCAAGTCGTTCACCAACGAGTTATCAACTTATTCACCGAGTTGTCAACTTATGCACCAGCAGTTATCAACTTATTCACCTTCTGAGTGGGGAATATTAGTATACAAACAATGTTATTAATGACAAACACAGTGAGGCCCAATCAAACCACTGATGACGAATATAAATATATTTGTTGATTCGTTGAAGGACTTACTCAAATCAAGCAAAGTTTTTCTAACTGAACAAATATTAAATTGAAAAACCACGAACCTATCAGTTTCCTAGTGTAAAAGCAATAAATATAAAAATAAATAACTAGTAAATTGTTTTATTGCGCCAAACAACGGAAAATACTTAATAAAGAAAGAAAAGAATAAAGAAGGAATAACGTAATAATAATTATTTAAAGTTGACAGACCTGATCAACTTTAAATATTATTACGTACACAGTCATATTTTATTGGAGCTTAAAAACCTCGTCATCTGGGTTGTCCTCGTCCAAATCTGGATCATTAGATGCAGAGACGACACCGACAGTTTTTATTTTAATATAAAATTCCTTGAAGGAATCGTCCATGAGGTCAATCATGTCCATCAAATCCTTTTTATTCTCTGCGCTAATTGGCAAAGCCTCCTTAGTGATTTGGCTAAACTTATAGATATCAATGGTGGGTTTTCCTCTTTTCTTAAAATTTATTGAATTGAAAGGAGGTTCGCGATCCAGGTTTTTCTTAAAATAAATTTTTCCGACGCTGTTTTTGTCATATTGCAGCCATTTAATAGGTTGCCACAGAAATTTGTCTCCTGAATCATCCAGTTTCTTGACAGTAAAGGGTACTTTCTTGGATTTTAGTTCGGCGAAATCCAAAAAATCATTTACCGTCATCACCACGACCAGCAGTTGATGAGGACTTGCAAAGTTCAGAAACCATTCAATGGTTTCTGAACTTTGCAAGTCCTCATCAACTGCACCCAATCATATAAATGATTGATTCTCATTTGAGTTCTCTACAATTTAGGTCTATAATATGTTGGCAACTAAACATATTCATTTAATGTTAAAGTTTTTTGTAACCGACACTTAGTGTCACTTAGATACATAGTACATTTAGGGTTCAGAGCTTAGCTGACCGTAACTGGACATCTCAATATATCACAATTTAAACAGAAATATTTCGATGGGCTATAACTTGACATCTCAATTTGTCAATTAAAAGAGAAAAATTTTATGTGAATAAGTTGAGATATCAAATAACAAATAATATTTTGGTTACTGGGGATAAGTTGATATAACAAAATATCAATGTTCGTTCACAAAAACATGTGAATCGTTAATTTGACATGTTGTGTTGTCAAATAAAACACGTAAAAATGCGAGATGTCAACATAATACCATAGTCGATTGCTCCAAAAGTTATGTATATTATGAGCTGTCAATTTTTTTCATATAAATTCCTAATGCATAGGACGTATTAAGCCAATAAAAAAAAAACATACAAGTCGAGTTGTCAATGTATTCACGCCAGCCACGGATTTATCCCGCGAATTTTGCGGCAAAAAGTAATTAACAATTTCATTTGCAGTTGTTTTTATACTTTCTGGAGTTGCATTCATATAGTACGTAGTTCTCGTATATCGCTATTTCCATTTTTTTAATCTTTTCTTGCTAAATATGAAGTATTAAAGTTTTACAATGGTACAAAATGCGCGCCATTTGTATTTTTTTTCACTAAGTCGGTTTTATTCAGCCAATTTTTATTTTCAGCCAGTATCTTTTTCATCTAATGCATACATTTTATATTAAACTTACTAGGAGACATTAAACCTCTGTGGTAAATTTATATCTAAATAAAAAATAAAAAACCGTGCAACCATGAGATTTCATACAACATTTCTGCACTGTTTGGTTCTAAGCAAAAAATACGTCCTTTGTGTTCGTTTTTGTAGTGATTAATGATAACATTACTACGTAGTTGAAAGGAAATAATATTTTGTAAGCGAGCTGATGTTTTAACAATTATTCCGCCTTTCGGTTATCCGGGTATCATTCATCACTTTACTTATTCATGTGTGGTATTGTTTTTTTTTTCCAAATAGTTACGTTGTTTAATTTCCCTTTTTAGGGTTCCGTACCAAAATGGTAAAACGGAACCCTTATGGTGAGACTCTGTCTGTCTGTGTGTCACAGCTGGATATCTCAAGAACTACTAATGCTATCAACTTGAAATTTGGGATAGTTTTAGATGACGTTTGCCCAACTAATTTGCAAATAAGAAAGAAATAAAAATATATGTATATTTTTTGCAACAGGGACTGAAAGGGGCTCTGAAAAATTCGAAGTGGGGCTAATAGGGCATGTGGGGTATCATATGAAAGAGAGCAGTTTGCACATTCTCAAACACTTTCTTTTGTTTTTTAGGCCGCATAGTTTTTGACTTTTGATGAAGAATGTAAAAAAATACCATCCCCCTTATCTCCGAAGTTCACAAAGAGAAAAATCTGAAATTATTCTATGTGATAGAAGTTTATGTAAAGAAAAATAAAAACGAATTCTTTAAATAGCACACTTTTTCAGAAATCATCAACAAGTTACATTAGTTCCACTATCGGTCAAGAGATGGCGCTGACATAAAACTGCAATATTCTACACCGCAGTGCACAGTGTTAAAATTCTCTGACGAATATAGGCCTCTCCGATGAAAAATTAAAAACATGATGGTACAGAACCCTCGGTGCGCGAGTCCGACTCGCTCTTGAGATCTATATCACCAGATTATCTACATAATATGTATCATTAACCTTGGATTGGACCTTTTTTGCTGATGAATGGATGACGATAATTTTAGAATTTTTGAGTTATTCTGTTGGGGTTTTGTGAGAAGACAGAGTCAAATTGAAATTCATTTATTTGCCAATAATGTAGATTTACAACGTATGTCGTACGTCTATCATAATATGGTATGCAAATTTTTAATTTCATCTTGCACACTGCTATTATTTTAAGTAAATTTGTAAAGAAACAGATCGCAACAACAAATAAGAGCTCATGCATTAGTATTTTAAGGAACAAATTATTTTATTTATGTTAAAGTTATACCTATGTCAGGGTGAAAGGATTAACTTTATTTAGTATTTATAGCTACTTTCCTGGCTAGGTCATGTAAGCCGCTTAATTTCCTACGATTTCTTCGTTGAATGCGTGTCTCCGACACTATCCCCGTAGGTACCATTACGCGCAGAGCGAAGCGTTGAATTAATTTGTTTAACTACCTGTAAATATGGACGGAATACGGGATTAAACTGTCCTTCCATTAGAGAGAATGGCAAGAAGTTAGGGTTTGAGAACTAACGAACTAATAGATAGTAATCGCTGAGTTATGGGATGCGGAGTTTGTTTCAAATGAACATACTATTAGATACCAAGTATGTTAATAGGATGCTATGCTTCTATGTAGAAGAGTGAAATGGTTGTGATTCTATGTTTACATGTTTACATACATCTTTCAAAGACATTGTAGGAAATGGGAACATTGGGGAACTGAAAACCCCATTACATAGTAGACCTTCAATCAATCTGCCTAGCCTTTATTCAACTAAGTTGGGGTCGGCCACCAGTCTACCCGGATACAGCTGAATTTCATTTGTTTACCTAGGTATATGGAAGGACTGCCTATCCGACCTCCAAAACCCACTTATTGGACACGTCTATACCCATTGGTGACTACCTGTAATGACTGTCAAAGATCTACAACACCCGGGACCAACGGCTTAAGGGGCTTACAGGAACTAAACACAAAAAACGCAAGTTTTAGAAACAATAGAAGTATATGATCGACTACAGTACATACAATCAGTCTGATTTTTTGACAGATTATTCTACAAGCAACATACTAAAACACTAGTGTTTTAATTTCTTAGTCCAAACAATAGATTTTTTTGTAAATAGATAATTGCTTCATATTTTGCAATAAATACCAGAGTTGTCATCGCGCTTCTCTTTCTTTTCTATGCAGTCCGACAAAGACCGCGCTTTAGGTCATGTAGTCGCCTTAACATGCTTTCCTATAGGGACGGAGGGGTGTCCATGTGTAGTGGATGATCACCCAACCACGGTCCGACCTCCCAGGCGTAGCTTAACGTTCGATCGACCTGTGCGGCTGCTGTTATTATTTACCGTAGGAGGTTTAGCCTAGGAGGCTAAGAGGCGTGGACCATACTATCATATCAAATCTATAGCGATTCAATAATTGTCCATTTAACGTGCACATGGCGAATTTTTTCGCTCAATTATAACAAACCGGGAAAAGTCTGCCATAAATTTATATACCGACAGAAATAAAATACTATTAAAACAAGGCTCCATTTTGCCTGTGCAAAGCTGTGGCGGGCAGCCATTGTTAAATATTCTCATTGTCTTGAACAACTGTAATACTGCGCTAGATAGGTACATTACCCTCTCAGAAAGTAACGTTTTTAATGTAGACCGTTGGAAATAAAATAATTTTAAAAGCAAGGTGGTATTCTGAGTGCTAAAATTAAGTCGAAGACTAGCGATCAAAAAGTACTCTGTGGACTTGTGGATTTCAAAACACTGACCTGCTGTATTATACCTATTTATGTATTTGTGTACGTAGTGTTAATAGTTTTTTTTATCAGTGTTCCTCTCAATCAAAGCATCTGCCATCTCCTCTTCACCACCCTTGGTTGACTGGTAGAGAATACCTAAACCATTAAGTCCGCGTTTGTACATTTTTGTGCGAAAAGTTTAAATAAATAAATAAATATTATATAAGTGCCTTGTTTAATATTTTTTATATAGAGGCCAGTGTTTCAAAAGAAAAACTTTCAAATCGAGTCGCAATTTCATCTCAGCAGCAGGTTTAGCACGAGCATCGGTTTGTCGACGGGAAAGTAGACAAATATGACGTTCCGTGTAGACAGTACGACCGACGTCAGCAAAGTAGAAAGAGTCAACTGCACTTTTTACGAATTTCAATCTTTTACATAATTCGACTCAGAATTTTTTTTTGTTCATAGGATTGTTTTTTCTTTTTTGGTTCTTAATTTTTACTTATATTAAGTCACATTATAAGGAGGGGTCCGTGGCTAAATAATAACAGCTGCACATGTTGATCGATCTTGTTAAGCTACGCTTGCCGCGGTTGGCCCGTGGAAGGGTGACTGTCTTTACATACCGAGACCCCTCCGTGCCTCGGAAAGCACGTTAAGCTATTGGTCCCGGCTGTAATTCGTGGATCTTTGACAGTCGCTACGGGATTTTGTATATAACTGTATATATACTTTGTGGCCGTCGAGTAGAAAGTTTTCTACTGTCTTAAGCGATTACAAAATCTCTTCACTACCATAGACAGTTGTCTATGGTGTCAAAATCACACTGACAACTGACAGTTGTCAGTGTGATTTTGACAGTTTGGGATAGAAAACTTTCTTCTGCACATCGCACCGTAGAAATCCTTCCAATCTGTCATTATGTCTTTCGTTTCTCTAGGTCTTTGTCTAGGTTCTTTGTTAAGTAGACTATTTCAGAAGAAAGTTTTCTATCTCAAACTGTTAAAATCACACTGACAACTGACAGTTGTCTAAGGTAGTGAAGAGATTTTGTAATCGCTAAAGTATCGCTAATCTACTACTCGTAATTAGTAGGTATGAGGTTGAGACTGAGATTAGAATGTGAACGTTCTTAAAAATACGGTAATTCCCTTTTAGGATATTGTTAAGAATTGTGACTACTTATACCAAAGAGAATATAACCACTATACCTACTTAATTGTGACGTTATTATTAAAGAGCTTTACTTTCTGTTTGGTCAGCAGCACGTTGCACCTGTTGTGCCTATTGCAGGTTAGGTTGACCATAAACAAAGCAGACATTGAATAATTTTCACACGCCCCGGCGCTTTGCTCCATCCAACCTTCATGAAGCTCTGGCAACACCGAAGCGGGCAAGCGAGCAAGATATGGGACGTGGCCGTGCGTGTCTATTGTTTTAATGACTAGTAATTCACACGAATATTCGCGCCATTTTGAACACGTCCATTCTAGTCAGTTGACACATTAGGTGCGAGCTAATTTCGCCCCGCTTCTTATGTGCGCTTTACTTATGTGCACAGCCAGCGTTTGTGTTCGCAACTAGCTGTAACCCATTAACCCTTAAAGTTTGAATAAGTGATCTTTTCGTACGCTCGTTCATCGCAGACATATCCATAGCTTTCCATCAGGCGAGATCGAGGTCAAGAGCGGAGCCTTTCATTAATAAAAAAAAAACAGCCCTGCAGATTCTTTCCAAGTTTCATTCCAGTTATAAATAGGTAACATACACTTACGCAGGGAGACATATCAAGTTATACATTTCCAGTATAAGCTGACTTCTCATTGTACAGACGCCAGCACATCAAGCTACCCGAAACTGTCAAATTTTCTCAATCAACTTTGAACTTTTGGCGATAAAGTTGAAAATCTATTAAAGAAATTTGACAGATTGTGGTAGCTTGATGTGCTGGCGTCTGTACGAAAAGCCTATGCGACATCAGAAAATTGTAAAACTTGAAATGTATAGCTTATTATGTCGTCATGTATACACGTTTTTTATATTCGAACCACATGGCAGTCTATTTATTGCAGCGTATCTATACGATTAGCTGTTCTCAAATCGCTCGAATATTCAACTAAGGAGGAAAGTGCCATCTTGGCCGAATCTAGTTTCCCAATTGAGGCAGGTATTTAATTAATTATAGGACTGCCAACAAAGCCGCTTGTCGGACTGACACCATTCTAAGTACGGGGATAAATTACTTACTCAATTTATTAAGTGGATCAGAATTAACGCAATATTGGACGGTTGTTATTTATCTATTTGTCTGATGTTTCACCTTATAAAATTGATCTTGAAAGAGCACGATAATTTACAGAGCAATTTTTCAAATTGTTATCTCCACTTTACCAAAAGACGTGCCTGTTTACGAAATACATTTATTTTTTTTGGAAGACTTAGCTTCACTTGTGTTTGTTTGATTCTTTTTCTTTTTAAACAAAACAGAATGATTGAATGAAATAATAGTAAGCGTGACATATTCTTATTATTGTAAATATAATGCGTAGCGTAGAAAGACAGGCAAACCTAAAAATGCAATCTGTAACAAAGGGAGTCAGCAGGAGTCAAGAGGATAATGTATTACTTATTCGTATTTATTCATTTGTACACTTGAGTTCACAAGAATATAGTAAATTGAGTTTGAGTACAAAAGGCCGCCTTTTTACGGAAAAATGTTCTCGAAATTGTTTGATAAATTCTTGAAATATTAATTTTTATACGATTTTCTTCGTGTTTTATTTAAAATATCTTAATATCTTTATCTACGCCTACGCCTAACCTATCTTTATCTACACTTAATCCTAGGTTTTCCTAAGCTTTTTAGCATTTCTTGCGCCATTTTTCTCCAGTCCCTGATGTGCACGTAAAGTTAGTTACCACTTCAGATGTTCTCTGAAACTCGGTCAAGGTTGCGATGCTCGATTAGGGTTTCCTTCCTTTTTCTTTTCATTTTTAAACAAGATGGGACCTACTTATAATCAGCACGTGTATGGTTTCGTCGTTTCAGTTAAAAAAATAATACCTTCTATAGGAAATAACATATGAAAGAACCTCAAAAACAACCTTTGGAAGTCAACATTAGGATGTCGACCTCCAGAGGTTGTTTTTTTTTTATGTGTTGCATATTTGTTAAATATATTAAATATTCATACTAGTCCATACAAATATAATAAATTCGAAAGTAACTCTGTCTTTCTATTTGTCTGTCCGTCTGTATATTACCTTTTCACGCCTAAACCACTGAACGGATTTCGATAAAATTTAGCAGAGAGATAGATTGCATCCCGGGAAAGGATATAGGATAGTGTTTATCCCGATATTTCTACGGGATCGACACTTATGTGGGTGAAACCCGGGGCGCTGCTATTTAAATATAATGTCAACTTCCAAATGTTGTATTTTTCTATTCCAGACCATAGGTGTTTTCTTACTTATTTTATTTCCGATTTCTTTATTTCTCTCATACTTACACTTACACACATCAGTCGTTCTATATGTAAATAAAACGTTATTACAAGGGACATAGTTGCTTCAAAGGTCGCACAGAGTAACAATCCAGGTCCGGTAGGTATTATAATGTTCGGATTGCCATTTGCATTTTTATGAAGGGAACATGGCGAGTATTTTAAGTAAGTACTTATTGGAGATTCTTGGGCCAGAGTTTCATACAATTTGTGGCTTGAGATATTTCGTTTATGCGTCATTCACCTTCTGTATTTGCTGGTATGAGGTGTGTTTATTTGTTTATTGTACATATTTTCTTGCTTCGGATAATATTTATTGGAAAATAAGGAAAACATTGGTTAAGTTCGAAAGGGAGCTACTTATGTGATTACTTTCGACTAGTACCTACTCGTAAATAGTGACATTTTTCTTAAGACGAAGGTAAGGACAAAGTTTTCGCTTTCCATTAGGCGTGAAAAAATAAAAAAAAAGTAGTAATTTATAGCAGTTTTAATTAGACTAGTTTGAGATTTTAAAAAGTCTTTCTTTACTTCGAGAAGTGATTTCGTGACCGAAACTATTGAACTGAAACAAGCGCAATCAATTCGTATTAATTTACATACTCATAATCAAAATTATTGCAAACTAGCTGTTACCCGCGACTTCGTTCGCGTGGAATTTAACAAAAAAGTTATTGTTCAGTTCGCAGAGTTTACGATAACTTATTAATTCTGTATTCCGCGTAAAGAAATCCCTATGCTAATTTTAATGGAATTCTTGTATTTTATATAACATTACTGGCATTCCTCGCACGTGAACATGCCACGTATAGTTGCCCATGGGTAAAGCAACCCTTAGTTAAATCTATGCCAGCTTTGCTTAACGTTTGCCCTTGTGACTTGTTGATTGTCATAGCAAAACTGATATTGATAGGGAATTGCAATCTTTTGAATTCAAATGGAAAATTCGACGGTAATATAGGAATCTGTGGTATAAATACTATCTCACCTTTCCGCATCCGGATATTATACGGCCTTCTATAACGTTTCTTTGCAACGACACTACTCGCAACCTAGTACCATTGCAAAGTTTCGGTAGGTTTAAATTATGGAGTAGTATGATGGGCACGCCAATCTTAAGTTCTGGTTTGTGAGGGGGTAGACCAAGCATAATTATACTCTTTAAAAATTCTGTTGGGTAATTAACCACTTCATCCGGATTGCAAATTGTATTGATGGAATGGTATGTTTATCATTCACCAGGTAGCTTATCTAAAATGCGCTGATGAAGCGCAGTAACCTTTCAGTTCATAGGTGCTAAAATTATTGATCTTTCACACAACCACGAATCTTCTTTGATATTGAGGTTGTGAATATCATGATAAATAACTATGTATTAAAATTTCAGTGTCCGCCACAACCTGAGAAAGACCGGTAGGTAGTTCTATACCATGAGTACTATTCACTTCTGGACACTTTCCCTCACCAGCATCAAGAAGAATTTTGCTAAATTCTGAATCGGCTGAATGTGCTCTCATTACAAACAGACACTCCAATTTTATTTATTTGTATATAGAAGATGTATAGATTTCATATCATTGGTTTGAATTTTTTTCATGGGACCCTATTTTTTTTTCACACATTTTCCATAAAACGCTAGTTACGATGCACGTGACATGCGGTCTTGAAAACGATGCTCCTTTTTTTCGTGTTTTCAGCTTGTTATGTGGGTGGACTCTACAATAAGCGCTTACAAAATTATTTTAGAGATCATGCAAACATAATTATTGCATTTAACACAATATGTTTGTGCTGGTAGATCATGTATTTCTAAATCTCTTTGTCTAGGTACTCTCTCGACTAGAATTTACCCAAAAATGTTTCATAATTTTTTTGCCATTAAAGTAAGATTTAATGCCTTTGTTTTCCAAACTGATTCTCACTATCTGAGTGTTGTGAAATCCATCGGGGGCCGTATAGTGAAGCGTTGAAGCTATCATTGTTCCTGTGCGGGAGCGAGATGGAGGTATACAGGATGAATAGCGCAATCCCCTTTTCGCCGCAGAACAATGATGGCTTTACACTTCACTAGATGGCCCCAGTACTAAATTACAGATTGGCAATTTCATCGCCTGATATCATCACTTGTGCGGCTGTATCTACTTATCTATTGTTTAGTTATACGAACGCGGCCTCCAAACTTTCCGACACTAACATAATAAACTTGACATAAGTTGAGCTCATATGAGTTTCGGTATGTCGAGTAATTTAGTTATAACTTTTGAAGGCTCTAAAATATGTCAATGTTGGTTGATTTAGGACATTTCAGCTTATGTTTAGATAGCGTTTGATAGTTCTTGTCAATAAACGAAGGAAACGAGGAGGGTTTGTGTTTAATTTGGCTCTTTTTATTATGTTTCAAAGGTAGTTCACGCTTTTCAGTGCACTAAAATAAAAGCATTGGAATATGTAGTTACATAATTCGACAAAATATCGTGACACAACAAAAATAAAAATCCGAGTGCTTCCAGCGAGAAATATCCAAAAATAAAATTAAGTCATTACTTTTTATTCGTGCTAAAACGTCCAAATAAATATTAGATTTATGGCAGCACATAATATATCTCTGACGCCGACAGTACCTGTGACGTCTCGGTACAATAAATCGTTTTATACCCTCCATCAACAATAGAGTAGGGTAGGTAGGTTATGTCTTCTGAGGAATGCTTCACTTCCATTAGTCCGTCATACGGCGGGACTCGCCCGGGGGACCCGAATGATCTGTTATACTAATGAAAATACGATGAATAAACATTTTTTATTTGAAAGGCTTCATCGACGCGGAAAATGTTGATTGTAATTTATTAATTCACTAGGTGGTTTAGCCGCTTATCACGCTGTTTAAGTAGTACGTTAATAACGTTAAAATATTATTTATTTAAATGTTTTACGACCTACAAAACAAGACGACAACTCTATTATATTATACGACTTCCTTGTTTTACCATTTAATTAAAGGACTTTGAAGACGGTTAAAGATCTTGTAAAACAGTCGTTAATTTTCAAGTCTCATTTATATTTCAAGAAGCTGGTTTTGAAAAAAAAATGTTTTTAGTAAAGAGTCCGCATTTTAATCCGGACTCTTTATTTAAACGTACCTAATGAACAATGCTTGGCGCGGTGTGCAAAGCTCTTTATGAAGATAAAACAAGGTATGAGCACATACATATGTACCATTCGCTGCTCGTTCTTCTCGCTATTATCTCATAATCTCAGCTCTATTAGCAGACGGTTTCAAATGCAGGACGTTTTTAAACGTTCATATGCGCTTTAATCTCGGTCTTATTAGCCTGCTTGCGTAGCATGACCAATTCTATCTCTATTCTACGAAGAATAGACAAAGTTCTTTTTATCCAAGTTGACATCTCTTCTCACCGAGCACGGGTGACACGTAGACTCGCGTTTCTATGGAGACAAAGACATTCTTTCCATAGCAACGGCGAGCAAATTTAAAAATCTAGATTATTGTCTAAGTCCAATGTGATGCAGACTATTTAAAACTTGTTGAGTAAGGGTCAAAACTAGAGGAAAATTGGTGGTCATGCTTGACATTGTTGTCCACTGAAGAATAGAAACATTTCTTCTCTACATCGCCATGCTTCAGACGGTAGAAATCTTTCTACAGTCTGTCATTTTGTCTATTCTTTCGTCGACAAAACCCGTTTCTATGGTGGTCATGGTACGCGTGAAAATTTCAGATGCAGGACTTTAAAAAAATAATGTTTTATGTTTAAAAATACCCGCTTGTTATTTTATCCTACTAATATAAGTGTGAAAGTTTGTGAAAATGTTCGGATGCTTGTTACTCAATCACGCGTAAACCGTTGAACAGATTTGGATGAAAAGTGGCACATAGATAGACCTTTTCCTGTATTAAATCATAGGATACTTTTTATTCCGATATTCCCACGGGATCGAAACTTACGCGGGTACCGCGGGGCGCTGCTAGTCACTCATAAAAAGGAAAGTCCCTGATTTATTTGTTTTTCTGTGCACGGGACAAAGATTGCGCGTTAATCTTTAAATATTGTTCGTTTTTATCTTTCTGATACATTCGGGATTCCCTTGTGCAGATACCATAATAAATAGGTTATCTGTAGATGGCCGTTTCTGGTTATTTTTAAATAACTTCCAAAAATAAATAGACAAACACTTTCGAATTAATTCAGAATTGTATTAATCTGCTCGTTCTGTATTTTTTTAATAAATTAAATTTTTATTTAATAGCAAGCGGTTCTTAATTATTTCTGAATCGTTTATTTCTCGAATCATTTTTATTTGGAGGGCAGACGAACGAATAATTACAAAATAACCTTTACGTTGAAGCTGCTGTTATAAACAGGTTAATTTTAAAATCATGACGAAATGTATGACGTACATCTACAGAGTGGCGATTAGGTTATCACATGAAACAGTACAGCGGTTATTACAAGTAGTTATCAGTCTGTTAAAAAATAATAAAATAACGAAATTTTAATAAAAAAAAAACAGAACTTTTCTAACAAAATAAATTGCTTAAAAATTGGCAAGATATATAGACACTCGATAATAAGGGGCACTAGACACGCGCGGAGCGATGATAAAAACATATCAACAATTCAACACAAACTTTATGGTATTGTTACTAAATAATTATAAATTAAGTTTAATTTTGTTAGTTACTCAAACGAAAAAAACGCCTCAAATGTTAATTGTTATTAATTATTTTGATTGTGCATGTTTCAAATACACACTGTAATAACCTAAAGTACTAACATCTTGGATTCCGGGGAAATAGACATAAGCCAAAAGTATCAAGTGCAAGTGTTCCATCTATTGATTCTAGGTACCGAAATATGTGTTAGTGTCCGTTTAGCAGCGCGACAGTCGCGCGACCCAGTCAGAATTTCAACTTATAAACTGAAGCGCGGAGGCCGCGCGTGACCGGCGGCGCTGCCGCTGCGTGCGCTCAGTCGGCGATGAGCTGGAATACCTACTATCAAAAGCAAGAGCAACAATGTTACCCCGTCGGAATCCATTTTTGAAATGAAGTGCCCCACAAAACTGCGGCGCGCCGAAAATCTCTGTAATATTAAAGATCTAATTTTATGAGACACAATCATAATCACGTCTAAATAAGACACCTTGGAACATTGAAAGCGGTTTTATTTATTTCGCTTCTATTAATGTGGCGGTCAACTTTTATGGCCCGACTTGAAAGCCAGGTCGTAAACTTGTCTATTCTTGCTCATGTTATTGTATTGTATAGAGCCTTTGTTTGTGTATAGTGGTGGAATAAAACCAAGACCACTCTTCCTGCAATAGTGAGCAAAAACATAAAAAAATATGTTAAAATATGTATTCACCAATATCATCGTCATTGGCAGCCTTGATTCACCCACTGCTGAGTTTAGTCCGCCTCCCATCTGTGCCATGCTTCCCTGGTCTGTGCGACTGTCGTCCAGGTCTTCCCTGCGACCTTCTGTAGGTCGTCCAGTCCACGCACCTGGCTATAGGTCTGCGAACGCTCCTTGTATCGTGTCTTGTCTTGGCAACCATTCTGTTACTGCTTCTTGTCAATCGAAAATTAAACAATCTTAATATTTATGACGTGCTCAATTATTTATATATGTTGCAGTCAAAACTCTTAACCAGTCAAAAGTACTATTGACTAGCAAAATCAGTCAAAAGTACTTTTGACCGTATGCTTTAGAGTCAATAATACTTTTGACTAAAATAACAGTTAAAAGTACTTTAGCCCAATGGAGCTGGTTAAAAGTACTTTTGACTAAGTGATTCCGTCAAAAGTGGTTTTGACTGGTTGTATCAGTCAAAACTCTTAAAAATTATTTAGCATATTTATTTCTTTGAAATAATGTCATTTGACCGAATTTTCAAATGCACTAATATTTGTATTCTCATTCACTCGCTCTTGCATCCAATGTCGACGGAGCCCCGCTTCGCGGGGCTCCTATTTCTGTGAAAAGGGTTTAAAGTAACCTAACAAAACCGAACCTCGGGGTGGGAAAATTACATTAAATGAACATTATACCTTTTGATCAACAGCGCAAATGTTGTTATCGCAAATAAATATTCGATCAAATGAAAATTATGTTAATCGATATTATACAAATTGATTATTTTCCTAAACGTTGTTCGAATTAGTAACATTACATCAAAAGTTGTTATACCAAACAAGGGTGAACCTCTTTTTTATTCACATCTAACGAGTTAATAGTGCTTTTGAGTTTTGACTGATGCTTTATTGCAGTTAAAACTACTTTTGACGAAGAGCGTCAGTCAAAAGTACTTTTAACCGCAAATTTGCAGTCAAAAGTACTAATAACCAATAATTTTCAGTCAAAACCACTTTTGACCAACCTATTCAGTCAAAAGTACTTTTGACTGATTTTGCTAGTCAATAGTACTTTTGACTGGTTAAGAGTTTTGACTGCAACATATATATATTTTATCATACAAGTAATAATGGACTCAAATATGAAAAAATAAAATAGGAAGAGGTGCGTCATATATTCGTGCAAAACTGCTATCGCATTGTTATGCAATGGCACATGCCTGAAGCAGCGCTGAACGCTGAATTTTATTTAGCAGCCGATAGGAGGAAGTTGCGAAGCTGCATTTATCTATGTACCATAATATGTATTTGAAAATAATTAAAACAGTTCGGTGATTGACCGACTGACCGACAACAGACAGCAAAGCACAACCAAAGAATACAGAAATACAGAAATGAAAGGTTTGTTACAGTCTAAGTTTTTGTTTACCCGTAGGAACAGCAGGTTTTTTTCACGATTTCTGGTTATAGATTGTTCATAAGGATGAGTACAATTACCACTTTTCAGGTCTAAGGTGATCCAGGTAACAGCCGCGTCTTACAAGTTGCAGATCGTAGGGTCGAACCCAGACAGGCCCTTTATATGTAAGTACAGACGCCAGCACATCAACCTAACCGAAACTGTCAAATTTTCCCAATCAACTTTGAACCTAATGCTTTAGCAATAAAGTTGAAAATCTATTAAATAAATTTGACAGATTATAGTAGCTAGATGTGCTGGCGTCTGTACATTATTTCATCACCACTGCTCTCAAAACGGTGATGGAAAACATCGTTAGGAAACCGGCTTGTCATAGAACCAAAAATTCTAAGATATGTGACAACATAAATTTTTTTGCAAAACAACGAATGTATTATGCAAGACACTTAAAACCCTAGTTTATATTCCCGATTTTGCATCCCGATACAGGAGAGCTGGAAGCGAGATTTTTCTGAGATTTGCGTCGAGATAAATGGCGGGTAATATTCTAATGTTATAAGTCCGACGATATACCTGTTGGTTTATTGCCCGGAGCTTATATAGAATATTCTGCTACCCATTAGGATAATGGTCTGATGTCTGTTTGTAGGTTTGAGAAATGCATTAGCTATGGTTAGGTATGTATTAGTTGAAATGTGAATACATACAATTAAATACAAGTCCAATAATGTGCGTTTGCCATAAGACTATTATTTATTAGCATATGCATAGCATGAGCATAGGACTATTAAACACTGCAGTGTCACCGAATTTACATAAGTAGGTATGCCAAATTTCAGCTCAATCGGATACCAAAAATTGTTTGAGAAATGGTTTGCAAATTTTGAAACGGACAACTTACTAGAAAGAAAGTTTTTTTTAATTCTTGTGTTTGACTTGTGTTTGCTTATACCGCCAGAAACTAGAGACCAAAAATTATGACGAATTACGACCTAGGTGTAGATAACCTACTTAGTTACTAGAAAGCTCTTTTCGTTTCAAGAATAACGTAATGTAACACAAAAGGTAAGATATTAATATGAGCCGTATACCTGTAAATTGCAGATACAAAGCTGTCATAACAAAAAGTATCCAACCCTGCGAATTCCCTTGAAATTCGTTCCATCTTCGTTATAATGTGTATAGGTAAGGTGTAAGTTTTAAATTGTGAGCAAGTAACGTGCGGCCATTTTGGCCCGACGCGACCGTACGGTCAGCAATTTGAAATGGAACGAGCTCAACACAAATTTGTTTTGGCATTGACGAAGCTGAAGCTAGGATTTTATTCGATAAACTTTTGTAGATGAACTGTTTAGTTTTTTAGATTCTGCAGCATTTGGTGAAGAATATGTCCTCATTAATAATAATCTATGTTTACATTTAATAAAATAGTAATGACGTTTTTTTGTCCGTTTGTCTGTTTGTCTGGATGTAGGTATGTTCCGGAATGGCGCAAAAACGGCTGAAGAGATTTGGTTGAAATTGGCACACAGGTATACTTAACCTGGATTAACACATATGGTACTTTTAGTCCCGATAGTGCGTTTCCATAGGATATTTTCCACGCAGGCGAAGTCGCGGGTTCATGATCATTTTTTTTTGTGGCCCATATACAATGTACTTAGCTCGTTAAGTGGTTAAACCCCTGAATTGTAAATCCACAATTCGCAGATCCACTCTGTTCCATCATCATATGCCTAGCCTCTTCCCAACTATGTTGGGTTCTCCCTCCATCGAATCGGATGCAGCTGAATACGGTTTTTTACATGGACCGTCTGCCTATCTGACCTCCACAGCTCAGTTACTGAGCAATACGATACCCCTTTTTTTACTCTGGCTTTTACCTTGGCCAGTGGCTAAGCATCGCCATACAACGTGGTAATGCCGCCAGTCTCTTGGGTACATTACCAGTCGACAGCGATGCGGATGAATTTTTCGACGCAATTTTTTAGTATCTGTATAGTTTTAGTTCAGGTAGAATTTAATTTTGTTATTTTTGGTTTTTATGTCTGTATATAATGTCAACTAGAATAAATAAATTCATGTATACATACGATACCCCTTGGTAAGCTTGGTTGTCAGACTTTATCGTCAGATCCGTCTCTGGTATCAAATCTATACATTTTTCTCTCTGTACCTGTTTATTTCTTAACGAAACATGTAACCAAATAAGATTGCAACACAAACGGTACTGTTCTACATGTTCAACCATGCAACAGTTCCCGAGGCTCATGAGATAACGTCCCAGTAATGCCCTGTAATGACACGTCAACAGTTCCTAACAACCTATTAGGTACAATTTGTACTGAGCTCGTTACGAATTGCGTTAGCTTGGAACGGCTTGTGTATCTAGTACTAGGTATGTGATAGTTTAGTCGGTTTTTTAGAAAGATTGGAGTGAAATCTCTCTCTTTTAATCGAGATTTCCTTTATAATCTAAACTTAATATTAGGACCAGAATGTTAGGCACCAAATTAAAGCCAGGTAAGGTGCAATTGGGTATAATAAATATAGATCACAAGAATAGTTAACAAAAGGTAAAAACACGCAAGCTAGCCGCTAGTCGCTAGCCAACCAACACTAACAAGCACCCGTGGAAAATTTATTTATTTCATTGTGTTTGGCTCCTTTCAAATCTTTTGAACAACTTAATTATAACTGGTAAGCTTGTGTGTTAGCTAATTCAATTTTCGTAAAGCTAACGAAAATTGAATTATACACGAATGGAGATAGATATATTCTTGAGGCAGTCTTGAGGCAAGCAAAAGGCGCTACTTTGGGCCTAATTAGGATAGGACTATGAACCTAATTGTATAACCTAATTGTATTTTTTGTTATGTATTTTCTGGTGTACAATAAAGTATACATAAATAATAAATAAATAAACCTACTACAGATGCTTAATCAACGTTTACCTACTTGTTCATCGTAATTTCAAAATCATTCTAGCTAATGAGAAAGTTCAGTTAGGTACATTTGTAGTCATACTGCTATGTTGCTACAGAAGTCCTCGTATGTTACCTGTCTCGAAACTTCCTTTGAAATGTTGCCAACAATTTTCGAATCTGGGACTGAAAAAAAACATTATTACGAGGCTCGTAATAATGTTTTTTTTCAGTCCCAGATTCGAAAATTGTTGGCAACATTTCAAAGGAAGTTTCGAGACAGGTAACTTTTTTCCGCAGCGGTTTTCACCCATTCATGTTAACATTTTTCGTGCCTAAATGTAGTAAAGTAAGGTGAGCGTGAGATATCTCTATGTACCTGGATTATATTTATGGAACTCTTCACGAAATTACAGGCTGACAGCAAACAAAAATTGTACGTGAAAATTACAGGGTTCTTTGTGTTGCTGGTATCATTATGGGTGTGTCAAAAATACTGAAATTATTTCGGTTTATATTTTTGCATTAAAAAGCAGGCACTTATACAAAAAAGTTTTTATCCCATGAAAATAACAAAATGAACAAAACGTACTTACTTACTGGACACTTTATTCAAAAAAATATTGGAATGCCATTATTTGACAAAAAAAAAATATGTAAAAGTTAATGGCATCTTACAATTTTTATACCCAAAATAGCCAGTATCTACAGAATTATATAGAAAGAAAGAGGTTGAGCGCCAATTTCTCCCAACCTCTATTCTGGTGAGACTCTCGGTGGGGCCTACCTATTACCTAACCCCAAATTTACCCCAAATATATGATAGGAGTAACGTAATAAAGGCGGGAAAGTAATAAATTATAAAAACTCTTCTATTAATTTAAAGTTAATAAAATATAGGCGATATTTTACGCCTATCCTCTACTTGAATTTTATTAAACCTTCATGCATAAATTACATTTTCACCTAACTTAAGCTAAAAAAAGAATGAATACGTAAGTAATTAAATCTTTTGTACGGTGCGTTTTTTTCAGCTTTCAGTTCAGGTACAAGACTGGACTACTTACGTTTATCTAAAAATGCCTTTTCACCATGCGAAAAGAGCACCTTACGGAAAGAAATCGCCTATTCTATTATCGAATCACTTTTCAAAACAAAGAAGGCTGATGTATAAGTATGTGTGTCAGACGATGTTACCGGGATAAAGAGGCGGATGTGGGCCGGAAGCGACCCCGCGGCGCACTTATCTGAAAAACTCTTAAGCGCAATCACGAGTCCGGGCCCTTGGCGACGACATCGGTCGGTAGCTATTATGCTTCAACATCAGCAAAACTGCGCCTTAAATATGGCGTTAAAAACAGCCCGTTAAACAATTGCACAGTATAAAGACAATTGGTTACAATGTAGTTCAGCTCCAAAAGATTTTAGCTGATGGGAAAACCCATCTGGAAAACCCATCGGACAAACTGTTTGTTCACATAAATATTACAATAGTTGGCGTGGTATTCGAGTGTGATTGTTTTTCTTCACATAACATATAGTAAGGTAAACTGACCTAAGATAGACTGGTAGAAAATGTCCAAGGCATTAAATCCGCCTTTGTACAGTTTTTACTTGTGCATAAAGTTTTAATAAATAAATGATGTGTTCATGTCACTGTTGAATTACATGCTAGGTACTTGCAATACACTTTACATTCCATTACTTGTAAAGGCAGCATTATGAACACCTGTCATGCATATCGCACCTGTCATACGCGTACATTTACCTCAATATGCCACATTTCTCTAAAATTGGCTTTTATTTCCTCGTAGTTGTCGCATCGTGAGGAACAAGGAAAACGAGGGAGAAAAATGTGTGTGCGCTGATAACACCACAGCTAGTACGAAAAGTTGATTTATGAAGGTTGTGTAGGATGGCATTTTGTGGATGGCAGCTTCGTTTCGCGTAAAACTTAAAAATACCTATGTCTGAAACTTATTCTATTACCAATACTCCAACTGTGATCGAACCGCCAGTTTATTATATATTTGCAACCTATGTACCTACAGTACGTTCACAGTTATTTTACCTCTGACAGTAACAATCTAACAGCAACCTTATTGTAACGAGAATAAAGATCACAATGATTTTGATAGACTTGTCAGTGGCAGCAACGCAGCAGCAACCTTATTAGAATGAGAATACACAACAATGAAAACACTGTAATTTGGACAGTGATGCAAAATCAGAGGTAAAATAACTGTGAGCGGACTGTATTTTATTTGCAACCTCTTAGTAGCTTCAAAAACGAAAGATTTTTTTTCAAACGAAAGAACCGCGATTAACTTTGAATATGATGGCTTATTCTACACCGGCCAGCATTTTCTTTCTTTTATTTCCTTAATGGCCCTCCGCCTTAGGTGCGAATAATTACACGAACGACAAAATGGATTGAAGTTTTTTTATATTATGGAGCCAGGCATACAGCTACCTGTCCACCATAAATATTTTTTTTCAAAATGGCGGCCACGCATGGATCTTATATACATAAATCAATAGCTGACATCAATGCAAACAGAAAACATAATAAAAACAAACCCCGTAAAATGTCACGTTTCCAAGATCGTTGAACGTTCAAAGTTGATCATGTGACATCCATATTTTTTTAACTTGTTTACATCTTTTTGCACAGATGTTTGAAATAATCACTCGGAATATTTAAAATAATAAAAAAATGGCAGAAAGGTAGGTGTGCTACGGGGGTTCCCTCTATCTGGCAGATGATGCTCCGAAATTTATTTGGCACAGTTCGCATAATCTTCTTTATACGAACATTTTTAAGGCATAAAAATTATTTAACATAATTATTGTTTGGCCGAATGTTTATATATTATGTCCGTATTTACAATGGCATACCTACTTTTAAGATGGCCGAATTTATATATTACATAATTACTTTTGGCAAAATTAAAATTCCGCATAATTTCGTTTAGCATAACGTTTATTTAGAGCGACGATTATTTGGTACAATTTGACTTTGCATACTATGAAGATGTCAGAATTGTCTGCCCTACCCCTAGAGTGTAATTTAAGCCCGCGTAGGCGCGGAGGGGCGAGGCGGCCCGCGATCTGAGGAGCAGGTGGTATTAACATTCGCCAGCGCGGCTGAGGCTACCCTGAACCAAACTAGTTAGATTAGGTTAATCATTAAAAAAAAAAAACACTGGCACTCCGGTAGTGCCGACAGAAGTGAAAACTTGAACAATTACGAGTGTATTTTGTGAATCGTCTTATAAACAAAACACGCGTGTTAAGGTGTGTTCCTTATTTTATAGGGTTTTTTGCAAATCAGGTATGATGACCAAAGTGACTGGTTTATTCTTCTCGTGAAAGGAATTTATTCAGATTTACAAATAAGCACACAGGATAGACTTCAGTTCGTGGTGTTGGTCGCGGCAGTGCTTCGTTAATCATTTCTAAAGTGGTAACTAGATAAACTAAAGTGGAGTCATTTTAATAGGTAACATTTGACAATTCATAAAATATTCAACAACGTAACCTTGTAACGGCGGGCATAAAATAACATATTTTTTCGTTTTGTTAGAACTGCACAATTGCTTACCTTTTTTCAATTACGATTACATATTTATTGTAATAATGACCGATACGAGTAATTTTACGATTTGCTTTCATTAATAAACCATTCTAAACATAATAAACAATTAATTCTGATCTAAAGAACTGAACGTCGTTACAAGGTTACGTCAGTTAACCATTTTTCTTTTTAAACACTAGGGATGTTACTCTAAAAATCGAAAGCTGATAAGTAGAATCGAATGCAATGATGACTTGTGAAGAAATATCACCATAAATTAATAACCACGTTGTGATTATAATAAAAAAATTATTTATTATTCTTTTAACTAACTAGTTATAAAAATACAAAAAATAATGAAATAGAAAAACTGCCTCCTCGCATTCGCCTCTAAAACTACAAGTGATTACCATGAGGAAATAAACTTTGAGGTTTTTAAAGAGTGATTTGAGAAGCTGCTAGTCAGCTTAGAAAACCCATCGAAAATTGTAATGGACAATGCACCGTATCATTCTGTACAAGTTGATAAACCACCAACTCAAGCATATAAAAAGCAAGAAATTGTCTCGTGGCTGGTAAGAAATGGTGTGGATGCAAGTCCATCTTTATTAAAAGTTGAGTTGTTAAATCTAGTAAAAGCAACTAAGCCGTCCAAGCTCCGCTATGTAATCGATGAACTAGCCCTAGAGCATGGACACGAAGTTATTCGATTGCCTCCCTACCATTGCCAGTATAACGCCATCGAGCTTATTTGGGCACAAATAAACGGTTATGCAGCGCGGAACAATACTGAACCACCCTTCAGTACTGCTAAAATGATGTCTCTGCTACAAACTGCGTGTGCAGAAGTCACTACAGAAGACTGGAAAAAAGTCGTAGAGAAAACAAAGAAAATAATTTTACAAGATTTTGAACGAGATGTGAGAATAGACAATATTATTGAAAATGAATTAATAATATCTCTGAGTGCTGACAGCAGTGATGAAGATGACAATACTTTTAACAGTTCTGATAGTTCAACTGAATAAATGCAATTTTTTTGTTAAATTGTGTACTTGTCTTATTTTGCTCCTTAAATTTACGAAAAAAATAATAATAATGGGACAGGGATTCGCCTGATGATTTTTTAAATTCGCATATGTTTCAAGTCCGTATCGATTCATTCACTTTAATCGATGTTCATAAGCAGGTCACCTCACTATGAGGATAAAACTGACAGACGTCAAATGTTACCTATTAAAATGACTCCACTGTAATAAGGAGCCTGTATGAAATTTTACACAATGTTACCTTTGTTCGATTACCATAATGTTTGCAGAGGCGTATTAGAAGAGGACGTAGATGGTACGATTGATATTAGTTACATTTTTACATACTATTGGCCTTGTACATAAAATGTATTTGAGCTCGTCGTCAGTTATATATCCGTGGTTCAGCGCCATCTCGTCGTTGTTGGATGAACTACGTAGTTAGTACGCGAGGCCCTCGTAGTTCTTCCCGATGTGCATAGATGGCGCTGTCTTACGTCTTACGAATTTTCGATCAGGGTCACGTGACCTGACGCGAGTTTAGAAGTTTTTACCCATTCCAAAAAAAGTACACAGCGCCGCTAAAGAAGTTTTCACTTCAAAAAGGTTAGGTGAGGTTAAAACTGTGACCCCTACGCACGAGCCGAGCGAGCGAAGTGAGCGCGCGGCAGCAGCCGGCGAGTGCCAGAAGCGACTAGATTATAAAGAAAAAAAATACTATTATTATTAAACTATGAATTTTCCGTAATGTGATAGATGAGTCTTTCAATTATTATGAATATGAAATGTATGTCAAAAGATGATTCTAACTATAAACTTTCTGAGATATGGATAGTTCTGCCTTTTAATAACTATCGTTATAAAATTTATGCCAAAAGACGATTCTGACTGTGAACTTTCTGCGGTATGATGGTTCTACTTTTTAATTATTAAGCATTTGAAATTTATGCATAAAGATAATTCTGACTTACAAAATTATGAGTTTTGAATGTATGAGAAATGAGTGTATGGCAAATGATTTTCTGCGAAATGAAGTTTATGTTATCCGCTATTAAGTAAAATAATAAAGGGTGTCCAGCGGGAATTTTTCTATTTAAAAGTTAAAAAACAAATAAACGAATAACTATAGAATTTTTATTTTATTTTTAAAACGTAACTAGGGTCTGCGGATTTCAATTCGTAAAAATAATGTCCTCCAAATGACGTCCATTCCTCGTTATACACTCTTGTAAGCGAACCCTAACATTGGCAAGTACGCGGGAACAAAGCTCTGGGAGGATAGTAGCGATTTCACGCCGGATATTTTCTTGTAGGGCAGTTATGGTACGGGGATTATTGCAGTATACTTTCGACATAAGGTAACCCCACAAGAAAAATCACACGCCGTCAAATCCGGCGATCGAGGTGGCCAGGGTATGTCTCCATACTTGCTTATTAATTTTCCAGGGAAAATTTCCCTTAGCCTCGACATTGTGATCCTGACAGTGTGTGGAGTTGCCCCATCTTGTTGAAAGTGTGTCCTATTGTTGCGTCCTTAAAACACTTGCAATTGCGGTACCAAAAACTCATCAATCATACGGCAGTAAACCGAAGAAGTGACAGTTTCACTCTCATTAAAAAAATATCGACCGATCATTCCATGAGCAGAAATCGCGCACCATACTGTCGTTTTAGGGCAGTGCAAACTCTTTTAATGCCGTTCCCTTAGGTTGCTGGGGTTCCAGTAACGCATATTTTGTTTATTCACATAGCCCCCGATGTGAAAATGAGCTTCGTCGCTACACAATATGTTCACAAGTGTTCTAGGGGTCCGAAAACGTTCCAACACCGTTCGGGCGTACGTTTTTCTTAAAACATAATCGCTGTCATTTAGTTTTTGAACGATTTGCATTTTATAAGGATTAAGTTTTAATTTCTTTTTCAAAATCGCATGCACAGTTGACTTCTTGATGCCTGTAGAGCCCGCAATCTTTCTCACCGATTTTCTAGGGTTTCTGATAATTTCTTGTCGCACCTGTGCCACACGTTCTGGCGTTTCTGCTGACGTAGACGGTCCTATTGGCGGCCTATTTACCACTGTCCCTTCTTGTCGGAATCTTTTTACCCACGACCGTATAAGCTGCGTGCTCGGACTGTCGTTTAATCGCCGAATATCGAAGTGAAAACAGAAAGCACGACGCGCTCGAACCAACGATTCACCACACTTTAAATATTGCTCAACCGCAAATGCACGGTGCGCTCCCGATCAATGACTCATGGTTGCAAAAAAATCCGCAAAAATGACAAAACCAACGCTACCCCTCCCGCGCCTCTAGCCCCGTTAATAAATAAATAACGATAATTTAAATTTGAAAATTTTCCACTGGACACCCTTTATTACGACATAAAAAATTCTGCTATAAAGGGGCCCGTCCCACGGATCTTCAAAGCCATTATATCGCTAGTTTTTCTAGCGACATTAACCAGTACTTTTTGTTTCTCCCCGCCAGGTGGCGCTCCATTACTTTCGATTCAATGCGATCATTACACAGAATACATATATCGATAAGCAAAATAAAAACAAATACGTTGAAATTAAACGTTGAAATTAAACTGAGAAGCGGCGGTTGTGTGAATGATTTTCATTTAAAGTGGAGTAATTTGGGTCAGTGAGTACAAAGCACAGTGTAATGTTTGCTGCGCTCATCCGGCGGAATCCGGCCTTCTAACCGCTTTGCTTCAATGTTTTTTTTAGGGTTTCGTACCCAAAGAGTGCCAACAGGACCCTATTAGTAAGGCTCCGCTGTCCGTCCGTCCGTCACAGGGCTGTATCTTTTCAACCGTAATAGGTACACTTAAATCTTCACAGGGTGTGTACTACTATGACCGCTATAACAACAAATGATAGAAAAAACACTACAAAGTGAAAAATAACTTTAATTTCGGAAGTCGGTGTCGTTGGTTCTGTATTTTTGTTTTTTAACACCGACTTTCGAAATTAAAGTTATTTTTCACTTTATAGTGTTTTTTTGGAAGTCGGTTGTATTTTTTTGGTAAAAAAGTTTTTATTTTTCACTTTTAGTTGTACCTACTTGAAGAGTTCCGTTGTCTGTCTCCGAAACCCATCATCAGATCTTTACGAAATTTAAATGGGACCATTTCGGAATAAGCCTCCTTCGAACAAAAAAAATAATTGCAAATCCGTCTATATATGAGGGCGTTATGCCCGAAAATACTTAAGGAGGAAGCGCTAAGGTAGCCCGCGAAATTAAAATTTTCTTACGTTTTTTGCAATTTGCTGGTCAGCATTAAGTTGTACGTTGATTAATATATGAATCGCGGCCGTAAGAAATATGTGTTGACAGAATTATAATCATTAAAGTCATCAACACAACTCTCTAAGACCACGTAAGTCCAAAGAATGATGATTTCATGAAACAGTTATTCTTTGGACTTACGTGGTCTTAGAGAGTTGTGTTGATGACTTTAATGATTATAATTCTGTAAACACATATTTTTTACGGCCGCGATTCATATATTAATCAACGTACAACTTAATACTGACCAGCAAATTCCAAAAAAAATTGAATTTCGCGGGCTACCCTGGCGCTTTCGCCTTAAATACATTTTAAAAAAACATACGAATTGAGAACCTCCTCCTTTTTCGAAATTGGAAAAATAAACAAAATAGAAGAAACGTGTTTTTTTTACTAAAGTATTAAAAAAATTTAGTGTTGATAAAAATATTGTACGGTGGTACGGCACCCGTCGTGTGCGAGTACGACTCGCTCATAGCCGCTTAAATGCACAAATAATAATATGTAAGATGTGGGGGTTTAGCGAGGGAAGCTCTGTATTTTCTCTGTTATGTTATTCTTGGCTGCTTGAGAAATTGCCTTTGAATATGTAAGTTAGTTTGCGCGGAGGTATTATCTTTCGGCAAGCCTGATTTAATCTGAAGTTTTCAGAAAAACACACCGATTCATACATTACGTGCCTATTTAAACTCACGCCTTTTCCATTTGGAACGATCCTTTCTATTTCTATCTCACGAAGCGAAGCGCTCTTTACTTGTGGTAACCAAGTGTACAAACACACTGTGAATGTGTGCGTGAAGACGAGTAGCGTCAACACAAAACACACACACTCACACATACACACTTGCTTCAGACTTCCCCATTGTCTCGGACGGCACCGAAAGCTCTTGCGCTTGCACACACATTCACGGCGTGTTTACATGCGTGACACAAGTAAAGCGCGCGTCGATTCGTGAGATAAAAATACTAATAGCCGATACATAATGTTTTTCCGATATTGTGTTCTATAGAGTGCCCATGACATGGACTTAGGTTTTAGGGCTCATAGCCGACGCTGTGTCACAATATTGCCAATATTGTCATCTAACCATTTATCAATACAATTATTGGAAAAATGTTCAATCTTTTTATTTTCAGTGTTTCTCCACTCATAAAAGTGGCTTTGATAAAAATCTAAAAAAACCCATAATAAGTATGTCTTTATCAGAACTCACTCACTCTGTTTTCACGCGATTAACCATGATATGGCGTATAAAAAATCCATTTTGTTCGTGTATCACGGTACATAAAACTCGGTTCAATCCCGTTGTTTGAATCCGTGGGTGCCCGATGTGACCAAAAAACAGTTTTTCAAAGTTAATTGTCCTAACTTGGGCAGCGCTAACTGATTTACATGCAAATTGAAACAGGTCAATATTAGCAGAGTCGATTTAATTTGTCCTTTCGGTCCGGAGTACCCGGGACGACTGGATATTGCTGAGTTTGACTGTTTTTCTGATAATATCACAGAACCGAAATTGAATTAAGTATTGCGAGTATACTTTATTGTACACCACAAAAATACATAGCATAAAAAAATACATTGAATACTACAAAATATACAATGGGCGGCCTTATCGCTTTCTGCGATCTCTTCCAGGTAACCGTAGAATGGGCAGTAATTTTCCTGGAAATAAAATGGGGCTGTCGTTTGTGCAAATATTATAATATATACAATACACTAAAATGTGTTATGCGAACATAAATGTATGGATCAGCTGATTTTTTTTCACGATTTCAGGGTTGGTCCCATGGTAAAAGTTGTTCATAATGATGACTACAATGATCCCCTTTAAGGATCCAAACGATCAAAACGTAAGGGTGTTTATACACATCCAATTCGATTATTTATAATACTGCCGATAGACGGCTATGCTACCTATTTCTCAAAAACCGGTATTGTGATATACCTACGTAAAACAGGAAATCAAATGCTTAGTCGAGGAACCAGAACCTATTGACGCTAACTTTATGCTACTAAAAATTCTTCCAGATACTTGCATTTTGGCGGTCTATAGATCTCCATCTAATCAAAATATTGTTAGTTTTCAGGACTTTATAGACAAAATAATTCGGTCAATCAAAGCGAAAACTATTATCCTGACTGGAGACATCTCTATCTTGGACATCAACACGACCAGTGTCGATCAGAACAGGGAATCTTATTTAAATCTCACTGCAGAATTAGATCAATTACCGGGCCTCACACATCCTACCAAGCTACTGAATTAAGTGATTAACTCGACGGTGATCAGCGATGCCTCAGTAATATTGTTTGTCAATCTCATCATAGCAGAGATAAAGTAACCACGCTGACAAGATTCAATTACGACGAGGTCGTAAAACATCTAAAGTCAGTCGATTTCTCATTTATTTATAAGACGCTGAAGCAAATACTGCTGCCGCTCTTTTTATTGATACGATTGCTTCAATTTTAGATACCCATTCAACAGTAAATTGTAGACCTAGCCGAAAAAGATTAATAAAACCCTGGCTAACTGTAGATCTTCGGCTGCCCGCCCACGTCAGACGTTTTGTAGAACCGATATTCGGGCCGATTTTTCCTCCAATTCTTATGACCGATTTTACAAAGTGACGGACGGTTACGTTGAGTCGGTCACCTCAACGTAACCGTCCGTCACTTTGTCTTCAACACAGCGTCCTTCCCTAGCAAATGCACGCGGCCGATTGTCGGTGAGCAGTGTGCGTTAACCCATACATTTCCGAACGTTCCATTTTACACCGATAATCGGATCGATCGGGATGCACCGATTTTATTTCTGACCGACTTTTTGTAAGACGTGTGCGTTGCACTATTCCCATCAGAACGTTCTATTTTTTCCTATAAAAATAGGTCACCGATTCCAATCGATGGTCAGTAATTCCAACTCGATAGAGGATATAAATAAGTACTTCTCCAATATAGGCAAACACCTAGCTGACAATATTACTAACACCATAATTTTCTTTACTAACATAATTATCTAATAAGCCAGGCATAACCACGAACCTCAACTCGATAATACTTCCCACAGACGAGCCTGAAATTGAAGCATTGATAGTCAATCTAAATAATGACTGTGCTGTCGGTTGGCCATTCCTGCTAAGATCCTAAAACTAACGAGAAAAATCATTGTTCCTATTTAACGAAACTCTTAGAATTGTGCATTTTTCAAGGAGTCTTTCCTCGAACGTTCAAAAAGTCTTTGATATCAAGAACGGGTTGAAGGACGATGTCAGAAACTACCGGCCTATTTTGGTTCTTTCGAGGATATCTAAAATACTAGAAAAAGTTTTAAATACTAGACTACTTAGCTTTATAGAACATCACAAGATATTGTCGGATGCCCAGTTTGGTTTTAGGTCAGGAAGAAAAACTGAGGACGCTGGCGGGTAACTTTTGGTAACTTTTGTAACATCACCAATAACATTTTGCCCGACCCAGAAATCGAACCCAGGATCTAATGCGAGAGAGAGAGAGAGAGTAGAGAGAGAGAGAGAAGAGAGAGAGTAGAGAGAGAGAGAGTATTCTATTCTAATGCAAAAAAATTTGGCGGCGTGATTTTTTCGTGCACTGGATTTTCAACTCTAGGTGTTCAGCCGAGCATTGAGTATCCAACAGAGCGCAACTCAGGGCGTCGAAAAAAAAACAACACTGTTGGATTTGTAACTCTCGGCGCTAAGTAGTACGATGAAAATCTAGTGCGCGAAAAAAAATCGCCGTGGGAAAAACCGCTCGTGCGAACCTGGGCTAAGTAGCTGCAAGTTGTTTATTTAAGTAACTCACGAGAAGAAATAATATACTTAAGTAAATACTTTCCGTACCTCTCATCCGGTGGATAGAAGAACAATTAATAGCCTATTGTTTCTTGCAGGTTCGTAAACTGTTTCTACGAGTACCATTTCGACTTTAAATCTGCGACCATTGTTGATGCACCTGGCATCCACCTTGAAAAGCGCCACGCTGTCTACGAAATTTTGTTGATACTTAGGTACTTTTTATGGCAAACGTCTTTTTCCTCTCTTCCATTCCTACTGTCGAGAGGGCCAATCTCTTAGGAAGGAGTCCAGCTCACTCCGTTTGAAGATTGACGGCTGCTTAACCGGCTTTGCCTGTGGGTGTGAGTGCCTTAATAAATTAAGGCCTCTAGCCAGGGCTTAAAAAAACTTAAAAACTAAGCGTCTACACGCTAAGGGTAACTCTCTTTTGGGTACGGACCTCGGCTTAGGGCGTCGCTTGGGGAGGGCAGCAACGAACTAACAGCCTGGATCGGATTAAAGTCCAGCTCACCCCGTAATCTCATTTCGTCATACGCTGAGATAGGAACCTTTTTGGCTTCGCGTAGGCTTTTTCCCCACCTGCCCAGTGCTACTTGAGTTTTGTTGATAAATGGCTTGCGAGCCTAAATGCAGTAGGTATTCAACGTCTACGGATCATGCACTCTGCTGCCTTTAGCTTAAATATTTGTGGTCATAATAAACATCCCTATTATCCGCCATCTCCAGTTTTGGAGATAGTCTAGCAATTTCATCTGGATAGGTCGATATTTTACCGTTCCTAAACAAGTGCACTTGGACACGATCCGCTTGCTCCGAGCTACTGAGTCTGAGTAAACATTACAGTGCTTCACCAATTGAATTCAAGGTCTGCCTCGCACACTGAAAGCCTGCGATGACTGTGTGCACGGGGACTAAGCCATGTTTGTAAAGACACATACACAAATACGCTTCAGCATTGAAATCTGATTGTGGTCGTGAAACATTGTAGTTTGGATGGAATATAAATTAGGATTTGATGCAACGCGGGAGCGAAAATTTGATTAGTAGTCTATAAATCATGCTAACCGAAGTATGGTTAATATTGTTTCAAACTCGTATAGATCTATGTTACGTTATGATAGTCTTCACATTCTACAAAGAGTTATCTACACAACTGTTGAATAAGCTTGCTAAGAACATCCGCTTTTGCTGCAAAAATATCAGTTGAAATAAAAATTTCGTGCTCACAGCGAGACACTTCGCGTCCGGTACAGCTGGGCTGAAGAAGAAAATCAATAAGTTCACTTTAAGCGTGTGTCTGTCTATAAAGGGTGTTATCAAATTCGTGTAAATATTTTAATCCATGTCACTTACTAAACTTAGATTGAATCTCATTGAGATTTTAATAAAATATTTATCTATTTATTATGCAAGACATAAATTAATAAAAATGCGATGAATCAGCTGCTGGCATGTTTTTTTAGTTCAATCTTTAAATTATTCCACACATAATTATTCTATATCAGCAGAAGCTGGTAAATTACAGAATTGCAATAAATAAAACGCCTGTACGCGTCGTTGTTGGTGACGACAAGCAGTCTTCATTACACTCTTTTCCTTCTTATTTACCCGATATCCCATCACTTTGAAAGACTTACTGATTGGAAGTTTCCCAAGAAAAATCGCGTTAACTTCTGTTGGTTAGTCTTCACAAGTTACGAGACCAAGTGGATTTTCCTCGTCAACTTATCAACGTATGGAAGTTTGTAGCAGCTTGTCAGTTTATACGGGTCATATCTACTGAGATACCGATTCGGACGAAGATATTATGAAATAACCCTCTTCTGCCTTTTGTTTAAAGTAGGTCGATAGTTCAACAGGTTTCGGTTGAAGTTACGAGTCTCTAAAGTTTAAGAGCAAGGCGCCACTGACCCGTTTGAATTGAAAACGTGAAATTTAAATTGTAAATTCTTTTTCTGGACCAGGAGCAATGCCAGGGTTGCAACATTTTATTGTAGGTAAGAAGAAATGATTTTCTGCCCTGAGTCTTTCCTCATTAATGGACTTCAGGCACAGTCCTAGCTATTTTACAATTCAAGCAATAGCGTTCTTGTTTAATGTCATAAACTCTAGTGCATGGAATTCGATATCGCTATAAAAATAGTACAAAATCAGTAGATTTATTCTCCTTAGAACATTCTAATCACTGACCTATCTATTAGTAAAGGATTAGAGCAATACCTTTTTGAGTCTGTTTATAGAGATTTAGTCATTAAACATCGCAGTTCCACGATTTACTTAATCCATATAATGAAAAGAGGTTGAAAATGACCGAGGATTTAAGTAATAAAAAATCTCTACTGAAAGTCTGCCAATGTCAAATGAATGCAAGCGATAAAAAAGTTACTACAATAAGTTTGTGATCGACGGGAGCGAGCACATTGGCTCTGTGATAAATGACTTTCTGATCTCACCGAGATAAAGAGTGATGGTGGAAGCAATTATGTGCCCTGAATAGGACCAACGACCATTTTCGGTAATATCGGAATGTATAATATAACTTCATTACGTGTATAATTGATTTTCAGTTACCTTTTCATATCATTTTCGTGACACCTTCGGAAAAATTATTTCTCCATTATGAGAAATCGACACTGGACGGTCGATTTGTCTTGTGCTGTCAGTTTCAGATATCCTTTTGAAGGACTATAATTTTATGGGATTGAACTTGTACGAAGGGTGCTTCTTAGACCTCGCATTAATCGACGCGGTTATATGAGCCGTTTAGAAACAACGTTATGGCATGGGAATAGGGTGCGATCAACGTGTTTTTAAGTCCTTTGCGACCGGACAATGTTGGGTCACGATAAAGACTACGAACACACACTACTATATTTTTCTTTCAGTGTGGTCTTACGAAAATTGACAGTCAACTAAGGGTTACGGATTTTCGTTTAAGTGCTGCTGCGCTGGCTAAGCTATAATTGAAATCAGACGCATGCTTACATATTGATGAAATCGTAAAATGTTTTCTGCCAAAAGGTGTCAATTGAATTTTGCAAGAGAAAGTTGTAGTTTTTACATAAAGTAAGGATCCGGGTTCATTTAGAATGGCGGATGGAAAGTGTGATTGGGCTCAGCTGTAAGCTGTTATAATATAATTGGGGTTTTGCGGAAAAAATAGGGGTCAATGCGCCTGTAATGTTTTACTACAGACTTTTTTAGACAGTAGATAGGTAGAATCAGATATCTGACGCTAGGGAAGTTAAAAGGACTATTTTGTGATGAAATAACAAAGACCTGTGGTTTTTGTTGAAAAAACATCAACATAAAATATAAATATTCCTTAAACATACCGAGGGTAAATAAATGTTTTTTGGTAACTTTTTTACACAAAGCCCCAATCAAAATGTTTGGTAGGTATCGACAGATGGCCATCCTTTTTCATAGCGGACATTAAATAACCACATTAAAAAGTAATAACTTAATAAAGAACGAGGCCCATACGCGGTTTGTTTTATTATAAAAGTCTTTTGTTTATGTTATCATGTTTTTAGGTTGTAAAAAAAGTATTTATTAGCATATTTTTTAAACGAGAAGGGGAATTTGGGTTACATTATGCGGTACTGTAGTTGGTTGAATCTTTTTAATATTTTTCGACCTCAATGTCGCCGTCAGGGCGCCATCTTGAAATCGTTTTGCCTAAACGGTTTGCTGTAATTTCTCTAAAGAGCTTGGGTGAAATTTACAATGGTTCAGAATATGTTCCAAAACGAATTAAATAAAATTGGTTGATCAAATGAAAATTGTACATACTTTGATTTGTTTAACCCCTCCCATCCTTACCTAGGTAGGTACCCCTCTTTTCAGAAACTACTGACATAGAATAGGGAGCTTTATTATTTTGTCAAAAACCATCGTAGAAAGTATCATGTAAACTTCACAGTTTTCGCAATATACTGGATAAAATGATCGAATTCATACTATTCAGCGTCACGTTGTCACATTCGTTACCAATGTTGCCAATGCAAATATTTTCTTTTATGAATATGAAAACTGAACGCCAACATTGATACGAGTCCAACACCCGCTCAGAAGGTTTATATTTTATGAACTAGCTATTTATTGCCTGTGGCACCATCCGCACGGAAATATATTTTAATTATTTATGATCCAACACAATAGAACTGTGGCGTACGGCTTTTTGATTGTTTTGACATAAATAAGACTTTTTTTCTGTGTGAAAAATGAACATTGTTAAATTGTTTGGCGTTGTGAGTTTCCGACTGGAAATATTTTGGGGTGAAAAGTTTTAACGAGCTCCAAATCGTTATATCTGTCTTTCGTTTCGTTATTACTTGTAAAGTTTTTTTATTTAAATGAAAATCGTTTACTTTTACCACGTTTGTAAATATGTGAGCACCATATAGATATCTATCAGATAATTAATTTATATTAAAAATGAAACCATGACGGTTTCATTTTTAATTCTTTTACCTATTGTGCATATTATTATTATATAATTAATGTATGCAAAATATTGTAAAACATTTTAAAAGAGTAACGGTGGAGTTTCTTGCCCGTTCTTCTCCATACGAAAACTACATTTTTGGAATGGGTGACTAGAATCAATTCTATTATGTTGTAATTTTTGACGTTCAAAAGTGCCTTTTATGTGCCTATTTGAAATAAATGCTTTGACCTTGACTTTTACCCCGTAGGTAGGTACCACTTCAGTTTTACCATAAGATCGGATGTTTCTAACATTACTATTTGCCTGCAAATATGTAGGTAGATACTACGAGTTGCCTTTATACGCCCAAATTGGACAAATAAATAACTCGAAACAAAATATTGAACCATTTGCACGTCTGTTAAGGTGGCCGGATGAGCAATATTTTTTATTTTATTGGATCAAAGAGTCCCGTAGGGCCTATTTGTTTATAAAAAATACCGTCGGCATGTAAAAGTGTATGTAAAAAGGTTTTAAATATCAATAAGTCTTTTTGCAATGCTCTTGTATAGTACCAAAATGTGAAAGGTCTTCTTGTAATACCAGCAATGCTATTCTGTAAAAATCTCCGTGAAAACTTAGGTGAAGTGATGTTAATTAAAGTGAGTTGTCATTCCACGTGTTGCTGGGGATTGACACAATTGACAGCTCATTTCAAGCTCACTTCACTTAAGTTTCCACGGTGAGATTTTTAAAGAATAGATCAGCTGCGGTGCTATTCTTTAAAAATCTCATCGTGAAAATTTAGGGGAAGTGAGCGTGGAGTGATCTGTCAATAGTGTCAATTCTTAGCAAAAACAAACTCACTTCATCTAAGTTTTCACGGTGAGATTTTTACAGAATCGACCGGCTGATGTTTTTTACTAGGAATCGGCATGAATTGTTGACTTGGGAATATTCTGTCTCATTTATTTGGTAGACTTCAAACTACAATAGGTACCTACATGGATGTCTGAAATTTTGAGACAGAACTATTATAGTTCTAACAGTTTAGGGGAATTTATCGTATGAACTACGACCCTAAGAATACTTAGGTACTTGGGTTGTATTATTTGGTTACTTGTCTGGTCTGGTTTGCCGCATGTCGAACGAGTCATGGGCCAAATCTACCACTAAAAATTCCAGAAATCATCCGGTGACATCGAGGATGGCCTCGATGTCACCGGACGATTTCTGGAATTTTTCGAGCGTCAAGCTCGTCCCGCCGTCTTCTCCTGGGTCCATACCCAGGAGAAGACGGGATTGGTTATTTTATTATTTGACGCTTACAGACAGGATTGGTCCACACAGCTCAAGACAGAGAAGTGGAAAGGAGAAAGGGAGGCCTTTGCTCTGCAGTGCGACAACATAGGCTAAAAAGTAAAAAAAAAAAATTGTCTACTGTCTAATATTGTCTCTGGTCCTACCCGAAACTGTCAAATTATCCCAATCAACTGTGAACCTTATTCTTTAGCGATAAAGTTGAAAATCTATTAAAGAAATTTGACAGATTGTAGTAGCTTGATGTGCTGGCGTCTATACATTTGGATTAATTGATCGATGATACTCGATAGGCAATATGCTAGCTACATAGGGTTAAGACAAAAAAATACCATCCTCCAGTAAAATAAAGTGTCACATTGAACATTATTTTTATTAAACAACACATAAACTATTTGGAGTCTTTGAAGATTCCTAGAGCTCCGTTAAAAGGTCAAAGTAAATATTATATTAGAAAATTAACATAACAGAGGTTGCAGTTGAAGCCCGAGTTTCCCCCAAGCAGAAGAAAAATAATAACACGAAAACACTCAATAACTCAAAGGAAATTAATTCCATACGTTTCTACGGGAAATTAATTTCCTGCCCTTTGTGAATTTTTACACCATCTTAGACTTAACGTAGATTAGCAATTACGTTGGCACAGCTATAAGTCTGTGTTATCAAAAGGGGTAGGTTGAGTAGAGAATTGTGTACGGAGAAATTCCACCATATACCTACATAAATATCTGCCTCTTACTCTCGATACTCTTCGATGCAGTATTGGTATCCTATGGGTATATCAAGTGGTGATGAAAACCTACTTTGCTCACAAAGAAGGCTGTCTACCACATAGGAGTAGCACTAAGAGCCATAGAGCGAGCCATGCTTGGCATAATAACCCTACTAGATCGAGTGCGTAACTCCGAAATCCATCGTCGGTCGACAGTCTACGACGTCGGGGACACGGCGATGCGCCTGAAGTGGATTTGGACAGGACATCTAGTTAGACGAGGAGATAGCCGATGGAGTAAAGCTCTGACCGAATGGTGGTTAAGGTTAGGTCAAAGAAACCATGGCCGTCCAAAAGCGCGTTGGGTTGACGTTATCGTCAAAGTCGCGGGAATCACCTGGATGAGGGAGGCATGGAACCGGGAAGTACGGCAGAAGAAATAGGAAGCCTATACCCAACAGTGTGTCCTAATTCTGGGCTGAAATATTGATGTTGAAACTTATTTAAAGCGATGTTACTCAGAGGTCCGGACAGCAACAGAGAATTGCTTTTCAGAAGAAAAGAGAAGTCGTTTTAATACCATTCGCGCTCTATATTTCCACACGGCATAAAGTTAATTATGAATATATCAAAGAAATACGTAGTAATTACATTCCGGGACACCTTCATTTATTGCTGAGCACCTTTTCCGAGCCACTTCGTAAAGTGAAACGCTATAAGCTCATGTTAATGCCGCTTTTAAAGCCGCTGTAAAAACAATCTATTTCGCGTGTTGGGGAATAATCAAAGTAACGAGGTTCCCTGTTGTTGTCTGGACGCAAATCTTAAGGGCTCAATTGCGTCATTAAGGATAATTAACTACCATTTAAGACCGGAGCCTAAATTAGTGTTGTGATTATGATGTGGCTTTAGTATTGCCCCTGGTAAAGTGGGGCTACCTTGACGGTATGGCACTGGGCTGAGGATGTCGAGCTATGTGGCAAACTATGCTTCACCTCCAATCCAGCGGGGTAATTGCGTAACACACCATCAGTAGCAATGGCTTTCATATTGACAGTTCAACAGCATTCATTGCGTTATTTACGTTGTTGAGCAGATAAAATTTTCGAACATATGATGCGATGGATTAGCAAATATACTTCAAAATAATTCAGATTGAGATTGGTAGTGTGTTACGCAATTAGCGTGCTGCCCTCTGTGTCCCAAAACATACAGTGAAAGTGACTTCTGCCACCGATGATGCTGTAGAAGTGGTAACGTTTTGGGCCAACAAGATCTGAAATACTTCCGTGCACGCGACACGTAAAAGAAGAAGTATTGGCTAGTTATCGATAACTAGATGAGGTTTACTTGGCTGCAGCACTGTGATTGCATTAGGAAGTTCTAACGCTAAGATAGTAGCTATCTTGTCAAGGCTATTAAAATGGCTTGTGGTCGACTCTTATGTCTGTCAGACTTTACATTTTTGCCAGTATGGATACGTATACTTCGTAACTTGCAAGTGTCGGTTATATTGTAAGCACGCTTACTGGTAAACTTACCCTCATATTCATCCTAGACGTAGGCTAAAAGGCTACCAAGCTAAAATACCACCACCACCACCATATTCACCACCATGTTTCAGGCAAATAAATTATTATGAATGGAATTGGGCAGGTCACATCAGCCGCATGCATCGTGACCGCTGGGCAACAGTCTCATGCCTGAATATGGACAGAGCCGCCGAGGCCCGCCCAGGCCCTACCGAGACGAACTATATGCATACCGCAAGGGTTGGATCGAGGTGGTTCTGAAAAAGGATGCCTGGAAGATTTATGGATTTGGGGGAGGCCTTTGCTCAGCAGTGGGACAGCGTAGGCCAAGTAAAAAAAAAACTCAAACCTTAGTGGTATCGATGTTAACCAAACTTAACATCGATGCCGTATAAGGTTTGAATTTTTTTTGGTTATATGCTTTTAGACATAGGAACGACAAAAGTAACAAGGTACCCTATTACAATACGGAATCCTGCCTACGCTTTTTCTAACAACATTTTACTATTGTTCAAGGCAAAGGATATCATTTGTTAACTTAGTTTGTATTGTAACACTCATATAGTTTCATTCAGCATTCAGCTGCATCCAGTTAGACTGGAAGCCGACCCCAACATAGTTGGGAAAAGACTAGGCAGGTAATGATGATCCTTGTGCTTGAAACGCATGTCTTTCCATATATTTACATATTTTATTTTATTTTTGTCTACATATACATATTTAGAATCTTTACATAAAGATGCTCAAATTAACGCAATGACAAAATTATTCTAACCCTCATCCATAAAACAAGCTTATCTCCTCATACATGTCCAAACAGACCTTCTCCATTTGTACCTACTATCTGTGCAATTGTACAAGTCAACTGACACGAGACGAGATCCAGCTGCAAGCCCTTTCCTGAAAAAACAAGAAAATAAAACTATGCAATCTGAGGAACGTTTTTTTGCCACTGAAAAAGCAAGAGTAGATATTAAAAAGTTGTCGTTTGATAACCTTTGAGCTTCAGGCGTATTGCATTAGGAAGGTTTCAGTTGCAACTAAATAGCGATTTAATCAGATTGTTCGTTTTGAACATTTTGAAGCTGGATAGGTGCTTATGTTGATTTGTGTTTATTTGTAACAAGCGACCCACCTCTTCTTTGCACGGTTTTTACGACTTTATAAAAACATCGAGATTTCTTTATTAAATATAAAAGTAATATTAATGTATTATACATACACATTAATCTTTCGGAATAAATTCTCTAAATGATGGTGAAAATCCGCATCAAAATCCGTTGCACAGTTTAGAAGAACAACGCGGTCACAAAGACGGACGAAAAGCGACATCGATTTATAATATAGGTACAGACGCCAGCACATCAAGCTACTACAATCTGTCAAATTTCTTTAATAGATTTTCAACTTTATCGCTATGGCATAAGGTTCAAAGTTGATTGGGAAAATTTGACAGTTTCGGGTAGCTTGATGTGCTGGCGTCTGTACTAGCGGCCAGCCCCAGCTTCGCAAGGGTGCAATGTTTTCTTTTCGAAATTTTGAATTTTTTTTCATAATATCTTGCCCTAGCAATACCGAACACAACAAAAAAAGAATTATGCAATTTGGTGCAGTCATTCGGAAGTTATGCGCGTATAGACATTTCAGCGACTTTGTTTTATACATATGTAAGGATAAGGATACGTATTTGTATAGCTGTAAGCTTCGGAGTACCTACATTTATTTCAAAGCCCTTCCTTCTTATTTATGGTTGTCATTTATCTGTCCGTAGCTAACACCTCAGTGTAAGCTACATAGTATAGATATCATTAATATTTATCCAAGCTTTATAACCGTACTAAAACTTTTAACCTCGCTTTAGGTAAGCAGCAATCAGCAACAACGTCTCAAAAATACGAATTCTCCTAATTAGAAATTCTCTAATTTTGTAACTAAATTTGTAACTAATAAAGCACAGGAAACGCAGTTGGTCCAGTCGACCTATTCAAAATGTGATTAGGTTGAGTGATCCCGTGGGTCCAGTTCGAGTGGGTCCAGTTGACCAAAGACTCCCAGTACTAATTTATGCAGTGAGCGTAAACCATATGTATTACTTTTTACCGACTTCAAAAAAGGAGGTAATCAATTCGACACGTATGTAATATTATTGGAATAGCATTATATTCACATATGACAATCTATTAGGGCTTCCAAACAAATATACAAAATTTTATAGACGTATGTATGTATGTTTGTTCACGCATGTCTCCGCAACTATTAATCGGATCGTGAACATTTTTTATTGGCTTTCATTTAGTGTAGTAAGAAATTATTTTTTTCAGTGTACTCTGCGAAAATCTCACCGTGAAAACTAAGGTGAAGTGTCCTTGAAGTGAGATGTCAATAGAGCTGGATCATTAGCATTAGGTGGAATGGCGTCTCCTCACTTCACCTAAGTGTTCACGGTGATTTTTTTTCAGAATGGACCGACAGTTCCGTGAGTCGAGTGTGATTGATCGACTAACTAGCAGACAACACACGGAAGCCAAAAACACACAAAAAATGTATGTTGTCGTTTTAGCGATGTGGATCAATTCATTTATGTCCTTTAAGATTTTCCACTTTGTTCTGCTAGCTGTAGCTAGTAAATATTATTGTATAGTCTCAGATTTGGAAAGTAGGTAGGTATGTTTCTTTTAAGAATATAGAGGTGTACTAAGACATATTTTAAGATCATCAGATACTTAAAGCTTAAAATGCTTATGCACTCCACAACTTTCCTCGACAAATCTTTTACTGTCCAGGCTGCTCGTTTGTGGAATGCATTGCCAGTTGAGATAAAATGCCCGCAGTCGTTATTTGTGTTTAAAAGACTCGTAAAGGAACATTTCTTGCCATTGTGATCTTGTTTTCGAAACTGTAATTATCTTTGGCCTTCATTTATTTTTGTTGCATAAATATTTAGTATGTATGTATACGTATCTATTATTAAGGATATGTATATATCTGTGTATCTATCAGATATATCATCAGATGATGATGATGATATATCTGTGTATCTATTTTAGTATATTATTGCTACAACGACAACTTTTCAATTTCATTTCATTTCAAATTCCATGGTTGCCTGGAAGAGATCGCAGAAAGCGATAAGGCCGCCCATTGTATATTTTTAGTGATAGTGTAAGATGTTTGGTATCTACCATTAAGTACCTATGTTAACTTTAGATATTCGTCCTTGTACCTAATGATTTACAATCAGGGAAATTATTTGTTAAGTAAATTGACGTCCTACGTCAATTTCATACAACTGTCAAACTAAAAAATGACAGGTTGTGATTTGAATATACGGACATTTTAAGATGGTAGTCAATTTGTTTAAAAATACATTTTCTTGACATTACCAAAGAGATTCCGTTGGGTGTAGGTACTTCCACATTTTGCCCGAGGTATATATGTTCTTATCTAACCAGAAGTGAAATTCTATGGAACGGGAAAAGGGGACCGAAAAGGGATGTGTCATCTATACGCGTGTTTAAGGTTCGTGCATCTGTTTCATCTTGAATAGTCCGCACGTGACACTGTCTTAGTATTAAATGTAACTACGTTGGAATTGTAACAGGTAGGTAGCTGGTTCTTGGTAAGGAATAGACCTTCCGTACCGTGCCGTGGCCATGCTATTGTGAGCATCCCTGAAAACGTAGCAACACATAGTGAGTAATAAGGGAATTATTTCAATCTTTATTTATTTATTTAAGTATACGAGAACCAACATAAGGATAACAGTTACACACTGTGGCATGGACATCGACACACAGCATGTTTCCATGTAGGAAACAGCGGTTTTTGTTTCTTGATAACCGACGAAAAATGTCAACTGACGATCCAGAATAATATACAGAATTCATGGTAACAGAGGGGCAATTCTAGTAATTTTAAGAACGTTCACAGTCTGATCTTAGTCTCAATCTTTCATAAAATACCTCTAATTTCCCTACATTTTGACAAGTCTTTGACATTTATTTTGTTTGTCTCCGAGATGAGACTGCGAATAGATTTGAATGTTTAAAGAATAGAATAGAATACTCTTTATTATGTACTTTTTATTATGTGTGTGTGTGTGTTGTATTGTGTTGTGTATGTGTGTGTGTATGTTGTGTATGTTTTAAATTACGAGAATTGGCCTTCAGGTTGTGCATCGATATCCTTGCCACTCTATTTATGTAACAGAAGCTAATCTCAGATCAAACTACTTCCATTACTCCGTGTAAGACGAGTCTCGAAGACCATTTTTCTCGCTAAGATTTTCCAGAGCTGGAGGCACATGCACAAGATTTATTCAGGACAGATTTAATTTTGAGATTTGTACCCAAAAGGTCCATACCTTTTGGGTACAAATCTCAAAATTAAAAAAAGAAGAACCTGAACTGAAGCTAGGCCATGCAAATAGGAATAACTTTAACCTTAATAAAATTTCGGCAATAAAACGCTAACATGAAGAAGAACTGACCCTATTCAAATATCCCAAAGTTTAGCATATAAATTGTCTGTAGTAAAAAAAAGTTTTTTGTAACCCAAAGGGAAGTTGAATGACCAAATTCGTTTATTCAAAGAAAATGAAATAAAATTGTTTTATATAAACCTATAAAACGAGAACAGATAACTGCCGATCGATTCTGTAAAAATCTCACCGTGAAAACTTAGGTGAAGTGAGTTTGTTTTTGCTAGGAATTGACACTATTGACAGCTCACTTCACGCTCACTTCACCTAAGTTTTTACGGTGAGATGGTTACAGAATCGCACTGCTGGCTTTTACTTAGTATAATATTGTGGAATATGAAAAGATCAAAGTCCTAAGTCGCTACCTCATTAGATATTATAAGATTTCATTTGTTTTTAATATTATGTACGTACAATTGTAGTAAGGTAAATGAACTATGTGATTTAATTTTGTTCAAGGGGTAAAAAAACCATGTGGAGCTTGTAATAGACCGGGAGATGATGACACATTTTGGTAAGTCATTTCTTACAGTATGGCGCTTTCAGGGGGGTTCATATACGTAATAAGTGAGAGGAAAATGATGTTCTTACCGGTGGTGCGCGGGACGCAATTGCAGAATAATTAATTGAAATTGCTCGAAAATCCGGATGTGTCAAACAATTTCTTTCACAAAATTTCTTCAATTTATCGGTATTTCAACAAAAAAAACCCGGCGGTCGCTATGTGCCATACTTCTCCGGTGGGTGTTTAGACCCGCCATACTTTTTTGAAAATGTTTTTTTTTTAATTTTTTTTAATTTATTTCTTACAGGCTGATTTTTTTTTTAACAATTGTTTTTTATTAATCTTGTACGAAAATCACCATGCCATACCATTCCGACGGTCCAAAATACCCGCCATACCCCCTCAAACATGTCATTTTTTTAAATTCGAGAAACCATTTCTTTCACCTTAAAATTTGGTCTAGTAGTTGTTTTTATGATTAGAAACGTAATTGTTATAATGCCATACCTGTAGAGTGGGTGATATACGTATAATGTTATTAAATAATTGTAAAATTTTATGCAACATTTGAACAATTTCTTACAGTATGGCACCATTTTTTTTTGAAAGTTGGTTATGTGAGGAACGTAAATACGAAATTTGAAAGTTGTATGTAGGGACAATCTTGTTTAATTAAATAATGTGTTATGTCGTATAATATTCTACGCTCGAATGTCTTCGAACTATCTTCCTCAATACAAATTCTAATGCTGGTATACAGCAGCTGTGCTGGTCAGGCGTCACTAATCATTAAAGTCATGAACACAACTCTCTAAGACCACGTAACCCCAAAGAATGACGATTTCATGAAACAGTTATTCTTTGGGGTTACGTGGTCTTAGAGAGTCGTGTTGATGAATTTAATTATTATAATTCTGTAAATACATATTTGTTACGGCCGCGAATCATATATTAATCAACGTACAACTTAATATCGACCAGCAAATTGCAAAAAACCTAAAAAAAAATTAATTTCGCTGGCTACCCTGGCGCTTTCGCCTTAACATGCTAACTAAATAAACAAGGTAATTCTACCGTATTTCAGATATACAGGGTGGCCCAAAAGTCGTGGATCAAACGCAACTAGGGGTTAGATGGGGTCATCACCTGAAAAAATTTGTTCTACGCGAGGTCCTTAAGGTCAACCCCTGCAGAGTTAAAATTTATTTTGTGTTTTTATGAGAAAATTGCCTTTTTTTAACTAATTCTTATTAAAATTCGAAAAAATCTACATCCCTTTTTTATAATTTTCACTAGATTAGTAGTGATATTCTGAAAAGGTATTACACATGGCCATGAGTGGCTCTAATATCTTTCTAGGACGAAAAAACAAAACAACGATTGTGAAATAATTGTTTTATTAAGCATGTTTTGCTTTACTTTCTTTTTTACAATAAATGCTCAAAATTCCTGCCCCTGACCATAATACATAATCTGCACCGTCTAATAAAATTCCTACGTAACCCACGGAATGCACCTCTGTTGTTAGTAACTTGTACCCTAGCAAATTTGAGCTTTTGTCGTAGTTCTTGTTCGCTATTGTTCTCTCCTTTGTAAACTATTTCTTTAAAATAGCCCCAAAGAACAAAATCTAATGGATTTAAATCGGGCGACCGGGGTGGCCACGCAATATGTCCGCCTCGACCAATCCACCGGTTGGGGAAGCGGTCGTTCAAATGATCTCTAACTGCTCGAGCGTAGTGAGGCGGGGCGCCATCATGTTGCAGCCACATTTCTGCTATTCTTTCTTCTGTCTCAGCTTCGTTAAGAATATGGTTGTTGTTATATCAGTTTCGTTAAAAAGCATGGCTTTCAAAATATATATATATAACTTGGACGTACTGTAGCTGAAATACGTCGCTGAAAATCGGTTTTCCGGGTATGGCATCACTTTTGGACTTCATGATGAGTATGGGATAATTTTCCTGAATCATACTTTTTCTAAACTTTCCAAAAATTAAAATGCCATACTGTAAGAAATCCTTTAATTTTTTTTACACCGCAGCGTGCGTATGACGGTCTTTCGTACCATGGTCACAGTATGGCATATTTTTTTCAACTCATAATAGTATGGGAACAATCTGATTTCATTTATGCCATATTGTAAAAAATAATTTCACGGCTTCTATAGGCGTGTTTTAAAAATGGTTAAAAAATACAATTTTTCAAGTATGGCACCACTTTCATACTGCACTAGAAGTATGGCGAATATAATTTTGTCTCACTGTACCATAAACTGACCACGACTTAAGTGCCATACTGAAAGAAATGGTTTCTCGAATTTAAAAAAATGACATGTTTGAGGGGGTATGGCGGGTATTTTGGACCGTCGGAATGGTATGGCATGGTGATTTTCGTACAAGATTAATAAAAAACAATTGTTAAAAAAAAAATCAGCCTGTAAGAAATAAATAAAAAAAAATAAAAAAAAAAACATTTTCAAAAAAGTATGGCGGGTCTAAACACCCACCGGAGAAGTATGGCACATAGCGACCGCCGGGTTTTTTTTGTTGAAATACCGATAAATTGAAGAAATTTTGTGAAAGAAATTGTTTGACACCTCCGGATTTTCGAGCAATTTCAATTAATTATTCTGCAATTGCGTCCCGCGCACCACCGGTAAGAACATCATTTTCCTCTCACTTATTACGTATATGAACCCCCCTGAAAGCGCCATACTGTAAGAAATGACTTACCAAAATGTGTCATCATCTCCCGGTCTATAATTACACATATATGTAACCTTAATTACATTTTAATGATTATGTCAAGTGTACGTTACATGTTTACTAATGAATACTTATCAAAAAGTCTATGTATAAGTAAAAGGAATAAAAAGAAAGAAAATAATATAGAATAAATCAAATCATGCTAAGGAAATAAATAGCATCACCCTGCGTCCTAACCAAAAGCGATCGTCGCGCGAATAAACGATTACGCTGTCGTTTACCTGACTAATGACGTACATACGCGACTTAATTGATCGCGCACCTATGTTATTTGTTTTTGTAAGCCTATATTGCGTAACTGGGCATTGGCCTCCCCTTTTTCCTTCCAAAACTCCCTGTCTTTTTTTTTCCGGATGGGAAATCATCAAATGACCCCTCCCGCTCTGGGTGGAGCGGAAGGGAGTGTCAGACTCTTACTGACTAAAACCCATCCATGTTCCTTGCTTAGCCGTTTATGTTCCGGGCCAGCGGTAACCCTTTCGGACAATCCCGCTGACCAAAACTCCGTCTTGTGAGATCTCTAGCCACGTTGGCCCTGCAAACCTAATCAGATCGTCATACCACCTTCGCTGTGGTCTACCTCGACGGCGATATTCTGCCCCAGGCGTCCAGTGAGTGACTATCTTTGCCGCTCTCTCCAGGTGCATTCGCGCGATGTGTCCAGCCCACTCCCAACAGCCTGGCTGTGTGATATTCATATAAAAAAGTGCGACGATCGCCTACTCGCCCGATGATCGGTTTTGGCTAGGATGCGACCTGGGTACAAAAATATCCTGATAGGAAAACTAGGCATGTCAGATTTATGGAATACCGACGACTTTCACATTAATTTGCTCAGCTCGGCGATAGAGATGCAATGTGCACTTATAAATGCATGAAGATGAGCGCATTAACATATTTCATTCTCGATTCTGACTATTATAGCCAACAAATTTATTCCTCTGCTTGAAATTCAAGTAGGTAATCTATATGACTTACTCGTATATGACTTATGGATCGGATTTATTTAAATTCATCGAAGTTTTATTTATTTAGGCTTTGGCAATGTTACGGCTGAACAGGCTTTGGCTTTGACTTCGTGAAACTAAGGCTTATGTAAAAATAATATGGGTTGGTTGACGTTGCAGTTGTTTGGTGGTTTATTTCCAAATTACTGTTTAAAATATGTATGCTTTTGGTACTTTTTTAAGACTTACAAGTAATGTTCTAAGGGCTTGTATTTAATCGAACCTCAAATAATTCCCATTGTGCTTCTTTAAAAAGTATTATTGAACACTGAAATATTATAAATGCGCTGCTTTTTGCGAATCTGTAATAATTCCTGTTTTGAGTCCTAAAAAGAATAGCTAAGTAACTGCGAGCAATTTGGTTTTTAGAGGTTCATAAATTTAACAAAGTGTTCAATAAGTTTTTAGAGAAATCTCTTCCAGCATACCTGTGATAGGAAAGTAGATAAAGAGATGTAGACAGCGTGTATAATTTAAATTAACGGTTAAATTAATGATACAGATTTGAACTTGCACACTTTAAACTCTTATCAAATGTCATTATTTGTCGCAGGTAATACGGATAAGAAATAAATATCTGAATACTCTTTGCATGAAACTCTATGATATTTAATGGGTAGGTACAGTTCAATTCAGAAAATACGGGCAAAGATTATATGTAACACAGATGCGCTAAAAATAGTGGCGAAACAGACTAGCCTCATTGATATAAGGGGGAGTACACACGCGAGATCCATTCTTCACGTTAGCGTGGCAGGCCCTACTTATCCTCAGCATAGCTTAGCACGCTTAGCATACGCTAAGGTGTGGCTGTTTTACGATGTTTTGCTAGAGCATTTAAATTAGGAACAAGTTTTATGTGCGCACAGCTTTTTTTTGGGGATGGTATACAACCTCCGCCGCTTTCAAATCAAAAAGAAGTGGAAACGAAAGCTTTTGAACCAGTATGGTGTCTAGTTAGGTCTGGTTCACACTCAAACGATTTGGCGAAACTGTCAGTGACGTTGGAAAACGAAACTGTGGTCGATCGTTTGCATAGATTCTAAAACGGTTTTTTGGTTTTTTTGACATCAAGCGGGTAAAACGATACGCTCAGAGAATGTAGTGCTATTCTTTAAAAATATCAACATCAAAATATAGTTGAAGTGAGTTTGAAGTGAGCTGTCAATAGTGTCAATCCCTAGCATTAAGTGGAATGACAGCTCATTTCACCTAACTTTTCATGATGAGATTTTTATACAATACACTGGCGGATCTACGTGTGCTATTGATTCTTTTCATTATAAAATTGTACAATTTCTAAAGCGAATATAAACCAATGTATCATTTTATAGCATTACATTAGGGATATACCAAATATATCTCTGTTATTCCAAAGCATTTCAATCATTGAAAAGCTGCGTGTTCTCGGCCGCATTCACATTTATCGTAACAAAGGAATAATGAAAACATTTCCTAAGCGCTGGGGAAATTAAAAATCACATTGAAATACTCTGCAATGAGAGGGTTGAACAACTGATCATAACAGTTTGTGTATGTTATAAAGTTTGCTCTGTAGCGTTAACAGTTCAGTTTTCATAACCAAATTTATGAAATGTACGTCGCTTGTTTGTTGTGGTCATATTTATTACATACGTAGGTACAGGGTACTACATATTTGTACGTGTATTACATACATAGGTACAGGGTAAATAAATAAATACGTAGGTACAGTCAGCCTTAAAGATATGTGTGTTTACATCTTTATAGGGCTGACTGGTGTATAGATGTTTTGGGAGAAAATATTTACTTTGTTTTGGTACAATACATTTAATACTAAGTTTTGAACATATACGATAGATACAATGTTATGGAACAATTGTTGTAGAAAATGAAATGGTTCTGTGTCCGTGTATATATCTTTTTAGGGCTCACTGTACATCATTAACAATCCCACGCCATTTTCCCCTGGGGTTAGGCAGAAACTATAAAACGCCAGCTGCTATGTTTCTTACACACAGAACAAGAACACACACTTCATGTTAATAGCTAAACTATTATTTTAGGGTTCTGTACCTCAAAAGCAAAAACGGAACCCTTAGAAGATTACTTCGTTGTCCGTCTGTCTGTCCGTCTGTCAAGACCCTTTTCTCAGAGTAGTTGAGGTTGAAATCTAAACTAAATAAATGTTCAAATATTCCAAGTAAAATACTTTCTTTGAGAAAGGAAAGCACCAGTGCATTTTGTGGAATTAAATTAATTAGTTCTGAAATTCTGAAGACGTGTTTGAGCTAATCTTTATTCCGTCCTGGCGTTACAATATTACTAAAAAATCGGACACAAAGGCGCTCTCATTTACTTAACTACCTCTACCTTTATCTACGGAACTTTACTACATACACCTGCAAATATATGTACATGCGTTATTATATGCGATAAACATGGTCCATTGCTAGCCATAATTCTTCACTATTACTCGACTTCAATGAATAACCCAGTAGGAACAACCGTGGACAAGCGCGGCAAGTACGGCTTTCGCAGTAACATATCGATTGACAGCACTCAGCTCTAGTCAATTTACAATGAGCATATAGACTGACTGATTTTGAGTGACTTCGAGGGACTTCGACTGTCTTTCCGTGTCGATTCGGTAGTTTCAGAAAGTGTAACACTATTTGACTTTTATTTCGCGTAACAGATAGGTATTTGATTTTCTTTTGCTTCGACAAAGGCTTTTATATAACTCAATGGTTTCAACTCAATATCGAAACGAATGAAACGACTGAGATAAGTTGATTCTTTCATTTGCTCCGGTTTGGTGTGATTTTTTCTTATTAAAGCTTTAAATTATATTGAAAACGTTAATGTAAAGCACATAAGGCACTTTGTACACGTACGTTTTTCTTGTCGTGAAAAAAACAACGGTTTATCGCCGTGTGTAGGTGCGGTCGTCAGTTTTGTATGGATCACTATGGAAGCTTGTTGAGAGACATGTTTTTTTTTACGTCGCGGTTTATGACCTCATCTGTCACTATTGAGACAATTATTTTTTTATTGTTACCGAACTTCATAAGCTTGTCTAATAGACAAGGGATAAATACACCGTGTAGGGTCGGGTGTGAGTGTTGTATGGATCGCTATGGAAGCTTGTTGACAGACATGTGTATTCTACGGCGCGGTTTATACACCGTACTGTAATAAAACCGTGCCGTGTAGAAAGGGCCTATTATTCCATAAATATGTCAGTTAAATTAATTCGGTTTTATTATAGATTTATGAGAGAGTTAGCTCTTTCCTTTGACTTAGGGCTGATTTTTCCAACGCCAGATTACTTTATCGGAGGAATAATTTTGAATAACGAGTAACGGTTGAGATTCTAGCCCATTCTTCTCCATACGAACACTACCTTTTGGAAGGGGCGACTAGAATCAATTTAATTTTACTGTAAGTTTTGACGTTCAAAAGTGCCTGTAATGTGCCTATTTGAAATAAATGATTTGACTTTGACTTTTTGACAGTTCTTTCATACAAAAACTGTCAGACGTCAATTTTATTCCACGAATAAAAATTATCGGTCGATTGAAAAATCAGCATTTAAAAACTTTAGACGATTTTAAATGGGGGATTTCCCTCACTATTTGCCCAACTAACAAACGATAACACTCCGTGTCTTGAACCTATCTACACTCTTAAACACAGACCTGTAATTCACACATCCATGATTTTTCACACAGCCAATGTGTACACATTACGTTACTATACCTACATTTGTTCTTAATATTTTCTTCAGAATTTTCGTTATTCCTTTTGATGTTTTCCGCGACACCAGAAGTGTTAATTCTGTAAAGCAACAGGAACCCCACAGGCCGAATTAGGATTAATGAGGGTTTGTAAGAGCTTCTATTGAGCTGTTGTGGACATATTGGGGGAAAGGACGCAAATGGCGCAAATCCCGGTCAATATTGGACGAGGATCCGTTTGGAGAAATAATGTGAACAAAATTGCGGAAATCCTAAAGATCCGTTTGGAATGTTGACATTGAAGTGTATTGGGTTTGGTGACACTGTATTTTTTGGTGTTCGTCAGGTTATTGCTTCTTGAAGTTTTCTCCTATACTTATAATAATTTAAAAATATGTGCCTACTTAAGATAAGATTTATTTATTTGTATAAACATGGTATACATACAAGAATATGCAAGATGATAATACATTACATTATAGTCCAATAATGTTTAGCCTTATAATACTAGCAGCGCCCCGTGGTTTCACCCGCATAAGTGTCGGTCCCGTGGGAATATCGGGATAAAAACTAACCTATGTCCTTCCCCGGCATGCAATCTATCTCTCTGCAAAATTTTATCGAAATCCGGTCAGTGGTTTAGGCGTGAAAAGGCAACATACAGACAGACAGACAGAGTTACTTTCAAATTTATAATATTTCAGTATGGATATTGGCGTACAAATATTTTAGTCACATTACTATTTACTATTTGGGCTTTCTAAACAGCCGGGCCGGTGTAATCTGTAAAAATCTCCGTGATAACTTATTTTATTTTATTTATTTGGGAAAATAAACGGTTACACATTACAATATTACATAAAATATCAGCTACAGAGTGAGTAAATGTATAACCCACGACATTTTCCACATATTATAAAGAAAAGTTATAAAAAACGAATGCGATGTGCGCTTACAATGTGATAGAACTTACAATAAAACAACTTAGGTACTTAGGAAGGGAGCTAGTTTAAAGTGAGCCGTCTATATTGTCAATCTTTTACACCAGGTGGAATGACAGCTCACTTCACCAACAGATTATTTTAGGTATATAATCTGTTGATCAATTCCATTAAACCCAAAACCAGAAACAAGTATCTTAACAAATATTAGCACAAATTATTTATAGTTCTTCTAGCTACAAACATACCTACTTATAACATAATGTGAGCAAGATTTCTATGAGGCTTCCACCCATCCCTATTCTTTTCAGTATCCATTTCACTGGTGTTTCGTCTGACAGTGATACCTAAACAACGTCCCTATATTAAGTTTCAGAACACATGTTATACAGTCACATTCGAATAAAAGCGCTCCCTATTCGCAAAGGGACTCGTGTTGAAATTAGTCCGTCTGTGTGCCTGAAAGCGGTATTTAACTCAAGCGACCGGAAGGTTCCATCCGGCGTGGTTGGAGTAGATAGGTTCCACTTGGGCCCGGATGATACCTCGCTACGTGCGAATGGGCCAAACATTGTCACGTAATGGTGAATGCGGACGGCGTCATTTGAATGCGGACAAAACGTGATCTGTGCAAAAAGTGGGGATTTTTTCGATGATGTGCATTTTTTCGAAGGCGCCTCAGTGCTATGTAAGGTTTCGCACTTAGTTGGAACAATGGCGTGCTTTAATGTGTTTTATATTTGTGTGAATATGTTAGGTATTTACAAGAATTTAAGAGCAGTGGTGGCCCAGTGGTAATTTCTACGACTTCCTAGTTGTAAGTCGTAGCAAATCATCATCATCGCTGCTCTTAAAACGGTGAAGGAAAATATCGTGAGGAAACCGGAATTTCCTAGAACCAAACAGTCGAAGACATGTGACATCTGCCAATCCGCACTGGGCCCGTATGGTGGATTAGGGCCTACTCCCTCTAACAGAGAGGAGGCCTGTACTCTAGCAATGGGAACATTATAGGCTGATTAAATAGTTTAATTAAATTTTTTTTTTTTTTTTCTATTAATTTCTTACTTTAACTTAAATAAGTTAAAGTAAGAAACATTTAAGCGATTGAAATGACAAGAATATCTATCACAGACATGATCACAGATGTGGAACGTTATAGGTTAAAAAAACGACGAGATGCTGAGTTACAGACAAGAAAAGACCTTTCAAAAAACAGCAACGGTAAACAATATTATATTTCTTTCTGTGGATATTTGGTTTTGTTTTTGTTTGATTTGTGCTGATATGGATACTCAACAACTTTATTATTGCTTTGTTAAGTATCTAGCTTTCAAGTTTAGCTTCATTATTACATAAAGTTGGAGGTAGGACCTACTTGAAATGCAATTCTTTATACGAACATACGTAATATGAAAAGCCCCAATTAAGCGTCATAAAAAATCAGGGTCGAATATTTATTCGCTTCCGGGTCGTTGAAATATATCCCAATTTGCGGTCCAGTAAGCAATGGAGATGCATTAACGTACATTGACGGTTTTGTCAGAATGCATTGTGTCAGTCTAAATGAAACTGCATTGGACATAAATATGTATTTTGAGTTTCACCGTTCGTTGCGCTTGTGAAATAGACTCCGGGAAAGTTTGAACTACAGTAAGTTAGTGTTTTGTTTGTTTTAACTTTATGCTACGAATGTGACCTTCAATGCATTTATGAATACTTTCATGGTTTCGCTCTATATTTTATGTGTACTTTGTGTGTTTAAGATCAGTGGTGGCCCGGTAGTAACGGCCAACTTACGAGTTGTACGTCGTGGGTTCAAACCCAGTCAGGCGGATTATTTCGTGTAATTTATTTCATTACCGCTGCTCTCAAAACGGCTAAGGAAAACCTCGTGAGGAAACCGGCACGTTCTAGAACCAAAAATTCGAAGACATGTGACATCTACCAACACGCACTGCGCCCACTCTCTCTCAAAAGTTCCCACTGCTGGGACACAGGCTTCCTCAAGGCCTGTGTCCCAGCAGTGGGAACATTATAGGCTGGAACATGTTGTGTGTTTGAAAATAGATGAGAAACTAACACATTGCATTTTCTAGCTGAAAAGCCACATCATTTTTTTTTTTAAAGAAAGCTACATTTTAGGTGCCGCTTTCAATACAGGCTGTATACAACCAGTACACAAAGAAACAAACCCAAGTGCGGGTACAAGTGGTGAGTGTGATCTCGTATTGTGTCGCAGAAGAAAGGAGGTACTGACACCGATGCCTGATGGCGGACTTAAATTCATCCGGCTCATTGTGCCCAGCGGTGCGGCAGCGGCAGCAACAGGAAAGCATGAAAATAGAACTGTGTGTGGAACATAGGAATATAATAATATTGAGTATGTGCTTTCATTGTTGAGAGAAATCTTGTGTTATGTTTGAGGTGACGGTTGGAAAGTCATTGTTTGTGAAAATGTCTGTCTCTACCTGCAGATTGTGAAGATGTTTGTTATTCAATCGCGCGTGAACAGCTTAATGGATGTAGCTGAAACTAGGCGTATAGATACACCATGTCTTCTAGGAAATATAGGGTGACAGGGATATCGACTCGCAATCTGCACCCCAATTTCGTAACACACTATCAATATAGGAGTCTGAATCATTTTGAAGCAAATAGCTAATCCATTGCTTCATAAGTTCGAAAAATTTGTCTGCCCAACACGTAAATAACGCAATGAATATTGTTGAACTGTCAAAATGAAACACCGATTCCGATTGATAATATGTTACGCAATTGCCCCGCTGTTACCATGGATGCAGTAAGTACATGATTCTGAATCCCCTTCGGAGTAATTTTACACGGTTAATTTTCAAAAAAACCACTTACATTAGGGAGTTTAGAATTATGTGCTGAAATCTTGGTTACGGTTTGCGCGTCGATGTTCCTTCTACCATGTATGAATCCACTGAACATTTGAACACATTTTATTCGAGTAAATGAAGTACTTCCTCTAGGACACAAATGAAACCGCGGGCAACTGCTTGATAATATCGCTTTTTCTTTTCAGTGACTTTCTCGGATATCGATGAGTATCTCCGCGTTTGAGCAGCGTTGTCGCGGTCCATTGTTGGACGGATTACCGTTTCTTTCACTGCAAAAGCCTTCAGTACTTCGAAGAGCACGTTAAGTCACTGGCACCGCTTGTATAATAGCAATATTAGGCAGTTAGGACTAAAACTAGAAAGTCTGACAAACCGGTTTGTTCTTTAGATAGGTATTCCTCTATAATTTAGTTGCAGACATCTTGCAATTTCGTAACAAGTTTTATGCTTAATATATTGTGATACGAGCCTGAAAACATATTGCACATACAAAATTCAGCATTTACAGAATAATTTAGCAGATGGCAAAATTGGGATGAGACGCAAACACATTTACATTAGTTTAGAATCTGACTGCAAATATATTTGGGTTTCTCTTCAGTATTTGGGTTGGCACCGATGAAAGTTTTCAACAAACGTTTGGTGGTTCATTCAAACATTAGTTTAGTAAAAAACATTTTAATCGCCAGATTTGCCCTTACCGTAATTAGTCACGCCAAAAAAGTGTTCATACTGAGAAGAGTGTGCGTTTCCATGAGAAGTCAAGTCACTGCGTCATTGTGAGTCGGAGGTGTCAACATGAAATATAAACGCGATCTTTTGACGCGTTAGGGCAAGTCTAACGATTTAAATCTTTGTTCAGACAAGTCTGTTATGTGATATTTGGTGACGTACCCTTGAGGTTTGAGTTCAATATGGGTAATAGGGCTAGAGACCGTCTACATGGTCTGATCTATGTCAAACAATGAATAAACTAATACTGATAGCAGTAGACTGTAGTGATTTATAGTGATACTAGGTACTCGGCCCTGCTTCGCACAATTTTTTACTTGACAAAACATTTATTTATTATTTGTAGGTTTAATACTAATGTTATATACGCATAAACCTTCCGGATTAAATTCTATACATAATGGTGAAAGCCGCATCAAAATCCGTTGCGGAGTTTAGAAGTTTACATACAGACAAGGAAAGGACTTTAATTTATAATAGGTATACTCATAATGTACCTATTGATATGACAGTTTGTATTAGTTTTTAAATTAAAAGAAGTGACTCATTATCGTATGATGTTTTGTGCTATTTAAAAAGTATACTAAAAAAATACTAAGCAAACATTGTTTTTTCAATTTTTAAAATAAACTGGCCTACCAAACTTTACATACATGGAAGAAACTTTCAGAGGGCAAGATGGAAGTTTCCAATCTAATTTTAAACCGAAGAGCTTTTGATCGCAACAATAGGAATAACTCCAGCTGCACCTTGAATACTTTAAGGCTATACGTAATGTATGCCCACTCGGGGCCAAGTTCCAACATGCCCACTTTCAGAGAGCTATTCTACGTTGTGTCTCCATTTGCGACCCCTGGAGGGTTCTTTGAGGGTTTGCTCTTTACAACTTTACGCTAGGAGGACACGACCTATTAAATGTAGTATTTTTGCACAAAGTTGTAAGAGAATGACAAATAAAGAACTCACAAAACATGTGGATACTGGGATAGATAGATTTGTAAATGACGAAAGCTCATGGTCGTTTCTCATACGCGTTATTTAGGCGTTATTTAATGTAGTATTTTGCACAATGTTGCAAGAGCCTGACAAATAATGGACTCACAAAACAATAGTACCTACCTAGTTAGATTTGGAATGACGAATGGGTCATGGTTCTCCCTCTAAGGCCATTGTGACGTGTCCGGCGCGATTCAGCGCATGTTGTTTATGCGTTCTAATTCAGCACTGCAGTTACGTATGTGTGTTTGCTCGACTTAAAGGGGTTAGAAGGTCAAGTTCAAAAAGGTCAGAGCAAAATAGTACCGTGCAAATGGATATAGGAATGTGGCAAATACGAAAACGGTATGATTAAAGCGGATTTTGGTACTGCAGCACCGTAATTGCGTGAAACACATAATCAAAATCTTTCAGGTTTGAAGGTGATTTCTAATCCATTGCTTTGTATGTTTGATAAATTCGTCTGCTGACGACTTAAATAACGCAATGAATATTGTTGAATTTACTGTCAAAATGAAATGCATTGCAATTGTAAGTGTATTATACGCAATTAGGCTGCAGGTGCTCAGGTCATAGCACAAAGACAAGCCCGCACTTTGTCGCACACAAGTGTTGCTCTCACACAAAATTTGATGCAGTGTTAAAGCGATCGTGAACTAGTGGTGAACACAGTGTTAGCTCGATAGCTATACGATTGCAGTACATAAAACGGGAACATCTGCTTTCAACGGGTCCTATACATATATGTCTAAAACTCAATTAACTACACAAGGTCATGGCATACTATATGAGCACATTCTGCCTACTAACGGGACTGAATTTAAATATTTGATGAGCGAGCAACATTATCATGTTTGATATTTTTAAACGCGACCGGATACGCGTACTTCTGCAAACGAAGCGTTTTTAATGAACAATTAGCTGGCATCACAAATGGTTGACGTTTGCTATACCGTTTAAAAAAGAATTAGGCCGTAAAAATGCTTTGAAGCCGACAAAAATATACGAAATTAGGCATTGTATTGCGTAGGTTTATTATATTTCGTGTGCTTGTGTAATATACATAAGTGAAATTAATTACGAAAATATGTTTAGACTTTATTAGGGGTGCAAGTTTGTAATTAATCATGCAACACATTGAAACATTGACTAATATGTCTTGCAGTGGCGACACGCAAACTGCTAACTACTTAAGTACCTACTAAGTTCCAACCTAGTCATCACTTAACATGTTATAACTTCTACGATAGTCACGTACAAAATGGTGCAGTATGTCAATTAAAATCATAAACTTTAGGTACACATGGTCAAATTTAATTATTATGCGAAACTCCACAGACGTGATGGTATCTAAACATGATAAGAAAGAAAGAAAGAAAATACGTTTATACGTGTTACGTTTAAAACAAAAAAAATAAAAAAAAATCTCAACACAATTTACTTCTAGTAGCAACACTAGCAGCGGTTTTTATAAATATCATCAACTTTGTAACATCATTTTTAGATATATCTATCGATATCGATATACATATATCGATACTCATCACAACTGCGGAGTTTTGCTAACCTATTTAATTTGACTCTGTATAGGATAGGTCCTTATTTTAATTACGGCTATATTTAACGTTATATAAATTATAAAGGGCAGTTAACGTTAAACAAAGACGTCCATTACCACAAATTTTTCAACGCATCATTGTATTTTACTGGGGACATTTTAAACGACTTTGGGAGTCATTCTACAAGGGACAGCAGTAAATGAAAAATATTTGATGTTAATATGTTGATTGCGTTTTAAATACCTTTCCAACGAGAGAATTGTCGTTTATATTTTTTGTTCCCCATCGAATCGGGTATCAATGGGGGACGCGAGAACATACCTCGACCTTTTGAAGGAGGAAGTCCTCGTTACAGCGGTGCTATTCTGTCAAAATCTCGCCGTGAAAACTTAGGTGAAGTGAGCGTGGAGTGAGCTGTCAATAGTGTCAATTCCTAGCAAAAACAAATTCACTTCTCCTAAGTTTTCACGGTGAGATTTTTACAGAATCGACCGGCTGATACCTACTGAAATATTGAGGGCTTTTGGACTGAAACAAAAATATTTTTTACCTTAAATGGGGAGAGGAAATGGAGGTATTGCTGTAATGCCATGTTGGGTCTTAAAAACGAGACGAAAGAATTTATTTTTGAATGAACTAAAATTGAACTGCGTTTTGTTCGCAAGCGCGTAGTGACATCGTCGTCGTGGTCGTAAGATTGTACATACTGTTTTCATTAAATAAGCCAAAAAGCCAGGACGTTTTTCAAACATTTTTTAGTATGGTTAAGTCTTGGTGACGGTATTTCGTGCTAGCAGTAATGGATTTTCAGGGTACGTGAAGGCGATTAGGGTAGCTTAAGTAACAAGAGTAACCAATTACATTGTCTCGACATAGAGAACTTGCTGTAAATACTTGTAAGCACTTGAGTCGAAATTTAAATGCAATCTACAACTGAGAGCAATTGTAATGCAATCTACATAGATGTTGCACCAGCAGCGTTGTGTTAACTTGGAAATTCTTCTAAAGTATACTCTCTTTACCATTTATATATAGTTTAAACTAAAATAGCGGTATAAACTGTTGCACTCTCACTTCATTAACATAAAAATGATATTTATTTAAGATCTTTAACAAAACATGTATCTACACAATACATGAAACATAAAATAAAGGGCAACATCAGGTATGAAGTAGATGCACTCCTTCACTGATAGGAGACCACAGCACGCACAATAAGCTAACAAAATTAAAATACTAAGCCAAATTAACGCAATTTTTTATACCTTCATAAGATTGTTTTGGTATTAGTGTTATCATCCAGCTAACCACATAACTTGGCTTTATTCTACAAATAAAACGTCAAGAGCACCACTACTGTTTTTAGAATTTATGCTTAAATAAAATGTCCTAAAAATAGCAAATGAAAGTGTGCCGCCAAAGTAGCCATAGACAATAAATTACCTTAACTAACCGTCCTCGCCTGGCGGCCTTGCTCTAAAACTGCTCATAACGATGCCAATTAAATTCCACGAAATGTTGTAAAAAATTAAAAACTATTCTGAACCAGCTATTCTCTGACCTTACAGCGGAATACTAAAGCGCAACTTGAAGTTTAATTAAAAGACGTTAATGTGTAGTTTAATGGGCCTTATAAGAAGGCTAAAAGTCACCCAAAGGGCAATGGAGAGGACTATGCTTGGAGTTTCCCTGCGTGGTCGAATCAGGAATGAGGAGATCCACAGGAGAACCAAGGTAACCGACACAGCCCCAAGAATTGCCAAACTTAAGTGGCAGTGGGCAGGGCACATTGCTCGTAGAACAGATGGCCGATGGGGCCGAAAGGTTCTGGAGTGGCGACCGCGTACCGGAAGACATAGCGTTGGAAGGCCTCCCACAAGGTGGTCCGACGACCTTGTAAAGGCCGCAGGAACCCATTGGATGCGAGAAGCACAGAACCGGTTGAAGTGGAGGTGCTTGGGGGAGGCCTATGTCCAGCAGTGGACGTCTTTCGGCTGAAATGATGATGATGATGAATATGTAGTTCCCAAAAAAATTTGTCAATAGTTTATTTGTTTCTGTAGAATAATGTGTTAATCTGTTTGTTTGCCAGACTTTTTGGCTTTTGACTACCTGTAGCGATTGCCAAAGATCTATGAACGACAGGCGGGACCGTGCTTTCCGAGGCACGGAGAACCACCAAGAACCGACTGCGGCAAGTGTAGCTTAAACTTTGATCGACCCGTGCGACTGTTTATTTAGCCACGAGGCCCTAACGAATACGAATGATGTGAGATGACTTGAAATATTCGATAAAGAAAGCTACGTGTTAGATCACAGTTTTAGAGAAGACTATTGTCCAAGCATACAGGGATTTGGATAAGTATCAGAGCGGTGCCAACAGTCAATATACTTGGAGTGTCTGCAACTATTTGAGACATTTGGGCGATGTCACGTGCTGTTATGGGTACTTACTCGTTGATCCAAGACTTGGCAACGGATTTGCCAAGCTATTAGAATGGATTAAGTAAGTCTTCTTCCATTTTTGTCCTTTCTAGCTTCTGCCCGTGACTTCGGCCTCGTGAAATTTCTTAATCCCCAGACTCACCCTATCGCATCGTATCACTTGCCCGCGCTGTCAGCTGTCACTTCGTTTTCGCTTAGCGAGCTTTCTGACTTTTTCCTTTTTGCTCGGCTCCTAAGGGTCATAGCGTGATGTTAAATTAGCCTATAGACTCTCTCAAGAACTGGTTTCTCAAATGCAAAAATAATTTTTCAAATCTGACCGGTAGTTTCAGAAATTAGCGCGTTCAAACAAACAAAATTTTCAACTTTATTATTAATATAGATATAGATTCATAAAATCTTCACATTTGCCACCTGTCCTAATCAGTTCATACCCTACCCCGTATTGGTACCCTAGCTATGGCTAGGATTAGAAAAATACTATGGATAACATAGAAAACCCTTCAAGGTCACAAACAAACCGATATTTTAAAGGAATGCAAGCAGGTAGCGGGTAGTACCTTGAGGACGTTGCCTCGCTCCAACTGTCACCGGCTGTTAGCCGACAGACGAGGATAAAGGCTCCTTCAAACAGACGCGACACGACACGCGACACACAGGCACCGCAAGTCGCGCAACGAGCGGTGCCTTTGCGTCGCGCGCGATTGTATCGCGTGTCGCGCCTGTTTGCAGGAGCCTTAAATCGAGCGCCAGCTATTGCACGATAACGCTTTACTATAATCTTTATCTTTAGCACTGTCGTTGTGAAAATAAACTTTTTATGCACAATACTAGCGACTCGCCTCTGCTTCGCATCTTTCTTTTTTTTTGGTAAATTACTAGATTTTTGACCTTACGCGAAGTGGTTACAGCAGTTTTAAACGTTAGAATTGTCATAGGTCATACCTATGCCTATCATTTTACACAGCCCTGCTAGTATAAAGTTATATCATCATCATCATTTCACACACTGCTGGGTATAGGCATCCCCTTTCTTCTGCCATACATCCCACATCTGTCTGTGCGTCTCACATCCAGGTGTTTCCTGCGACTTTGACGATATCGTCAACCTAGCAAAAAAAAATGTTGTATAACCTCCCTTGATGTAATTTCTTTAGGTAACAAAACATAACATAAACTGCCTATAATATACCCACTCTTGGGACTCAGGCCTGATCTCTTTTGAGAGGAAGTGGGCCGTAAACCACCACGAGGGGCCTGTGCGAGTTGGGACAAAAGTACAAAACATGATTCACATTAAACAATTTACGATTTCCTAAGAAATAAAATGTAACGTAATGTAATGTACGAGTCTGTGTGTGTGTATGTACTCTCTTCTTCTTCGCTTCGCTCCTAACAGCAAGCGAAGAAGAGAGAGTAGAAGAAAGAAAGAGCGGTCATGGTCACGATGAATCTCTCCATCTACCTACTACTAAAATGAAAATATTATTATGAAGAACTGTAGAAGAGCAATTTGTTAAAGCATTTTTGAGAGTTATGATGGCATAGTAAAGCAAATATGTTTTATAAAGCAAACTAAAAACTATGCATTCCTCTATATCCTACAAAAGCAATTCTTGGTATTTGAACAAGTAGTAGCTCTGCAGAAAAATATTGCGCTTCATCTGTACATGGAAAATGAAAGCAAACCGCAGACTACAATATACAATAATAATTTCACGATAAAAACTAGAAAATGAAATAAGTATAGGAATATTAAAACCATAACTTTAAGTTATTCCGTTTCTCGAATAAAACCGAAAAATTCTGCGGTACTGACTCCCAAAGCTAAGGTGGAACATTACATAATTACCAAACTTTCATTGTAATCGTTAGGCTTTGTTACCTCTTTAAAATCGAGTAGGATGATTAGCAAGAAAAGTACTTACTTTTGAATTCAAACTTGAAATATTTTCATAAAAACGACCTTCGAGTCGGCTGGACGAGTTTCGGCCAACGACCCTATTCGCAATAAACCCTTATACAGAATGGGACAAATGACTCCTTATTATGTCCCAGATTAATAAATTGGGTCTAGAATTTCGTGTTGTATTAAAAGTTTCTCATTAACATGGGGTGACAGTTACCTTACTTTCATCATTCATAATCGCCCTATAATGTTCCTGCTGGGACACATGCCTCCTCTCCGTGAGAAGGAGGTGTCTTACTTTATTTGGGTCTAAATTACCTGACATAACAATGTCAATGATTAATGCTTATTATAATTTTCTGAAAGATGCGTATTTTTGTTCTTTCACGGGAAGAAATGTGACAAAAAGCTGGAGCTAAAAAAATTGAAAGGATCTAGCTAGACCTCATAAAAGAGGTTTCACGTCTACGCGAAGTAGAACCTCTTTCGAGATCTAAGTTAATACCGACTACTGGCCGTTTCTGAAGAAACTCAATATACTGCCATTAATGTTTTATTTTTAATTTATTTCTTTTAAAATACGCAAATTGCTTTCTTTAGTGATTTTGTTGAAAAGCGGTCTGAATTATTTAAGCTTCTTAAATCTTAGCTGATAAAACCTTCTTAGATTTATCTTAATTTAGAATAGAAAACACTATAAATGTAAAACTTTATGGTAACTTTATTATAGAGATTGCTCATTAGTTTTTCTATTAAAATAAATGAATTGGTTAGCTTTTACTTAATTATTGCGTAAATGACTTCTTCGTCAGAAAAACGTATTAAAATCGAGAGATAAAGAGCATTTAATGCTCTGGCGACTGTAATGAACTTTGGTAGCCATTTTACCTAATGGGTATAATGGCTACTAAAGTTCATTACAGTACAGGCGACGCGGAGGTGCGGGTGGGAGCGAGACCAAACACAAAACACTGAAAGTGAACATTCTTGTGTAATAAATGCCTTGGGTGGGCTACTTTATATATTTATGAACGCACGGTGATGCGGATAAATAAAATTTCATGTTATTTAATAAAATTTGTTCATATCGTTAAAATTATTCGTAAGTAGTTGCTTTTTATTATAAGTACTGTTTGTTTTATTTTATTTTGTTACCTATAGTACGAATCATTTGATCTGACTTGGTTTCCGTAGGTAGGTACGTCCTTTTCGGGTAACCATTGAAAATCAGCACAGCAACATTCTGAGTGGAAGTGAAGTGCCTTCTTGTTACATTCATGACGTGCAACCGTCGACTATTTCTGCTTTGCGCTCGTGATTATAGATTTTTTTTCTTCGTTCCTTATTATTAGAATTAATTATCTTTTTGTATGTACGTGTTTCTGTCACAAATAAACCTATTTTTCATTATTCATTTTCTTTCTAGATTACCTTCGGACCTTGAATCATCAAAATGTACCTAAATCCTTGTCAGTAAAACGCCATTCAATATTACCTGAACAACAATTCGGCAATATTGTCCCTCTCAAGTCCCAGGAGGGCCACAAAGCCGTAACTCGGCCAAAGTTTTGTATAAATCAAATCATTTCGCTTGAAATAAAACACTGAAAATAACAACGAGAATAAAGTAGGTATCTTGACACAAACACAAGGTATTTGTAGAAGGTTCGTTTGTATCATACGAACAAGTGCTCACAGATTTAATAATACCGACATATTGGTTACACTGTTGGGTGTACATTTGTCTGTGACAACGAGACGCGTCGTCTAGTGATAATGTGCCATTATCGTACGACTAGTTTTTGCCCGCGATTACGTCCGCGTTATAAATATTTCTTGTTTTAATATAAAATATATCCTATACCAGTCGGCAATACTATATATATATATTTGGGATGCATGAAGAAGCCTCCTCGTGCGGCGCAGTTTGTGCCGCCAGTTACTCAACAGAACCGAGCGCTCGGCACATCCTGGACAGTCACACCCAACACCTTATTTGACTGACCAATTCTCCCCTTGCGGTGGTAGGGCCGACGCCCGTCTGGTTTGCGACCATCCTCCCACCGAAATCCGGCGTCAAGCAGCCTGCTGTGTTTCGTCGATACGTGGGAGTTCCAGTGCCTCAGGCATCTTCTGGGCAGGCTCGTTCCATCATAGACCTCATCCATCGCTTTCCATCAGGCGTGATTGAGGTCAAGAGCGACTCTAGTCAGAAAAAAATAGCTTCCCATTTTTGTTTGTTAGTCCCACACATTAGTTAAAGAATTTTCGGAATCGGATTAGTACTCCGAAGATTACCCCTACATAACTCATACAAACTCATGTATACTTCTTTGTAATATTAGTTCCTATAGATTTAGGGAATTGTAAATGTTACTACTACTATATTACTTTACTATATTTCTGTATTACGTCACAAAAAATATACATTTCGTGTATTTTCGTCTACCTAAAACATCAACGTTAATGAACTTAAAAGCCTTTATAATTTTTTTTACCACTCATCGTTGTCTAGTTTTCCTAATGGAGTTTAGTTTCTCTATACAAATTTTCATAACTGGGGACTTTAGATAATCGTTTTTCAATGTAGAAACTTTTAAACTTTTTCAGGCCTTTTTATATCGCTGAGAAAACAGAAATGTAAAAACATAATGCTTAAAGTTCAGCAACGACTCTTGAACTTACCTAATTTGTTAACCTCGGAGCATAATGTCATCAATCATTAACCTAAAGGAAATTCAAATTGTTATTATAAACACGCTAAAGTGCTGTTTTCTTGTTTGCTACGGAAAAAGTTTTCGAGGCAGGCAATGGGCATGGTAAGTAGTTGATCAGTTATAACATGGACGGGTGTTTAGTGCTTCACAACAAGTTACAATAGAACTAGAAACCGGACAGTTTATGATATTGGACAACTTTTCGAACGATGAACACTTTGATGGGTCGAATAATCACTTAGTATCATTTACTTTTACCATTAAAATAAGAATCGAGGATGGAAACAAAATGTTTTCTCGGTTCTCTGTATTTGTATATTTCTTTGTTTGTCCATGTTTTCCTCCTGCTGGGCAAAAGACTCCCTCATATTTTTCTAGTTCTCTTTATGTTTTGCCTTCTCTGGCCAATCTGGCAAGAACGAGTCCAGATCGTCTCTGTAATATTACTATTAAAATGTTTTTAAGTTTTTAAAGCTTCATTATGTTCTATAAATCACCCTCGACTTTTATGAAAAGAATACTAAAACTTGTCGAGATAGCAGCTACGAGCGCTACGGCGTAGCGTCTGTGTGCTACGCAAAAAGGTCGCACGAACAATTCAAACTTCATCTCCATATGGAGATAGTATACGAATTCGGAGCAATATTCTCTATTTGAACCATTCTTACGAGAATATGAAAAGTTTCCTGCCAGGCGGTACGTTCAATAACATAGTACACTGTGTAGGCCACACACGTACGTACCCACCTACTTAATTAAGATACGGCTGGAGTATCAACAGGACAGTTCTGTATTTGGCAAGCTTCCAAGCTCGTTCCCACTATCTGCGAGCCACTGTAGAGGCGTTTTAAGTTATTTTTTTACAGAGGTTCAGAACCAGCCCTTTGTTCAGGGTACGTGACAAACTTTTTATTTCTTTATAAAATCAATATTCGTTCTTTTCTATGTAATTTACGACGAGTACAGTTAGGGCATGTTTTAGGTGCCTAGAATTCCGTTTGGCTTATAATCTGCTTGTCACTTTAAACATAATAATACACAGAGGAACAAACGAGGAATGAACATACAAATTCCTGTATGTCAAAATGAGTTTCATAACAGCTTTATTAAATATCTAGGACGCGTAGCCTCGCATATTCAGGGGCAGTTTTTGCTTTGTTGGGTTTCGTGGGACGTTTATAAGGCGTATTATGCGTTGTAATGGTTTTTGTCCAACGTTCCTTGAATCTTAAGCTCGTAAAACGGTCTAATTAGTACCGTTAAGGTTTTTGTATTGTTGGAGTTTTTGTTGTTAATGTTCCATCTGAGAATTAGTTAGGTACGTACGTCGACTAATTGTATTAGTGCAAAGGTGTTTTTCATACCACATCATTAGGAAACTCGTTAAATTAATCGTCGCCTTAGTTTAATTTAGTAAAATAATATTTTAACTTATTTTAATTAAAACTTATTTTTTGTAGCCTACAAAGAGAAGTTTGAAATTCTTTTGAAACAGTCGCAATCTGACATTATTTAGGTACAACACACAACCTTATTACTTCCATAAACAAAAATTACCCTCCATTTAAGCGTACCATGAGCACATTTTGCCGCCGTCACAGAAACGCGCGGGTGACATACGTTATACGCAAACGGTCGCGTCCCGGCGGAGATACCGCGATAATGCATGGCTATGCTGCTGCTGTGGATTTCGACGGTTTTCGCGTATAACTGTAATAAGACATCGTTCTGCGGCTTTGCTTGCGTCAGGTAAATAAGGTTTTTGTATACCTGCATTCGTGGATTTATCTTGGAAGACAGCTACACCACCAACTCTGCTGACTGGCTAATCTTTATAAAGCAAGTTAGTACAAGTAGGTACAGGCCATAGGATTAGTAAGTACTACGGCATTAACCTGACATTACCGTGATTTTTTTTTAAACTATGACGTTCCACCATGGAATTAGTATTTACTACATAGTACAAGGGACTTTGCGTTCCACATACCAACTTGACATGAGGTTTTCAAAAAGCGCTCTAGACAGAGAGCAAACCGGAGTAAACAGTTTTAAATAAAGGATTAGATAACTCGCTTTCGACACAGGAAATCTTTAGTCAAGTTTAATGGAGATTGGTTGAACAGCTTAAAGCGGTGAAAGTGAGACAAACAAACACATTTTGGGATTCAGAGGCTCATAACATAAGATAGAATTGCCTAAAGCAACAGAATAAATAATCTTACATACAACTCGTTCAGTCTTACTACAAAACGTGCAAGACAGTTACTATATTTTAAACTTTATTCCGACAATGTAATTTTCTTAATGCAAAATTGACAACTTAGACTCGGGTTCGTCAGTTTTTGTAATAGCAACTTTAACTTTTTTCGATTATAGTTCGAAATCTAAAAATGGCTTGATGGTTTCAACCGTGTCTAAAGATAAACCTTGTTTGTTATTAGGCCGATTATGTATTTTGTTAGTCATGAAAATACTACACATATTTAAAAGAATTATTCATTTAAAGAATTATTCGCTCAGCATCTAATGTCTCATTTGCTCAGAATCTCAGCACGTTTATACATGAAATTGGATTAGAATTATTCTTGATTCAATTTCAAGGGGCGCCTGTTTTACATTTTTCCTTTTCATATACCTACTTTAGCAATTTCTAATCTAATTATAAAATACTGGAGCGTGGGTTTAATTTGGCTTGTTCACATGGCACGTTAAGAATATCTTAAAGAATTACAACTCAGTTTAAAGTAAAAAAAAAAAAACAAAACAGGATGTGTGGACGAGTATACGCGATTCAGCGTCGAGTATTCACGATTCAGCGTCACGGACATACTGGAGCCAAGTATACCCGATTCTGCGTCACCGACCCGAGCGTGACGGATCGGTTTCCACAGTTCATAAAGAGCGCAAAGTGCACCTAAAGAAGTGTTCACTTCAAAATCTAACTATAGTTCTTTAGTAACTTGAAGCTATGACCCTAGGTGTGTCTCAAGTCTCGTAAATTATCTCGAAAGTGCGACACCGTGATCACTTAATCCCATTTAATCTTAATAATGAAACTTCATTGTTCTGGCAGCTAAACCCGAATGCAGTTGGTACAAAGCTTTCTTACCTTCCATGATGAAACTTACGTCAGTTACCTACTGAAGTGCGAGACACAATTTTACACTTTCCATGTAATGTCGCAGTTGGTGTTGCAAGGGCACTTGGCCGTCGATTTAAACGACCTCTTACGAATAGCATTATGAAAGTTTGCAAGTGAAATTGTTCGAATAACATAGTTTTGTTCGAAAGTAATATGATATTGTGTTAATAAAGTAACAGAAAAAGTTGGGAGGGTAATACTTAGCAGATTGGCCAGACTGAAATGAATGTTCCTCCTATCCTGCATTAACAGATAGCTACCAATTAAAATTAACTTTTGATTTAAACAAAAATAATAAAGTCAATGGAAACGAATACTAGTCCAAAACTTTACAAAATATTAGTAGGAATAATAGTGAATGAACTCGCTACAATAACTGTTAAATTATATCGGTACCTTTATACGTAAAATGTATTTTTTATGAGAAAAACGGCCAGCGGCGGCACTGGCGGCGGCGCGCGGTGGCACTAGAAATAGTGCAGCACCTACGGTACGAGTAATGTGAGCGATATAATGATATTTTACTTACGTTCGGAATTAAAGTGTTCCAATTTTAAAAGCGTGAAAATGCTAGCCAAGCGCTTCAGCGCTTTAAAAGTTATTTAAGTTTATTACAAGTACTGAAATAGCTTTCAGTTTCACGTTCATATTGTCGAGGTATGAGGAACAGGGTGTAAAGTTTACTCATCCTCCATAGAAAAGGGAGGCTCCTCCGACCAGATGGGTGTTGTGTCTGGCGGGCAACAGCCCGATGATTCATGTCGGGCCGTTGTACATAATATATGTACATATGTATGCTAGTTGCGCGGTTAGCAGGATTTTTGTATGACGCGTAGTTCGCATGTAGCGTTGCGGATACCGCTACAATAAAATATACCTTTTCTCCATATTTTTCATTTACGTATCTACCTACTGCTTTTTGATGTGTTTTTCTAAAGGTTTTTTGAAGAGCATTAGAAGTTATGTTCCCCATTATAATGTTGTCATAAAATAGATTCTATCATTTTTATCACGCATACCTAGGAACACTATTGTAGATCAAGTACCTATTAGAATATTTATTTATTTTATTTATTTTTATTTTACCATTTATGTACACACATTATAAACAGACACGATATAAAACAGAGCAGAAAAATAGGTACAAAGGTGATGCTTATTTCATAAGAAATCTCTTCCAGCATACCTGCGATAGGACAATAAATAGAGAGATGTAGACAGCGTGTGAAAAAATAAAGGAGACAAAAAATAATACATACAATCTAATCTAAAAATAATTCACTTAAAACTAATAAAACTAACCAAATAATAAAACTAACCAAATATTGTAAGAATATACTTACATAAATACAAATAAACATACATACTTCTAAAATAAATATCCTTATAATGTTAATAGATATTAAAACATAATCAAAAAAATAAATACATACACAACTATGATAAAGTGGAAAGAAGAAGAAAACTGCAACAGTTTGGCAGTCCCAGAATATTTAGATTTTATATTTATTTATTCTAATAGTTGATACCGCATTTTCTTTTTTTGACACCGACTTACGAAATTAAAGTTATTTATCACTTGCGTCATGTGATGCTGGCAGGAATTAAACGGATTCACCCTCCTTAGAATATAACTATTTTCAATTTCTCGCACCGTATTCGGAAACGTCTGTGCAGATAATGGAACCGGGCACCTACACTTTGTCAAAGTATTTCCTACGATGCATTGTATGTTTGTTTGATGATGCCATTTGTCTCGGCGCCCAAAGCCTGGGATTACACGAGTTTTGATTGCACTGTTTGAAATACGAGCCGGATAACAAAGCCCAGCATTTTTCACCATACAAACGTGTACACATTAATTTTTGTGCCCGAAACGGGATTGCCCGTTTGGTACCAACTCGTATCGGTGGCCGCTTTGATTCGTTTTGGAAAGGAAAAATATTTCGCTCATGTTATATTCATACTTTAGGGTCAATTGCTGATCAAAATGGCGGTTTGGTTCAGTAGAATGGCGAGCAATATTGGCTGATTGTTCCGATAAATTGGACCGTACTACTAGCCCAAACTACGTAGGTACCAACTTAAGGAATGTAGTTGGCATCTAAAATGTTTATTCACGTATTCTAAATTTCTTCATGTTACGACCAACTTTTCTTCGGAATAAGCATGAAAAAAACAACGAGATAGGGATAAAAAGAAAGTAGGTTCATTGTACTTACATTATTGTTAATTCCCTACGCCTAGGTAATTGTGAAAGTAAGTTGCCGGTGTTTCTAGAATTGATTTCTTTGGTCTTAAAAATCCTCAATTACCGGGCGTTCTCCTGGCCATTACCTGCTTACAGACCGATGTTGAGTATTTGCCAAATCAAACGCCTTTTTCACATTTAGGTAGGCTGTACTAAAAATGACCGTTGCCATGCGGCCTTCAAATTATTACACAACTAGCTGCGCCCCGCGGTTTCACCCGCATAAGTTTCGATCCCGTGGGAAAATCGGGATAAAAGTCGCCTATATGTCAATCCAGGGTGTCAGCTACCTCCATACCAAATTTTATTAAAATGGGTCTAGCCGTTTGAGCGTGAAGACGTAACAAACATAAAAAACACACACACACACTTACAAACTTTCGCCTTTATAATATTAGTGTGATAGTGTGATTTATCAATACCCGTTACCCGCCATCTTATTTTGACAGATGGCCGAAGTTCAAATGTTTCCGGGCAATGAACGTGTCTTATAGAACCTCTTAGAAGATAACAGACGGGCACAAGTTTTTAGAGGATCGGGATGTAATCAGGAACTATTAAGTAGAACTAACTTTTCACCATTGTTAAGGATAGGCCGCTTAGTAAATGTTATCATCAGTCGATGTCAGAAACTTTGTGCGATTAAATAAAACTTCTGTTACTGGTAGAGTAGCGTAGGTTAATAGACGAGCGAGAGACTCAAGCCAAGTCAGTGATATGTGGGATCCTTATATTTTATTAATATTTCATGTTAGTTACGATTAAGAGTAGGTATGTCATGTATCGACAGATCGCAATTTACCGATAACACTGTTTTCTTCTTAAATTGGGCCGTCTTGCCGTCCTTTTTTAGGGTTCCGTACACAAAGGGTAAAATGGGATCCCTAATACTAAGGCTCCACTGTCCGTCTGTCCGTCTGTCACCAGGCTGTATCTCATGAACCGTGATAGCTAGACAGTTGAAATTTTTACAGATCATGTATTTCTGTTGCCGCTATAACAACAAATACTAAAAACAGAATAAAATAAAAATTTAAGGGGACACCCATACAACAAACGTCTTTTTTTTTCGGCTGTTTTGCCTTGTGGTACGGAACCCTTCGTGTGCGAGTCCGAATAGCACTTGGCCAGTTTTTTTATAACATGTCCACCAACATGAGTTTTTTTTTTTGCTAAATGTGGCCCACTCTTGGCCTCGATCACGCCTGATGGAAAGCGATGGATGAGATCTACGATGGAACGAGCGTCTGCCCAAAAGATGCCTGTTCCCTCTTGCTTTGAAGACTGGTATTTTCTGTATCACAGTGATATTAATCAGACACAACCGTCTATGTTCTATTGATGATCATGATGTCATCAGCGCTAATCAACACCACATATTATTTAATAATGTCGTGCAAATCGACAAGTTTTTCCACCCAGCAAACTTTATTTGGCGCGAAAGCGGCCCGAAATATATATTGCGTTAGCAGATACTCACTTCCCACTTTTATGTTAGTTTCCGTAAATGGAAAGATAAATATCGTACGTATACGGGCTCAATATCATCTTTGAGAGATACAAGTATATTTTTATCACTTTACTTTTATAGAGTAACGTGGGAATATCATGTTGATGTATGTATGTTCGTGGTGTGTTCTTGATTCTTAATGAAACTAGAGGACTGTATAAAATTGGTACCGTGCCCGCGCGTGGACAGTATCTTTGTGATTATGTTTGTGTCCATACAAGGTTGTTATTTACAGAATATATTTAGGTACTTAAGTTTTAATCTGCTCGGAAAACTTCGATTTTTTAATCTTGAAATTACGTATAGCACAGTAAATAGAACGTACAGTCAGCAACAAAAGTCGATTAACACTTCGGTTTTTTGCAGCAGAAGTACCTACAATGCAATTTTGAACCAATATTTTGCTCCATAACTGAGATTAAAAAAACTGAAGTGTTAATATTTTGCTCAATAAATGAGATTAAAAAAACTGAAATGTTAATCGACTTTTGTTACTGACTGCACCTATACGTTATAACAGAAAAACCCTAGTTATGTTGAAGGAAACGCTTTCCCAGCTCATAATAGGTTTAAAAAGTCCACGAAGAACTCCTCATAAAATAAAATTCGACCGAGCAGATACGCCCACGTCGTCCACTAGAATTTTCATAGAAAAACGAACACTAAAATCCTGTGAGCCACTTGGTAGCAAATAAGATTTTTGTATTAACTGGCCAAATAACATCTTACAATAGCAATTTGTTGGAAAATAGAGTCTTATTTCGCGCAGATCGAGTTATAAAATATGCAAGGGTTTACCTACTATATATTGTAAAACGTTGCTACCGTTACTCACGAGATATTATTTTATCTCGTGAGTAACGGTAGCCTGGGGCTTTGACCTCCAACAATTTATGTAGGTACCTACTTTGTGTATTTGTGAAGAAAACAATATTAAATATACATTATTCGTATTATATGGTAAAGGAAATAAATATTCACGCCTGCATTCACGGTGTTATTATATTACACCCACATTTCCCCAGTTATGTATAAGTCACAGTAATAGACTCCCATAACCGAGAGATAAAGGAAATATTCCGGCAAATACTTATATAGTCAAGAATTTGTTCACAAATAAACATGAAATACTGAATTGTAATGAAAGGCAAAATTGTGTAAAAATTAGTTGCGTATCTATACTTTGATTCAACTTCTTATTTCTTTGGTATTCAGCTGCATTCGGTTAGACTGGAGCCGACCCCAACATAGTTGAAAAAAGGCTAGGCAGATGATGATGATGATCAATACTTTGATTGTTTAATCTCGCCGTTCAGCTAATTAAGAACAGAGGGCCTAAAAAGGCCACTTTGGCAGAATCATATAAGGATAACATTATGAATCATAATATGGCAAAGACAGTCCGTGTTTTTCTTTTTTCGCTGCACTACGTAGGTATAATCAAAGAGATTGGGATTGGATTGATTGGTATTTTAGCACAGACAAAAAAAAAAAAAAATTGAAAAATCCTTCACCAATGGGATTTGATACGATTAACTTAACAGTTAACTGTCCATTATGATTCATAAGGTTATCCTTTTAATCAAAGAGATTGGGATTGGATTGATTGGTATTTTAGCACAGACAAAAAAAAAATACATAACTGAAAAATCCTTCACCAATGGGATTTGATATAACTTAACAGTTAACCGTCCATTATGATTCATAATGTTATCCTTTTATGATTCTGCCAAAGTGGCCTTTTTAGGCCCCCAGAAATCATTCATTTAATCTGATCGTTCAAATCGGCTATTTGGTATGAAGACTAAGTAGTTCTAAAGATAGTTTTGCCCAGCTTTAATGGATTAACTGATTAGTTTAAAATTAAAGTCACGTAGCTCAATTTTAATACTGAATGGATCGGCGATATAGCCAACTTGAATTTCGAAAAGCTTAAGATTTAGTTATTGTTAAAATACTGTCATGTCGATTCAATTGAACTAAATCGATAATGATAATAATGTGATTGAATTAAACATATTTTTTTACTTATTTTTTTTCAATATTTAGTTTTTATTTAAACTCTATGATCCGCCATGCACTGTGTTCTACTTGTAAAGTCCTTTCATTTGATACCCATTACCCATATTGAAACAAATATGAAATCTGGCATTTTGTGCCAGTGTGTTTTCATAGTGAAATGATTTTTCTTTTTCAAATGAAACGACTTGACTAGTACTGTACAGTATTCTACTAGTCAAGTCGTTTCATTTGATACCCATATTGAAAGGGTTGTGAATAAACATGCAATCCGCCATTTTTTGTAGCGGCGGCCATGTTGGATTTACAATGATACTGATTAAATTAAATTGTATTGTCATCAAAACTAAAGGTGTGCACCAAATATCAGATCAATATGCCAACAGGAAAGGGGTAAGATTTCAAGTACTAAATTTGACCCAAATAAATAAAAAACGAACAGGGCAAGCTAAATAATACAGTTTAATAAAACAGTTAAATAATATAAACAAGCTTTTTTGCACAATTGACAGACGCAATAAAGGTTCCGTACTATGATAGCCGAGAGGTTCTGGAGTGGTGACTACGTATGGGAACGCGTAGCGTTGGAAGGCCTCCCACAAAGTGGCCCGATGACCTTGTCAAGGCCGCAGGAATCCGCTGGATGCGGGAAGCACAGAATCGGTCGAAGTGGCGGTGCTTGGGGGAGACCTATGTCCAGCAGTGTACGTCTTTCGGCTGTAATGATGATGAAAGAAAGAAAGAAAAATTGTCTATTCTGCACAAACAAAAACGCAGGTTGCAAAATAAAACATTAAAAAGGCATAAAATATACACACATAACGTAGTCAAAAGCCTCGTACTCAAGCTTAAAAAATGTTGACAATTTTGTCCATTGCTTGATGTCAGGGCCATGATGATGAAGTTTCCTTTCGAGTTGCGAGATTTAGGACGCTTTGCGTACGGAACCCTGAACATAAATATCTGTGGTTTATGCCCGGCTTCGCTGAAATATTCAAATCTCTGAAGAATGAAGATTGATATTACTGACGAGTGATAAGAATGCCCATTTGAAATAATAAATTGCTGGAGGATATCTTTCCTGACACTCCGCTGAAAAGATTGGTATATTTTAAATGTATAGTAACTAGTAAGGTAGCTATTGCGTGTCGTTTTCACGAAACGTAATTTAGATTATGGTAAATTATGACCGAAATAAATCCTACTTTCTACTAATATTATAAACGCGAAAGTTTGTGAGGATGGATGTTTATTACTCTTTCACGCAAAATCTACTAGACGGTTTTTGATAAAACTTTACAGTGATATACATAGCTTATACATCAGAATAACACATAGAATACTTTTTATTCCGATATTCCCACGGGATCGACACTTATGAAACCGGTGAAACCGCGGGCCACTGATAGTGTATAAATAAAAAGGTAATCCTTTAAAAAGGCTACTTACGTATCTTTTCATACGAAATAAGATGCGGCAAAAGTTATTTATAAAATAAATGCGATTCCAGCGGTGCTATTCTGTAAAATCTCACCGTGAAAACTTAGGTGAAGTGAGCGTGGAGTGGTCTGTCAATAGTGTCAATTCCTAGCTAAAACAAACTCACTTTACGTAAGTTTTCACGGTTAGCTTTTTACACAATCGACCGGCTGTGTTGTGTCGTAACTGAAAAAAAAGAGGTTTTGCGGGTAATCCGCATCATTTAAAGCAGTACCATTTGGTTATTAATTCAAAACATTTTCAGCTTTTTCATGCGGAAGTCCGCCTCTGTACATTTATATGCTTGAATTATGAAATAAATAAATAGCCTGCAGATAAAAGTTAGTTATAAATGTACATAATAATCATTGTTTTGCCTTTCCAGACAAAAATGTTAAACTTTTGTTCTTGTATAATAAAGAAGGAACTGGTATTATTCATTCAGAATTTTTTCCCAGAGGTCATAAAAGCTTGTTTTTAAGTTATTTCATACAATATTAACAAGGTACGTTAAGTAGAAGCGCATCCTCCATTTTAGAATTCGGTGAGCAAGCCCTACTACATTATGAATGAAATCAACGGATTTCTAAATGTATTCATACGCGCACTTCAGTACGACTCTACTTCGTTACCTTATAAAACTAGCCATGTAAAAAAGTAAAAGAGGCAAAATGAGTACAAAAGAACAGGTGGCGTTTTGTAGTTTTTGCCTTAGGTACCCCACGGGGAGACTTTTATGATCCGGGCCAGCGGTAACCCTTTCGGACACGTAGTGTGTCTCAAAAAAAGTTTACTAAAAAAAAAAACTTACGCTTTGAATTGAGAATTGCTCGTGTGATGGACATCTATGTTCTTTACCGGCCAGTAATTATTCCGCCGGGCAAACCTTATTCTAAAAATGAAAAATAAAGAACTTTCTGCACCGTGCTTCCTTGGTATGTGATTCTGGTTTGTTATTATAGGAGCCAACTTTTCTTGCGATGTGTCCCTTAACTTCTGACTCATCGCGATGTTTTCATTGCCCGTGCTTGTAACGATAAACTCGTATTTCCATTTCGATAACCAAATATCAATCAACCAATCAACTCAGTTTATCGCAGTTCACTGCTGGATATAGGGCTCATGGCTCAAAATTAGCCTATATGTTAATCCAGGATGTCAGTTACCTCCATACCAAATTTTATCAAAATTGTTCCAGCCGTTTGAGCGTGAAGAAGTAACAAACATATACACACACACACACACACACACTCACTCACAAACTTTCGCCTTTATAATAGTAGTGTGATAAGTAGGATAAGAAAATCCATTTTTTTATTCTACATTTCTATGTAGACTTGTGCTAAGAAATAATATTTACCAGATTCAGGTTCAGGTTCAACGAGGATAATTTGTATGTGAAAGAAGGACTGATAACAACAACAACCTACTTAATCAGAATACTAATATTATCACATACAATATTACTAGCTAATTTCTGTTCGTTCGACTAAACTAGAACAAATTAACATCCAACATGGCGACGAGATGAACACAAATATACAACAGTAATAACTGGAATTAGTCCTAAACAAGCTGGTCAATAACTAAGTACGACTGTACATACACTGGGAACTAAATTAATCTCCTACTTGGCATTGTTTTAGGTTGCAACAATTTTGGGACAATTTGAGTTTCAAATGGAATATTTATGAGCTATCAGTCTCTAAATTAATATTATAAAAAAATTAACTCAAAATTATGAAATAACTTTCATTTCAGAAGTCGGTGTCTTGGGATCTGTATTTTTTTTTTGCCACTTCCGAAATTAAAATTATTTCATAATTTTGGATTAATATTTTTTGAAGTCGATTTATTTTTCTTAAATTACTTTTTTATTTCGTAATTTTTAGTTATATTTGTTTGTAATAAGTAGGTAATAGTTTTGTTGTAAATATTGCACTAGAATTTGACCAAGGTTTTGAGATGTTTTCCCTTTGACACTACACCCGTAGATCGTAACAATAAGCCAGGCCGTCACACTTACACGTATAAGTCCATATCTTGAAAATTACTGAATCGATTTTGATGCAACTTGCACTGCTCTAGGCTTGATGTGGACAGTTGTTCCATCTTGCATATTATGAATCAAAATCATGTTATTCATTTATCACGTTTACAAAGGAAAGGGTTAACGCTGCCCCGCAAGTCGCAACATACCAAGCCAAGGAAGGAATACGGGTGGGTTTTAGTCAGTAAGATTCTGACACTCCCTTCCGCTCCACCCAGAGCGGGAGGGGTCATTTGATGATTTCCCATCCGCAAAAAAAGGGATAATAGCTGCACACACCATAGGCTGATTATATTTACACTATGAATAAATTAAATGACGAAACATACAAAAAATTCTTTTGTTTTTGGTCAATTTAGCGTTGAAGTACTTGTCCGCATCCCTGTCATCCGGAAACGTGCCCAAAAGACTGGCAGCATTGTAACGTTGAATGGCAATGCTAATTCTTTGGCCAAAGATACATATTTTCTTTGAAGCATATTTTGCTTACAAAAGAGGAAGATGCTTACAACGCCTATCATAAAAAGATTACGTTACCAAATTCGTATTATTACTAAAGTTACTATGGAATATCGGATAACTTTTGGATGCTACACGCAACTATACCTATATGGCTCCATTGGGCTACCCTTCTAGAATTACAACTTTACTAGCTAAGATATTTTGCTCAAATAATAGGCAATCATTATGTTAAAGGAAGGCGGGTTGTGGACATCCTCCCAGAGACTTCAAGCCATATGTTAGCTAGACAGTTTCAGTGTCCAGAAAATTAGCCTTCTGCTCTCGTAAGCAATTAGAGATGATAGCAATTTGAATTATTAGCAAGAACCGTGGTGTTTCTACATTTCTTGCCAAAGAATTCTCTCTTTATTTATATTTTGTTTTGATGAAAAATGAAAGTAGGTAGTTGTATTCTATAACGATGATAGAAGAAAGATTGTCATGTATACCTACCATATATTATCCTCATTAATAACGATGATAGGAGAAAGATTGTCATGGTAGGTATACATTTACCATATATCGTCATTAATTTTGCGCCTGAAAAGCGTTTGCCAGTAGTAGTAGTATGGTAGTAGTACCTAACCCCTGTGATCTCTACTATGGCCCTTAGTAACAAGCAACCTAATTGCGTAACACACTATCACAATATGAATCATTTTGAAGGATATTGCTAATCCATTGCTTCACATGTTCAAAAAATGTGTATGCATAACAACGTAAATAACGCAATGAATGTTGTTAAACTGTCAAAATGAAAGCCGTCTACTATTACAGTACCCGGCGATAAATATTGCACATCGACCTTTGGAAAGAGACAATCGGCTAATTTCGGCTTCGTAGAGCGTTATCTCTGTCGCACGAAATACAAACAGTCCGGTATCTATTAGGAGCTGTTAAAACAATTATGATTTGCTTCTTTTGATAATTATTTTTATTCTTTGTATAAAATCGATAGGATCGAATAGGTCGATGTGCAATATATATCGCCGGGTACTGTACTACTGTTAGAGTGTTAGGCAATTACCCCGCAGACTAGTCATGGACCTTGCTTCAGAAAACCTCTAAGAATATTCTTCAACAAAATATTGATAATGGAAACCCTGCACGTAAAATAAAAACTAATCTTTTCCTTACAAGAAAACCACGAATAGTTCTACTGAATAAAGTTATTTAAATACCAAGACTAACTACTGATTGAAATCGTCTCAGCCAGTGCCAGTTGTTTGCAAGTTGTTGGCATCTCAGCGTCTTACATGCTGTCTCGTTTAAACCCAATGGACTGAAAAGAGACGGATATTCCTAAATCCTCTTTGAATAATCTCTCACAGATCAGTCACGGGCTTTGCAGTAAATATCGAGCCGTTGTTGACGCCTGTGAACGTTAAATCATAGTTATAGTAAAACTGGTGAGGTGTATAGGGAGTTGTAAAGTTAGTTTCACATTTTAGGGATATTTAGGTTAGAACATGAAGTACCCAAATAGATCTAATCATAGTGATTAGATCTATTTCAGTAGGTAAACGAAAGTTTTCGGTCAGTATCAACGTAAACTTTTATAATAAAACTAGCTTCCGCCCGCGGCTTCACCCGTGAGGTATGTCGATAAAAACTACCCTATGTCCTTTGCCGGGATGCAATCTATCTATCTACCAAATTTTATCAAAATCCGTTCAGCAGTTTAGGCGTGAAAAGGTAACATACAGACAGACAGACAGAGTTACTTTCGAATTTATAATATTAGTATGGATAGTGTTATGTAAGAGTAGTAAATAGGACTTGGTTTACTGGTTGTATCTATTCAAGCTACTTTTGATTCAACCTGTCAGTTTCCTATGTCCGACTAAAAACATTTGAAACTCCTCATTGGCTAAAAAAAATATATATATGTATTTATATGAAAATGCCGATGTTCACTTGTTTTTCCCGGTCCGTAGAATACGAAGTACCCCGCTGCGCTCCAAAACGGGGATGTAGGCAAAAAAGCTGTCAAGCTGAAATGAGATAGGGCGGGTTACGTCGGCCGTATGCATAGTGACGGCTGGGCAACAGTCTCCACATGCACGGTCGGTGCTAGAGGATGGACGGCGCCGCCGAAAGGGGGTGAGTCGATCGAGCCGCGTCCCGCAAGGGTTGGATCGACGTGGCTTTAGAAAAGGATGCCTGGTAGGATTTGGGGGAGGTCTTTGATCAGCAGTGGGACAGTGAAGGCTTACTTAAAAAAAGATCAGCAGTGCGATTCTGTAACCATCTCACCGTGAATACTTAGGTGAAGTGAGCTGTCAATTCCTAGCAAAAACAAACTCACTTCACCTAAGTTTTCACGGTGAGATTTTTACAGAATCGACTGGCGGTTATTATATACTTGACCATACCTAGGAACTTTCTGGTTACGGAGATATTGAACGTCCAATTTTTTTTGACGTGACATGTTTTGTGTGCGTTATATTGCGCACCACAGTTAACAGCGAATTTTCAGCGACCACTATACCAACGAGTAGGCATGGGTAATATCGCTTTTACACTGTATCGAATCGTATCTATATATCGGTTTAGAATATCGGATATCGTATCTATATATTTCAATATCTATATATTGGCTGAATCAGTGTGGAGCTTGGAATCGAAATTGGTTCTGTGATATTTAGGTTTCGGTTTTGTTCGATTCATGTACATCATTGTATTTTATTTGTAACTGTATATTCGAAATCAGTGAATGTATTGTTGATAATATGGCACTCTGAAATGAAAATAGTACAGCCGTTTCGGTTTTCTAGATTTATATTTTTATCAATTACCTATTTAAATAGGTCAAGTAGGTACCTATTCATCAGTCATGAGTGAATTGAACTTTCCTAATAACTGAAGACTGACCGCATTACTAATAACTGAAAAAAATAAAGAAATTTACTGTTAATCAATAAAAGTAATGCAGGCGTATTTAAAGGCGTATTTAATAGAACACGAAAAGTATCTACGAAAACAGCAAAGTGCAATCAAGGTCAAGGGTCACGTAAAATGATTTTAAAACAATTTTTGTTGAGAATGCCATAGGTACGATTTAAAACCCTTTGACGTTTATTGATGGTTACCTGTTTACAAAATAATGTATTCGGTATTAAACTCTATTCTCCTGTAAATAATGTTTAAAATTAGTATTAGACGTTAGCTTAACGCGCTTTCTCGCTCGTTCATTTCTAGCTACATCACTCCCACCCGCGCGCATCGCAAGGATACGGTACCTACAACCGTATAACTACTACTGTACCGGAATCAGTTTGAACCGAATATCATAGATCATGTGATACGATATCGTTATAGTGTCTCGTTCTAGGTACGCGGATACCTGATATATAGATACAGTGCCGTCCGATATATAGGTATTGGATATTGTACCGATATATAGATATTGTATCTATATACGATTTGTATCGCCCACTCCTACCAACGAGGCAGCCATGAGGCATGACACAATAAATTAAGCTTTATTTGATTACGCTGTGTCTACTCATAAAAGGAAACAAAAAGTGCTTACTAATTTGACAATGAACAGCGACAGAAAGACGAAGGAAAACGAAGATTAGACTAAGAAGCAATTTGCTCTAAGTTGCGTTCATACAGTTCCATGTCGAAGACTTTGCGCACTCATTAAATCTAAGTACCTACATATATGTGCTTCGCAGAGTGAGTAGAGCTCCTAATTTTCATTGAACTATGAAATCAGATTAACATGAGTCTGTCAGCAGTTCTCTAGGCCAAATAGGAGAACATACAAACATAATACAGACAGTAACTTTTATTATGAGCTCAACTGCCATAATGTTCTACAAATACTATAAAGATATCGTGTTATGCATAATAACCCTTAGTTATTATGCATAACACGATATCTTTATAGTCTAATAATAGCTTATTTCTGCATAAAGAACAAACGTGTGAACCCCTTTTATGTAGGCGTCTAAAATATCCTGCTTCAAACAGGCGCGACACGACACGCGACACAAAGGCACCGCAATTCGCGCAACGAGCGATGCCTTTGTGTCGCGTGCGATTATATCGCGTGTCGCGCCTGTTTGTAGAAGCCTTAAATCCGCTGCCAGCACGTGCATGTTTAGCTTAGCTCACAGCTTAGTAAAAGGTTAACAAAGATCCAGTAAAGTGCAGTCCACATTACCCTTTAAAAACAAGCGAATGGTCATAAGAGAAAACTGTTTCTATTTTGCATATCTGCAGACAAATACCTAGGGTTTGTATAGATAGCCACCTTCACATCCTCGGATACAGCGCAAACAAAAACAATCAAATATTTGTTGGAATAGGATTACCGGCTGTTTTCACAGCAATGAATTTAGAGCGGAAAACGAAGCGAAAACAGCGCTTGAGTAAACATTAGTGCGGAGAAGATCTGCTCTTTATGAAGCGAATGTGGGGCGGGACATATAATTTAATTATGTGTATATGATGGCCAGGGAGTAGCTGCTATGATACGTTATATTATTGCCTCTTAGCATTGCATTGGTCTAATGGTTACTATCGCGTCTACTGAGATTGGTATCCTGGGTTCAATTATTAGGTCTGGCAGTGTTATTGAGTTTTTCCATCAGGAATTTCTCCGTCAAAATCCGGAGTCTGGAATTTTACTCGGAAAGTGGCAACAAGCTGACCTCGTACTTCACGAAGTAGGTGACCACTCTTATCAAGGGATATCGTATTACCCAGAAACTGAGTTGTAGAGGTCAGATAGGCATTTGCTTCATGTAAAATACTGGTATTCAGTTGCATCCGGATATATTAGATTCAACGTTGAGAAAAGGCTTGGCAGATTATGAGGTGTACTAAGTACATCCCTGTCTGCCTTCAGAGAATACCTACACATGTTAATATTCTTTTATTATTACTACACTTGCCTACTTAAACCCTTTATGCTGATTTGGATTAAACCCCACTGACCCCAGTTGAGTATATTACCCATACAAAGCTCGTAAATGATCGCTGCTGAATATGCATGATTACTCAAGGTTACATTACTACCCTTTAAGGCACGCATTTATTACTGGTAAACGGGTTCATGTTTATAGTATGTTATTGTTAGAGAATGTTTAGATCGGAACCAGCCGATGTAGCCTGTAACAATCTCACCGTGAAAACTTACGTGAAGTGTAAATCCTTAGCATTTGATCGAATGACAACTCACTTCAATCTCACGTCAACAATGTTTTCATGGTGAGGTTTTGTAGGGACGTATTTGCAGAGACAGCCCGGTTCCCTATATGTAATCAGGAAATCACGATTAGGGATCAAAGCCCCAACGATACAGGTGTAAGAATCCGAAATAATTTAATTCGTAAAGCAAATAAGTTTCTTATTTTTATACCATTTAATAAATAAGTGGGTGTGTTAGAAGGCCAAAACAATTTTGTAAGAACCATTGGCGAATAAATGTTTGTTTTATTTTGTGGTAGGAATAGCAAGTAGGTACTTGTTACTATTTACCCCGCCAATCTATTTGATTGCCGCAATTTGTTTTCAGTCTTAAGTCCTAGTATATTTAGTACGTTCTAAGTACAATCATTAAGAATGTATATCTTGAATGATTCGAATAGCCTTGTGTACTGAAATAATTAAACATTAGGTATTTGTTGGCGAAGTAGCCTTGAGTCTCTTGTTGTTTATTGAAATTAATTATTGAAACAGCTAGGTATAATATGATTTGATACATATTATAGCTGTTTTAACTATCTTTTACCTTCGAAACGGTTAATAGATAACAATAAAGAAACTAATCCTTGGTCATTAAATGAAATACATATATTTTTTTATTAAACAAGAAATATAAATTCCAAACATCCTAAATCGCGTAGGCACGCTACGCTACGAGCTGAGAAACGGCGGCGTAGCACGGTCTTTGCTACGATCGCGTAGACCGTAGACTATATTATACGCTTTCGAATTGTGAAAATTGCATTTGTGTGGTATTTTAAACTGATGGTCAGTTTGTATACACTGTAATAATTTTAACTATATATTTTTATCTGGTCGATATTGTCCGAAATACATGTATTCTTTCACTCTGGCTCCATTTTATTTCATGCTGCTGCTATATGCCAGAAAAGTTGCCACTGAAAATGCCAAAAATAAAAACCAGTTAAGATGTATCACGTCTCACGTCACAAAATGTTGTTAAAATATTAAATAAGACGGCTGCTAACGGCTACAAAATTCAATTTCCTACCGTGACATCACACGATGACATTTTCCCAAAACGAATGTTATACGAGCAAATTGCTCGAGGCGCTTAAGAAGCGGTAGTAACATACTTATGGACCCTAAAAAAATCCCTTCGTTGTCCTTCCCGTAGGCGGGTAAAAATAGCCTGTTATTTAATTTTAAATGGTAAAAAGTATTACAGCTTATGGCGTCCCAGGCCCAACTTTAAATAAGATTTAATCTCCTGAATTTGTGGTTTGAGGAAAATGTCAATAAGGAAGGGATCGTTGTGTTTACCTGTAGCTAAGTAATAACAGCCGCACGGCTCGATCGATCAGGTTAAGGTACACTTGCCGCGGTAGGTCCGTGGATGGGTGACCATCTTCACATACCCAGACCCCTCCGTGCCTCGGAAAGTACGTTAAGCCGTTGGTCCCGGCTGCCATTCGTGGAACTTTGACAGTTGTTACGGGTCGTCAGAAGCCCGAAAGTCTGACAACCAGTCTTACCAAGGGTCTTTCCCAGTAACTGGGTTGTGGAGGTCAGATAGGTAGACGCTCCATGTAAAATACTGGTATTCAGCTGCATCCGGTTAGACTGGAAGCCGACCTCAACATAGTTGGGAAAAGGCTAGGTAGATGATGATTGTTGTGTATCCTACCTAACCCGCAAAGCGACCCGACACATGGTTGTATGGATTTTCGACAGTTTCAGACATTTTGGTCATGCATTATCGACAGTTTACAATCTCGCGAGATACATTATAGATTAACGGTGTTCACAATCATACGGTGGCATATATAATTCTGGAAACTACCCGTCCCCAGAATTGAAATAACTTTCAGTGAAAAAGTTCCTTTTTGTAAAAAGCCATTAGAAACCCAATACTTATTCTTAGATTGCTGCTGCAGGATGTGATAAGAGTGAACGAGAAAGTTACTCCGGGAGTTCCTCGGAACCTTGAAAGTTTAACGGAACCTTGAATAACCTTGGAAGTTTAATAAAGTTGCTTTTCGTGTCTCTCTGTGTGACCGCGTTATTCTTCTAAACTCCGCCACGGATTTTGATGCGGTTTTCACCATCACTTAGTGAATATATTAATATTAAACTTATATGTATATAATAAAGAAATCACAATATTTTGTCAGTCGCAAAAACTATGCGAAGCGGGGCCGGATCGCTAGTCACTGGTAAAGAAGTCTGATATAAGTTCTGTAGTCCTTAGAAAATGATTGTTCTTATGATTTTATTGAAGTAAGTAGTACCTATTTCAAAAAGGCGAGTACCTAGAAAGAAAGAAAATACGTTTATTTGCGGTAAACATAACGCATAAAACACAAACGCAAAAAAATAACAAGTTGGGGGAAAATATGTGTCACATCCACGCAAAACGGCCATCGCTCAGCATAATGCTAAGACCCTATACTAAACAGAGCCCCAGCGCTGGTTTTCAGTGACAGCCGGCGTTGAGGTGATGACGTCAAACGATATAAGCCTACTGCCTAAGATATGGCCTGTATATTTTGTTATGTGGTAAGGCCACTATTTTAACATTTTAATAAATTAAATAAATTGCATTCTCATCGATTTATAACCTCATCAATTTGATATTCACCTGGTAAGCCACAAAACACCGCAAAGCTGGTCAGACGTAACCAATATTTTATTCACGATTTAGAACGTTTTAAAATACTATTAATTATTTCACAATATCAGCATTTGTGGGCACATACAATCCGATGTAATAATTATTACATGCATTTGTACAAATCTAGCCACCGAACCGTTCCAATTTGTTAGCGGCGAATATTTTAACGCGAAAATATTGCTATTGTTGCCTGTAGAAACGTTCCACAAAGTTGTATCTTCTATTACTTTCCCGATGTTGACAGTGTCAGGGTTTCTTTATAATAAAACTAGCGACCCGCCCCGGCTTCGCACGGAAACATTATTATTATTATACGTATAAACCTTCCTCTTGAATCACTCTATCTATTAAAAAAAACCGCATCAAAATCCGTTGCGTAGTTTCAAAGATTTAAGCATACAAAGGGACAAAGGGACAAAGGGACATAGGGACAGATAAAGCGACTTTGTTTTATACTATGTAGGTAGTGATATGCATTTCTCCTACAAAATTTCTGCTACTTATTTAAATTAAGACTTCAAGATAACCCTCTTACTTTCGTTGTGGGAACTTCTTTAATCAAGTGTGAAAAACCGCTGTAGCCGAGCGTGTTTAATTAGGAACCTAGAAGAATATTTTTTGCAAGGAATGCATTTAATTATGAGGCAAATAAGATGAATAAAAATCTTGCTTGATCTTGTTGATTTCTTTATTTGACTTAAATGGAAAGTTCCTAATAAAACAAGACGTTTGTAAAACATGCCAAAACAATCCAAAGGCAAGAAATTCTTTGTCTTGCAATTTTGTACACAGAAAGTTTTAGGGGGTGATAAAGAAGACGAGTTCTCTTTTGTTCAAAGTCACATTATTGATTGCGGGCGTTATTCTGTACCTATTTTGTCAACCAATTTAAATTTCAATTCAATTGTGATTTGTTTTGTTTCATTCTAATTGTTTGAGAATTCGTTTCTTCACTTTGATGGCCATCAAGTTCACCAAAATAAATGATGAAAAGCCTTTGTTCAACAACACAACACAATATTTTTATGTCGATGGGCTCAGTTTCAAAAAAACACTATACCTAATCACTCATATTGCTAGCTTTAGGTACCTATCTAACAAATCGAAAATGCACGTATTACATTTAAAAGCTCCAAAAATGGTACACGAACTCTCAAATAATGCATAGCTCATAAGCATAATATATTGTATGTGGCACACATACCTACTTATCGTTGTCACGTCGCAGACGGGAAGACAAACAGCTGAGACCCTCTGCTTCCTTAGTACAACCAAACCAATCAAATGTTTTCGTATCCATTTAATTGTTTCAAAAGAGAAATCATAATACGTACGTTAAAATACAACCTTGTTCTATAATTTCCACCGTTTTTGGTGCAAGTTAGTCCACAAATTGTTATTAATTATCAACGTTCCGTATGTGCAAAACGTAAAGTGAAAAGTAACGTTACCTTGAAACTTTGTTTTGAACTTGTGGCTGCTGTATAAATAAGAATTTACCTGAATAAGCGTATTATTATACTGTTGGCTGGGTTAATTTTAACCTTATGCTCTTGAAAATAAAGATTACAATGGTGTTGACCTTAGGTTTTACGCATGACCTAAATACTACTGAATATATGAAAATTTTGTAGGTAATATGGGGGAGTCATAAACTACAGAAATGTCTATCATGAAAAATGAGAAGATAAAATTCTCACGCGGAATTTTTCCGTTTCACTGCTATTAAAAAGAAGAAAATAATCATTTACCTTCGGATTCTGACATTTTCTGTTGAAGTTTTATGTCTATATATAGACTAATGCTAGCCGCTGTCACACTTCCTTTACCATTAGAAAGCTATTATTAGACTTCTTTCTAGATCGGTAGGTAAATCTTTCATTGTTGGTGAAAAAATATTGAAAGGTTTTCTTATCGTGAGTCTACTGATTTTTTTGCCTTAATTTTCATGTGGGGGTGACATACTGTGTCAATTTAGCGAAAGTCAATATTTTAATCAAATGCATACTTTCTTTTTCTTTCTTTCTTTTTTTTTTCTTTTCTTTCTTTCTTAGAATTAAATAATGTCGTTAATACTGCACCATTACTAACTTATTTAAAGGGGCTCGTGGCTAAATAATAACAGCTGCAGGGCTCGATCGAAGGTTAAGCTACGCTTGCCACGGTCGGTTTGTGGATGGGATCATTACATATCGAGCATTCCGAGGCACGGAGGAGCCGTGCTTCGGAAAACACAGTCCTGGTTGTCATTCGTAGATTTTTGACGTGTCTTTTACAGTCATTATGGGTAGTCAGAAGCCCAAAACACCGACAACCAGTCTTACCAAGGGCTATTGTGTTACCCAGTACCTGGGTTGTGGAGGTCAGACAGGCAGTCGCTCCATGTAAAATGCTGGTATTCAGCTGCATCTGGTTAGACTGGAAGCCGACAAATGCTGGGTAGACTGATTACTAACGTGTTTATATGAAATCTCTTTCAATCTATGTGTAAGAGACTTGTTATAAAGTGTATAACTTTGATAGATTAGGTACTATACAAAATAATATCTGTTACAATACTTATTTACTCAGAGAAAATAATTTAATGAGAGCGAAAACCACATAATACAACAGATTTCATCGCCACAGGAAACAATTATAACTGAAGTCATCGGGGGAAAAAATATAACACACGCCATTTTATTGAGAACTCTGGTCGTATTTTCCAACAGTTCATTTAACCAAGCCACGTAGTGCAAACTACATTCTTTGCTCATACCACAGATGTAGAGAAACATAAATAAATATGGCAAGATGGCGTTTTTTGTGTACGATGGCGTTTGTAGGAAAATGTGCAAGATTTTCTTTCGATTTAGTTTTCGTTACGACTCCCTGTAATAGTCATTTAACAGTTTATATTAATCGGAGAATTTTACAGCTAAAAAATTACGAACTGCCAAACTTCCATCCCCTTTTAACCTCTTTACGAGATGAATTTTCAATAATCCTTCCATAGTACTCACCTTGGTTATCTAATGTACCTACTTTTTTTACATGCTTCTAATCCAGCGGTTTAGGATGTGTATTGTTTGCCAGGGAATGAATGAATTTAAGACATAAGTCAATTAATTGATGCCGCAATCAACGTGGTCACCTACTCGGCTCAAACCAAGTAGATCATCTGCCTAGCCTTTTCCCAACTATATTAGGGTCGGCTTCCAGTCTAACCGGATGCAGTTGAATATATTAAAAAAAACATCGAGGAAGAGTACCACCTACACGAAACGAAGAAGATATAAGTAGATGTTATTTGAATTCATTATTTTGCTTTGCTTTTAGGTACCTACTTAAATTCCAAATACATATGTATAAATGATCTATTTAGCTCAAAAAACTTTTAGCAAACTTGCGAGTTCTACTTTACATCTGCGTTCACACACAGTTTGTTCAATACATACAATATCCCAAGCCATTATCGATAGAAAATTGTTTAATGGGCGGCACTGATTGGCTGGCTCAGCTCTTAGCCAGTTCCAATATTTAAGCTTTGCGCACTATGTTGCTTTGTTTTGATAAGGGAATCTTTATTGCATCCTTTCAGTCGGCTAACAATCCTAAATAAGCATTGTAACTAAACTGTAGTAGGTACCTTGTGTAGGTGACTTGTCCTAAACTAACATTAATTGAAGTCTAATTTACCTAATGTAGTATAGTTCTCTCGTATTCGTTTCAAATTAAATAATTGTAGACTAAAAACTGTGTTTTTCTAGTCAGCACAAAAGTTCGAATTGAAAAGGGTCTCTTTTAAAGGTTGTTATGGTTCCCAATTGATAACTTTTTGCAGACTCTAAAATAATACGGTTTTGTGAAAACGAGACTTTAGATTCTGTTTTTATTTCATCTGCATTTCGATTTTAATCGGTTGTAGAAATTGAAACCATTTAGATATTTTCAGACTGAATATTTTGGGTAATCTCATTGATTGTTTTCAGCGTTTTTTGATTAAAAATATAATATCGATTGACCGAATTAGTACGAGTACCTATCAACTTGGTCAAGTTAGCTTTGCTGTGGTCATTGCTCACTACTCGTTCCGATGCGATGTATAGATAACTACGACAGAAAAAGTACTAAATAGTACCTAAGCACAATGAACACTACACCAATTACTATCTCTTTTAATTTGAAATAACGAGTCATCATTTCCATACATTCTTGAAACAAAAGCATCGCACAAATAGCAACACCGAGCGCAATCGTTTATAACCGAACAAAATGAAAATTTACTACTGCAAGGTAACACCGTGAACGATTAATACGCTAAACCTAATGAACATAAACAATAAAATAACAAAAGACGAGTGAATTGAATTTACCGTCTATTGTCAGCCCGTACAAATTGGTTCCTCTGGCCTCACAAAGGAGACTATAGTCGCTAGTGTTAGGTTTAAATTTGACCGGCTCACTTTGGGGCCATTGGCTTTAAAAGCCGAAAACTCAATTAATGGTAAAATTGGCTGCGCGGTTTCTGAACACGAGTCGTGTCGGCTGGGTCAAGAATCGAGTTCGTCGTGTGACCCTTGTGACTCGTGTGCCACTTCAATGTGAGAGTCAAATAGTTTTGAACGGCGAACATGCAGAGGAATTTTGTAGCTCGAACAGTTTCGAGCGCTTGGAAGCACATAAAATTACCTTTGTCTATTTATACAGGGTTGTTGGTAAAACATTGACAACCTCTGAGATAATGATCATCATCATTATGAACAACTTTTACTATGGGACCAATCTTGAAATCGCGAAAAAAAAATCAGCGGTTTCCTACATTTATGTTCGTTATACGAAAGACAACTAGTTACCCTATTTACGAAGCCTACCTATTTAAATGAAAACCGTATACCTAAATAATAATAAGCAATTAAGTACCTATAATCATCGCGCATAATCTAAAATAAATTAATTCTTGTATTATTTAAGTTTCTATTATAATTCGTAATCTACGTAAATTCGTAACAATTATTATGTTCAATTTAAGTACAATATAACAGTAATTAAGCAGTTATTAGTAGGTTATATAGATAAGGTAAAAATCTACTATTACACACCACTATTTTAAGTTATGTAGGTTCATCAAGCTACTACAGTCTGTCAAATTTCTTTAATAGATTTTCAACTTTATCGCTAAAGTATAAGGTTTAAAGTTGATTGGGAAAATTTGTCAGTTTCGGGTAGCTTGGTGTGCTGGCGTCTGTACCGAACTATGTATCAATCATTGATCGTTATCACCAATTGGGTATCGATTCCATTGTTTAGGAGCATTTGGTCGGTTTCTCATGATTAAAGTAGGTAGCGAGTAATTTGAATACTGACTTAAGTGCGTTAAATGATAGGCAGTATATCTTAAAATATCAGGCACTTTGTATATACTAATACCGTGACAATAAGTTAAATGTATAAAATAGCATTATTTTTCGAGGAATCTATGTATGAAATGATTTTTATTTTAATAATAATATGCATTTATTATTGATTTCTTTGGTTTTGTAAACGGTTAGTTCTTTGGACATGTCATTGTAGTCCTATAGAATTCTAAAAACATAATTTAAAAGTTTATTTGAAAAGGAAAAAAGGGGTTTTTCAAATTGAGACAACACATGCTTGAAAAGTTTGTTCCATGGCTTTATACCAGCTTTTATGAATTTCATTCGAATGTCGTTTTGACTCAATGACATACCATTACATTTTAGAACCATTATTGAAATGCTAATAAACCGTAATTCTAAAATATTTTTTTATGTCTCACATTTCGTTCAGCGGAAGTAAATCAAAAAATATTTCATAGACAAATCTGTAGGCTCATCTATGACTACGCAATACCGTGTGCGATTGGGTGCTAGTCATTTGTTTTAGCCCGTGTCTCCTTTCACCCAATCTGTACCTATTCGAGTTTACCTTTTTTCCTTTAAAAACTAAAAGAACCACCACGTAAACCTCCCTTTTCTTTGTAATCCTTAAGTCAAATTGAAGGATTCAACTTTAAGTTCCTATATTTCACGTGGTCATAAGAAATTCGTAAACAACTTGGAAACTTCGAATGCTTTAAAACTTTAGGAAGAGAAGCATACATGCGAAGCATACTTGTTAGTTATGTGAGCTACTTGTGGGTTTTTATTGCTTACTTAGATAAGCCAAGAGTTGAAGCCAATTTCCTTGGAGTACGTGTTTTAAAAATGGTTGCATACATCCTTTAGGTTTTCGCTTTAGATTTTACAGGTTATATAGTAAAGAATACCAAAGACAGGGACTTATCCGGAGGTCAGCAACTGTCAGCATGACCTTTTTTATCCTCTTAATTTATTAGGGTCTTGCAACCATTAACAGGTTATGTCAGACCCAAAAAAAAAAAAAGACCCATCATTTCCTTAAGCAAATTACTTACAAAATTTTCTTAAGACAAAAAATATATATATATAAATTTATAAATAAGCTTAGCTTTATTGCTTGCAGGGTAAGCCAGAATACATTGAAATTTACCTAAATCATCATCTAATGCATTTAATTTTTTTTTTACATAAATGTTGCCCAGGCGCTTTACTTTGTGTAAATTATTTCATCACCACTGCTCACAAAACGGTGAAGGAAAACATCGTGAGGAAACCGGCATATCCTAGAACCAAAAATTCGAAGACATGTGACATCTACCAACCCGCACTGGGCCCGCGTGGTGGATTACGGCCCACTCCCTCTCACTGAGAGGAGGCCTGTGTCCCAGCAGTGGGAACATTATAGGCTGATGATGATGATGATGATGAAATGTTGCCCTTCAAAATGTAACCCGCGATATTCAAAATTTATTTCCGAAAACCGTAACAAATTGAGTCCTCAATTTTCGGATTACGACACCACTTGTTTTTTTTTTAATGTAATTCTTTACTAACCCACCTTTTTGTCGTAGGAACTTCACCTTCGTGGGAGCAGTTCGTGAGGGAGTCGTTAGTGCAGGCAGCGTGGCCCGTGGCGTTGGTCGCTCCGCCCAGGCGGGCCCTCACAGTGGACCACCAGTGAGTACCATTGTTTATGTAGCAGAGTATGTGGGAGATGTGTGTCCGTTGATATACTGGTTGATTGCAGGAGACAATGTAGTGGTTGAATTTACTCTACGTTCATAGGTTTTTTAGGACAGTTTACTCTAGCTTTTATTCCTAAGTGTCTCATTTTCGAATAAAATATGAAATGATCTCATTTACCAAAGCTACAAAATATTATATTAAACATTGTACTCTTATGTAACGATATCTCAATCATACGATAAACGTGTCGCTTTTACCGCAGCCACAAGCGGGTGCGAATTCTCAAAGAATATTACAATAATATTTTGAAAATAGGTTGCAAGGCGCGAGAATCCAGAAATATCGAGCATTCGATTTGTATTCCAATACATTGACGGGGCAAATTGCTTACACTGTACACATGATGGATTTTTAGGAAAACATGATTGAATGGTATCCGTGGAGGTGAAAATACAGGTGTACAAAGTTTTTCATCGAATTATGAACCGCGTGTGGAAAATGGACAATGAAAATGCGAAATATTTTTGATACGTTACGTATGAAAAGTAGGTACCTACAGAATGTACCTATTATGGGCGAAAAATTGATCCCTACCTATGGGTATTCGAGGGTCTATTGTGAGCTTAGTAGGTACGATAAGGTATGTGAGAATATCTCAATAGGTTTTGTTCCCAGATTATAACGTCGCGATTCATAAGAATTTGGGCACTCTAGGGAGAGATCATGATTCATGAGACTCAATTGTTACCTAGATCGTACCTTTTAATAAAAAGGTTCATGAAATATAGCACGGGGCTAAATGAATCCCTTTCTGTCTAGGTGCATTCAGCAAAAGAAATAAGTAACCAGGGTCGTCGGATATAGTTCAATAGTTGAAGTTTAGTAAGAAACTGATGGATGTTTTCAAATGAAATTTAAATTTAATTCAAATTAAATTGAATTTTATTCGAAAACATCCATCGGTTTCTTCAATCAACTCAGCCTATTTCACTGCTGGCCATAGGCCTCTCCCAGGCTGCGCCACAACACCCTGTCCTCCGCCTTCCGCATCCACTCTGTCCGAAGACTTCTGTCCTAGCCACCTTCTTTAGGTCGTCTGTACATCTAGCTGGGGGCGGTTCTTACCAAACTTCAACTAATATCCGACGTCCCTGGTTACTTATCTCTTTTGGTGACCGTACAATGTTGAAGGAAATACAAATGTAGGTAATGTAACAGACAAATCCTTTTGAATTAGTAATGATCTAGTCTAGGAGATTGTTATACGTATAAAATATTAATATTTTGAAATCCCGAAGGTTTTTGCGTTATTCTCCATTATTGAACATTATGTACCTAGAATTAAAAAGTTAATTTTTATAAGTATTTTTGTATGAAAATGATACTTCATAATCAAAATACCTATTTGATAAAACAATTCAGAAAGAGACATTATGAATATACCTAAAGGTACATACCAACAAATTGAGGATTAAAATAAACCACCTACATAATGTGCAACGCGCATCACTAATTCTATTTGTACTATTTCTAATTGCCTCAATTTAGTTAAATTCGCGTCTATTAGGTTACACATTATTTTACTGTTGCAAAAGTATACAGTAAAGGTATTGGTTTGTAAAACGAATGCCTTATTTTGCATGCTAGTATAACTAGATATCCATACCTTTAAATAATGTATGATTCATCTTTGTCCGCCGTGGGTAAATCTTTCATGGTAAGGTTCCCCATGTTCACACATTAAGGCTTCTTCAAACAGGCGCGACACACGATAAAATCGCACGCACCGCAAGTCGCGCAACGAGCTGTGCCTTTGTGTCGCGCGCGATCATATCTCGTGTCGCGCCTATTTATAGGAGCCTTTACTGAATAACCTATTTTCTTTTTCCAATTTAAGTTTACCAGATACTTTGCACTGAGACAACATGAATATTGCGAACAAATCCACCGCGCCTGAAACAAAACTTTTTACAGATAGTATTACTGTAATTCTTGAACTTAGATCAAAAAAGTTGTAACACACTAAACCAGTATCATCACTTTGCAATGTAAATACAATAAAATATAGCAGGGAATAAGTTTCAACAAGTTTTATGCCGGTCTGGTAACATGAAAGAACAACAAAATGTGTTTGTTTTCTTGGTAAACAATCCAGTAATTTATGTTCAGGATTCAAGAAGACGTAATATCACATAAATCTTGGAGCCCGTAAACTTTGCTTTGATCAATAAAGGTTGTGAAATCGCAGTCAGCAAAATGTTCTGCTGCCTACAAATTCGAACTGCAACAGTTTTTCTGGCACTAATTATAGGTACCTATCTATGTACGTTTAGCTGGCAAAGTGGATACATTGTAGACTTATTTGCTTAAATAACAAGAGTAATATCACCCTCGGGAAAAGAAAAACTGTTGAGGGGTGAAATGATATTGTCTCAACTTCTTGTAGTTATTAAAATGTATATTGTATAAAATGAGACGGCTCTTGTACATTTTATAATGGCGGATACGCGCGATCGCGACATAAAAAATTGTACGTACCTATATGCGCAAACGCTGATTCTCGCCGAATGGCGAGTAGGCGTGCTCTGCCGTCGTCGCCCCCGCCTGCGCGCCCCTCTCGCTCCGGGCACGTTCGTATTTAGCGCATTTAGGCGCGTTCACAAACTACAGTGCGTGCCACGTAAGAAGAGACTTGACACACCACGTGGTCTGACATGCGCAGAACACGATTTTAGGTATCTTTAGCGGTATGAGGTCTGAGTGCGGGACGGGACCGGACGTCACAGGGACGGCGGAAAGAGGCGGGAGAGGCGGGGTCAAGTCTCTTCTTACGTGTCACGCACTGTACATATATTCGAATCTAGCTTCTGCCCGCGACTTCGTTCGCGTGAAATTTCTTGTTCCACCGACCAACTCTTCGCATCGCGTCAACTGCCCCCGCGCTATCACTTCGTTTTCACTTAGCAAATTTGACTGGTAGTTCCAGAAATTACCCCCCTACATACAAACAATTAAAAAAATATATCTTTATAATACTTATAGATCAAAACAACGCACGTTTTCGGCGCAAATTTGTGAAAATTAATGAACCTTGTGTGGCATTCATGCGCTCAACGTATTTATTTTCAACAAAGTTAGAATTTACGCCCCGTACCTGAACCGTTAAAACAGTTGGAGGTCTGCTTACCCCCTGGGGAGTAAAACACGTGCAAAACACAGGTGTTCTGACCTAATTATACATTTAGAACAAGTACAAGTTTATTTCGTATACAATGTTATACATGTCAATGTTACATGAAAGTGTGTTTTCTGACGTTTGTAAATAGAGACAAAATAAATTATTCAAACTACAACAAATTGTAATGGAAGGTATCATCAAATTGAAATCTCTAGAGGTCATGAGAAGTAACTCTTTGAATTGCCGAGTGAACCCTGAGGGTTAGCAATTTATATGGTACGAAAACATCGTAGGTACCATGTAAATTGACAAGAAAAAATATGGCGGAAGTCAATTTATGCTAGGCCGGAATCACACTAATATTATAAAGGCGAAAGTTTGTGAGTGTGTGTGTGTGTTTATATGTTTGTCACTTCTTCACGCTCAAACGGCTGGACCAATTTTGATAAAATTTTGTTTTTTGGTTCCTGAGGAGATTCGCAAGATTTATTCATATCATAATTCAGCCGAAATACGTCCATTGCTGGGCATAGGCCTCCCCCGAGCATCGGCACTTCGACCGGTTCTGTGCTTCGCGTATCCAGTGAATTCCTGCGGCATACACAAGCTCGATGGTCTACCTTGTGGGACGCCTTCCAACGTTATGTCTTCCGATACGCGGTCGCCACTCCAGCCTCAGTATATACTTAGGCTTAAAAATACCGAAGCACTTATTCCTATGAAGTGGAATAAGTAGATAAACACAAATAATGTGTTGCCTGCAAGGTTGAATGAACTAACAACTGGCAAATTATAGCAATCGTCGGAGGGGATCCTTATGACCTTTTCCTTCCTATACAAAATTGTTTAAGGGGACTACATGACCTAAAGCGCGGTCACTGTCGGACTGCATGGAAAACAAAGAGAAGCGCGATGAGTCTATGCTGGTAATTTATTGCAAAATATGAAGCAATTATCTATTTACAAAAAATCTATTGTTTGGACTAAAAAATTAAAACACTAGTGCTTTAGTATGTTGCTTGTAGAATAATCTGACAAAAAATCAGAATGATTGTATTTACATAAATATTAGTATGGTTTTTATTGTAAAAAGAAAGTCTTTAGAGGGTATCTTCATGATTTTTTTCTATCATATCGAATTAGTTGTATTATGTTTTCAACACACTGTCTACCTAACATATAGCCTGAAGAATATCATATATTTTTCTGATTTTGTTTACTGTAGTCGACCATATACTTTTAGTGCTTATAAAACTTGCGTTTTTTGCGTTTGGGTCCTGTAATCCCCTTAAGTAAGGACTCTAGTGCCAATAAATTATTTATGAACAGAGCTACATAAAAATGTTCTAAGTAAGTAGCTAGTTTAGTTTAATACGATCAGCTATTCAACATGGATATTATTTTGGAGTAAGACTGGGTAGTTTAGTGCGTATGTGGTATCCGTATTTGCTAGCAAAGTATACCGGTGGGGCCCTAGGAGGTACCAAAGGGCTATTTCAAAAGTGACGTTCTCTTGTCCATTCTTGTTCTTCGTGTCTCTGGCACGACAGTTTTCAAATTATGTTGGCCTAAAACTTCGCCACTTCCACGGCGTTATCGGTGGCAGCGCATACGCCATTTTGGATGCACGTTTTGGGGCACAGAGACTTGTCCATTAATATTTAGGTGTCAAATTGTGAACACCAAATGCTCGACCAAGCGTAGTGATCATAGTGTATTCACGTCTGACAGTGAGTTGGCAGTAGAAACCTAAAACGTTCAAATGACACCGTTTTAATTTCTCCTTTCAACAAACAAATTGTTTTCGTAAGTCTTGTCTCTTGTCAACTCCTACGATGAAGTTGACACAAACAGATGCAAAAGTTCATAAAAAAATAAGAACAGTGAAAGTTAATTTCAGCACAGACGGAGAAAATATATTCAACGATTCAACGAACTTATTTTTAGGCAAAGTTTCTAACATAAACAAGAAGAAAACACATAGACAAGCAGTTCAATGACATTACATAACACGAAATACCAATTACTTCGGCCGTTTTGGCCTTTGTTCGTATCTTGGCTATAACTTTTAGATGCATTCATAGTATCATTTATTCCGATCCCCTTTTATACGTCTCGGCTCAAATTCACAATGTTTCATACCCAATTTGTTCACGGACTTGCAGACAAAGTTGTTAACTATTTACTATTCAAGTAGTTCGGCGAAATGTGGACGTGCAGTCACGAACAGCACGGAAATTAGGTGTTTCGTGGACGTTGGGCGACACTGGGCGACACTGGTCGGCAGTGGGTGACAGTGGGTGGCGTGTCTACACAGAGACAATCCTCAGGGGTGCCGAGCACGGACGCTGCGGCTAACCGAACGTCATAATAATTATGTGCGACGCCGCTGGAATGAATGTGTACAACGAAGTTATTGCACTATTGTGCAAGACGTCACAAATGGTGTATGTCCGGAAATTACGGTAATTAAGCTAACATTCTTACAATAATTTCGATGTCAGATTTCTTGAGGTTTCTTAGTGCTAGTTTTCGTATAACCGCTAAGTACTTAGGTATAAATATTTTTTTCTAGTTTAGTGAGTTAGAAAAGTCGCATTCGGATCATTAATGTAATCATAATCATAAATCTTTATTTATATCAAAATCGTATTACAGGGCAATCTTAAATACCTAGAGAAAAGTGTCTGAGATAAGGGGGTCCTGAGTTACAGATCACCAGGCTCTATTTTCGTTATTATCTTCGAAGCTTCCAAATTTCACAAATAAGGTATCTCTAATCTGGGGGCCTAAAAAGGCCACTTTGGCAGAATCATAAAAGGATAACATTATGAATCATAATATGGCGCAGACAGTCCGTGTTTTTCTTTTTTTCGCTGCACTACTTAGGTATAATCAGAGATTGGGATTGGATATGGATTGGATTGATTGGTATTTTAGCACAGACAAAAAAAAATAACTGAAAATTCCTTCACCAATGGCATTTGATACGATTAACTGAATAGTTAATTGTCCATTATGATTCATAATGTTATCGTTTTATGATTCTGCCAAAGTGGCTTTTTTAGGCCCTTGCTTTATCTTAATCGGAGCGTGATAAATTATTGTGACATGTCTAATAAATTCATATTTATGAGCAGAAATTGGAATTAAGTAACTTTAACGGGATTAACTTCTATACGTCTGCTTGGATAATACTAAAGAATCGTTAAGGAGTATTTATAGGCAGAACACTGAACAATATGGCTCATTGATTATGGCGTCACTGGTGTGAGAAGCTGTAGGTATTATCTATTGATTACGTCATTCTTAGAAGGTGTAGTGACAAAACTTTTAAAAAGGTACCTAGTGTAGAAGATCAGTGAAAGGCAACTAACAAAATATAGATAGATATTTACAGCGAAGATGGGAGTGGAAAAGCCGCCAGGGACACTGACCTCCGGGTGTCACCATTGCCAGGATCGCCCAGAGGACACGATGGAGCATACGGTGGAGGTCTGCCCCGCTTGGGCGGAGCACCGCCGTGTCCTCGTAGAGGCGATGGGCAGCGGCGCCAACCTCTCGCGTCCAGCCCTGGTTCAAGCCATGGTTCGGAGCGAGAGGAAGTGGAAGGCAGTTACCTCCTTCTGCGAAGCAGTCATGCTAGCGAAGGAGGTGGCGGGATGGCTCAGGGAGAGAGCGTCCCGTCCCAGCTGCCGCGGAAGGCGCTCCGGGCGTCGGGAGCCGTTCGACGACTCCCGGCGACCGTAGACACGAGCCTGCGGACGAAGAATAATGGGAAGCTCACCGTCCGATCAGGACCAGGCCCGTGCCGGACGGCGCGTACGTGTTCCACACGTGCCTCAAAGAGATCATCAAATTAAGAGGCTCGTCAGGGCCGAAGCCTGCCAGATCAGCGGGATTGTCCGAAAGGGTTACCGCTGCCCCGGAATATAAAGGGCTAAGGAAGGAACACGGGTGGGTTTTAGTCAGTAAGAGTCTGACACTCCCTTCCGCTCCACCCAGAGCGGGGGGATGGGGAAATCATCAAAAGACCCCATTTGATGATTTCCCCACACGAAAAAAAAAAAGGGACACTGACCATGATGGTGATGTTCCTTAGAAAGGTCAGGTGCGTAATATTGGAAACCCGCGAGCGTGTTTGACCACATGTATGAACGTAAACGAAGCAAAAGGAGTAAGAAAGAAAAGAAAGAAAGAAAATACGTTTATTTGCGGCAAACAAGGCAAGGATCGTAGCAGGCTTTCTGTAGTTTCTACCTACCCAAAAGGAAAGGCGTGAGTTTATGTAAGTGTATGTCATTCTTGTCGGCATTGCCTTTTACTTCGGCTAGAAGCTACCCTGCGGGGTGATTGCGTAACACAATATCAGAAGCAGTGGATTTCATTTTGACAGTTCCACATTATTCATTGCGTTATTTGCGTTATTGAGCAGACAAATGAAGAACATATAGAGCAATGAATTAGCAATATCCTCCAAAATTATTCAGATTGAGATTCACAGTGTTTGTTACGCAACAAAGGTGCAGGATGGTAATTTTATATCTACCTAGTACTTACCAGCCTCAATTTTTCTAAGGTCAGTGCTTTCCGGTCTAAGGTCAATTTCACTGTAATAACAGAAGTTATTACAGTGAAATTGAAATAAAAAACGACTTCCAAAAAAAACACTACAAAGTGAAAAATAACTTTAATTTCGGAAGTCGGTGTCTTTGGATCTGTATTTTAGTTTTTGCCACGGACATCCGAAATTAAAGTCATTTTTCACTTTGTAGTGTTTTTTTTTAAAGTCAGTTTTTTTTTAAGTTTTTAGTTCTCGCTTTTTAGTGGGTCTGTTTATAATGTATTATGTTACAATAGCCTAATGTCAACTTGCCCATTGCCTTTTACAAAATATTGCTTTTCCCGATGCAGGGATGTTAATTGTTGAGGAGTTCTCCTAGTATTCCACCATTAGCTCCATTTCATCATTCGCATTGTGACGAGCATAAATTGCTTGGCAACCATATTAAAGTAATCGAATCGTAATCCGTGAAATATTTATTATTGAGTAGTTTCGTTGGCCATTTGTGGTCTTCTTCATCAGTTCCACTTCACCAAATGATGATTTCCGAGAGCAAATGCACGAGTTACTAAAAAAATACCCAAATCGCTATAGGTGTGCCTATAATATTTGAGGAATCCCCTCAATTCTTCATGGAGCCCGTCATCAGAGCTGGGTTTTGATAAAAATGGGATCAATCTGGAAGTATATATCATTTTAAATAAAAAAAATAATAATTCATAATTTTCCCAGTCGGTTTTTAAACGACGGCTTGCTGAGGTAACAAACATATAAAAAACAAAATACAACCGAATTGAGAACCTCCTCCTTTTTTTAAAGTCGGTTAAAAAGTTGATTCCATTGACTAATATTCACTGACTAAAGTATCTCAAAGTTTGTTATAGAAATTGAGAAGTTTAATTACTTACGATAAATGGTTTTATTTCTGTAAGTAGGTTGGTACAAACACTTTTACACGTCAATCATATTTGAAAAACTTGATGAGGTCGGCGTTTCCTATCTGACTACTCTGAGAAGAAAGGCCAATACAAACTCAAAGGTCACGGTCTCTATTAAAGTCCAGACATTATATTTTAGCAAGCGCGTTTAAATAGGACTAAATAAACAGAAGTCCATCAAAGATAGCAAGAATTTTAATAGGAAAAAAGACCTCAAAAGCAAGAAAATAATTGATGGCAAAACAAGCGAAGTAGGTACCTAAATATACAGTTTTTAAGAATTACTTTCGCATAATAAAAACTTAGTTTACATTAAGAATTTTCCGACATCTGGCTACGGAGTGCTTAATAACTACAGGCCTATATCGCTTGCAACCGTAGTGGCGAAGGTATTTGACGGTGTGCTTAACACGCAGTTAAATAAACACGTAACACTACATGATAACCAGTTTGGATTTCGGCCTAAACTGTCCACAGAGAGTGCAATACTGTGTTTAAAGCACACCGTTAAATATTACACGAAGAGGAAGACCCCGGTATACGCGTGCTTCCTCGATTTATCCAGGGCCTTTGACCTCGTCTCGTACGATATCCTATGGAAGAAGCTGGAGAGCACGAACTTACCGTGGGAACTCATCAGTATACTCCGGTACTGGTACGGGCACCAGGTCAATAGTGTCCGATGGGCGGGGGCGATGTCGGATCCTTATACTAGCGAGTGTGGCGTGAGGCAGGGCGGACTGACCTCGCCTACATTGTTCAACCTATACATGAACGAACTGATCGACTCGCTCAGCAGTCAACATGTCGGATGCTATGTTGACGGCGTTTGTGTCAACAATATAAGTTATGCGGACGACATGGTGCTGCTGAGCGCGTCGGTCTGTGGGCTGAGGAGTTTACTCAGTACGTGTACGGAATACGCGCGTGGACATGGGTTAAAATATAATGAGAAGAAAAGCCAATACTTGGTTTTTCAGGCCATCGGAGTGTCGAGCCCTATGAACATACCGGTTGTCCATCTTGATGGTGTTCCAATACAACGAGTAGACCAATTTAAATATCTAGGGCATCTGCTCACCGAGGATCTGAAAGACCATGCTGACATGGAGCGGGAACGGAGGGTGCTGTCGATTCGAGCCAACATGATAGCCCGCAGGTTTTCGCGTTGTTCTGCTAGTGTTAAGGTCATGCTTTTCAGAGCGTACTGCACATCCTTATACACGTGCAGCCTGTGGGTTGACTATACTGAAAGGGCATACAGTGCCCTCCGTGTCCAGTACAACAACGCGTTCAGGGCGGTGTTGGGGCTGCCCCGCTTCTGTAGCGCATCAGGGATGTTCGCGATGGCACGCACTGACTGTTTTCACGCTTCTATGCGCAAGCGGTGTGCGTCCCTGGTGCGCCGGGTGCGGGCCAGCCCCAATACCATCTTGTCAATGATCGCCGACAGGCTGGCCTGCCCCTATATCCGACATGGCTGTGACAGGCATATTGCTATTAGAATGCCGGTCAGGAAATTATAACTATTATGTATTATTATTTGATTTCATGACCGAGTTTGAATTAATTTTTAGTTGTGTTTGTATATGTACCTAATTATTTTATTATATATTGACATTGTATGCATTGTATTAACCCTATTTTTGTATGTATTATCGTAATTTTATTTTATTTTTTTATTTTTTTGATATTTATTATGAATTTTATTATTATTAGATTATTGTATGAAATGTTTTGTAATGTTGTTTTCTATGGGCCTAGTTACCCGAAATAAATGAATTATTATTATTATTATTATTAATAGATTTTGACCAAAGGAAGATCGACTTACTTACTTACTTATTTTTTTACCTACTTACCTACAACTTTTAATGGGTTTCAGAAAGGTTCAAGATCTGAAAATACTTTCCGTATGATAAGATCGGAATTTCGAAGATCGGTCTCTGCTTTATTGTAATCCAAGATTAAGGACTAGATAATCCAATTCTATCCTCTTAGCTGCTTGGAACGCAAACTCTAATTAATTTTACTGCGAGAAAGATTTTCATAATTTAATGTTATTCTTTAATAAATACGTTTTCTTCAACATTTCTTAGTTTTAAATAGAAACTAAGTAAACGTTCTGATTCTGACTTGGAAATCAGTTTTTTATTCCGTGCAAATGGAAAATTCTTAAGCAATTAAGTACGTGAGCGATTGTTTCCTTCACAATGTGAAGTGTGACGTTCTTATCGCTGTTATTACATCATTGTTAATATTATAAAACTTGAACGAATCCAAGAACTCACTTAGCATTTATAACACAGTAAGTGTCGCACGAGTGCGTTTTTCCCACGGCGATTCTTTTTCGCGCACAGGATTTACAACGCAATGCTTAGCGCCAAGAGTTGAAAGCCAACGGTGTGTTTCTTTGACGCGCTGAAATGCGCTCTGCTATACTCTCAACGCTCGGCTCAACACCGAGAGTTCAAAATCCAGTGCGCGGTAAAATCCCGCCGCGATATTTTTACGTCCGTGCGGACGTGGGCTAACATGGAGAGGACGTACGTCTTTTCCGTTTACTTCATTTGTGTTCAATTCGCAGGTAGTTTGTAATTTCCGTTAGGATGTAGGTATATACTTGTGTCTGAGCAATCTTAAACAAGGTGAGATGAACATCTTAACCTTGTCTGACGGCCTTGTCGAGACTTTAGTCAATGAGCTCTTTTGGGGCGCTCTTGCGTTTTTCATTTAACCCCTAAACTCGGGCCACCGACACACTTTATTTTTGTTCGTTTCCGCTCCAGCACAACCTGTGAAAAGAAAACCTTCTTTATATTGATTGAATGTTGGACACGAAGACTAATATGTGTACGTTCACCAAAGGAAATAAGTAACCAGCCGATGTGTTCTGTAAAAATCTCAACGTAAAAATATAGGTGAAGTGAGTTTGAAGTGAACTGTCATCGTTAGGGAATCTAGGGATTGACAGCTCACTTCACCTAAGCAATCACGGTGAGATTTTTGTAGAATTGCATTACAGGATCGTGGGATATAGTTGACGTTTAGTAAGAAATCGGTGGATTTTTTTTTGAATAAAATTAATAGGAAACAAACAGTTCAATTCACTAAACTTTAACTATATCCGACGACCCTGGTTACATATCTCCTTTGGTGACTGCACTCAACAAAATTCAAAAGCGATTTTCCGGTGAAATAACGATTGCAACTTTGAGTTAACAAGGAAACCATTAACCTATTTTATAATAGTGTGTATGGGTGCAAAATACTATGGTGGTTCTTATACTAATATTATAAAGAGGTAAAATTTGTGAGTTTGTATGTAGGGGTAATCTTCGGAAATACTAATTCGATTCCGAAATTTTTTTTACTTAGAAATAAAGAAAATACATTTATTTAGCACAGACTAAAATACATAATACACCAGATACATACATTAGATAAAAACAAATAAAAAGTGTGAATTCCGATGTAAAAAATACTAATGACCGATGTCCGATGTCACTAATGGGATGCTAGAGTATTGTCGAGTGTCATAAATATATATATTTAATGTTAGAACAAGAAATTTCACGCGAACGAAATCGTGAGCGGAAGCTAGTCTATAACTATAAAATTCAAAGTCCTGACTGATTGATATATCAACGCACAGCCTAAACCGCTGGTCCTAGATACATGCCATTTGGAGGGTGTGTTCTTTGGGAAGATTAGGTATCTAGTAAGAAAGGGATTTTTCGATATTCCACCCCTACGAGGACGAATGAGGAGGGTGGAATTTGACGCGGACGAAGCCGCGGGCAGAAGCTAATATTAACATAAAACTACAATGAATACATTAGAAGAAAATCACTTTTAAAATTTGCGTAGTGAATACATAATATTCGTGACTGCCTTTTCATTTTCCCCGATTATTGATGTGTACCATCAATTATCGGGGAAAGTTAAAAAGCTCACAAAAAAAGTAGTTATAAAGAGAATGCGTGGAGCGGTTTTTTCTGAAGTCCTTTTAATCCCAGCCTCCATTGTGTGTAGCCTGTTCGATGGCCATATATTGAGGTAAAAGAGGCGGCTATTGTTTCATGGATTATCCGCAGCGAGCTCGTAAAAGGTAGCAAAAAGCTAGGTACTCGCCGCACAGGGAAACTTTAAAAGCGACGATTAATTGCAAATTGCGATCTCCCTGTAGTTAATCTGTTTCTGCCTGATTCTTACCTGCTTTTAACCATTAAATAGCTTTCAAAGTAAAATAATATTGAGTGTGTTTGCCAAGCTTTTGGAATTTTTATTTCGATTCTCAAGTTAGCCTGAAAGGTAATGAATTTTTTGTAGCTAATGGATTTACACTTTATAAAGTATTAGGTATTTTAGTCAGTGAATTAATTTGAAAAAAAAAATAAAAACATTAACTTTTAAATTTTAATTTAAATAAAAATTTGGTCTTACAGATTATTACATAACATCACGCTTTTAATTCCCGAAGGGTTAGCCAGAGGTGTCCATATAGTACACTCACATTTCACCAGTAATATTTAGTCCCATGTAACAGCGGGCGAGCCTATTGAGAAACACCTCATGCTCAGCAGTAGCGCTGCGACATCTGGATCAAGGTGATAGTCTACACAGTTTATTCAGGAATTGGAACGATGCCTAAAATTTACCGGAATTTAGTCTTTTGGGTCTAATAAACAAACGCTAATGTTAGTAGTTATTTACAAACTTTCAATGTTATCTGTAATACCTCTGGGGTTATTGTTGATACAAGGTCATGATTTTATAATCATGATCCTAACATTAAAGCAATAGTTTCAATGTCACTATAACTAGTATAACATTAAACAACAACTAGGTACCACGGTACATTAGAAATGACGACCTCCACCATGACCTTAGATGGAACTCGTCACCACCATCATCTAAAAATTGCTGAAACCCATGAACACAGACTTCACCGATATTATTATGAATGGCTAGGCAATTCAGTTGCTCGACAACACGAACATAGTGCGTAGGCTAATTTCAGTTAGTGTCGTGTATACATAGCGAAAAATAGTAATAATGCTATGCTATTACATGTAACACATGAACAAAGTGTTTTTATTAATTTAACCGACCCTAAGAAAGTGCCACTGAATTGTGTAAAAGTGCAAATTTGACACTATTCTTACTTATAACGTAATCTATCACGTAAAATATTAAGTTAGGGTTTAATTGCTTATTACGTAGTTGGGAAAAGGCTAGCCACATGATGATGATTCTGTTAGGCTAGATTGTGTAAGGAAAAAAAAACTAAAACAAGATAGCTACATAGGTACATGTTTTGAACTGGGAGTTTAATATTCGCCGTCAGTTTCGCTTTACTAAAAGCAGGGACACTAATGTGATTGCTTTTAGTGAGATCTACAAGATTTACGTTACAATTTAGTACGAACTAAACGCTTTCCAAACTCTATGACATTTTAAGTAAAAAGTGTACTTATTCAAACCACTTTGTATTGTAACTTGCACCATAATTGCGTAACATATTATCAAAATCAAAATCGAAAGTCATTTATTCAAACTATGCTGAGAATCAGCACTTTTCGAACGTCAAAATTACAAAAGACAGTCCCCCAAAACGCCCGCCCTTCACCACTAGTGCTTTCGCTGGGGAGAAGAAGTGGCGCAACAAACTCCCTAAAATATCAATCTTAATCTGAATCATGTTGAAGGATATTGCTAATCTATTGCTTTATATATGTTTGAACAATTTGTCTGCTCAGTAAAGTAAATAATACAATGAATGTTTTAGAACTGTAAGTCCGTCCAGAATAAAATTTCAAAATGTTGGTGGAAATCGCATTAAAATCTGTTGCGTAATTTGAAAGGACAACGCGGTCACACATACATACACAAAAGCATCATCAGCCTATAACGTTCCCACCGCTGGGACACAGGCCTCCTCTCTGTGAAAGAGAGTGGGCCATAATCCACCACGCGAGCCCAGTGCTGGTTGGTGGATTTTTTATTCGAGGACATGCTTCTTCACAATGTTTTCCTGCACCGTTTTGAGGGCAGTGCTGATGAAATAAATTAAACAAAGTAATGTTAGAAACAAAAAGGCACTTTAAGTTATAATGCGTATACCTAGACATCGTACCTATCTGTTTCCGAATCACTGGTTCAAACAATACTTACTGCTAAGAATCATTTATTTTCATCTATCTGTCCCATATGTACACTGGATACATTATTTATGTAACCTAATACATACAAACATGTTCACAATTAATCCAAGTCAGCTCCTGTTCGTTAATTAATGTGGTAATGTTGTCATCAGAATGTTTGTTCATTTGATAAATTACCCACGTATGCGACGTTTTCGATCCATTTTCTGGCACCATCCACCAGTATACCAACTATGTGTTCTTTAGTATTTTTACAAGGAACGACTACCAGCCGACTTCCATAACCATTTATGTAAGGTGTAAGTGTAGAGGTGGTAAGATGTAAACCTTTACACCTAACCTTTATGTTTACGTTAAGTGATTTGCGGTTAGCCAAAACCAAGCAGACAGAACCTTCACGAATTTTTTTAAGTTGATAGCATAAATACAATCCAGCCTGTCCCTTGCTGCCCAAGCAATCCCCTAAGCCGAGTTCCGTACCCCATTCTGTACCCCTTAGCGTGTAGTCGCTTAGTGTTTTAAGACTTAGCTGGTGGCCTTAATTTATTGAGGTTCTCACAGGCAGGCCCGGTTAACCAGCCGATTACCTTCTGACCTGCGAGACGGCAATTACTTATTTTAAACTAGTGCGAGTCGGACTCGCACACGAAGGGTTCCGTACCACAAGGCAAAAACGCCAAAAAAAATAAGTTTGTTGTATGGGAACCCCCTTAAATATTTATTTTATTCTGTTTATAGTAGTTGTTGTTATAGCGGCAACAGAAATACATCATCTGTGAAAATTTCAACTGTCTAACTATCACGGTTCATGAGATACAGCCTGGTGACAGACGGACGACGGACAGCGGAGTCTTAGTAATAGGGTCCCGTTTTACCCTTTGGGTACGGAACCCTAAAAATGAGGTAAACTATTTCATATTTAGAAGATTAGAAAAGAAGAGCTGACAGCCTGCGTCATCTTGTAAAATATTTGTAAATTCATAATATAATAATATATAATACAAATACGCCTTTCATTTCATTATGCGACCCAGTAGGCAATATAAGAGCACGAAACCCTTATAGCCCATAAGAGCTATAAGGGTATAAAGACCTCATCTAAGGTCGAACACCTAGTCTGTGAAAGAGCAATATTGCTGGAGAAATAGCGAAATTAATCTACTTAGACTTTCAAAGCCTGTAACTATACCCTAGCTAGACCTTAAGGAGACAGGTATTATTGCCTATAGAATAGTCTACCCTGACGTCATTAGTTACTTTTTTACATAGTAGAGTTGCTGTACGCTTTATTCTCTTATAAAGTCGTCCACAGAGCTCAAAATTCTCGTAAAAAAATTGTACGGTCAGCAACAAAAGTCGATTAACATTATTCAGTTTTTTAAATCTCAGTTATTGAACAAAATATTTGTTCAAAATTGCAGCAGAAGTAGATACAATGCAATTTTGAACAAATATTTTGCTCAATAACTGAGATTAAGAAAACTGAAGTGTTAATATTTTTTTTTTTGAAGTGAAAACTTCTTTAGCGGCGTTGTACACTTTTTTTGTAATGGGTAAAAAATGTTAAACTCGCGTCAGGACACGTGACCTGATCGAAAATTCGTAAGACGGATGGCCGTAGCCGGTACCGCGCGTGTTTTGTTTATAAGATGATTCACAAAATACACACGTAATTGTTCAAGTTTTCACTTCTGTCGGCACTCCCGGAGTGCCACTATTTTTTTTTTAAGTGTTTATATTTTGCTTAATAACTGAGATTAAAATAACTGAAGTGTTAATCGACTTTTGTTGCTGACTGTACAAGGTATAACTCTGATGATTTTGGAATTCTTTGAAGGCTTTCATTTACCAACAACGTCCTTTTTTTTTTTTTTTTTTTTTTTTTTTTCTTATGTTTTTCTGCAATCAGTCCCTGGACTATGAGCAGATTTGTTGTTGGGTTGATGGTGCAGAGTGGTTTCTCCAGCGAGATTTCCCTCATAATATTTCCTGGCAGCATGTCCTAGTTGCCTAGTTGGCATTGGCAAGGTCCACCACAGCTAACCTTTTCAGCCGCCTTTTATGATCCGGCTTAGTGAGCGCTTTCGCCAAAGGATTTGGATGATTCTGTAGGCGTGCTCTGTAGCGTTCTGCCCAGTTTTTTACTTCCTGATGCACTGTGTTTTGGTTAAGATATTCATGCACCTCGCAGTTTCTTGTAAACCATGGTGCATTTGTGATGTTTTTGAGGATGACATTTTGGAATCTTTGGAGCATGTTAATATTAGAGACACTAGCAGTTCCCCATAGTTGGATGCCATATGTCCAAATTGGCTTTAAGATGGTGTTATACACCAGTAGTTTATTGTCTATTGACAGGATAGAATTTCTTCCAAGGAGCCAGTATAGGTTCCGGTATTTGATATTGAGTTGATTTCGCTTGGCTTGAATATGTGTTCTCCATGTAAGCTTGCGGTCAAGGTGCATGCCCAGGTACTTCACAGAGTCCTTATGTGGAAGTTCGTGATCGCCTAGTCTCACAGGTGGACATATACCTTGTCTCAGACTGAAGGTCACGTGGGCTGATTTGGATGCACTTGCTTTTATTCGCCACCTCTTTAGCCATTTATTTATGTCATCTAGACTACTCTGAAGTATTTTAGATGCAACTTCAGGATCTTTGTGGCTAGCCAAAACGGCTGTGTCATCTGCGTATGTTGCTGACGTAGTATCCGTAGTATGTGGCAGATCTGCTGTGTATATAGTGTACAACACCGGTCCCAGCACAGAGCCCTGGGGTACTCCTGCAGTTATTTTATGGAAAGATGAGGTAACATCTCTTTCCTTAACTTGAAAAGTTCTGTCGGAGAGGTAAGATTCAAGCAGTTCGTAGTAAGTGTGGGGTAAGGATGTTTTGATTTTACATAGTAACCCGCGGTGCCATACCTTATCGAAGGCCTGCTGAATATCCAAAAATGCAGACGAGCAGTATTCCTTATCTTCCAAAGACTTTCTTATTTTGTCATAGATCCTGTGGACTTGTTCTATCGTAGCGTGTTTTTGCCGAAAGCCAAATTGATGGTCAGGTATGATAGACCTATGAAGTAGTTGTGGTAACATTCTCTTCAGTAATAGTTTTTCGAATAATTTAGATATTACAGGCAATAAACTAATGGGTCTATATGAGGTTACCTCATGCTCTGGTTTGCCGTCTTTATGAATCATCACTATTTGGGAGACTTTCCATAGTGCTGGAAAGTGTTTTGTTCTTATTATACCATTATAGAGTGCCGCCAAGAATACAATTCCTTTCTTTGGTAGTTGTTTTAGGACTTCTTTAGTAATAAGATCGAAACCTGGTGCTTTTTTATTTTCTAGTTTTATTATCTGCCGAAGTACTTCCTTGGGAGTTATAGGTCGAATGGGTAGATCGAGTTGGTACGGCTGATTTAGTATGGCTTCAATATCAGAGTCGTCAGAACCAGGCTCTGCCTCGTTTGGTGTGAACACGTCCTCTAAGTGCGTTGCAAATGCATCTGCTTTCTGCTCGCTAGTTCTCGCCCATAGTCCATCATCCAATTTAATTGGCGGTTTTGAACATTGTGGTCGGTTTATGCCACTAGTAGCCTTCCATAGGGAATAGTTTGTGGTCTTTGTAGCTGTCAGGGACTCTAATTTTGCTTTTAAGGTTACATTCTCAGCTTCGACAATAGCGTTTTTAAGGTCTACAATAGCTTTGTTCAGAGCAGTCTTGTCTTCTCTGGCCCTGGACGTATGCCAAACTCGTCGCAGACGTCGCTTTTCTTTGATTTTCATTCTAATTTGCCCGGGGATAGTAGGTTGAGAATGTATGTTCAAGATCTCTGGAGTTGATTGCCAGCACGCAGTCTGTATAGTATTTGTCAGGTATTTAGCTGCAGATTCAATGTCATCTTTTGTTTTAAAGCTTATTTTCAGATCTAATTTCTCTTCTATTATTTCCGCAAAAGAGTCCCAATCAGTTAAGTTGTTGTACAATTTCAGGTTGGTTTCATAATGCACAATAGTTGTACTTATAGTTAGTAGTACCGGCACGTGGTTCGAGGAGCCATCTAGGCAGGAGTCTACCTTAAAATATAAACTAGAGAGTCCTCCAGTTATAAAAAAGTCTATTAGGTCTGGAAGCCTATTCGGATCGCTTGGCCAATGTGTTGGTTCGGCTGTAGACAAGGTACGAAGGGAGTGTTTGTCAATGCACAATTTGAGCTCTCTTCCTCTTGTGGTAACCAATCTTGAGCCCCAAAATGTGTGCTTAGCATTCCAGTCGCCTCCAGCTATAAATTTTTTTCCGAGCGTAGCAATGTAATGTGAGAATTGGTGTTCTTTGATATTGTGCTTTGGCGGGCAGTAGACTGACGAGACATTGAATCCTCCATTTTTGTCCTCAATGTTCAATGTTGTCGCTTGAATATGCTCTGTTCGATAGCTCGCAAGCTGGTAGTGTTTCACTGAGGACTTAATGACAACAGCAGTACCTCCGTGAGCAGTGCCATCAGGATGGTCAGTTGAATAGATATTATATCCAGGTATTGTGACTGCACTTCTGCTGGTAAAGTGGGTTTCTGATATTAATAGGATGTCGATGTTGTGGCATTTCAGGAGTAATTCCACTTCGGATTTATTGGGCGCAAGGCCGTTAATGTTCCACGTCCCTATACGTAGGTTAGTCATCTTAAAAGTTTTTCTATAAGCTTTGTCATAAGCCCCATAAGGGTGCTTATTTGTTGTACTAACATGTCAATTTTTTCTGAGTTTTTAATAAGTAGCTCCTGGACTACATAAGTTGGCTCCACGTTTGATTGACGGGTTTCATTCATTAAGACTTCCTTGTAAGTCTTTTTGTTGGCTGTTACATTCTTTATATTATTATCATGTAACTTGCTTGTATTTCCATTTGTTGAGTAGTAATCTTCCATCGTTTTCTGGTTATTTTCTTGGTACTGTTGCTTTGTCGGTACTTCCCGCCTAGTGCTCTGTTTTCGAGCTAGGATTTCTCTATACACTTCACACCCCTTATAATTAGCAGGATGGCTTCCCAGGCAGAGTGCACATTTTGCTGGGGTATTTCGGTCTTTTTTCGGGCAATCAGCTGTTTTGTGGCTTTCTGCACATTTGACGCATCTAAATGGCCTCATGCAGTTGTTCTTCGAATGCCCATATTGCTGGCATCTTTGGCACTGGATAATAACCTTGGATTTTCGGGGATCTTCTATTTTAACATGTTGGTGGTATACATACTTAATTTCTTTCACTGCTTTATTGTTTGGCCCCGGTTCAATATTAATAAAGAATGTCGAGGTAGGTTTCTTCTCAGGCCCTCGAGCATTGACAATTTCGCCTCTCACTTTATTGCCTGTGGCTTCTATTTCCTCAATGATTGCGCTATGAGGGGTCGTGTAGTGAAGATTTTTAATGACAATCCTATAACTTTTGGTGTTCTTTGGGGTAAAGGTGTGGCCAATAAGGCCTTTTGCTCTTATTACTCCTATGACTTTCTTGTATTCTTCTGAGCAACTTACAAGGATACGTAGAAGATTCTTATTTGCAATTTTAAGCTTAAATTTGCTTTTGTCCGTCACTGTCAGTAGAAGTGTTGTGAGTTCATTGACATCTTCAATGCCATACAGGACTATTGGCGGTGGTTTGGCCAGTTTAGGTTTGGACACAGTAGCATAGTCCTCTTCTGTATCTAGTGGTAGATCACTGAACCTATTTGCAGTTAGGGTGGTCACTCTAGGTGGGGACTCTGTAATTCGCTTGCGCTTTTGTGGGGGCACTCGCTGCCAGGAAGGCGGCACTGGTATAGGATCATCGGTGGTAGATATATGGCTTGTATGGCCTGGTTGATATTCAGTAGTGGCAGGTTTTGGGGTATTGTTCCCTTTCTGACTGTCGTTATTAACATCGGACAGAGATGACGATCTGGGTCTGTTGAACAGACCAGGGTGAAATATTTGTTGAGTAAGAACTTTATTGGGTGCGTTTGAGTTCATGATGGTAGTAATTATTGAATAATTTTGGCAACACTACTTTTCCATACGTCAGATGACATTTTTACATTGACGTCGTAAAATAAAAAAACAAAAAAAAAAAAATTTGGGGGTGGTTGGAAAAAACTTTCAAAATTGGATTGTCACTTATGTGTTTCGATCACTGTTTTTGTTAGAATCACTTAGTGTTTTAAGCTACAAACAATTGTACACAGTTTTCACAGTTATAAGTTCACTTTCACAATGTTTTTAGGTATAAACTCGCGGTCTAACACACGAAAGTCGCTTATTTCTCCAACAGCGCGCCTACGCGTGTTGACAGTTGACACAAGATTGCCAACAACGTCCTTGGTTATAAAAACAAACACACATAATTGGACCGAGAAAAACATTATTACCTACAGACAAAACGGTGCAGTCTAATATTTTTTGTTTGAGACATACTGTCATTAGACAGGCGCGACGCGACGCGCGACGGTGCGACGCGGATGCGATTCCGGTATAAGAATTTCTATGAAGTTGTATAGTAATTGTTCTATCTACTATAGAGTCTAGAGTCGCGTTGCGCTTGTCATGGCTTGAACCCTTCGTGAAACTAAGGGCTCCTACAATCAGGCGCGACACGCGATATAATCGCACTCGACACAAAGGCACCGCTCGTTGCGCGACTTGCGGTGCCTTTGTGTCGCGCGCGATTTTGTCGCGTGTCGCGCTTCTTTGAAGGAGCCTTAATTCTATTTCTACAAGTTGTAATCTAATGTTGCCTGAAACAACCTGTAAGATGGTTTATTTACTAAACTTGGACTGTAGCGCTAAAATATCTTTCTAGTTTCACCAAGATATTTTAGTGGTACGATCTACGCTAAAATTAATTTGGCCCTCCCTAGATATTGTAATTCCCGGAGGCCCCTTTAGACGAGTGATTTCGTAGGCTATGAACCATAACGTTTAGTTTTTGTGTAGGTACTAAGTATGTTTTGGAGCGGTAAGACATTTTTTTTTAAGGTTGCTTGGAAATGTTGAATAATAAGAAGTCCGCACCCTAATTGAGTAACAATTTCAATCAGAATCTCGATCATGTTGAAGGATATTGCTAATCCATTTTTTTTTTTTGAGGATGGGAATGCATCAAATGACCCCTCCCGCTCTGGGTGGAGCGGAAGGGAGTGTCAGACTCTTACTGACTAAAACCCACCCGTGTTTTTTTTTTTTTTTGTGGCATCTCGTAGTTGACCTTGAGAGGTCGTGACTACTTAACCGGACAATACCCACCCGTGTTCCTTCCTTAGCCCTTTATGTTCCAAGCCAGCGGTAACCCTTTCGGACAATCCCGCTGACCATATTGCTAATCCATTGCTTCATAATAATATGTTCGTAAAATTTGTCTGCTGAACAACGTAAATAACGCAATGAATGTTGTTGAACTGTCAAAAAGAAATCTATTTCTACTGTTTGTGTGTTACGTAATTACTCCGCAGGGGCCTAATTCTCTATGAAACAATGAACGAAACCGAGATTGGCGGGATTTGCTAAAGAATAGACGTGGTTTCGAAGTAAGGAATCTTTACGGCTCCTTCAAACAGGCGCGACACGACACGCGACACAAAGGCACCGCAAACCGAAAACGAGCGGTCCCTTTTTGTCGCGCGCGATTATATCGCGTGTCGCGCCTGTTTGTAGGAGCCTTTAAGTGGTGATACTGAATTAGGACCCTGGTTTAAGTTTATGAACCCGTAAAACATTAATTATGGTTTTAACTAAAACCAACATTATTTCCTTGCTCGGAATTGTAGTAAATAATGGTTTTTCATTTCCACAAAGTACCTACCTAAGAAAATTGCGAACAAAACACTCCCATTTTTTTCTTTAGAAATGATTAACTTGCAATTATTTCTCAATTTATAGTTATACTGGTTTGTTTCAGATGGGACTTGAAAATTATGGAAATGGAGTCGGACATTTTCTTGTTCTTCTTTCCACATTGCTAACTTGAGCAATGTGTTTATAAATTAAAATGTTTTCTTTCGTATTCTTATTAATTCGAAGAGATTGCTTGTGCAATACATTTTCTAAATTGAAATACAAGGTTGCATCTACAAATATTATAAAGGCGAAAGTTTGTGAGAGTGTGTGTGTGTGTGTGTTTATATGTTTGTTACCTCTTAACGCTCAAACTGCTCGACCAATTTTGATGAAATTTTGTATGGAGGTAGCTGACACCTTGGATTAACATGGGCTACTTTTTATCTCGATATTCCCACGGGATCGATATTTACGCGGGTAAAACCGCGAGGCGCAGCTTGTAAAATATAAATTAATTGCTGTGTTCACGGCTCTGATCAGCGGGGTAATTGCGTAACACACTATCAATAGCAATGGGTTTCATTTTAACAGTTCAACAACATTCATTGCGTTATTTACGTTGTTGAGCAGACATATTTAAATTTTAAAAATATATATTGGGGGCGATACAAATAAGATCGACCACGATTAATTGATAAGTAGTTTATTTTATCGAAAATTACAATAATTATTTGTGTGTCGCGACAAAAGTATGGCGGTGCGCGCTAAAAATCGTGAAGTTCGTCCGGTTCGTCCGCGTGAAGCCTGTCGCGAGCGCCGTTGACATTGGGTGCGTTCGTATCTTCGTTAACATGAAGAAGGGCTGCGTTCAGGCGTAGACATAATTATATATTTTAAACATATGAAGCAATGGATTAGCAATATCATTCAAAATGATTCAGATTGAGATTGCTAGTGTGTTGCTGTTTGCGTGGGCGCGAATAACATTCAAAATCTAAGCCACAGAACACAATAATATATTATTATCTATGAATCTATATCTATCTATTCTATCTAATAATAAAGCTGAAGAGTTTGTTTGTTTGAACGCCCTAATGTCTGGAAGTACCAGACGGATTTGATTACCTCTTTTTGCATTTGATCGCCCAATTCTTGAGAAAGGTCACACACAACAACATCACGCGTACCGTGATGTTGTTGTGTGTGACCCTTAGGAGTCATGTAAAAAGAAAAAAAGATCTGAAAACGAAGTAAAGGCTCCTACAAACAGGCGCGACACGCGATATAATCGCGCGCGACACAAAGGCACCGCTCGTTGCGTGACTTGCGGTGCCTTTGTGTCGCGTGTCGTGTCGCGCCTGTTTGAAGGAGCCTTAATACCGCAGGTGGGCGATAGGATGGAACGCAATAGGTCGGGGGCTGAAACACGCGGATGAAGTCGCGGGCAGAAGCTATAGAGAAAATAAAATTAGGTAAATCGTATACGTAGTTCACATGTTATTAGCACACTAACAACGTTTTTTTTTTATGGGGAAATCTTCATGGATACCCTTCGACTCCGTCCGGGGAAGATCGGAGGGTTATATCGGACGCCTACCGACTGCTCCCCAGCCATTCCTTTACAACGGGCCTTTCTGCCTCTATTGTGGCGAACCCCCACCTGGACCAGCCTCTCGATTCTATAAAAATCTCACCGTGAAAACTTAGGTGAAGTGAGTTTGTTTTTGCTAGGAATTGACACTATTGACAGCTCACTCCACGCTCACTTCACCTAAGTTTTCACGGTGATATTTTTACAGAATAGCATCGCTGCACCTGGATTCAACCACTAGGATCTGAAGCACACTAGCGACCTGACAGACAGAAAGATGTTACGTTTTAAGATAAATATGGAACTTACACCCACTTATTTATCAAAGCTCTTCTTGGGATATTTAATATTTATGAACTATATCAACTAAGTAATACATGAGTGGATTACTAATTAGAAAACTGAATCCCTAGAAGGTCGGTTTGTAAACTAGTTTTAGTTATCGCGAACGTGTTCGTGTTAAACTTTCAAAGTTTGAACGGTTTACAAGCAATACCACAGCGCAACTCTATAATAATTATGTTACAGTACATAAGGCGGATAACACACTATAACGCGCCACATGACGGAGCGTGGGAAAAGGAGTCAAATTCCCCGCGTTATTGAATTTGTATTGTAAAAAATCACGCGCGGGGGCGCGTTATCTGCGGCTCTGCGCCCGTTGCGTGGCGCGTTGTGTAGTGTCTGCCTAATGGTGTAGTGCAGCGAACGATGGATCATCACCCTATGTCATGTAGAACTCAATAATGATTCACTCCATTAACCCACCTAATGATCAAAAAAATCCCGCATTTTTATCCCGTACGTACATTCTAAACGAAAAACAGGAAAAATAAGGAAAATAAAAAGGTTTGCAGCTCATTTGTAAATTGGAATTTCGCTTACATAACTCTCTACGATTCATAAACAATTCTACATACATTAATGTGTATTAAACCTTATAGGTACTTATATGTGTAGTACTAGGTTTAAAACTATTTGAATTATATGGCCCAACTAGGGTATTAATCGTGTTATTCAAGCCATTGTAATGTATATTTGATATGGTCGATATTATAATTCAATTTTAAAAAAATATTTTCACATTTTCGTCTAAAAATAACTTCCAGAGTAAATTATTAAATCAACACAAAAACAAACACTTTTAATGAAACATGAGCTCTGTATTTCACTAATGTAGAGGCACTTTCGCGTTAACCCTAGTTATGCGCGTGACATTTTGAGGCCGTCATTTTAATGCCCATCGGGAACATTTCACATTTTCAGTGAAATATTTGTACGAGGCGGGATTATCGTCTAAAAGCTTACTTTATCGACTTGCGAAGGATTTTTTGACTGTGTTTATAAGATGTTGTGTTTCAATATTTTTGTCATAGGATGAAATTAAATTATTTAATTCTTAAATAGGATATCGGAAGCATATTATAACAAATAAATAAGCTAGATGAGGTCGGCGTTTCCTATCTGACTACTCTGAGAAGAAAGACCGAAACGAACTCCGAGGTAAAAGTCTCTTTTAAAGGCCAGACGTAATCTTGGCCAGCGGGGTAATTGCGTAACACACCATCACTAGTAGCAATGGGTTTTATTTTGACAGGTCAATAACTTTCATTGCGTTTTTACGTTGTTAAGCAGACACATTTTTCGAACATAAGAAGCAATGTATTGCAATATCCTTCAAAAAGAATCCAAACGAGATTGATAGTGATTCTGGCGGGAATTTTAAAAAAGAGCGCTCAGATTTTTTTCTCAATTTTCTTTTTTATTAAATATTTACTAGTTTCTTGCTTAAGAGTGAATTAAAAACAATAGTAATAAGTGTACAAACTTGAAAAAATGGTGGGAAATGAGGGGGGCGGGGATAACCCGCCCTCTTCACATAAACGTCCTCGGTCCGAGGTCGGAGACGGAGGGAATGGGATGGACTGTGGTAATGGCGGCGGCGGTGAGCATTCTGACTATTCACCGTACATTAAACCTGACTATAAAAGACTTTATTCAGAAAATGCCACTTATGTAGACTTTAAAGTGTTTATTGAAGCTTCCAACAATAAGGATAGAATAGGCAATAAGAGCCCTATCTATCTCAATCATATATTCTCCAGCGAAATAAAAGGGGTGACGGCTATACAACGAATAAACGCAAATAAAATAGCAGTAATATTTAAACAGTATAATACGGCCAATAACTTTATTAACAACAGCGCTTTTCTTAACAAACATGGCTTGAAAGCATTTATTCCGGCTGCGCAAATAGAAAAAACAGGTATAATTAGATTTGTACCAGCAAACATTTCAAACAAAGAACTATACACCAAACTATCATCAATTTATGAAATAATAGCTGTAAGAAGGTTCACAAAGAAGGTAGGACAGGAGCGAGTACCACTACAAACAGTTAGCATTACTTTTCTATCGAATATTCTTCCGGACAATGTACAATATGATCTATTTTCATATCGAGTTTTTGAATATGTGCCCCCATTACAGCAATGTTTCCGTTGCTTTAAATTCAACCACTCTGCTAGGATATGCAATGGCAAACAAAGATGTTCCATTTGTGGAGGTGAGCATTTATATAAAGAATGTGATAGACCAACAGAGATCTGCTGTTGCAATTGCAGCGGGCCTCATCTTGCAATTTCTAGATTATGTCCAATTAAGTTAAATAAAATTTTAGAAAAGAAAAATAAGATTACTTATGCAAGTGCTACATTGACGAAACAACACATGAGTGATAACACTGAATTTCCACCTCTGCTACCTCCAAAAATGAAACCAACTAACACTGTAAATAAGTCTGTACATACATCTGTAAATAAGTCTATATCTGTAAATAATACTGTACATAGTGTAAATAAATCTAAAGATATCCCTACTAAAATAGACATTAAAGCCCAAATAGTTGCCAACAACGATGTACTTATGGCCCTGGTACAGACGTTGGTGGAACTGGGTAATAAGGGAGATAATACGCCTACCACCGTAAATAGTATAAAAGAAACACTACTTAAAAATCTCAAGTAATGGATCCAAGTCACACAATATCTAAGCTACGTATTGCTCAGTATAACATTCAAAGTGCTAATAGTAAAAAACCCTTATTGATTCAATTCTTACAAAAACAAAATATTGACATTTGCTTACTTAACGAAACATGGTTTAAAGATAATAGTTTTAGAATACCCGGATATAATATTTATAATAAAAATTCCAAAAATACTCATAATGGTGTAGCAATACTGATTAAACCATACTTAAAGTACAAAGTTTTAAACACTAGATTTTATGAAGACATTCAAACTGTTGCTCTGTCTTTATCTACTGTACATGGTAGCTTGACTATTCTTTGTGTATACTGCCCTCCTTCTAGTGGACATATACGGATCAATAGATTACGTAATATTATTAATGATCTTCCAAAGCCCATATTTGTCAGTGGTGACTTTAATGCACACCACATTGCATTTGGTTGTCTATCCACTAAGGGTAGAGGTCATGATTTATTTAATATCATTGATGACTTGGATTTATGTATTTTAAATGATGGTAATTTTACAACTGTTAACAACCCGAGACGGAATCCATCTGCAATTGATGTTAGCTTTACTAGTGCTAACCTCGCATCAATATGCGAGTGGTCTGTACATGACGATGCCATGGGCAGCTATCACTACCCAACAATAACAGAGATTTCACTACATATAGATAAATATCATATTAATCCCCCTGTTGATAGGTTTATATATAAAAAAGCAGATTGGGAAAAGTATAAAACTATTTCTAAAACAATATTCAATGATTTAGTCTTAAAACTGTATGATCCTATTTTAACCTATAATGATTTTTGTTCTCGATTGGGTACTTTAAAAGATATGACAATTCCTAAACTTAATAAACCAAATAATTTTAAAAGCAGACCTCCAGCTCCATGGTGGAATGACATTTGTGAAAAAAGTGTAATTGCCTCTTACAATGCATTGAAACTATATAGAAGTGAACCTAGTATGGAGAACTATTTAGATTATAAAAGAAAAGATGCACTTAAAAAAAGAACCATATCAGAACAAAAAAAAAATAGGTTGGGGTAACTTATGTAACACATTTAATAGAACTACTCCTATAAGTAAGATTTGGAATATGCTAAAAATGTTTAAAGGTATAAGAGCTGGCAATAAATCACATAAAGATGAGTTCATTTCCCAATTTCTAGATAAATTATCTGACAACAGCAATCTAAATAATGTTAATAGTTTAGGCAATATTTTCGAATTAAATAATGATAATCTAAATTCCAAATTTTTGCTAGATCCTTTTACATGGTCTGAATTTAAAATGAGTTTGTTATCTCGGAAAGACACTACACCTGGTTTAGATGATCTCCCCTATTGTACTATTAAAAATTTAGATGAATCAGCACAAAAAATGTTTCTTAATATTCTTAATTTACTTTGGCATTGTAAATGTATTCCACAATCATGGAAAACACAATGTGTCATTCCGATACTCAAACCAGATAAACCTTCAGAGCTTGCCAGCTCTTACAGACCAATATCACTGTCTTCATGTCTAGGTAAATTATTTGAAAACATGATTAAAAATCGTTTGGATTGGTATATGGAATCTAACGGCTTCATTCCACACGTACAATATGGATTTCGTCGAGGGCGAAGTTGTGCTGACAGCTTCACTTCCTTAATTTCAGACCTGAAACATGCAAAGGATAGAAAGTCACACACTGTTTGTGTATTCCTAGATGTTCAAGGTGCTTTTGACAGTCTGGATCCAGCTATACTTGTACAAGTTATGTCTAGGTTAGGTGTGCCTGGCCAACTATGTAAATGGATATATAATTTTTTGAATGATAGAACACTCTATGTAAGACATAATAATACATTGCATGGTCCAAAATGTGCATCTAGGGGTACAATGCAGGGTGCTACACTATCTCCTTTGTTATACAATATTTACACAAGTGAAATCTGTAAATTTGTTAATAGTAATGTAGATATTCTGCAGTTTGCTGATGATATTGTTATGTACAGTAGTAATTATAATTTAGAAATTGCAATTGACAATATTAACAGAGCCTTGTCCCAACTATTTCACTATTACAATGATGTGCTACATTTAAAAATAAATCCCTCCAAAAGCAGTGTTATGATATTTGGAAATGAGAACACAAATTCAAAAGTAGTTTATAACAGAGAAACTATAAATCCAGTAAATTCAAAGAAATTTTTAGGCATAGTAATAGATAGGAAATTAACCTTTGAGGAACATATTAAATACATATCAAAGAATGCTCTAAAAGGTTTCAATGTAATTAAATGTCTTGCAGGTGTCTCATGGGGAGCAGACCCGAAAATATTATCAATTTTGTATAAAAGTATAGTTAGAAGTCATTTTGATTATAGTTCACTAGTGTATATAAATAGTACTCATGTAAATAAACTAGATCTATTGCAGAACAGGGCTTTGAGAACAATTTCTGGTGCAATGTGCTCTACTCCCATAAGGGCCATGGAAGTGGAGACTAAAACTATGCCATTAATTTTGAGACGCATTCTACTTGCAGAGAGATTCTGTCTTAAATTAATTGCTGCAAATAACAGGAAAATAATAAACAAAATTGTACCTTCTGTAAGTAGAACTTTTGGGCCTCTAACAACAGGAGAGGATCTCTTGAATGGTAAATCCCCAACATTGTCCAAAATATTGCTGGAAACAGAAAACAGTTTTACTGGTATTAGAAAACAATGCCCATGGCCATGTTACTCCTTCTCTTATCAGTGTATTTCACATCCCGTTAAAGAATTACAAAATCCCATTAATAATAATTCAGATATGATACAGTTTTTGGCAGATAATAAGAATTATCATGTTATTTACACTGATGGCAGTAAGGGGAGTGATTATGTTCGTGCTGCTATATATGATCCACATACTAAATTCTCTCAAAGCTTTGTTCTATACAATACATGTACTATATTCACTGCTGAGGCATATGCGGTTTATCAGGCATTAATACATATTCGCCAAATTAGCAATTGTAAATACTTTTTGATTGTTTCTGATTCACTAAGTTTGATAAAAGCCCTAACTAACCTTACAGTTTCGTTTAAGTCAAATTATATTCTGTATTACATCAAAGAAATAATTTGTCAATATTATCATAAGCACATAAAAATTGTATTCCTGTGGGTACCTTCTCACCGAGGTATCTCTGGCAATGAAGTAGTTGATAAAACCGCATACGAAGGTAATAATGCTATTGATGTTAGAAATGCAATGGGCATTCCTATGACTGACTTCTTGCAATGCATTAGTGAAAATATATGTAAGTTATGGTTAGAAATGTGGAAGAAAGACCAAGTCATCAAAGGAAAGTGGTATGGAAGTATTCAAGAAAGTTTACCTGTTAGACCCTGGTACAATAGATTGAAGGAAGCCAGCCGAGACTTTATCACTACGATAAATAGATTGCGCTTTGGCCATAATACTGCTCCGTCACACCTTGCTAGACTTGGCATTATTACAAGCAATACATGCCGACATTGTGAATCCCAAGAAGGAACCATGGAACATCTTATTTTTGGCTGTCAAAACTTCTTGCTTGACAGATTAGTGTTGGCTAGTGAACTTAGTGATGTGAACATTAAGTGCGATTCTTTATCCCGCCCGCCGCCACTTGAAGAGATATTAAAAGACAAAAATACATACAAACCGATATATAAATACATTAAAAATACTATTAAATCAATTTAAAAATGAAGTGATAGTGCAGTGCTCTTTAATAAAATAAGATTTGACCTAAAGGTCCAGTTACCAGGTCATAAAATTCCAAAAAAAAAAAAAAAGAGATTGATAGTGTGTTACCCAATTAGGACGCAGATCATGTGAAGACCATGTAGACTGATGTCTGAAATCTTTTGATGAAAGTACCACATAGATTTGAGTGAATCAGTCCAGTCGGTGCAAGCATTTGTCAATAATCGTGTAGGTCAACTCAGAACATGAGAAGCTCAACGAGTAGACGAACAATACCAAAGAAAGGACATTTGGGTAGGCCGCATAAAGTACTCAAACTGTCAGATCAACATTAAAAATAATAGAGAAGGAAAGGATGTAGAGTGAGTGCTATGGGAAGTTTACGAATTACAGAGGAACAAAAAAAGAAGTACTGAAATAGATATGTACTGATGTGAATGACTGACTACCTCGTTTGTCTAGTGGTCGTAAGCAATGCACTGGTTTCAATTCCCAGGACGGGCTGTCAGTAACATGGGTTTTTCCACAGATATAGATTATAGACCTAAAGTTCGTTTTTTAATCCCAGAGACTAATCTGACAGGAGTAATGTCAAACTTCTATACTAAAAAAACGCGAACACAAAAGACTGAAATGTCAGATTAGTCTCTGGGATTAAAAAACGAACTTTAGATAACGCAAGTATCACGATCTGTATGAAAACCAAGCGTGCCAATTTTTTGACTACCTACTATGACGTCACAAGCACAATTTAGTGATGGGAAAATCAAATCTATTCAAAGATACCGCTGCGTGCGGCACTCGTCTCGCCCCACCTGCGGGGCCTAGCGCCAGCGATCACGTTCACCCAGCCAGCAGTAGGTACACAGGACTGAGCGCGAAAGTGGCGGCTTACAATTTTTGTACGTAAGCTGGTGCGATTTTTGGCACGCGAAGTAGTTGCTCTTGCATTATATGGGTGTATCTATATTTGTGGGTTTTTCCAACAGGATTTGTCAGTACCGACCCGGAGTCTAGATTTGTGACACAAATGGAGAAAGGTGTACTTACTATAGGTACACCTCTGCCTAACCCAACGGGGTGTCGGTACAGGCGTGATGTTTATGTTATCAAGTTCGAGAACACGTATATAAGTAACTTTATGGTTACAAATTAGTGGTTAAAAGTAAAGCAGACAGCTCATAAAACATTCTATTTTTCCCTTCACCGCCAGCTTAGCTTAGTTTTTGGCAACGGACATTTATGAGCGGAAATTATGGACAAATGGTGGAGGGAAAAAGAGCCGTAACGATGAATTATTACCAAGTTAAATTGCATAAAACGCCTATTAAGAAACTTGTTAGGGTTTTAATTTGTTTTTGGTCTGGTGGAGTTCTCAATTAATCCTATCAAATAAACCTTATTGGCATAATTTATTGAAATAACTAACTGATGATAGGTATTTCCTCAACAAACTTTTTTGAACTGAATAAAACTTGGAGAATGGGACGAAATAAACAATATAATTCATATTTTTAGCAAAAACCGAAGCATTGATTCAATGCTTAGTTTTTTAGGGTTCCGCAACCAAAGGGTGCCAACGAAATCCTATTACTAAGCCTCCCGTCCGTTCGTCCGTCTCTGTCTGTCAGCGGGCTGTAATCTCGTGAACCGTAATAGGTATCGATAAAACGATGGAGCCATTACTATAAAATTGGAATTGTTAATATAGGTAGTCAGTTGAAATTTTCACAGTGTATAGTTCTATTGCCGCTATATATTTTTTTTTGTTTAGCCTGCGCTGTCCCACTCCTGGGCAAATCCACTACTTCAATCTTTCGCGAGTCCGCGCGTCCTCCTTCCAGTTTTGATGGAACCTATCCAGCTCGTCCGGCCATCTCCTACGTGGTCTGCCGCGACCCCGCCTCACTGTCTCAAGGTACCAATTCTGCGCTATTTGGGCCCACAGTTTGTCCGGCTTGCGGCAGACATGTCCTGCCCAGTCCCATTTAAGTTAAGCAGCCTTTTGAGCCACGTCAGCTATCTTTGTTTTGGAGCGCTATAACAACAAACAATAATTAATAAAATAAAGTTAAAAATTAAAGGGGTATTATACAATATTCTTGTATAATACCTCCTTTACAAGAAACGTGTTTTTTTTCGGGGTTTTTTGCTTTGTGGTATTTAATAATAAAAGCGGCGCAGTTTTGCATACCTACTTTTCAAGTATTTAATAGCTAGGTACCTACCTAAGCACTTAGTATTCACCCTGGCACCGGGAAGGTTAAGAATATTTATGTGGATAGCCAGGGCCGTTTTTAACCTATTGGAAGCCCGATCACGGGGCCCCTGTGTAAATAAGAGTAGATAGAGAAACAAAATTCTAAAATTATTCAACAATTATTTATATTTCTTAACAATCACAATAAATTTATAGACAAAATAGATCGTAATATGATTTGGAAAAGTAACTCTTAGCATCCACAGGTTAGTGCTTAAAATTCTATGATTGTAAACCCTTTTAGTATCTATTCAGCTAAGCAAAATCGTCAATCAATAATATTTCATAAGTTTGAGGCTAGAAACTTACTGTAAATGCACTGCAAATCACTTTGTCATGGTTTTCTTGAGAGCAGGCCGAGGCCCCCGTCTATCTCGGGACCCTGGGCACTTGCCCAGAGTGCCCACTGGAAAAGAGGGGCCTGTGAATAGCCTTTATATATAGATTGAGGTCAATCATAACGTCCTGAGGTGAGAATGTAAGTTCAAATTTCCAGAAGGTAGGCAATACAAGAAAGGGACTTTAAGGTCGTAAAACATGAAGTAACTTTAGTCCCTAGATAGTAAAATTGTGGAGTTATTACGCCATTCAATGTGCGTGCTGAAAATTGTCAGGTGATATATTATCAAGTTTTGAAGTAAGTGCTTTTAATTAATTTACACGTAGCCATTGTTACGATAAAGTGTGACATGTTTTATCGAAGTGTCGTGCAAATAAAACTGTTTACATAAAGTCGAAAAGTTTAATCAATAGCTATAGAAAAACGGAAAATAGAATGAGCTATAGTACGTACTTGTGTGAAGTCAATAGGTAGTGAAACACTACATAGGCGTTTGCAGTGCCATCTGTCGCAGAGCGCGCGAACTAGCGTTGCAACGTAGTATGCACTCGCTGCGACTGAATAGTACCTACTGTCAGACTAAATGGTTAGAGCGCTGTAAATCTGAGTTGGGAACATAACTTTTATTAACAATAAACCAGGAACATGCCCATAAATATTTTATTTGAAAGTTTTATAGACATTTTTGAGTGGAGCAATAACAATTGCGTGTGTAAAAATGTTTATTAACGAGTTATGGTAGATAAAAATATGAGATACTGTGATTTTCCATATCTATTGCTTCACTATTATGACTAATTAATTCTGACCCGTCGTATTAGAAATGTAGTATTTACAAGCAAATACCACAAAAAGATTTGGGCTCGTCCGGGATTTGAACCCGGGACCTCTCGCACCCAAAGCGAGAATCATACCCCTAGACCAACGAGCCGCTTGAGATTGTTGTCGAATTTGCTATGTACATTCTCCAAGAACAAAATAAGTTATCTTTAGATGTTTTTACGTTTAAAAAAAATTGTAAACACATTTAATTACAGTTAACGGTTTTACGAGTATGTTACAAGATATTGATGACGTAATAAATAATGTGGGTGTGAGTTTATGAAATAGTCAAGGTTTCTGTTTATTGTTCAAATCTAACCATTTTTGAACAACAGGTAGGTAAGTATCTAAATCTACCTATATATTCCAGATTTGTTTCTTTTTAATGTATACTGAGGACTTAACAGAACTGATATTGATCTACTGATCGATACCTACATACATAATATTTAGGTAAGTACTAAAATATATTTTAATAAATATTATTTCCTAATTCTTTTCTTACTTCATTTAGGTAATCTGAATCGATTCACATAGGTATCTATTTTGATAACGTAAATGAAGATAGTGAACTAGGTAGGTTAAGGTAGGTAAGTAGGGAATTGGTGTTACGTTGGCCACTCTCCCTATCCTCTGCAGCCGAAAATTGGCAGGCGGCGGGGCCAATGACCTGACCCGTCGCAGGGGGACCAAGGGTGCCCAGACACGGGGTCTTCTGGCGCCCATGTGCTGGTTTGGGGGTGGTCACGGCGTGCTATGTGTTCTGGTGCGCCGGTGATGAGGAGTACTCCCCAGAGGAGGGTCCGGCAACGGAGAGCCGCGGCGGGTTCACGGATGAGTGTTAACGCGTGCCCGTGTTCCCGCCGTAAGCGGCAGACGAGGACAACGTGGAGTTTTAGTGGGTTAGAGTCCCACATAACTGCACTATATCCCCGTGGTAGTTTCTCCACGTTAAAAAAAAAAAGGCCTAGTGGAATTCGTCCAAAATTAGCTTGTGAGCAAGTAAACCTACATATATAAAAGTTAATAAATACTTACATATCATCCACTAGCTTCTGCCCGCGACTTCGTCCGCGTGAAATTTCTTTTTCCACCGACCCACCTCGTCGCATCGCATCGTCTTCGTTTTCGTTCAGCGTTCTTGCTGACTGTTATTTTTTTGCTCGGCTCCTTGGGGTTCTAGCGTGATGTTAGATAAATAGCTTAAGTATAACCTTTCTTAAGAACTGGACTATCAAATCAATCGCAAAAAGAATTATTCAAATCCGTTCTCTGGAACGGATTTGAAAAATTCTTTTTGCAAATTTTTTTTTTCTTTTTTTAAATCTCTGGATTAGCGCGTTCAAACAAACATACAAATTCTTCAGCTTTATTATTAGTTTACAAAACATTGAATATTATCTCTATGAAAATCATCATCTTTTCAAATAAGTGTCTCACAATAGAAAACACCTCAGTAAATAGGTAATAATTTATTTATCAAACAATCTGTTCAACAAATCGAGTCCATATCAACGAATGCGTCGGAACGCATTCATTCGACACCGATTAGTGCTGTGTTGAATTTAAACGATTGCATTCAAGGGTCAATCTCCAAAACGGGCGTGTTCGTGTGATCGCTCTGGTGCTTTTCAGATATTGATATTTAATGGTAATTATGTATCTCATTGAAGAAATGATATTCAAATAGTTTGAATATCATTATTTTTAATGAGATACATAATTACCATTAAATATCAATATCTGGATGGGACCAGAGCGATCACACGAGTGCGCCCGTTTTGGAGATTGACCCTCAAAACCGCACTCTGTGGGCTTTAAATTCAGAGGGTGGACATTCTGTTTTCACGTAGTCATTACATCAGGTTTATTGTTTATCTATGTGTGCACAGTAGGTAGGTAGATATTTAAATTTCCGACTAGTAACATACATAACATAAACTCCCGCTTTCATCCCATGGGGGTAGGCAACTACAGAACGCCATATGCTACGATCGATAGACATACTCCTTTTGCTTCGTTTACGTTCATTCATGCATATACACGCACGCCGCCACCGGTTGCGAGTAAGGCTCTAACCTAAGGGTCAGCTCACACCGAGACGCGACGCGGCGCGACATGACGCAACAATAGTGCAAATGTGTATCTTTTCGTGTAGTAAATAAAGTTAGATTTTGAGCCGCTATTAAAACGCAGCGCGCATCGTCGAGCTGCGTTGCGAAATATGTATCTTTTCGAGTAGTAAATAGAGTTACATTTTGAATAGCTCTATTGAAATGTGCGTGCAGCGTCGCGTCTCGGTGTGATTTGACCCTAAGGGCTGATTTTTCAATCGACCGATAATTTTTATTCGTGTAATAAAATTGACGTCTAACAGTTTTTGTATGGAAGAACTGTCAAAAATTCAGAGTTATTCATTATTTAATGTTGTACTAACCTTTGGATACCTGATACCTGGAGACTATCTTATGTAAGTAAATACCTAGCAAATCATCTCTCACTGCAACAAAGTAACCGCTTACCCACTCCTTTTTATATCTCATGCTACAATGAGCAAGTGATCTTAGTCCAGATACACACAAGCGTGTTATTCCCGTGGCGATTTTTTTTTGACGTGACAACGTCTAATAAATCGATGAAGCTGGCTGCACACTCGAAAAAACATGACTCATGTAGCGTTACCTCGCGGCCTTGCTCTGCTGTAGCGTTGTACGCCATGGCGGCTTGAAGTGCAAGCGAGAGCGCGGAACGAGCGATGAGTAGGAGAGAGACAGATGATGTCGAACGCTGCCGAATCGGCCTCCGCGTTCGGCAATTTCATTAATGTTTTGTTATGACGTTGTCACGTATCTACTATCGTCCGTAAACCGACTTTTTTGCATTGGATTTTCAACACACTGCTTAGCGCCGAGAGTTGAAAATATAACAGTTTTTTTTTTGACGCGCTGGTATGTGCTCTTTTGGATTCTCAATGCTCGGCTCAACACCGAGGGTTCCAAATACCGATAAAATCGCCGCGATATTTTACGTCCGTTCGCTTACAGTAAGTAGGTAATAAATTACCAATTAGCTTCTCAGAACGTTGTAATAAGAGATTTATGCTGCTATGAAGGATATCTATGACATGAGAGGCCACTGGCCGGTTAGGATTAATTGTTCTACTTCTATAGTCTCCAGTAAATGTATGGTTTGCCAAAATATTACGGAGTAATATTGGAAAACATTTAACTTGTAAGTTCTCTTATATACCAAAGTAGTAACCTGGATTCGATTCTATACACTTCGACTCCCGAAACCACCCTGATTTGATTGATCATCATCATAATTGTGTTATTTCTGACAGCACACTTATCACCGGTTTTTGAGTCGAGCATAGGAACCAGAGAAAAACCTGTTCTTATGACGGTAAATCAAAAGAAACCACCCATTGTATATTTTGTAGTGTTTGATTTATATTTTGTATTTTGATATGTTGTTGTGTATTTTTTGTTATGTTTATTTCTTCCTAGTTACTAACACCGAGCTGCTACAACATTTTTGTAATACATGATCTCTACAGTTGAGCCAAGCAAGCACAGTTGAGCAAGGGTCAAGGATTTATGACGCAGCGTTGACCCACTCCGGCCCGGAGCAATACTAACCGTCCCTAAAGGCCCTTTGTTATAGTTGTACACGACACGGTTTCTTTACGGTACAGCGTATAAACCGCACCGTAGAAAAAACGTGTTCGTCAACAAGCTTCCATAGTGATCCGTACAACACTGACGACCGTGTCTACAGCTACACACGGCGAATAAAGGCTCCTGCAAACAGGCGCGACGCGCAACGCGAATCGCTCGCGACACAAAGACACCGCTCGTTGCGCGACTTGCGGTGCCTTTGTATCGCACGCGATTTTATCCCGAGTCGCGCCTGCTTGAAAGAGCCTTAAAACATGGCGTAGAAAAATCCTGTCCGTCGACAAACTTTCATAGTGACAAAAAACAACAAACACAAAAATGACGACCTTGCCTACACACGGCGAATAAACCGTAGTTTTTCACGGCAAGATAATCGTTTTTGCCATCAGAGCAGAGTAACTTACACAGACCAGCTACATCACTTGTAATACAGTACTTCCACAGCTGATCCCAGGGTGCATGGATCAAAGATTTATGACGCTATGCCTGACCCGCTTCGGACCCAAGCAACAGTAACTCGTCGATCACGCTACGTGAGATTTAAGGCTCCTTCAAACAGACGTGACACGCGATAAAATCGCGCGCGACACAAAGACACCACTAGTCGCGCAACGAGTGGTGCCTTTGTGTCGCGCGCGATTATATCGCGTGTCGCGCCTGTTCGTAGGAGCCTTTATTGTGTAACAACACTGTTCTTATATAGCAGGAGCTGTAGCTAGTGACGTTTTTTGTGGATGGCGTTTGTCAGCCCGTCATCATTCATCAAAGAACTGTTTTTGTCAGAAGGGATATCTATGTGTGTGTGTCAGATGAATAAGGAGGCAGATTATAATTTCCTTCAGGCAATTCAACATCAATTATGGAATACAAAGTACCTACCTACGCTCTTATCCCGCATTTACACCAAGGTATAAAAAATAAGTGTTCTAAATGTTGTGTCTATTAGTTTTGTTATCGTTTATAAGTAAAGATAAGTTAAAAGGTAATTAAAATAGTTAACAATACATGTCTGAAACAACGTCAATCAATTTATGATACCCATATTAATTCATAATACGACACAAATACTTATTGTAAATTGTATGTGGATGTAACCGCGAGGCTATGAAGATGCAAACATTGTTTTGTTAGAGCCTACCAAAAAGTAGGACCCACGTAGGTAGATGTTATTTGAGCAACAGAAAGTCAGTACATAAACTTCTATCACATAGAATTATTTCAGATTTTTCTCTTTGCAAACTTCGGAGATAAGGGGGGAACGGTATATTTTTTTTAATTTTTGATAAAGTCAAAAAAATGCGGCCTAAAAATAATGTTTGATTTTCATCAAGTCGAAAAAAGTGCGGCCTAAAAAAAAAGAAAAAATGTTTGAAAATGTGCAAACTGTGCTCTTTCATATGATACCCCACATGCCCTAGTAGCCTCACTTCGAATTTTTCAGACCCCGTTTCAGTCCCTGTTGCAAAAAATATACATAAATTTTTATTTCTTTCTTATTTGCAAAATAGTTGGGCAAACGTCATGTAAAACTATTCCAAATTTCAAGTTGATAGTATTGTAGTTCTTGAGATATCCAGCTGTGACAGACAGTCAGACAGACTGAGTCTCACCATAAGGGTTCCGTTTTACCATTTTGGTACGGAACCCTAAAAACGGCCCGTTTCATACAAAAGTTCAATACCTACTTGACCAAAATTTATGAAACAGCTGATTTTTTTTTCGTGATTTCGGAGTTGGTCCCGTAGTGAAAGTTTTTAATATTTATGGGTAGCACACCCTGTATATATATCACATAATTATAAGCTCGTCATGCCAAAAATACGAATTCCGTTAAAAAAACATTAATGACCAGTCATTATTTGAAAAAAAAAAAAGGTTTTAACCTCAGAGGTGAAGTTTTAACAGTCTACAACACGCAATATGTAATGATCCATGTCGGACACGGTTTACCTTTTATCGCTGGAATCGTAAACAAAACAAACGTCGATAAAAGTAGTTAAGTCATTAATTAAATTGATATTGAAAGGATCAGATATTAGGGGTAATCAGTCACAAATCACAGTAATATCTATCAACTTCTTACAAAGGATATACATATAATAAATATTTAATAATAAGGAAAACTATAAAAGCGCTCTTCCTCTCTCCTACGTATTTAAAATTTTGGTGTGCCCGACAGGGTCCATTCTATTGATAACAATCACATATTCTATCAATAGCAATCGCATATTTAATTTCCTACTTCACATGGACTATGCAATCACTTATACGTCCACATGCTGCAAAGAATAGTATTAAATATTAATGGTATACCCAAATGCGATGTAGTGAGATAAGTTTCCCTGACGTAAGAAGACGTTGCATAATTCAAAGAGATATGATAACTGCCTTTATACCTGACAGATGGGTCAGGTAGGTATCTACTTGTGGAGGTATTACAGTCCACTGATAATAGATTGTCATCCGGAAAGGCTTTGAATGCCATTGTTGAATGGTAATGGTCTGAAGTGACGCCATTTTGTTTTCTCTGCTTGATACCTCCAAAATATAGGCATCTAGTTTGAAATTTTTCAGAACTTCAAACAAAATCAAAATCAAAGTTATTTATTCAAATTAGGCTTCGAATCAGCACTTTTCGAACGCTAAAATTACATAAGACAGTCCCCAAAACTCCCGCCCTTCACAACTTTCTAGTGCTTGAAGAAGTGGCCAGGGCCGTCTTTAACCTATTGGAGGCCCTGGGCACATAAGGATCACGGGGCCCCTGTGTAGTTAAGAGACAATAAGAGAAGCATACTAATATTTCATAACTGGGGGCTAGAAAGTTATTGTAAATCGCACTGCAAATCACTTATTTTGTCATTGAATCGGGTACTAATAATGCATATAATGGAACGGCGGCTGCAAAGAATGTTTTTTTTATGAGAGCAGGCCGGAGCCCCCGAAGATCGCAGGGCCCTGGGCACTTGCCCAGAGTGCCCAATGGAAAAGAGCGGCCTGGAAGTGGCGCAACAAACTCCCCAGCAGCACAGCTGTCTGGTAAGTTAGAAAACACTTATGTTCTACGCAATAGCATGTATGCTATGCAAACTAATTAACAATACGAGGAACAGAATATTAAATTAAATTGTACTTAATTATAATTTTCCATATTTCAAACAAAAGAACATATCTAGGTACCTATATACATATTTATGTGCTTTCATTATGACTTTCATTATGAATGCTATAATTTTCACGTAAATACGACACTTTTTTGTGAATGCTATTGTAGCGGTATCTACAACGCCACATGCAAACAACGCGTCATACTGACGTCACGCAAATCCTGCATCGCGCAAGCAGAGTTTACCGCGCAACTAGCATAGATACAACACCCGTCCGGTCGGAGGATCCTCCCTTTTCTATAAAGTATGAGTGAACTTTACACCCTGTTCCTCATACCTCTATACTGGTGACCCCGACGTGATCGTCAGCGCAGCCTTCGTGCAAATACTTCAGCGTGACGTCATCACCATCACTTCCGCAAGCGTTAGCGGCGAGTCACCCAGCCAGCCAGCTCCCACGGCTTCAACGGGTATCCTGACCACCAGCATGCAGCGACCGCGCATACCTGGTCATCATCCTCAGCCTCATCAGCAACCTTGGCACAGCACACTGCACTTTCGGCCGGTCAACAAGAAGAGCTCAATTCCTCTCCTGGTCGACGCAGCAGTCAGCCTCAACCCGGCGCTGTACGACATCCGACGCACTGGAGCATAACGCAGCGCCACCCCGACTCACTGGGGACATCTTCGCAGACAGTTCCGACTCACCGTGAACTATGCGGGAACCGGTTCCGACTCACTGGAACCTCAGCTGGCCTGGCAAGCATCGCAAGATACAAGACTCAGCCCATTATCGACCTCCGGTCTCCGGGGGGGAGTGATGTAGCGGTATCTACAACGCCACATGCAAACAACGCGTCATACTGACGTCACGCAAATCCTGCATCGCGCAAGCAGAGTTTACCGCGCAACTAGCATAGATACAACGGCTCGACATGAATCAATGGGCAGTTGCCCGCCAGACACAACACCCGTCTGGTCGGAGGATCCTCCCTTTTCTATAGAGTATGAGTGAACTTTACACCCTGTTCCTCATACCTCTATACTATAATTACATACCTACCGACTTCACAATTTTCAACTAAGTATGATGATAAACATCTTGCTTAATTTATTGTTGCAAATTAGAATAATAAGTACCTAAGGAAATAATAACTAATACCTAATGAATTAATTTAAATAACTAAGTATGATACTTAAATCTTTATTTTACTTTCACTTGACTTTTCCCTTAATCATGACAGGCGGACATTTATAATTTATTGTTGCAAATTAGAATAATAAGTACCTACGGAAATAATAACTAATACCTAATTAATTAAAATAACTAAGTATGATAAATCTTTATTTTACTTCTACTTGACTTTTCCCTTAATCATGACAGGCTGAAGGTAAAGGCGCCAGTCGGAATCTTATCAAGATTAATAACGAATTAACAAAAACTATATCAGAAACAAAAATTCTTGACATTTCGAATTAATCCCAACAATTTATATGAAACTAGCTACGCACCGAGGTTTCACCCGCATAAGTTTCAATCTCGAGGGAATATCGGGATAAAATGTATCCCACTTGCACGCGACGACTTTAACAAACGGTGGAGCGGCGTCAGGATGGCTTCCTCATCTATCCATGCAGGTCATTCGTAACAAAAGTTATACCTTCTGTTATAGCTTCCCACTTATGCATCGCTGAACCATGTTCGCTTGTAAACGTACCAAATGTTGCCTGGCCTATTTGCACATGAATGAGACGTACAATGTCGGGATGGCGCCATTTTTACCCATCCTTCACCAACAACCGGCACTGGGCGAACCTCTGTGCAGTTTGTGATTTGACATCCATGAGGCTGTGAAAGTGAGACGGAAAATTAAAAGTGGGTAGGTTTCATATCTCATTTTGCCAGAATTCATTATTTGTTAATTAAGTACATCAAATATTTCTATTATCGACTAGCGCTTACCTTTCATCCTTTTATGTTTCGTCTGTTTGTTTTTTAGTTTCTTTTCCACTTCGCAAATAGTGTTTTAGTTGACTTATTTAAAGACGTCATATCCTTCGTATTTGGTTAATCCAAATGCAAACAACAGCTAAGACAAGTTCAAAGCACACACACACAAGATGCAAACTGTCCGAATATAATCCGCCGAGCTCGGCTGCTTGCAGCGTATTGTGCGATGACATTACAGTGCACGGATTAATAAATTATTATGACAATGTTTCGGAGCATGGCAAGTCAGGCATCGTTTAAATTAAAACAGGTTTCTGTTCTGACTCGTTTCGGAGAATTTCTTTATTTGCATAAGAATGTCTATCATGCGGCCATGTCACTTATCTATTTATCAGTATTTATTTATTTATTGTTTAGTTTTGCAATGTTACTCAATATCACGCTTTTTATATATAGGTACCTATTCGTTACTGTTTTATGTGACACTAATTTATTCTTATTTATTTATTCCATTATGCATACACATTACACACATCACGATGCAGTATAAAACTGATTTACATCCGTCACCTCACACACCAGGTCCAATTGAAAACCAGCGTCAGGCACCAGTTGTCTGGCATTTTTGCTGAACTGGGCCTTTTTGGCGCAGCCGTGAGGCACACTTTCCTGCTAATTTCTTACATCGGTCTTTGCACTTTTTATTTTTATCTTATTTTTTTTCCTGATGTACGACTATTTATCTAACAATCTGGTGTATTGTGTGTCTCTTAGTCTGTGCTAAATAAATGTATTTTCTTTCTTTCTTTCTTTCTTTTTCTTTATCCTATGTCCTTTCCCGAGACTCAAACTATGTCTATAGCAAATTTCATCTAAATCGGTTCAGCGATTTAAGCATGAAGAGGTAACAGATTCGCATTTATAATATTGTACTATGGACTGGTCAGCCTTGAGTTTGATATCGTCCAACATCTTGAAGCGGTAGAAAGATCTAAAAAGGCAGAAATATTAATAAAATATACTCCGGAGAACATCGAAGTGAAGGTTCGTCGAACAATGATAAATAATTATGCAAATTACTGGAAGAATGTCTATACAATTTCCAGTCATTTGCATAATTATTTCCGCTATCGAAATGACTGAAACAAACTTCTGAAGAGGACCTCAAAGACTCGTTACGGGTACATTACATAAAGAATCCTTTTAAATAAATAAGATATTGAAGTCCCATGTGCCGGATATTCTAGATAGGTGTACAAAGTGTTTTTCGAAAGCGTTTAAATATTTAGATATCGTTCAGCGTAAACATGCTTACATTTTTGTAGTTTGTTTACCGATGTGTGGTCCCTGAAGACTTTTGTGCAACCACTATTCACTTAAGGTTGTACTTATTCAGTCTATTTTCTCTTTAATCCATGCAAATCCAATATCGTTCCAACTATTTGGAGATGTTTATTTAATTATATTTACATAATTAAAAAAGCTAACAGTCTTAAAATAATAATAATATGTACAAGTTTATAAAATGGAGGGGAAATAATCAAATAGCATCAAAAAATTCGTCCGCATCGCTGTCAATAGGAAAAGTTCCCAAAAGGCTGGCAGTATTGCCACGTCGCGCGTCGCTCGTATGGCAAAGCTGATTGCTTGGCCAAAAAAATCGTTCCTATTCAACTTATATTTTCTGATCTGAGTGTAGATGTTTCCCAAGTTTAAACCAGATCTCAAATAAGGAGTTATTTCCCAGCTTCAATTGTTAACGTTAGTATCTAATTTTATTCTCGTACCTACAATTTACTATTTTTTTTACCGATGTGTGGTCTCTGAAGACTTTGTGTAACAACTACAAACTTTCCCCTTGTAAGCTGAAACATATTACACAATTCTATAATAATTTAATCGTATCTAAAACAGGGAAACTGTTGTCACCAAATATGCTTTTACATCACAGTTAAATAGCAAAATCTATGTATGTATGTGTGTATCTATTTATGTCTGTAATTTATATGGTGTACATAATAAAAAGTATTCTATTCTATTCTATGCTGACATCGATTAATTAAGTAGAGGCTTCCGAGCGTTGTGGTTAGGACATTTTAGTTCCTAATTTACTACCTAATTCTAGCTACTCGTGTGTACCAATTTTGTTATTCAGTACTTACTAAAACTTTACGAGATACCTACTTCGCAACGATTCAGCAAAAACATGTTTACATTACGGGCTCAGGCAAACTTTGTATTACATAACACCTACATGACCTAGGACTTGCAATAAATATTAGGTTATTTGTCGTAGAAATTCAGCTTTCGTTACATATTCACGAACGTCTGGTTTGTACAGACGCCAGCACATCAAGTTACCCGAAACTGTTAAATTTTCCCAATTAACTTTGAACCTAATGCTTTAGCGATAAATTTGAAAATCTATTAAAGAAATTTGACAGATTGTAGTAGCTTGATGTGCTGGCGTCTGTACTACGTAAAATATTCGTAAAACAATAAGTATTAAGTCATTCAACTCAGCCTATCGCAGTCCATTCTTGGACATGGCCTCTCCCAGGCTGCGTCTCAACACCCTGCCCTCCGCCTTCCATATCCACTCTGTCCCATCCACCTTCATTAGGTTCATCTAACTGGGGGGCGTTCCAAACTACGCTTGCCGATACGTTGCGCGTTGTCTTCACTCCAGGACTTGTCTGCTCCACCGGCCATTGGCCCTTCGACAAACATGGCCAGCCCACTGCCACTTCAGTTTGCTTACTCTGCAAGCTATGTCGATAACTCCGGTTCTTTTCCAGAAAATTTCATTTCTGTTTTTATTCTTCAGAGAGACTCCGAGCATAGCTCGCTCCGTATCGCGCTGAGTATTAACTATTCACTTTGCATAAAAACAAATTATCTTGGTCCTGCATTGCTGACGAGCTTGTAATGTAACGTAAATATTGTACATAATTTATTTGATACTGATTCTTAAATGGAGTAGGATTATCCCTTTTGCATAAATTATGAACGAATTTGAGACAATAAGGGACTATTTTGTTTTTATCTTAGATTTTACAGTAAAATGTATAATAATTTGACAGACACATAAGTACTGGGTTCTATTGTATTTGCCAATGAGTTTTGCTAATCCTGTAGTCCCTACAGGCACTAATGAAACTCTAGTTTCTACTTGGGGCTGGTTGTTCCGGCGTCAGATGTCTTTTATCAGCAGAATAATTGACGTTTTGTATGAAAACTGTCAAAAGTTCAAAATTGATCCTCAGATATCTTGAGCAGTGATTGGCCAGTAGTAACGGCCGCGACTTAAAAATTGTAGGTCGTAGGTTCTAATCCTGAAAGGTGCTTTACTTTGTGTAAGTTGTTTCATCACCACTATTCTTAACCACTCAATCCCAGAGTGGTACGATATCGGCCCATTCAATAGAAAATCAAATGTGTCTCATTAGCGGTGATTAGGCGATTAAAACGGTGAAGGAAAACATCGGGAGGAAACCGGCATGTCTTAGAACCAAACATTCGAAGACACGTCACATCTACCAACCCGCACTGGGTTGGCGTGGTGGATTACGGCCCACTCCCTCTCACAGAGAGAAGGCCTATGTCCCAGCAGTGAGAATATTATAGTCTGGTTATGCGTATGCTAAAGATATCTGGCGTTGGAAAAATCAGCCCTTAGTTCCAAAATCATTGGTTTTCTAGTAGAGAAAAGGTGGTTCTATTTTTTATTATAAAGTACCGTTAGTATCAGTTAGTATCAGAGCCTTTCAATATAAATATAAACGGATAGGTACCCTAATACTTGTGTATTCAACAGCAGATTTATGGCGACGCTGTATATTGTAACGCTCATAAATATTATACAATTTATGCGAGATTTATTGTGGAACCCTCTCCAATAGCTTGTAAACAGTAGCTATCTTCAGTTTTAATAATATTAATTCCAGAATACAAGTATTTTAGGAAAAATTCTGCACTTTTTTAGGCAGGTACTTCAGTTTTCTTTTCTTTGTTCTTGTTTTATTTTCTGTGTGCATAGAGAACCAACTAAAAAATGTTTTTTGAACAAGGCAATCGATTTTTTTTTACCGTGACACACCGAAATGAATTATGATGGCACAGGAACGGAGAGCCGGAGACCAGATATTTTTTATACTGTCACAATGAGTAACGAGTAGCAAGAAAAATACATTTATTTATGTTAGCTACATAAATAAATGTATTTTTCTAAATGCACATGGATGAGGCAGAATAATTTATGTATCCGATCAACGAGTGTTCGATACCGGTTACCATCCGTCGAAGATCAATACAGACTAGATATCATCAATTTTATATCACCTGTCAAAGTTCGAACCTATTCTGCCAATTTTTTTTTTTTAAATCAAATGTTTAATATCGTTTCTAATCAACTTATATTTCCGAATGTAAGTGTTGCCAAGTCTAAAATATATTTAAACCAGAGCTCAAGTTGCAAGGAGTTATTTGCCAGCTTGAGTTCTTAACATTAGTAATTTTATTCTCGTAGAAAGTAGTGAAACAGAATAGCAAGCGTGGATTACGGAAAAGAAATAGCCTTTCGTGATTCGAGTAAAGCTAAGTTAAGCTGCAAATGACCTCTTTTGGTTTTTATTAGAACTTTAGAGTTAAGTGAATGTAAAGTCGATTTTCGCAGAGACACTTTAAGTATGTAAAACGTTATTGTTTGTAATCGGAAAAATTGTTTGCATTGCTTATATGTATTTTGAAATACCTAATCTGTTCGATAAATGCGCAATTCGGTATCCTACAACCCTTGAACAGTAGGATAATTGCGTAACAGCAATGGCTTTCATTTCGACAGTTCAACAACATTCATTTCGGTATTTACGTTACTGTACAGACAAATTTTTCGAACATATGAAGCAACTAGCTGCTAACTTAGCAGTATCCTTCTAAATGATTCAAATAGTGATCAGTAGGGCTCTTCACGGATTTTTTATCATTACGAGACAGAAATACCTGAATATAGAAGCCTCGAGCGAAGATGAATAATTACGTATTAGTTACTTATATTATTAGTAGTAGTAGATAGAAGAAGAATCAGAAGCCCAAAAGTCTGACAATCAGTCGTACCAAAGGGTATCGATATTACCCAGTGCCTGGGTTGTGGAGGTCAAATAGGCAGTCAATCCATATAAAATACTGGTATTCAGCTGCATCCGGTTAGATTGGAAGCCGACCCCAACATAGGTGGGAAAAGTCTAGGTAAATGATGATGATAGTTACTTATATTGTTACGTCTTACATTATGCGCATTGGTTAGGTACTTACCTAAAAGTGCAAAATCGATTAGAATATCTGCTCTTGAGAGACAAAAGGGGTCTCAAACACTTAAAAAATCCCTAATGTTATGCATAACGATAATGAACGCCTAATCGACAAAAACTTTTCCAAAGTCATCAAAATCCTAACTTAACCTCCCACAATGTCAAGGTCGGTCAAATTTCCATTGATCGAGTCTCCAATCCGATTGTGTTTTGCTAAATCACCGTAGACGGTAAAATGGCGGTAATGCTAGGTCTTGCGTAAAATCACTCGCGAACAAAGTTTGTTTCATCGTACAATGACAAGGATAAACGAGCTATTCAGGCATCGTATTGTTGCTATGTTACCTTTTAAGTACAATTCTTTTCATGTCTACAATGATAGCCTAAACGATTGAACGGTTAAATTGGAAAGTTTTGTTTAGTTTTCCAATTGCTTAAATGTCGTTTTGGAAATAAATAGGAGGGGGGTAGTTTATTTTTTGAGCATAATAACAACTGATTAGCTCACTCTCACTTTCACTCGTGGTTAAATACAGCCGCACAGGTCGATCGATCAGGTTAAGTTACGCTCGCCGCGGTCAGTTCGTGGATGGGTGCCCACCCATTACATATCGGGACCCCTCCGTGTGTGAGCTGTCATTCGTAAATCTTTGACAGTCGTTACGCAGTAGTCAGAAGCCCAAAAGTCTGACAACCAGTTTTTCGAAGGGGTATTATATTACTCAGTAACTGGGTTGTGGAGGTCAGATAGGCAGTCGCTCCATGTAAATACTGGTATTCAGCTACATACGTTAGAGTGGAACTTCAACATAGTTAGGAAAAGGCTAGGTAGATTAATTTTGATTTAGCTCACTTAAACACGATGGTCGTAAGATAAACTTTCTAGTTTCCTACCTTCAGCATAACGACCCTATTATTTAGGTCTTTGCCGGCTTCGTTACAAACATTAATTTTAATTATAGAGAAAGCCTTGTTACTTACTATGCTTCGTTAGTCTTCGAAATACCTACTTAATGATGAGTCGTGCTAATTGAGATAGATTCGGCTAATTAACTGGTCGGTGTTCTATACTAGGTAACGTAAACGGACCAGTAACCGTAAAGTTTTCAACTTTATAGACTTCGCAGGTCTGCTATGCTTAAACTAGTACCAAGACTTAAATAGATAAACGAAATCTACATGAATAGGTATACAGGTTGGCAGGGACATCGACCTGGTACCATGAATTCAGTACATGGTCTGACACCCCTGCTGTGAGATTTTTCGTCGGATACTAAAAAAAATCAGCTGATTCCTACAAAATGTATGACCAATACCTACGCGGTCAAAATGTATGGAAAAGCAATATTTTTTTTAATAAAAACTTTTTTACAAATAAAAAAAAAACAACCGACTTACAAAAAAAACTACCCTACACAAATTAATTTAACACTACTTGCTATGTAAATATCAGTGACAGGAAGTTATTAAAACATCATCAATATAAACTAAGTGGGAAACAAAACGTATTATTAAAGCCAACTCAAAAACTACCCAAGCAAAGTTAATCAAATTAAATGGGACCACCTCTGAGGCATACCTTATCTATAAAAAAAAAAAAAATTGCAAATACAACTACGAGTATATATGAACATAACATACACGAACATACATAAAAAGTGGCACTCCGGGAGTGCCGACAGAAGTGAAAACTTGAACAATTACGTGTGTATTTTGTGAATCGTCTTATAAACAAAACACGCGCGGTACCGGCTACGGCCATCCGTCTTACGAATTTTCGATCAGGTCACGTGTCCTGACGCGAGCTTAACATTTTTTACCCATTACAAAAAAAGTGTACAACGCCGCTAAAGAAGTTTTCACTTCAAAAATATATACGAGTATATCGACGCTTGAAAGGCAATCCTTACTAACCGACATAAATCCGTAAAATGAGTTATATATACCATTCGAACCGGCAGATTTTTCTGCGTCGTTTGGTCTAGGTCTCATAGTTCTACGACGAGTTTTATTGTCGCTTAGATATTCCGTGATTTCGGTCAAATCTACATTTTGTGCTTACTAAACGACCAAAAAATAGTGATTTTATGAATATCTAGCAGTTATGACGTTCTAACAATTAGGAATATGAACTTAGTCGGTTTTTCATGTATTGACTTTTTCATTTATTTGTATTTACGTATTTTTACTTGTTAAGAATTTTTCCTTTGAAATTAATTAGTACATTTTACCTACACAAACCAATTGTAATTTATGTGGTTATATATTTTAACTTGATAATATATTTTGTGACGGTGTCATTTGTATAAGTTAACCTGAAATAAAGTGGAAGAATATTAGAGGTTAGATATTTTTACTTGTATATCATAATATTTATTTTTTATACTTAGATATTTTTATTTGACAACACTTAATATTAATGATGTCGGTTAGATAGTCTTACTTGATTTGTTAAATGGCTAAGTATGGCGCGTAGATAAATTTACTCGTACGCAAAATTATATTTTCTCGTCGCTAAAGAACCGCACGAGTTTAAAAAACGTTGTGTAGTTATGCACGACGCGCGTCGTGACACGTCTATACGGGTTCTCATTCAGGCACCCGCCGTCGCTTAGGGAGGATGTACTTCACATTTTGGCGTGCATTCTATGAAGACATGGTAAGTATTCAATCAATTTCGAATTATTTTTAAACCCTATTATGTTTTAGATGGAACAAAACACTCATTTTAAATCAATTTTATTTTTCTTTGCAGTTAGAAATGAGTTGCGAGCGGAAACGACGTAGTTCATCCATAGTCGAGATGGCGTTGGTGAATGCCGGCATTGCAAGAAATGTTCGGCAATGTCGAAGACGATTGGGTTACCTACGATCTAAACACAGTAAGTACCTACTTTATTATAATTTGTTTGAGTACCTACAAGATAAATAAACAGTACTTATTTATCTTGAAGGTTCACTTAGCAAAAATAGACGGTATAAATCTGATATCATCGAAGTTTTTTTTTTTTTGCAGTCTGCGGCTTCGTCAATTAATAGCAACACAAAGCAGTTTAACAAAACATTAGAGTCAGCTTCTATTAGCATTGACACTTCGAAAGATTTGGCTTTTCCGGTTCTTGCCGATTGTTTATGCACCACAACAGATCACACTGAAACGACTGCATCGATTACTGCTCCACGTATATCGGTTGATCACGCATTTAATATCACTTTAACTGCTGAACCAGACATTGAAGAACCGATTTTGAATGATCACCAGGTTGAGGAAAACACACAATATACCTACATGATTTACGTCAGATCATGATGTACCGTCTACATCGGCAGGACCAAGTAAAGAATCTACCGTATCAAATCTAATTAAAAGTAAAGTTCGGGATTATTATTATTTTCGTATTGAAGACACTTAAGGCACTTGTCTTTTTTAGATACATGGAATCCAATATTAAAATTTAATATTGGATTCCATATTAAATTTTAATATTGGATTCCATGTATCTAAAAAAGACAAATAATAATCCCGAAACTTTACTTTTAATTAGGAAAAAAAAGAAAGTTATGCCCGTTTTAAAGTTCACAAAAATATTCATAAGGATGATCCTTCAACTCTTTGTGCTAGTTTTGATCTCGAAAAAGTACTTAACACATCCTATGCACAATCTATGCTTTTGTACTACAGTAGAAAACTAGCTGTGTACAATTTGTGTGTTTATGAAAATGGAACTCGTAAAGTATTCTGTTACTACTGGGATGAGAGCAATGGTAAACGTGGCGCTAACGAGATTGCATCTATTTTGCACAAATATATTCAATCGGTAGATGCCAGAGGAAACGTCACTCGATTACTTCTGTATTGTGACTGTTGTCCGGGCCAAAACCGCAACCGTACTGTGTTGGCAATGTTGCATTCATCATTACAGGAGTGTACAGATATCGACACTATTCAAATAAACTATCTCTTGACTGGACACACTTACATGCCCGTAGATACAGTGCATGCTATTATTGAAAATAGATTGAAGAATACAACTGTTTACACACCATCACAATGGTTTACAGTTTTTGCAACTGCCAGACAAGAACCAGCGCCTTTCGAGGTAGAAAGACTGAGTTATGAAGATTTTTACAGATGGGATAGTATTAGTGACAAATATTATAAAGGTAACTTAAATGGAAAGATAAGCAAGATCCGTATTATGACTTTCAGAAAAGACAAGCAAAGCGTTAAATATAAAACATCTATGAATCCTACTGCGGCATCCTTTGATGTTGAAATTCAGTCTAAAACCAAGGTATCTCTTTTACCTTGTTATCGATCGCAGCTTCCCATATCAAAAGCTAAATATGACGATTTAGTCAAACTTTGCGTGGAAAAAGTTATTCCTAACTGCTTCAAACATGAATTTATCAACATTCCACGCGCAACAAATGTCAAAGATTGTCTACCCGAATCAGACATTGAAGATTGTGATATTAACATTTTGATTGGGTAACTAACAAGTTCTCACGTTGCAATTCATACTAAAGATTTATTTTGTAAGGGTACATTATTAGATTAAGGATTTTATTTTTATATTGCTATATTATTTAAAAATATCTTGATTGTTTCTAAAGACTGATTATGTTGTGAGAATAATAGTGTTGTTATTATAATTATTACAGCAATATTAATAATTGTGTCAAAAATGTTTACACTTTGCATAGTATCTTGCTGTTATTTTGTAAGAATGTTATTTGGTTTGTTTACTATGTTTAATATTTTATTAATAATTCATTTACTAACAATTGTGAGTTATAATTTTTTTAGAAACTGAGTGATGAAGATATTAGGTAATTTATAATTGCGACAGCAATAATAATTGTTCAATAAAAAAATATTGATCTCAGACTGAATGTTATAACATAATTAGTTTCCTGGTCGGCACTACGTAGCGTATTTGTTTAATTTTCAATAAAGACTTTTATTCAATAATAATTGATTTCATTTATTTTTGTGCATGATAATAATTACCTATACAGTTCTTGGTTAAATGTCGGTTATGAAGGGAGGTTTGGGGTAATTTTGATAACTAAGATACAATTTCCACAATTACAAAAATCATTAAATAATGCTTAGGTAAATTTACTTGATTTATTTTAAACTGTCAGATCTTTTTAGATCAATCTTTATGTTTCAAAATTCTAAACTAAGTAAGTTTACCTATTTTTACATGTTACTGCACACACTACAGTGATGATTTAGATAATTTTACCTGTTTATCAAATCAGTTAAATTTTATCTAACCGACACAAACCCGTGTTTTTAAAAGTGTCAGGTGTCTTATTTTGACAATTTGGATAGCTATAAAAAAAATATTTCTACGAGTGTTAACATCTTTTTAATCGAACAATTAGGAAAATTTTTATGATTTTTTTTTTAAATATTTGAACTTTACATCACTCTCCTGTAAAATTTACTCAATGTCGCTTAGTGAGGATTGCCTTTCAAGCGTCGATATGCATTCGAATCCCTAATTTTTTGAAGTCGGTTAATAACTGACGAAGTATTTCAACGGTCCAGAATCATGCACTGAATCCATGGCAACAGGTTGTGCATCGAGGTCCCAGTCACCCTGTACACCTAGTCATACAAATTTCGTTTATTTTACTACCCGATTGTACAAACGAAGGAAAGCTGTTTAGGTCTACAAAAAATCGTGATTAAGATGATCGTAAACGCCTGAGTAAGAAAGGTCCGTTAGAAACACAAAGTGTTTTGTGAGTGGCAGAGAAGTTCTCTGGATGATAAGTATGACTGTCATCAAGTACATAACATTAAAGTATAATAGCGTCACAAAAATATATTGAAGCACTCGTCGCTGATAGTTTGCGCAGATATACGTGGGACACACATAAAGATTTGCGAAAATAAAAATTATAGGTATAGGATAAATAATACTTATATTCTAAATATTTTTTTATTAAATCTTTTCAAAGTACTCTCCACTAACCTCTATACAAAGTTTCATGCGTCTGAACCAGTTTTCGAAACACTTTTTCCAGTCTGCCGCAGACGCCTCGTTTACAGCCTGCTCGAATGCTGATAGCGCATCTTCCGGCGACGAAAATTGTATCCCTTTGAGCTGATTTTTTATTTTCGGGAATAAGAGAAGTCACACAGTGTTAGGTCAGGGCTGTAAGGAGGGTGACCCAGGAATTTGACCGGCGTGCTGTCAGGAAGTCCCTCTTTTTAAGCGCGGTGTGCGAAGGCGCGTTGTCGTGGTGGAGCAGTGGCCCGCGGCGAACTGTGTTTGGTCGCTTCTTGCTCACAACAGAGAAAACTTCTGCCAAGCATTAGGTAGTATACTATTCAGCGTTGATGCTTCTTTGGTTCCGTAAAGGAATTGACACCAAAATAGACAGTCAAATTGAAAAAGCTGGAGATCAAAATCTTCCCCCTGTTTCTAGATCGCTTCACTTTGGTAGGCGTTGATTCAGGCAGCGGGTTTCGTCTTTACGGTATCAAAAACCACTCTCGTTTCCTAAAACAGCGGTCCGGTCATATTATAACGGCCGTCATGTAAAACAGTCATTTTCACTAGTATTTGACAGTAAGGTGTAAAAAGCGCTTAGACAGTCGTTATTGTGTTTCCTAAGAAAACAGTGACCTGTTTTCTTAGGAAACCAAAGCTTTAGAAAACACTCCAACTTTCATAAATAAGGTTTCAGCGATGTCATTCGCCGGTTAATTGCGGACGTTATGTTGTGAACTTGTGACCACCGCTCTTTTATGAAACTGTAGCTTAAGAGGGCTTATCCCACATAGGTATGGATAAAACTACACGAAGCGTATCCCTACATAAAATAAATAATGTTTAGGAACTCGTACCAGCACATAGACCGTACGGCTCACATTAATCTAACGCCCTCATTAACATCAATGAATATTCTGGGGCTCGAATAAAGGAGCCCACTTTAGCTGGACAGTGACTTAACGTTAGCTGCTATGCGGATAATGTTCGCATTATCTGATTGAGTTTCTTTTAAGTCGAAGATTCTGGATAGTCATGAAGATAGATCGGCTTCAGACGTTTGTTGAAGGTAACCCTACGTTACTACGGTACTGCGTTGCTATTCTGTAAAAATCTCACCGTGAAAACTTGGGTGAAGTGAGCGTGAAGTGAGCTGTCAATAGTGTCAATTCCTAGCAAAAACAAACTCACTTCACCTAAGTTTTCACGGTGAGATTTTTACAGGATCGACCGGCTGAACGAAAATTGTTGACGACCTCGTTGCTCTAGTGGTCGCTGAAGCGCTACTGCCGGGCATGAGGTCCTGGGTTCAATTCCCGGGTCGGGCAAAGTGTTATTGGGTTTTTCTATCTGGAATTTCTCAGTAGCAGTCCGGATTTGTGCCCGGTTGATGGCAATAGGCTCTCCCCTTATTTTATGGGACTTATACGTAACTGGCGAAATGTCGGTGTACTATATGTACACCTCTGCCTTACCCTTTGGGAAATGCTGGCGTGATGTTATGAACGATTTTTTTTATTTCAACAGCTTGGAAGCAATTTGGCTTTACTCAATGTACATAAGTACTTTTCCGAAATAAACGTCCAGTACCTATTTATATTATTATACGAGGGGCCCGTGGCTAAATAATAACAGCCGCACAGGTCGATAGATCAGGTTAAGCTACGCTTGCCGCGGTTGGTCTGTGGATGGGTGACCATCTTTACATACCGTGATCCCTCCGTGCCTCGGAAAGCACGTTAAGCCGTTGGTCCCGGCTGTCATTCGTGGATCTTTGACAGTCGTTAAAGGGTAGTCAGAAGCCCGAAAGTCTGACAACCAGTCTTATCGTTACCCAGTAATTGAGTTGTGGAGGTCAGATAGGCAGTCGCTCCATGTAAAATACTGGTATTCAGCTGCATCCGGTTAGACTGGAAGCCGACCCCAACATGGGTAGGAAAAGGCTAAGCAGATGACTTATATTATTATGCTGGAAGTAATAGTATATTACATCGTTTTTTACTATCCACAAGCAATATTAATTAGATAGGTAGGTACACAAACTATTTCTAAAACCGCTCCTTCGGCTAGAGCCATGAGCTGCTTTTCATATTTAAACATAATACCATTATGCTTATATGTAGCAAAAAACTCAATTTCAATGTTAAGTAATTTGATTACCTTATTCATATTCAGCACTCTACTCCATCCGATTGCTGTAATTTAAGCTTTTCCTCCCTATATGCTTAACATTCTCATACTATAGTAAATTATTACAAGGCAATGTTGTATACGCGTAAATAAATGGAGAGATATCTGTCTTGCACGCCGGTAGAGCAAGATAATTTAAAACCAGCCGCTTACTAAGGCCTCAAATATGAATACGGAACAAAGCACGGTAGTCCCACTTTTTATTCCATCGCAGTTTTTCTTTACTGTTTTGTTCGCAGGGCTACAAAAACTGGGCGATGGACTTCGAAATGAAGATTAAGAACGAAATTTTTTGTAAGAATAGACTCCAGATGTTGACCTCAAATTCCTTTCATAACAGGATATGAAGGATGGATCGCACTTAAAGCATTATTCTTTCGATTGTGTGAAAGAGGATGACATCAAATCTAGAACAGTTTTAGTCGTAAACCCACGATGTACTTAGCTATAAAATTACTTTATAGTACTACTCGGCACGGCGACATGGGATTACTTTCCTTTACCATTAAATATTTCCCACCGGAATGTCGTAACTCAGCCATTTTGTACTCATCACGGTATTCACGGTGATGAATTATCTAGAACTAAAATTGAGTTAGGTGACACTATTCTACACGCTACACTATTCTATGAATGCATTGAATCGAATTCAACTATTTTTGTTGAGATCGACAGCCCTTCTAGCATTACTCTGTCTATAATTAGGTGACAAATTAATGATTACTTCGTAATGGAATTTTCACTACGATTTTCTTCATACGCATCATACGCTTTTTCGAATGTTTGCAGTGTAGACTCACCTATAAGTAAAATATTCGCGATACGATTTAGATGGAAGGTGTCGACGCACTTCTTTAGGAGTCGATCAGAACGGTATGCCATTGTCATACTAAGTGATTCCAAAAATGTAGGCTGCGAAGGACACGGAAATATGAATGGGGCAAAGAATCCAAGGGCAAGACGAATAGTACAGATGTTTTAAGATAATAGCCTTACTTACTGAATAAATATATTACATACATAAAGGTTTAAAAGCTGACATACCTCAGGATACTAAAAGCAAGAAATATTTACGGTTACTAATAACGTGACAAGACAACCGTCTTATCTTTAAAGGATCCTTATGCGCATAATTAAAGTCCCCGTCACGAGAAGCTATAAATTTTGTAATTATAGAACTTCTACTAAATTATGTAGCGACAATTCAATCAACATCAAATGATCCTAAATTCAATCAACTCAAAGTAACATACATGGAATACGAAACTAACGAGCAATTTCACTTGGTCGGGCTATTTAGTGATATAAAGCGCTGCCGTCTAATGTTTTGTGGTACTGGAACGCGTCTGACTCATGGAACGTTAACATTTGGGCTGCAATTTTGAAGTACCTAAGTTCACGCTGACGCTGTCAAAGCTGCAGAATGAAGATGCAGAATACTCGGAATTGTCTGACGACAGTAATTAGATGTGTGTGTTGACATAATTATATCCCTATAAAAGAATAAAAAATAAAAAGGATTTCGTAATATCTTGATATAAAAGAGTGCCCTTGGAGTTTCATGCCCATTCCTCTACATGTGATCTTTGTTTTGGATTAGGCAACTAACTTCAACTTTCTGACTATCTCCGACGACCGTTTGACAATTCAAAAGTGCCTGTAAATGGTTTAATTTAGATAAATGCTTTGAGTTTGAGAGAGTTTGGATAATAAACGTACCAAAAAGACAAACGAGCTAACTTTGCCACCAAGAGACAAATTGGGCTACAAGCGACTCTGCACTAACATAACCTGTATCTCCACGAAAGTATGTACCCAACATCTACATTTATGCCTACATAGTAAATAAACAAAAGGTGCAAATTTAGCACACCTTACTCGTACATAACAACGCGACATGATTACAAATGCTGATAATACCAGTAGTCCCCTTGTACCAAGCTACCCTATCTTTTACGAGAAACATTACTCGCAGGAAAATTTACGACTAATAGAAAAAGAGATTACGTCCGTACAGCCACTCTGTGTTTTTGTTCCGTATAAAGATGAGGTAAACAACACTACTTTAATGGATTGTTGTTTTGTATACGAGAAAAGAGAATAATGTTTTTAGGGTTAGCCCTGTAACCCCCTGAACGTATGAAGAAAAACAAGTTGGTATTTTTATTTCATTGTGAGACATTAACTACCAATAGTTTCAAAGAAAGTAAATTGGGTTTTGTTTATTTCGAACGCCTCAGAGATGTACCTAAAGCCCTATAAACTCTGGGGTGTATTTATAAACGATGATTAATGTTAAGTGACGTTCAAACGTCAAAAATGTATGGTTAAACAGTCGCTAATCAATACTTTACTTTAAGCAACGTCTGGTCTGTATTTAACGCCATTTCATTTCTTGTTAAAAGGACAAGAATAATGAATATTTATAAACAACGTCCTCTGACCATTCGAAGGTTTTAAAGCTACTTATTCGATTTGTGTGCCAACGCAACTTAACTTGCAACGCCACTTACCTACAAGGCTACTACGACTAATACCTAAAAAAAAGCTTGTTCCGAAAGGTAAATGGGGCAGGTCCATCTTTTTTCCTGCGACTGTAAAAACTGTTCACGCTAACATACTTACGTAAAAGGGAGCGAGCTCCTCGTCATAATTAACTCATCAATTCCACATTGTCCATTGTTGAGCGAAGGCTTTCCCGCACCCGTCTCGCTCTCGTCCCACTTACGGCCTGCACCCGTTCTGCTCACGGCCCGCAACCGATGTCGGGCCCCTAGCCATTGTTTCACCGACACCCGACCAGATCCCAAATATGAAAAAAAATAATAATTGAATTTCGCAAAAGTGGAAATAATTTGATTTTCATGTCGGATAACAATCGCAATAGGATTACGTAAAGTGCCTTTGCCTTACAGATTGAGATCTTCGTATTATTATTTTTTTTGTATTACCTAAATGGGTAGTCGTGTTACTTTATTTTTAAGCTTCTAGCTCTTCAGACTAAAATTGTACATTCAAATATTCAAATTAGTTGGTTAGTAACTACGTTGTCTTACGCACTAATTCTTGAGAGATTTCAACGTTCCAAGGGAGGTTTATATAGACTAACTAATGTAGGAGGAGTCTTTAGACCGGCTTAGAAGATTAATTTTATGTAGCTTGTCTCTTACTACTCCGCGGGAAAAATGTACCTAGTACAGCCAAGGTGTTTACAATAATTGGGTTCATTTTCTTTAGCGCAGAGAGGGATACACTACATAAATACGAAAAATTTTATTCCGACAGTCACAAATACGAATTTCGAAATACCGATGTTCATAATTCCGAATGGTTCAAAATTCCTAATATAACAACTCCGATTTATCATTCATCTTATTTTTATAATTTCGAAATTTCAATGTTCCTAACGTTTATAATTTCTATTCTCAAAATACCGAGTCTCAATAGATCGATAGAAATACGAATTAACCGATTAATTAGAACTCCGAAATAAAAACGCCTTGTGAAACTATAGTGGACCGCGTAAAATATTTCGGTTTCTCAACAATGATGGCGTATTTAATTAAACAAGAGATAAACAAAATAGAAATAATGCTTTAATTAAAGGATCAATTAATTATTTCGTTAAAAAATACCTACATATGAAAAATAGACCCTACCTTAGCCTCGTAGGTACCTAAAGCCAAAAGTACATTCGGGAAATTAATGAGACAGATATTATTGATGTTAGCAGTTGTTATTTCTCGTAACGTTTTCCTTTCACTGTCTTTTGAAAAGGCAATGACTTTCCTTTATCGTCATTCTTACTTTGATTTTCCTTTTCTCTTCGTATCACAATCTCTTTTCTTTTGTTTCCTTAATTCTTTTTCCGTTTACAGAAAGTATCCATCTTACTTTTTTTCTTATCGGCCAGTATATTTTCAAAGTCAAAGCATTTATGTCAAATAGGCACATAAAAGGCACTTTTGAACGTCAAAAATTACAACAAAATAGAATTGATTCTAGTCGCCCATTCCAAAAGGTAGTTTTCGTATGGAGAAGAATCGGCAAGAAACTCCACCGTTACTCTTTTAAAATGTTTTACAATATTTTGCATACATTAATTATAAAATAATAATATGTGAAGACCTAAAATAAAATTACTATACCACAATAGGTAAAAGAATTAAAAATGAAACCATGACATATAAATTAATACCTAATAGATACATGGTGCTCACATATTTACAAGCATAGTAAAAGTAAACGATTTTCATTAAAATAAAAAAAAATACAAGTAATAAGTCAGGGTGTGAACTGTGAGTCAAAGTAGTTACAGAATGTAAATCAATGTCAAAAAAAAAAATTGTAATTAAATTAGCAACCAGTTTGATTTTGTCAATTTTACTGTTCAAGATGACATGAGGGATTTTCTTTTTAAACTCTTCCCTAGTCGCTGGATAGATGGCGCTGAACTTGGTAAGATACTGCGAGGAACGGAACGTCACATCATTTTTTGATTATTTCACTTAGATGTAATTTCAAAATTCCTTCGTTTCGTTTTACGATCTCAAGATCGTTAAACGAAACGTACATATAAAAAGTAATTAATTAATTAACTACGAAGTAATTAGTTAATTTCGTTTTGGCTTTGGCACCTAGTAAAGTTCAACGCCATCTACAGAGTTCTTGGAAACTATGTTTTTTTTTAATACTTAAAAAAAACCTCTCATTTCAAAAACAAACGTCAACAAGGAGTCAAATTCAATACTATTAAGCTTTGTTTCCTACTTCACCGTATTATATGCCAAGTTACTTGTAATATAAGTATAGATACTTGTGTAACGTATATTGTTATGTCTACGACCCCCGGCATCTGCGTCCTATATCGTCAAAACCTTCTCGTGTATATATACGCAGTTCTATTAAACCTTCAAGTTTGAAATCCGGAAGTGTTAGCTTTTGTACCTACTTAAGCAATAGAAAAACTGTCATAGGGAGACCCATATTTCTTAGTAGTTAGTTAACAAATAGTGACTGTGAGAAGGTATATAGGGCACAGTACAGTTATTTTTTAGGGTTCCGACCTCAAAAGGAAAAACGGAACTCTTATAAGATCACATTGTTGTCCGTCTGTCTGTAAGTCAAGACCCTTTTTCTCAGGAAGGCGGAGTTAGCAAGGTGAAATTAATATTAGGTACATACTCAGAGCTGCACTCCCTTGAAGTGATGGAAAATCAAACTTCTAAGTCAACGCAATCAAAAGATACGGTCGTTTATGTTCCAGAATCAAAACCTATAAGGTACTTACCGTTGACCTAGAATAATGTTTGGCAAGAAGCAATTTCATGTAGCACAAGTAAAGGAAAAAATCTGAAAACCGTAAATTTGTAGTTACATTACAAATAATTTTTCACATTACAAATAATTTTAAAACTATTTACATACCTACTTTGGGAGCCATCGGTGCCTGAGTCTGACTCGCACTTGACCGGTTTTTTTCCTAGTGATTAGTGGTTGAGAACCACTTGACATTTAAGATTCTGTAAATATCTCACCGTGGAAATTTAGGTGATGTGAGCTCTGTCAATTCCTTGCATCAGGTGACATGACCGCTCACTTGAAGCTCAGTTTTCACAGACGCGGATCTAGATTTTCGCCCTAGGGCAAACAATTTCGCAGGTTGCCTTTTATAAATAAACCTATGCCACCTATTTACCGTAAACTGAACAATGTGCCATCCTTTTCGAGAATGACGACGACTTATCTACTTATATCTTAGGGCTGATTTTTCTAACGCCAGATAATTTTATGGGAGGAATAGTTTTGAATTTTTAACAGTTCTTCCATAAAAAGCTGTCAGATGTCAATTTTATTCTACGAATAAAAACTATCTGTCGATTGAAAAATCTGCCCTGTCATACTGTACCTATACAAAGTAAAAACACAGGTTATAAAACCAATGTGTATGTCTAATTTAAAGCCTGAGTTTTCAGCGAAATTTTTATAGATTAGACCTGCACCCAAGTCACTACAGGTCTGAAACTCGGCTACGGAGTTCGTGTACCCAAACTCGACTTTGATAACATAATTGAGTGTTGAACTGAACTACGTACCTACCTATTACCAACGTTACACGTGGCGCCGTCAGCCTCATTTTCAAGAAAGTTCTCACACTCAGAGTTTGCTATCATTTAGTGATTTCAAATTTTGTATATAAGATTAATTTAGACATACTCATAATCGTCTATCGTTGATCTTTGATAGTCGTTACAGGTAGCCAGAAGCCCGAAAGTCGGACATCCAATCTTACCAAGGTGTGTCGTATTGTCCAGTAACTGGGTTGTGAAGGCCAGATAGGCAGTCGCTCCATGTAAAATACTGGTATTCATTTGCATCCAGTTAGACTGGAAGCCGACCCCAACATAGTTGGGAAAAGGCTAGGCAGATGATGATATCCAATAATTGCTGACGTTTTTGAGACGGTACATACTACCTTATCTACCCGTTTGATTTTTTATTTACTTACATTTGTTTTTACAGGTGGGAACCCAATACAAGAATGTAGTCGTAATTTCCACACTCAGAGTCGTCAGCCAAAAACCAATTAAACACCACCACTAAAGGAATTGAAAGGTTTTTAAACTGTCATATTTTGACTGACATGGTTCAAAATACCTGTCGATTAACGTGAGTGATTAATTAACATGTCCCAAGTAACGACTCTGAGTACCGACACAAGATCATCCCGTACGCAAAATACGCGCAATTGACGTAGAGTTGCGGACACCAGCCCGTATTACCCTATTTCCTTAATATTATGATCGTAAAGATAAAGATATTTTATTTTGCAAATACGGGTACAAGATAAGGTGTTACATAATATAAATACAGAAACAGCCATATTTTGCCAATTACAAGGCATGCAAAAGTATCGAGTTTAGGTCCAATTAATATTCATATTTACTAATAATACATAATAATATTCTAATAATCGTATTACTGTAGAAATATCCTATCAGTATTTTAGGAGCAAAACGATTTTGAATCTTGCGTTCCCTAAAATAGGGTCATACATGATGACTGATGTGCATAATACCGTCTGTTGGGACAGGTCAACTCAAAACTGCATTGGCTCTTTCTTCAAAAGGCCCTTTCAGACATGGCCCTGCATTGCTAATCCTGAGTAATATATTGTTGAGACTTTAAAAGCGACCATGAAGACAACTCTGAGTTTGTTTCGGCATTTCTTCTCAGGGGTCAGTCAGTTAGGAAAAACCGGCTTCTAATCTATACTAATATTACAAAGCTGAAGAGTTTGTTTGTTTGTTTGGTTGAACGCGCTAATCTCTGGAACTACCAGTTGGATTTGAATAATTCTTTTTGCATTTGATAGCCCAATTCTTTAACATCACGCTATGACCTAACACCACGCTATGATATTTAGGAGCCGAGCAAAAAAAAAAGTCTGAAAGAACGCTAAGCAAAAACGAAGTAATAGCGCGGGCAGGCGATGCGATGCGACGGGGTGGGTCGGAGTAACAAGAAATTTCACGCGGACTAAGTCGCGGGCAGAAGCTAGTTTTAAAATATTGTCCAAAAAATTTACGTGTGAAAGTGTCTTATTTCATTTCCTTTTCATTTCGTAAGGGTAAGGTATTTATGCTCGTAACTGTACTACTGTTTACACGTGCCTGTAGTCTGTACATAGTAACACAACACTCCAACAGAGTACAACGAGATCTGCGGTAACTCACAACAATATTTTTTATTTTTATTCCTCTAATGAGTAAAAAGTGGAGCTGGCCGAGCTACGAGCAAACAGCTAGGACTAATTGGTGAAGCAACCAGACACCTGACACCCCTGACCGGCTACTAATGTGTACCGGTACATGTGGATGTATATCAGCTACACGTTTTCCGTGTAAGTAGGTACAGACAGCAATAACGCTCACAATAAATTCTACCTTTTAATTTGTTGCTGGCAATGCTTTAAAGGAAAATATAATTATAATTAGACAAAGGGTAATTGGGTGTAACCATTAATAGGTTCAGTCGTTACACGTGTAATTTGTTAAAATTCGTATTTGCCGTAACCTGGGTTACGAGTTTTGGTTCAGTACAGTCAAATATGCCTAAGTACTTGCTGTAATATGGAAGTTTGTGGACGTAATTGCTCAAACTAATGACTGTAGTTCAGTCATTTAGAAAACTTTTATTACTTTAAGTAATTGAGAACGCATTGTTCCGTGACCTAACTAATTATAAACCTAATTAATTACTCACATACGCATAATTGAACAAAAAAGAACAAAACACTATTTGCTATATTCAGCTCAATACATTGGCTTAATATGACCTATTTATCACTCGGCACGCCATTGGCACTAACTTCAATGCTTACCAAATATTCATCATTTTAGAGTTGAATGACTTCTCTTAATGTACTCTTGTGTCTTTCTGGGAGTGTCGTTAAAGAAGACTGGGGCATATTTTCAGATAATTAGCGGCATCCATCTGTAAATTGCCTACAACATTCTGCAATTAACAACTTTATTAATCATAGTAAACGGAATCAGGGGGACTAATTCTAGCGCGTAATGAAACGCCCACATACATTTACGTACGGAAACATTTAGGGATGATTCATGTAGCACGCTGCTACGCCGTGCTACGTTCGTAGCAGCGTAGAGTAAGCGCGTAGCACTTGTCATTATTCATTACAAATGCTACTGCATCTTGTATTATGTAGGCAGTCCCATTCATCATAGTCGACTTTGAAGATATTGATGAAAAAAAGGTAGGTGTACCTAATAGTGGAGGTAAAGACCAACATTCAAATACTTACATAAATTCCTATATTTAATGAAACTGAATGAATTTTAACATATCTGCTCTTTTGTTTTATTATATTAAAGCAACTAGAAACAAGGGCAACTCCTCAAAACAGTCTCGCTCAGATGAACCATTCTCGAAAACTTGTTTTTCATTGTTATGAAGCAATACAAAAACCTTTTCCCTGTACACATAGCACTATCCAAAATTGGCGATAGCATCTTCACACCTAGACAATAGGTGTCAAAATTGAATGATCGTGACCATCGATCTTGTTGATTGAGTTTCCTACGATCCATCAGTAGCGATTGGGATGAATGAAACCTACCAAAAGAACCCTTTTTCGTAATGATCAGATCGTATCTGTGTAGTGAGGTCGGTAGGTACTATAGATGAAAACCTTAGTTATATGACTATTATCATTAAAATGTGTAGCATTTTCATTAGAAGTCACAGAAAGTTCACAGAAATTCTTTGTTTTGTTTTTGATGACATTGAAATTGTAATGCCTGCCTATAAGAAACAAAACTTGTTCGGTTTACTTAATGGTGTGGACCTTTCTATTAAAAACTCATCATTACACCACCACCACAACACGCTGGCTTACAATGCCTACAATACATAATATATATATATATATATATATATATATATATAATAAAAAGAAACGGAATGATCTAGTACGTATGCATATCTAAGGCAACCAACCTCAAAACATGTCTTTGTAGAAAGATTTTTAACATTCTTAGGCCCATTTCTATACAACAGATTAAATGGAAAACTAAGTATCTATAAACTAAATTACTATTACTAAATTACTACTAAAACTACTACTAAATTATTACTATTACTAAATTACTACTGTAAAGAAATTATGCTTAAATAATTACTAACCATCGACTATACACAGACAGAAGACCTACTTGTTGTCTGCAAATAGAACTGCTAACATGCTATTTTACTTCTATTTGCCAACGTATTAATTTAGTTTTTACTTTATACTTATTTTTAATTTATTACGCAACGTACTTAGTATGTATGCACTTTCTAATGTGAAGCACAGGTTCAACATAGTTCAGGCAAATTAGCAACTGTGCGCTATTTAAATTGTTGTTGTTGTTAAATGTATCCCCTTTTTATAAATAAACGATTTTACATAACTCGGGACCATGCGGTCCTGGTCCGTTGGAAGGCGTACGAGGGGCCGAAGCCAACTTGCAGAGGCCCCTTACGAAATTTTAATGAAATGCGGCACCAACCATTAGCCCTGTATGCACTATGCAAGTGCACCCAATGATAACACCCGGTTGGTGTAGGACTATTGCAGGATATGGAAAAATAAAAATTTGGACTATGAGTTTTGTGGCTAAAGTGGACTGGTTACCAAGAACTATGACCCTTGCCTGATCAATGTTTTATATATACACGGATATAATAGTAGGGGGTGACTTGCACACTCAATAATGGGCCCCCGTAAACGGTCGCTAGCACATAGTGTCGTAGCGACAAGGGGCAACATGTCCTGAGGTACATATGAGGAGTGAAGAGGTATTCCACGGCTATCAGGACAATCCCGGAAGTACGGTTAAGATCCCTACCAGCATCTTACTGGAATGCTTCCTTCGAGCACGTTTGCTCTTGCGAATCTCCACTCAAGCCGGCCAATAAAGGCAAAAATGAGGTGGATGCTCTGTTCCTCGTCATTGTTCACTCCAGCCAGCCAATAAAGGCAATCCAGAGGTGAGGAATAAGACTTCTCCCGGGAGATAGGGTCCGTGGGGCGCCACTTGCTGTCCTGGCGGGTTTCTATATCTCTCTTGTTGTGGCTCCTCACCCTAGACCTGTTCTGACAAAGTAAACTTTTCCGGCATAGGCCTAGAGTTTGGAGCGCGCAAGCCCCACCACGACGTCAACGTAGAGATACGGCGGTGGGGTTATTATTATTATTGTAATTATCTATATATTAGTAGGTACAGTAGATCGCACATGAGTGGTAACACTTTGACGTTGAGCTGGCCTAATGTAGTAGGTACAGAGTTTCATTACAATAAGAGGCAAGCTTATACTGTTTTATCACTGACTAGCTTTAGGCCCACGACTTCGTCCGCGAGATAATTACTTGTGCCCCCGGCCCACCCCGTCGCATCGCATCGCCTGCACGAGCTATGACTTCGTTTTCGTTAATAGTTCTTTCTTACTTTTTTATTTGCTCGGCTCTTAGGAGTCCTAGAGCGTGATGTTAAATAGCCTAAAGCCTTCCTGAAGAATTGGGCTCTCAAATGTAAAAAAAAAAAATTAATCCTTCAGGTAGTTCCAGAGATTATCGCGTTCAAACAAACAAACAAAAACACAAACAAACCTTTCAGCTTTATTATTAGTATAGACGTACGGCCTACCGTTCAACCCACTGTAATTAATATTTTACAAATCAAAAGAAAATCCACCGAAAATAATCTCGCATTCTGACAAAATAAATAAATTCGCACTTTCCATATAAAAAAGTCAGGGTTCGTGTGTCCAATAATGGCGGGATCCAGATAGCCCTGAATGAATAGAAAGAGGTATTACGCGAAAATTTATTCTAGCCCAATGTAAGCAATGTATCAGGCAGGATACATTGCTCCAATCGACATCCGTGCTTCAATCCGTCTGCAATTCGGGTAGATTTACCTAGATCCAGTAGAACTTACGAAAATTCATTTAGAAGGTTCAACGGACCAACCCTAAAGTTATTAGACATATTAACAAAATTACTTAGTATTCCTTGAGTTTTATTTGTAATTTAGTTAGGCACACTTTCCTGGAAGCGCCTTAGTAAAAGCTAGAGTGTTCCTTGAAATTAGTTTTACTTTCGTTACTGGAATATAAATTTTACTCTTTAGTTCTCTTAGTAAACTGATATTTAGGAAAGTCTTTTGAGAATTCAGAATTGTCTCCAATTTTTTCATAAGTGGGCGAGATAATTTAGGTACCTAAATTATTTAATAATAATAAAATATTGGCCTTTGTTACACTGAAGATGAGCAATTTTTTAATTATGGACATGTATGTGCATTCTTCCCACCCTAACCTACCGAGCGCAAATATGGTAGAAGGAAGCGTCAAAAGTCCGCACTTGGAGTCTGCTAATGGCTTATGGAACTAAGTATACTACGAGTAGGTGTCAAACTCACAGACCGCATTAGAAACTATAGGCATACTTCGCGCCAAAAGACAAACAGCGGCCACATCTGTCGCATGTCGGAGCAGCAACACGCAAAAATCCCTACTCAGTGGATCTCGAATAGCAGGAAACGTCTTAGCGGCAGGCTCAGTAAGAGATGTCGGGATGAGCTCAAATTAAAATTCAAAATAATTTATTGTGGATCATAGGTTCATAAGATGGTGTGTAAGTCTGCTATGTCCCGCCATTGAGACATACAAAATTCACATTATATTTAAGTTTGGTTCATAGTTAAAATACAATACATCAAATTGTCAAGCAATACATTAAGATTAGATTTGTATAATATTTATGTCAAATTACAAATTAGTTATGTTACAAAAATAGTATGATTCAATTTATTGTCATTTGGAAATTCTCATATAGAGTAATAACATTCACTTATCAATCGCTCATATTTCTAAGAAAAGGTGGAAGATTATTAAAGATACGTGGGCCCATACAAAAAATGCTTTGGTGCAAAAGCTTTGTGGAGCTGGATTTCATCATATAGGATTAGCCCACAATCGCAGTAGATTGGGAAAAGAAGAAAGGGAGGCCTTTGCCTTACCGGACAACACAGGCTTGTAATAATAACAAAAACATAGAAACCATTACCATTTTACCAACTACCATGGCATTTTTGTTTGTCCCTGTCTTAAACCCAGCTTAGTCCGTGGTGACCTAATTAAAACTTGTAATTTAACGCTTTAGTGTCCAGAGTTCGTGAAAATTGCGGCCTTCAATATAAATATTGTCTGCAATGTATCGTGCAGCGCTGTGTAGTTTCATCTCAAATTATTACTATGAAACATAAAATAAAATTTTATGACGCGCAGCGGCATCGTGATAATAAAACTTAAAAGTTATTGTTATTATGACGTACATAATAAATTTAAAATGATGACTGCGGAATAATGTAATGTTAGCAAAACTTTGATGTCTGATTTTAATAATGCTTTTCACAGTAATAACATTTTGAAGTATTAGATAATATTAGTTTAAACAAATACTACTTAATCAACAGGAATAACTAACTAACTTTAACTACTATATAGGTACCTATACCTAACATAAAACAGACCTACATACTTACTCAAGCAAATATATAAGCATTAAAAAAAAATTTGTCATTATGTTATTAATGATTTAGTTAGTGCAAAGTGATTCAGTTACAGGACGGGGTCTAACTTTAAGAGGAAATGCGGGTGGTCCAGTCTCCATAGCACCGCTCTCGCCTGTTTTCTATCTGGTTAATGACCATAAAGCAATTATTTTTTACAGAATAATAAATATTAACTACTTGTATGTCCCTATGTTTTCCTTTTTGATAATACATTATTTTTATAAGCACCAGAACCCTCAAAAAATGCCGATCTAAACCGCTGTCAACAGACGACTAGTGTACAAATTTGACAACTATTAATGAAAAAAGAAAAACATAGGGACACAGTATATATATCCTTCTTATTCAGTTTATGAAATGTCTTTTAAATCGGTCCAATATTGTAGGAGGAAATAGGCGAGAGCCAAACATCGAATTACGACTTTTTACTTAGGCTTTTTCAAAAGTCACTCCGATGGCATTTCCTCTTAAGTGTGAGGTACACGTTTCCAGAAACTGTAACAAAATTTTATTCAAAGTTTTCATTTATTTACCCACACATGTCCTAAAAGCTTGTTGAGAAAGGTTAAAATGATTACCAAATAAAGGCCTTCCTCCACTCAAACATGCGATACCTGATAACATCGCTTCGCACACAGCTTTGCTCTCTGATATTGATGGTGTAAGCGGCACCAAACGTGCAAACTGTTACCATTTCTTTTCAGTAGGTAGGTAGTTTTAGCTGACCTCGAATTGTTTAGGTTTTTTGTACAATCAGAAGTCAGCTTATACCTACTGGTTATGTATAGCTTAATGTGTAGCCGTGCGTACATGAATCGTGACCCCCAAGCGTAGAAATTTTTCTTCGGTTATTAAAAACACATTACAAGGTGAAAATGTGTGGTATACAGATGATTTTGTTGGATAATTTACGAAAATGTCAACGCTGCCGCGCTGGTGCGTCTAGAATCATTTACTCAATTTATAGTAGTAGTTTGCGCGTCGATATCTCATACACCCCGAATACTAAACCCTTATTTAGGAACTGAAAGCACAAGTACCCAGGTACCGCTTTTTAGGAAATTCTGGAGCCTTGTATACGCCTTCTCTTTAATGCTGCCTAGTTCCAATCTTAGCAATTAACTGCAAGAGAGCCGTACTGTTTGTTTAACTTTCGCATCGCCGCTCTACCAACTCGCGGTCTGTGTACCGAAGTGTTATGTAGGTAACTGTATCGATTCCTTGAAAACCTGTAAGTAAGGCAATGTTTGTAGAATATTAAAGTGCCTAATAGTACCTAAAGCCACTTACAAACCAGTGTCATCCATTACCGAACGACGGGAGCTCTATTAGCGATAATAAGTTAGTGGATGTGCGCCAAATTAGATTATTTTGTTTTCGTTGCTATACCGGGATCTGTAGTGGAGTAGGCGCTACTTACGAGAAAATATTATTGAAGGTTGCTGGAAACACGTCCACTTTAGGTTTGGGCTTAGGTTTACCCTTAAGTTACCTATAAATGAGTAAGTACTCTTTTATACACCTTGTAATTGCATTGCACAAAGCATTGGTTACACTGCCATTAGTAGCTTTGTTCAGCATTACCGCATTACCATGACATTATAGTACAGCCAACCGCATCAGTGGTAACAATTTGACATTGACAGCATCACCTTTATGTCGTAATAGTAAAAGTATTTTTTCGTCGTAAATAGTATTTTTTTTTCTGTTTTGTCATAGAGTAATTTTTTCATCTTTTATTTTCTGTTTCACATGATTTATAAACTACACGTGGAAACTTGTAATTGGCTTTATTTTGTATACATTTTTTACCTACTGTATTTGTTTAGCTGTAAGTTTTCCTAAAATAAATAAAATAAAATAAAATAAAAATAAAGTAATAGTAAGGGCAATTTTGGCAGTGTTAGTGTTACCAATGATGTGTGGTTGGCTGTACCTATTAGTACCGACAAAGGTACATACATACATCTATCTACTTTATACATACATAGGCCTTCTTCAGAGAAACTACAGAACGCCACCTGCTACGAGCCTTACATACCTATCCACTTTATGCTTTTTATTTATTAGTAGCTGCGCCTCGCGGTTTCACCCGTTTCATCCCGTAGGAATATCGGGATATAAAGTACCCTATGTGTTAATCCTGGTTGTAAACTAAGCATAAGCATTAAGTCATTAAGCAAGCATTAAGTCCGCCTCTGTACATTTATGTGCTTGAAGTATTAAATAAATAAATAAACTATCTGTGCGCCAAATTTCATCCAAATCCGTTCAGCCGTTTGTGCGTGAAGAACAAACATACAAACACACTCGCCAAACTTTCACCTTTATAATATTAGTAGTGTGATGGCTATTCGACTTTATCTTATATGTAGATACCTAGGAAGGTACATAACTGATGTCTATAAACTTCAAACTTACTGCTATTTCATAAAAGAGCACAGTTTACAATTCACATTCAAATTGAGTGGAACTGACATCGTGCCATATTTTAAACTCATAAAGTCATAAACATTTTTGTATGAATTGTTATAGCTGGCCATTTCGCCTGCCTTTTATTATTTGACCTCATCGAAATCTGAATGTACAGACACCAGCACATCAAGCTACCCGAAACTGTTAAATTTTCCCAATCAACTTTGAACCTTATTCTTTAGCGATAAAGTTGAAAATCCATTAAAGAAATTTGACAGATTGTAGTAGATTGATGTGCTGGCGTCTGTACACCAGGGTCAAATTAAATTAGCTAGCGAAACTTCATAGGCGTGATGGGTATCGATATCTAATCTAATGACTATAAGGTGCAGCGCAGACGACAGAATATCCGTGACGCACTTTTTAGTCTGTGAAAATAGAACCTATGCAATTATATGCAGTATCGCACACGACGCGCAAAAAGTCCGGCGCACAAAAAATCCGTGTAATTCGGGCAGACCGCACCGCGCCGCGCCGCGCCGCTCGGCACAAAAAGTGTGTGAAAAAAATTGAACGTTTGCTTCAACGCGCGCTAACGCAGACGGCGCACACTTTAGACGGCAATCTGCATTTGCATTTCGACGTAACGCACGCGATCTATTATCATGGCGCCAGAGGTCGATGTAACGATGTTAATTCAAAAAATACAAAACAGACCAGCAATTTATGATACTTCTAAGGCAGAATATCATGATAGACTCCCTACAGCTCTGCCGACAGAATGATCGAAGATGTGCGTCGTGTGCCTTGAGTCTGTGAAAAATCCGCGACCGACTTTTTGCGCGCCATGCAGACTTTTTGTGCGCCGCAGACTCGATCGCACAAAAAGTGTGCTGTCTGCGCTGCACCTAAAAAACTCTTAATGTTACTACAGCTGACTACGGGGTCAACGACCGCTGGCAGAAGTTACTTGAAATTATGAGTTTGGTTTTTTTTTTGTTTTTTTTTAGATTTCGATATCCGTCACATCAGCGGAATTTCGGTAGCTGATTTAATTTGTCCCGGTAGAGGTTGGCTGGTCCATAACATTAACTAGGAAAACTTCACATAGGTACGTGAAACATTACACCAGTAAGAAAGACATTGAAGCCTGCAAAATATCATAAATATATTTCCATAAACATTTTATGCAGTCTCGTTATTCCTTATAGCTGAGCTGCAAACAATATCGGGGTTGCATGATCCTGTCGAGTGCAAATGGCTTTCTGATAGAGCCATCAATGAAGCCAGGATCCAATATACTTAAATGTCTTTGCCAGGATCGGTCCTGAATTCTATGCAAAACGTAAAGAACTAGATATTCACTTGTGAAATAGGATAAATTTGAAATACCTACCTACACACTACATACCTTACTGTAGGTACCTATCTACTATCTTTGGCGTTTTAAGTCTTTTTCATAGAAGTGGAATTAACGAATATAGATATAAAAGTTATGCCTAGGGCTGACGAGCTGACGAGGATTACTTTTCATTAGACCCTTTTCCTTAATCATGACATTAAGAAACCTAGGTTTCTACATCATACAAATGACTATCGAAGTCTATTTTCAATTCATTTGAAGGCCTCCCAGAGCTGCAGTGTCTACTTAAAGCACCTACATTTGTACAGCTAGGTATTGTGAAGCAAATTGTGTCTAAGGCGTTAATTAACAGTAGAACGAGATGGAGACTGTTCCGATTCGCTCCACCGCACCCAATCATAGTAATCTGAGAGATGGATAGGCCACAGCATAAATAAATGTCTCTACCGACTGGGAGCAATCAATGGCGAGAACTTGGGTCTTAATTACGATTTCTGCTATTTGTAGGTTATATACATATTTGAACCTTGACAAATGTGTATTTTGGTGCCAACCACATAAATACCTACAAAATGTGGCGGGGATATCGACGAGCGATTTTTACCAAGAATTCACACAAGATTCTAAAATTTTCCGTCGGTTTTTAAAAACGAATTGCCGTTCTATACATTTTGACCGCGTAGTTATTGCACTTTTCTATGAAACATCAGATTCTTTTTTAGAACCGACGAAAAATTTGAACGCCCCCAGCGTTCAAATTTTTGAAAATCATGTTCTGAATCCATGGTAACAGGTTGTAGGTACGTCGATGACCTTGCTACCCTGTATGGTATTTCCAATTTTGGAAAATATTTATTAAGTACCTCTAAGTTGATATTTAACTATTAATTTCAATTATGGAGTAATAAAGTGTGTACTTAGGCATGAGTAGATAATTTGATAGCTAATTCGAAACTCCACGGCCCGCGGCAACTACATCTAAGTACATAACAGTGTGCTGGTAATTGGGTAAAGCTACTTAAATAACAAAACAGTAGGTACATTTACTTGACTGGTTTTAAGTAGGTGGATACCAAATAGAATAGCTAATACGCAAATTGGATGTACTTAGATAAGTAACGTCTCAGTCCCAATTTTCTTAAAACGTACGGTACGGTACCTACTGACATCTCATTCAGATGCAAATTATGACACGATATCTCGGGAAGCCGATGTAGGACGTAAAAAGTAAGTTATTATCTCACAAAAAATAGGTGGCATTCGGTGAGACTGTTTTTTGATTGGCAAAAACATGTTTCTGCGAAGCCACACCACGGTGCCGTAACATAACTTACTGAAAGCAATGACTGAAAGTGTGAAAAACGTAGCTAGGGTTTCATACACTACTAGCTGCGCCCCGCGGTTTCACCCGCGTAATTCCTGAATTTTCTTTGCTATAAACCTCACGGAGGTGACCTTTCCAACGAATACAAAACCGTGGAAATCGGTTCGTGCGTTCTGGAGTTATAGTGTCAGGAAGGAAAACCCGACTTATTTTTATATAGTAGATGTACCTATAAGCGCTGATAGTTTATTTTTTTCAGGTTTCGTAGCAAGAAACACCGAAAAAAACACCTTAAAATCTTGGTAGGGACAACAAAAACTACAGAAATCTAAATAAAACATACCATAAAATGTAAGCAAATGAGCAAACTCTAATTGTAATCTCAACTGCCAGCTCTATTTAGGAACCTAATTCAGGAACCTGCTCTTGTTTGTTACCACCTGCCAACAACATAGTTTACTTAACTTACACAATTTACTTTCCTATCTTTCGACGATTTTTTGTATTCAAGTGTCGTTGAAAATGGCAGTCATTGTGAGGGTCTAGTGTACTTACTTAAGTACCTATTTGCCGTAAATATAATATTTTCAGGAGCGGATATCTGAAGATCGCGTCAGTCATATTTGCTTTATAAATAACGAAGGTCCAATTTTTCTCTGTCGTATGATATAGAAGCGCGCTACTCACCACGCGGTACATTTTTACTTAGAACATAAGAGGAAATAATCATAAACTAATCTAACTACGCAATATTAAAGAAATAATTAACTGATTGTATTATTTTCAGTGTATCAAAGCAAAAGTGGACCTGGGTGAGTCAGTTTGATTCAGTAGTGTGCTTTGCACTGATACGCTTTTTCGATTCGAGTTCGATTTGCAGAAGCGCTTAACGATATTGTGCATGCAATCGAGATTTTAAAAAGAAACGCGCGGTGAGGGTAGCTTGTGGCCGATGCCCCTTGTTTCCTTCCAATCTCTATAGGTATCTATCTTGTATAGAGGGTACAATAGAGTGCGAGCCGTGTTCAGTGTTCCAGGCCAGTGCATCTTCATCAGTCGCTGCGGCCGCCCCACTGCGAGCGCTCACTAAAATTTAGCTTGCTGTGTTAATAAAATGAGCATTTTAGATCAATTAGATGAAAATAGTGTGCCTGTGTGATTGTGATTTTAGTGATAGTGGCATGAATTAAATACATAATTTGGTAAAGTGGTGTTACTTTTTAAATTAAACCAAAAATACAATTTAATTGCAAGGAAATTACTTAGTTAAATAAAATAAAAAAGTATACAAATAAATATGTTGATTTATTGCAGTATACACAGGTAGTCACACTGGATTTGATTTTTCAGTTGTTAGTAATATATCACCTCAACACAGAGGTATACAAATAAATAATGAGCTTTATTGTAGTCTACACAGGTTGCCGCACGGGTATTAACCTCTCAGCTGGTAGCATTTTCACAACACAATCAGTACAGTAGTCAGTGCCAGAATTATCGGTCCACCTTGCACCTAAGAACCCAGTTTGCTGGCATCCAACACACATGGTCTTAGTTTGATAAACAGGTGCTGTTTCATCTAATAACCTTTGTTCCTTTGCAGATTTTAGTAACTCCAACATATATCTGCTACTGTTCTTCATTTCTAGTGTGGACACACTGTCATGAGCCTCTCCGCAGTCGTATGGATCCTCCATGGTAACAGGGACATGCAGCTGAGGGAAGAATGTGGATTTCTTATAGAACATTGCCTTAGTCTTATCCCTTCCAACACCTTTTGGAATTCTGCCCGGTATTGGCATTCCTGCTTTGGCTAATTTGGCAAAATACTTCTGTATTCTGCTCATGACTTGTATTGGAGTCCTTGTTCCTAATGCTTGAGCAATTTTCTTGTACCGTCTTGCCTCAATGGGCTCTTCAGGGTAGATTTCAAGTAGTTCTTCCAACCTTTTTTGCTCTTCGCAAGACCATAGTTGATTAAATGTTTCAGGTTTATTATCTGTGAATTTTCGTCCCCTAACTTTAGTACTAGAATCTAGATCATCTTTATTTGGCTTTGTGTCCCTAATATCATCACCATCCATTGTAGCGTCTATTCCATAGCTGGTCCAGTCAATGTTTGGCAGATCAGCAATAGTTTGTCGGGGAGGGAAGTTTGCACTCCCTGCTTTCATTTCGTTGAGAAATGACAGTGGGTCATTTAGTGCCCTACTTTGAGCTTCTGATAATTCTTCTATGTCTTTCAATGCCTTCACTTTTTGGGCTTCTAATTTGACGATAAACTTCAGCAAGTCACAGTAGTCTTTATTCCCACGTAGAGCCAGGTGGTCCGTTTCGAAGGCAAATTCTTCATCCGAGTCCATGTTTTCAGAGTCTATGTTATCCATGGTTTTATCTGTAAGAAACAATTTAATATTCAAGAGCAAAACTGCTATAATTTTATAAGAAAATGAGTGTTAGTTCCGATATAAAAATGCCGGGTAGTCCAAAGAGGTTGAGTGTAAAAATTAAAAACAAACTAAATGGTGTGCAACAGAAAAAATGCAAACCTGAATTCAGGAGCACTTCTCTTGAAGGATGGTCTGGACGGTAAGTAAGTAAATTAATAAGAATGTAATGTTTTTGTTTTTAGGTATATCATATTCTGTTTTCTATTTATTTTTCAATAAAAACTCCGCAATTTCATTTTCACCAGGCCAAAACGTCAAAATGATTACGTTCCGAATCTGCACTATATTGATTCATGCTAACGTTTATCAGTAACCTTAAACAACTACGTATCATTAAAATAAATAAAAATTGAATTTAAATATGCAAACTGAATTTACTATGCATAGAACTTCTGTTTTATTGAATAATAATCGTAATGATTGTAACAATAATTGGGGTTCTAAGATGTGACTGTTCAGGTATGGAACGCACCCACTAACGTTGTATTTTGCGCCCTCTAGTGAATAAACTTTGTACTTTTATGCCAAAGACAGTCACTCGTCTGTAAGCTTCAATAGATGTCGCTATTCATACAAAATAAAATACGCTTTGTAACAGGAAGATAGATGGCGCTGCAATACATTACTCAAACAATAGAAGTAAAATGTGTGACAGAGGGCGTCTCGAGACTTGTGAATTGGGTCGCGTAAAGACCTGGGTAACATTAACATCGCATTTACCTAAAGTACTATAAGAAAAGTAGAAAGTACAGACGCCAGCACATCAAGCTACTACAATCTATCAAATTTCTTTAATAGATTTTAACTTTATCGCTGAAGCATAAGGTCCAAAGTTGATTGGGAAAATTTGACAGTTTCGGGTAGCTTGATGTGCTGGCGTCTGTACCTAAATAACTCTGTAAGTGCTTACCTAGCTATCTACATAATGATAAAAACAAAGGAATTTCAAAAATCCGTTATTTTTTTTTAGGGTAGGTAGGTATATACATGTAAAAAAAATAACGGGTTTTTGAAATTCATTGTTTTCAGAATAACTCCTATTGACAGTTTTGTCAATAGGAGTTATTCTGAAAACAGCTGCATTTCGGCAGGCAATCCAATGAAAAGCGTGCTTCCGTTCACGTCGACGGTACAAGGTCGACGTCTCAACGTGCGAATTCGATTATGACTAGGTACCTATATAATCAAATCTGTCAACACCATGAGAAGGGTTTCGCTATCCTGCGGGGCATTGCGTAACACATTAACAGCAATGGCTTTCATTTTGACAGTTCAACAACCAGGGGCGGATCTACTTAAAGGCTTTTTGGGCTGCAGCCCAGGGCCCCGTGGATACAGAGGGCCTCCAACCAAACTGAAAATAATAGACGATATTGTCAAATAAAAATTATCTAGAATTAAAAAAAATCGGATCATAAAAAAATGTCAATTGGTTGAGTAATTAGCAATCAAAGCAGTATTAGCCCAGGGCCCCACAAATTCAAGATCCGCCCCTGTCAACAACGTGCACTGCGTTATTTACGTTGTTGAACTGACAAATTTTTCGAAGATATGAATCAATGGATTAACAATATCCTTCAAAATAACTCAGATTGTAATTGAAAGGGTGCTATGCAATTAGGGGCTATTCTAAAGTCGTAGGTTCTAACTCATAAAAAAGCTCATATCATTGACATGAGCTTTTTAGAGTTCGTCAAGCTATGGTTTCGGTTAGGTAGACAAATAAAATAAATAACGAAGTTAGGTAAGTGGAAAATTCACTAAGCGTTTTCAAATGTCCTTTATAATGCGCACAGCAAAAGAGTGGAACTCTCTACCTGCGTTTGTGTTCCCGAGTGCATACAACCCGAATCTCTTCAAAGTAAGAGTGAACAGGCTTCTTCTGGGTAAGCTCACTCCATCGTAGACTTTGTCTCTGTCATCTCTGACCTAGACTAGAGTCAAGAGCAAACCCATTTCAAATAAAAAAAAATACATATATAGATTGTTTCACTGTAGTAAGGTAGGTACCTTATCATCTGCCTAACTTTTTCAAACATATTTTGAGGCTAACAGGATGCAGCTGAATAGGTAGGTACCAATATTTTACATGGAACTACTTCTGACTTCCACCACCCAATTACTGGGTAATACGATACCCCGATAGTAAGAGACAGTAGATAGCCTACTACTCACTGTATTCGCTAGCCGGTCGATAGAATTTTTTAAAACTGCCTAGACCCCAAAATAACCTTGTCTTTGCCATTATACTAAGTGGTCTATCCTGGGGCTACAGGTAACGCAATTTTTTTAAATGTAATTATACAGGATGATTAAGGACATCAACGCCACCGGCTACCATGGATTCAGTATAATTATGGTTCTGAACCCTCCTGCGTTGAAATTCTTGTCGGTTTTTTTTTACGGACCAATTTCTACGCTAGGCGGTCTAGAATCATGTGCTGAATTCATAGTTACTGTTTGTGCGTCAATGTTCCTGCCACCCTTATAACTCTATGATTTTTCTCAATTTCGACGCCTTAGAGTGAAAACCTCGTAAGTGTAAAAGAAGTAACTTGTCGGGAGGAAGAAAGAACTGCGTGCTGTAAAATTTTTGTACGGCGTCTTTTATGTTTTTTTTTACCGACTTCAAAAAAGGAGGTTCTGTATTCTTATTAATTAATATGGAAATTTAACCCGCTTTAATATCCAGAACTGTTCGATACTATAAGATTATCTGAAATGCATAAAATGCTACTTACCTTTCCGAGGTTTTCACTTTGAGGCGACGATTTGCTTTTTTATTTATCTATTTATAATTAAAGACCCAATAATGTTAGTAGGAATTTTTCTGAACAACTATGTTAGTAAACTTAACCTAACACTGTCATATAGTTTAGCTAGCTTCCGACCGCGGCTACGCCCGCGAGGTATGTCGATAAAAACTATCCTATGTCCTTCCCGGGATGCAATCTATCTCTCTGACAAATTTTATCGAAATCCGTTCAGTGGTTTAGGCGTGAAAAGGTAACATACAGACAGACAGAGTTACTTTCGAATTTATAATATTATTATAGTATATATAGTATGGATCTTATGAGAAGTTAAGCAATGTTCTATCTACCTACTTCACAGTCGACATATAAACTTCTATACTAATATTATAAAGAGGTCAAGTTTGTAAGTTCGTATGCCAGTCGGATTTGATTTGAGAGATTTGAGAAAAATCTTTTTGTATTTGATATAGCCCAATTCTTGAGGAAGACTATTCTATAGGATATTTAACATCACGCTATGACCCTTAGGAGCCGAACAAAAAGAAAAAAAAAAGTCAGAAAGAACGCTACGCAAAAACGAAGTAATAGCGCGGGCAGGCGATGAGATGCGATTGGGTGGGTCGGGGGAACAAGACATTTCACGCGGACGAAGTCACGGGCAGAAGCTAGTCTCTATATATTTCTGCGAATATATTCATACTCTACATACTTATTACGAATATTTTCGAACAAGTCACTGTAAGGTCACGGGGCTTAGCATAAAACTTATTAAGAAGGTGTGTGTGTTATATAAAGGTTGTTGTCACTCAGGTTATGAAAGGCATTAGGTACGGGACGAGTGTAGGTGGACGACGAGAGAACAATCATGTCGTAAGATTTTCAGTAATATTTATTAAAAGCTAATTAATAGCTCTAAGTGATTAGGTAGATAAGTTCTTATGTCGCGTATGTTGGTTAAGTTTCGCGTAGGTAGATCTCAGACCTTTATGCCCAACCTGTCTAGCTAATTATTTTAACACGAAGGAACAGTTAATTAGGCAGGTAGGTTCATAAATTATAAACTAACCTGCTCCACGTGCTTTTGGTACAGACGCCAGCACATCAAGTTACTACAATCTGTCAAATTTATTTAATAGATTTCAACTTTATCGCAAAAGCATAAGGCTCAAAGTTGATTAGGAAAATTTGCCAGTTTCGGGTAGCTTGATGTGCTGGCGTCTGTATCTAGGAGTAGATTCATTCGTTCCTCATGATATTTACCTACATACTTATAAAGGTACTTATTTGAAAGCTTAGCTAAATTGTTGGTCTTTAATCTCTTTACTCTTCAAAGTCATACCTAAGTCGATTGACTTAGGTATGACTTTGAAGTGTAAAGAGATTGTTTGATTGTTTTTTTTTTTAATAATTAATAAATCTGTCTGGGCCTTCTATAGAAGTTTTGGTCTGCGCACTAACTTACCTCTAACACAGACAGACAGTTCTGACAGAGGTACTGGAGCCTCTGTCTAGCCCTTTCCCAACTATGTTGAGGTCGGCTTCCAGTCTAACCGGATGCAGATTAATACCAGTATTTTACATGGAGCGACTGCCTATCTGACCTCCACAACCCAGTTACTGGGTAACGCGATGCCCCTTGGTAAGACTGGTTACCAATACCTATATTCCAACTTTTAATTAGCTGCAGTAAAATAACACTTCTTAATAACTCATTTCGGACTGAGTTTAGAAATATGCACGTCGAATAAGTTTCGTTTGTTACACTATTCTGTATTAGAAAACCAAGATTTGGTTGATGGCCGCGAAAAAATAAAAAGACTCCATGTTCAGTATTTTAAGTAACACATAAGCTGTCATTTTACTGCAGCTAATTAAAAGTCTGACTATAAGTAACTTTACTTAAAATCCAAACTGAAGCGTTTCAAACACATTTATTTCCACTAGCATATCAATATATAAATAGAGATCTTTCCGAGGTATATCCAGAGAACAGTACGTAATCTCGACAGGTGCCAGCCAAGTGATTGTCTTCTAAGTTATCAACTTAAATGGAGACTGTTGCGAGTCTAGTTTAAGTTAGGATTACGGCGACATTAAAGTGGAACGGTTTTCATTTAAGTTGAGCTTTTAAACGGGGTTACCGGATTTATAATAAGGGGATTATCTAAAATGTGGAAATATTTTAGGCGTAGGCTGGGAGTAGGCCGCAGTTTTTAAGGCCAAAACAAATAATATTTAAGATTATAATTCGTCAAAATTGGACTGGACTGATGGTTTAACCTAGAAGTAGTATTGGCGGGAGGTAACGTATCGTAACGTCTTGCAATGTTTGTCCACCGCCACCGTCGACGGTACGTCAGCGAGAAACAAGATTATTGGAACCGTATGTGACGTCCCGTTGACGGCGATCATTTGTCCACCGCGATGAGAAACATTATGAGAAACATAACAAAAGCCGGGTGAACGGCGGCGGTACGATGGCAGTATGTGGATAACATCAAACGTGTTTTGTATTGCAAGCACAGCGGCTCGTCATAATCTTGGGCCGAGTTCTAGCGGTCGCGCCGAACTACTCGAAAATTCGGGGGCCGTTCATTTCATTCTCGTTGACGTCCCGTTGACGCGATGATGTGGCGGTGGACAAACGGCCTTTAAAACAACGATTTTGAAATAAAAAAGTTCCAACTGCTAATTAGTTGGTACCAGATTTAGAGATGTCCACAGTCTTAGAAATGGACTTACGTCAGATCTTGGACTGATTGCTTTTATATAAATAGACCCTACCTACACAAATAAAAACAACTGCCCATCCAAGCCCTAAAGGGTTACGAAACCCACTCGATGAGAAAGGTCGCCGGTCGTGTGGATATTTCTATAACTTACGCAATGTCCTTTATATATATATTATAGTCTAAAGGTATGCGAGTGAAAGACACGGAGCTACCGTGCTTTAATGAGCAGCAGTCAATGGGGCTATTTTGATCAGTTGAGTCACTTGGGTGAATATCGCCCTATGTGGTCTGCTTTTAGATATGCTAAGACATTTCTGTTTTAATATTTAAAGTTGAGGGATTATTTTGCTTATTTAGTAGTACTTAAGATAAGTCGCTTCATTGCTTTAGTATATTGGCCAGAAAAATAACTGGCAACTTAGCAACCAGGGCTTGTATACCTTATGATACTAAGTGGATTTTAGATACATCTGTTTTAGGGTTACGTATCCAAAGGAAAGGTACCAATGGAGCCTATTACCAAGCCTCCGCTGTCCCTCCATCTGTCTGTGAGCGGGCTATATCTTAAGAATAGGTGGACAGTTGAAATTTTCACAGAGTATGTATTTTTATTGCCGCTTTAACAGCAAATAATAAAAATAAAATAATGTTAAAAATTTAAGGGTCTCCATACAAGAAACTTGTTGTTTTCGACGTTTTTTGCTTTGTGGTGCGGGGAAACCTTCGTGTGAGAATCCAACTCGCACTGATCTTCACTGGTCAGGGAAGCATATGGCGTATGAAACGACGCTTCGACACCGACGCGACTTATCATAACCAGTCATTGTCAAATAAATGTAATAAGTATTTTTTTATTTATTGCTGAATGGCCCCGCTCTTGACGTCGAACATGCCTGATGGAAAGCGATGGATGAGGTCTATGATGGAACGAGCGTGACCAGAATATGCCTAAGGTACTGGAGCTCCCACGCATCGACGAAACACAGCAGGCTACTTGACTCCGGGATACGGTGGGAGGGTTGGTCGCAAACCAGGCGGGCGTTAGCCCTACCACCGCAAGAAATTATAATAGTAAGTACCGAACAATTAACATAATACGAGTATATTAGCATCTCTGCAGTCTCAGCTTATCTATACATAATATAAATAAATAAAATTTAAGTGTCTGTTTTAAATGTCAAAATAATAGCTTTCTTCTGTTATTTTATCACAAAAAAAAATGTTTTGTATGTCTGTTTGTTTCGGCTAATCTTTGAAACGGCTGGACTAATTTTGACGGGACTTTCACTTACTTAACTACTTTTTGTCCCGGTAGCACGTTTCCGTGGGATAATTTCTGACATCCACGCGGACGAAGCCGCGGGTAGAAGCTAGTTGTCAAATAAATGGACATATATTATCAACTCTGCTCATTATCACATAAATGTCGGCTTTTGCGTTCTTTGATAGCATTAAAAGCGCAATGTACAGACGCCAGCACATCAAGCTACTACAATCTGTCAAATTTCTTTAATAGATTTTCAACTTTATCGCTAAAACATAAGGTTCAATGTTGATTGGGAAAGTTTGACAGTTTCGGGTAGGTTGATGTGCTGGCGTCTGTACACAAGCGGCAATGGAACGTGGACATGAATAGATGCAGGTCCGGAAGACTGTGTGTGCTTTGTGTCATTTATTAACATACAATGGACGAGCCATTGACAAGCGTCTGTGTGCATTGCTCTTTAGTTTGCTTGAATTGTTATTGCGATATTTCTGTCGGCTCTTTTTAAGATGCAATCTGTATGAAAGATGATATGGGTAGAAAGGGGTTGACTACCGAGTTGACGTTTAATAGAGAAGTATGGAAGAAAAAGACATGTTGCACCGACCCCAAATAAATTGAGATAAGGACTGGAGAATTATATTTAGGTGCAATTTGCTAAATCTATAGATGTAGCAAATTGCACCTAATATAATTATCACCTAATATATCTTCTATATAGTATATAGTATATCGACGGCGAAGTGCCAATAACTCCTAACTGACAAAGTCAAAAATTTACACATACTGGAAGAAAACATTCAAAAATAGACACATTGTTTTAGTTGGGAGGTACATATTTCCACATTTTAATTTAATGATGTTGCAACTAAAAATACACTTAGGAATATTTCACTAAAACATGCGATTAACGCCTTTAAATTCAAAGAGAAAAAAAAAATAATTTCTCAAAAAAAAATCAGTTAGGAGGTATTGGTACTTCGCCGTCGATATAAAAAATTCAAAGTCCTGACTGACTGATATATCAACGCACAGCCTTAACCGCTGGTCCTAGAGACATGAAATTGGGAGGTTGTGTTCTTTGTTAAGAGTATGTATCTACTAAGAAAGGGTTTTTCGAAATTCCACCCCTAAGACGATGAATGTTGGGAGGGTGAAATTTCACACGGATGAAATCGCGAGCAGAAGCTAGTTGTTCATATATATTTTTGTTAGCCTTTATTAAAATAACGACCCCTCGTAATATATCGTGCTCACTTGATAGTGATCCGGCTCTCTGCCCTTCTGCGTTCCCAATTTCATAAGACTTGGACAATCTCATTGTTTTCTGTAAATATTTACCATAATACTTACGTTCCGAAGCAATAATGTAGAACACCCACGCCCGTTAATTAATGTACAAACGTTTGCCTGAACGGGATAAAATCAGATATACTTTAATCCGACATAAACTGACGGGTACGGTGGGAATTAACGCAGGGATAAAAGTTCTCAGCACTCTAGTAGGTACTCTCCATTCTCCAGTCATGGAATGGTTAGAGTGGTAGTGCATTTATTACCTACCCTGTTTTGTTCATTATGTTTCCTTTTTATTTATTTAAATATGCATACACACACACGACACGTTGCAGTATAAAAAATAAGTTTAAAAACTAAAAACCGACTACTGAAAAGGATGAAACAAGAAAGTACCTTCCCATGGTCGCATGCCGCTCTACTGCTCATGCCACCACACATCTATTTTGCTTGAAGCTCGGTTTTGCTTCAAACATGGTACCTACTTCGTAACATAATTACATTTTTGAATCGTGTTCGTATTAAAAGTTCTAGCAGCGATTCCCATTGTGGCGGTAACTACGCATCATGCTGACGTCACGAAAAATCCTGCATCGCGCAAACAGAGTTTACCGCGCATCTATGGAATATGAGTGAACTTTACACCCTGTTCCTCATACCTCTAAACCATAAAAGTCTAGTTTCAGATCACACCTGTAGCATATATCATAGTCACGACATTAATTTACTTGTTTACATTAAATATTGTTGTTGCCTAATCGACTTACCGTCGGATTTCCATAGGACCACTCCACTAATTGCGCCGGAGCATCATATTAGCTTATTAGACGGAGATGGGAGTAATTAACAAGCCGCGAGAGCTAGCCTGAGATTATTATGGTTCATTGGTCTACTGTTGTTCTCGTGTATCTTTGTCGTGTGCCAAAAAATATTCAGTTGTTTTAAGCAAAAAAGCAAACTTTTATTTTAACTTTATGCACTTGTAAAGTATTTTGGCACCCTTGCGTGGCGTATTATAACATGACTTTCGAATCTGTCCGTAGGTACACGATTAAGGCCGTAATTTGTGGGACAAAAGTGGTTAAAAATAATCTTATTTAGTTATCATTTTTCATCTAAGTATCTAGTGTACCTTAATGTACCTAAATCTATGAAAGACGAGTAGGGTTATTAGGGGTAGCTTATAATCCGACTCATCTTTCATAGATTTATCATCAAAATAAACGTGCTGATACTAAATATAAGAAAATAAAAATCTAGTGAAACATTATGTATGTAGGTACTTACTAGACTCGCCCACATGAGAATGTTGTATGTTGATGTTATATTATTTGTCATGAATATATTTTAGTTTCCTCGTCAAAGGCGAATTCCATTACGTTTTGTGGGGCAAAAGGGTTTTTTATTATGTGTGAGTATATTTTGTCACCGCAATCCCATAGCAATCTTGAATTATATCGAATGCTGTGGAGCAGGAAATAAAAATCAAAATATAGCCGTCAGGTGTCAACCCACTCACCGCCGACATTGATCTGTACTTATATTCTTAGGATATATATATGTTCTCGATTCAAACATGCCTTCCGAAAAGTCACACTATGTAGGTATGAAATAATGAAAAGAATGTCAATTTATTTTGACTGCAAAAGAGACAAAATTGGTAGTAAAGTATGGTCAACCTCGTAATTGTTTGACCACTTTTGACAACAATATACTGTGAGGTGAAACTTCACAAAGGTTGAAAGAAGAGGTTTTATGACGTGCAAGACCATCCAACCTTGGGGTCGACCATACCTAAAATATTTAATTACTAAGACATCTTATGTGTTATTTATTACCAAACTGGCATAAAAAGGCTCATAACGCATATAATTGGCACTCGTTAAAATATTCCGTGCAAACTGCAGGCTCCTCTACTGCCTACCATAAAATCGCCATATGTTACGGAACTATGTAGCAAATGTTTCTACAAAGCTTTTAGATATTTCAGCTATCGTTTGCAAGTGCCGTTGGCAAGGACATATTTTTTTACCCGTGTCGCGTAGCCCTACCTTGACATACCTACTACTATAACCCCTATACCAGCCCGTTTGGTCCTGAACACCAGCCCCGAGAAATGAATCCCACTCTACCCAACTGTGGTCTTAACTTTTCACCTCCATAACCACAGTGGACATTTTACTGGCCATAATCTAAACTCATTTTGAGCAACTCTTGGCATTCCCACTTTCAATATGCCTTCTTTTTATGTGCGTATTTAAAATAATACAAAATAACAAGCATGCCAAGAAGTTCTCATTCATGTCTTACTTATTTTCTTACTAAGTTAAACTTTTAAGTTGTATGCTAGATGTAGCCCAAGTATGCCAGAACAGTAGCCGGCGCCAGAGAGTCTAGTAAAGTGTTCCGTATTTTAGTTCTTACTTGTAGATAAGACTGACTTACTGAGTTATGAAGTATGAACATGGAAAAACTCTTTTATTTATGGGGCATTCAATGTGTTTGTTGAGTCTACCACATAAAAATATATAGACACGTAGTAGTGTAGGTAGGTACCTAAGTAGAGAGGTTGATTCATGGGACTCAAATTAGTTGATTTATTTTCTAGACTTTACGTCCGTACTCTATGTGAAGCTGTTGCCAAAATTTCTGCAACTTAGATTTTATGATTGTATCTACGAATTGGAGGTTACTACTAAACTAAGCGTTACGCTGTGGCGCGTAGCGTAACAGTACGCTACGAGTACTACGACGCGCGACGGTTTTTGGCAGTGTAATCTGGATAAGTGGGATCTCAAGGGACCTAAGGTTATTTATCACTTAGAGATTCTTTTCATCCCAAATAGTCAGGTTTAAAAAAACAATTCTCTTATTTACAGAGGCCCCTGCTAAGACAGGTCGAAATGTACTGTTTGTCACATATAGAGGTGAAAATGTTCATTCAAAATGCCATTAAAATATCCAAATCAATATTCAAAATGATAAGTTTTCATTAGTTGTCTTACTCATACAGACTATTGAACTACAAAATCCCAATTACAGAGGTAAAAATAGAAATTTGACAAAAGCATTCTCAGTTATAAGGTTTAATTATTCCCAGTAACGGAGGTATTTCAATGCACACGTATCGGGACCTCATTGTAATTATCAGTAGTAGTTTCTGACATATCCAGGACCCACTTCACCAGGTTACACCGTACCTTTAGCATTGGGTATGCATGATATATATATAGATGTATCTAAGCCAATTTTGATTCAGTCGATAAAACTCCAACTAAACGGGTTAACGGTTGTCTACATTGAAACCAGCACGTGAAGCCTTTCACAGAGTAGCTTATTGGATTGTAAAATCACGAGAGCTAGCGAAGTGACAAGTTGGACATAATACCATAGTCATAATGGTTCACTCGAGTGTGACAACTTATGCGATGATACCCATATATGCTCTGGGATCTGACGAGGTTTAGTCACGGAAAAAACGTTTTAGATAAACTTTCATAAGCTATGTACAGACGCCAGTACATCAAACTGCTGCAATCTGTCAAATTTCTTTAATAGATTTTCAACTTTATCGCTAAAGTATAATGTTCAAGGTTGATTGGAAAAATTTTACAGTTTCGGGTAGCGTGATGTGCTGACGTCTGTACCTCATTGATTTAAAAGTTGTTGCAAAATTGAAAACCCTTAATTGAGTATCACGCTTTCAATCACAATCCGAAAGTCTTGAAGAATATTGCTAACCCATTGCTGCATAGGTTTAAAAAAATCGTCTGCTCAACAACGTAAATACCGCAAGGAACGTGGATCATTCGGTCAAAATGAAACCCATTGCTATCAATAGTTATTTTATGTGTGTTCGCAATTACCTCGTTGGCAACGATTTGTGACAATCCTTCCGATTCAGCTTTGACTACCAACCAAAATAGCCCATGTAGAGATGATTTGTAAATTGACTTTGTGGTGTCACTTTGATAAACATTTAATTTCCCTGATAGTATAACACACCACAGTGCTTGTCTCTTTAGGAAGTTACCAACGTGATGCGTACTTAGATTCATATTTTTATAGATAAAAAACAACGATGTTTTTTTTTGAAAATCTGTACCTATATTGACCCCATTTTATCAAAAAAATACCTCGAGTTGTTTTACGTTTCCCAAATTTCAAAGCACTTTTCAGGGATAATTTTCGAGTTCATCCAGGGAACCTTCCTAGAAATATGAAACGAATATTATCGTAGGTATACCTAAAAGAAACCCACTGAACTCCAAATATTTGTATTAGGTTTTACGAACACTGCTTGTATTTTTACCTACCTAATTTTAGAGATACCGAAATAATTTCGAGTTTCTAAATTAATCATATTTTTTAGGTTATCCCAATCATAACAAGTGTAAGGAATATTTCTTTTGTGTAGAGAGTCCGCAAAATAGATAATTAAGTATCCATGACAACTTTTCAAAGTTACTCCCATACATTTTTCAGAGCTGGGCGTGTGATACCTACGACGCCAATTCTGTCTTACCTCGTCGGAGCGTGACTTGCCCATTACATACGAGTGACAGTAATTGCACTGTATTGCTATACTTAAATTACAATAATTGCACTGTATTGCTAAAGTTAAAGGTTACGTGAGTGTGGGCTTATACACTAAAGAAGATTAGTACAATGTGGGATGATGAATGATTTACAAGGTGATAAAACAATATGCATATTTTACTATAGCTAATTGCTCAAACGGTTGATTCATCAATAAATGATACCGGTTGTCTTTTAGCAAGAGGTGACGTTGACATGTCTCGCCTTTTTAAACGTAAGCTAGACCACCGTTTAGAAAAATTAGATACGCGCGCACTCACGTAACCTTTAACTTTGTGTAAATTTATCTCATTTCTTCCTCTCGGGAGCATGTTCGATGTAATAATTACGATCGAACACGTTTTGCTGACCTAGCTAACCAATAACGCCGCGCTAAGTGCGGCGCGGCATCAGTGCATAGTCTAACTATAGTAACTTGAAAACATATTTATATTTTAATAATTCTGGATCATTTGATACCTCAGTACTTCGTTTTATATTCAACATGAATACAAAATGATTTCAGTTATGACACATTTGCACTCACAACTTTATGGGCTATGAACTCATATATATTTAGCATTCATATTTGTTATTTTGAGCTATAACGATGCCTATAAAGTTTTAACGTTTAGTTGTTGAAGACATAAAATACAAAGTAAATGCATAATCATAAAGTACCAAAGGCATCAGCAGTGGCTGTGATTGCCTCTGATATGTCAGCCAAAGCCAAACATCATATTCGGTTTGATAATATAGTCTTTACAACGTGCCCATGTTGGTACAGTTTGTAAACTTAATGAATCAAAGTAGAATTCCTATTTACGTAAACTACCTAGTTTCTGAACGTACTTTCTATTCCCCTTAAGCTCTTACAACGACCCCCCACGGGGTTGTGGTTTTAGAGAATTTACTATAATATTTACCAAGCTTTGTCATTGTTAATTGCAGGATTAAAATATAACATTTGTCTTCTCTTTATGATACAAGTATTCGTGTATTATTATTATTATTATATACTAATGTATCACTATCTATACTATCATATTATAACACTAGCTTCTGCCCGCTTCTGCTTGAAATTTCACCCCGGAGATGTTCGGTTTTTAAAAGCTGAGTGAATGGGGGGATACCCAGCTTTTAAAAACCGAACATCTCCGACAAAAAAAAAACATATAAAGTTTTCTGCGAACGTTCGTAGGTACTCGTAGGTACTTACTACTATTATGATGAAACTAGTTCAAAAATCGTTTATTGATATAATGACGTCACGCGATGGATGGCGCGGCTTTTGGCGAGGGTTCCGTACATAAAGCGTTCGTTGACTCGACCCGGCGACCGAGTGCCAGTGTCAACATCTGCAGCGGACATTTCCACTTTAGATTTACAACTGACTTAATTTAAGCATAGACACGTACCCTCTGGAGGAAAATCTTAGTTATATTTAGCCAAGGGCAGGTGTAATTCACCCTAAAAGCAAAACCCTTTAGTTGAGTACCTAGTACATCTGTATCGGCTGTCTAAGCATCCAGATTTTGCAGAATTTCTCTTACACCATCGCGGGTGATGCACATTCAGCAGCTTAATTGCAACACACTAACAATCACAATCTAAATGATTTTGAAGGATATTGCTAATCCATTGCTTTATAAATGTTCGAAAATGCCTGCTCAACAATGTAAATAACGCTATGAATGTTGTTTTACTGTCAAAATGAAAGCCCTTCCTACTGTTAGTGAGTTACACAATTACCCCACAGATCTCAAAACATCCGAATCGATCCGACTTTTGTTAATCAATCGGCTACAAATTGTACGCTCTTACAATTTCTAAGGCGACGATATTAAGGCTCCTTCAAACAGGCGCGACACGACACGCGACACAAAGGCACCGCAAGTCGTGCAACGAGCGATGCCTTTGTGTCGCGCGATTATATCGCGTGTCGCGCCTATTTGTAGGAGCCTTTATCGTGGACGTGCACATCATAAAGTTTATTTATTTAACCATTTATGTACACACATATATGCCAAAAGAAATGTAACAATTCACTTAATAAAATAAAACAAATAACATGAGAATATACTTAGGTACATACATCCAAATAAACATACATACCTACTTCTAAAATAAATAATATATAAATAATAAATAAATTCATTATTTCACCAAAAGCCATTTCATTACAATATAATATCCAAAGACAAAGAGCGTGAAGGCTTATAACTAGGTCACAATCGTTTTAATACTCTGACTCCTAAACTAGGTGTAGGTGCCTGTGTCTTAGGAGTCAGTGAGAAATATTACTAGAATGTGAATGTTAGTCATTATAACGTAATCAAAATAATAAATACATACACAAATATGATGATGTAGAAAGATAGTGTTCATTTACTCTTTTTTTTTTAAACTGTAACGTTAACGTGGACGGAAATTTTTCGGATGCATGAAGAAGCCTCCTCGAGTTTGTTCCGCCGGTTACTCAACTGAACCGAGTGTTCGGCGCATCCTGGACACCCAACGCTTTAATGGCCAGTCAAGGCCAATTCTACCCTTGCCTGCTGTTTTTCGTCGATGTGTGGGAGTTTCAGTCCCTTAGGCATCTTCTGGGCACGCTCGTTCCATCATAGACCTCATCCATCGCAGCGTCTTCATATATTTCCATACATTTTACTGCCCTGTGTTATCGCGATGCCGTGAAGTGGACGTGGACGTCCATGATAATATCTCCACGTTAGAAATTATAAAAGCGCACGTAACGTTTTGACATCGATCGACCGCTATCTATTCATTAATTTCATTCCATCTCAGCTCAGCGATTTCATTTCAGCCGAAAGACGTCCACTGCTGGATAGATACCTCCCTCAAGCACCTCCACTTCGACCGGTTCTGTGCTTCCCGGATCCCTGCGGCCTTTACAAGGTCATCGGTCTACCATGTCTGCCTTCCAACTCTACGTCTTTCGGTATGCGGTCGCCACTCCTGAACCCTTTCTGCGCATCATCTACCTAGCCTTTTTCCAACTATGTTGGGATAGGCTTCCAGTCTAACCGAATGCAGCTGAATACCGGTATTTTACTTGGAGCGACTGCCTATATGACCTCCACAACCCAGTAACTGGGTAATACGACACCCCTTGGTAAGACTGGTTGTCAGACTTTAAGGCTTCTGACTACCGGTAACGACTGTCAAAGATTCACGAATGATAACCGGGACCAACGGCTCAACGTGCTTTCCGAGGCACAGAGGGGTCTCGGTATTTAAAGATGGTCACCCATCCACAGACCAAACAAGGCAAGCGTAACTTAACCTGATCGATGGACCTGTGCGGCTGTTATTATTTAGCCACGTGCCCCTGAACCTTTCTGCCCCTATTGCTTGTATTATTATTTTTCTTTTTGTCACGTTGTGCAATTGAGAACAATCTCGTTTTCTTTATCTTTCAAAGCACCTTTTATCCTTGCCTTTCGAAGTACTAATCTTTGTCTAGATTCCTCTACAATGTTATTAGTTCACAGGTGCTACGGTTATCCTTAGTCATATCAAATTACTAGCGGTTTCGTACGACCCCCGTGGGGATACGTCGCAATCCTAATCGTAATAGGACCCTCTGACCTTGAGCTTGGAACGTTTCTAACTGGCAAGAAATATTATAGAAAGATTATTGCACTTTTTTATGATATATATTATATACAAATGGATGAACTGACTTGAATTCGACGAACCTATTTCTTCCAGGTCGTAAAATTATTAATTAAATTCTTATTGTATCTTTTGATGTCTTTGATAACGAACTACCGAAAGAAATAGCATTGATGGCCATTAATTTTGAGGGTTTAGAGAAAAATCATATTTAATGACGAATTTTGGGATGAAAATATAAAATTTGAGTTTCTGTTTGGATTTTCTCGAATCCCATGGATATACTGGTGCTTAAGTGTTGCAAAGGGGTCACACTATCACGTCCTGGATATTTTAGATTACTTAGAGCATTTTTTACACAAACCAGTTCAATAATTTTTTTAAAAGGGTTTATTTTTTTGTTGCGGCATGGGCGTGCTCTTACAATAGACACTTAACATGTGCAATATTTCCAGTCAATTATTTCATCCGTAAAAATAATCTTGGTCAAACTAAAAGTTGTTTATCGTTCATTGTATAGGAACTACTTATATGTATACCATAAAACCTTTCTCCCTTTTACGAAAACAATCACATTTAGAAATCATAAACAATTAAAACGAGACAACCAAAAAGCTTAGCAGCTCCTCAAATAGCCTCATTAGCCAGACCTTGAGCGATCCGTTTCCCTTCCAAAGTTGCCTCAAATCTGTCAGCTTCAGAACGAGTCCTATTTTGTTTTATATTTAAGCCTGGTTTAACCGCGAGCGCGGTTTTTACGACCTGACAAAACATCGGGATTTCTTCATTATATTATATAAATTAATATTAATGTATTATACACATAAACCTTCCGGAACAAATTCTCTAAAAGATAGTAAAAACTGCATCAAAATCCGTTGCAGAGTTTAGAAGAACAACGCGGTCACACTGACAAACAAGAAAAGCTATATGTTTGACTTACTTATAGGAAATAATGTCAAAGGTTCCAATACTCGTACACGTGTTTCAATACAGGACACAATATTTCTTACTTTTTCTCGAGTGTATTTATAGTCCTTTGCTTGGGTACCGTTGCTATCGCTGTAGTGCGATTGAAAGCGCTTGCAGTAGCTGAATGGGCTTCGCGGCACGTTTTTAATTTACAACAGCTCAAAGTTTGCAAGTTCTGAGATACTTCTTGTATCTGAGTAGAAAAGTGTTTTATTCTTTGCAAGGTATATACTTACGTTGAAGTTTCCTACTTTCAGACAGTTTTTCTGAATGAATAGGTACCTGCTTATGTAAATAATTCTTATTTGAATGATACCTGGGACGATCGCTTTTCGTTTCAGGCGTTTTGGTAAATCCAAATAAATATAAATACTAAGTAACTACTACTACTATACTAAAAAAAAACCGGGTAAGAGCGAGTCGGACTCGAGCACCGAGGGTTCCGTACCATCACATGTTTTTAAATTTTCATCGGCGAGGCCTATATTAGTTAGAGAATTTTAACACTGCGCACTGCAGTGTAGCAGTTTTAGGTCAGCGCCATCTCTTGACCGATAGTGGAACTAGTGTGACTTTTGTTGATGATTTCTTAAAAAGTGTGCTATTTAGAGACATCGTTTTATTTTTCCTCAAATCTTTACAAAACTTCTATCACATAGAATTATTTCAGATTCTCTTTGCAATCTTCGGAGATCAGGGTTTTTTTTTACATTTTTCATCAAAAGTCGAAAACTATGCAGCCTAAAAAAGGAAAATGTTTGAGAATGTGCCAACTGCGCTCTTTCTATGATACCCCACATGCCCTAATAGCCCCACTTCGAATTTTTCAGACCCCCTTTCAGTCCCTGTTGCAAAAATATACATATATTTTATTACTTTCCTATTTACAAAATAGTTGGGCAAACGTCATCTAAAACTATTCCAAATTTTAAGTTGATAGCATTAGTAGTTCTTGATATATCCAGCTGTGACAGACAGACAGACTGAGTCTCACCATAAGGGTTCCGTTTTACCATTTTGGTACGGAAACCTAAAAACTGGTAAATGAGTTTCGTAGAATAAGAGACTTAATTCTGTATATAATTGGCTAGATTTTGTAGCATTTTATGTACTTATTTCTGTAATATCTTTACCCCCATGCCCCAGAGTGAACAATATTCCATTGGGTCAAATTATTATAGTACCTATAAACATTGAAAAGTGTCCTTTTACGCACAACATAGACTCGAATTTATGTAAATTGTTGCACGCTTATGTTATGGGTAATATTACCTTCCATTATGTAAATGTTCTCAATGAAAAACATACTCGCCCTGGAGATGATGGTAGGTAGTTACATAATGTAACTTTTGCAGTACATAAATATGCGTAACTTGTAGCTACCTTACCTTCAAAGTAAACATAGGCAATGTTGATATTATCTAGACCTAGAAAATAGTTACTAAGAAATTATAATAAGTGAAAACGGATTTTGGCATACTAAATAGTTGGCAAATATTTTCACTATAAACACAGACATAAAAAAGAAACAATTGTGGTTCTTTAGCTTTTTACAAAAACTCGACCGTTATTAATAATCAATATTTCCGCAAATGAACCCCAATATTTATGCGTCCATTAATGTATCCAATTACCGTCGTGATTAAATTGTACGCGCTTGTGACGATGGCACTTGTCTTATATGACACCCGCCTTGATAATAATTATTATAGCAGCAAACTTAACGCAAATTTTGGTGACAACAGCGCGTCAAACTTAGCCGCGAGGGAGCACTACACTATATCGCTTGTGGTGGGACACGCGACGCGGTGGAAGGCGTTCCGATGTCGCGTAGACACGGCTACGGTCGTACCTCGTAGTACTGCGCCGAGCTCGCTCAGTCGGCGAGAAGCGCTCCGTGCGACACGACACCGCCCCCGGCGGCCGCTCGCACCTCGCGTCAGCGGGAAACTTCTAAATAAACATCCCGATTACTTTGCTATCCGATACTTCCGATTCTATCTCCGCCGCCGCGGCTTTCAACAAAGTTTAACTTAAAAGTTTTGCTGTACTTTCTGTCATCGCGATACAGCCGGGCCTACCTCGCGTGATGTAACTGCTACGACTTTGCCCCATATACTAATGCCATTGTTTCTCCGTGTAAGGCATACTTATCGCCCGCCGTCTACCACATCATGATAAACTCCATGATTAACTTAGTTCGTGAAGTAGCACATCACTAACTTGCGCTGCCTGACAAAGTTTAATTGATCGAGTCAATATTTAATTCGCGTGTTCTCGGTGACGTCCGTCCGTTATAACACCAAAAAGAAACTTAAAGCCACAAATATTGAAGAAAAATATGAGCGTGAAGTTGAAAAGTTTGCGTTAAATATTATATAAAACTACAGACGGCATTCGGTATATAATTTGTTTGAGTGGTTAGTTGGGGGGCTAGTGAGTGAGTTGCACTTTTAACGCATAGGGAAGGCAATGTAGACGTCGTCATCCATTTGAATGAGTCACGTTCGTAGTGTGGTCTCGAGCTGAGCCATTTACGTTCTCGGTGCAGCTGGGCGATAAAAAGATCGCAAGATATCGAGGTTAGTTGTAAAAGGATACGTTGGAGGGTTGATGTGTTGAGTGTTGGAGGTGGTTAAGGCTGGGTGGGGCAGGGGACCCGGATGGTGTGCGATGGTGGCGCCATGCTGTGCCTGGAGTCGCTGATGGCACGGTGGCGCGAGCGCAGCGCGCGGGAGGGGGAGCGGCGTGCGCGCTCGCGCAGCCTCTGCTCCTCGGGCGCCGACGGCAGCCTGTTGCAGTTACTGCATAGGAGAGCTAGCAGTGCTATGTAAGTTGCTCTAAATAAGTTTTATGGGTTTTCACCTTCCAGAAACCGTTGGATTGGGAAATTATTTCTATAATCAACATTTGATGGGCTTTTCCAAAAATAAATGAGCTTACAAAATTTTGCAGACATTGCCAGTATCTCGATACGGGTAACGATGCAAAATAAACTTTTCATGCATCGTATGTTCACAAAAGCTTTGAACTATTCAACATGGAACATCACTTTTACGAGGCATCCTAAAACCACTGTTAAAGTTTTAAATAAGAACATTTTATTACTTAGAAATATGTCGCCGTTAACAATGGGCACAATAAACTTGCAGTTATCAGTTGAACGTACCTATTATGCCTATAATAGAAAACCGTTATTCATTGTTTTCCCCTTTGATTATGCGTTGTTCATCTCTACATGCATTATACCTACCTACGATGTATACAAATAAAATAAGTATAGCGCGATTATTAATTCAACTTTATTGTTTGGTATAAAAGTATCTACTACACTATGCAATATGTATTTTCATGTTTTCAATACAATAACTAATCGTTTTCAAATTCGTATGTTTTATTTACAACAGCCATATTGCAAAGCATTTCCTGTAAAGTTTATCGGGAATGCTATCGGCAGATGCTACCTTACATTCACTTACACTAAGCTACTCAAACAATGTTTCATTTGAAACAAATGCACATACGAGTATGTCAGTTTTATTACAGTCAGCATTAGGTAAGCTTCTTTAAGCGCTATCATTGTTTACTTTGTTTTGTATTTCATGAACAGATTCCTAATTATATTTTCCATGTCATCTAGTCAACCGTTTTCTCCAATTCCCTCACCTGCTCCTGACCCCTAAGAATGCTGACTACTCATAATCAGTCTATAATGCTCCCACTGCTGGGACGCAGGCCTTCTCTCGATGAGAAGCGGGCCGTAATCCACCACGCGAACCCAGTGCGGGTTTATAGATGTCACATATGTCTTCGAAATTTTGGTCCTAGGACATGCGGGTTTTCCTCACCATGTTTTCCTTTCACCGTTTTGAGAGGTGGTTATGAAATAATTTACACAAAATAAAGCCTGACTGGGTTCGAATCTAACACCAACAACTCAGTAAGTCGCGGCCGTTACCACTGGGCACCCATAGCTTACATCCCTCTGTCCCCTGAAAATGCTGACTACTGACCCCTGAGAATGCTGATCGCTGACCACTGACCCCTGAGTCAGACACGCCACAAAAGAAAGATGTATTCCAATAAATCACACGCTTCTACTCCCAAATACGTTTCAGTCAATGCCAAAAAAAAACAAAAATATATTTTATGTGCCCATTCTCGCTCAATGTGTCCAGATAAAACTAAGTTAGAGAACAAAAACAACCTTAAAAGGTATTACTCTAGTGCTATTCAACCCATTTTGGGGGAAATGAAAGAAAAACTGTGTAATCCGGTGCGTGGACGGAAAGCGTATTACAAGATTTTTAGGACATTTTATCCCTTCAGTCGTGCCGAATGTCTTGGGAAGGCGTTAAAGAGGGATCATCAATGCTATTGTCTGGCTAAATGGTATTGCCTTTATGTTAGCTTATAGGTTATGGCTAGGTGTTATTAAATGCTAAACGAATCGGCCATTCTCTAGGTTTGCAAGCCTACAATTTATTCCCACAAATGCTATCAACACGCAGTAATCTTCGCCTTCAATCAGTAAATTAAAATGCTTACTCAAAAACCAAAAACTGTAGCCCTTATCAGTGAATAATAAATAGCTTACAAAAGTTACAAAACGTTGAAATGTGCCTCTACCAAGTAATTAATTATTCAGGCCTCTAAAGATAGAGCCACTGTGTTCGAATTTTTTAAAACTATAAATCTTCACAAACCTTTGACCTTACTACACAAATAACGTTATTTATTTATTTTGCTTTTTTACGCTTTTTTTTCAGGGTCAAAATTGGTGTAGCCATTCGGTATGGTCGGTACACAATGTGAAACGTAACATGAAATGTAACACACGTTGAAACAAATTGGCAATTGTTGTTATGTTACCAGCGGTGGCCCAATGTTCATCATCAAAATTCATCACCACTGCTCTCAAATCGGTGAAGGAAAAACATGGTGAGGAAACCGGCATGTGCTAGAACCAAAAATTCGAAGACATGTGTCATCTGCCAACCCGCACTGGGCCCGCGTGGTAGATTACAGCCCATTCGGAGAGAGGCCTGTGTCCCAGGAGAAGGAACAATGTATGCTGATTATGTATTGCGTTACATTGCATTGTGTATATGTATTTCGACGGCATTTTACTTGTCACGTTGCGTTACACAGCTTTGTTATATCGTTTTATTTGTATTAAATCGATCATTATTTTTTTCCAAAGCAACCATTTATAAGTAAGTAGGTAGGTATGTATATACCACTTTTGATCTCCTTAATTGTTGACAAGTTGTTAATAAAAAAATAACAATGCGAGACAGTTTGCTATACAAAATAAAACAGTAAACATAACAAAAGGGAGAAGACAATCCCTACTGATTGGGGTGGAAATAATATCATAAAATATATCATTTGCTTATCTTTTCACAAGTCGTGACTGCGTGGGGCCAACTAAGAAAAATAGGTTACTAGGGTGCCGCCTACACCGCCTGCCGAGTTGCTCCATTGCACTTTGTATTGGTCGCTTTGGCACTGTTTATTCTACTTAGGCCCTTAGTGGAAGCAATGGTGTCTAAGCATGAGGCAAAAGTATGATTATATCTTAGTATTATTTTAATTTTAAGTAGGGTTATCAGATAAAACTAGGTCAACGGGAAGTACCTTATAGGTTTTGATTCCCTTGCGAGTGTCAAAATATGCGGCATAAACGGAACATAAAAGCCCGTATCTTTTGATTGCGTTGACTTAGAAGTTTGATTTTTTCACTACTTCAAGAGATTGTAGCCTTAAGTTTTTGATGTTCATTTCGACTTGATAACTTTACGCGTTCCTGAGAATAAAGGTCTTGACAGACGGACAACGAAGTGTTCCTATAAGGGTTCCGTTTTTTCTTTTTGAGGTACGGAACCCTAAAATTGAACTTCTGAGATTAAATAAAAACTAAAACCCGACTACTGAAAAGGATAAAACATAAAGAAGCACCTTCCCGTGGTCGCATGCCGCTGTACTAACATATTTATAAGTTTATAAGCTATGGTAGCATGCGACCACGAAAGGTACTTTCTTATGTTTCATCCTTTTCAGTAGTCGGGTTTTAGTTTTTAAACTTATTTTATATTTAATACTTTTGGGGCTTATTTCAGTAATATTTATATTTTTGAAATGTGCTAATTAAGCCCTTTCATTTGATACCAACAAAGCACTAGCCCAAAATATTTATTTTTAAATTTATTACTTTATGTCCTCTAGAGGGCGCCATATTGAATTTATTGTAACACCACATAGCCTATAACCAGCGGACGGCCAAGACGCTTCTAACGATACCTCATTTGTTAAATTATTATAAGGACTTTTGAAATTATGAGGGAACAGATGAACATAGATATATGCATACATAGCGGTCAAAATCATAACCCTCCTTTTTGCTTCGCCGTAGTCGGGTAATGGAAAATGGGCTTCTGCTGCTACACAGTTTTGTTATTAGACAACTTCGGAGATGCCTAGCAATGATAGGAAATTAAGACCTGTGACTGCTGTTGTATTTCTATTAAATATATGATTGACGTGTAAAAGTGTTTGTGCAAACCTACTTATAAAAATAAACCCATTTATCATTTATTAATTTCTACTCCTGCCCTTAACCCAGTATGTTTCGGATGTCAGTGCAGCAGGTCTCTTTTTTTTTCAATATTTGAGTTGACTCTCTATCAGCCGTCACCGAATTAACTTTCCAGCCATTTCTCGCTATACAACTAGGTTTCATTTGTCTTCCCCTATTATACAGAATATATAGCCATTCATATGAAAACTTGTGCTTTTAAGTATGACACACGAGTTCTTTGTTAAATAGGAATGACACATAATTAATTTAGGTACCTAGGCTACTCGTATGTCATAACAACAGCGCGTTGCATGGTCTGTTTAGGATATCAACTGCTTCATTGTTTCAAACTAAAACCTACTAATGAGTACCTACATAATTGTTCTAATATAGACAAGTAACAGGAAAACTAATTACATATATATATCATATTTATTACTTCCCACAGCCATTAACTGGCACCATTATTAAAGCAAGCGCAAGCGCTACTGCTTTTTCAGCGGGATTTTCTGAAAGGGTTACCGCTAGCCCGGAACATAAAGGGCTAAGGAAGGAACACGGGTGGGTTTTAGTCAGTAAGAGTCTGACACTCCCTTCCGCTCCACCCAGAGCGGGAGGGGTCATTCGATATTTTCCCATCCAGCGCTACTGCTGACCAGGTGGTCCTGGGTTTGACTCCCAGGTCGCTCAGTGTTATTGGGTTTTTCAATAAGTAATTTCTGCAGCTCGAAGTCTATATTTATGCCCGGATGATGGCAATAGGCCTAAAACATGGAACTTAAACAAAACTAGCAAAAGGATGGACTATGTAAGTACCTACATGTCTGCCTAACCCTTCGCGAAAAACAGGCGTGATGTTATACTATGATTCATGCAAGTATCCGGCTGCGGTCCTTAACTCCGCTTCTAGCGATGTACAGAACGCCAGCACATCAAGCGACTACAATCTGTCAAATTTCTTTAATAGATTTTCAACTTTATCGCTAAAGCTTAAGATTGAAAGTTGATTGGGAACAGTTGAGAGTTTCAGGTAGCTTAATGTGCTGGCTTCTGTAGCAACATCTGTTTATACAATTTATATGTCTGTTTTCTAAATAAGGAAACACGAAGCTAAAACGATAGGAAGTTGTTAATAAAACATATTTGTTTATTATTTATACATGGTTAAGAGCTCATTAATATTATTTAAAACTTTCCCTATGTATACGTTATGTGTTTACATTGAGGTTGTTTACGAAAAAATGTGTTTATCGAGCCATTAGAGCTGTTTGTTAGTCAAAACAACAAGTTCATTAGATTTTTATTAACGTCACATTACTCAGAAATGTTTGGACTTAGGAATAACATAAACCATGAATTGTCCGAGAAGGAAAGCAGTGTGTATCATACATCTAGTTTGTAAAGGACAGTATTTTTGTACATAAGTCTTGAGATTTTTTTAAGACATGAGGTTAGCACGAGATTTCCGATCGGGGCTTGATCAACCGATATCGTCTTTCAAAACAAGCGGGGAACAAGTGAAGTGTGTTTGTTGTTGTCTTATTAAGGGGCTTACATGACCTAAAGCGCGGTCACTGTCGGACTGCATAGAAAAGAAAGAGAAGTGCGATGACACTATGCTGGTAATTTATTGCAAAATATGAAGCAATTATTTAATTACAAAAATCTATTGTTTGGGCGAAAAAATTTAAAACACTAGTATTTTAGTATGTTACTTGTATCATAATCTGACAAAATATCAGAATGATTGTATGTATATTAGTATGGTTTTTATTGTAAAAAGTAAGTTTTTAGAGGTATCTTCATGATTTTTTTCTATCGTATCAAATTAGTTGTATTATGTTTTCAATACACTATCTACCTAGCATATATCCTGAAGAATATCATATATTTTCTGATATTGTTAACTGTAGTCGATCATATATTTTCATTGTTTCTAAAACTTGTATTTAGGTCCTGTAAGCCCCTTAAACTGTGCTATAATAACTCTAAAATAGAATAATATTATTAGGTATGTCGTGTAAAACAAATTGTAGTCCTCGGTTCTGTTTTATCCCCTTTCTTACCAAATACCTAAACATTTTGATTGCGACTTCTTTCGCTATCAAGTTACAAACGTTCGTTATCAATCGTTTAATTCCAGGATTCCAAGAATGTATTAGAGGAAGTACCTCATAAACCGCAACGTTCTGCCAAAGACAGGTTTTCTCTCATTTTTAAGAATTTTCTAAAAGTAGTTATTTATAGGTACAAATAAAATTGCAGGATTACCAAAGAATAACTGACGGACACGCTTACTCAATAACTAGGTGGCTATTTCAGACTAATAAACCCAGGTAATCTTACAAAATTTTATTTCACCATTAGAACCCAATATTATTAAAAACTGGCCAAGTGCGAGTCGGACTCGCACACGACGGGTTCCGTACCACAGGGCAAAAACGCCGAAAAAAACATGTTTGTTTTATGTAGCCGCCCTTATTTGTTGTTATAGCGGCAACAGAAATACATCATCTGTGAAAATTTCAACTGTGTAGCTATTACGGACAGACGGACAGTGGAGTCTTAATAATAGGGTCCCGTTTTTACCCTTTAAGTACGGAACCTTAAAAAGTAACTTCCAATAATAATGAAGTTTTTGAACCCTCACAACTCGTCCTTAGCAACTGTCAGGATAACAATTAAATAAAATTAAATGACTCAACAAACTCTCCGTATGGGGAAGAGGAAACAAATATTTATTTATAGCAATGGCGTCCTAGTTCGTGGCTGTTCAAATTAGGTCATCTTGACAAAGAGATGGGCAATGAGATGCATCCCCGCTCCCCAATGTGAACAAAACAAGATCCCCGCTGTTGCTGAATTGAAACGTATCTACCGATCATTGGACTAGCAACGGTTGTATATTCATTATATATGTAGTTAAGCTCTTTCAAGTGGGGTGAATAGGACTAATTAGACACGATGTATAGCGATCGTACAAACCATGATCAGCCGGTTGATTCTGTAAAAATCTCACCGTGAAAACTTAGGTGATGTGAGCTTGTCTTTGCTAGGAATTGACACTATTGACAACTCAGTTCACCTAAGTTTTCACGGTGAGATCGTTACAGAATCGCACTGCTCATGCTAGGAATTGACACTATTGACAGCTCACTCCATGGAGTGAGCTGTCAATAGTGTCAATTCCTAGCATGCGTGCACGCTCACTTCACTTAAGTTTTCACGGTGAGATGGTTACATGCTTATGCTAGGAATTGATACATTTGACAGCTCACTTCAAGCTTACTTCACCTAAGTTTTCACGGTGAGATGGTTACAGAATCGCACTGCTGATGCTAGGAATTGATACTATTGACAGCTCACTTCAAGCTCTCTTCACCTAAGTTTTCACGGTGAGATTTTTACAGAATAGCACTGCAGAACAGCGTCCCAATTGCGTAACACACTGTCAATAACAATCCGAAGGATTTAACAGAAATTCTTTAAGCATCGCTTCATACGTTTCAAAAATTGTTTGTAATCACAATAAGTGTGTGCCCAAAAGTTTCTTTAGCACAACCCCATACAATTGTTCGCATGAACGAGTATGTGTAAACACGCTGGCAGTATACAATATTTGTTCTTAGAACCCGTACATTACAAGGGAGTCGAACTTGTAATGTACGATTTACACCGGCTGGCGCGAATCGGAGGGCATTTCACAACGTGTCAAATAAATTGAAGTAGTTTAATGTCATATTTGATGCGGCCCAGTCGGTGTAAATCGTAATTTATTCGTATAAAAGACACTAACATAGCTACTGCATCAATAAAGCCATCAACCATCATAGATACTACCCCTATATCGAATATATTTCGCCCATTCATATATGTAATTATTTCGGTTCCGGATTTTATCCTTCTTTGATCCAATAAAGTTCTTCGTGCAAGTGTTTGTCTTGTCTGGCGTCTAAGTCCGCATTCTTGTTCCCGTCTCAACTTTATCTGTTAGACTACTTCTCAAGTAAACACAACGGTACCAGATATTTTTAAGCGACACTCATCTATCAACTTGAAATATAGGGCTACAACTTTTAGATGAATGACGCGGCAGCGATATTTGTAAAAGTCTTAAGTATTAATGAGCTGACTCTCTCTGCCTTACAAAGCGAAAATGACAAAACCGAATACAAAGGGATGGCAATCTTACTACATAAGAATGTATTGGATAATTGGATAGGTAATAATACCACGAATACACACCCCAGATAGCTTGAACCCTGACCATAATACTTGTGCTGAGATTTTTTTTAACCGAGTTCAAAAAAGGAGGAAGTTCTCAATTCGGATGTTTGTTTATTTTTTTTTTGTTTGTTTTTTTTTTTTTAAGTAAAAGATTTAAAGTTCTACACAGCTTTTCTGTCTATTTCATGGAATTACAATTGTCCAAAACTATGATAAGAAAACAAGATAGAAAAATATTTAATTAGCAAAAATATTCTTTCTATGTATTTATATCAATCTCAGACTACACCTACGTTTCAGTCTATGGCCGACACACCGACTGCTCGAGCAGTAAGCCAGTGATCAACATACACGGACTGCTCGGGCAGTCAAGTGCTGCTTGACCGCACGATGAAATTTCACCGCGCTGCCGACAGCCCGAAGCAGTTAAGACAACTCGAGCGGTTTCGTGTTTGTGTGTACGTAGAAGACTGTAATTTGCTATGCAGTCGCAGCTTGAAGCAGTCGATAATGGCTGCTTCAAGCTGTCCGTGTATGGCCGGCCTAAGATTTCGTTCAATTAAATCGTATTCAGCAATCAGTCGATGTAGGTTTAACAAGCATTTTATCTAGACGAATGATAACCGAGACGACGACTAATAGAGAAGTCATCATCTGCCTAGCCTTTTCCCAACTATGTTGGGGTCGGCTTCCAGTCTAACCGGATGCAGCTGAATACCATTATTTTACATGGAGCGACTGCCTGTCTGACCTCCACAACCAGTTACTGGTAACACTGGTATTACCCCTTGGTAACATTGGTTGTCAGACTTTCGGGCTTCTGACTACCCGTAACGACTGTCAAAGATCCACGAAAGACAGCCGGGACCAACGGCTTAACGTGCTTTCCGAGGCACGGAGGGGTCACGGTATGTAAAGATGGTTACCCATCCACAGACCAACCGCGGCAAGTGCAGCTTAACCTGATCGATCGACCTGTGCGGCTGTAATAACAGCCACGGGCCCCCGACTAATAGAGAAGTATGGAAGAAAAATACATGTTGCGCCGACCCCAAATAAATTTGGATAAGGGCGGGAGAATTATGGTGATGAATGATCAGACGGTTTATTACCATAGATACATGCAATCTACTTTGTTTACGTCCGCAATACTCGCCGCGGTCTGCGTCAAGGTAAACACACCGTTCATTGACCAAACCGACATAATTAAAAGCTAAGGGTAGGGTCAGCGATAAAACCTGACGACAACGACACGATTGGGGCCCACAAAACTAGGTTTATACCGCCCCTTATGCGTGGAGCATAAGGGCCGCTATTGTATGCATATTATCTAATTCTCATCTTCGCACCTGAAATTGAAGTGTTTTTTGTGGTGACATTTGTTAGTGGTTATTAGTTATGGTTTTGTGATTAGTATGCTAATTAATGAGGTAAGGTTAGAACTAAGTAAGTTTCAGTTGGGAGAGCATATTCTATTAACTTGCTTTACTTTTAAAAGAGTAACCATGGAGTTTCTTGCCGGCTCTTCTCCATAGGAAACGACCAATTGGAATCGTGCACCTAGCTTCTGACGTTACATAAGTGACCATGTAGTTTTATCTATACCTACTAATATTATTAAGAGGTAAAATTTGTTGGTTTGTATGTAGGGGATAATCTCCAGAACTACGAGACGGCTGAAAAAAAAAATTTGAATTTGATAGCCCAATTCTTGAGAAAGGCTATATAACATCACGCTTAGACCCTAAGGAGCCGAGCAAAAAGAAAAAAAAGTCAGAAAGATCGATAAGCGAAAACGAAGAATAATAGCACGGGCAGGCGAAGCGATGCAATTGGGTGGGTTGGGGAACAACAAATTTCACGCAGACGAAGTTGCGGGCAGAAGCCAGTGTGAAATGATGATTGATGAAGATGATGATGAATGATTTTTAACAGCTTTCCCTTCCCCCGTAATAATATCATATATCTCATATCATTCTGTAGACCTGCACACAAATCTCGGAGCAAATATCGTAAGTCAAACGTACCAGCAAGTACCAGGCAAGCAGAACTACGAGTATCAGGAAAGTTTCAATACCAAGAAAACTAATACAGTGACAGTCAAATGTTGGTATGTAGAGCAGTTTCCACCAGAACTTTGGCAATAAGACAGGTCCTACTCCTAATGGGCGCTTCGACATGCTTATTCAGGCGAATAGCCCGTACATATTTCAATGATAGCTCAAAGTTATATTAAGTTATTCGCCATTTTATATTCTAGAAAGATATTTTATGTCTCGGAGTTTTAATAAGTTTTTTAATGCAATGTGAGGGCAATGGGCCTTGGTTAAAAGGTTATTTATTGGTTCGGTACTGGCTAATGCTAACATTTGTTACGATTAATACTGAAGACTCCCGGCGTGCTCATGTCAAATAATGCTCTTAAAAGCTCTTGTTAGATGATACGGCCAGTTGCTCATTATTTGGGTCAAGACATCAAGTATTGTATATTGCGAAATACAATAGTATTTCGCAATATACAATACTTGATTCATTCAATATTCGCTATACCTGTAAATGTCCCGTAGAAGATTTTTTCGTAGAATAATGTCTCTAGGGTATTAAAATACCACCAGGTCATTTCACATTTCGCACAATATAAAGATATCGGTGCCATATTTTTTTTCCCTAATCATCATTTGTCTGAATGATAACTTGCCCGAACTTAATGTCACATAACATCACATGTCATAAAATTGAAATTCCTAAATATAGTTAGTCATAATTATTACAATCAATAATAAACAAAAGACTTAAAACCGTTTTTAATAAAAGTTATAAGTCCTAATTTCAAATTATTTCATGTTTATTTATCCTAATAATGTTTGTATTACAAAGCTTTTGCTATGAACTTCTCTCAGGCGTGCAGGTGCAAGCAAGCATGCAGCATGCAAGCAAGCATGCAGCAAGTATGCAGTAAGCATGCAGCAAACAAGCAGCAATCATGCAGCATGCAAGCAAGCATGCAGCAAGCAAGCAGCATGCAAGCGAGCGTGCAGCATGCAAGCGAGCATGCAGCATGCAGCAGAAATGGTTTCTGTCACGGCTCCGGTGCTTCAGGTCTCCGGCGGTCCCACGCGTGCTAATTGTCGCAGACGGCTTTCGCTCACCACCGCAGCTTTGGCTCAGCCTCAGCTGCGGCGGCTCGCTCGTAGCCTCCTGCTCCTCAGCCCGCGGGCCGCCTCGCCCCTACACGCCTACGCGATTCTAAATTACACTCTGGGGGTAGGGCAGACAAGACTGCGTGGAGTCGGATTTACAGCGATTCGTTTCTGTCACTAAAACTTAATTTTTAGCAAATGTTTTAGGACTAACAATTTTAGTACATAAATGAACATTCGGAATAATACACATTATATAATACAATACTTAGGACATATGACTTTATTTCATGCAAACTTAGGAGATTCAATTATTATAGTACTCGATATTATGACAGAATAGTTTTAGAAGTATTATGTAAAATAATAATGTTCGATTTTTTTAACATTATGGTTATTGAAGTTTATAGTAAACGTGTTATGGATAATGATTTTCGGACAAACAATTTCAGGAGAAGATAGGGAGTACCAACGATATTTTATTCGCTGCTCGAAATTCATGAAAGATATAGCAAGCCGAGTATAAACTTGGTTGTACATGAACCGTAATTTTAAATTACAATTTTGGTAAAGCCGCGTGGAACTTTACGTAATAAATTACAGTGAAGGAACTTCGCATATGTTCCGGATAGTGTTCGTCGGAATACAGATGCGATGACATTATTTCACTAACATAACCGAATTAATTTCATAATTAACTTAAATATCCACCAAAAATGTAAATGCAGCTGTCAAGTTTTGAGTGTAACTTCCATAGTGGGGTAAAATTCGATTGTGTTTTCATCTTCTGCTTATTATTTAAGTGATTTATGGTGAAATCTATTGAGGAAATCCGGAGTTGACGGCTCAAAATCGCCAACATGCAGTCAGCATGCGCGATAAATGAAAAGAGGCATTGGGCTAACAGCTGTTCAGTTTATTAATAAAAATAAATGGCTTATTTATCAATGGGTCCTCAGGTTTTCATATTTATTTTAAAGTAAATATAAGATTAGACAACATATAAAGCGGTCATTGATGCCTGCAGTACATCACAGAGCTAGTCGATGCGTGGTCAAACTAAAGCTGACATTTACTAGAAGAGCGCTGGCCGCCACGTACTGTCAGCAATTTACCGCCGAATGACGTTAATGAAAAGTTATATTTATGAAAGTAAGTTGGTGTGTTTTCCCAGAGATCGTTTTTAGGGTTCCGTACCTCAAAAGGAAAAACGGAACCCTTATAAGATCACTTCGTTGTCCGTCTGTCTATCCGTCGGTCAAGACCCTTTTTCTCAGGAACGCGTGGATTTATCAAGTTGAAACTAATATCCAATACTCGAGGCTGCAATCCCTTGAAGCAGTGAAAAAATCAAACTTCTAAATCAACGCAATCAAAAGATACGGGCGTATATGTTCCGGAATCAAAACCTGTAGGGTACTTCCCGTTGACCTAGAATCATGATATTTGGCAAGAAATAATTATATGCAGCACGAGTAAAGGAGAAAATCAGAAAACCATAAAACTGTTCACATGTACTGTAACTGTACAGTGCGTAAGTTCGACTTCCACTTGGCCGGTTTTTTTGACACCGTAAAGTCAAACCCCGCTGCCATAATTTTCATGACAGCCATCACTGCGGCCGTTATGTAGCAGCCACCGCTCTTTTAGGAAACTGTAGCTTTAGCCACAAATAGCAAACGGGAGATAAAACTAGAACACAGAATGCTATTACTATTCTAACAAAAACTTACCTCAAACGTAATAAATAAATAAATCTCCGCAAAACGAATCCGCACCGTACTCACATTTGCAGATATTTCTGTCTGAATTTCAACCTGAAGTCTTTACATAGAACAAAGTGTTTGCTCCTCTAGCTGCTAATACTTAGTACTAAGACAGGCGAACATATGTGGATCATAACTCACTGTGACTTGCACAAGTTTGGCGCTTCTTAGATATGGAACGCATTTGCATTTTACTCGTAAGTGCAAGCGTTATATGATTTGTTGGTATTCTAATTTTAAATCCTTGTTTGCACCCGACATCTTTGGGCTAGGATCTTAGGGCCGGTACTTATGAACAATTGTTTTTCTCATTTAACATAACGTAACATCACGCCTGTAACCCCCGAGGAATAAATCGAAGGGTTAGGCAATCGTGGTGTATCTTCATATAGTACACTCACATTTCGCTATATAAGTTAGAAATCCCATTTAAAAGGGGGCGAGCCTATTGATAGGATAGCACGAATCTAGAGTCCTGTCTGCTACTGAGAAATTTCTGAGAGAATGCTCAGCAGCATTTTTCTCATGTCTTCCTGACATTAAGGGAGGGAGACCAGGCCCTAGGTTAGGTATAGATATTTGGTTAGATATAGCAGTATAATGTGTTGGTATATTCTAAACCAAATCACAAATCATTGTGGTAGTCGTATAAAATACGAACACTTAAAATGGGGCGGTAAATTGGTTCACGTGAACGAATTCGATTTCCACTTTAATCCGTCCACGGCGCAATAAATACTTACTTTTAAAGCACTGTTTAATTTACTTATCATACCGTGCAGAAGAAACCGCAATAAAATACAGCTAATCGGCATAATTTAAATAACACCACAATTTGCAGCAGGGAATGAAATTTCCATTTTATATTCTTACTTTGACTAAGATTAATTGATTTTATGATAAACAAATTTTAAAATTCACCATCAGACGTAGAATGAAAATTAATAAAGATACATTTCTGTGGTAGGGAATTGAGCCCGCCGCGGTCAGAAGAAAATTCTATTTACTCAAAGAGCTACTGAAAATTAATTTCTTACCAACTTAAAATGCAAATGTATGGGCCTGAAGTAAGTATTTTGTAATGCAAATAGGATGTTTAAGTATGCCTTTAGTGTAAGAAAAAAGTAATATTAACTAGTGTCGTAGACTTGGCGTAGCGGTCGTAGCGGCGTAGCCGCGTAGCACTTGATTTACGAGATGTACATTTCGTACAATATTTTTGTACTTTTGCTACTTTGTATACATAGCTGTATTTTGTTTGAAAGTTTCCACCTAAATTATGTATTGTATTATGTTTCTAAGAATACATAACTCGAGGGAAATTACTATATTTAGCATCCATTCATTCGGAGTTATGGATTTGAATACAAAATTTGAAAGGATTTTTGTATCAGTTTTTAGGAATTCAAGACGTACAACACGAAGTCTTTCTTGAAACCTTATTCGAGACTTAGGTACTTTCCTCAATATGAAAAAACCTTATACCAAAAGATCAGCTTATAAGATTTCTTTTACTAAAAGAAAAGAATGAAACATGGACTTGTACCTTAATGAAACTCAATAATACAATGAAAAGAAAAATATGTTCAATTTCAAATTTGACCGCTATCAATTTGACCGCTTCCTCGCTATCAATCACAAACCCGGAACGTTCACAAGTCGGACGTGGCCCGGTTCGCTCCCGGCACGTGCCGGCGGCGGCGCCGGCCACAGCCAGTAATTACTCAAATCAATAATACAATACGTGCCGACACTCCGGTACTCCGGTACCTCCGACATAATGCATTTATCTTCGGGCCCAGAAATAGGTTAAAAGCAGACGTCTTCGTCTGTCTTTTATTTTAGTTGATGGAAAGACTTTCAAATATCGATGAAAAATATTAAATAGGTAATGACTTTGGAACTGAATAAAACGTGCCGGCTACTTAGTATGCACTTGTTGTTTGTTCTGTTAACTTTGACAGGTCATTTCAAGTCAAGTAATATTAAAATTAACAAAACACTGCTATTTTGCGCGTTAAATAAGTAGGTTACTGTCGTTCAAATTCCCAATCTTTTGATTTTTTGTAGGTATCTACCATAAGCTTCCCAAAATTAAAATCACCCCTCCTACCAACTTCCATTCCCTCTTGACTAGCTTTTCCCTTAAACGCCAATCCAAGTTCTATTAACATTTTTAAATGACAGTGACATAAAAATGTAGTCTGGCGTGTAATAAATAATAATTCTAATTTTCTACTAACATTAACAAATAACAACTACCACAAGTGCAAAGTTCGACGGCCTATCTTGCTGTGCTGCTATCACTACATGACGCTGGCACAATAGTCGACATCGACTAAATTGCCAAAAAGAAGAAACAAACAAAAGTAGGTTAACAACTTGTCGAAAGTTCAAACAAAACATGGCCGACATCTTACTAATAATTATTATGCAGATATTGGAAAAAGAAATAAATTTATTGTGTCGTTGTTTTTTGGATTTTGTATTTATAAAAGGGAATTGAAATTCCATTTTTTTGTATAACATATGGAAAACGAAAAAAATATTTTAATAATACAAGAGTTGAACTCAATAATAAACAGTAATAACGGATGCATTTGTCTTCCCACAGAGTGATTAATAAGTCAGAGGCGACAGCAAAACAGCGGTCATTTAATTTGCTTGAACTTTGGCACGACTTAATTCACGCCGTCATTGTTTTTATCGCTTGCCAGGCAATAAAGGCTGTGTTCCCTCTAGTTAAAAGTTAGACACTTTAGATTTATTGGTGATAATGTGAATGTTATAATTGTTTTATTTAGATTAGGCTGGGACTCCCTGGTCAGTAGGCGCATTTAAAGCTTGGTACAACAGAATAGAAATAAACATTATTTTGTAACAACAGCATTAATAGCGTAGGCATAAATCCCAGGCGCAGGTGGAGCCAGTGCCTGATTTAGAGTTCTGAAAGCCCTAGGCTAACTATGAATATGCCCCCTCCGGGCCTGTCCTGCCTAGGCCATGAATATACTTAATAAGTTTTTATATTTTACTAGATTTACGAACCGCGGTCTTCTACTACTATTTAGGCGTTTTAAAGTACCAATAATTCTGTAAATAAGTGGTGCTTGCAAGAGCAAGCTCAGCGCCCTCTCGGTCCTTGCGCCCTAGGCTTGAGCCTAGTTAGCCTGTGGGTAAATCAGGCCCAGGATGGAGGTAGAGGACAGGATGTTGTGACCAGAGGCGGCTCGTGACATTTATTTGTGGGGGTTCACTAAAAAAAGAAACGTAGAACTAGAGCTTACCATTTATTTTATTTGTAAAGAAAATCCATTCGGCGATCTTTTTGGCGAGCGAAGACATCTATCACTTTCTTGTGAAAATCAGTTATAGAATTAATTAATCGTTTTTCAATGCTTATCATACATAATGCATTGAGACGGTCTTGCGCCATTGTATTTCGCGTAAAAGTTTTGACTTTATTTAATGTCGAAAAACAACGCTCACATTCTACTGAGGTCATAGGAATGGTACATACAATATTTAGAAGTTTTATGCTTTCAGCAAATACAGATTCTAATGAAAATTCCAAAAAATGTTGAAGTAAAGCGACGGCGCCATCAGCATTGTGAAAATCTTCTCTGCTATAAATTACTAATAACTCATTTTTTAGTTTGTTTTTTTCCAGGAAATTGTAAGTGTTTACCACTTTTTTAAAATCATCCTCCGGAAAACTCTTATTGTAGTCCGCAAATCTATCTGTGTAGAACAATTTAGACGCCAACAAATGGTCCGTGTGTACGAATCTGTCTTTAATCTGCACTCTTAATACGTCACATACTTCTTTCCTCATAACTGAATAGTTTAAGTTATTAGGCCGACGTTTTTTCTGTGGCGAAGGGGGTGGAACAGTATCACGTAACTGGTTTACGACCTTTTCGAATTTACTGACTTCATTTGCGATTTTAATCGCATCAAGTGATCGAGACTGTAAAAATTTGAACAGCATTTCACAGTGCGGCATAAGCGTCCCAAAAAAGTTCAGCCAATACAAAAAATTGTTATCACATAAATATGAAAGGAGCGATTGAGCTTGATTATAGGTATTGGGGTCACTGTTATGATTGTCCATTATTGCTTGCATGCATTCTTTAAGGGGCTCTAAATTATCGTGTATAACTTTCACTGTACGTGTATTATAATTCCATCTCGTCTGTGGAGCAGCAGGTATTCTTTTATGCACGATTTCTTTTAAAATTTCCGATCGTTTCGGCGAACGCGTGAAAAACGATGGAAATGCATGCAAATTGCAAAAGAAACTTCGTACTGTGTGATTAATCGATGCACATTTTTCTAAAATTAAATTAAGTTGATGCGCGTAACAGTGTACATAATAAGCATATGGGTAGATATTTCTAATAATCTTTTGGACACCATTGGTATTTCCACTCATGACGGCAGCTCCGTCGTAGCTCTGACCAATTAACTTATTTTTATCAATACTTAAAGAATCAAGCTCCTTCATGATTTCAGCCGCTATTACTTCTGCTGTATAGCCTTTAGGTTGTATAAACTTCAAAAATCTTTCATATATTTTACCATCATGTAAATACCTAATAATCAATACCAGCTGCTGAACAGTAGAACAATCAGTTGATTCATCTGCCTGAATTGCAACAAACTCTGCACTTTTAATTTGTATCTGTATTTCTGATCTGCAAACTTCATAAATAGCATCTAAAATGTCATTCTGAATGGTTTTAGACGTACCTTTAAAAATGGAACTGCTGGATAAATGCTGTTTCATAGCCAAATCGATCTCTGACACGAAATCAACCAAACCTCTATAGATTCCGGGATTCAAGGATTCCGTAGATTCATCATGCCCCCGTAATGCAACTTGAAATGCACCACAAAATACCACACAATCTATTAAACGCCGTAAAATATATCGATTTTCATCAACGCGTTCATTGAACTCTCTAATAGATTTTCGATACGCAGAATCGAGCGCCTTACGAATATCTTGGCGGCCGATAGATGCCAATTGCACTTCACATAACATATGAAATCGAGATTGCGAATGTTTTTTCACTTTTATTGAAAGATGCGCTAAATCGTCAACACCCGTTTCCGTCCATGCAGATTCACCACCATTGCCGGCGCCAGCTCCAAACACCAGACACGGGAAACAAAATAATTTGTTGCTTTCTTCACATCCACACAACCAAGGTGTTTTGAAATATTGTTCAGATTTAAAACCACGCGTAAAAGATTTATTTTTCGTAACACATTTTTGAGTAAGTGCAATTTCGGGACGTGGTGGTCCCTTAGCTTTCAGTTCGATACGCATTTCGAGAGTCTTTTCACAATTTTTAATAAAAGATACACTGTATTGTTCCATTTTTAACACAAATGTCGCGCACAAACTATTTTTTAATACTTATTTAGAATAAACACTGTGAATCTACTGACAGCCGAGTTGAGCCGACCGTTTGTTTCTCAGAACAATAACTAAAGCTTTAGTCGTGCTTTAGTTATTGTTCTGAGGTTTGTTTACATAAGATCGGCAACAGCGCATAGGCATAGATCGCATATGCGCGTGGCCGCCTTGCGCCGCGCGCCGTTTGGCAACGTCGCGCGTGAGCGGCGCTCCAGATTAGGCTAATTTCTCATACAAAATCTTTTGTTTCACGCGTCGGACTGTGTCGATATTTCTCTTTCGCACTCATTGAATACAGTGCTAGAAATCGTACTGAACTTTGTTTCATAGGAGCGCAATCGCTGGCGCTCCCGGCTCCACACATGTTACAACTTGACGCCAAATGTACGCGTAGGAAATGGTTTCTAAGTTTCTAGTAAACTGCTATTGTATGGGCATAGTAGAAAGAATGTATGTATAGGATTATAATAAAGAAATATAGATTATGCTATTTTCGTGGGAGTGCACTGCACCAGCGCTCTTTAAGACGAGCCGCCTCTGGTTGTGACGCAGTCTGCGAGAGGCCTATGTCCAGCAGTGGACTGCGATAGACTAAGTTGATTAATTGTTGAAGCGTTAATAAGAAACTTCGCATTATAGATGGTCCATTTCTTTCCAACCTTGGAAAATCTAATCTGTTACAAGGACGACAGCTGTTTCACAAAATCTTAAAAGCGTCAGTAGTCGCTGTTGACATTTTGTGATAAGCTACCGTTAACACAAACAAGTCGCATTAATTAACAAGTTAATTTTATTTAACTGTTAGGTACCTGTTAATTATCCTATTTTGTGTCGCTAATCACTATTTTTTTCTCCATTTAAGACCCTCATAATTTTTTTTTTGGAAGTTATTATTTTTATTTGCACTATTGTTCAAGTACGTGAACAACATAATTATAAATAATATCGGAGTGCAGCAGGTCAATTTAATTACTGAAACTAGTTCAGAGCTGCAACAATCTGCGCTAACTTCTACGTATTCCGTCCTGGCAGCGAGTAATGGATTTAGGTAAACAATCCGCTTTACGAAGTTAAACAGTACCGTGCGTGTACACTCTAAGGATGCTTACACAGAGGCGGATCTTGAATTTGTGGGGCCCTGGGCTAATACTGCTTAGGGGCCCTACCTAATTACTCAACCAATTGCCATTTTAATATGATCAGATTTTTTTTAATTCTAGATAATTTTTATTATTGACAATATCGTCTATTGTTTTCAGTTCGGTTGGGGGCCCTCTGTATCCACGGGGCCCTAGGCTGCAGCCCAAAAAGCCTTTAAGTAGATCCGCCCCTGTGCTTACATAAAGAACCGGGTTTTCGGACCCTCCTCTCGGTACAGGGGATCTACTCTCTAAGCACGAAGTCCATCCGCCTAAAGTTAGTTAGTTTCCTACTCCGTATCACTTACGGACTAACTAACTACCCCGTTGGTCTTGTGGTCGCAGGCGTGACTGCTCAGCGTGGAGTCCTGGTTTCGATTCCCGGCTTAGGCAAAGTGTTATTGAGTTTTTCCATTAGAAGTTTCTTAGTAACAGCCCGGAGTTTGGAAGTTGGCGGTGTGATACCCCTGTGCCTCAAAAAGCACGTTAAGCCGTTGTTCCTTCGCTTGATCTCTCCCGGTCGTGTTGGATTGCCGTCCCATCGGACTATGACAGTGAGGGAAGAGGGAGTGCACCTGTGTCTACGCGCACATTTATGCACTATAATATCTCCCGCGCCGAAGGCTAGTCTTCGTTGAGATTGGCTGTCGTGGCCGAAATACGGTATGGAGGACTTTATTTTATCACTTACGGACATACCTAACATTAATTCGGTTTCCGAACTAAGAATGCATGACAACACTATTTTGACACTTGTCCGTAGGGCCAAGGTGTTCTTACCCGTCCAAAAACTATCGAGAAAATTTTATGGCATCGTGTTTTCGCCAAACATAGTACTTAAGATTAATCTTCAACTTTACCATATATTTATTTCAAAATAAATGCTGCAATACTTTCGACATAACGGCGGATCATGCTAAGCTATTTGAGGTAGTATAGGCCTTTTGTGTCTACTGGGATTACAGGGAAGATCTATTTGTATAATTTATTTACAAACAGGTCATTGTTTAAAAGACCCATCACGAATACGTCATCTATGCATTGTGCATACGCATAGTACGCAATGTAATGCATGCCAGTCATTGTGGTTATGGATACATGCAACGGTACAGAAATCGTGGGAGTACATTTAGAACAAGTAAAAAAAAAAGAAAAAGAAAAACGTTGCTCTTCAATACCTCAGTAACCAGAAGATTCCCAGGTATGGTCCAGTACATAAACAAAACATAATAACGGAACTGAACAAATGACTCTCGGTTTTGTTTAGGGTATTTTTACATCCGTTATTATGGTAAAGACAGCAACTGGGATAAACAAAGTGTCCGAACAATTTACACGGCCGACAGACAGCCCGCAAACTCGTAACCATGATTCAGGGAAAAAACAAAACGAATCCCAATCATACTGACAACATTTTTACATCCTACACCGCTGGTGCTTTCCACATCAATATTAATCCAGGAACGGTGAATCCTGTGTACTACCTACCCACACAAGGATCACCGAAGCTTAATAAACCCGCAAGACCTTCAGTAATGAAGTGAAAAGAGTTCCCAAACTAATCCATGAGTGCTACTTCATCTTGGTCGCGTCAAGATGAAGTAGCACTCATGGATTAGTTTGGGAACTCTTTTTGGAGTACTTTGGGAACAACCCCTTTGAAAGTTTTACCAAGCATTCTATTAAATTGTTTGTAATCAACTTACAGCAGATGTTAATTGAATGATTTCGCTTATACAGCTTTAGGAGTTCGAAATTACTTGAGATCTGTAAACTGCAAGAACTCCTTGCGATAATCAAGAAAAAACTTGCTGACATTACGGCGAGTAATATTTTCATCCTAATAATTAAATTGCACCGCCTACCTACCGAGCCTCGGGAGCATTTCACTACTTTTTTAATTGCGTTGAATTGAATGAAACTACTGTTTTTGTTGGCAACAACCATGCTGCGAGAAGTTGCAATATTATTTACAGCGTGCTTTAATGTTATTATGAATGGTTATGCGTTTCTTTTCTTGTTTATTACTGTTAGTATTTGCCAGCGGCTTCGCCCACGTGGATGTGAGAAAATATCCCACGTGAACGTATTACCGGGATTAAAAGTATCTTATGTGTTAGTCCAGGTTATAAACTATCTGTGTACTAAATGTCATCCAAAGCCATTCGGGCGTTTTTACCCCAATCCGGAACATACATCTAGACAAACAGAAAAATTCTGAAAACTATTTTTTCTGGATCAGACTCCTTTCTACACCAAGCAATTACTTTTTTTTTTCAAAATATTTAATGTTCAGTTTTGAATTCGTTACTATTTTATTTTATGTAGGTATAGATTTGTGTTTGGAATATTGTTTTCTGTTTCAGTAGGTAAATGAAGATGTTCTAGGTAGAGTGAAAAGTGAACTTGTCAAGTCAAGAAGACGTGACGTGGACTCCCGTCCACGTCACGTCACGTCCTATATATGGATTTGCAGCCTAACTTGGTTCAGTAGCAGCGGTGTAGATCTACAGCCCCGTGGGCAAATTTAACTTTAGAATTTCGAGTACGAAATTGTCGAGGTATGCACAAAACTTGTAAGAATAGCGAAACTCTTCCAGATGTGGTATGATGTGGGCTGACAAAACAGTCTTTATTAACAAAATGAATATGTGTAAATGTGGGACGCATGAAGAAGCCTCCTCGTATAGCGCAGTTTGTTCCGCCAGTTACTCAACTGAACCGAGCGCTCAACGCATCCTGCCATGTACAGTTACACCCAGTACCTTATTTAACTGGCCAATTCTTCCCTTGCAATGGTGGGGCTAACACCCGCCTGGTTTGCGACCACCCTCCCACCGGAGTCCGGCATCAACTGCGTCAAGCTGCCTGCTGTGTTTCGTCGATGCTTCGGAGATCCAGTGCCTTAGGCATCTTCTGGGCACGCTCGTTCCATCATAGAACTCGTCCATTGCTTTCCATCAGGCGTGATCGAGGTCAAGAGCAGGGCCCATTCAGCAATAATAAAAAAAAAATATTAATTTAGACCCTTTTATGCGCAAATTGTTTAATATCTTCTACCTTCAATTTATACCCCTACCCAATCAAGTAATGAAACCATTATTATATGTTTGTGCCTGTAATGAACAAGAACGTATAGTAAAACTTGAATGATGAGGTAAGTAATTATATTTCGTTTAGTAGGTCGCCGCGATTACATCTTACAGAGACCGATAGCGCCCCCTGTGGCTTTCAGTGGAACCGCGTCGCATTAGATTCCTATAATGCACTTAAGCCGTAACAGCTGGGCGAAGGGGCAAGGCAGAATCATCAGTATTTGAAGGTCCATTTTTAGATTTTACGGCGTAATGTACGGGATTGGAACTACGGGTGCTTTTCCGGTAAAGAAGTTTGTTCTTTGCATACAATTTTCATGAAAACATGACGTCTGTTATACGTATAATACTGTACTGTGCCATATTGAGCCATGTGAGAATAGCATGTACAGTAAAAGCTCCTTATTCGCGCTTCCTTTATTCGCGTTTTCACTATTCGCGGATTAAAAAAATGCTACCCAATTCCTATATTCGCGACTAAAAATTTCTTTATTCGCGGATCTAATAAGTACATACATAATAATAAAATTATTCCAATAAGTATCCAACACAATATCCTTGTCAAATGGACTAATAAAAAAGTAAAATAGATCTTATTACAACTTTACCAAAAGTATGTTGTTAAATGATATCGCCGAGGACTTTGACACAAGCCGCCTTCGCCGCGAGCGGTGTTTTTGAGAATGTAAACAAACAGAATGAAAGCAATCTTATAACTCAATAAATAAAGTATATTTTTAAATGTTGTTGTTCCGTTTATAGTAAGCCGCTTTGCGTGTTTTATTGTTTCGTCTTTCACATTCGTTACAAAAATATTGTGATCGAGTAACACGTCTCTACTGCACTCTTCCTAGTTTATAATGTCAACTAAAAAAATTGAGAAACGAGTTTCGACACGAAAAAAATCTGTGTTACCGCTTAAAGTGAAAATAGAAATGCTTGATCGTTTACGCCTTGGAGAGTCATTTGCATCCATATCACGCTCATTCAATGTCAACGAATCAACTGTACGATCGATAAAAAAATCCGAAGATAAAATAAGGTCGTCTGTAGCTTCAACTTCACTGTCAGCGAAAATTGTTCGCGATCCAGCAATAGAAAAAATGGAAGTGGCGTTGTCATTATGGATCGAAGACCGCAACCAAAAAAGAGTGCCCCTGAGTGGTCCAATGATCCGGGAGAAGGCAAAGCGTCTTTACGCTCATTTTAAAGAACCTGATGGTAGTTTTAGTGGTAAATGTACAGATAGCGGATTTCAAGCATCGGAAGGTTGGTTCAATAAATTTAAGGTGAGACAATCATTTCATAACATCAAAATTGTTGGAGAAGCTGCATCTGCAGACACTGCTGCAGCAGGACGATATCCAGAAGAATTTGCAAACCTAGTAGCTGATGGAGGATACAAACCTGAGCAAGTATTTAATGCAGACGAAACTGCACTGTTTTGGAAGAGAATGCCAAACAAAACATTCATTTCTAAAAGCGAAAAGTCTGCTCCTGGATTTAAGGCAGCAAAGGATAGAGTTACACTGCTGCTATGTTCTAATGCTTCTGGAGATTGTGTCATTAAGCCACTGATGCTTTACAGATCGTTTAATCCTCGGGCTTTAAAAAATCAAAACAAAGACAACCTGCCAGTGTTTTGGCGTGCTAATAAGAAAGCGTGGGTTACAAGCGCTATTTTTTGTGACTGGTTCCGGAATTGTTTTGTTTCTGAAGTTGAAACTTATTTAAAAAAACAGAATTTAGACTTTAAAGCGCTTCTAGTTTTGGACAATGCACCAGGTCATCCTCGCGAACTTGAAACTATGCATCCAAATATAAAAGTGACATTTTTACCTCCCAACACGACGGCTTTGCTTCAACCTATGGACCAAGGCATAATCCAGGCCTTTAAGCTCTATTACATACGACGAACCTTCAAAATTATATTGGATAATATGGAATGCAATCCTGATATGAATGTTATGGAATGCTGGAAGAAATTTGACATAGCAAAATGCATCGTAAACATAAAAGAATCATTGGAAGAACTGAATCCATACACATTGAAGTCATGCTGGAAAAAACTGTGGCCTGCTGTGACTGCGGAAAATGACGAAGAATCTGTGCAAGCTCAAATTTTGACTGCAAACATAGCCGAAATCGCGAATGGAATAGGACGAGATGGGTTCGAACAGATAGAATCAAGTGACATTCAGGAATTGCTTGAATCGCAAGATGAAGATTTGACTGAAACCGACTTGGAGGAAATGTTGAATTCACAGCCCATTGAAGAAGAGGCTTCAACAAGCACTGGAAACGTGACATTTAATTTGAAAAATCTTAGTGAAGGTTTAAGAATGGCAAATGAGCTTTGCGATTTCTTTATGAACATTGATCCATCTATGGAACGAAGTCTTATTTTTAAGAGGCAAGTTGCTAATGCGGCTGCTGTGTATCAGTCTGAATTGAAGGAGCTTTTGAAAACTGCTAAGCAAGAAAAAATTACAAAATTCTTCAAACCATTGCCTAAGCCTTAAGATAATTAATTAAAATTTTCAAAAACTTCAATTAAATATTTTTTATACATATTTGTTGTTTTTTTTTTGTCACCTAGGAACGTATCCCCTATAATCCCATATAAATTACCATTCCGTATTCACGGTTTCTGTATTCGCGGCATATTTATGGAACACATACCCCGCGAATAAAGAACTTTTACTGTATTTGAGCCGTGGTTAGGACGTTGATAACACGTGAATCAGACATGCAAGCGACGTAGACGTCATGTTGAGTTCGTGTCAGGTCCATGTTATGACGACATTGTGTTTGGACAACAGAAGCTTAGGTACTGTAGTGTAATGATCAAAGATAATATTTCCAGTTGTGTGTTATTTTACTATAAGTGAAAATATATCAATCAATCAATCAATATCTTTATTGAGGATCATAGGTAGGTACATAATACAGGTCTTAAATCATTAAATTGTGATCAGCTATGTCTCGCCCTTAGAGCATACAATAGTTACATAGAAATTAAAATTTTACTTACTTACATTATTGTTACAAAAGATGTCACATAAAATATTTAAAAAAAATACAGTGGCACTCCGGGAACGCCGACAGAAGTGAAAACAAAACACAAACAGAATAGTTTTCCATCACTCACTGACTTATCGGATATACATTAAAACTGAGTACATCCCGAGGACAGCCGAACACATCCGAAGCGGGTATTTTTTAATCGTCATAAAGACAAAACATGCGCGTTGTCGCTTACGGTAACAGTAGCGCGAGTTCATTGGATTTTTCCCATCTCAATAAATGCATGTATTAGATGCGCGTAGCTAGCAAGCTACGCGCAATTTGTCCTTACGCCGTAAACGTGTGTAGTAATTATACATGTATGTCAATATTATTTTTGACAAGTACTGCGGCCTCAAATTATAGACACATGACAGTGTAAATACGTTTTTTACGTAAATGGCCTACAGCAGTGCGATTCTGTAACCATCTCACCGTGAAAACTTAGGTGAAGTGAGCAGAGGCGGCTCGTGACATTTATTTGTGGGGGTTCACTAAAAAAAGAAACGTAGAACTAGAGCTTACCATTTATTTTATTTGTAAAGAAAATCCATTCGGCGATCTTTTTGGCGAGCGAAGACATCTATCACTTTCTTGTGAAAATCAGTTATAGAATTAATTAATCGTTTTTCAATGCTTATCATACATAATGCATTGAGACGGTCTTGCGCCATTGTATTTCGCGTAAAAGTTTTGACTTTATTTAATGTCGAAAAACAACGCTCACATTCTACTGAGGTCATAGGAATGGTACATACAATATTTAGAAGTTTTATGCTTTCAGCAAATACAGATTCTAATGAAAATTCCAAAAAATGTTGAAGTAAAGCGACGGCGCCATCAGCATTGTGAAAATCTTCTCTGCTATAAATTACTAATAACTCATTTTTTAGTTTGTTTTTTTCCAGGAAATTGTAAGTGTTTACCACTTTTTTAAAATCATCCTCCGGAAAACTCTTATTGTAGTCCGCAAATCTATCTGTGTAGAACAATTTAGACGCCAACAAATGGTCCGTGTGTACGAATCTGTCTTTAATCTGCACTCTTAATACGTCACATACTTCTTTCCTCATAACTGAATAGTTTAAGTTATTAGGCCGACGTTTTTTCTGTGGCGAAGGGGGTGGAACAGTATCACGTAACTGGTTTACGACCTTTTCGAATTTACTGACTTCATTTGCGATTTTAATCGCATCAAGTGATCGAGACTGTAAAAATTTGAACAGCATTTCACAGTGCGGCATAAGCGTCCCAAAAAAGTTCAGCCAATACAAAAAATTGTTATCACATAAATATGAAAGGAGCGATTGAGCTTGATTATAGGTATTGGGGTCACTGTTATGATTGTCCATTATTGCTTGCATGCATTCTTTAAGGGGCTCTAAATTATCGTGTATAACTTTCACTGTACGTGTATTATAATTCCATCTCGTCTGTGGAGCAGCAGGTATTCTTTTATGCACGATTTCTTTTAAAATTTCCGATCGTTTCGGCGAACGCGTGAAAAACGATGGAAATGCATGCAAATTGCAAAAGAAACTTCGTACTGTGTGATTAATCGATGCACATTTTTCTAAAATTAAATTAAGTTGATGCGCGTAACAGTGTACATAATAAGCATATGGGTAGATATTTCTAATAATCTTTTGGACACCATTGGTATTTCCACTCATGACGGCAGCTCCGTCGTAGCTCTGACCAATTAACTTATTTTTATCAATACTTAAAGAATCAAGCTCCTTCATGATTTCAGCCGCTATTACTTCTGCTGTATAGCCTTTAGGTTGTATAAACTTCAAAAATCTTTCATATATTTTACCATCATGTAAATACCTAATAATCAATACCAGCTGCTGAACAGTAGAACAATCAGTTGATTCATCTGCCTGAATTGCAACAAACTCTGCACTTTTAATTTGTATCTGTATTTCTGATCTGCAAACTTCATAAATAGCATCTAAAATGTCATTCTGAATGGTTTTAGACGTACCTTTAAAAATGGAACTGCTGGATAAATGCTGTTTCATAGCCAAATCGATCTCTGACACGAAATCAACCAAACCTCTATAGATTCCGGGATTCAAGGATTCCGTAGATTCATCATGCCCCCGTAATGCAACTTGAAATGCACCACAAAATACCACACAATCTATTAAACGCCGTAAAATATATCGATTTTCATCAACGCGTTCATTGAACTCTCTAATAGATTTTCGATACGCAGAATCGAGCGCCTTACGAATATCTTGGCGGCCGATAGATGCCAATTGCACTTCACATAACATATGAAATCGAGATTGCGAATGTTTTTTCACTTTTATTGAAAGATGCGCTAAATCGTCAACACCCGTTTCCGTCCATGCAGATTCACCACCATTGCCGGCGCCAGCTCCAAACACCAGACACGGGAAACAAAATAATTTGTTGCTTTCTTCACATCCACACAACCAAGGTGTTTTGAAATATTGTTCAGATTTAAAACCACGCGTAAAAGATTTATTTTTCGTAACACATTTTTGAGTAAGTGCAATTTCGGGACGTGGTGGTCCCTTAGCTTTCAGTTCGATACGCATTTCGAGAGTCTTTTCACAATTTTTAATAAAAGATACACTGTATTGTTCCATTTTTAACACAAATGTCGCGCACAAACTATTTTTTAATACTTATTTAGAATAAACACTGTGAATCTACTGACAGCCGAGTTGAGCCGACCGTTTGTTTCTCAGAACAATAACTAAAGCTTTAGTCGTGCTTTAGTTATTGTTCTGAGGTTTGTTTACATAAGATCGGCAACAGCGCATAGGCATAGATCGCATATGCGCGTGGCCGCCTTGCGCCGCGCGCCGTTTGGCAACGTCGCGCGTGAGCGGCGCTCCAGATTAGGCTAATTTCTCATACAAAATCTTTTGTTTCACGCGTCGGACTGTGTCGATATTTCTCTTTCGCACTCATTGAATACAGTGCTAGAAATCGTACTGAACTTTGTTTCATAGGAGCGCAATCGCTGGCGCTCCCGGCTCCACACATGTTACAACTTGACGCCAAATGTACGCGTAGGAAATGGTTTCTAAGTTTCTAGTAAACTGCTATTGTATGGGCATAGTAGAAAGAATGTATGTATAGGATTATAATAAAGAAATATAGATTATGCTATTTTCGTGGGAGTGCACTGCACCAGCGCTCTTTAAGACGAGCCGCCTCTGGAAGTGAGCGTGGAGTGAATTGTCTATAGTGTCAATTCCTAAGCTGTTAGTAAAGTAGTCTGATTCGCTATTTTCCCCAAACTGCGAAGCGCATATGAAAACTGTCCCAGAATTTTGCATACATGCTCAATATGAAATTTCCAATTAAGTTTGTTGTCTATAATATGTAACCCTAGAAATTTTTTTACCATTTCTGCAATGTCGCTATCTAGGTGGTGGATTTTTAAAGTACCGGTACGTCGAGTACGTATTTTAAAATTTATTATTTTAGTTTTGTCAATGTTAATCATTAAATTATTTAAGTCAGTCTATATTATCAATATCAATTGTATTATAGTTAATGAATAAAACAGTGCTATCATCAGCAAATAGTGTAATAGTGTAGTGTGATTTATTACCGAAGGCATGTCATTTATATAAACAAGGAGGAATATATAGAACAAAATAGTCTGACACTTCTCACTTTGCATATCATATCACATTACATTTATACGTAGCAGTAGTGAGGTACCTCGGTTCAAAAAGTCCAAATCAAACAGAACCCGAATGTTTGTTTACATTTTTCTATTCTTTGATTGGTGAACTACGGAAGTGTGTGTAGACTTATAAAGGACAGTTCACACTCGATCGCCTCACAAACATACCTCAACAGTTAACCGATATTTGACGCAGTGGGATTTGGTTTACTGGTTCTTTTTGGTCATTAATCCGATATGAGGGTCAACACTTCGGTGTTTGTGTTTGTTTTGCTGTTTTATAAGAAAATAACGTGTTTACGAATACCGAAGTGAATTTTAGATTATTTTGTAGACTCACCTACCCGTGCGAATCTTACTGAGTAACGATTGTTTATGAGCTAACTATTAGTAAATATAGAATACGTGAATCAAATTTCATTTGTATCAAGATGTATTTTAGGTTTGTGAGAAAGATGACAACATAAAGGCTCGTACACACAGGCGCGACGCGACACGCGACACAAAGGCACCGCTCGTTGCGCGACTTGCGGTGCCTTTGTGTCGCGTGTCGCGTCGCGCCTGTGTGTACGAGCCTTAAAGCAAAATCAAAATTTACGAAAGTGACCTACCAACAGTACCAACACGAGTATAACCAGATACAAAAATTCACCGGATTACCGCAATCGAAAGTATCCAGTAGATGGTATCCACATTCAATTTATGGACTAACTTATTTTATGAGCAAAGTCAGACGCTCGGAGATTTATGATAGGGATTTGTAGGCACGGTCTGTCTGCTGATAAGTGACCCTTTTGCTAGTCGATGGTCCTTTAGGATACCGCTAACAAGCTTACTCGGGGCGAAGGGCCACTACACTTGAAATGTTTACATTTTGCTAATGTCAGGGATTTATTCGGTGACAGGTTTTTAGAGAAATTTGTTAATTTAGCAAATTATTTTTAAAGTTTTTTTTATGATGATTTTATGAAACAGTTATTCTTTGGACTTACGTGGTCTTAGAGAGTTGTGTTGATGACTTTAATGATTATAATTCTGTAAACACATATTTCTTATGGCCGCGATTCATATATTCATCAACGTACAACTTAATACTGACCTAAGAAGTTTTACTTAAAAACATCACAGAATTTTCAGAGATTAGTCTTAATAGTCCTCATCGATTGCTGTTATGCTTTCTTGGTAGTAAGTATAAAAGCCTCCGGTTGCTCAATTACTAAGACATAAAATTCCAATTAACTAGGGGTCTAACACTCTTATAGCAGAATTATTTTAATCTTAGTAGGTACCTACTTTTTTAAAGAGAAAGAAGGCTGTGCAGATCGTCTCCTCCATCTCTTTCCCACATTGAAATAAGATTTAAATAATACTGTTATAAAAGGTGGTGGTAGGCGGGAGCCTACCACCACCTTTTATTTACGATCTATCACGTTGAATTCCTATAGGGATATAGGAATTCAACGTGATAGATCGTAATAAAAAAATATGTATACCAATAAATTATATGGAACTAAACGTGAGTTTTTAATCCTTTTATTACATTCTTAGCGATGCTACTTTGCTTAGCACCTGAGGCGAAATTACAGCATTTTTCCTCAGAGCCTGATCGACGTCACAAGATGCAGAGTCAGGGATAATTATGAGCCAACCCTAAAAACGCCAGTGTGTCTGTCACATACTTATAGAACGTAGAACAGTGTGACGTACCTATGATTGCTTGGTATGGACGCTAATAGACGCTCAATCTTCAGTAATTTGTTACGTACGTGATTTGTTACGTAAAGGTCACAAATAAACTTCTACTAACTTTATCAAGGAACAAATTACTTGTTTTGACATATCTAAGTACTGGAGTGGGCCGTCTAATTTATGAAGGTTTTTTTGCTTGACTTGATTTATAGTCGACTAGCAGCGCCCCGCGGTTTCACCCGCGTAAGTTTCGATTCCGTAGGAATATCGGGATAAAAAGTATCCTATGTATTAATCCAGGAAATGGTCTATCTATCTAACAATTTTCATCTTAATCTGTTCAACAATTTACGCGTGATTGAGTAACAAACATCCAAAGATCTTCACAAACTTTCATATTTATAATATTAGTAGGATTTATTAGCAAAATAAGTGTTATAAAGTGAGTCATGCGGCATGCCCATGGCACTGGAATGTAACTATTCCAGTCCAGTGAATAGATTGACAGTCTACTTTTCATTCCCGCTTGCCCATTCCAGCGCCACTGGTATAGTGTAGAACTGTAGACGGCCAATCCACTATCCAGTGCTAGATTAAACGTTGAACAGTAAACACGTATTGAATTATTTTTGATTAATTTGACAATTATTTTTGGCTGACTGACTGAATGACTGGAATAATGTCTATCTCTGTAACATCCAGTCTAGCACTGGACTGGATTGATTCGTTGGATTACTGGACAGGAATACTGTGAACCGGGCATTATATTGGTTGTCACGAACTTTATTTCCACCTTGATGTAATCAGTCGAGATAATAAAAAAATAGTAGTTTATAAAACTGTTGCATAATGAGGGGTATTAAACACGAGTGTGTGTTTACAAACCGAGCGGAGCGAGGTTTGTAATAGTATCACACGAGTGTTTAATACCTTATTATGTGCAGTTTTATACAACTTTTTATCTACTTTCATACATTGAGATTGAATATACTAAATAAAAGATCAAAGTTCAAAAAGTAAGACATACTTTACTGCTTATGATAATTATTGAAGTTTTGTATGAGTCATTTCCGTCGCCGCATCTAAAATATCGGGCGGAGTCAAATTTCCTTCACATTCACTGGTATCAGACATTTTTAAGCAATAATAGAATAAAACACTAAATTCAGAAAAAAACGTAAAAATGGCGCCAAAAACCCAGCTAGTTATGGAACCCCGGCACTTATAATTATATTGAGTGTTTAAGCATTTTTGTCCCACGACCTGTGAGGTCGCTGAGCTTGCACACTTTAAAAATAATGTTTTTTTTAGTTTAAGTCTTAGCTAGTAGTTTAGTTCGTGATTTGCATCCAAATATGTAACACGTCTCAATTAAATAGAATTAGGTAATTAAGTAAGTCTTAGCTAATAGTTCAGTTCGTGATTTGCATCCAACTATGTAACACGTCTCAATTAAATAGAATTAATTAAGTAATTATGTTTATTTTTAAAAAGCCCTTTAAGGCGCTCCCAATCCTGACTGGCGCAGCCGGTAGGATCACTGAGGAAGCTATCACGCGTTACATTGTTCATCGCGATAAGACTTTTCTCGATTTTCAAAACGGTACGCGTGGTGTACGGCAAGGTGATCCAACGAACCAAATAAATATCGTCGGCGACGAGGAGTCCTGAGAGCTGATGATGGGCGTGGCAGGCTGGTGAGTACGACTTTTCACCTCCTTAATATCCATGTCCACATCCTTTCGTTAAACTTGGAATTGGAAGTTTTCCATTTTGACTGTTTGATGGTTTTCTCAAATAATTAAGTTATGTGTGTGTGTTGTAAAATACGTAACATACAATTGTTTTGTATAACTAATTTTAAAACACTAATTAGATTTAGCTATAATTCATATTGAGTTCAGAAACACTTAATAAATATACTAGTAGTAATTATTGTAATAAGTAAAATTGGTAGAGTTCATAGAGTTAATTATTACATAGAATTTTTGATTAAGTACCAGAATGTCAGAAATAAATCTTATTCCAAATGAATTGTACAAAATTCTACCCAGTTTTGATGGTAATAAACGACATTTGAATTTATTCTTACGCAAATGTGAGTATATTATCGATAAGTTTAAATTATCAGAATTACAACAGGAATTTACATACTTAATGCATGTTGTGTCCAGCCACTTAACGGGTGACGCAGCCGCGCTTATCAGTGAGCGCGGAGACATTCAATCGTGGGCGGAATTCAAGGAATTGCTTGAGTTACACTTTGGCGATCCGCGAAGCGAAGAGCGTTTGGCTATCGAGTTAGAAACTTTAAACTTTAAGTTTCAGACAGATGCCAATGATGCAACAATAAAAAAATAACTCAGGCATATTACCTATTAAATAAGGACACGCGGTGATAGAGAAAGAATAATAAAAAATACACGTAGGTAGGTACTAAAGAAGATAACCTATTTACTCTACATATGTTTTAAGTATGTTTGATATGTTTATAAGTAATTTAAGTCAATTTATACTATTTTAAATGGAATCGAAACTGCATTATCCTTTACAAAAGTGTCTGTTGTACATTCGACCATTGTTGAGCCATCTGAACTCTTAGCACTGTTAAGCAATATTTCTGAAACTGAAAGCCTAATTTACCCTGTGACTGAAAAATCGTTATTAATGCTAGAAAGAACAAATCTGTTAAAGCTTATGTAAAAGAAAACCACATAACATTCATTATGGAAATCACATTAATAAAAAAACATTTAATTATTTAAAAATCTATTCATTACCAATTTTCAAGGAAAACAAAACTACCACCATTATCCCTAAACATCCATACCTTATGGTGAAAGGTCCTACATACTCGTACATACCGCTAGCCAGCCCGTGTGAAGAGGTGGGAGCCAACCAGTTCCTGTGCAAGGAAAACAATGTGATATTGTATCCTGAAAATACGTGTATAGAACAATTAATGCATTTTGCCTCAAACGTTAGTTTGTGCAAACCTCTTGCAGATAACCTGGAAAGTCTAAAAGTACAGCCTATTGACTTCCTCAACTGGAAAATTTACACAAGACATAAAATAATGCTTACCGAAACATGTGCCGATGATGTTATCAGGAAACCGATTAAGGGCACATATTTATTGGAAATTGATGGAAACTGCAGTGTCTATCTGAAAGACATTAAATTACACAAAAGGCAACATCATTCAGGAAAAATACAATATCGAGTAACTCCAGTCGCGGTTCTACCCGAATTAGAGGAAACATCTACTATTGATTGGAACAAACAGTGAATCTAAACAAATTGACTTTGACGATTTAAAAACATCTATCATACACATTAAAAAGTGAAATAGTGGAAAGTGGTAGTGCAGTGAGAACAAATAGTGTTAGTTTAGCAACTATATTACTCTATGTTATTTTAGCGATAGTATGTCTTAGTATAGTACTTTGAAGAAAATTGTCTTGTATGCGGAATCATCGGAATCCAAATATTACCGATAATTTCGCACTTGATGAGGGAGGAGTTATGGAACCCCGGCACTTATAATTATATTGAGTGTTTAAGCATTTTTGTCCCACGACCTGTGAGGTCGCTGAGCTTGCACACTTTAAAAATAATGTTTTTTTTAGTTTAAGTCTTAGCTAGTAGTTTAGTTCGTGATTTGCATCCAAATATGTAACACGTCTCAATTAAATAGAATTAGGTAATTAAGTAAGTCTTAGCTAATAGTTCAGTTCGTGATTTGCATCCAACTATGTAACACGTCTCAATTAAATAGAATTAATTAAGTAATTATGTTTATTTTAAATTTTTTAAAATTTTAAAAAGCCCTTTAAGGCGCTCCCAATCCTGACTAGCTCTTCACCGCACTTTAGCGCAACCACAGATAAGTAAAATTTACACAACAAAACTTCACGCTCCCGTATATATGTAAAGCCCCATCCACACGCTGGCTGTTTGTCACAAACACCGCAAACAGCAAACAAAATGCCAAACATCCTTTGATCTGGCAAGAAAAACCGACACCGATGCCGAACACTGCCCAACACAAACACAAACAGGCAAACAACGACAAACACCCATCCACATGTCCGTGTTTGCTGTTGGCTGTTTGCCATTGTTTGTCAAGCATGTGGATGGGGCTTAACGAGTTCGATTTAAAAAAGTTATGCATTCTCCTTCGTGATTTAACTTCTTGGTTAACCTGTATCGTAATGGAAAAAAAATTACTTTATAACATTATTTTGTTCGAGAAATAGTGTTATAATGAAATTTTTTTTTTATATTTCGGTATTGTGTTTATAAAGTATGTCAATATAAACTCGTTTAAAATTTTATAATTAGAATTTTACGACATGAAAGTAGATAAAACTAGTTTATGTACTTGTTTATGATTTCAGCATAATTTTTGTGTTTCACAACACGGCAAAATATTTCATTATTTTCTGGGCTGGTTATGGCAATAGTTCTCGTTATTTCAGGTTTGCTGCCCTTGATAAAAATCTCTTTCTAGTTCGTTACGATGCCCATGGGAAGCAATGAGATTACCAAAAGATAAAGTTTATACCTTCAGCGAATATTTTTTAATTTGCTCCACCTCGTCTTATTATGCTTGCCCTGTTTAGGTTTATACATCAAACGCAAAATCTCAATAAATTATTTCTGACTTAGGACCAAAATAGTGTTTGCTGTTCAATAGTGTTACTTTACACGCCTACTTTATGTATACTATTATAACCCCTATATTTAGCATGATAACGTCAGAAATAGCGAGGTGTTCATCGGTATGTATAACCCTTAAATGCCGAGTGTACAGAATAAGTGAGCGACATTTAACGTCAGTCGAAGTCAGTGGCGTGACCAAAAGCTGTAAAGCTAATTTAGAAATCAGCATTTTGTCCAATTACTCAGTTCGCCGCGTCCTGTCAGTTGAATGTGATGTCATGGTTATTCTTGATACAACCGGTTAAGTACCTACGTGTCGTGTAAAACTGCTCGTTTTAATGTTATTTTTATTTCAGTCTGCTCAAATGAATCTTATAAAAGCGAAGTACGTTCGGCGAAGTAAAATAAAAGGAAATTTATGAGTTCCAAATGTGGCGTTTACTTTTTGTGATTTGTTATTTATTACGAGGCTCAGATAAACGGGAAAACGTCAGATGCATTAAGTGTTATCCTTGTCCCAACAGAGAACGTCTCCGTACCATCTTTTGTGAGTGATTTGTCACGTCCATAGATATAAGTGATCACATCACTGGCTTTACTGAGAGAATATTATGACTTTGTTTTTATTTCAGATACATTATTTACGTATGAAGGTGTTGGGGGGAAATTGATTTTTATTTCATATTGATTGCGCCTTTGAAAGCTTAGATTTTTATTTTTGAATAAATACTTAAATGAATGATGAAATCCAAATTGTTAGATTTTAAGTTGTTACAATTACTTATTAAGCACACCGCTTATTGTTATTTATTTAATAAGGAATTTTGAATGTCTCGTGACCCGTGCTTACCATTTAATGAATAATAAATGGTCGCTTCACAGTCGGTGCTCCTTAGTTGGATTATATGACATAGGTGCCACCAGCACAGATATATCTGTTGGTGCCACACACAGACTATGCAGACTTCGTGCATTTCTAGAGGCCCTTACAACATTTAACAATATCTAACAGAATATATTATGTAGGTAAAGTGAAAAGTATAACACAAGTATTTTTACTTATTTCGGGACGATACACATTTTTCCTGTCCATGTCTACAACAGATATCCGTAGGCCATACATATTCGACCCAAGATATTGTATGTAAGAATCAAACCACAAAAATACAGAATGGTAGAGACATCGACGCACAAACTGTAACCATTACTAACATAATGTTTTTAATAACCGACGAAAAATTTCTACGCAGCAGGTTCAGAACCATGTGTTTAATCCATGGCAAACAGGCGACATTCGAAAAACCAAAAGGTTCATGACCCATGCCACGATTTCATTTTTTTCCACAGCCAAAATGACGGAGATTTATCACACGTATCATCCATCCTTACCATGTCTACTTTAGTATGGTTGCAGGCGCCCGCGCCGTGTGTGCGTCACAAAGTCATCGACGCGGGAACTGGGTCGGCCATATTTGCCGTTTTGGCGGCAAACGGCGTCAAATTGCCGCGCCATGGACATGCGCCACAATAACTCTTCGTATGGTAAACATTTGTAGCCTGTCATCATTACATCGTACATCGGTACGATTCACTAATTCTGACGGCCGCTATCGTTAGATCATATTTGTGTCACATGTATGAAGTAAACAAGCGATTAATATAATCTAAAGGGTTTCCTAACAATGGTGAATCGCCCTGTTTGTTAGGAGGACAATAACGTTAATATCAATCTCAACCAGATAAGCTTTGGATATGTTTCGATTGTAAATATCATGAAGCAAGTATGTACTCTATTGATTTCTTCACAACTAGGTAAATATATTATGAACACTTCATGAGTTAACAAAAACGAATTCAAATTAAATGACACACAATTTGTCATAACACAACATTTGGTTCAGTGATTTACGAGTGCCACATGGAAAATGATTCATAACATTGCCGCACCGCAGCGCGATTTCGGCCACATTGTGACTTTTGTACCTGCGTATGTAGGTATACAGTAAGGCACCTGAAATGGATATAGAAATATTTCAAGGCCTGTCAAACGAGGTCAGACGTGCCTGCAGACCATCAGACGAACAGCGGTGATCAATCTACAGACCGGGAACTTATAAAACCCTTCAAATGTAACTTTTAAAGTGCTTCGGCAAACTTTCCCCCCGAGTGTAATTGTAAGTCAGTATTAAAGCAGATCCCAGGACATGATGTACGTCGCCTTTCTTGTGATTTATAAATGTAACTATCTTCTGCCACGACTTCATCCGCGTGAAATTTTATTCTCCCCCATTCACCCTCTTAGGAGTGGAACTTCGAAAAACCCTTTCTTAGTGGATACATACTCTTCACAAAGAACACACCACAAAGAACAGACCAGCGGCTTAGGCTGTGCGTTGATTATATCAGTCAGTCAGGACTTTGAATTTTATATATAAAAAGAAAAGCTTCTTGAACAAACTAAAGAAGACGTTAGCTTACAATTTGTCTTTTACGCTATTCTATGTGATAAGTTCATTAGCTGGTTCACGCAAATCACAAAAGCTCGCAGTCTACAATAGCGCTGGGATTCCTCAATAAACATTACAAATCACGGGTTCGCATCGAAGCCCAAAAACGTCTTTACGTTTTTTCAAAGGCTCTACTATATCTATACATATATGCGCCAGACAAATCTAAATGTATTTTCTGAAATACGGTTACAAAACCGAGTCTTCAGCTAGCAATTCTTTTATATCAAGTCGGGCGTGAAAAAATTGTGTGAGGTAACTTGGAAAGTATTGGTGTCACGACTTCGAGAGTTTAAATTCATGTCGCGAATCGTCGAAGTGTGATTTAATTCGGACTTGGAGCCTATTTTTTTGCCAAGCGAAAGTAATGCTTCACGGGTAGCTACTCCTGACTAACGCCCCTGACGTTTCCTAGGTTGGTCTCGTAGCGCGTAGCCTCTGTCGAGCTATTTTTAAACGGAATTGAGAATATAGATTAAGTTCAGTGTTACGAGTATTTCAAAACCAAGTGGGTCGACAGTTGATTGGAACATCTTGGGCGTAATGATTCTGAAATGGATTTGACTTGAACACGCGTGATTTACGGTTGACCGAGCCTAAATACCTACCTATAGAAAAATATTTGATTGGAACTTTGGTAACATTTACTTAATTACAATAGAAAGGTGTTTGATAATTGTGAAATCCAGTAGGATTACAGTCCATAATTTCATAACAAAAATAATAAATGACAAATGTTGCGCAAAATAATATTTTGGTTGTGAAAATAATTCAATAAAAGGGCATTGCACCATAAAAATAAATCACTTCATGAACCAATATTGAGAGGTATTTATCAGCTCAATTGATGACACTCGAGAGCCTATCTGAATTAATGAAGGCACGATCATGCGAGTACTTTTATGGTATTGATATGCTAATATGTATATTTTGTCCCTTTTATGTAAAATTTTTTGTTATCAAAATTTTGAAATCGAATATATCAGTATAGTGTTTAAAGTTACTCGAGAGGAGCTCGTGGCTGATAACATCCGCCCGAGTCGATCGAAGGTCAAGTTACGTTTGCCGCGGTCGGTTGGTTGATGGGGGACCATCCATTACAATCGAGAGTGAGACCCCTCGGAAAACACGTCAAGCCGTTGCGCGTTGGTACCGACTGTCAGTCGTAGATCTTTGACATTCGTTATGACCAGAAGCCCCAAGTCAGACAACCACTCTTACTAAGGTGTGAAATACTGGTATTCAACTGCAGCCGGTTAGACTGGAAGCCGACATTGTTGAGAAAAGGGTAGGCAAATTGCGTGTTTAAAGTAACTTTATCTTATAGTATTTTTTTTAATTTGACTGTTTTCTATTAGGTACTTTTTAACCTACATCACGTTGTCTCTGAAAGTAAATTTATTTTAAAAGGTCAGTTTTTAAATTGTCACCGAAATTATTAATTTAAAAGAAAAATATTTGATCGGAGATTTAAATTAATTTTAACGACTCCTACGTGCAGAACATGGCATTTGACTAGAGATAAACTTTTCAAATAAAAGCGTAATTAAAAAATAAATGTTCTTTATTTATTTTATATGTCAGTATAAAAGTATGCCTATTATTACCAAAATTTTGTCAATCTTAATATGTTTTTAATTATATAAATGGTCACGTCATTTTGATGAAAGATATTTTGGTTATTCGATGGCCTGAACGGATTAATACTTATTAGATTACCCGTATAATGACGGAGTATGATAAATATAAGATCTAAGAGCTATATTTGTTTTCGTAAATATAACGTTGAGTTTCTTCCGTCACGAGTTGGTGTTAATTCTAATGTCTACAATGCAAGTGCTGACTATTATACAGAACACGTGAATCAAGTGTGTTCCCCATGACCTCTAAAGCTCCGCTAATGAGACACAATTGATTTTCTATTGTATCTATCGTACTACATAGGGTACGCGCGGAGCTTGACGGGTTATACATAGTTAATAAGAAAGACGTTATTGGACGATTTCTTAATACTATAGTTACTTAGAAGTTTAAATTATATTTAAATTAATTAATAGCTAATAGGCTAGATTGTAATGTGAATAAAGTACCAACGACTGTGATACTTTATAAATATTTAAAAAAAATGAAGCCTATTGTCAAACTTTGGGTAAGTGCGTAGGTAAAGGTAGAATAGAATAGAATAGAATACTCTATTAGCTACAAAGCCTTGTGCTCACCAACATTTAAATCAACTGATTACATATTTCATCAGTAATTTATTTAAAATTACCTAACCGGTGCGGTGGTTTGAATGTTGGTAAATACAGGCCTTTACATTGATGTGTTTTTTTTAAGTTATTATAACTATAATATGCTAATGGAATTTTCGATAGCAACAAGAAATTTTGTTTTATGGGCGGCAACCAATATTATCCAGATGTATGTATATCGTTGCAAGACTGAGTAAACTGAGTTATACCACATTCACTCAATCAACGTCAATACACGCGGCAACTAATACCAATGATGACGTATCTTCACCTAATACAGCAGCTATAGAAACATACAGACAGGGAAAATAATCACCAAAAGGGTCTATTTATAAATACTTATCCGCAAACACTTGTAAGTTACACAAATAAGTAGCAAACAAGTTCTAAGTAGGGCAAATTCTGTTCTTCACGGTCCGTTGGTCGCTTGGACGTCTCCTTATGGAGCAGGCTTAGGCCATCTTTGTCGAATGCGTGGTGTAATCACCCGGGTTCAAAGGGATTGCGGTCTTGTCCCTGGAAGGTCTTCGTGGCTTTATGTATGATTAGCAGCGCCACGCGATTTCACCCGCAGAAGTTTCGTTCCCGTGGGAATGTCGGGACAACAGTTTACTATGTGTTAATCCTGGTTATAAACTATCTGTGTGCCAAATTGCATCCAAATCCGCTCAGCCGCTTGTGCGTGAAGAAGTAACAAACATACAAACACACTCACAAACTTTCGCCTCTATAATATTGCTGTGATATTCTTCCACTTCGTTCAGTTCTCGGCTTCTCCCAGGGCAGTCGTAACAGAGAGTCCAGTGAGGGCGGTTACTTGGTCTGACCACGACGACCACTGACGGTTAGGTGACCGAAAGCGAGGTCTTTTCAGTTTCTGCGTTGCCAACTTTTCAAGGCTATCTGGTTCCCGACGGGCAATGTGACCAAAGCAACAGAGAATCCTTATATTATATATCTGTATGCAGATTATTTTTCGCTAACACTCTTAAAGTTATATAAGCTATATTTAAAAAAAAAACTACGAAAGCTGCGTTTAATACTACTAATTAATAAGGGTGCTCTAAAGTCCTACTTTTACCATACACGTGCAGTTGACTATAGGTAACAACTACCTACCGACGGCGAAGTGCCAGTAGCTCCTAACTGAATTTTTTCGAGAAATTCACTTTTTATCGTTTTGAATTTAAAGGCGTTATTCGCAAGTTTTAGTGAAATCTCCTAAGTGTAATTTTAGTTGCAACAGCATTAAATTAAAACGTGGAAATATCTTCTAACTAAATCAACGTGTCTATTTTTGAAAGTTTTTTTTCAGTTTGTGTAAATTTTTGACTTTGTCTGTTAGGTGTTATTTGCACTTCGCCGTCGCTACATATTTATTATATTTTAATTTCGCCGATTTTTATATGAGAAGCGAGAGAAAAACTGGTGAGCTGTCGTGCTGCAAACGACAGATTAATTTGTCGGTGACCGAGTTTAAGCGTTGGCGGACTTAAAACATGTCTACTTACTAAATAAATTCAACGTTTGGCTCGTTTATGAAAAGCCTTACTTTTTCACAGAAAAATCAGTACACACGAAACTCAAAATAAGGATAAGAATTTGAAGAACGATGTAAGTCGGCTGTCAAATAAGTCGCACAGCCGCACTTTCGTTTTATCTGTAACTACATGATTTACGTAAATAGGACCGTCGTCGCACGAAACAAAATGTCTAATTTATACGCACGTGGAATAAAGCCTTTTAGCCAAACAAATACTTTGACACGATCAAATGTCAAACACAGTTCGCATGACGCGATACAAATTATTTCACACGTACGCACGTACAAAGCAATCAAAATGTAGGTACATTAAGTAAATGTTAATTAATGGAGTAGGAATTGTAGAACAATTATTGCTGATTGTAATCAGGAATTTTCGCAACCCAGTCTAATTGGAGAAGGAAAAGGTTTTTTTGGAAATTAATAAGAAGTTTTAATTGGTTTCATTAGAATTTCGTTACGTTGGAAAATCGCCAAAATATTCTCTTCCACAATTTAATAACGCCTACCTTTTTACTTTAAAAGGTCTACTTTAAATCAACTTTTTTTATCATGAACAGCGATAAAGTGCCCTTTAAAGTGCCTTTTTTTTAGTGCTTAGAAAAAGTTTAGGTAACATCTCTTTTTAAAGGGTCGATTAAGACAATCTTAATGCATATAATCTTATATAATTTTAATCAAAAGTATCAAAGGACCAATTCCTCAGACGCCCAATGCACAAATTACCAGAAATTAATAAAGTTAATAGCAGTGTGTTTCTAGCAGCTCCATTGGTCAGTAGAGTTTGTAGTGCAATTACAAAGCGTAAATGTTGGGAACTGTTAAATTGCATTAAACTTTGGAACTCTGCCTGAAAGCAGCTGTAAATGAGACTGGCCTTTGAAATCGTTTACCGGATGCGAAGGGTAGGCGCAATAAGTAATAGGCAGCTATTATCGCTGATAGCCTCTTTCCAGCCAAGTTGCTGAGTAAAAGCTCGCTCTATTTTAGATCGATTTTATAAAATCTTGAATTAGTAGGGAATAGCTATCTAATCTTATCCAAATGGGAAAGTCTTTGTAGGCACTAAGTTCCTTAAGGGAAGTAAAAGGTTTGGTTTTACCGTCACTTACCTACCTACCTACCTACATAGTTGAGGACACCAAAATCAGTCCTTACGCAACAGAATTATAGATCATCGGTGCATTTAGAAAAGGCTTACAAAATGAACAAAGTGTCATTCTGTCAAGCACTTTATCTAATTCAGATAAAGTTTAATTTTCGTCGTTGTTCTGACAATTTGGAATAGTGGGTTCGTCCCGAAATTTTGTACATACAACTTTTCCTACAAGGTAGACCGAAGTGGGGGTGCTTGGGGCAGGCATATGTCTAGAAGTGGACGTCTTTCGGCTGAAATTATGTTGATGATAACTGTTTCTTCCTTTGTTTCCATTTGTATTTTTATTTCATAATACCATAGCAAAACACGTGTAGTTGCGACAAAATTAATTGCCAGTTAATAGGACATCGTCGCAATCGGTTCGAGTGTGCGATTGGTATCCGAGTCACGTCTGTCATAGGGGCAGGTTGGCCGTATCGATTCGCCCAGACCGCACCGATTGCCTCCCATGTCAAATGGAAACTACAAACTACGCGCTGGTTTACGGTTTTACGGTTGGCTGTTTTGATTAAGTTCGGTGGAGAGGCTTAAGTCAATTGTTTGGAATTATCAATACGGAACGTTGTCTGTTGTTGACTGGATTTCATTTTGTAAAATTTAAATTGTGTTCGTCCGAAAAAGGGCTGCAAAAATTAGACCTAGTCACACTTACTCAAACTCAAAGCATTTATTTCAATTAAACCATTTACAGGCACTTTTGAATTGTCAAGTAATCGATCAGACAGAAAATATGAAGCTAGTTGCCCATTCCAAAGCGTAAGAACAACAAGAAGAACAGGCAAGAAAGTCCATGGACACTCTTTTAAATTATATTTTTGCAGAAATATTAGTTACATCATTATTACTATTATAAAATTATCATTTATATCTAAGACAGTGGTGGCCCAGTGGTAACAGCACCAAATACGAGTTATAGTTTGTGGGTTCTAACTCAGGCAGGCGCTTAACTTTATGTAAATAATTTCTTACTACTGCTCACAAAATGGTGAAGGAACTCTGTCGATTTCGATATCCTCCTAGGGATCCTTAAATCTCTAAATTTCTCCTCTTCCACTATTAGTTGGTTTAACTCCTATCTTAAAGGCCGCTCGCAGCGGGTCCGTCTCGATGAGTCGTCTTCTGATTGGTGCTCTCTTACCTCGGGTGTGCCTCAGTGTGGCGTTCTCTCTCCTCTTCTCTTTTCTATTTTTAATAACTCTATCACCCGTGTCATCTTTTCCTACTTCCATCTCTATGCCGACGACCTGCAGCTTTACTATAATTTCTTAAGGGAAGATGCGAAAGCCACTGTTTCTGCCATGAACAGTGACCTGGATTTGATTAGTGAGTGGTCGCGGTCATTTGGACTGCAAATCAACCCTAGGAAATCCCAAGCCATTATTATCGGCAGCAGGTATATGCGGAACAGGCTCGATGTTGCGTCGCTGTCTCCACTCTGTTTGAATGGAGTTCAGATTGAATACGCTCATACGGTTAAAAACCTGGGGGTAACCATGGACTCTTACTTGTCGTGGACTGCTCATGTAGCACAAGTCAGTCGCAAAGTGCACTACACGTTCCATTCGTTGAAATGTCTCCAGGGCTTCTTGCCCTTGAACACCAAAATCTCTCTTGCTCAAACCCTCATTCAGCCCATTATTGATTACGCCGATGCCTGTTATTTAGATGCCACAGAGGAGCTTTTCAATAAACTTGAGCGTTTGCAAAATATCTGTATCCGCTTTGTTTTTAACCTTAAAAAGTATGATCACGTCTCCAACTTTCGCAAGATACTCAAATGGCTCCCCATTCGATTTCGCAGGAACTCTCGGATATTGTGTCTGCTATTCAATCTCCTTCACAATCCTAAAACTCAATCCTATCTGCGGGAGCGTTTTTCCTACGCCCGTCCTGCAGATGCGCCTTGTAGGTCACATCTTAAAACCTTCTTAAGTCCGAGGGGACTTACCCACTCCACCAACTTCTACTCCTACTCCTTCACAGTGCACGCGGTGCGGCTGTGGAATGCACTACCGCCTGAAATTAGGGATTGCCAAACTGTTGCAGTTTTTAAGAGAAGTGTAAAAGAACACTATCTTTCCACTTTATCATAATTGTGTATGTATTTATTTTTGTTTTTCTGATTACGTTTTAATATTTATTAACATTCTAGTGATATTTATTATAGAAGTATGTATGTTTATTTCTATTTATGTAAGTATATTCTTATAATATTTTTTTAGTGTTAGATTGCTTTTAGATTAGATTGTATGTATTATTTTTTGTCTCCTTTAGTCTTTCACACGCTGTCTACATCTCTCTATTTATTGTCCTATCGCAGGTATGCTGGAAGAGATTTCTTATGAAATAAGCATCACCTTTGTACCTATTTTTCTGTTCTGATTTATTTCGTGTCTGTTTATATATGTGTACACATAAATAGTAAAATAAAATAAATAAATAAGGAAAACTTAGTGAGGAACCCGGCATGTCCTAGAACCAAAAATTCGAAGACATGTGACATCTACCAACCCACACAGGGCCTGCGTGGTAGATTACAGCCCACTCCCTTTTGAAGAAAGGACGCCTGTGTCCCAGCAGTGGGAACATTATAGGCTGATTATGCATTTTCTAACATTAAAACAGCCCACAAAAGAGCCCATCATTCTTCGCTTCTTAGACGGCGCAGGCGCAAGGATATACTGAGAACCTGTACCTTTTTTTTTGTTTTTATTTTCGGTGGGAACTTTCAAAAGGCATCGAGAGGTCGGGGAGTGTGGGATGTTTACCTCACTTAAACCACCCCGGTGATCATCATCAGCACATAAGGGTGGTCCCGGTTCCTTTTAAAATACCAATTCCGGAGCCCTCCTAAGGCATATATCTGGGAAGACTGTAAAGGGGCCTCCCCTGAGCCTCGCTATGCACGGCAGCCAGCAGTGACCACTGTGCCACCGTCTTCCCTGGGGTCACTTGGTGGGCAGTCAGAGTCACTCTATGCGCCCTCGACCCCAAAGGTCGAACGATATTTGCTGTACGATCTCATTCAATATGAACACGTTCAATACATAATTACTAAAGGCTTTACAAAATTCGCACACACAATACATTCTGAGCAAGCAATTAACAGCTACACAAAATTCTTAGAGGCTCTATACAAATTCAATTTAGTTTCGTTTATCGCTTTCAGTATAATTTCGGTCTAAGTGTAGCCGTGAAAACGAATTTTAGGAGCCAAACAGAAACATAAAGAAGTACCTATATAGACCGTTTTTATGTTTGTTTTATAGTTCTGCCTAAATTCGGTTCATGAGTGTCCATTAAACCGAGTACAAGAGGTGGGGAAAATTGCACTCTCGCAGCTTTTCAATAAAGAACACTTCAATGTCTATTAATTTTTGTCATGAACCACAATTTATAGAAGAGAAATTCGATTTCGTGTGAAAAATACGATTATGATTATCGTTAAAATATATTGGGAATCAAATTGCGGTTATTTTTTTTACTGGAATTGCGTTTTGTCCGATAATTAAACGCCGTCGTCGAAGATAATAAAACATGGCTTTTAAGTTACACTAGCATTACGCATATTACGCCTTTGCAGTTCATCATCATCTGTCCAGCCTTTTTCCATCTATGTTGAAGTCGGCTTCTAGTCTAACCCGATGCAGCTAAATATGTACCAGTGTTTCTCGTGGAGCGATTGCCTATCTGTTTATCAAAACCCAGTTACTGGGTAACACGATACCCCTTGGTAAGACCTGTTGTATACCTACACCTCTGGATTACATTATTTATGCAATGGCTTATACAGTCTTACCAAACGATCGTCTTACCCAGTAACCAGCTTAAATATTTCGTAAATATTTTTCCCTTCGCGAATATCTTGCTTTTAGTTTTTCCTCACTGAATACTCACTGAGAAATGGCGTTGGAAATTTTAATATTATAGGTGGGAACGAGCCACAAAATGCTTCATTTCAACATTACTGATATTATTATTTTATACAACATTTTAACGCAATTTTTTTGTGTTAAAAAAGTTTAATAGCATAAAATTTTACTTTGGCTTGGCCTAAAGGGCCTTCCTAATTTCTTTGAAACTCAATTTCAAATCAATCTGTTCTAAGTGAAAATCTTAAGGACTACCAGAGCCTTTTTCGGTAGTCGTTTCGAAAGTGTTCTGTTATCTATTAATCTGATTTACAAAGGCAGCCAATCCAAAACAACAGAGAGAATTAGAAAAAGAAAAGAGAAGTTTCTAAAAACGCACACTTATTATATTTTCCGCGACGTTAGAAATCACTCGGAAAAAATATAATTATTATTATAAATTTTCCATATCTCGGTCCCGGTCCTTTGGAAAGTATACGAGGGGCCGAAGCCAACTCGCAGAGGCCCCTTAGACAAAAATATTGTACTATGGGTTTGGGTGGTTAAAGTGGACTGGTTACCAAGAACTATGGGAGGACTATGGCCCCTGCCTGATCAATGTTTTATGTTATTATAGACAAAAATCATATATTACTTGACCTCATTCAAACCTATGGCAAAAATCATGTCGTTTAATGCGAATATAGTAGGTGGGTAAATAGCCTGTATAGTTATCTCCTTTGCCCACGGTACCTTAGAACTATCGCAAAGAAATCTCGTTCGACCTCATTTTACGCCTGTCCGTCAAGTGTCACGAAGGTAAGATATGCAACTGATAGTACTTATAATAATTCATTATTCACAAGTTTGTTTACTAAGGAGCACTTTTTCGGTATCATATTTTTTCGCATTCGATCCTCACGATTTACCTTCTACTAAGTTATAAATCGAAAAAAACATGAAAAACGAGTGCTTAGCTCCGTGCTATAACCGGGAAAAAGTCGCGAAACATGAGAAGGGGAATCAGACATTAGATATGTATGTCTTGGTGTGCTTCGTTGGTCTAATAGTCTTAAGCACGAATTCTGAGCCAGCCCTGCGGTGCTATTCTGTAAAAATCTCACCGTGAAAACTTAGGTGAAGTGAGCGTGGAGTGAGCTGTCAATAGTGTCAATTCCTAGCATAAACAAACTCACTTCACCTAAGTTTTCACGGTGAGATTTTTACAGAATCGACCGGCTGGGTGCGATTCGCAGGTCGGGCAAAGCGTCATTGGGAATATCGGGCAAAGCGTCACTGGGAATAGCAGCCCGGAGTCAGGATCTGTACCTGGTTGATAGCATTAGGCTCCCCTCCCTATCACATGGGACTTAAACATAACGGGCGAAAAGTGGATTGTCTTCTGCCGCATCCTCTTAAAAATGCAGCGTGATGTATGTCACCCACATAACAAAAATCATTTATGCCTCTATCATCATCACCATTGAAAAAACCATTTCAATTTACAAATAACTCACATTTGAAAATCATATTCGTAAAAAAAATACACATTGATAAATTACCATGATTTGTTGTAGATGCCTATCGTTGGTATGAACTCGAAACAGCTGTTGACTCAACCCTATACTGCCGCAGAGCTTGCATGATCACCAGCAATTACTTCTACATGAGTCGCACAACCCCATTTCGAAATACTGCTATATAACGTGGTAATTAACATTGCATTTTAATTTCAGCAATAGAACAATCGAACGTTGCGTATCGCAGGACCAGAAAACGCGGTCCTTTGTCGGATGACGTTTTGATTAAAAGTGACACTTTACTCTCGATAGTTCGATGTGATAGAGGTTCGGAAACCGTTACCTAATGGTTGCTGCACATGATTAAGGTGATATCACCTTAATCATGTGCAGCAAACACATAGGTGTTTTTATTATTTAATTTATTTTGGCAGATACGTCGTTTTATTCCGATCGCACGCACATTACTCGTATAGCCATCACTCTTCTTTTGCGTTTCAAAAGTAATTGCATCACTTTAGCTCGCCTAGTAGGTTTTTGAGGATTTTAGATTTTCGAAGTAGCACCTTAACACGCTATGTTCATTAATACCATAGAAATGTAAATGAGTAATACCGTAGGCGTGGTTTGATGGCGGCGTTTCTAAAGCAAATAGGTAAATAAATTATTTCCATACTTAAAAATTATTGCCATGTGCCATGTGCCTACCGTAATTTCAACTGATTTCAAACACGGCAAATAGTAAAATACACCTACGCAAGTAAGAAAAGTAGCTCCACGAGACGGTGTAGTCTATGACTACAAGTTTAATGCCATTTTTTTTTTATTTATTATAATGTCGTTCATTTGAGAGCGCCTCGCTGTAATTTGTACAGTTCCAAGTACTTAAGCCTTAAACTCGGTCGGCGAAGACGGTCTATTTCTCGCCTCATTTTCTGCAATTTCGTCCCCATTTCAAGTCCGTTTAGTTTTTTATTACGAGACGGAGATAATACTACTTATCTCGTATATTGTTCCTCGTCTAACAATACATGTATTGTAGTAATATTTGTTTGTCAGTCCCCTTTTCACTTCGTGTTATGACAGAGGTATTTCTGTCTGTGACAGTCTTTAGTCTTATATTTTGTAGCTTTCTCGTTTTATATTAGATATATTTGAACAGAAAGAAACAAGGAAGCTATAGTAAGGCTGGCCATACACAGTCTGCTCCAGCAGTAAGCCAGTGATCAACATACACGGACTGCTCGCGAAGTCAAATTCAACTGCTCTGCCGTTTTTATTGCTGGCCTTAACACACGCGTCGTGGAATGAAGAGCGCGGGCGGCGGTAACTGCGCGAAAGAAATCGACAGCTTGAGCAGTCAGTGTATGCCTGGCAACTGCTTGACCGCACGATGTTTCACCGTGCTGCCGACCGCCCGGAGCAGTCGCGACTGCTCGACTGCTCTAAGGCTCGAACGGTTCCGTGTATATGTGTACGTAGAAGACTGTAGTTTGCTATACAGTCGCAGCTTGAAACACTCGATATTGGCTGCTTCAAGTTGTCTATGTATGGCCGGCCTAAAGGTCATATCAACATGTTTATTTACTAGCATTATGTGTAAATTGTAAAAATATAGAAGAAACCGTGGAGTTTTTCTTTTTTGTGGTAGCGCACTAGTAAACTATCCTCGTAATACCCGAACACTGATCGTTTGCGGAATTCCTAATCTTTTTAGAACCCTTATGGTGAGACTCAGTCTGTCTGTCTATATGTCTGTCTGTCGGTCCGTCTGTCACAGCTGGATATCTCAAGAACTACTAATGTTATCAACTTGAAATTTGGAATAGTTTTAGATGACGTTTGCCCAACTACTTTTTCTGCAAATTAAATAGTTTGTTTTTTGCAATCAAAGAATACCGTTCTCCCTCCTTATCTCGGAAGTTTGTAAAGAGAAAAATCTGAAATAATTCTATGTGATAGAAGTGTATGTAAAGATTTCAGGTAAAATAAAACGATGTCTCTAAATAGCACACTTTTTCAGAAATCATCAACAAAAGTTACATTAGTTCCACTATCGGTCAAGAGATGGCGCTCACCTAATACTGTATTATTCTACACCGCAGTGCGCAGTGTTAAAATTCTCTGACTAATATAGGCCTCACCGATGAAAATTGAAAAACATATTATTATGATGGTACCGATGGTACGGAACCCTCGGTGCGCGAATCCGACTCGCTCTTGACCGGTTTTTTTATATCTGAATAACAACCTTTACAAAAAACCGAATTCGAAAAGCGGACACCAACAAATTGTGGATTTTCATGTCACGATGTTCGAGGGTTAAAAAAACATATCCGTGAGTTAAAATGCAGCACGTGAGTTTTGCTTTTCCAACAATTTTTGGGCGACGTCGTTATTTACGCAAGGTATTTCAACGTCGAGGTTGACAATGATTTTTTATAGTGAACATTTGCAGAACATCAGTCTTCAGATTTAAAACATACACACTGTACACTTAGCAATGCTTATATGGTTCTAGTATTTCATTCTGTATTCTTGTTTCTGCTGCATGTATTATATTATTAAATTGTAAATCCGTAATTGGCTGTAAGACTAGCTTATATATGTTTAAGATAAAATTTCAAAGAGCTGTGGATTTTGTGATAAATAAATAAATAAATAAAAATCTACTGTAGGTAGGTACACTCACCTGCAAAATAGTGTTCTAAATCGTTTAATTAAAAGTGGTCAAAATCCCACACAAGTTGTAGGTACCACCTAAGGGTATCGATAAAATTGATTCTGAAACGCATACGGAAATACTTACAATTCTATAATTAACTCATATCAATCGTTAATTTTTCATTAATTTTATTTTTACAGACAGAAATAAGTGGCTGAAATAAAAAAAAATACACATTCTTTACGAAAGAATGTGAATTTTTTTTTATTTCAGCCTTTTTTTACCCAGGTTTACCTTAAAAGCGTCTGAAATGTTGAACGTAATAGGAACAGACGCATGCTAACCTATATTTTATAAAGATCTACCTAATATTATTAATTAATTACTTCCACGCATGCGAAACTACAAAAAAACTGCTACATTAGTAGGTACAGAGTTCTAAAAACTGAATTACACTTCACATTTCAACTTACGGCCATACACACGTTTCAGCCATGCAAAATCCACTTACACAAAACTGTTTTTTTAAATGCCCAGTTAAGTTATAATTGCCTTTTAACCCCTCTGTGAACTGCGCAGTGTGCACTGTGCACTATACGCAGAGTGCAAATCGGTTTACATTTTCATACTGCCGAAAGTTTTCCAACTGTTTCGGAGTAGATTAAGGAATATGAGGTGTGTGTAGTTAGTTTGTTTTAAGTATTTTAAGCTTCTACATAAATTTTCGTCTTAAAGTTTTGGAGCAGAAACTCCAAAACTTTCATGCTTCTGGGGACCACATAATTTAGTTTTTGGTTTTTATTAAATCCGAGATACAGGTTTACCATCTAGTTCGTATACAGATAGTCCTAAACTTTGTATATTATAAACTTTAAGCCATTACTTAGTGTATATTATCATTATTAAATTTTGTAATACGTGTTCTTTTTTTGGTGAGTAAAATTATTTATTATTTTTTAAGACCCATTCACCCGCACTGGGCCGGCGTGGTGGATTACGGCCCACTCTGTCGTTGGATGAAGGTTGTCGAAACGCAAGTAAAATATTTGTATAAAAGTTTCCAATTTATATACTTTATTACCCACGACGGTACAGAGACGGTATATGCGTTTGGGGTGAGAGTATGTGTGAGCAAACCAATGTTGCCATTTATCTCCAAAACTACTAGTCCGATTTTGATGCGGTCTTCATATCTTTTCTTCTCTTTATGTGTATAATGAACCTATGCTCTTTAAAAAGTTAGAAATAAAAGCAAAATTAAAAATTTTGAAAAAACCCATCACGGTTAAATGTAATTGGAAAAGGATAAAACAATTTAAAAACCCCCGACTTAAAGAATTTATGTAACGAGACTAAAACAGATTACAAAAAAAAAATCTAAATTTTTAAATTTTCTTTTTATTTTAGATAACCTTAGCCCGGTATAATTTGTAGATAGATCAACAATATTTCGAAATTCAAACAAAGAACGATTATCACCCAAGGGCCTATTTCTCTACTTCGCCCGCATGATTTGGTATGCGTATATGCTAGTACTACTGTGATAAACATCGAACAATCCGTTTAACAATTAATAATAATATTAGTATGGATTTAAGTTTTCTTATTTAAAACTTATCTTGTTTCCAACGACACAGAAAAGTAGACTTTCTCATATATTTTCACATGATAAAGTGTGAGGGTAATATAACAGGGTTAGTGTATTAGTTTGAATCTCCTTTTAAAGTCGCTCTACAGTTTCTAAGCGGCTTCAGGCTAAAGTAGTTGAGCTTCAGGAATTAGGATTTATATGAAGTATACCTACTTTTAATGTGTAGCACTACTTATAAAGCTTCTTGAGAAAATATATAGGTTAAATCACGCTACGATTCTCAGGAGCCAAAGAAAGAACGCCAAGTGAAAACGAATTAATAGCACAGGCGGGCGATGCTATGCGACGCGGTAGGTCGGGGGAACAAGTTTCAGGCGAGGGAAGTCACGGGTAGAAGGTCCGGTTTAAATGCATTATGAACTCACTCATTTGTTTTAGCTTAGCCGCGGTAACAATCGCAATCAGCTAAGAAAGACCTCTCATTATTCAGTCATACAACACTTCCTATAGGTATAGATACCAGAACTGCTGAGTAAAACCTCATTTAATTAAAATCGCTTAGTACTTTATGAAAAAAATACCTACAGGCCCAACAGGAAAATAATACGGAAAGTTTTTTCATTATTCCCTCAAGCTGTTACCATAAAGAATTTTTTTCAGTCATCAGCCCGACACGGAACCCATTAAGTACTAATTAAAAAGACATGGCGGCCATTCATCTCTATTTTACTTTCTCTCACTTTTCACAACGACGTGAAAGGGTTGAGTCGCAAAATCCTGTCATGTATGAGATTAAAACGGATAAAGCCATACACAATCCGGGTGATGTGAGCGGACATTGTGTAAAGAATGCTAATTAACTTATGTTTGTGCTGCGTTCAACATGTTGCTTCGTTAACGCTCTTATGGGGAAAGCGGATATTCAGTTGACACCAGCTGGGCGTCAAAGGAAAATAACAAAAAAGTTTTACATTTATTTTTTTCAGTATGTCGATAACGGCATTATTGAATATAGATTTTCTGCTTTATACTGGAAAAGTATAAGTATCCAACCCTAATTGCGTAACTATTACTCTCAATTTGAATAATTTTGAAGCATATTGCTAATCCATTGCTCCATAAATTCGAAAAATGTGTCTGCTCAACAACGTAAATAACGCAATGAATGTTGTTGAACTGTCAAAATGAAACCCATTGCTACTGATAGTGTGTTACGCAATTACCCTGCAGGTTATTTTTATAGTTATGTCCCATCTCTTTTCCTATGCGTTTTTAACTATAAAAAAATATTTTGTAGTTAAAAACGCATAGGGGAAGAGATGGGACTAATAAGTTTCTTACATATAGTCACTCTTTTTAACCGACTTCAAAAAAGGAGGAGGTTCTCAATTCGACGGTATGTTTTTTTTTTTGTGTGTTTGTTACGCGATTACTCCGCCAAATGTGGACCGATTTTCAAAATTCTTTTTTTGTTCGAAAGGAGATACTTCTGAAGTGGTCCCATAGTCACCAAGTCAGGATCTGATGATTGGATCATGGAGAAATCGAGGGCAACCCTCAAATTTTATGGGCCCAAACATCGTTTTTCGCAAATCTTATGAAGTAATTTAAGTACTTGCGTATGGTGATCATCATCTCATGTAGCTGAGCTGATGATGGAAGGTACGACTCCTTAACAGTAAGGAGTAGGCATCGACTGATTTAGTAAATTTTTTTTTTTTTTATGTTTGGAAGGGCGTTTGCCATTTTGGTCTCGTGATCATCAGGTCAGGAGGTGGTGGACTAACCATAGACGATAGAAATCTTTAAAAATCGACAGCACATGTCTCGCGATTGCTGCGATTGTTTGTGTATGCATAGTTTAAGCCATACCATAACATAACATTACGCCAGTTTGCTTTTAAGGGCGCTTTTAAATGCTCTTGAGTCTCGTTTGATAATCGTTCACGAATCAAATTGAGCCGCTGAGCATGACTTTCTGGACTCTCATTAAGCCTTGATAATCTCGTGTTTGCTCTCTTCTGAGAAAGTCTATACGCTCGCTGCTCATCACTCTCATTTAAAATGTTTCTAGTATTTCTTTCCCTACTTTTCTTTAAACGTTCTTCCTTTTCGCCGTTACTTTCTTCCAAACGGCGCTGTCTCATTTGAGCAGCGCGTTTAGTAGGCCTACCCATATTATACAAAATTAATTTTCTTTCTATTAAACATTGAAAAAAGAAACTTCAAACTATGAATTATGTACAAACTTAAACTAAAAACTAGAAAATAAAATTATTTTTAAAAAAAAACAAAAACCGACTTCAAAAAACAAAAAAACACTAAAAAATTAAAAATAATATTAAATTGAAACTATAATTAAGAATAATTTAACCTAAATAACCTTACCTAACTTTAATCTACACTATATTTTACAATTTAACAGTTTTTGGAGTCGGTGCCAAGCCCGCACTCACAAAATATTAACCAAAAAAAAGGTACTATATCAGCAAAAAATATTAACAATCAACAAAACTGAAAAAAAATAGATAGATACACTTGGCTTGGCACCGACTCCAAAAACTGTTAAATTGTAAAATATAGTGTAGATTAAAGTTAGGTAAGGTTATTTAGGTTAAATTATTCTTAATTATAGTTTCAATTTAATATTATTTTTAATTTTTTAGTGTTTTTTTGTTTTTTGAAGTCGGTTTTTGTTTTTTTTTTAAAATAATTTTTTGTTTGAAATTCACTTTAAAGATACAATCTTTATCGTAACTAATATTTCAAATGCGAAAAGGTGTTTGTTTGTTACTTTTTCACGCTAAAAGGGCTGAACGGGTTTGAATGAAAATTGGCACACAGATAGACCATGACTGGGTAAGGTCATATGCTACTTTCATCCTGGAACAAGTCGCGGGCAATAGCTAGTTATTATATAAAACAAAGGAAGGTCCAATACAAGAGAACACAATAATTAATATCCAGCTTCACATAAAATTTCACATTCTGCATGCACAATTCGCATATTTGGGCCAGGCCCCGTGAGGTTAATCAAAGAGCAGAACAAGTCATTGGCTGCAATCTCTGCACATTGGAGTAGTTCCACAAAGCGGGTCACGCAATACATAGAACCATTGAATCTCCAGTATTGTATGAGATGTTATTACAACACCTACCTAATGGTCGGCGATCACGAACCAGCAAACAGCGGCGAAGCCTCATTAAAGTTGTATTCTCAAAGCAAACGGCGCTAACACGTTACAATTTGATAGAACAAACGTACAGATAGATGGTTCAAGTGCAAACTAATTTTTTTTGTTTCGAATAGTGATCAGAAATTGCGTTGTGTTGTTTCCAATCTTGATCGTGGACAGTTGTATTAACGGGTCTGTCAACATTGACACTTGTATTACGACGTGCTGCGCTCGCAATTTGTCAGTGAAATGTTGCTTTGGCGGCAAAGCAACATCGGGAAAGGCACCTTTAACATTCAAAGACTTGAATGCAAGAGACGCTTTAGTACTCTCATGCCTGAGTGTACTTATTACATAAAGGCGCGTGCAGTTTGGTAGCATTTTACACACTCACTCTTTTATTTGTTCGTGCCTCGGAAAGCACGTTAAGCTGTTGGTCCCGGCTGTCATTCGTAGATCTTTGACAGTCGTTACGGGTAGTCAGAAGCCCAAAAAATATGATAACCAGTCTTACCAAGGGGTACCGTTTTACCTGGTAACTGGGTTGTGGAGGTCAGATCAGCAGTCGCTCCATTTAAAATATTGGTATTCAGCTGCATCCGGTTAGACAGAAAGCCAACCTCAAATAGTTGGGAATGGCTAGGTAGATTGACTCTTTTATTTGTTTATTTCTCCAATAGATTCTCATTAGTAGATCCTTCTACAAAGTAATGTAATAATCAGATCTTGTATTACCTGAATGACCAAATTTATTTCAACACCTAACAACTTTAAGACAAGTGTCTATTGTGTTGAGCCCAGAGTAACTATTATAGGAGAAAACAAAAGAAAGACGCTTCTTAGCACTAGACAGTAGACAAGCTTTCACCTGAATAACAATATCATTACAACAGTAGAGAGAGTTAAGTATGACAGTGCAGATTAATTAATTTAATCAAAGTATATACTTTCAACTGCCACTTTTTGTAGATTCATATGTAATTATCTACTCAATACGTAATAATAAAGTATACATATATTTTTGAAGTGAAAACTTCTTTAGCGGCGCTGTGTACTTTTTTTGGAATGGGTAAAAACTTCTAAATTCGCGTCAGGTCACGTGACCCTGATCGAAAATTCGTAAGACATAAAACGTAAGACAGCGCCATCTATGCACATCGGGAAGAACTACGAGGGCCTCGCGTACTAACTACGTAGTTCATCCAACAACGACGAGCGCGTTGTTGAGGACAGCGCCATCTATGCACATCGGGAAGAACTACGAGGGCCTCGCGTACTAACTACGTAGTTCATCCAACAACGACGAGATGGCGCTGAACCACGGATATATAACTGACGACGAGCAAATCTGAATAAATTCCTTTCACGAGAAGAATAAACCAGTCACTTTGGTCATCATACCTGATTTGCAAAAAACCCTATAAAATAAGGAACACACCTTAACACGCGTGTTTTGTTTATAAGACGATTCACAAAATACACTCGTAATTGTTCAAGTTTTCACTTCTGTCGGCACTACCGGAGTGCCAGTGTTTTTTTTTAATATTTTAAGCACACAGTGTAAAAAGGCAGACTTAATGCCGTAGGCATTTTCTATCAATCAACCTGTGGGTGTTGCAGAGACAAACAGTGGTAGGTGCAAATAACAAAATTGAGGAATAGATATTTTTAAATATAAAGATACAAAAAACTTATTAAAAGTTATAAATATATATAAATATAAGCACAAATAAATATACATAAATACACGAATATAGAAAAAATAAATGAGACACACAACGAGAAAATATTACCGTTGTGAAGATACTGCCATATCCTTGTGAATGAGCACGCGAATTTTAACTTTAAAGGATAATCGGTTGGGTGCCATCTCGATTTCCTGGGGGATCGCATTCCACAAAGAGATAGACTGAATGAAGAAGGAAGAGTGAATGAAGTCTGTGCGGTGAGTAGGACATTGAAGTATACGATATACAATTACGATAAATTCATTCCAAAAACTACTATACGATGCCAAAAACAGTGATATTTGAACTTTGAGCAATACCTACCAGATAGATACTAGAATGTTCGACCTAAAAACTTTTTGACTAACAACATTTCATTGATTCGGTTGTGGTTCGCATTGTGTTGCAAATTGGCTTTATTTATTGCAGGACCGAATGAAAACAACGATTCAAAATAAACAAGAAATCCCATTTATCCTTGATACTATTTTATTATGACATGAATGTGTAAATAATAAGGACTACTGTCACAACCTTTTTCAACGAACCACACACGATTAACAAAACAGGGTCTTGAAACTCTGTCTTCACAAAAATATGGGTAATGAGCGTGACCCTTTATATGGAAATGTAGTATTGTAGGATATGTTGGATGACTTGGATGACGACACAAACAAACAAAAGGATGAAACTGTTGTCACAATATATCACCGGGTTTCACGAATGAGGGTCGGCGATAAAGAGATTAGCAAAACGCTTTGCCCCGCTGGCGGAGATGATGTAATTAGCATAGTTTGGGAATCCGTGGAGTAGGAAGTGTAATTGTTTAGACGATAGCAATGCAGATGCAGAAGTTATGATCTTTGTAGTCTAAAATGATACTACATTATTTTATTTATTTATATCTGCTTTATTGTACACCACAAAAATACATACTTAACAAAAAAAAATGATCGAATACGAAAATTATACAATGGGTATTTTATTCTTCTTTTAGGTTTTAATATTCTAATTCACTCCGGCGTTATATTATTAAATCATCGCAATTAAATTCGAAACTGAGCTGGTTATCACGTGTACGTTGAACATCGTCAACACGATCGGTATGATGGAGGACCATGAGCAGCGGAGTCTTCCTAAAAAAATCAATAATATCTCTAATCAATCTGGTCAGTAGGCGTGATGTCAGTCCTCCAAAATAATAGTTTCTCTAATCCATCTGACCAGTATGAACGCAACTTCCTATTTGTCCGGAAAACCCATATAAATTAGTGGACGTTTTAATGCAAAGAGAAACAAAAGTCAAAAGCGTGAGCGCAATATATTACGACATCCCCGAATGAGGCAGACCGATAAAGAGATTTGTTTTAACTTAAAAACATTTAGCCTCGCTTTCGGGGATATTTGTGGGATTCCGCAAGCAGCGACTAATTGCTTGGATAGAGACTGCAGTAGAGATTAAACTTTATTACATGTATGTTATAGTCCCTTATGTTTTGACAATTTACCTACGAATAGGGTGGCAGGGACATTGACGCGCAAACTGTAATCATGAATTCAGCACATGATTGTAGACGAAATGTGGGGTTCAGAATCATGTACTAAATTCAGCACATGATTGTAGACGAAATGTGGGGTTCAGAATCATTTACTGAATTCAGCACATGATTGTAGACGAAATGTGGGGTTCAGAATCATGTACTGAATTCAGCACATGATTGTAGACGAAATGTGGATTTCAGAATCATTTACTAAATTCAGCATATGATTGTAGACGAAGGTGGGGTTCAGAATCACATATGTACTAATTCCATGGTAACAGATTGAGCGTCAGTGCCCCTGCCACCCTTGTATATGATGAAGATATGCAACTGTATAAGGATCTTTCGGCGCCAAAATCGGAATTGACGCCGTCATCTTTTTTTTTTCAATACATTTCAGAAAACAGTTGCATAAATGTTTATCAACAGCGCCCTCCTGTCAACGTCGTTCAAGCGACAAAAAATCCTGGTTTATCGGTATGTTAAATTATCTACGATTGGTGGATGCGCTAAGGTGACTTGCGAGAGTTGTATTGATGATTTTTATGTTTATAAATAATTCTATAAATAAATATTTGTTACGGCCGCGAATCATATTTAGATCAACATTCAACCAACACTGACCTGGAAATTTCTTTCGCCTTAAAGAAATCGCACCCTGTAAGATAGGACTTACTTTTGCCGATAGATTCCTATTCACATGTTCTATGTATTTTCGATTCCGCCCGTAGTTTCCAGAAGCAAGCCTTGATTGCGTATATGCAATGTAATTGGGATAAAGGAAAACCTTACTGTAGAGCTTTTGTACTTTGGTTTTACGACCAGCTTTGGTAGATATTACCAATTTAGACACAAACTTTGGTCAACACAATGATTAAATAATGAAAATAAACTGAAAAGCCATGAGTTAAGTATATCTAGTTCTTATATACAGGCAGACGACAAGCAAAACTTCTCTGAATGCCCTTCATCAGCATCATCATTTTCATTTTAGCCGAAAAACGTCCACTACTGGAAATGGGCCTTCCCCCAAGCATCGCCAGTTCGACCGGCTCTGTGCTTTTCGCATCCAGCGGATTCCTGCGGCCTTCACAAGGTCATCGGAATTAGTCCCTTACTTGAATACAAACTCGACACATGAAACTGGATTATTCAACCTACAAACCAGAATATCCTTAATTCCTAAAATACGTATATAAACCCGGATGTGTGCTGAGCGCAGTTAATGACACTTATCACGAGCATCCCAACTCGTAACGCACAACGACATCGTCATCTCCTTCATTTATTCCTGTCGTTTGTTCCTTAACGCCCGATTTGGTTTAGGATGTGTACACATGACACAAATTCTTTCGGTGTCGTATCTGTACTGTTTTACTACGAAATGAGATGCGACGAGAGCTGTCATTCTCGCGAGTCGAGTCTGTAACGTGTTATTTCTTTTCCTGCTTCATGGTTGCCTCCGGCTCGTCACTACCGTCACCATAGACGCCTATTTGCCTACATATTTGATGTCGGAATGTTGGAATGGTGGAGACTAGTTGAACAGTAAGGATTGATGTCGAGTCGAGCGACGTATGAAGTAATTCATCATCATCATCATTTCAGCCAAAAGACGTCCACTGCTGGACATAGGCCTCCCCTAAGCACCTCCACTTCGACCGGTTCTGTGCTTCTCGCATACAACGGGTGCCTGCGGCCTTCACAAAGTCGTCGGACCACCTTGTGGGAGGCCTTCCAAGCCAACACTACGTCTTCCGGTACGCGGTCGCCACTCCAGAACCTTTCGGCCCCATCGGCCATCTATTCTGCGAGCAATGTGGGCACATTCCTCGCAGAACAGATGGCCACTGCCACTTAAGTTTGGCAATTCTACGGGCTATATCGGTTACCTTAGTTCTCCTGCGGATCTCTTCATTTCTGATTCGATCACGCAGGGACACTCCAAGCATAGACCTCTTATGAGACCCATTGTGAGCCAACACGCTTCAGTGTCATAAGTCATCACTGGCATCACGCACTGATCAAAGACTTTCGTCTTGAGACACTGTAGTATGTGGGACGAGAAGATATTGCGTATGAAGTAACTTGATAATCTTTCATTAGTAGTAGTATTAGTAGTAAGTTGATAATCTTTCATTCATCAACGTCAACATCTAGATCTGACAGACCACGTGAAAGATGAATTGCGTCTGGTTTTCACATAATTTTGATTCTGGCTCAGAAATGTTAGTACTGGTAGTACAGGAGCCTAACCGGCGTCATATAGTCCCAGACTTAACTGTACCGCTAAGTTTCATTACTTTTTACGTTTCATTGATCGCAGCGCACTGCAGTCGCCTTATTATAAGCATTCATTCAACCTGGAAACGTAAACTAAGTATGACGTATGAGTAAGTATAAGAATACAATTAATCGCCCTGAACTGAAACGTATTTCGTAAAATTTTGTATGAACGCTGTTGAAGTGACGAAATACGCTCGTCAAACAAACGCGTCCTAATTCTCCCATTGCATAAACCTGTCTGAAGGAAGCATTCTGAGATATTGAACGAAACGCCCTTTCAGATCGTAATTTGCTAATAAATTTAAGAGTTTAATCCAGTGAGGGTGCGTTGAACTGAGCGGAGGTAATAAAGCGATTTCCTCGCTATTGTAGATTAGATTAGGGTGTTTCTTTAGTCAAGGTGAGAAATAATGAAGAAGTGCCGACTTAAATTCTCAGGGCAGTAAAAGCAATGAAGGATAATAAGGAACCAAATGAAGTCATACTGTATTTGTCTTGCCCATACAACAACCTCAATGTAATTTATTATGTACATACATATATCTTTTACAATGTTTGTCACATGTTCCTATTCCTAGCGCGGCATGCTGTGCTGGCGCCGCTGCTGCGGCTGCAGAGACTCTCAAGCGATGCAAATACTGTAACCTTATGGGTAACAACTACAGTTTTGAGCCATTTGGGGTCGAAACGCTTTGGTAATGGGGCTCAAGTGCGCGTCTCCTTTTTAAGGAAATTTCTCGCTGACCAGAAGGCTTTTTTTTCAGTATTAGAAATCATTTAATGACCCCTCCCGCTCTGGGTGGAGCGGAAAGGAGTGTCAGACTCTTACTAACTAAAACCCACCCGTGTTCCTTCCTTTGCCTTTTATATTCCGGGCCAGCGGTAACCCTTTCGGACAATCCCGCTGACCCAGCAGGGACCCCTAACGGGCCCCTTCAAATGATGCTGACATCTATTTGAGGCGCGCTGGAACACGTACGCGCCGTACGGGCACGGGCCTGGGTCCTGATCGGACGGTGAGCTACCCATTACTCTCAGTAATTGGTTGTACAACAAGTGGATCAGATACAACTCACATTGACTAACATTACGTTACCCTAAATCTAATTACCCTAAGCGAGGCCTAAACTGCCTCTAGGTCAGCGGACTTACCCCGTTACCAAGTCTGTTACCCGGTTGACATTTATTACCACGATGCCCCACTTCGGGCATGCAACATGTAAATTTTGACCACCATGTTTCATGAATGTTAAACAGCGCTGTGAAATATGTGGTGCAAATGCGCCCACATACTTGTTCGGTGAGTTGATGAGCCGAATTAATTTGGAATTAACCTTAATATGTGTTATAGATGTGGGTAGCGGCTTTGCTTGCGTTTAATACAACGTTTTAAAATTTCCGAGACGAACTATCTACTTATGTAGGATATTTAAAACACCGTTTTCCTTCACATTGCATGAATTTTGCAAAGCGCTTCATTTATTTGCTCGATTTTAAACCAAAAACAAAAACCAAAAATGAACGACTATACTTGAAACACACGAAACAAAAATATAGCCTCCTGTACACGAACGAATTTCTCGCTATACATTATTCATGCGGCAAAACCGATATTACGGTCATTAGGCGTTATAAATGATGGATTAGCAACATACTACAATATGTTCGTGTATTCTTTTAAATTATTTAATTATATGGTAAAATAACACCATGCAATGGCGCAGAAGCGGGCTTCGTGCAGAAAATAAACCATGATTACGTAGTTTTCTTACAGTCGAGACAATTTGAATAAATAGTCAACTACAACTTCATGACCATTACAGTTCTACTGACGCAAAATGGGACAAATCCCTTTATTACCACAGCACTGAAGCTAAGAACATCTGTGTTTTATAATAATAAAAAAGTAGTAGTAAAGTAATATACTTTACTACAACTTTTTTTATGCTTTTACTTGGAGTGTAAATGTGGTACTGTTCCACAAACAATGGGTCACCTGTCAGCTATACGTTACAGGAACTGATGGACGCTAGTGATGGCGCCAAACACGAAGCCGAATTCTGGGCCAAGTCCATTTCGATTGCCATCGACACGCTAAAAAGAAGAAACCGGGTTAGCACTTTATAAACGCTGAGTCTGTTTTATCAACAGACATTGATTCGATTCTGTGAACGTTTTGTGCTGCTAAGAAGAATAGTTAGGCAGTCAACAAGAATTTGGTTTTTAGACATGGAATAAACATAATTGCAATTGCCATGCTTTAACTTTCAATTAATCTGATAATCAAAAATCAAGTAGGTAGTTCAGCACACGCGATTCGTTGTTGAAAGCTGACAGCATACAATGCTGCAAGGATCTCTTGGCGCTCGTATGACGTTGATATGGGGGCGCTGTTGGTAAACTTTTGTGCAATTGTTTTGTGAAATCTATTGAAAAAACAAGATGGCGACATTAGTTCCGTTTTTGGCCACGCGCCAAAAAATCCTTGAACAGCTATACTAATCTCTTTTGTTGACTTGATTAGATTCCCTACTCCTTTTTGGACATATTACTCCTTACTATTCAGCCGGTCAAAATTAAATTCCTTAATTGGATTTGAGTCTCGTAGATGATTAAAATTCGGGACGGAAACCCAAATTTAATGGTGTCAATTAGAGTAGAAAACTATGGGTACTATGGGTCTTGTTCAGTTTATATTCATTGTGTGAAGGGGTAAACGGGATCAGGAAGTATTTTAAACTTTTAATGTACTTGCTTACTCGATTTTGACAGTGATTTCAATTTCACCAAATGTATGAACTCAGTTCAGCACGGAACCGGTCAAAGTGGCGGTGTTTGGGGGGGGCCTGTGTCCAGAAGAGGACGCCTTTTGGCTGTAATAATATTTAATTAGTGGCAAGTTCTACAAATTTTATCGAAGAATTTCAATCAGCATGTTTCAAGGGTTATCCTTACCACAAATTGTTAGAAATAACAGAGATACTTTCAGAATTCTGTTCAAGTTGACACTGGACATAAATCCTTGGAGATTCGCTCACATACTAGACACATTGCGACTCACGATGTAATGATACAAGTCTAGCTTTGAAATGTCTAGCTACATAGAAATACTACCAGTATAAAATGGTTTATAGAATTTAGGTGTAAATATTAGAATTTTCATCTATCCCAAATATGTATTTTTACGAAAAATACTACCTACTGGTTGATTTTTTGGTGAAAATAACACGATATGTACTTGTCTTACTTAGAATTAGATTTTTTCAAAATATCAATGAAGCGTATGCTTAAAATCAAATATAGTCTTATTACCAAGAATTCCTAAGTGTTAGATTATCTCTGTTTCGCTGACGCCTTGCCGAGACAAGATTCTGCTCGGCAATCCGATAGTCCCATCAATTTCTGATGCATGCATGTAAACCGTAATCCGAACCACGAATCCGACATAGTGACGATTGGAAGATTAGCTTGCGTCTTCTTACATTTATGCAGAATATTCACTCCTTTCTCAAGCCAACCTAGAAATAATTCCACAGTAACTTTTGTCATTATGAGAGAAAATCCTAAGCTCTTATTTATTTATTTAAACTTTTCGCACACAAAAAGGTCCAAAGGCGGACTTAAGGCCTTAGGAATCCTGCCGGGTCAGCGGGATTGTCCGAAAGGGTAACCGCTGGCCCGGAACATAAAAGGCTAAGGAAGGAACCCGGGTGGGATTTAGAAAGTAATAGTCTGACACTCCCTTCCGTTCCACCCAGAGCGGGAGGGGTCATTTCCCTTCCGCTCCACCCAGAGCGGGATGATGATGATGATGATTATTTGATGATTTCCCATCATCAAAAAAAAGGCCTTAGGAATTTTGTACCAGTCATCCAAGGGTGGTGAAGAGAGTAGATGAACAACGATAAAAATAAATAAAATAGGATTTAAACAAAAAAACACAAAAACATAAATAGGTTTTAAACTTATAATAACTTACTTTATACTTTAACTTATACATACTCGTACATATTTACTATCATATATACTTAATCACACATTAGTGTTTGCATACAAACAAAAACCATCTGTTGTAGAGAGCGTTTATATTCATCGTTTTCTCTTTAACATACCCACAATTGGTTTTGAGAAAACCGCTTTCCCTTTGACAAGGAAAATAAATCGCGAAATAAGGTACTATATCTTCAATAATACTCTTTTTTTGTGATTGATTTATCAAAGTAAAGAGAAGTGATTGAAAAGATATTTCCTTATAGACAACGTCGTCGACCAAAATTTTAACAAGTCTCGTAATTAGAATATTGTAAGACACAGTTGTAATTTAAAGGAAACGTGATGAAATTTATTAAGCTGCAGGTGAGCTAGTGGTACTGGTGCTTCAGGAGAAGTACCCAACATTCATGTAGGTACTTGTGTACAATAGAGTGAAAGCATTTTGGTATTATAGTTTTATTGTTCTCTGCATTTGGTTTAATGCGACTTTCATTGCTGTATAGAGTTTGATACGTCCATAATCTATCCACCTTGGGATTTCGATCAGTATTCTGGTATGCATAATATTTCGTAATACCCTGCCGGTGGGAATCGTCACGAAATTACTTATTATGAAACACCAAGTATCACACTATATGCGGATATGTGCAATAAAACAGATTCCCTAAGGATTGCAAGGATCGGGATCGGAAGGTATCAAGCGATGTCATAATAGCAGGATATCGTGATGGCAGTGAAAGAATCGAAGATAATCGGCTTTGCTCACATGTGGCATAGTCGCTTAGTAGGTACCTATAGGTAACTGTTGGTCTCGCGACAATGTGTCAATGGGTTTTTCCATTAGGGACTTCTTAGTATCAGCCCGGAGTTCGTAAGTAGATAGTGTGATACCCTCGTGCCTTAAAAAGCACGTTAAGTCGTTGGTCGTTGCGTTAGGGTCATGTCGGATAGCTGTCCCATCGCGCATCGGACTATGAGAGTAAAGGAACAGAGAGTGCACCTGTGTTTGCGCACACACTTTTGCACTATAATATATCCTACCTGGCTAATCTTCGTTGAGATTGGCCACCGTGACCGAAATCGGTTGGGAGGATTATTTACGTAAATTACCAGTCGGGACAGCAAACAGTATCGAAACAAACAAGCGGGCTGGTTATCGGAATTTTAAAGCTCAATTTCAAACCGCAATATGCACAATGAAGCTACAACCAACCAACCATTTAAGCATTTACTTTTTTACGGTATTACCCACCATGCTACCGCATTCAATAGTTTCAGCACTCGATATTACTGCGTTCCTCTTACAATATTGTATTCATCTTTCCTGACATTGTATATGCATGGATGACGAGTTCATTTCCTGTATCGTTTCTATCTATTCGCGTTGTTTGTAATATCAACAATGAATAGACAGTCGCTATGAGCTTTATTGAGTTATCTGGAGATATGATGAAATTGTTTAGTTTAGTCGAATCTGTTTGTATAACTACAATGATATCGATTCCAGCTAAGTGTTACCTTTCTTTCTTGGTTTTTGTTGATTCTATAAGAGAAATTCGTACAGGACTTTCTGTTTTATTTTCATTTTACTTTTGTTTTATTCATGATTTAAGGAGCGTGTTTAGTTTAGTTTGTGATATTCTGTGCAAGTCCTAATAAATACTTTTTCTTTTATAATACTTTCTCATTCTAGAACTAAGTAGGTATTTGTTTTCAATTTGCAGCACTTTCATACAAACCCGTAGACTTGATGCGAGAGACGAATTAGTTGCTGAGACAAAACTTGCTCGTGGGCGCCCTCCCTAAGTCAACAATTAAACCATAGCGAAGAAGCTGGACATTGGTGGTCTGAAATTGTCTGGCGGCATGTCAAGCTGTAACGATTTTTTGTTTAATTTGAACTCATTGATTTCTCAGCAAAAAAATTCTGAAAGAGTTAAGTAGATACATAGGTACCTACCTACAAGGTTTAAAGCAGCTCATCCAGTAAATGATAACAAGATTAGCATGTTTTTACATAAGTATAATACTCTACTCCTCCCTTCTCGTCGATACATCTACCAGGGTGAAAAGTGATTGATGGTAAGTATAGCTTCGTGCATAAAAGCAGGTCAGCAGAATAAGCCTAAGTAAATATCTGGAAAATGATAGTATCAGTAAAACTACAGCTAGTAATTTCCAGGAATTATCAATTATTTACGTTTATATTATAGATATTTAATTTGTCAATTGTCTTAAGGCTCCTTCAAACAGACGCGACACGCGATAAAATCGCGTCGATCATATCGCGTGTCGCGCCTGTTTGTAGGAGCCTTAAAACTGTCTTTAAAAAAAACAATTCATTCAGACTTATTAAAATTGTTATTTCTTTTTAACATTACCTACTTATATAAAGAACCTTGAACGCGTTCTGCACCATAGATATTATTATGTATATTATATAATACTTCCGCACACACAAGGCATTCAATAAAAGCCGATCCTTCCGGGAATTGAACAAGAAAGAGTTTCTAGGGATCCGGGATAGTTTTTACACTCCTTTGTAATTGTTATTCATGAATATTTCCTGCTCGTAAAAACATCCTTTACGAAGATGGATTTAGTGGTCGACGTGTACGCTATATTGGTCGTGACCGTCGTGACCATAGAAATGTAAAAACAGGTCGTGACCGAGCGTTTAGTGCTTAAATGACGGCAAACTGAGTACTCACAAGAAATATTGCATACACGCCTACTACACGGTCAGTCGCTCAGTCAGCGTCGTACTAAATGACCGCAGTAGGTACCGACATAGCGCGTCAGTCGAAAGATATACGCCCGACCGTCTGTCTTGCAGTGCGATTCTGTAACCATCTCACCGTGAACACTTGGATTAAGTGAGCGTGGAGTGAGCTGTCAATAGTGTCAATTCCTAGCAAAAACAAACTCACTTCACCTAAGTTTTCACGGTGAGAATTTTACAGAATCGACCGTCTGTACACGCGTAGTGGTTCATCAGCACTGCACTGTAGTTGTTCATAAATTTTCATTGACTTAGCTGCGCTCGACCGACGCCGACGGTCAGAGCTGCCATCGATCAGCACTAAATCTGCCCTATGGATCTTGGTAGTCTGATTTTTTAGTTTTAAACTTAGTGAATTTTCGGCAAGTCTTTTGAAGTAGTCAAGGCTAAAACTTATAGACTTATTATAGATATTAGTATTTCTTACATAAGTGTGATACTCATCCCTGCTCGTCAATACATTTACTTAGTAGGATGAAAAATGATTAATGGTATAGCTTCATGCGGAAAATCACTGAAAAGCAAGTCAGCAGAATAAACATAAGTAAATATCTGTAAAATAGCAGTATCAGTAAGATTATAATTTGGTAATTTCCAGGAGTTATTAATTATTTACTGTATATATATTTTATTTGTCGATCGTCTTAAATTTTCTTAAAACAAAAAAAAAACAGGTAGGTTCGAGTTATTTTTTTTATAATCATGTTTTTTGTTATTAATATATTATTCGTATAAAGAACCTTGAACGCAACAATGATCCACTTGAAGGAAACCAAACCCCATAACATAGAACATAGAACCTTGAACGCGTTCCGTACACACAAGGCATTCAACAAACGCTGATCCTTCCAGGAATTGATCAATAAAAAGTGTCAAGGGATCCGGCCTAACCTTTTGTAATCGGCATTCATGAGTATTTCCATTCTAACAATTTGATCGTGCGATATTTCTTAGAGTAGGTACCTAAATTAAATCTATCCAGCTATTATTCGTATCGCTTTCAAAATCAATACAGTCAGAAATAGTTACTCTAATTACGCAATTTACTATAAGTACTACCTACCTTTGAATGAAAATCAATACTTCGTGCAGCAAAACCGTAAAATAACAACAACATCAAATATTCTTAAATCTCAATATCATTTTATGCTTGACTTGAACTGCGATGGAGAAAATAAACGATTTCTTCAAACTGCGTGGAGTTTATGATAATCTGCCTCTGTGCCTCGGATAAGTAAATTATTCCAAGGGAGCATTTTCGACTACTACATTATTATAGAAAATGACACAGCTTGCTGACTTTCAACGAAATTTTTGAAGTGTAAACTTCTCTAAGCGAGTTGGGCATTTTTTGAGACGGGAAAAAACCATTGAACTCGCGCCACTGTTACCATAAGTGACATTGCGCGTGTTTTGTTTATAAGACGATTAAAAAAATAACCGATTCGGATGTGTTCGGCTGTCCTCGGGATGTAATCGGTTTTGATGTATATCCGATATGTCAGTGAGTGATGACAAATTATTCTGTTTTCACTTCTGTCTGCACTCCCGGAGTGCCGCTGTTTTTTTTTAGACTAGGTGGAGAGACGACAATAAATTAGACATAATATCTAATAACGACGACGTTTCTAGTCTTCGTGTGTAAATTCTATCAAATACATATATGTATATCTAATAGTTTAGTCAACATAGCTAGTCGGCTGATCGGCAAAATCCATAGACAGCCCATCACTACTATCTAGTTTTTTTCAAAAATCACTTTTTAAATTAAGATGTTAGGATTAATACAGGGTAGCAAGCAGGGACATCGACGCGCAAACTAAAACCATGATATCAGCACATGACTCTAGACCTCCTCCTACAGGATTAGGAGGACGAAAAATGATGTCTCTGCCACCTAGTATGTACTCAGATACAAAAAAATAAAAAATAAAAGATTTCTTTATTTGATTTTAGATTTCTTGTGTTTACATTGGCAAAAGAGTATTTTGGAACTACCAATATTGGCAATACCAGTATATTGCCACTTGCCAGTGTATTTATTGTGGTATTACCTCGACATTGTATAACAATCTCAGCGCTCTCTGATATCTGCACAATATATTTAAAGCAAAACTATTCATGTATGTAAACCTAGTTACTAGGATTGTGAAACACAACCAATTGGTATTCAAGCGAACCAACGTGGCGTAGGTACTGGAAAACCAATGAACAATACAGGTGCGTTCTATGAAAAGCAATTGTGAAGTGTGTGTGTCAAAGAGGGCAGAATTTCGAAATTCAAAGTTCCACTGAAAATTAACTCACTCGAGTCTAATTAAAATTATCCGGATATTAAATATCCGGATAATTTATACCTGGAAAGTTCACGGTAGGTTTCAAAAATAAAATCTGATAATATATATATATAATACTGCTCTAAAAGATTGTCATAAAAGTTGACCGGTAATTTCCAAACCGTTTGCATTAATAACTCTTATGAATACCGACGAACAAAAGTAACCAAGAATTAACTACTAAGTTCTGAAGAAAGCTGTTATAAGCGTTTACCTAATAAGTTTAGCAATAAAGTAGGTACAAGAAAATTCTATTAACTATCGCTGTTGACCCCATCGGGTGTGTTTCCGTTTTGTGAAGCGTGGTTAGGCCATTAATGACTTTGTTCATCTACCCGGTAACGTATCATTAACATTTATGTCATAAAGTGAGAATGATCGCTTTTCGAGGAAATTATGCTATTACAAGCGGTCTTTATGGCATTCTGGGTTGTAAATATCTGGTGTTATGGGATGATGTATTAGGTATGAAGGGCATTTCTGTACGGAAGTTGATCTTATAACGCGTAAAAACCAATATCAAGTAATAATCAGTAGGTAATGAACCTTTTTGTATTGGACAGGCTCACTTTTAACCACTATACCTACTGTAATAATTTCACCGTGAAAACAAACTAAATTGAAGTTAGCTGTCAATGGTGTCAACCCCTAGCATCATCATCATCTGCCTAGCCTTTTCCCAACTATGTCGGGGTCGACTTCCAGTCTAGCCGGATACCAGTATTTTACATAGAGTGACTGCCTATGCCTATCTGACCTCCACAACCCAATTACTGGGTAATACGAAACCCCTCTTGGTAAGACTGCAATGGTTGTCAGACTTTCGGGCTTCTGACGACCCGTAACGATTGTCAAAGATCCACGAATGACAGCCGGGACCAAAGGCTTAAAGTGATTTCGGAGGCACGGAAAGGTCTTGGTATGTAAAGATGGTCACCCATCCACGGACCAACCGCGGCAAGCGTAGCGTAACCTGACCGGTCGACCCGTGCGGCTCTTATTAGTTATCCACAAGCCCCTACAACCCCTAAGCATCAGACGAAATTACAGCTCACTTCACCTAAGTTTTCACGGACAGCTTTTTACAGAATAGTTATGTAGACTGATGTTGAAAGGTGACTAGTCTATTGTCTGATTTACATACAAAGATCCAAATGATCTAGCTTGATTAGTCACGTAGAGAATTTAGGCGACGTTCGTAAACTTTAATGGGGCTCGACAAACTATGTGCACGGGGCTCGACAAACGTGCACAACGTTAGGACAAGGACATTCAATCTGAGATAATATCAAGCGAATTGATGCGTACTAGCGTACTACAGAGGCCAAAGAGGCCCTAGCACGACCGAGCGATGCAAACGATTTTGGAATCGAAAATACAAAAATACAACCAGTCCTCAAATTGTATTTAAATTTTTTCGACAGGCACAATTGCTATCACCCATAGATAAGAGTCAACTCAGTGTATCGCAGTCTATTACAACAAACAAGTAGACCCAAAAACAAACAAAAAATGGCATTGGGCATTTAGATATGAATTAATAATAAATAATAATAATTATTTATTTATTTCAGACATAATTCTAGTCCATAGATTCAAACTCATACATTAAAATTACTCATAAAATATAATATTAAATTCAAAACCGATAAAAATCAAGAATAAAATTGTGATCAATTAAAAATAATAAGTAATTAAATTTGTCAAAAAAATAAAACTATAAAAATGTCAGAATCGAATAAAAAAATATAAAGGCTCGTACACACAGGCGCGACGCGACACGCGACACTAAGGCACCGCAAGTCGCGCAACGAGCGGTGCCTTTGTGTCGCGCGCGATTCGCGTCGCGCGTCGCGCCTGTTTCCAGGAGCCTTAAAGCTGTCAAATTGTAAAAATAATATAAAAAATTTTTCAAAATATAAAGAGATATTATAACTAAGTAAGTATTATGTGCAGAGCGTATGTATAATTCGGATTCTTCTGTTACGCTCCACGGGTTTGTGCTCGGCCCACAGATAGCTGTACAGCTGCCCAGTGTAACTTGGTATATATACGTAGCAATGTGGGGTCCTTGACCTATATTTGACATTTGGGTTTGCCAGCTAAGCTGTTTTAAGCTGCCAAGAGATGCTGAACAACCTGTATCCTTAATCCATAGCCCTTTATGTTCCGGGCCAGCGGTAACCCTTTCGGACAATCCCGCTGACCCGGCAGTAGTTTGTAGTCTTACGTGTCGTTGCCGTAAGTATCTAAATCCATAGAATAATAGCAGTTCAAGTACCTACTCTTATTAATTGTTTACCTACAATAAATTTTTATACAAAATTTTCACACATCTAACCTTTTTTCGTATTCCTATGCCTCGCATTCGGCGGTAATTCGCCAACAACGCAGCACATTTGTATGGGCGATGTATCGGTTTCCTGTCGCCGCACGTTTCGAGAGTTGTGCTATATTTTGTGTTGCATGATTTATGTTCCGGAGCTCGTTAGGATGAGGGTAGGTATCGCGTATTTCCTTCTCCAGTAACGGGAGTCTATGGCCGAAGTCAGGAGGGATTTTTTGTCCAATTTAAATATAGCTTATTGTTATTTACGGATTTACTCGTGTGTCTTGTTTCGAACTTCTCCAATTAATTTTGGGTTCAAATTGAGCTCGTATTTTGATATAATACTTGAACCAAGTCCTTCAACTTAAATTGCTTATCAAGATTTCTGAATAATAAAACACTTCATACATGAAAGAAAAAAACCGTCGAACATTTTTTACTGTATCCACTGGCAGTAATACATATAGGCATTTGGACTCTAATGTATTAAAAAACGACCCTTTGGATACCAGACAAATTGGGTCTTTTTTAATTAATTAAACAACCCAACAATACGACAACAAATAAAAATAAAGGGACGCACATCTTTCTGGTAAAAACAAGACATGAATTTATTTCCTTTCATAAATTTTGATTAATATAATTCTACCTCCTAAAAGCGAGACTGTGAAAATAATTTGGACACTTTGTCATTTTCACATGTTTTCATAATGTTTGAACAAAAGTTGTCACAGTAAAATATTAATTTTCATGAGTTTCATGCATGATGAAAATGTTACATTTTTGTAATTTAATATGAAAAAATATAGGTTATTAATAAATAACCTATATTTTTTAATAAGGTTGCATACATTTAAATATTCACGACTAGCTCCCCACGACTAGGATATTTAATGTGGATAATGTGGATAAATTCAATGTGAGAAAATATTGTATGTAGCTTCCCATTAAAGAAACCCTCTCCCTCTCACTGAGAGGAGGCCTGTGTCCCAGCAGTGGGAACATTATAGGCTGATGATGATGATTAAAGAAAGAATTTTCGGAATCGGATCAGTAGTTCCAGCATTACCCCTACATACAAACTCACTTTTACCTCTTTATAATATTTGTATATTATATTATAATTATTATATTAAATAAATGTTTTCATTTAAAACAAAACGTCATTTACTTCTGTGTTCCCGGATAATTGGAGTAGGTTTTTATTCATCTACAAATATTTTTTTACTAGCTTTTGTCCGCGGCTTTGCTTAGGTGGGTGTCCGAAAATATCCCATAGGACCGTACTACCGGATTTAAAAATATCCTAGAGGAATAATTCCGTAATATATTGTTTTCCTACAGGTAGGTAACTCTAATGGTTTGCGTGGTGCACGCCAGTAAATATCCCAGTGGGCCTGATTGTTTTTGACATACAACAATCGTCATATTACAGCCAATTTACAATACCTTAATGATTCATACACTCAAACCTTCCTCATGAATCACTCCGTCCATTTATTGGTGAAAACCGTAAAAATCCGATCGGTAGTTTTTGAGTTTATTGCGTTCAGATAGACAGACACATGCGGCAGGTGGACTTTGTTTTATAATAATATATGTAGTGATTCATACCTTAAAGTTAAGCATAAACAACAGTTTTCAATGGACTAATTAGACCGAAGCTTAAAACAACAACAACTTGAACAATCTAAACAACCACTTGAATTAAACATGGCTAATTCCTAAAATTCTGACGAACACATCACACTCTATCAAAGCCAATAGACGTGTGTAAATTGTAAAATAATCTATTCCTTCAATGATAGCATCTCAATCAATCTCGTGGCAGTTTATCGAATACCTGCTTGTTATTGGTTACCCTCGAACATGAGGCGCCATGTATCCGCGTCGTAAGCACCGGCAAAACATTCATCAGCGACAATTTTTATTTATTTGTCAGCGTCGGTTTACCTACGGACTAACACGGATAGAATTTGTTCGTAATGTGAAACGTACTCGTAACTACCTTAGTTTGCTCTAGATAGGTGACCGCTCCTTGAATAATTTGTACTGTCTACACCGTAGGTGTTTACTATAATTCAAATGACACCTCGTCAATGAAAAGAGACAGCCAAAGAAACTCATCATCTGCCTAGCCTTTACCGAACTATTTTTGGGGTCAGCTTCCAGTCTAACCGGATGCAGCGGAATAGCAGTATTTTACATGGAGCGACTGCCTATCTGGCCTCCACAACTCAGTTAATGGGCAATACGATACCCCTTTGTAAGACTGGTTGTCAGACTTTCGGCTTCTGACGACCAGTAACGATTGTCAAAGATCCACAAATGACAGCTGGAACCAACGGCTACGGCGGCATTCGGTGGTCTTGGTATGTAAAGATGGTCACCCATCCACGGGTCAACCACGGCAAGCGTAGCTTAACCTGATCGATCGACCTGAGCGGCTCTTATTACTTAGCCATAAGCCAAAGAAACTTTTATTACTATTTTGTAAGTGTTACTAACTGACAGGTTTTATTCCGTAAACTAATAAACAACCCCGCAAGACAAAAGCACGGTAATATTATCTATACAGTATTGTGACTCGGCACTGTTCTAGAAATTATTACCTACAGCCGCGCGGTACGTAAACACACGATAGGGCTGCCCACCTACAGTATTTTAATTTCATCAACCTACTTCAGTTTCTTTCTGGTTTTGTGATTGTATAGGTACATATAATATTTTTTTGTATTTAAAAAAAATTAAATTCGTTGTGAATTTCAATGAATATATGTCACAAATCGCACGCTTACTGCTTACAAAACCATCACACCGTCCGGCGGCGTCCGTTCGTCACTGCGGAGCATTCGAGACGGTTTGTTTACAGAGTGTAAATCGAACTCGAGGCGCGTAGTTATGTCTCGCGTTCCGACCGTTGCGTTTGTATAAAGATAGAATACTGTATAGATAATATTAACGTGACACAGGCCACATTAAAAACACAAAATTGTACAAATATTCAAATATTACAATCACTCTGCCAAGAAAAAAAATTAGAATTCGCATCCTACTGAAGATACAATTCAATGTAGATCTTTCTTCATAAATCAGCTTTATTTCCTAAGCACTAAACCTACACGTGCAAACATCTTATTTGAAACGCAGTAACCGACTTAACCAACTTCTGGAGGTAGGTGGGCAGGTTGGAATAACCACCGACGGCTGCCATGGCCCTCGCACAATTATCCACTTGAAAGAAACCAAATCCATAACATAGAACATAGAACTCTGTGACCGTGTCCTCCCGGCAGTGGCAACAATACACGTATTGACAATCTGGAGTCAGACCCAATTAGAGTGTGTACCATTGTGTATAGCCGCCGAGATATGTAGCTTCCTTTACATACTAGATACAATACTATGTCTCACACTAGAGCGTATTCAGATTGGAGGGGTACTGAGCACTTTGTATGGACGTGAATTGACAATGTCTTGGTAGTTTGCGAGCTTCTTAATTAATGATGGTTTGTCCTATGCTGGGCATTGTCCGAGCGTCCGAGCTTTGGCACGTGTAAGCCTTAAATCTAATTTGTTACTGTCATTCTTGCTTCAAGATGCAGCGCCTGCGTCACGTGCACAGGACATTTAAAATGTATGTATCTTTATACATACAAGCCTCGGTTCGGATACTGCATGGTCCAGCACGTGGTATAGCATTAAGGCTCCTACAAACAGGCGCGACACGCGATATAATCGCGCGCGACACAAAGGCACCGCTCGTTGCGCGACTTGCAGTGCTTTTGTGTCGCGTGTGGTGTCGCGCCTTTTTGAAGGAGCCTTTAAGTACAGGGATCAAATTAGATAGATAACTATAAAACAAAACAAAAAAAAAATATTTGGAGTTGTAATTGAACTATGAGTTGATAAAATCACTTTTTATATTCATATTTTAAGTAGTAATTACTTAAAATATCAATAACAAAAACTGATTTCCTACGATATGTCATCATCAACTGCCTAGCCTTTTCCTATGTTTGTGAATGACAGCCGGGACCAACGGCTTAACGTGCTTTCCGAGGCACGGAGGGGTCACGGTATGTAAAGATGGTCACCCATCCACAGACCAACCGCGGCAAGCGTAGCTTAACCTGATCGATCGACCTGTGCGGCTGTTATTAATTATAGCCACGGGCCCCTTTCTTCAAATATAATGTAACCATAACGTATGCGGGGTTCGGTAACTAATTTAAGTTGCCCTATATAATCACCCATAAGCGTTGCGAAAATACAATTCTATGCTAAATACGGGCACAATCTATAACTTTACAAAACTTGTCTCTGTCATAAACCAAGTTTTTCTTTCCCTGCCAGATTTTTTGTCAGAAATCGATGTTTAAGCCGAAAATAACGTCTTTATTCTGAACGTTCGTGGAATAGTCAATCATGTGAATTCAAATTTCCTTTACGCCGAAACTGCTAAACTAGAACGATGCCTAAAACGTTTGGTCATTTCCACATATACCGGTAATAATAGGTAGATTAGGGCACCTGTCACACTGGCGACGAGGAAGCGACAAGCTATCAACGATTTTCTCACTCAAGAAACGTGCTAAATATTGTAGATCCCGTATAAGTAAAAGAGATACATAGCTAACTGTTTACACCGTCCGCGAGTACTCATTTGTCGCAGTGCCAAGAGCTATCAAAGAGAGTACTCGCTCAGCGACACTCGCTTGGCTGGCAGAACACTCGCCGAGAGACTCGCACTTGGTAACATATAATTATACATACCCGTGAGTTATCGCTCGTCGTCGTCGTGCACCACTCGCTGTTCGGTGTTCGCCAACTCGTTTTAGTGGCTAGCTCTACTCGCTTCTCGTTAATCGCCCGCGGTGGGACAGGTGCCATAAGGTAGGTTAATATAGACACCTATAGGCAGTAGGTATAACCCCTCTGGCTAAAAATAACCCACTTCACTACTTCAAACCTTTCTGTAGGCGTCTTGATGCTTTTGTTTCTAAAAAGAGAAGGGTCAGGTAAGTAGAGTTGACATCTCTGGTCATCTCTCTGATAAATTTAGAACAGTTTGGAAGGTCATCGTATGTTTTTTTAGCCGGCTTTTAAATAACCAACGAAGGGTATTCTTAATTCGTATTTTCTAACTGAACAGACAGCTGTGCTACTTGGGAGTTTTTGCGTCAGGCCTTTCACTTCTTCCTATCGAAAGTACTAGGAAGTGGTGAAAGGCGGACGTTTTGGGGGACTGTCTTATGTAATTTTAGCGTTCGAAAAATGCAGATCCCTAGCCTAATTTTTTTTTTTTTTTTTTAATTTGATTAAATGACTTTTGATTTTGATTTCGTTGCCTCAGCAATGAAACAGAATGCTTTTAAAAAAAATGGCCGCAACGCCAATAACAGGAACTAGCACTTTGCCTGCGACTTCGTTCGCGAGAAATTCGTATTATCTCCTACAAATTCCAAAACTTCTTCCTCCCCTATAAAATTTCATGTTCCTAAACTCAGTAGTTTCTGATGTGCGCTGTTATGTCAGTATGTCAGTCAATCAGTTTCTCCTTTTATATTATATATTTGAAAAAACTTAATAATTTTTAATTAATAATTGTGGCCTGTTTCAGTAACTCCGAATAAGTTTATGTAATATTTTTAAATCAATCTGATAGATAGTGCCTTTCTGGAGACTATGAAACAGCGCATACTAACAGCAGCAATGGATTTCATTTTGACAGTTCAACAACATTCATTGCGTTATTTCCGTCGGTAAGGCGACAAATTCTTCGAACATAGGAAGCAATGGATTAGCAATATCCTTCAAAATGATTCAGATTGTGATTGAGTAGTTTGTTACGCAATAATATTAGTTATAAGCAGGGTTATATCCGTGCCTCGATGTTTTTGTGTTCCGGATATAGAGAAAGGTTGGTTCGGTTACTGTCCGGTTATTCACTTGGAAAGAGGTTAAGCGGAAGGAGATTAACGTAAAAGATTTACGGAGCAAATGTATGGGTGTGCCCGGAGAAAGTTACGATAGGATTTTAAGCGACTTAAAAACAAAAAGCTTGATAAATCGCTGCGCTGCTGTTGAGTTGTTACGACGTACTGCGTTATAATTTAAATAATAATAAGTTCACCTAGTCACGGTTATCTTAAAATTATTGTTATCTTTTTACATATTTGAATATAAAAAATTAAAAAATAGTAGCCCTAGCCCACGTCTGTTAAATTAGGTACTTTATTCGGAAATACTATGAGTTTTTGACGATCACCTCCATGTCAACAGTCCTTAAAACCTCATAACTGTTTTATTTCGTTTTCAGATTAAGACTCTTACCATGTTCTACTGTAAAAAAGAAAAGAATATAGCACTCTAAATAGAAATACTCTTGCGACTCTTTCAATTTCATAAACCTGAAAACCCTCTTTTCGAAAGACACTGTGTCGTCCTTCACAAAGCCATATAGACAACATAATAACAAAGTACACAGAGTACGAATTGAAACGTGAAGCCAAAGAAGTTGAGTCCCCTCTCCACATTGAATTTGAGTTGTGTCGAGTACCATCTGCCGCGAGGGTCGCGGTCAGCGATATTTCAATAGCCCCGAGAGAGGTCACCCAGCACCAGATCAATGCACTCCAAATTATTGGAAATTTTTCACGAACAGTAAAACAGCTGATCCAAACGAAAAGTGTCTTAGCCAAGGAAAATTAAAAGGTTAGCGTCTCTTCAGACTTTAATGAAATAACGTCGCAAGCAGATTTTTTACATCTTCATTAAAATTTTCTTTAATGGGACGGAAGCTGGGGTGATATCGAGACTTGGCACAGCGATATCGTTAGGTAACGATGGTGCAATTATGAAACTTTTTCCATATTTGCTGTTTTTATGTTGATGTAGTCGCTATCTGTAGGTAGGTATAAAAATGATTAACTCTTCGTGGTCCACTTGCAAGTCTCTGAACCTTCTCGGGACACAAGTGGGAATGTATAACTCCAACCTACCAATGTGCATGTGGGGCTACCTCGACGCAACAGCAGCAGGCTGTGAATGTGGAGCTATGTCGCAAACTATGCTCCACCTCCTAAACTGCCCTGTGTCCCAAAACGCAGTCAAAGTGACCTCTGCACTGCCACCGACGACGCCGTAGAAGTGGTGAAGTTTTGAGCCAACAAAAACTGGGAGAAGTCGTGCCAGCCTTACGAAGAAGAAGAAGAGAAAACTATTCTTCGCTTCCACACCAAATTCACGAGCACATTCGGTACATTGTTCAAGTAAATATAGAAGTGCTGGCTCTTATAATTAAACACGTACTGTGTGCTCAAAATATAATGTTATTTAAACAAAGGAACAAAAATACTTAGGTACTGCTGTTACGAATGAAGTTGCAACATACAAGTTAACAGAACCATAATATTTTGTTTTGTCTTTGTTTAATAATGTTACGTGTAATGAAGCAACACGATGTTAGTCTAAAATCCAGACTAGAATATAAATAAATGAAAGAAAACAGAGAGAACGTATAGCCCATTTAACAGACAAACAATGAACATGCATCATGTACTTGTAAAAGCTTCGGTTTAAACAACCTAACAAATAAGGTCTTAAATACTCACTATATTATATTTTACTGCCAACAAGTTTAGCACGAAACTTATCTCACATTCGAGGTCTAGAAATTCAATTTTATAGAACAAAACAAGGTGATAAAATCCTAGAATCGTCAATAGAATAAATTCCTGCTTAGCTCTTCCACAAGCGGAAAACAATTGTTTCGTACGTAAACAAGGTTCAAGGCACGTATAATTCGAAACGACGCCGACGGACAAAATGGACCGTATCCATTTGAAAACACCTTTCAATGAAATTAGGAGCTCTATCTTTTTCATTAGACAAATGGCTGTAGCAAAAGGTGCATGTATAAAGTGCTTTTAGAGATTAGAAAGGGTTGAATGTCTTTTACATGTTTTGTTTCGTTTTAGATGATTTTTTGCAACATGCGGACATTGCGGGAAATGCGGAGATAGAGAGTAACATTAGAATACGAAAGTCCTTGCGTTTGCATTCAAATCTTACCCTCAATCTGTTAAAAAAAAAAGGTCAAGTGCTAGTTGGACTCGCGCACCGAGGATTCCGTACAAACTTGTAGGTATGTAGGTAGGTAACTACAAATTTACCGTTTTCGGGTTTTTTCCTTTACTTGTACAGTCAGCATCAAAAGTCGATTAACACTTCAGTTTTTTTAATCTCAGTTATTGAGCAAAATATTAACACTTCAGTTTTTTTAATCTCAAATATTGAGCAAAATATTTGTCCAAATTGCATTATACTTCTGCTGCAATTTTGAACAAATATTTTGCTTAATAACTGAGATTAAAAAAACTGAAGTGTTAATCGACTTTTGATGCTGACCGTACTACATGACATTGCTTCTTGCCAAATTTCATGATTCTAGGTCAACGGGAAGTACCCTATAAATTTTGATTCCCTTGAGAGTGTCGAAAATTATACGTTTTTTGCGGTCTAAACGGGCGAATCTATTTTTTACGTTAACTTAGAAGTTTGATTTTTTCAAAGCTTCAAGGGACTGTAGACCTAAAAATATGGTTTTATTTTCAATTTCTACTCGATACCTCCATACGTTCCCGAGATAAAGGGTCTTGACAGACAGACAGACGGACAACAAAGTGATCCTATAAGGGTTCCGTTTTTCCTTTTGAGGTACGATACCCTAAAAAGCTCAAATTACCCACATTTTTTTTTTCTTTTTTAACATTGATTGTCGCTGAGACGAAATTTCGGCTCGAATTTGAACGGTTTTAAGTAGGTACTAGAATAAAATTGTCCTTCTGAGTGACTTGACTTTACTCTTCGTAACAAAACCCACGACAAAAAAAGGCGCTGTGACGCTGTCTACATATTCTGTACCTCTAACTCAAAAACAACAAAACTCAAAAAAAAAACAACAAAACAAAACAAAACAAAACAAAACTCTGAACTAATATCTATTGTGCCCTCAAGTTATCAGGTCACGAGGCCTTCTTCACTAACTTTATCTTATTGAACTCATAAGTTTTAACTTTAGTTCGACGGCAACTATAACTTCTAGTAACAAAGTACGTTCTTGTGACAGGAGAATCGACAGCTTACACCCGTGCCAATAATATTTTGAACAATCAGAACTATTTACATAGAACAATCATAACTATTTGAGTAGATCTTTGATTGTAACAGAGTTTAGGTTAAGATCTGGTCACGTTCCACTTAACAAGTTCGCACACATGATGAGAAAATCAAATTCTCCAAATTGTGACGTGTGCGATGTAATTGAAGACGTTCATCACCTGTTGGTGGAATGTGTACGTTACGAGACGGATCGAGAGTTCTTTATACGAAATTTCTACTTAAGCAGAACTAATGTGGGTATGTTCCACGAGATGTTGTCCTCTCCTTTGCCTGAAGCCGCTAAAGCGCTTTTTATGTTATTAATTCGTAAGTTATAACTTTCTAAGTAGATGTAGTTAAGTTTAAGTTAGGGTACGATGGAATTGACATGTACTTTATGTATAAAAATTCCTTAAATAAATAGAAAAAAAAATCATTACTAAGCTTTTGTATCGAGGAAACATAATTCTGAAACCCGCCGTATTTTAAACCGCCATTGGCTAAGATGAAAAAGCACCGATCTTTATAAGGATTTTCCCGCTGAATTCCTTGCCTGGCTGTCCCCCAAACCGTTTGAGCTATTGTCACTTCTCGTAATTTAATGTACATGATAGGGTTATGGGTACTAAATCTGTTCGGTTATGTCATTTAAATGACCTTCTTGCCATAGAATTGGTAAACAACTTTAGTCTATAGTAGCTGGGACAGCTTATACCCCATAAAGATGATTGTTACGATGTTCTTGGTCTTACTATGAATAAATAAATGCAGACGTTCGAATGTAAATCTGTACAATATGAGTCACTTATGTAGATATCTCCTCGTTTATTTTCTATTACTGCATTCAAATATAGTCTTTATTTTCATAGAATAGAATAGTAATGCAATACATAGCTATTCATATAATATCCTACACAAGCAAGGATAAGTTATATCATCTTCTCAAATCAGCCGTGAAGATTAGGAAATCATTGGATGAGATGACATACTCGTACGCTATGTGGGTGACAGTTACACTATCGCACATGGAAGGGGAAAAGGATTCGTTTTCCCATATCGATATGAATGTATTTTCTTATCCATAGTGTATATTTCTCAGCTTACTGTTGTTATACACATATATTATGTTTCTCAGTTTTCCGTTTTTCGCGTGTTTTTCCAGTTACACGAAATAGAATGAGGAAAGAAACTCAAAATCACTTTGGTACATATGTCGAAGACATACGGCGGCATCCGTTTGTGGATGCGATCAGAAGCGTCATCAATTTATCTCAGGCATTATACATAACAACGACAGTATGCAAACGGAATATCTGTCTTCTATATAAATAAAACAAAGACGGGTTAGTTACACCATTTATAACACAGGAACGGCTGGACCGATATTTAAGAGCTTTGATTTGTTGATTCGTCTCCGCCCCGAATAGCAGAATAACTATTAAAACAAGGGAAAAATAACGAAAAAAAAACTGAGGCGGTACAAAGCCGGGTCAGCTAGTTTTTATTAAAAAAACCGGGCAAGAGCGAGTCGGGCTCGCGCACCGAGGGTTCCGTAACATCATATGTTTTTAAATTTTCATCGGCGAGACCTATATTCGTCAGAGAATTTAATATTGCAGTTTTATGTCAGCGCCATCTCTTGACCGATAGTGGAAATAATGTAAATTTTGTTGATGATTTCACTCTTTCTGAAAAAGTGTGCTATTTAGAGACTTCGTTTTATTTTTCATGTATTTTTTTTTAATTTTTCATCAAAATACGAAAACTAAGCGGCCTAAAAAAATGTTTGAGAATGTGCTAGCTAAGCTCTTTCATATAATACCCCACATGCCCTAGTAGCTCCACTTGGAATTCTTCAGACCCCCTTTCAGTCCCTGTTGCAAAAAATATACATATATTTTTATTTCTTTGTTATTTGCAAAACAGTTGGGCAAACATAGTCTAAAACTAATCCAAATTTCAAGTTGATAGCATTAGTAGTTCTTGAGATATCCAGCTGTGACATCTGTCACAGCTGGATAACGGAACTGACAGACTGGGTCTAAGGGTTCCTTTTTACCATTTTGGTACGGAACCCTAAAATGAAATGTAGGTAGGATAAACTATACTCATAACGAGAACTAGAAGATGCCATTTTAAAAGTAAGAGCTTAGCATTAATTCTTTTTCTCTCTTTAGAAAGGACTTAATCCTCTCCCTCATTTTATCGCTACCCACTATAATCCGCTACTTTATGAGAAAAAATCTGTAGCTAGTACTTTTAGTTTTAAAACTAAGCATTAAAACAAACGGCAAAATTATACTGGCCTTTCCATGCTCCTCTATACATTTATTTCTCAGGAAATTGAAGGCATTCCTTTGAAATATGACAAAGGTGAGTTGATGTGAAATATATCATCGGGTGTTGACAATACATTCGGCCGGCCGGACATGACGAAAATACGAACTGTCTTAGTGGCTGTGACGGACCACAGCTTATGAAACGTTATGTAGAAGATCAACTTCCATGCAGTTCTGGAACAGAAATTAATTACCTAAGTAAAATAAAACATCTTCGGGAAGCATGAGAAGACTTTGATGTTGAACTAAGTAATTAGGAAAATAATAAAACAAAAAAACAAGTTTTGGCAAAATATGCGATTGGAATATATTTCAAAATTAAAATGACAAATTAATCTGTTGAACTAATGTGCTAATTGTAAATCTATGGGGATTTTGTTAAGTATATATAGTATGTCATGCTCACTCAAATGTCTCGCTGATGGTGGCGTGTGTGTTGGATCATTTAGCTCCCTTCAAAATGGTTGAGCTGAATGGTGCTGATTTATGCGTCATGTTCGTGAACGGGCGCCGTCAGTTGGGGCTGGTCATCACTTAGCTGCCTCGGCTTATTTTTAATTAATTTATTTTTGGATTGTAGTTTGTTAAGTACTATTTGTTGTACTCTGGACGCTTTTAACACATAAGTCTTTCTTAATTTTTTACATCGTTTTTACATTATGTAATTTTAAAATCCAAAGGAAAGATGTAACTAAGAAGTATTTTTGTAAAATATCATTTAAAAAGAGTGTCCATGGAGTTTCTTGCCCGTTCTTCTCCATAGGTAGGTACCTACGCTTTGGAATGGGCAACTAGCTAGCTTCATATTTTCTGACTGACCGACTTCTTGACAATTCAAAAGTGCCTGTAAATGGTTTAATTGAAATAAATGCTTTGAATTTGTTTGAGTTTGAGTTATAACATAACCCTTTCGAACGCCAAAAACATAAATTTTTTTCCAGTGCCAACATTGTGCGAAGTAGGTGCCTACTAATGAATGTACACTGTCAAAACAATTACTTTTCTATAGAAAGTATCAAATTGCGTATTGCGTTTAGAGAAAGTATTGGTCCCTCACGTCCTGTCGTCGCTTGAGCGTCAATCCCAAGATTACTTTCCTTTAATGATATAAAAGAACACCCTTCCTATTATCCAGATTACAAAAGGGACTACTTGTTTGTTTTTATATCGCTTGAACTATTGGTTTCCGACAATAATTGGCTATAAGATGAACTTCCTATGAGGTTCAATGAACCACTAATAAAATAAGAAGTAGTAATAAATTATAACCAAAATTCATTAGCATAACTAATAATTTATCTACCAAGAAGGATTATGGTCGGATAATGTAAACTTTCTTCTATTTTTACCTTCTACAAACAGTGTCTACCATGAGTTTACACAGCCAAACTCGCTAGCATCTCTGTAAATGATATATGAAATATACAGTATTATACAGCGGCGTCCCTAGAGGTCACAGAAATCATTAAAATTCGTACCATGAGCACTATAGATTTCGATAGGTACGAAGGTAAGAGTTAGCTAGACGACAAGATCTATCGAGCTTGGTTCTCTATTGTGTTACCTAACTTTTTTATCCATAATCTAAAATGCCATATTTTTTTTATTGTCCTAATCATCATTTTTCCGAATGATAACTTGTCCGAACTTAATGTCACATAATATCACATGCCATAAAATTCAAATCCCTAAACACAATAGGTATGCCCTAAATTTGTTTGTCATAAATATTACAATCAATAATATACAAGAGACTTGAAACCGTTTTCAATAAAAGTTATGAGTCCTAAATTCAAATTATTTAATGTTTTTTTATCCTAACAATGTTTTTAAAACAAATTTGTATTACATGCATGCAGCATGCAAGCATGCATGCAAGCAAGCATGCAGCATGCAAGCGAGCATGCAACATGCAGCAGGCATGGTTTCTGTCACGGCTCCGGAGCTGCGGGTCTCCGGCGGTCCCACGTGTGCTAATCGTCGCTCGCAGCCTCCTGCTCCTCAGCTCGCGGGCTGCCTCGCCCCTAAGCGCCTACGCAATTCTAAATTACACTCTAGGGGTAGGGCAGACAAGACTGCGTGGAGTCTGATTTATAGCGATTCGTTTCTGTCACTAAAACCTCATTTTTAGCAAATGTTTTAGGACTAACAATAACACTATAATATTATGAAGGCGAAAGTTTGTGAGTCATACTTTAAAACCGCTTTCGTTATGAAAACATTTAGAAAGAATTTAAACTTTGTTCCGGTATTACATCACCTACTGCGCAACTTGGTGAGGTGAACGACATTCGAACCTTCTAGGCTCGTAATTACCTATAGCTCGACTAACTAAAAGTTAGTACTGAATGAAGCTACGAACGAAACGATCGAAAACATTATTCACTCCGACAGGTACTAATCAACGGTTTCAAGGACTATGTAGCAATGCATTTATCAACACACGCTACGGTTAAGTATAGCCGATATTTCTTAGAAAAGCTGAAAATCGTTATGAAGAGTGAAAATTCAAAAAATGTAAAATATAAGTTTAAAAACTAAAACCTGACTAGTGAAAAGGACGAAACAAGAGAGTACCTTCCCGTTCTCACATGCTATCATAGCTTATAAGTAAGTTAGTAGAGCGGCATACGACCACGAGAAGGACTTTCTTTTTTCATCCTTTTTAGTAGTCGGGTTTTAGTTTTTAAACTTATTTTTTATTTAATTATTTTAGAGTTTATTTCAGTAATATTTATATTTTTGAAATGTGCTAATTAAGCCCTTTCATTTGATACCAACAAGGCACCATCCCAAAATATTTATTTTTAAATTCATTACTTTATGTCCTCTAGAGGGCGCCATATTGAATTTAGTGTGACGTCACATAGTCTGACGGTCAAGACGATACCTCATTTGTCAAATTATTATAAGTACTTTTGAAGTTATGTGGGAACAGATGAACATACGTACATACATACACACCGATCAAAATCATAACCCTCCTTTTTGCTTCGCCGTGGTCGGGTAAAAATAGAATCGTTTACGTGTTTTATTTTTGAATCTATACAAATGTAGGTACGAAAGGAAATATCATTATTCTTCTGCCCTTATCCCAATGTATTTGGGGTCGGCGCAACATGTGTTTTTCTTCCATACTTCTTTATCAGTCGTCATCTCGATACCCCGTTCTACCATAACATCATTCACACAGTCCATCGATCGCTTCTTTGACCTTCCCCTACTCTTATAGCCATTACATACATACTCAATTTGCTCACGACATTTTCCTCGTTTCTCTGTATCACATGCCCATGCCATGACAACCGATTTCCGCACAACTTTTCAGTTACCGGTGCCACTTGCAGACTTCCTCTTATGTAGGTCTAGGTACTCATTTCTGATTCTATACATTCGTGTAATTAAAGGATATAATAAACGGTACAATTTAAATGCTCACCAAAATAATTTTTAGACCCTAAGACTAAGTACCAAGTGACATATGATTACTTCAAATACAATAAATCCACTCTATCGAGGTGCCTAAAGAACAACGTTTTAAGTTCCAAAATAATTATAAGTACACTCATCAGAATAATTGTACGTGTTGTATTTATATTCTTTTTGTCAAAATGGATAAATGCTCACCAAATTGTGTTTCATAAAGTATTGTAGAAATGAACCTATTTTCCTTTTTATTCTATGCCAAAAAGTTTTATAAACGCCTTTAAAGTTAATTTCAAATATTTTATATTATCGCTAAATAGATGTTACCAATATATTATTTCACGACTTTAAATTTAGTCAGTTATACTGGGGCAAAAAAGCTAACAGTCGGTCGTACAATTTTTTTGAATATCAAATATAATATTGCGTATCCCAAACACATGTTACTTTAAACGAATTTGTATTGTCATTCGCTCGCTCTTGCATCCTATGTCGACGGAGCCACGCTTCGCGGGGTCCCTATTTCTGTGTAAAGGGTTTCGAATTTTTTGGTAGTAAAATAAGTACTTTTCTGGTAGGCGTTTAAACACAAGCCTATTATAAAAAGAAAAATTTAAACGAAATATACAGCACGCATGCAGATATGCGAGTGTGTGAGTGAGAGTCAGAATGTGTGAATGTGAATGGATCAGAGTGTATGCGTGAGGTTAAGAATGGTGCACGCATTAGGTGTATAGTGATATTTTATTCCAGCAGCACCTCAGTACCGTCATAGGTAAGAAAAACCTAAGTAAGATGCAAATACGACAGACAAAAAAGTTTTAGTGACTGCAGTTTTTCAATGTCAATTTGCGCCTTTCAATTGCTTCACGTCAGGTGTTCGGAACGTGTGATCAATCAAATCAAATCAGCGTACCGCATCTGCTGGACTCTCGACCTCTATTTGCCTGCGCTTCCATGCGCCGAACTCACGAAGGGACAACTTCGCAGATACACTGAATTCAATAAAGATATGACCTTTCGGAACCAGTTAGATGCGTGTTAAAGTTGTAAGATGGGATGGGATTGCAATTAACTCGCAGGAAACTAGCTCTCGAAGTGTATTCCAGTTAATTGGGGCTCTAAAACTGACTGATGATATCTATTGATGCTGCCCGATAGTTCACTCGCCCTATGGTTCACTCGCTTGAACTTTGTGATGTCGAACTATCGAGGAGGCATTAGTTCAGTCTGCGTGGAATGGATTCGAATAAATTACACTTTGGTATTGCGTTGTAAAGTAGTTTAACGGTTCTGGGGTGTACATTTTCGATTTTCTTTTATTGTAGACAGTGAAAATAAATGGTGATAATAAACTTATCATATCTTCTTTTCGGATTAAAATGGAGTACGATGCAGGGATTATAATTCGGCGTCTATCTGCTGATATACCAATTGTTAAGGAATTACAAAAATAGTTGTACAAAACATTGATTCGGTAACTCTGTAAAATATTAAAGACAACATTGCTTTCATCTATAAACAAACACAATCCATGGTTACCTTTTCAGAAAGGTGGGATATAAAATTCGAAACATTCTGTCTAAAGTCCCGAACGCGAACGTCGGGAACGACCAGTGAAAAATTTGTACGATATGCACTTTGCAGTTCTCCGTTATCTGAATCAATGTTATTTGCAAAGTTAAAACGACGATTTCGGGGAAGTTTTAATGCAATTCCTTTGTACTAAAACTAAGTTTAGATAATAGTAACGTCGGTAGTGAAGTTATTACCTAAGGAAAAGGCGAAATTAATGATCGCTTTAAAAGTTATTTTCTCGTTTTGCTTAAAGCTACAATATTGTCTTGTTTGTATGCGTAATTCATTTTTTATTTGTAGCGTGTCTTTGTTAATGAATACAGGGTTATTGGAAAAACACCAAATACCTCTTAAGAGGTAATTGTACTCATCATTATGAACAACTTTTACCATGGTACCAAAACAGAAATCGCGAAAAAAAAATCAGCTGTTTCCTACATTTATGTTCGTAGGTATAACTCGTCAAAATGTAGGGAACAGCTGTTTTTTTTTTCGCGTTTTAAGGTTTGGTCCCGTACCTAGTAAAAGTTGTTCATAATGATGAGTATATAAAATTCAAAGTCCTGACTGACTGATATATCAACGCACAGCCTTAGAGACATGACATTTGGAGGGTGTGTTCTTTACGAAGAGTAGGTATCCACTAAGAAAAAGTTTTTCGAAATTCCACCCCTAAGAGGGTGAATGGAGGGAGGGTGAAATTTCACGCGGACGAAGTCGCAGGCACGAGCTGGTCGAGCTATGTCATTGTATACTAGATTACTCCATGTCACAAGTATGTTTGTAATATAAAATAATAACACTCCTGTAATCCCAGAAGGGTTGGGCAGACATGCATCTACAGCAGAGCCAGATTTACCAATTACAGGCACTTTTGGATTGTCAAGGTGTCGATCAGTCAGAAAGATGAAGCTAGTTGCCCATTCCAAAGCGTTGGTACCTATGGAGAAGAACGGGCAAGAAACTCCATGGAAACTATTTAAATCAAAATACTTATGGTTACAAAGTTTTGGTTACACCATTCATGTTAAAAATGATGCATGTGAGAACGATTCAGAACGTTAAAAGCGTCCGTAATGAAAAGATGAAAAAAAAACAATTCAAATATTAAATTAAATTAAAATAAGCCATGGCAGCAAAGAGATGACCAGTCCCTACTGACGGCGCCCGTTCACGAACATACATGACACATGTTAATACACCAATCAGCTCAACCATTTTGAAGGGAGCTAAATGATCCAACACATGCGCCACCATATACATACCAGTTATGTTTAAGTCCCATGTAATAAATAGGCCTAGCCTATGCCATCAACCGTTTGTATACTTTAATAACCATTTATTATTTTTGTCCTCAGATCATCGGCAAGCGAGCTGATCTCGAGGCGAGGCGTGTTCTCTAGAAGACAGTATGGATCCGTTGAACAAGTAAGTAAAGTTCATGCCTTTTTAAGCTTGAAAATGTAAAGGCTTCAATGTCCTTCCAACCCAAAGACGGTAAACCTATCGTCTATTTTATATCGAGTAGCAATGCGGCCGGTTTAGGTGCAAAATGGCGAGTGGGAGGTCGTAAATTAAAACCCGACCGTGAACCCTCTTTTAGTCAGTTTGTTTTTTTTTAGTTTGTTTTGCAGTTTGTTTTTGCCAGTTGTCTGGCATTTTTGCTGAACTGGGCCTTTTTGGCGCAGCGGTGAGGTACACTTTCCTGCTAATTTCTTACATCGGACTTTGCACTTTTTATTTTTATCTTAGTTTTTATCTGATGTACGACTATTATCTAACTATCTGGTGTATTGTGTGTCTCTTAGTCTGTGCTAAATAAATGTATTTTCTTACTTTCTTTCTTAGTTGGTGAAATGCCTAGAATTAAAATTAAAAAAAATAGTAGGTACTTAATGTTTAACAGGCAATGCTGGAGATCTTCCAAATAATTATTTGGAATAACACCACATAACCTTTTCCTGGGCGGACGACATTGTTAGAATCGCGGCTTTAACCTCTGGAAGCAAAAAGAAAAGTCTGGCATAGGAGCGTGGGGAATTAGCACATGCAAAAAGAGTCTTTTGCTCAACAGTGGGTGAAGTCGGCTGAGAATGATGATGATGAACTGTTTCTTGACATTTGAAACACTAGCAGCGCCCCGCGGTTTCACTTGCATAGCTTCCGATCCCGTGGGTATATCGGAATAAAAAGTATCCTATGTGTTAATCATAGTTATAAACTATCTTTGTGCCAAAATTCATCTAAATTCTTTTAGTATTTTTTGCGTGAAAGAGTAACAAACATCCGTCCATCCTCACAAATTTTCACGTTTATAATATTAGTAGGATTAATCTACTTTTTAAATTCATATTGTTAGGACCAATAGTAGATTGTTTGCCAAGGGAACAAACAACTATTTTGAAGGCGAGATTGTTTCTTTGAATCCAGAGCGGAGCGAAAAAGTACGTCATTCGAGCTTAAAATAGTATTGCTCCCGAGGTAGACACTCTATTTTTTTATCACCCTCTATGAAAAAATAAGTAAGTGCAACATATGAATAAGAATAGTTCGTTTATTCACTTACAAACAATTTTGAGTAAAAAATTACGAACGTAGGCAAAATGCTCTTCGCGCATTTTTAATTTTTCACAAACTTTTTTTTTAATTTGGCTCGCGCGTGTTCTTCTTTGTGTTACTTGTTCATAAAATGTTCGTGATTGATCTCTTTGGTAATTTGAACTTTAACTAACAATATTATCCACATTCCGAATTCAAAGCACATTTAGTCCCTAGGGATTAAAAAGCTGTTTACGAAGAATACACTAGCTCTTTTTGAATAGATGTGTTAAAAAAGATTTCTCAGTTTCATTAAAAACTTAAAGACAAATTGACAAGGATCCAGAAGGTACATTTACAATATCTAACTTGTTTTAATTAAAGCCTTCATGAAAGCCTCCGCTTTTCTCTTAGCTAAGCACACTTTAAGTTACTTATTAAATTGGATCGCTGAGTAGTTACACAGACCATATGCCTATTATTTACCTATTAGGACATTTTTATGAAAGAACAAAAAACCTTTTTGAACTTAATAAATTATAAAAACTTTAACCGCCTGTTTGGTCTAGCGGTCGCAAGCGCTACTGCTGAGCATGAGGTGCACATCTCCTTAACCCTTTGGGAAACACAGGCGTGATGTTATGTTAATCTACACACTCTATACTTTCTAATATTTTTTGTGTACACGGCATTTTCCTTTTTTGTCATTAAGTGACGATATTCCGCGAGTCTCAGGATTTCAAACGGGACAATAGATTTAAAATTTTAACTAACACCGTTTTTTCTTTCGAAATCTCTTTACCGTCTACTAAATCGTTTAGATGAATATCCTTACATTGCAAATACTAACCAGAACTCACACAGTTTACCAGCAAAAGATACACAAAACAGGTATAATGTTCAGTGGAGCATTCGAAGCGAGGTGTAGGATACCGCAGATTGGTGGTTGCATCTGGTAAATGTAGCCAACATTTTCAGCATTAGAAGTTACAGCTGTATAACATAGCTGATATACGAACCAACTCCTTAGAAACTGAAACGGACCATATCTTGTTGGAAAATATTTTAAGCCAAATATGTTCTTGGGTCTTTTAACGTCTTGAATGATGCAAATATTTGCATGCTGACTTGATTGGCACGAAACTAATAAGGACTAAGTAGGTATCTGATATTTGGGTGCCTTTTTTGTAATTTTTTTAAGAGTGGGGTTAATAAATTCAATTAATACGCTTATTTTCTTAAACATTATGAAATTTTTCATCAGTTTCTCGAAAACAATAAACGATGATGCACCATGCGCGTTACTGTTGACAATTTATTTGAATAAACTATACATATAATTTATACTTATAGAAAGTAGATTCTTTTATGCACGTACCTATAGATACGAGAAATAAAATGACGATATATTTTTACATAGTTAGAGGATCTTAATTATACAAGACGAATAATTTCATATAAAAAAAACAATTGAACAAACCATTCTCAACAAAGAACATTCATTTTGCTGTCAAACCATTTCTCAAAGAATTTAAATATGGTTGGTAAGAACCACTCGAGTGACTTAAATCATGCACTAGCGACAAACTTCATTCGCTTTATTATTCGCATATAAACTTGATAGCGAAGAATATCAAGTTCTAACAATGTACATCTATTCTAAAATGCCTGAGAACTCCAATAAAATAAATATATGTAGTGACTGCAATTCTCCGACGTTGGTGAACGGTAAAACTAGTGGTGCCGACTCCGACTGCCCAAGACTCCGAACCGCATTTTTACGTTTTCATAGCTAACATATTTTTGAAGGACGTTCTTTTATTTTTGCAACTCCTATCAATGCAATGCAATGTTTATTCCGAATCTAGCTGAGTCATGTTCTTGATCGTATTTTTTATTCTTAGTTTATTTAGCTTTGTGTCGAGCGATTATTATTTAGATAGATTATTCGTCTAGATTTAATTTAGCAATAGTTTCTAGTCGATACACAAAGTGACCTCTTTGATCGTTAATGTTAGGTAAAATTGGAAAGAGGCTTGCTTTTACATAAAATACTTTAGGCAGAACAATATGCGAAAACTTATGCTTTCAAACAAACGTTCTAGAAAGTTCATTCGTCGCAAAACATCATTTCAAAGCTCTCAAAAAACGACACGAAATTAATTTCAAAGTCAACTCAATTATTTCTTTAACTCAAAATGTAGCCTGAAATTAATTTCTCGCTGTCTCGAAGACGAAATAAAAATCAATGATCGTCAGACCATACTGTGAAATGGTTCTAATTAACGTTTCATTGAACGAAAGTTCAGAGTAAAGTACAAAATTTGTACAAAAAATTAGCTCGGCTTGTTAGCCGACGCAAGTTGACCTTAATTAATACACGTGTATCTGCCATTACTACTAACGATTCATATTTTTGCTTTTGCCCGAATAGCACTTATAGCACTAATTTGTCGATGAAAATTTTTCATTTTAAAGAAATTTCGAAACGGCTGGTAATGCCGCCAATCTCTTGGGTACATTACCAGTCGACAGCGATGCGGATGAATTTTTCGACGCTATTTTTTAGTTTCTGTATAATTTTAGTTAATTTAGAATTTAATTTTGTTATTTTTAATAAATACATAATCTAAATAATAGTTTGTTAATAGTTTTAGTTAAGTTAGGATATTATATTTTAATTTTATTAGTTAATTAAGTACCTATATGCTGTTTTTGTTTAAACGCGCTAATCTCTGCAAGTAAGCAGTCGGATTTGAAAAAATATTTTTGCATTTGGTAGCCAAATTTTTGAGCAAGTTTATAGGCTAAACATGCTGGTAAAGACCTTTTATTTATTTTTTTTTTTGTTGTCTGGGGGAAGCCTTTAAAAGGCACACGACCTCCGGCGAGGGAGGTCGGGGAATGTGGGATTTTTACCTCACTAAAACCACCGGTGGACCCGGTTCCTCTTAAAAGACCAATTCCGGAACCCTAGGTACCTGATTTCTAGTGAATAGACAGCTCTGATGATAACAAAGCTTAAAGGTACATACATAATATCACGCCTGTAATTCTTAAAGGGTAAGTTAGAGGTGTACCTATAGTACAGGCACATCAAGCTACCCGAAACTGTCAAATTTTCCCAATCAACTTTGAACCTTATGCTTTAGCGATAAAGTTGAAAATCCATTAAATAAATTTGACAGATTGTAGTAGCTTGATGTGTTGGTGTCTGTACACCCACATTTCGCCATTTATCTTTAAATATCATGTAATAGGGCGAGCCTTTATGCCATCAACCGAGCACAAATCCAGACTCTGGACTGATGCTTTGATATTCCCGATGGAATAACTCCATGACACTACATGACCTGGGTATCGAACCCACGACCTTAAGCCGCATTTGGGACGACTAGGTATTGAAGTTTTTCATGGGACAGTAGATAATATTTCCGCGATTTTGGTCGTATAGAGAAAGTTGTTTAGTTCGATAGTCGATACGCACAACGACATATCAAGCTATTCATTTCCAGTATATGCTGACTTCTCATTGTACGGAAAGTCTATACAATGCGAGGTCAGCTAAAACTGGAAATGTATAGCTTAAGCTTCATAATTATGTCTTCGTGCGTACATGCAGTTTTCTGATACATAGGTACTGTTTATGTAGGTATTATTTATATTTTAGGGTTAGAGAAAACTGTTATAAGAATAGCTAGCTCCCTCTGTTTATTAAATACTAGCTTCTGCCCGCGACTTCGTCCGCGTGAAATTTCTTGTTCCCCCGACCCACCCCGTCACATCTCATCGCCTGCCCGCGCTATTACCTACTTCGTTTTTGCTTAGCGTTCTTCCTGACTTTTTTTCTTTCTGCTCGGCTCCTAAGGGTCTTAGCGTGATGTTAAATAGCCTATAGCGTTCCTCAAGAATTGGGCTATCAAATGCAAAAAGATTTTTTTCAAATCCGACTGGTAGTTCCAGAGATTACCCCCTGCATACAAACTTTACCTCTTTATACTATTTGTATTTTGTTGTTTTGTTTGCTATTTGTGTTTTTGTTTGTTTTTTGTTTTGTTTTTTGTTTTGTTTGTTTCTTGTTTGTTTTTTTGTTTTTGTTTCTTTTTGTTTCTTTTTGTTGTTGCTCTTGGTTCATAAAACGTTATTAAACTTTGGTGAAAATGGGTAACGACCTGTTCCTGGAACCGAAAATAATTAACAAAATATTTAGTTGATAAATTATGAAACACGCGTAAACAGATTTGATTGGTTGACTAAGTTATCAACAGCCAATCGGCTCACTTGACTTGCGTTTAATTTTGACACAACGATAATTTTCGTTTCTTTCACAATACAAAGGATTTTGAAAGACATCTATTGCTTCGTATGTTTAAAAAAATCGTTTGCGTAATAACACAATGACACATTCATTGTGTTATTACGCAAACGATTTTTTTGATGCTGAACTGTCAAAATGGAAGTCATTGCGATCGATTGTCTTTGTGTGTTACGCAATTACCCCGCTGGTGTAATTCACGGGCAGTTATAATAATACCAGTGGGGCGCGGGGCGGTTCTAACAAAGAATACGAAAACCAGGATCGTGTTCGCCCACCATTAACTGGAAGTTTCTACACCAAAAAAAAAAAGGAATTTCACATTTCTCGAATAATAATCCACTTTAGGGTTAGAAGGGTTCGTATCCGTTTTAGTTAGGGCTGAACTAATGAGGGAAACCATTAACTTAAGAAATATATTTCATGTTATTATTCCCGCCGCAAATTTTTTCGCGCACTTTATTTTCGACACACTGCTTAGCATCGACATAGCTCACAGCAGAATAAGCAAGCTGAAGTGGCAATGGGCCGGCCATATTAGCCGTAGAACCGATGACCGTTGAGATAGACGCGTTCTTGAGCGGAGACCGCAAATCCGCAAACGTAAGGTACTCATAGAATGCCCTCAGGCTCGGTGGAGCGACGATCTTTGCAGGGTGGCTGGTAGCAGCTGGATGAGAGTTGCCGAGAATCGAGCTGAATGGCGTGCAATTGGAGAGGCCTATGTCCAGTAGTGGACTACTGTGGGCTGATGATGCTTAGCGCTTACACACAATATCGCTCAAAAGTATAACAATGGGCAGTTTTCAATACCTTGTCAAAAACAACAGGGGCAGTGATGCATGCAAGATTGCAGCTCTATAGGAGCTTCGAATAAAGCAGAATCTAAACATAACCGTTATTCCATAGCTGCTTATCGTTACGAAGCACTTATTTTTATAAAACACTATCTTCTACCTCCGACTTCGTCCGCGTGAAATTTCTTGTTCACCCAACCCGGGCATTGCATCACCTGCCCGCTCTATCACTTCGTATTCGCTTAGAATTCTTTCTAACAATTTTTTTTTTTTGCTCGGGGCCAAAGCGTGATGTTAAATAGCCTTTTCCAAGAACTGGGCTATCAAATGCAAAAAAAAAAAACAAATCCGACTGGTAGATCCTGAAATTACCCCCTACATACAAACAAATTTCTAATGAAACAATCATGCTATCTATTTTCAAGTTCTTTTTACATTCAAAATAAGCCTTTAATAATTCTATTTCTGTTATGCTGAGCCACAACTGTTATACCATAATTAATTATTAATTTGTAATCGAATTAATGTATGGATACAATAAGTTGAATGACAATCATTTTATTGTAATAAAGAAAATTGCTTGTAATACAAATTGATAATATCACGTCACCTGTTGGTGATATTATAATTTTTCATTGTTTTTTCTCAGTTAAAACATAGTTTTGTTTATTCTATTACCCCTATATACATACCTGTTGCTATATTTACACAGGTATGTACTGTGAGGGTTTTACAAGCCCTCAGTACCGGGACGAGTACCTAAACGCAACCACAGTTTCTCATATTATTCAATATTCCTAGAAAATGGTTCTACGTTTTTACTTTTGTGTCCTTGTAACTTGGCTTGTAAACTAAATCTCATGCCTACCGTTGTTTCTTCTATTATTTTTATAAATCAATATTTGTCTCGTATTTCTGTACTTTTCAAAGTATTCATATATAATACATATATTGTATACATAGTATAGCCTATTTGGTGCTTAAATACTATTTAAGGAATAAATACAACCTACTAAAGCACTAAATAGGCTATAATCTCTACAGTACATACCTACTGGGAATTGTGAAACTCTTTAAAACATTTATTTAACTAGGTTTTTAGAAAGGGCATTAGTCCATAAGTCTATTTACGATCCCTAAAAGAAGTCAATACTTTCATTTATTCACGCCTACGTTTGTAAGTTTACGCACTGTATGACGTTTAATGATCCTCAGAATATTTCACGAGGCAACTTTGATAAATTTAAATATGCGTTCTTAAAAAGCTTAAGTCACAAAGCCTTTTGTTTATCAGATATTCAAAAGTAAACTTCACTGCGCCGAAAAGTAGATACAAAATAAATAAAACGACTCATTTTCGGCTTACTTTGTAACGAACATAATTATGTAGGTACAAAATGCAAACATCGTAGGAAAGGGACTGTACTTTGTTGTGATAAGAGTACTATCATTTATGCCAACTATTGTCTTGGCTTTTGCAGCCATGTTGGGCATTGTTAGGGTCTGTATATAACAGCTTTCGTGAGAGTTTTACGGTTTCATTTTATTAGTATTGGAGTTCCTCTCACGACCTCGCTGCATGATGGTACTCATCATAACTAAGAGCTCCCTATGAGGTAGAATAGTCGAGCCAAAGAGTCGAGTGAACGTGTGAATAAAATCTGATGGTAACAGCCGATCTATTCTGTAAAAACATCACGTGAAAATTTAGGTGAAGTGAACTGTCATTAATGTCAATCCCAAGTATCACGTGGAATGACAGCTCACTTCTAACTTTTCATAACGAGATTGTACAGGATAGATCGACAGTTGTCAATCGACTTCCTATATTAACAAAAATGCTTCTAAACATCAGTAATTTTTCGTAGAGTGTATGTTTTCTGACTTAAACAGGCGTTTCTCATAAAACCATTGGGGAATAACTAGGTATTCCTCAGGTATTTACCCGAAAATCTGACAGTGGATCTCAATGTAGTGTCAGACAATTCTTACTTAAAGTTCGTTTTTCAATCCCAGATAGTAATCTGACATTTAGGTATTTTGTGTTTGTTTTTTACAACTGTCAATCTGGGTTTAAAACGCACTTTAGGTACCGTATATACAGCTCGTTTGATACCCAAGGTTAAGGACAACCGAGGTCTTGCAGACACGTTTAAGTGTTAAATATAAATCGTTAGCACAATGATACAGCTCAAAGAGCTAATAATAATAATAAATAATAATAATAATCTTTATTTTCCAGTTTAACAATTTACATTACCACTTGACTTATCATAACCTTATAGTCTTATAAATTGTAGGTTTATACAGAGTTATAAAACTCTGACACCCAAGCTAAGATTGAACTTGTGTTATGGGTGTCAGGGCTCTCAAATTAATACCAGGAAGACAAATATAAGTTCGGAGATTCATAGTGAGGGATCTATAGACCGAAAAATAAAAATATACTTAATATAATTTAAACTTTCTTATACAAAAACAAAATAACTAAACATGGAGAAAAGAGAAAAAAACCATCTGTATAGGGTTATTAAATGTATTGTGTCGTAATAGTGTTGTGTTGAGTAGTGTTGTGTATAGTGTTGTGTTGAATTGAGTTGTGTAGTGTAGTGTTATGATGTGTTGGAAAGGTGTATTTGATGATTTGTCGGACGGTGTATTGTTTGGGTGAAAGTAGGTGTGCGGCAAAGCTACGCATTGAGGATCTTTTCAACCTCATCATAGCTCAGGGTTATGATCCATTCACAGACCTTTGCTTTACAATCAAATTTATTTAATGTATAGATGTTACATTGTTTGTTAACAAAGTTGTATATACGACTACCAAGGATTCTAAAATGTCTTTCTGCATGTTTCGTTCTGTGCCTCTCTATTGGACATACATCTGTAGTCCTACGTTTTTTTAAGCGATTTAGATCCAGCTGTATGGAAGTATGTCTACGCAACGTGCAGTTTAGCACAAAGAGCTGCCTCACGGTCAAGACCTGACAATCTTTGTACAATTGAGCTGTACTGTACCGATAGTGTTTAAAAGTCATGACCTTGAGGACAGCTCTCTGAGCCCTTTCAAGCTTTATCATACTTGTCTTCGATGCACCGCCCCAGACCGTTATGCCAAAAGTTAAAATTGACTGACAAAGAGAGAAATAAACCATACGTAAGGTATCTACGTCAGCACTGTACCGCAGGCTTTTAAACACGGTAATTAGTTTTCTAACTCTGCCAGACAATACACTAATTTGAAGATTCCATGATATGAGGTTGTCTATTAGTACACCGAGATATTTGACACTAGTTTTTCTTGTCAGGGGAAAACAGGAGCATTGGCCCGGGTAAGCATTGCAATTAATGTGAGCTTTGACTGAAAAAGTGAGGTCAGGCTGCGAAGTCGATTTGAGGGAGAAAGTGATAAAGTTGGTTTTATCCACGTTTAGAGTAAGGCTATTTGCTGACAGCCAAGACATGACAATGCCAAGAACAGATTCTGCTCTCTCTCGAGCTTCGTCCCAACTCTCAGCATGTACTAGAAGGGCTGTGTCATCCGCATATGTGTAGATGGAACAATGTGGGAGTGCTAAATCACATAAACTATTCACATAAACCAGAAAAAGTGTAGGCCCCAGAATGGAACCTTGAGGCACTCCAAAAGACAGTCCACACTCATCACTAACATACGTGGTGACTTTAACACACTGGGTTCGCTCAGACAGGTAGCTCGCAAAGATAGCGAGTGCAGGGCCTCTAACTCCAATTCTCTCCAATTTCTTTAGTAGGATGGGGACAGAGACAGTATCAAACGCCTTAGACAGATCTAAGAATAAACCCAGGCACTTAGATTTCTTATCTAGTGTCTCGATAACATCGTCAATCAGGGCTGAGAAAGCGTCTTCACATGACTTACCCCTACGAAAGCCAAACTGATTATTGGAAAGGATCCTGTGACTTTCCAAGAAAGACATAAGCCGATTATTCAGGACCCTTTCAAGAACCTTTGACAATGCCGGAAGAACTGATATTGGTCTGTAGTTATTGACACTGCCTCTGTCTCCTCCCTTGTGAATAGGATGAACGACCGCTCTCTTTAAAACTTTCGGGAATACACCCTCAGAGATACACAGACCACATATGTGAGTAACGAGGGGTACAAGAGTTTGTCTGCTCATTTTTAGAAGCTGTGAACTGATTCCATCCCATCCCGGGGCAGAATCGGAGCGAAGACCCATTATAATATTTTCAACCTCATCGCAATCCGGAGAGTGAATAACAATTGAGTTCACCTGTGCATCATCCCTGACATATGACTCATGTAACGTCCCTGAATTTATATGCTTAGCTGCAAGCTCCTTGCCAATATTCACAAAGTAATTATTGACTTCGTTTAAAGAAGTCTTGCAGTCTTGGTTGGACAACGACAATAACTCCACAGGTGGGGATCTAGACATTTGTTTATTAATGATGGTGTTTATAACGTTCCAGGTCTTTTTAGGGTTATTTTTGGCTTTCACCAGTTCAATTCTTTCGTGATTGTTTTTCAGTCTATGAAGAAGCTTATTGCAAAAGTTGCGATAACGCGTATAGGTTAATTTTATAGTATAATTTTCCGGTGACTTTATATGTTCTCTGTGCATGTTGTCTCTATTCCTAATGCATCTCAAAAGCCCTGGGGTGATCCACGGCTTGATTATTCTCAGCCTAGAAGGAATGCGGCAGGAAACGGTATTGTCTTGTATTATAGATACAATGGTATTAATAAGAAATTCAGTGGCCCAATTAGGATTAGTAGTAGACAAGATGGGACTGAAATCCTTTTTTGAAATTTCTGTAACAACCCTAAACAGATCCACTTTCGAGACGACTTTAGTCGTTTGACGGTTTGGTACATTTTTTAAACAAACGAGTACTGGGACATGATCGGTAATGTGACTGTCCAGAATAAAAGATACTACTAATTTCTCCACTTTAATCATGACATGATCCAAACAATTTTTTTCTCTGGTAGGGTGAGTATAGGCAGGTAAGAGGCCGTGTGATGCAGTCAAATTCATGTATTCGTTATAATTTGGATCATTGTTAGTTGTACTAATGTTAATATTCATGTCTCTGTCAGCTGGATCAATTCTACAGCCATTGTTGTGTGATAACTGCTGATAATGATTCATTGTTTGAGCTTGTAGGTACTGCGTTACTATTGAATAGACACTTTTGCTTTTGTATTAAGTTTTATTACGTTAGCTGCGTGCCTGGCTTTAAAGGCCTTGGAAATAATTACGAGTTGGTTCTTATATGGGGCTTCAATGATGGTGGTTGGGTCAATCTTCGAAATTAAAATGGTGATGATGAAAAATGGTTTTAACGAGTTTATTAATTGATTTAAAGAAATACGCCTCTAGAACATTTTGTGATAATTCCCGAATTTCATGAAGCCTTTTCATAATTTCGAATACGGAGAAAATTCGATTAACCGCTACAGTGAACTCTGTCCATTTTAAGAGGAATTTATTAAAATTAATTTCAATATTTTTTTTACTTGTACGTCAGATTTTATGTAAATCTCTTTGAAAACAAATACGCGCAAGCAATAACAGTAAAGGCTCCTACAAACAGGCGCGACACGCTATATAATCGCGCGCGACACAAAAGCACCGCACGCACCTGCGGTGTCTTTGTGTCGCGCGCGATGTTATCGCGTGTCGCGCCTGTTTGAAGGAGCCTTAATTCCACGCAGTCAGGATTACGAACAATAAATTCTTCGTAAACATTTTTTGGACAGTTGATCCCTTATTCTTGGTATGTCAATTTTTCCGAGATACACGCGAAACCTAGCCGTGTAGCTGAACGGGCAGATAAACAAATAAATCAAAATGACATACAAACAACTATTGAGTTTGAAATACGACGAAATTAAAGCCAGCCTTCGTTCTCTGTGTTTTTGATGTTGACGACTCTTTGATGGTTTTAATAAGTTAATGTAGTGAGAATAAAATTGGGGGCTCGCGGCTAAATGATAACAACCGCACGGGTCGATCGAAGGTTAAGCTACGCTTCACGTGGTCAGTTCGTGGATGGGTGACCATTACATATCGATAAGCCGTTATTCCCGGTAGACATTCGTAGATCTTTGACAGTCGTTACTGGTAGTCAGAAACCCAAAAGTCTGACAACCAGTCTTACCAATGGGGTATCGTGCTACCCAGTAACTGGGTTGTGGAATTCAGATAGACAGTCGCTCAATGTAAAATACTGGTATTCATCTGCATCTGGTTGCCTAGTTTTAATAGTTTTTTTTTTTAGTCATTGTTCCTCTCAACCAAATCACCTGCCATCTAATCCCTTCACCACCCTTGGCTAACTGGGTAGAGATTCTCTAACAGTAGCACAAAAAGGTACAAAGGCGGATTGCCTTTGTACCTTTTTGTGCGAAAAGTTTAAATAAATAAATAAACTGGAAGCCGACCCTAACATAGTCGGGAAAAGGCTGGGCCGATTGATTTAGTGAGAATTCAATTCGTATTATATTTAGCTACAGGAATTTTCAAAGATTCATGTTCTATCTAAACTATACAATTAACTCAACTGTAGAGACTAGTTTGTAAATACAGACAGCTTTGTAAATGCTCCTATTATAATTTTATAATAGGAGCATTTACAAAGCTGTCTTGAACTTATATTTATAAGTTCTTATGTTTTACTTTTGGGATTATTCAGTGTTTAGTCCTATGTACAGATGCCAGCACATCAAGCTACTACAATCTGCCAAATTTCTTTAATAGATTTTCAACTTTATCGCTAGAGCATTAGGTTCAAAGTTGATTGGGAAAATTTGGCAGTTTCGGATAGCTTGATGTGCTGGCGTCTAGCGTCTGTACGATCTTTAAGAGCGTTTACGACGTACGGCATTTCATACAAACTCTCAAGTCCTTGTTTTTCGAAATGAATGAACCGAATTTAATGAAACTTCATACGCATAAGCAGGATACAAAGGTCTAAAAAGTTACTTAAGAACATTTTCGAAAAATAGTGTTACAGCCAAATTAGACTGATTTTAAATATTCCATAGAAACAGAGATTTGTTGTTTTTTTTTAGTTTAAGTCCCATGTAATAGAGGGTGAAGCTATTGCTATCAACTGGGCACAAGTCCAGACTCCGTACTGAGAAATTTTAGATGGAAAAACCCAATAACAGTTTGCCCAATCTGGGAATCTAACCCAGGACCTCATGCTCACCAGTAGCGCTTGCTAGACCAACGACGCATTATTTTTTTTAAGAATATACGTATTATTCACAACCAGTCTTCTGCTGCCTTATAGGTCGCCATAATTGGGTACAGAATGACGGTACAAAATTCCTATTTACTCCAGAAATGTCATAACGGTCAGTTACATCCACTTGACAAGCCCTATTAGGTAAGGGTCAGAACTAGTTGGGTTATGCCCTAATGATACACAAGTACCTACATAAGGGCAGGGGTTTAACTTTGGAGAGCCACGAACATAGGTTACAAGAGAAGTAATGCCTCGGTAATGAAATAACATAAGATATATTTCCTTATGTTGTAAGGTAACATTAATAATGAACCTCGTTCAGCTCAATGGTTATGTCTTTCGGCGTGTAACCCAAAGAAAAATAGGTAGGTATAGAATAGAATAGAATAGAATTCTCGGTATACACGGTATACTCGGTATATACTAGGTATAGGTAGGAAAAATAGTTTTAGTTGTAATGCATCCGAAAAAGTAACGTCCATTTCGTAAAGGTCCAATGAGGGTTATTAATAGTAACCAAGCCGACCTCGTTTGCTGCATTAGTTACACTATTTTCTATTTTCTTCTATAATAATTATTCTTCTTTAGTATGTAAGGTTCATTGTCTCTTAAGATACTGGCCATCTCTAGTTTAGGAGACAGGATTTAATTTTTATGTTAATATACACAACTATTTTTCTCCCCTTGTGTCCATTGTTAGTTGATTAAGCCCTAGCATGTAACTCCTATACAACCTGTGTCTATGTATATCTTTGGATCAATAAACTTATTATTATTGTTTCTTTCTCTTCAAGTTCATTTCATCCACCATGTATACCTACAGGGTACGTTAATGTAATGAAATGTTATAGTATTCCGACAGGATATAATGTATCGTTGGGTAGTGACATATCTGTTCACATCCAGCCATCGGAGGCCAATTTCCGAGACGTCAATTCGTCAATGTAGGGGATAATTTTCCTCATTCCCGCTTTCCTGTGGCAGTTTTGAAAAACATTTTCTGTTGTAGTTGTATATTATTTACGTTTTTCTGAGAATGGTATTAATTTCCATTGCTATATCGACGGCGAAGTGCTAATAACACCTAACTGATAACGTCAAAAATTTACACAAACTGAAAAAAACGTTCAAATATAGACACGTTGGTTTATTTGGGAGGTAAATTATTCTACATTTTAATTTAATGCTGTTGCAACTAAAAATACACTTAGGCGATTTCACTAAAACATGCGAATAACGGCTTTAAATTCAAAACGATAAAAAAGCGAACTTCTCAAAAAAAATCAGTTAGGAGGTATTGGCATTTCGCCGTCGATATGCTGAATTTGTATATAACTATATTGTTTATTTTAATTTAGTATTTAGTTTAGTTTATTTTTAAATACATAATTCAAAGACTTATGCGATATATGCGATGTACTCATTTTTGTTCAAGAAATATTATAAAATAAACATTGAAATATATTATCAGCTAGACTTTAGTTTCTAAATCTAAAATGACGAGTTGTTGTCAATAACACAATATGTCTTATAACGGTCTTACACCGGTTTCTAAATTGAGTATTTGAAGTTGAGAACTTGTCAAGTTATCAAATGAGGTATCAAACCTCCGCCGCCGCGAAACTATCGCAGCGAATCCGCAGTAGTTCCACTCTGAGTTGTCCGTTGTACGACAAGCAAAACAGAAGCGTTTGTAAAATGAATGTTAATTTTACTGAGAAACGAATCCAAGAGGTCCAAAGCAGACCTATATTGTATTTACAAAGTCGAGAGCGACGGTATTTTGCGCCGTTTGCCACAATTCAACTAGTGTTCGATGATATTCCGCGAAACAACATACTAATACTTAGCAGGCATCATTATTTTTGCGTCAGAGGTGTGCTTAAGCCCTTGCGAAATCACAACATTTGTTTGCAAAAAACGTAATCAATTTTGAGTTTCGCGGTCTTTTTAAAAGAAGTCACATTAACTAAAGTCAAAATGGGGTTTGACTAATTTTCAGCTTCAAATTCTCTATTCAGAAATCGACAGTAAGAAATTGATGCATCCTCTCTTCATCTCCCTCAAACTACATTTGTTTTGTTCGCAAACGTTGACACAACTCATCTTATCTTACACTTCACCTCAGAAAGCTGAAACCTTCCACGTGTACCCACCGAATCTACATAGTACTACATACAAAGGTTCAGGTTCACAAGAGAAACAATTACAACCACCGGTACATTAAACCTCTCGCGCCAGCGCAAACCTCGAAACAATTACGTTCAACTTGAAACGAAGCTTTAACGCATTGTTGACTTCCTTGAGAGTTAAGGGCGCGTTTTAATGACATGAATTATTTCGCGCCTTCACCGCACAGCCGCCACGCGGCGGCCGCGCGGCGGCTGTGCGGCGGCTGCGCGGTCGTCGCATGGTAACTGAGCAGCGGATCTGCTGTTTTAGTAAAACAGGCTTTCTCGCAGTTGCTAAATCAACTTTACGTAGTTACGTAAAGTTGATTTATCAAAGAATCTCATTCACGCCACCACTGCGACTCTTGGAAATTCACACGTGTTCGTTCTGCGCAATTTGACTAAAAATCAGAAAATTGTGATTGCATATTACTTGTACGTAAAATGCCAAAGAGAAGAAAAAAAAGAGATTTAGAAGATTTTGATTTCATCCTATTTTAGCACGGCAAGAAGAGTTTGGTGAATTTCATACGCTGTACAACGAACTGCGAGAAGATAAAAAAGAATTCGCAGATTATTTCCGAATGAATATTAAAACATTTGATAAACTATTATACTTCATACATGATAAATTGAAGCACCAGGGATCTTACTCTTGAATTTAATTCCGATAGATCGACATTGGTATTGTTACGTTTCGTACCCTTGAGTCCATCCTAGCACCAAATGGTTTTTAAATTGGGTGTCCATTTTGGGGAACTAAGTGGAATTGGGATCGGGCAGAACACATCTTTCTGTGGGGATAATACCTACATAATATATTATGTAGGTATTATCCCCACAGAAAGATTGGCCGTGACATCGCGGTAAGTAAATAATAAGAATTATGTGGTAAAGTGATTGGTATTTATTAATAATTAAATTACATGCATACGTAGTCTATAAATTATCAAAACCAAAATCGTCGACAGTTGAATTGGATGGACTGTCGAAATTGTATTGCGATGAATTATTTGGCTCTCCAGCTACGTAAGATTCTGACTCTTCAGAATAAGATGATTGTTGCGTTGCCGGACGTCCAGATCCACCATCAGTAGAGTAACCATACTGATAGGTGCTTTCGTATGATAGATTTTGGTCTCCTCTACGATACACAGTCTCGGGTGGTGAAGTAGGTATAAGGCCTTTGCGAACCAGCATTCTGGAGATGTGGGTTTTAAATTTTTATATTTCTTACAATTAAATAGACTTCACCTGGTACTGAAACTCAACAGTATCTTCGTCATTGAAGCGTGCATAATAATGAATAACCTGGCATGATAATGCCAGGCTCTTAGTGTTTTCTACGTTTATCCTTATAGGATTCGCTTGTTATGTCCCAAAGGATATTTCTTTCTTCCACCAAAGAGATCAATGTCTCAGGATTGATACTCGGTTCATCCATCTTGAATACAAATCCCTACGATATCACGCACGACGTCTCACGCGCAAATTTGTAAAGTGACTGCAAATTTGAAGTGACTGATTGAAGGAAAGGAAAATGCGGGGCGCGGGCGCGGGGAGTACATCGAGAACTTTAAAGTGAGATCGACCGCCCACCGACCGTGTCGACATCGCGCGGACGCCGCGCTGTTAGTTATTTACAAAGAATTTCAATATTGTGTCCTAGTTAATCACACTAATATTATAAAGGCGAAAGTTTGTGAATGTGTGTGTGTGTGTGTCTGTTTGTGTGTGTATGTTTGTTACTTCTTCACGCTCAAACGGCTGGACCAATTTTGATAAAATTTTGTATGGAGGTAGCTAACACCCCGGATTAACATATAGGCTTTTTATCCCGATATTCCCACTGGTTTGACATTTACGCGGGTGAAACCGCGGGACGCAGCTAGTAAAACATAAATTGCTAATGACTGAACACAGGACGCGGCCACCGCACGCGCGGCCGCCGCGCGGTGGCCACAACAAATTTTTCGCTCCGTCTAACCATATTTTAGGTGCAATAGAATTATTTTACGAATTTTCATAGAATTTAATTTACTTTTGGTAGTTTTACTGCCTATTCCGTATGGTTTTCGGCAAAGGTAAAGTAATCAGCCTCGTCTAGATAAGCTATCATGTTAAAATAACGTACTTACTTGTAGGTTGGAGGACGCTCGTGGCTCCTACCTACAACTTTTAATAACGATCACTGAGTTATCCAATCCTCCTACCAAACGTGAATATTATGGCGATATCTCCTTCGACCAGTCTTACCAAGGGGTATCGTGTTACTCGGTAAATGAGCCGTGAAGGTCAGATAGGCAGTCGCTCCTTGTAAAATATTGGTATTCAGCTGCATTCGGTCAGACTGGAAGCCGACCCCAATATAATTGGTTCGATCATTTTTCGAAGCAATCATTGGAAGGAAGAAGCAGCGGACATTTGTAGGTTAACAGCTGATGGTGAAAATTTGCCTTACCCTAAGCAAGCAGTTCTTGGTAAATAGTGTTTTCGCCTCTAGCCAACCTTTCGGCGAAAGCCAGCGTATACGTGCCACTGATTAGATTGACTAACCGGTTCAGAAATTCGGTTTATCATCAAAGGTTAGTTCTAAAAACGTTACACAGATCAATAGAGATCATAGGGATGCCCAGAACTAATTAGTCAATTAATTTGACACACGTCATCGGAGCATATGAAACAATCGGACCATCATGGCGGACACAATGAGCAGCTCTGGTGACGTTATTAGTCGCACTAGGATAACAGCTGTAATAAATAATAATTATAGGGGCAATTAAATTTAATTGTTGGTTAAGTTAACAAGGGTTATTATTGGGTATTTTGGTAGTCTAATGATGTTAATTTGTTTCCAAAACAAGCGATTTTTTGCTTAATCATCATCATCATTGCCATTGTTGCCATTGCTCCCTTTCGTGCTATGCTTCCCTGGTCCGTGCGAGTCCAATCCGTCTTCCCCGCGATCTTCTGTATGCTGTCCTGGCAATAGCCATAACTAGAAAAAAATAAGAAAAAGATTGATTTGAAGTGCAAATCTAAAAACCTGTAATTGGTTTCATTTTAAACTTCAAATGCGTATATCTAAAGAAACCCTCACAAAACAGCGTAAATGCAGAAGAAATACACGAGGAAGCTACCAACTAAACATAATGTACAAGACGTTCTCTACTAGGTTACCAACCTAGTCAAAATCAAGTGGTATTGATTCTCCAGTCTCATAATGTCAATACGGAGTGTTTACAGTGTGTCGTGAACTCGACCAGCATTTTAATTCAGTGAACGGACTACAACGACTAGTCCGTATAAATCTATCAGGTACTGGAAACATATTTTTTTTTTATTTGAAATGGGTTTGCTCTTGACTCTAGCCTAGGTTAGAGGTGACAGAGACAAAGTCTACGAAGGAGTGAGGTTATATTTTGGTTTATACTTGCGAATCAGTAGCAATCAAAACGATCCTCCGGATCTTCTCCATAGGGAACGACCAATTGGAACCGTGCGTGCACCCAGCTTCTGACGTTTCATAAGTGCCCATGTAGGCTTATGTGAAATAAAATATTATGATTTTGATTTTTGGAAATAAATTAGGGAAATTATACTACCATAAAATATTAAGGCTCCCGCAGACAGGTGCGAAACGACTCTAGTAGAATACATTTTATGAAAACTTCATTCCTATACACAACAACATTCCTCTAAAAAGGACAATAATCCTATTGACATATGTAGCAGTTGATAATAATCCACGTTCCGGATGCGGAAGCCACGGAGGCGGAGCTGTACGAGGGGTACAGAGCGGCGAAGACCGCCCTCCAAGAGGCTGTCCAGCGGGCCAAGGATATGCCCGCGAGGAGATGGTGGAGACTCTGAACAGAGATCCATGGGGGCGCCCTTACAAAATAGTGTGGAATAAACTTCCCACCTGGGCCCCCCCGCTGACGCAGAGTCTCCGCCCCCAGCTGGTGGAGGAAGTGGTGAGCGCTCTGTTCTCTTTACGGGGGAAGCATACTCCCACGCCCATGGCTCCGCCAATTGCGGTGCCCGAAGCGGACCACGCGGACGACGACGACATCCCTGAATTGACCGGGGTAGATCTGAGAGTGGCGGTAGGTAGGCTGAAGGCCAAAAATACCGCCCCCGGACCCGACGTCTTGCCAGGTAAAGCCTGAGTTCTGGCCTCGAGGGTTCTCGGGCCTCGACTGGAGGCGCTCTTAAGCGCATGTATGGAGAGAGGCCGTGTTAAAGTGTTGTTAAAGTATTAGATTCATTTGGGCGTAAGAAAATTATAAAAATCATAAAATTAACCATGACATGAAAAAAAAAGACTGCGTGTAAGTTCTCCAATTTCAAACATAAAGTCAAGTGGTAGAAGTGAATTCGAACTGTAAGTTTGTTTATGACAATATTGTTCGCGTTTGGTTCTTTTTAGTAAGAAATAATTACTGTCTGCTAAGTTACTCAACTAATTAGTATTACAGTTTTATACAAATGGTACCAAGTAAATAGATAAACAACTTCTTTATAAAGTAATGTTTTTGTAACGAACGCCGAACGCTTTTATGTGAATAGTGAACATGACTGAGTTATGTACCTACCAGTGAAATGATAAATAAGTTAGAATATCTAAAAGTAATAGAATAGGAGAGTTAAGACCCTAAAGTACCTAGCGTGGGAGTCGATATGTGCCTACTGTTTTACTGAGTAAGATTTTGATTTTATAATTAAATTTTAAGTGTTGGTATTATTCTAATTAGCTTTCTAACTGGTTTTTATTATTAGTTTTCGTATTAGAATCTGATATGAATATTTAACGTAGAATTTTGATAATTTTAATTTAACAAGAAAAATGACAATTGCGTAACTTGAAAACGAGGTTTTTTGTTGTTTATACGAATATTTGCGAGATTTTAGTGTGAAATGAGAGGATTATGTTTAAAACTGATATTCTAGTTTGAATTATGTAAATCGGTCTACGGGTTTTAGAGATAGAAAGAATTTTGTATAATGAAAACACGCCAAAGTCCGATTTAATAAGTTATTGTTCTAGAAAGTTTTTTTGTAGGTATAGAGATAGGCTAAAAATGTTGATAGGTAACACGAAAGAGGAGTGAAATTCTTGCTCACTCTATAATTTGCTTTAAATTCATATTCATTCATAGAAAACGCTATGTCCGTATAAAGGCTCCTTCAAACAGGGGCTACACGACACGCGACACAAAGGCACCGCAAGTCGTGCAACGAGCGGTGCCTTTGTGTCGCGCGCGATTATATCGCGTGTCGCGGCTGTTGAGCCTGAACGCATCATCCGACGCTCATCTCGTCTTTGTTTCAGTTGTTTTTTATGGGAATTACGTAAAACACTATGTATTACTTATCGTGCCATATTATACTCTTATAACCAACAGAAAACCACTTAAAACGCAAAACAATTTCTAAAAAGTTACGCTTTTGTTATTGGAATAATTACAATCAACAAACTATCCCAACGCAACATTGACGCAATACACAGCTGTCAAAATACACTCAAGAGTACCGTTTACCCCACGCCAAGCCCGATCCCAATTCCTCTTATTTCCCCAAAATGGACACCCAATTTAAAAACCATTTGGCGCCAGCATCGAACTCAAGAGTACGAAACGTCACAACTGCAATGTCGATCTATCGTAATTAAACTCAAGAGTAAGCACCCTGGCCCGTGCCGGACGGCGCGTACGTGTTCCACGCGCGCCTCAAAGATAGATGTCAGCATCAGTGAAGGGGCCCGTTAGGGCCGAAGTCTGCCGGGTCAGCGGGATTGTCCGAAAGGGTTACCGCTGCCCCGGAACATAAAAGGAGAACACGGGTGGGTTTTAGTCAGTAAGAGTCTAACACTCCCTTCCGCTCCACCCAGAGCGGGAGGGGTCATTTGATGATTACCCACCCTCGGACAAAAAAAAGCCTTTCGCTTCAATAATAATATGTTCATGAGTTTACAATTAGTGTTCCATTTAATCGGGTCAGTTAGTCGGAACGCGATTAATTAATACGTGGGTACTTACCCACGACATAACATAATGTATAGAAAATTCCTGTGTACCTAGGTAGGTACCCAGGAATTTTCCAAGGGTCTTTCTTTGAAAGCATACAACTCATTGGGTTACCATTTTTTTTTTCAAACTCGATAAAATACCGTAACTGTATTGTGGTTCCAATATTTTGATACTTGAAATATTTCAATTAATAAATTGAAAACCTCCATACTTTAAATATTCCGGTTATGCTAAATGTACAAACATAAAGGTACCAATAAATATTCTTGAATCTATACAATGCGTCGTCGTTTACATTGAAATTGAAAAATACTTGGAAAAAAAACCCTCTTTAATTTTTGACTTAATTTATTTTTACGCCAGTCAGTAGTACACACTCTGTAAAATTTCAAGTGTCTACCTATTACGGTTTACGAGGGTGACACTGAAAGTTCATAGAAAATCAAAAACTAAACAAACTAGCAAGTTATTAGTTTTATTATATCTTTTCAAAATAGTGTCCATTTACATCAACACATCGCTGCATCCGATGGAACCACTGTGAAAAGCACTGCCCACTCGTCCTTAGGGGTCTCTTCGACGGCATTTTGAAACGCAGCCACTGCTTCCTCGGCGTCCATAAAACGTTTTTCTCGAAGTTTTTCTTTTATTTTCGGAAATAAATAAATGCAAGGTGCGAGGTCGGGGCTATAGGGCGGGTGACCCAGTATTTCGATCCTCTAAAACAATTGTTGCGGAATGACCTGTCCTTCCGAAGAACGAGGTCACCATCTTTTTTCCCACTCTTCGACCTCTCTTCACTTTAGTCGGCAACTCCTCGGAAGGAACCACCCAGACAGCAAACTGTCTCTTAGTTTCAGGGTCATAACAATAAATCCAGCATTCGTCACATAACTTTCTTGTTTGAAATAACATCGAAAATCATAAAATAATCATTGTACGAACTTTTTCTCGCGTTAAATTCATGCTGATGTGACACAGACAATGTTCAATTTGCCGCCAAATCGTAAACAAATGACAAATGAATAAAATAACTACACAATAATATTGGCAAAGAGTTCCATTTTCAAAATTTGAACTTGTTTTTTATTATATGGTTTACAAATGGCCAGTCCTAAAAACTTTCAGTGTTGCCCTCATAAAAGATACAGCCCTGCGACAGACAGACGGATGGACAGCAGAGCCTTAGTCATAGAGTCCCTTTGAGTACGGAACCCTAAAAAGTCAGGTTCACAATACCTATTGCGCACCTTACTTTTTTATAAAATCACCTTACCCTTACCTCACCTTATTTTTTTTTTAATCATTTCCTTTGACAGAACTCTTACAAGTACCTACTAGTTCTATCAAAGGAAATGATTTTCTGAGGTGTTGTTTAGAAAATATCAGCTTTTATTTATATTATTATAGTTTTCAAAACAACGTACCTACAATATCATTCCTTTTGACTACCCTCACCTGACACGATGTTTTTACTTTACATAGGTATGGTTCTTACTTTCTGCCAGTCATTTTATTCCATTTTCAAATACCATTCGCACTGCAAAACGGGGATCCTAGACGTAGGTTAAAAGGCTGCCAAGCTGAAATGAGATAGGGCGGGTTACGTCGGTCGTATGCACAGTGACCGCTGGGCAATAGTCTGCACACGGTAGGTGCCTGAGGATGGACTGCGCCGCCGAGGCCGGCCAAGGAAGAGGTGGCGAGACGACAGAGACGCGTACCGCAAGGGTTGGATGGAGGTGGCGTTAGAAAAGGATGTCTGGAACGATTTGGGGAGGCCTTTTCTCAGCAGTGAGACAGTGTAGGCTAAATAAAAAATAAAATAAAAACACAAAACAAAATGCACATAACCTAAGCTACTAAATTAACACATATAATTGAGGCACTTTATGAGGCTAGTGATTCGCCTTTCGAAGGTTTTAAGACATGGTTTTAACTAACAACATAATCTCAACACACAATCATTATGGGTATATAATGACTGGCTGGTACTAGCTTCCTGCCCGGTGTGGAACCTAATATAGAAACACGACTACATACAGAAAGCATAGCTAATAGAAATCTCTATTCCTAGACAGCACGTTTCGCCGAAAACTTTGTTGATAGAAAACATTGTTTGTAGATATCTCGGTTCATAGGAAGCGCTGTTAACAGAGATCTCAGTTCATAGATAGCACTTCTTGCCGAAAAACTTTGTTCATAGAAACTACTGTTTCCAGATACGTCGGTTCACAAAAGCGCAACGTAGGATGCAAGAGCGAGCGAAGGGCATCCCGATGTTAGGTTTGGTTAGGTTATTTTAAATCCTTTACACAGAAATAGGAGACCCGCGAAGCAGGGCTCCGTTAACATAGGATGCAAGAGCGAGCGAATGGGAATACAGCTTCCTTAAAAATAATGATCTAATTGGTTTCCGTGAACCAAAGGCGCTTTCTATGAACCAAGGTGAAACAGTGGTTTTTATGAACAAAGTTTACGGCAAGAAGTGCTATCTATGAACAGAGATCTCTGTCAACAGTGCTTCCTATGAACCGAGATATCTATAAACAATGTTTTCTATCAACAAAGTTTTCTGTGAAACGTGCTGTCTAGGAATAGAAATTTCCATTAGCCGTGCTTTCTGTATGTAGTCGTATCGTACAAGCGTGTTTCTATCTTAGGTTCCACACTCCTTCCTGCAAGTGATAAATAGCTAGTTTACTATACGCATTTTCGACAATATGCTCACCACTAATGTTTCAATGAAGCGTGTGCACATTCACTCTGCATTTTAAAGTTAATTTAACGCCTCAGTGAGGATTACCCTTAATCACTACAAAATATACTCATAAAATTAACAATAGCTGCAATTTATAACAAAATGAAACATTTTTCATCACCGTTTCGTAATTGAACAAACAAAATAAGCAATATCGGTGTCAATTTCCTTTGTTTCAAAGAAACGACACTACCTTTATCGGAGAAATTTATAGCTGTAACAAAAGAGGTTCTATTCTTCTCTGTACCAAGAAGTGAAAACCAAATTTATTTATTTATTTATTAAGGTACACCAACAGCTTAATATGTTTATCAATTTTCATCTTGCGACGCGGGCTCTCTCCGTAAAATTTTCGCTTACCGTTTTGACCTTTAAAAGTTTGTTTCGGTTATCAAACTCGTACAATAGTTAATCAAATTGCGGAAAACATGTGAACGACCACTTTATGTGTGAGTTTGTAAACAGTTTTGATATTTTGCGAGATAGTTTTTCTATAAGGTATTTAATTAGGGATGGTAGAATAGATTGGAATAGAATATTTTTTACTAGCAGTGCCCCGCGGTTCTACCTGCATAAGTGTCGATCCCGTGGGAATATCTGGATAAAAACTATCCTATGTCCTTTTTTGGGATTCAAACTATCTCTACACCAAACATCTAAATCGGCTCAGCGGTTTAAGCGTGAAGAGGTAACAGACAGACACACTTTCGCATTTATAATATTAGTATGGATTATGTTGTAAGTAGTTAATATTAATAGAGTTCATGAAAATTATAAATTAGGTATCTCTATAACATACCTCAAAGATGTACAATAATCCATACTAATATTATAAATTCGGAAGTAACTATGTCTGTATGTTACCTTTTCACGCCTAAACCACTGAATGGATTTCGATAATTGGCAAGGAGATAGATGGCATCCTGGGGAAGGATACGTCCTTCCCACTTACTTTTTGACACCCACGCGGGAAAAGCCGCGAGCAGAAACTAGTAAGAAAATTAACAAAAACGAATATTCTAACATGAATAGGATAAACAAAAAACTAAACTATGCAAGAACTATTAGGTAAAAGTAGTACCTAGTTAAGTTATGAACAATATGAGCGGGATCAAGATTATTATTTAAAATAGCCACTGACACAAAAAAGCTGTATCCTCAAGGACTAATAAAAGGCGATCGGTGACTTACTACGAAATCGTAGCGACGCAGCTCGTCAGCTACGCCGTAGCAGATACGCTACGCAGACCCCTAAGTTTATTTCTGCTGGTAGCAGTATTTATCTACGTCGGGTTTCTTTATTATTTTATTGCAAAAATGTTTACAATGAAATTGGAAAAAATGAGACACAAGCAGTATTGAAAAAAAAAAAACAGTATAAAACCACTATTGGTACTGATTATAAATAATCCTCTGGATGCTCGTTTCAGTGCAATATAGACAAAACTTTTGCATGGCAGTTATTCGAATTCATTTTCATGTGGAAAAATTTTCTCATCACAGAAGTTTGGTGACCCAATTATAAGCAACACAGTGGATGAGCACCAAACGTGGTTAAGGGTTCGATACTCACGCATTCGATATTTATTTGGCCTCGTGACGTTTCCACTAGTTGGTGTGTTATTGCACACGAGGCTTCTATTTGTAAACGAATACAAAATTTGGGACAGTAAACTTAATTTTATTTTACGTAATTTTTTCCCCGAAGGGTTAGGCATAGGTATACCTTTTTTTTTCGTTGGGAAATCCCCATGGATACCCTCTGTCTGGGAAGAACGGAGGGTTATGTCAAACTCCTACCGACTAAAACTCCACTGTACCTTCTGGTACCAGGAGTCGGGGGCCCGGAAAGTACTTGTACATTCGCCGCACCCCCGACTGGTATCAGCCCGCCATGCCTAGCGGGCCCTATCACCAAGTGCGACCGATTCCACGACCGAACGTGCTTCCATTAGAGCGCGCATACAGCGTGCCACCTCTTTGAGCCTGACTGCTCAAGCGACGACACGGCCCCAATTTCGCCGCCCGCAGGCCCCTTCTTATGGAGGCCAGAGATCGTTGAGCGCCCTTCGACGCCCGGCTGTTCTTCTGGTGCGGGTGGAATGAGAATTACACTCAAACGCCAGTTATGTTTCATCATTTCAGCCGAAAGACGTCCACTGCTGGACATAGGTTTCCCACAAGCACCTCCACATAGAATCAGTTTTGTGGCAATACATTCATGTTTATTTTATGATGACTTCTTTGTAACATGTTTATTACATTCTTAGTGTCAAATAAATAATTTTATTTTATTTTACTTCGACCGCGGTTCTGTGCGTCTCGCATCCAACGAACCAAGATAACCACATAGCCAGTTATGTTAAATAATTAATAAATAAAATCATTTTATTTTGGACAACTATAAGATCATAAATTGTTAATTGTTGTTTGTTAGTAACAGTTTTTAAAATACTATAAAGACGAATGAATGCGAAGACCACCCAACAACTAGACAGCCAGAAACTATGGAACAAATCTTCGTACAAATTACGGTTTAAATATCATTTATTTCTCAAAGATTCACATAATCACTTAGTCAGAGCTTAAGTCCAGAGCGCTCGTCGTGCAGTTAGGAAGTACATATTTAGTTACTTTAATAAATTTAGTGAGTGGGTACATCATAATAAATTATTCGAACGCGCGCGTCGTTGTAAACATCGAGCGCCAAATTGCCTTAAAAAGAGCGCAAATTGCCTTATTATGGCGGAGGAAGTAACTGTCGCGACAGCCTTCAGGATGTTATTGTGACTGTCTCTTATTCTGCTCAGGCGTGAGGCCGTTTTTTCGCGAATGATGGCATGAAATCCATCGGTATAGGTTACCGCGAACATTTCTGAGGCACTGCTAAAACGAAGCAGTCGCAACAATTTTGACTGACAGGGTTTAAAGGTAATGGGAGCGAGTCTATCGCCAACTCGCCATCAACTGGTTATACTCCAGAATACGGCCTACTACTGAGAAATTCCTTAAAGAAAAATCCCTAATAAAGTAACATTCAGCATTTCTGCAGTGGACGCTAAAACTAATTGAATTGGAAACAAACAAATAAGGCATTTATTTTGTTGATCCAACAATACGAAACTTAAGAACTAAAGTGTTGCGACGATTTTCGGAATTTGTTATTGAAATAGGTAAAACCAATATCGTTTTTGCAAACAAAAACAAGACTAAATTATGATTTATGTGTTTAGATATTTTTTCCTTATTGTTTCATACATAACATAACATTCAGGCTTGTAAGCCCGAAGGGTTAGGTCGAGGTGTACAGACGCCAGCACATCAAGCTACTACAATCTGTCAAATTTCTTTAATAGATTTTCAACTTTATTGCCAAAAAATAAGGTTTAAAGTTGATTGAGAAAATTTGACAGTTTCGGGTAGCTTGATGTGCTGGCGTCTGTACCTTACCTATACAGTGTCCACCCACATTTCGCCATCTATGTTTAGGTCCCATGTAATAGGGTGCGAGCCTATCGCCATCATTTGGGCATAAATCCAGACTTCGGGCTGCTACTGAAAAAATCCTGAGGAAACCACCCAATAACACTTTGCCCAGTGTGGGAATCATACCAGAAGGGGGCAATTCTCTGCCGGGTCAGCGGGATTGTCCGAAAGGGTTACCGCTGGCTCGGAACATAAAGGGCTAAGGAAGGAATACGGGTGGGTTTTAGTCAGTAACAGTCTGACACTCCCTTCCGCTCCACCCAGAGCGCGAGGGCTCATTTGATGATTTCCCATCCACAACAAAAAAAAAAATAAGGGGGGGCAATTCTCGTAATTTTAAGGACGTTCACAGTCTGATCTGAGTCTCAATTTGTCAAAAAATACTTCTAATTTCCCTACATTTTGACAAGTTTTTGACATTTGTTTGTCGCCAAGATGAAACTGCGACTGGATTTTGGACGTTTTAAATTATGAGAATTGCCTCTCTGGACTTCCAGCTCATCGGAAGCGCTTGCGACCGCCGAGCGGCCACTAATTAAAGTTAAGGGCCTTACTCTCGTTTAGTACCGTAACTCGGTCACTTTATGAAGCTTATAACTCATTAACGGTTTGGTTAGAAGGTCTGTAAAAAATATATGTTTGCTATAGATTCATGTACAGCATTTTTGAAACAGGGTTTTTTCATAAGGCTAATACTTTTGCCTTAAAAAAATATTTACCAAAACGCTATTTTCGCTAACATTTGCTTATAACTTCTAAACGGCTTTGATCTTTGGAAATATTTTTACACTGAAAAATTGGTGGTTAGAGGTACTACATATTTGAAACAGCGTTTTTAAATCAATCAACAGTTGCAAAGACAATGCCCCATTTTGAGATATAGGTTCAGAGGTGCTCTGCGCGGGCGCGGGCGGCAGTCGTGCGTTAGCACTGAGACGGGGTGGCTGTGTCGCTCGCTGCTCCGCCCGGCTATCGATCGACTACGCGCGTTTGGCTGTGTTAGTGCAAATATTTATGAACGAATTGTATCAGTATGCGTTTATAGATTAGCTCGCTGCAGAGGGCCCATTTATATTGTCCGCATGGACGCTTTATTAGTGGTGCCATTTCTAAATACTGTTTTTTTTTTATATTGTTTATTTTGTAAATATGTATGTATAAGATAATTTGTAAATAAATCAAAATGCCAAAGCAAAGCAAGTCAAGAAAAATACGTTTTCTCTACGACGACGTACCGTTTTATAGATATTAGCGAAAAACTCAAAAGTGGGAATTTTTATACCCCCCACTCCGGCTCACCTCCTAGACGCGGGGACTTTTAGTATGTTTACTCCCTAAGCACTCTGAGCAATTTTCTGAAGAAATCGCTCAGGGCCCAGCTCACGCACTCTACACCTCTTTTTGGTTTATTCGTTGAGTGGACTAATAAGTATCTATCTATCTATACTTAATCTTATAAATAAAAATCTTTAAAACTTTATCTAATAAATAAAATTGGAGTGTCTGTTTGTAATATTAAAACAACCGCTTCAGGCCATTTTATTTTGACTGTTTAGAAAATAACTACATACTTACTCACAATAAAAAAAAAATGTTTTCAAATACCTTAATATAAAAATTGAGCATTCTTAGTTGTCAATCTACGAGTAGGTATTTGCATTACTGAGTTTATTGATTACTACCTTCTCATATTCTTGTGCGGATTTATTTCTGTGACTGGGACTTTCACTAGCAGATAGGTGAATAAGGAGTAACTTAGGCTACTTTTATTTTAGAAAAAAAAAAAAGAAAATAGGTTCCCACGAAAAAAAATTAAAACCTATGAAATGAAATTTTGAATAATATCCGATTCAAATAGGGAGGTTGTATACTACGTTTATTTAGGTACTTAACCAAATGTAAATAAATCATATAATAAAGAAACGGAGTATAGTTTTTTTTTATTTTTTATAAGTGGATCCTATACGTGAAGATTCCTTAATTTCCAATGAAATTGATTGGATAAATAATAAAATAATATAGTGTTTTTGTTTTAGCCCAAGAAATCGTTCACCAAATATTGTATATAAAAATGCTAATACGAAAAACTGAAAATAAATAATAATTAAACTAAAATGCAAAAACGATCAAAAAGAACTAAATGGAGAAATATTAGAAGAATTTCAATAAAATTAGCATAGGTATTTCTTTACGTGGCGGTGAATAGACGACTTTTATGTATTTGAGGGGGTGAAGCAGATGAAGTGGGATATGAATTGTCCCCGCCTTCGGCGCACAGTGGGTCGAAACGATGATTTTAGTGACTTAGGGATCAACTTTGTTTTTTTACTTTTTTCTTTATGCGGATCGATAGAGCTCATTAACCTCAATAATAATTGTTCTGATGCTTTTTTTCCTAAACTAGCTCCTTTGGGTAGAAAAATGGATTTTGTATTTTTTTTGTATGGAGCGGATCAAATTTAATTAAATTCCTGCTAAGTGGCGAGTGATCCCGCTTTGAAACTATATTTTTCTTAAAGCTTGCCCAGTCTACTATCATTTGATGCTATGAACATTTGCATAAAGTTGCAACATTGCCAAATAAATGGATTGAAAAAAATGAAAAAATACATTGAATAATTTTTATTTTCTTAAGTTCTTATAAGTTAAAATTGATATGGAATAGTAAGTAAAAGCACTTAATAATTCACATAATTACTTAAAGACTAACGACAATACATTTAAAGGTCCCTAATTTGCTTGAATTTACTAAGTACGTATTATTTAAAAATGTGGATCTATTCATTTCTATTTGTTTATTTAATGAACTTATATAATCTTTTAAATTAGAATTAATACTGAACAGTAAGTAAAGATACATGCAAATACAAATTTAATAAAGGTAAAAACTTAAAACTAATAACTTAAATATACCTACAACAACAAAACTATTTCCTTTCAGTCATAACATACAAACTAATAAAAAAAAAAACAAGAAACTTGCAATCTACCAATAATCTTATTCACTATCGCTATGACTATCTTGTAAATTGTCTACATCAATAAAATCTAAATCCGATTCTGAAGGAAAATTCAGCAGAAGCTCTTTGACCTTTGGAGAGAGAACCATTCTATTTTATTTCGCCAATCGAGGCCGCAGACTTGTGATCTTTGGATCAGACGACAAAAGAAGATTGTGTAAAATATCCTCATTTGTCGCCGTTCTACTTACCTTTCTAGAATGACTCTCTCTATATTTCCTAAAATCTTTATTACGAGCTTCCGCTGCCTCTTCCGACAGTTTCCCTATAGGTATGACACCAAAGTTCTTTATTATATCACTCCCATGTACCAACAATTTATGTACACTGGAAGGCATATAATACCAGGGATACAAGGTAACATACAATTCTGCCGTGTCTTTACAAAATTCGGAAAATTTAGAAATGTCCACGCGCTCTCCAGATGCAACGGTTTGAAGAATCACGTGAAACCTTTCTATCAAATCTTCACGAATCCCTGTTATGCGGGCTGTTGTTGCTGCATCCCTGAAAAATCTTCTGGCAGTATTGCCATCATTGGTTGTGCCTACTCCTTGTTTGACTATATCGATGAGTAAACCGCATTCACTCTTAAATGCTTGCTGTATAGCACTCTTTCTGAGGGACAGTTTTTCTTTGTCGTCGCCTCTGCAACTCCATTTTTTGAAGTCCAAACGATAAGCTGCAAACAAAAAGAAATGTCACTTAAAAATAATCTCACAGGAAACTACAAACATGAAAAAATATGAAGTAATAAAATTATATTTACCGATATGAAGTAAGCACTCCATGCATCTTATCCAGGCATGTAAGGATGACATACCATACTGGTACATTTCCTCGTTTTTTTCTCTTTGAGAAAGTGCCTCTAAATTGTTCATCTCTGACGGTTTTGCCTTGCAAATATCACAGACAGCTGCAGATGTATCCGACAAATATAATTTCATTTTGCCGTCTATCATCGTCAGGTACAATTCATGCTTAACTTCTAATTGGTGGATTCTTGTTAGCTGACGTCTTTCTATTTCTTCTGTTATGTTACCCTTTATAGTTGCCACTGTTGTCTGGGTTTCTTTGGTAAATTTAAACATTATCGGACGACAATAGAAAGTCGATGATGGTCGGTCGTTTTCCCAAACAATCGTTCCATCAGATTGTTGAAGCCTTATAGGAACTAGACTGGCCATCAAAATAGTAGAGTCATCAAACTCTGTCTCAGTCTTTTGTTTGTAATTGCTTTGACCTGAGGCTCCATCAAAGCCCCATTTGCTTATAAGCAGTAAATCTGTTGCCGAGTCCAAATCCAAAGCAATTACATCTAAAAGCCTAGAAACCGTCAAGTTGAGCAATGCTTGCAGTTTAATAGCAGCTCCTTCTTCAGTTATGGTTATGTCTTCTTTCTCTGGATAACATTTTGACTTTGCTTGCTTAATTTTATAATAAGAAGGGTATAAATCAGACCCATTTTCACTTGCTGCTTCTCTTAGGCTTATATATTGCCACTTACTTAATTTAAGTGAAACTAATAAAGCCAGTGCCTTATCGGGTGAATATGTACTACGATTTACTTTATTTGCACTTAAACACTGCTTAACTTTTTCTAGATCTTCGGGGTGATTTAGCAAATGGTTCATTATTTTTCCAACATCTTCATTTCCAGTGTTTCTTAAACTAGCAATTGTAGTAGCTTGCAGTTCATCCGGGGATAACGAAAGCGATTGGTTTATTTGATCAACGCGTCTTCGTTTTTGCCTGCAGCCCAATTCTTGGAAAGGTTTTCGGGGTGTAAATGTAGACGTTGAAGCTTCTGTAGTAGATGGTGGTAGATTTTCAACATCTTCAATATCACAAATCTCGAATCTTTCCTGTTCAGTGTTCACAGTTTCAGGTATTACTCCTTCGGGCCAGTTAATCGCACTTTCTAACCAATCACCATTTCTTCTTAAAAACTGTGCTAACGTGCGACTACTTCGTTCCCATCTTGCACTTATATTTGAACAAAAGCGCGTACAGAACTTTTGGAGCTCAACACTGTTCTCTTGCGTCACGTTTATTTTATGTTGTAGGTATTGGAAGAGTTTTTTACTATCTGACAGCGACTTAAGTCGCTAGTCGCTAGTCGTAGTCGTCGTTATTTATGATTTTAAGAGAGCAGCTTAAGCTGCTCTCTTAAAATCATAAATAAATCTAAATTGTTAACTAAATTCTCCATTATAATGAAAAGGGACGATCACAATCACTAGATGTTAATAGTAGTACGAATAAACGAATACTAGTAAATATATAATAAATAATATGGTCATTTTATACTTCCAGTGACAATCAAATGTTTACTCATTTTTCTACTACCCTCATTAACGAATTACCCTCATTAACATTAAAGTAATGACTAAAAGAGTTTTTTTTTTATAAAGTAAAAAGTTAAGCTAATTACAGTCATTAAGCACAAATAGAAATTTATAGATAAATGATAACCACATTTTTAAGTAATACGTAATTAGTAAATTTAAGCTAATAACGAACCTTAATATATTATCGTTAGTTGTTAAGTAATTATGTGAATTATTAAGTGCTTTTACTTACTATTCCACATCAATTTTAACTTATAAGAACTTAAGATAATAAAAATTATTCAATGTATTTTTTCATTTTTTTCAATCCATTTATTTGGCAATGTTGCAACTTTATGCAAATGTTCATAGCATCAAATGATAGTAGACTGGGCAAGCTTTAAGAAAAATATAGTTTCAAAGCGGGATCACTCGCCACTTAGCAGGAATTTAATTAAATTTGATCCGCTCCATACAAAAAAAATACAAAATCCATTTTTCTACCCAAAGGAGCTAGTTTAGGAAAAAAAGCATCAGAACAATTATTATTGAGGTTAATGAGCTCTATCTAACCGCATAAAGAAAAAAGTAAAAAAACAAAGTTGATCCCTAAGTCACTAAAATCATCGTTTCGACCCACTGTGCGGCGGGGTGCACCGCGCGGATTTCGTCGATGAGCGACTTCCATTATATTTAGAAGCGTAATTTCGCGACTCGAATAAAATGCACGATTGCCTCCGCGCTCGACTGTCCGGATTCTCACTGCGTAATCACCAGGTTCGAATCTCAGTGGACGGCATAATCTTTAGTTTTGTTATTTTTTAATTATAATGTACTTATCTTTAGTTTTGTTATTTTTTAATTATAATGTACTTATCTTTTGTTTTGTTATTTTTTAATTATAATGCGCATATTTTTATTTTCTTATTTTTTAAATAATTCAATAAGTAATTGTTATTTTAATAAAAACAATCATTTTTATTCCTATAGTTATTTTTCTTCAGAATCTAGAGTAATATAATAAAAATAAAATAAAAACGTCCACCAAGCTTGATTCGGAAAAAATTATATACCTACAGTGTTTTACAAAAGAGTGTAAGCAATAATAATATAGTCTGAAAATTTTCAAACAAGAAAATCGGCAAAAAGTAAAATAATAATTAAAAAAACATATCAAATAAGAAAATAAAAAAAAACCAAATATGGAAAAGTTTGGATTTGAAGCCGGGCGTTAGTGACTAAACTATAGAGACGTGACGCACGAGACCACTAGACCAATCGAGCTGTTGTAATGTATGTCGAAATTACGCGTCATAATCTGTACAAACAAAATATATATGGTGTGTACAAAAAAGTAGGTACTTACTTTACAATTTGTTTCGTCGAATAAGATCTCTTTATTGCCTTCCGTTTATTTTCTTGTTGACCATTTTTTATATACTGATAGTACAAATATTTACACCAACAACATAACTTAGAAAAAACTAATCAAAAAATAAAATATAATAAACAGCTTTCATCAACAAACAGATACCAAAGTACGTACCTACACTAGGTACCGACTCGAAATAATTGCAAGACTTCAAAGTATTTTATACGGCTACTCGCTCAACTACATAGGTACCCAACGCGTCAGTTTTCGCAAATGCGATCATTCTCCTTATCAATTAGAGTCTACGGAACAATTTCTGTGAAAATATTAATTGTAAACGCGATTATGCTCCTTATTCATAGAAGGTAACGGGTCAATTTCCTATGCAAGTATTTTTACTTCCAACTAAGATTGAAAATAATAATTGTAAAACAAAAGAATCTTCGTTTATTTGTGGAATATTTAACATAATTATTGGTTAGCAACTCGGCATTCTTATTTCACGTGTAATACTTAAAAAATATTTTTCATGTATGATGTGAGACTCGAACCCGAACGTTCGCCATGCGAGGTACAGTGTTAGCCACTTTGGCCACCGTAACGCTTACGAACCTTATTGAAATTTCTAATAACAATCATGTGGCCAATTTGTAGTGTTGTCAAACGTTCTTATAGAAGGTCATTAGTACTAATATTGCTATGCCATAGTTTTGTGAGATTGCTAGTCGACTTCTGACTGTTTTTGTAATATACCAAAATATTTTTTTTTACAATTTTTGTCTGACTGTCCGTCTGTCTGTCTGTTTGTTCCCGCTAATCTCTGAAACGGCTGGACCGATTAAGACGGGACTTTCACTAGCAGATAGGTGAATAAGGAGTAACTGTTTGTTTTGTTACTTTTTTTTATATATAACTTGGTTTTTTATTTTGCTGTATTTAGTTTGTGATCTTCCTGTACGAGTCGCAATAAATACTTTTTCTTTCTTTCTTTCTTTTCTTTCTTAGGCTACTTTTATTTTAGAAAAAAAAAGAAAATAGGTTCCTACGAAAAAAAATTAAAACCAATGAAGTGAAATATTGAATAATATCCGATTCAAATAGGTTGTATTATACTCCGTTTAATTAGGTACTTCCAAATGTAAACAAATCATAATAAAGAAACGGAGTATAGTTATGTTTATAAGTGGATCCTATACGTGAAGATTCCTTAATCTCCATAGAAATTGATTGAATAAATAATATAATAATATATAGTGTTTTTGTTTTAGCCCAAGATAATTGTACACCAAATATTGTATATAAAAAGGCTAATACGAAAAACTAAATATAAATAATAATTAAACTAAAAATGCAAAAACGATCAAAAAGAACTAAATGGAGAAATATTAGAAGAATTTCATTAAACATGCATAGGTATTTCTTTACGCGGAATACAGAATTAATAAGTTATCGTAAACTCTGCGAACTCAACAATAACTTTTTTCTTAAATTCCACGCGGACGAAGTCGCGGGTAACAGAAGGGAATGGCGGATGCAAGACTGATATATTTTGTACTAAAATATATCAGTCTTGCATCCGCCATTCCCTTCTGGAATCGTAGGCAAAAATGGCGACCTACGTGCGGCATGTCTGCGCCTCTGCATATTCTTTGAATTTGGTTTTAGTGTAGCGCGCCACCGCACGCGTTTTACGTAGGACGCTTAGCTCCGCCCACATGCACAAGGTCAGTGAGCCATCTATACACCTTAATTTAGGGCTGATTTTTCCAACGCCAGATAACTTTATCGGATTTTGAATTTTTGACAGTTATTCCATACGAAGACTGTCAAATCAGCCTTTAAAAGAGCAGGTAGCTCTGCAACTAACCTTCCAGAGTTCTAGACTCTATGATTTATGTTCCTTGTAATTAAGTAGGTACAGAACTGACGACACAAGAGATGAGTGAGTGACAAATTAATTTCGAAACGTGTCATACACAGTCACTAATCTTCAGATATTTCGCTAGAAGTACCTAAATAAACGTAATGATCGATACTACTCATTTATCATTACCAAGTTCCAAGAAGTATAAAAAAGTTTTACATGTGACTTTAATTTTAGTACCAATTTAATCTGCCTAGCCATTTCGTCTTCCAGTCTAACTGGATACAGCTCAATATTAGTATTTTTCTATTTCTATTCGTGGAGCGACTGCCTATCTCAACTCCACAACCCAGTTACTGGGTAACACGATACCCCATTGGTAAGACTGGTTGTCAGACTTTTGGGCTTCTGACTACCCGTAACGACTGTCCAAGATCTACGAATGTCAGCCGGGACCAACGGCTTAACGTGTTTTTCGAGACTCGGAGGGGTCTCCCTCGATATAGTATAATGGATGTGTATCTAGCTTCATATTTTCTGACTGACCGACTTCTTGACAATTCAAAAGTGCCTGTAAATGGTTTAATTGGATTAAATGCTTTGAGTTGAGTTTGATCTGTGAGACTGTTATTATTTAGCCACGGGCAATTCCTCGTAGCAATTCCTCGAATTAAGCTTTGTTTAACTAACAAAAAATAAGCAGCAAATGAACATTTTATTTTAAGGTTCCATAGCGAAAGTGGCAGAAAACCCCTTATTCAAGCTGAAGTGATAAAGCATTTTTTAAATTGTGTGGTTGAACACGAAGATTTATGAGATGTGGGTCTACGACGCTTTGTTAAATGTGTCTAAAACTCTTGCGTGTAAATATAATTCAGTGATTTCCGGTAAAAGGATTACGTTTGGTTTGAGATACGTCACCTATTTTTCTGAACCATAATTTACTTAACAAAAATGTTATACTATCCTATTTATTATTATTTATTTGTTTATTTATACTTTTCGCACACAAAGGTACAAAGGCGGACTTGTACCAACCTAACCCCCCTTTACTTTTACCTATTTCTTTTAAAGCTTCCGTTTTTCGGTTTAAAAAAAAAATGCTGATTTGGTATTTTTAGTTATTGTATATTGGGTAAAAGTAATTGCTATGTATGTATGTACTTACGATAAAAGTGTAGGTAAGTTTTCACGTTGACACCCCGTACCTAAATAATGAAATGCAAAAAGAGAAAATTTAAAACAACAAAAGGATAAGTTTCAAAAGTCTATTTGCAGTACATAGTTACTTTAATTCCGATCCATAAAACATGCTTAAGAGCGCTATGACGATTTTTTCTTGTTTAGAGCGTTTGACTCGAGTTTTGATTTGTGATTATGGTTTAACTAAAGTCACAATAGTAAAAAAAATACATGCCCGAGAAAGTTTAATTCCTTCTTTTGGGAGCGCATTCAATAAATATTTCAGTTTATTTACATAAATCAGTAAAAAACTTGTTCCTGCAAAGGCTGTTTCATAAAAATTTACTTTCAGGCATCTCGCGATGCTCTGTTACATCGAAGATATAATAGTTTAATAATTTATAAAAATGTCCACGGTACAACTGTATCTTCTACTTTGGTATGCATACATCAATTTATTATGTTTAATACAGTAATAAACCAAAAATAATTCCGTAAAACAGAGAGTTAATGATATTTTTTCAGCCGAAATGATATTTTTTATCTCTGAATATTTAATAGAAATTCAAACAAAAAGTGTTTAATAACTAAGGTTACTTTGTCACCTTGCTTGAAAAAAAAAAATACTCTATTTTGAAGTAAAATAATATTTTTAAGCAATTGTTTTATGCAATGCTTTTTTATCAATATAAATCTCGGGATGCACGGTCTTAGCTTTAGTCCGCGCCGAGCGCTTTCAGAGGGAGGACGTGCCGCTCACTCGCTGCTGCCGTCACGTGATCTCGTTCGACAATTCGCCACGAATAAAAAGCGTCCAACACTTCTTGATACAAGTGAGTTTTTTTTTTAATTAGTTATGTTCTGATTGTAATGTATATAATATAATTATTTTCCTATGATGTTCCAACGCGAATATAATTATAGAAAAAAAACATACGTAAATATAGTTGTTGTTTTTAATTTTTCTGACTTTTTTATTTATTGTCATCTCCAACTTTAATTTAATTAATTATTTTCAGACAATAGTTCACAATAATGGGCAAAATAGAAAAAAATAGAACTTTTGGTGCTGGCAAAATAAAAAAAAAAGTTTTGGCCGATAATTTGAAGAGAAGCTCAGCGGTAAGAATTTTATGAGGAGTGCGTGCTTCCTGAAATCATAGATTCGAGAAAAGCACGGTCTATGCCGCTTCGGAGAATATTATTTTAATTATTTTACAATTATTATACTGGTTTTTTATGGTTCCGTACCTTAAGGGTGCCAACGGGACCCTATTACTAAGGCTCCGATGTCCGACCGTCCGTCTGTCTGCTAGTGTCTCATGAACCGTTACAAGTTCACAGTTGTAATTTTTAATTTTAATAAAACGAATATTGATTTGTCTTTTTTATTTTCTTTTGACTTTTTTGACGTGACAACGTCTAATAAATCGATGAAGCTGGCTGCACACACGAAAAAAACATGACTCATGTAGCGTTACCTCGCGGCCTTGCTCTGCTGTAGCGTTGTACGCCATGGCGGCTTGAAGTGCAAGCGAGAGCGCGGAACGAGCGATGAGAGACAGATGATGTCAAACGCTGCCGAATCGGCCTCCGCGTTCGGCAATTTCATTAATGTTTTGTTATGACGTTGTCACGTTAAACTATCGTCCGTAAACCGACTTTAGAGACAACCGATTTTTATCCAAACTGTAGAAACAACATCACATTGCATTTATTTCTATAAATAAGTACTAAAATGTCTTCCTACCTGCTAAATAAATTACATAATATATTAAACTTCGTAAAAAAAGTAGGTACAAAAAGTATTTATAAAAGTAGCAAAAAAGTATTTGTAAGTAATGTTAGAGGCTGGCAACGCGCAAGTAATGCAGCTTCTGGCAATGCAAGCGTCTTCAGGCCAGCGTTGCCAGAATGTTACTTTTGTAACATTTTACGTTACTTTTGACCCTCTCATGTTACCTCCATGTTACACGCCTCAAAATATTACTCTTAAGACTTAAGGTGGAAGCGCTAAGGTAGCCCGCGAAATTCAAATTTTCTTACGTTTTTTGCAATTTGCTGGTCAGCATTAAGTTGTACGTTGATTAATATATGAATCGCGGCCGTAAGAAATATGTGTTTACAGAATTATAATCATTAAAGTCATCAACACAACTCTCTAAGACCACGTTAGTCCAAAGAATGATGATTTCATGAAATAGGTATTCTTGAGACTTACGTGGTCGAGAGTCTTACGTCTTACGAGAGTTGTGTTGATGACTTTAATGATTATAATTCTGTAAACACATATTTCTTACGGCCGCCATTCATATATTAATCATCGTACAACTTAATACTGACCAGCAAATTCCAAAAAACCTAAAAAAAAAAGAATTTCGCGGGCTACCCTGGCGCTTTCGCCTTAATAAAAAATATTTCTCAGAAAACAAAAAATAAACATGAAACGGAACGCATACAAGAAAGGTTTCGTTCGTCATGTTGGCGCACTTGATTGTCTTGATTTTGTGACCAAATTCTGACGCGACGACAGCGCGAAAATCTTTCACTTCGTTTGTCGTATCGCATATTCACTCACTCGCGTGAATTTCTAAATGACCCATCCCGCTTACTTAGGCGAGTGAGCGACGGCCTAGTAGTGGCATCCGTGTTGGTTCAGTTCAGTTTGTTATTACGATTCTTTCGAAGCCTACTAAGGGGACAGCTTTTTTTATGTAATAAAGTGCCATGTTATTATTAGTCGTTTTCCACAAAAAATAAGGTAATGTTACTTTTCTCGTGAAAATGTTACTTTTTGAGCTCTCTCATGTTATATTTGACTATCTGTCACTGGCAACACTGCTTTAGGCTGCGGTAACTACACACCATCAAGCGGGCCGTATGCTAGTTTGTCACTTTAGTGGTATAAAATAAAAATTAAAAGTGAAGTAAATTTGTATGACCCTATTGTAACTCAAACCGTTGTAGGTAACACTCATCGGTACAAATAATATTTCATGAACTATAATAACAGTAATTTAATTTATTTCGAAAACAAAGGCTTTTGTTGGTTTGATCCTGGCGTCCGACGCATAGCGGTTTGTATGTGTGCATAGCGTTCTTCCCTAGACGCACACGTGCGCATCTGCTGCCGCGCGCCGTCGAATTTACCTAAAACTGAGCACTTCGGTTTTGTAATAACGCTCTTAACATGCAGATTTATTAGTTATGTATGTCTTTATAGTATTATGACGATAAAGCCTAAATTGGTATAACGCTAATCGATAAGTTAGTTTTCATCTCAGCAAAATACTTGACAGTAGTTAAATAACCCTCACGAACAACTTACTACCTAGATTTATTAAGAAACTTTGCTAAGTGAAGCACTTTAGTTTACTAAATAATAAAATACCGATCGTTGTGAATGTTATGATGGAGGGAAATTGACGGCAATAGAATAATTAAATAGTTTCAGTTACGTGTTACGGATTGTGTATGTGTGGCGGCATACCAAATATGATATACTACAATGCGTGCCACGTAAGAAGAGACTTGACCCCGCCTCCCCCGCTCTTTCCGCCGCCCCTATGACGTCCGGTCCCGTCCCGCACTCAGACCTCATACCGCTAAAGATACCTAAAATCGTGTTCTGCGCATGTCAGACCACGTGGTGTGTCAAGTCTCTTCTTACGTACCTATTGTACGTATTGTACACACAGCTTCATTAAGTGATTACCCCTCCAAAAGACATGTGCGTTCAAATCCGTGATAGGCCCAAGTTGGTTTTTGTATTTTGCAAAAACATTTTATTTTAATTAATTTATTGTTTTAGTGAATAAATAAGTTTAAGATAATATTTATTTTTTAAAAGTCTGTTTTTATTATTGTTTTTTTCAATAAAACGTTAATACTTTTATTATTGCGAAAACGACAAGCTATAAATAGGGTTAACATTTACGAACGTCTCATTCATCGTCTAAATAGACTAGAGGTTTCAAGACCGCTTGCCGTGCCTATGAGTGGGAGTTCAAATCATAGGCACGAAATGTGCTTTTTGTTCATTATAATTATTATTTTAATATATTTTTCTATTTTGTTTTAGTAATTATTTATAAAGAATTTAAAAATAAAGAAAAATAAAATACCTTAATAATCATATAATAATATTTATTATTGCTATTATTTAACAAAACTATGATCTTATTTTACAACAAAGATTTATTTTGATTTGATAATTTTATTTACAGTTATCATAATATACTATTTTGCCAACTGACACAATTGGGTTCCTAGACAAGTAGCATCCTATTAACGTAAACGATAAAATAGTAAGCGGTAGAAATATTTTAGATTGACATAACCTAACGAAATGTCAAGTGACCTGTCATGCCGTCTCAGTATACAAATTTGACATTTGACAGTCTGACAAGTGACATCGAAAGAGACAAGTTTTGAAGCATTTGCAACTTGTCTAGGAACTAGAAGTTAGTTTGGCAGGATTACAATCATGAGCATAATAAGTGAATAAACATGTTATCAATAGATAATCAATTAACATCTCTTATTAGCTCATGATAATAATATCTACTTAGAATATTTTGCTATACAAAGTAAAATAGTGGAATCAAATGAGTTAAATGTCTTCGTTGTTTATTTTGTTGTCATACTTAATTAATATAACTGCTTTTTCTGGTTCTCTTCGATGTTCTTCTGTTAGACATATTTTGCAGGTCGATAACTGTGAATGTTCGCTGCGTGTAAATGTCTTCGAACCGTGGACAGAGATATTCCATGCCGTTGCGAACTGTAACGAGTAGATGTAAACGGCGGTGTAGTGTGAACCTTAACAATAATATCCCCATTTTGTTCAGATTGGTCCGTATAGATCCCAGTAGTTCTCCGACCCATGGACATGTCTTAACATCGCCGGTTTCTTGAAATCTGCCCACCCATAAGCGCACCGTTTGTCTCTGTATAGAAAAACATGGTTTTAAATAAGTTATTAAATACCACACACAAGATACCGCAAATAGCTCAACAAGAAAAAAATCGGAGAACACAATTAATATTATAATGAACTTACTGCTATGCCAAGCTGTCTCGCAATTCCTTTTATGCTCACATTTTGTTCACACAGAACAACTACAATTTTAGTTCTCATAAAATCATAAATCTTTTTAAAAATTAATGGATAAATCGTAGTCGTTTACTCTTCGCCGTTTTAAGTGAACGTATACATCAAACGTTGTAGTTATAACTTGAGGGTATGGATTAATTTTATAAAAACAACGTAAGTAAGTAAAATTAATGGATACCCTCAAATTATAACATCTATCGATTAGACATCCCCACCTAAAGATAAAATGACTCAGACCATAGTAGATAACAATTTCAACGCAATTCATATGGGCTCGCTGGCTAGTTCGTCAAACTGCCGGTATGAGTATGACGACGTTCGGTGATGCGATGGTTCGAATCTGAGTCGAAACAATGTGGGTTCTTTTTGAAGTATTCTTTAGATTATTTGTAAGGAATTTAATGTATAACATTTTAAAACTTGAGGGGTTAGCACATACTGACGCTGTCTGTACCTCTGATAGTTTCTAGTGTAGCGGTATCTACAACGCCACATGCGAACTACACGTCATACTGACGTCACGCAAAATCCTGCATCACGCAAGCAGATTTTACCGCGCAACTAGCATACATATATACAAAGTCCCGACATCAATCTTTGGGCAGTTGCCCGCCAGACACTATACCCGTCGGAGGATCCACCCTTTTCTATAGAGGATGAGTGAACTTTACACCCTCTTCCTCATACATCTATACTAGTATAGTAATAGTTACTATACTAGTCTAATCTAGTTTGTTTTTACTTCTGTCATCAACAGACTTTGTATGTATATGTCACCGTTCTAAATATGAACATTGTTAGTTTATAAACTATTTCGCGTGATTAAAAACTATAGAAAAATTGTGAACTGCAACAAACCGTTTATGCTCCGTGTTTCTGCTTATGTAATAGAGAAGTTATGTAATGCAGTGTGAAGTGAATGCCGAAGCCTTTTTTTATGGCATATGCTAAAATAGGTACACTCATGAGCATTATATTATTACTACTAGAGACAGTTCGGCAATAATATCAGATTTAATTATTCATTCACATGTTTCTGTTCTCAAGAAGATAGCAAATACATATATGTGATCATCTGCGAATCGACGATCTGTCCATGGTAATACACATATTTATGCTTGTGACTGTACGTGTAATAATCTAATAGAATCTACGGTACCTATTAAGATATATAATTAAAATGGTTTAATATTGTAGAGTTGCAATATTTAGAAATCGGAGATAAACGTCAATGACGAAACTAAATATTCCGATTAGTCCGATTTTGTAGATCACCGTTACCACCGTGAAAAAATAACCGGATGATAAGTGTATAGTAATAGCATCAAAAAGGTAGATAGTGTCGGGTAAGTACGAGTAATTGTGGGTTTCTAAACCTTGATCCGTGACGACGTGACAGGCTGGTATTAGCCGTATCGTGCATACATTGTATATCTTCGTCACGCCCTTTCCGCGAAGCCGCGTGACTTCACAATATGTACTGACCCTTATATTTAGGCCGACGGTTGCGCCCCAGTTTTTCAAGAGACGTATCGAAAAGCCGGTTTGAGGGATTTTTTCACGAAAAAATTATAATAGGCTCTCAGAAAACCGGCAGAATCTACAGGAATATTGTTAAATATAAAATATAAAAAATATTGTTAGCAGTTATAATTCAGCATGGATGAACCTTTCTGATCCCGTAGGATAAATCAGAAAATACTTTTGTATCACATTCAAAACATCCCCTTTTTTAGCCATTGTTTGTCGCTCAACTAAATACATGGTATCGGCATCGACATCCGTTATTCGATACCGAAAACCCTTAAAAGGCTCCACAGATTATATCAAACCGATACCCGAAACTCGATCATAAACAATTTTGCTAACGGGTTCCCGCCACGTTCGCGCGCATATATCATCTGACAAAATTCCCCATTATCGTATCAATGCACATTTTGTGATGAACAATGTTTCTGAAAATGGCGCCGCGTTCGTTGTAGCGTATTTACCAGCTGTACTGTCTGTTTATTACTGGGAGTTATTGTAACGCGTTGTCAGGCGGTCTTGACATTAAACGGAACGTATAGGCTGGTCTGAGACAGCAAGGTTACTTCAAAATGTAGGTTAAATGTGATGTCTGTGTAGTCTTATAGAGTACTAACAACGCCCCGCGGTTTCACCCACGTATGTTTCGATCCCGTAGAAATATCGGGATAAAAAGTATCCTATGTGTTAATCCAGGAAATAGTCTATCTATATGCCAATTTTCATCCAAATCTGATCAACGGTTTACGCGTGATTGAGTAACAAACATCCAAACATCTTCACAAAATTTCACGTTTATAATACTAGCTGCGCCCCGCGGTTTCACCCGCTTAAATGTCGATCCCGTTTGAATATCGGGCTAAAAAGTAGCCTATATGTTAATCCAGGGGTGGGCTGTAATCTACCACGCGGGAACAGTGCGGGTTGGTAGATGTCACACGTTTCCGAATTTTTGGTTCTAAGACATGCTGGTTTCCTCACGATGTTTTCTTTCACCGTTTTGAGAGCAGTGGTGATGAAATTATTTACGCAAAGTAAAGCACCTTACTGGGTTCGAAACCACGACCAGAGAGACCAGACCAGAGTGGTAAAGGTCCCCCTTTGCCTCTGGGCCACCACTGCTCGTCGATGAAATGGTATCATGAATGATAGAATAACAAACCTATATTATTTTTGATAGATAAGGTGCTAACATCAATACCACGTTTGACATTCTCCGGGGTACCATAGAGTCAGCCAAGGGATATTAAACCATAGTGCGATATATCATTCCGCGATCACCAACGCCCCTAGGGCCATTCATTATGGTAGTTGTGGCGTCTTTATGCGAGGCCTACTTTCCGTGGATTTGATATATTCATTTTGCTAACAATGAGTCAGGAAGGGATACGGAAAATCGCAAAAGTACCTCATCCAAATTCATAAAGTGACTTAGGTAAATATATCTACGGCAATGCGTTGCATCAAAACAATGTGGCCTGCTCAATACACACAAATACATATACAGTAGGCTGTATTACTGCAAATATATTCTGTAAAAACGTTAAACTAACTTAGGGAAAGTGAGCTGTCAATAATGTCAATTCCTGGCAACAGGTGGATTGACAGGTCTCTTCATCTAAATACGGTCTCGTGCTAGAATTTGGTTCACGTCAATAGTGCTCACAAAATCATGCTTGTTATAGTCCGCGCGGAACTAGTTGGCTGCGCCTTGGGTGGGACGGGGGTGAAGGCGGCGGGGTTGCCTATTGTTCGCAAATCGCGTACTGAGTAATGACAAAGCACCCCCGCCCCTCCGTCCCACCGCTCACATACCTAATGGGCCTACCACACGCACAAGCTTCACCACAGTTTTGCCTGCGCAAGCCGGTTTGTACACGGAACACCGTGCGTGTGGTTGGTAAAACTGTATCGGTGTTCCGTGTACAAACCGGCTTGCGCAGGCAAAACTGTGGTGAAGCTTGTGCGTTTGGTAGGCCCATAAGGCGCGGCCAACTAGTTCCGCGCGGACTATAGTTTTCGCTGTTGAGCCAGTGCCGTTTTAATGAAGTAGTTTCATTAGCCTTCAACCCTGTAGGGAATATCAACATACCCTAACTACTATGCAAGGTACGAATATAGTCGTGTTGTTGGTCAAAATATGGGTCAATTAAGGAATCAATGGCGATCCTTATTGTTGCTAGACCACCAACTGTAATGACAGGCATTGTTTACTTGATTATATTCAGCGACTGAATAGAAAGCAGTTAGCCAAGGGATCTAGAGTTTGATAGTCAAACCACAGTATAATCCTACTTTATTTATTACTAGCTCTGCCCGCGACTTCGTCCGCGTAAATATTTTTTTTCCTCGGCCCACCCCGTCGCATCGCATCGCCTGCCCGCGGTATTACTCTGTTTTCGCTTAGTTCTGTCTCACTTTTTTCTTTTAGCTCGGCTCCTAAGAGTGATAGCGCGTACGTAAGAGTCCTAAAGCATTGAGATATCAAATGCAACAAATTTTTTTTTCAAATCCGACTGGTAGTTCCAGAGATTAAAGGCTCCTGCAAACAGACACGACGCGCGACGCGAATCGCGCGTGACACAACGGCACCGCTCGTTGTGCGACTTGCGGTGCCTTTCTGTCGCGGGTGATTTTATCGCGTGTCGCGCCTGTTTGAAGGAGCCTTGACTCGTTCAAACAAACGAACACACAAACAAAAAAACTCCTCTGCTTTATTATTTGTATATATATGCACTGTGGTCAAACTATTGTGAAAATATTTCGATTAAAACTTGACGGTTACACTTCGTTTCAAGAATTCCTTTTCAAACCTTGATACCTATACGTAGACGTAGATATACGTATACTTTTCGTACCTACTTCAAATTCGAATAAGCGTATACTTTCAGCAGCTTTGATTTCAAGCACAATTTGTTCACAAACATGAATTCGATTCAAGTTTAATAATTCGTAAATAAACCCTGCTCACACAGAATTTTGTTTAATGTGGCGAAATGGGTAATATTCCCTTTATATTTTACGGGTGTCTTCATTTGTAATGATTCGTTTTATTACAGAGTAATGTCATTCATAACGTCTCATTGACCTTATCTTGGAAAACCCAATCAAATATTCGTAAGAATGAGAAATTTCAAATAAGTTGGATAAGCCCCTAACGTTCCCAGTTTATGTAAATTGATTTTATTTGATTTTGATACGCCTACTTCTCTTTTCGCCCGCAAAGATCAACCTTCTTCAACCCGAGTTAAATTCTCATTAGTCTTGATTGATTACGATCGACCAGCAGCACTGACCATTCGTGTCCTGTCCTCAAATGTTAGGCAGCTATTTTATAATAGATTACCGCAGGAGCATTAGGAAAATTTAACTTGTCAGTCGAGATAATACGATTCCTATCTATTATACAAGACTAAGACAAAGACTCGCTCAAGATTCGCTCATTTAGATCGAGTCAAAAGCGTAATTTAATATTATGTTGACCTGTTACCCTGACTTATGGCATATACTTACATAGGTGTAAACAGTCATTAATATCAGCTTGCACCGCGACAAACACGAACCCGGAACATTGTTTTTCATTTTATTTAATTAAGGCTCCGGGAAACAGGCGCTACGCGCGATTTTATCGCATGTCGCGCCTGTTTGAAGGAGCCTTTATGCTTTATTTGAAGAAGGTTTTTAACGATGCACGTTGATACTGCTTTGATGCTCTCGATATTATATAGTAACGTTCTTTTTTATTTTCGAATACCGCATACATTTTTTCTTTTACGTAGGAAATAAAATAATTCTTCTTGCGAAAGCTTTGATTTATTGAAACCTATTTTTTTAGTCTTGCCGCGAAACGAGACACGATTGGGACAGTAGGTACGACATAAAAAGTACTTAGGTGTTCAAATAATAATGAATACCTAACTGTTCAAGTTATTTTCATAGGTCCCTATATGGTCCCTATAAGGTCCCTATAAAGCCATGTTTACGCCTACGGCCTGTATAGTATAACTATCATAACAGTACAAACGTTTTAGAACTCACGAAAGTTTCAAACAGTCTTCATCCGCATGATTAAGTTTTTCCATTCCTATCATCCAATTTGAAAAGTTCGTAGTCTCAGGGATCAAGTAACCAAAATATGAGCGGAATTTTGTGATATTCATTTTCTTCTTTTGAATATTTTATTTTGTTTATGGTAAGTACTTAGGTACTTATTTATTTTCGTATTTGGTTTGTTTTGAGGTCGAACAATGTGAAAAGTTTGTGGTAGTTCGAGTTTTTGGAAGTCTTAAACATGGCCATGTCGCTTTTGAAAGACACTTGTGACCACTAGAACGGAAAATAAATAATTATATTATTCAAAACATAAACCTTTTTTCCAGTTTGCTTGAAATAACAAATCTGTAAAAAACTTTTTATACAGGACCTACTTGCTTTCATCTTAGGACAATGTTGGCCACAAATTTAAAAAAAAATGTTTTTAAAAATAGAATCGAAGTAATAGCGTTAAATTAAAGGGTGGGTGCATCTACTGAACTTTGAAAAACGTTATAGGTACGTGGTAAAATTAATATTATTATTTTTCTAACCCTTTTTTCAAGATAGTTCTTTAAACAGGTAATTAAGATCCATAAAAAGCAAAGAAAAAAATAAAATTAAGCAAACAGTCGGGTAAAGTAAAGCAGCTTTTCTATATGCAAAAAAGAACTGTAAAATAATAACAGACCAAATCGTTGTATTGCCTCTGGCATCCTTCATGTTCAGCAACAGATGCCTGCGGGCGGATATGACTCGACAACCAGCTAAAACCTTCATTAGTTCGTACCCTTTGCGAACACTGACCTATATTATACCTACAAGTACGCTGGACTAAATATACGAAATGACAGTTGTTTTTTGTGCCGATTCAAAGCACCCCGCTCGAGCGTCTCAGGAACTAAAATTGACACATTGCCGCAAATGGCCGTCGTTTTGTTTTAGTACGTCTCTGATGATTTAGGTTTAAATCGTGGAATAAGACTTTTTTGTGTATTTTGTGTTTACTACGAGATATTTAGAACATTTTTATCCTAAGAGTATGCACATCTTGTAAAACTCGTTATCAAAAATATTAGTTCCACGGACGCTCACGTTTCTGTCAGCGCCAAAATGGCGAAAATCAAATGTCTTCATTTTGTCATCGATAGTATAAATAAAAAATAAAAAAATAAATAAAATTCATTTAATTCAGGCAAGACCCATATTAGTAGTAGTAGTTAGTATGAAGTCCAGCGTACTTGTTTATTATAGGTGAGTGTTTGCGAATTATTAAAAGTGTCAGTCATTAATAGTCATGTTTTTTTGGCAGCTGTCGGCGTCCGGCGACCCTGGGGCCTTGGACGCGGTGGCACGACGCTATCGCCTTGAGAATGGCAACTCGCTGGGGGAGAAAGATGAGGTAAGAATTCCTTTTCCATCTGTGGGAAAATCTTTGAAAAATGTTTTGAGCTCCTTCGGTGTAATTTTCATGACTCTGATTCCAGGTTCTATTCATACCTACTTCTTAGTGTTTAGATTGCATACCTACTACTAATAATGAATATTGGTTTTTTCAATGTAGGTAGTCATTTCATGTCGATATTCATAAAAGTGTTGGGAAAATAATACGCAAGCGTTAAATCATCCCCCAGGACAAGGCTGACCCATTTGGTAACATCGTTCCCGCGAGCTCACTTAATAAATCATCACAATGTCATAACGACCGTAATTACTCTTTCACTCTGTAGGTATGTAACAAAAATGTAGTCTTTAAAAATATCCATAAAATAGAAATGAATATTTTATCTGCAAAAATGTTGAATAGCGAAATGAAGGCACAGCAAAATCATTGTGGGCCTTTGTCAAAAGTTTATTGCCAAATATCCGGGCAACCCAGCCTCAATATGTTCTGGAATTTGAGTAGGGTATCCATCTCACACATGATTACATATATTATACATACATCTTGCTTTACTAGCCGTGTGCTGAGCGAGCGATGATTAGATATGAATAATATCGCATATTAGCCATAATATGCAGGAATATACAGGTTGTATAATTAAAAAAAATTAAAAACCCCCGACTTAAACTAAAACCTCTAGAAACTAAAATAATAATAATTAATATTGACCCATTAAGTTTAATATAAGTTGTAGGAAATATTTTGATCCAAGCGTCCTCGCGTCGGCGGACGGCTAGTCAAAATTGGATAAGTTAACAGCAGCTATGTTTTCTACAATAGCTACATTCATTATTACTGAGTACAAGCCTCATCTGTTTGGCATTTTCATTAGCCGTCCCCCGACAAAGTTATCGTCGTATCTTAAGGGGCTTACAGGATCTAAACGCAAAAAACGCAAATTTTAGAAACAATATAAGTATATGATCGACTACAGTACACAAAATCAGAAAAATATATGATATTCTACAGGATATATGCTAGGTAGATAGGTAGTATGTTGAAAACATAATACAACTATGTAATTTGATACGATAGAAAAAAATCATGAAGATACCTTTTAAAACTTCTTTTTACAATAAAAACCATTCTAAATTCTAATATAGATAAAATCATTGTGATTTTTTGTCAGATTATTCTACATGCAACATACTAAAATACTAGTTTTTTTTTGTAATTAAATAATTGCTTCATATTTTGCAATAAATTACCAGCGTTATGTCATCGCGCTTCTCTTTCTTTTCTATGCAGTCCGACAGTGACCGCGCTTTAGGTCATGTAAGCCCCTTAACTAACTTATATCGTACGACGTCAAACTTATAACACCCCTCTGTTTTTGTCGGGGGTTAAAAAGGACCAATCACATAGCCGTCAACTACGCTTTAAAAATAATAATGGCTGGCAAACGACTTTTATTTTTGGTGGGAAAATTTTCTGTTTGCGGTATTGCGCAATGTAACGCACGCAAAATATTGTGCTTATGGACGCGAGCAACGGTACAGGCATCGTGGGGGTATTTAAAGTTACATTAGGTATGTTATAACATTAAAAACTGGTTTTCGTAAAAAAACGTCAGTAAAAGACTTCCAAAAAAACTTTGACCGTAACCAGAAGGTATAATTACTGTGATGGCCAACTGCCCCTTTGGTTTGGTGATTTGGTGGTTGCAAGCGCGACTGCTGAGCGTTGGGTCCTGGGTATGATTCCCGGGTCGGACAAACTGATATTGGGTTTTCCATGAGGAATTTCTTAGTACCTACCAGTCCGGAGTTTGAAGTTGGCGGGGTTTAATACCCCCGTGCTTCAGAAAACACGTAAAAGCCGTTGGTCCTGCGCCTGATCTCTCAGGTCGGTCGTGTCGGATTGCCGTTCCATCGGACTATGAGAGTACAAGAACAGATGCACCTGTGTTTGCGCACACACTTGTGCACTATAATATCTCCTGCAAACCTGGCTGATCACTGTTGAGATTGGCCACAGTGACCGAAATCGGTCGGGAGGATATTATTATTAACCAGAAGGACTATAGTCCAATACAAAAAAATATTACTATGACGTCCGAATACAGTGACTCTCGGCTTCTTTCTTCGATGAGCGATTAGTGAGAAACAAATGAACTTAATGTAGATTCAGGATTTGTTACGTAGGTATTCAAAAATTACAGTCGCAAAAACTGTGGGCCAATCCTACCTCATAACTTGCACAAAAAGAATGGAGAGTCGACAGATGTTTCAGAAATAAATTTTAATTTTATTTTAGAAGCCACAGTCATTTAATCGGTGGAATAAAACTTTACGACGTTTAAGCGCAGTTGGTTTAAACGACGCCTTTTTATGAGTAAAAGGACTTACAGGCGTCTGCGGAGGAGTATTCAAGGTTGATTTTATTCTTATCTGTTTATTCTATTGCATCAGGACATCGTTTATGGAAAAAAAATTGGTAATTGCGGGGTAATTGCGTAACACTATCAGTAGCGATGGGTTTCATTTTGACAGTTCAACAACATACATTGCGCTATTTACGTCGTTGAACAGACACATTTTTCGAACTTATGAAGCAATGCTTTAGCAATATCTTTCAAAATGATTCAGTTTGAGATTGATAATGTGTTACGCAATTAGGGCGCTGAATCTAAGTCTGAAATCGCCGACCCGTCTTGAGCAAGCGTGGTGATCAATGCTCGTGCCTTCTCGGTATGAGAAGAGCCCTTTACCCTACAGTGGGATAATAATAGGCTGGTATTATCACAAACACGTATGTAGCCAAGCTTTAAGTAAGATTTATATAAGAAACCCTTTTGTTAAAATTAACGAAGCAACGTTATAACTAGGTAGGTACGAATTCCTCAAAACATCTTAAAATTGGCATGTTATACCTACTACCTAGTTTTAAAAAAACAGTGGCACTCCGGGAGTGCCGACAGAAGTGAAAACAAAACAAACAGAATACTTTGCCATCTCTCACTGACATATCGGATATACATTAAAACCGAGTACATCCCGAGGACAGCCGAACACATCGCAAGCGGGTATTTTTTTTAATAGTCTTATAAACAAAACACGCGCGGTGTCGCTTACGGTAACAGTGGCGGGAGTTCAATGGTTTTTCCCATCTCAAAAAGAAGTTTTCATATCAAAAATGACGAAAAATTCATAAAGTTGTCGTTGCAAAAGATAAAAAAAAAAGATTTTTCTATTACCACTCTGTCAGTTACGCAACTACGTTCACGGGAACATTGAAAACTGATTTCTTTAGAGTAACATTCTGTTTGGCAGGAGTGTCTTTGAAAAGAGCTTTTACATAGTGACGTCACTATGTAAAAAGCTCTGTAAAGGTATTGAAAAGTTGAAAGGTTACATTCTATTAAAATGTTGATTTTTTATTTAAATACTGACTTTTTATTTACATTAAAGAGCAAGATTCACGTAGGTTATTAATATTTACGTAGTTACATTTATCTTAATTGACGCTCGCTCTCACTTTCATTTGTAACCTCAAACAAAACGGAAGATACCAGTCGGTAATCATACAATAAATTTCATTCTGAAAATCAAAGGGAAAATAATAATTTGCCTAAAAATATAAAATCAGGACCTGCAAATTAAATAACTGCGAAAAAAAAACATATCATCTCAGCTTTTCTAGGACGAGCTACCGCACATCATATTAATCCTTCATATCGATCGTGGATCCACGCGAGGGACAATAGCTTTTTAATGGTTTCTGTAATTACGGCATTCAACCGTTTCAATTTTTTTTCTTTCAACTACGTAGTAATGTAATCATTAATCACTACAAAACCGATCACAAAGGACGTATTTTTAAGGACGTATAGAACCAAAACAGTGCTGAAATGTAGTATGAAATCTCATGGTTGCACAGTTTTTGATTAATGCACTGTTTTTTATTTTTTATTTAGATATAAATTTACCACAGAGGTTTAATGTCCCCCATTAAGTTTCATATAAAATGTATGCATTAGGTCAAAAAGATACTGGCTGAAAATAAAAATCGACTGAATAAAACTGACTTGGTGAAAAAAAAAACGGGCACCAACATAACTCTCGTGCATTAATAACACAGGTCAACAATTTTTTTCCCAAGAAACCAGACTATACTTTTCCGAAGGATTTTGACGCGCTGAATTCAAATCTGGCCTCAAAATTGCTCTATCACGTCAGGGTTTCGAGATATCCTAACCTAAAAGTGCAAAAAATACCGTTTTTGCTCATTTTTGAGGTTATGTAGCACGGCCGATCCTATTTTCTTTCTAAAATTATTAATAGCATCTCAAAGGACTAGTTTTTCTCTATAAAATGACGTTGAGTTTACTCAAATATCTTTTTTTTTCGCTGAGAAATTGCATTTTGAAATTTTCCAATAGAAAATGTATGTGTATGAATTCTCAAACGTAGAACAATACACGTACGAAAATTTCAAAATGCGATATCTCAGCGAAACAAAAAGATATTAGAGTAAACTCAACGTCATTTTAAAGAGGAAGACTAGTGCTTTGAGATGCTATTAATAATTTTTGAAAGAAAATAGGATCGGCCGTGCTACATAACCTCAAAAATGAGCAAAAACGGTATTTTTTGCACTTTTAGGTTAGGGTATCTCAAAATCCTGACGTGATAGAGCAATTTTGAGGCCAGATTCGAATTCAGCGCGTCAAAATCCTTCGGGAAAGTATCATCTGGTTTCTGGGGGAGAGCGTTTGTCAAATTTTGTCGACCTGTGTAATTCACTTTGCACTCGATGCAACAATCTACTATTTTCAATTAAAATTTTTCAATTATATGTGTTTCTTCACAGTTATTCGGACCTCCGAGCGCGCCCGTGCTGGAAAACCCTGAGTTTCAAACACGATGGTACTTCAAGTACTTTCTTGGAAAAAGTGAGTATTCATTCATTTATTTTCTCTTGCATATCAATGTGAATTTGGGATGCATGAAAAGCCTCCTCGTGTAGCGCAATTTGTTCCGCCAGTTACTCAACTGAACTGAGCGCTCGGCGCATCTTGGACAGCCACACCCAACACCTTATTTGACTAGCCAATTCTTCCCTTGCGGTGGTAGGGCTAACGCCCGCCTGGTTTGCGACCACCCTCCCACCGGATTCTGGCGTCAAGCAGCCTGCTGTGTTTCGTCGATGCGTGGGAGTTCCAGTGCCTTAGGCATCTTCTGGGTACGGTCGGTCCATCATAGACCTCATCCATCGCTTTCCATCAGCCGTGATTGAGGTCAAGAGCGGGCCCAATCAGCAATTAAAACATAGTACATTTAGGTTTCTTAATACCATCTTTTGAAATCAAAAGGTTCCCTAATTTTCTGTCAATAAGAAATTACTGAATTGGAAAATTATGTTACGTTACCTTACAATGAAAGAGTGCTTACGACGTACGGCATTTCATACAAACTTTCAAGCCCTTGTTTTTCGAAACGAATGAATCGATTTTAATGAAACTTCATACGCATTTATAAGCAGGATACAAAGTGGTCTAAAAAGTTACTTAAGAACATTTTCGAAAAATTGTGTTACAGCCAAATTAGACCGATTTTAAATTTTCCATAGAAACAGAGATTTCCAGTTATCTTTTTTAAGTAAGATATTTCGAAAATGTTCTAAGTAAATTTTTAGACCTTTGTATCCTGCTTATGCGTTTAGTTTCATTAAAATCTCTAAGTTTAATTAAAATCGGTTCATTCATTTCGAATAACAATGACTTGAGAGTTTGTATGAAATGCCATACGTCGTAAACGTTCTTAAATACAAATTAAATAGAGTCGAGGGTAAAAATAAAATAAAAAACAGTGAAGAGTCGTTAACATCTCGCATTCTTTCATCGGAATTACCCACTTTACGGACAAGTCAGAGGAAATAAGAAAATTATTGTAGGTAATTTCCTTTGAGTTAGCCATTTACAAAGAAGTTATGTTTGGTGAATGAAATTGAAATAGCAAAGCTTTGTTTCCTCGGTAATTCAGACTCGGCTGAAAATCTGATGGTTTTTATTCAGGAAGGCATTTTCATCCTGTTGTATCTCCATACGTATCTAATCAGCCTTTTGTTCCCACTGCTGGGACACAGGCATCCTCTCTGCGAGAGGGAGTGGCCCCCCACGTGGGCCCAGTGCGGCTTGGCGGATGTCACATGTGTTCGAATTTTTGGTTCTAGGAGATGCCGGTTTCCTCACGAAGGCTTTCCTTCACCGTTTTGGGAGCAATGGTGATAAAATAATTTACACAAAATAAAGTGCGAGATTGTTTTCGAGCACACGGCCTCCACACCCCCCGACTACACGTAACTCGCGGCTATTACCATTGGGCTTTCCAGTCCACGCAATAAAATATCCTGTCTCAAACACAGACACATAATTATTACGTCGCATTCGTCTAAATTATGCTCTATTCAGGCTTCTTTTGATGAATAGACTGTACTAATGAACTCGCGACGACAAAAATTTCAAACATGTTTGGGTAATATAATTGAACTAGCTTTTTCTCGCGTTTAGATATGTCGAAAATTATCTCACGGGATTGTACCTACTACAGGGATAAAATTATTCTATGACCTACCTTGGTGTGTTGTGTTGTGGTCTACCCGTGTGCCAAACATCCAAATCCGTTAAGACGTGAAAGGCAGCACGTGTCTGCACGAGTCACTTTCGTATTTATAATAGTACGTACTCGTATATACTACCTCTACCTAAAGCCATTTTAGAAACAAAATTATGTTGTTTTTAATATTCTGTAAATATTGTCAGATGTTATTAATATATTGTTTCAAAACTACGTCGTGTTAGTGGGGGTGGGGTTAAAAATAAAAAGGAAAGTCAATTTCTAGAGCATTTCTTATATAAATAGAAAATTCATGACCCGTAAGGGAGCGATGACAAGAGTTCTTTACCTTTACTGTAGCTTCTCGTTTAGTCTGGTCTTTACAAACTTAGACAGTGAACCTCAGATAGAAGTTCAACCTTTTAAACAAAGTTTGTCAAAACCGTTTGGGATAAGAAAAGAAAATATGGAGGTTATGGAGAAAAGCTAAAAAGGTTCACTTAAACATAATGTAGAGAACATTATTTTTATAAATATAATGACTGGTGACATGAATGTTTTCTTACGAGTATACGATCAGCTTGGTAACACCTAACATAGGCTATTTGGTTACAATCATTCAAACATTCATCTAACAAATTCAGGCCACGCCCTTGTACTTACAGAAATTTTGCCATCATACGGAATTATACCAAATTAATATTTCTCCAGCCTAAAACACATCATAATTAGAATCAATATTATTGAGAATACCTACTCTCTGACCTCTGTGTCTCGGAAAGTACGGGTCCCGGCTGTCATTCGTGGATCTTTGACAGTCGTTACGGGTCGTCAGAAGTCCGAAAATCTGACAATCAGACTTACCAAGGGGTATCGTATTACCCAGCAACTGGGTTGTGGAGGTCAGATAGGCAGTCGCTCTATGTAAAATAGTAGTACTCAGCTGCATCCGGTTAGACTGGAAGCCGACCTCAACATAGTTGGGAAAAGGCTAGGCAGATGATGACTCACTGGGCAACCAAACTGTTTGTATAAACAAATAAAGTTAACATAACATCACGCCCGAAATCCCCGAAAGGTTAGGCAAAGATATGGGTACCGTGGGTCCACGCACATTTCGCCAGTTTTGCTTACGTCATGTAATAGGGGGGCTATTATATGGCCTATTGCCATCAACCAGACACAAGTCCAAACTCCGGGCTGCTGCTGAGAAATCCGTGACGGAAAACCCAGTGAGACTTTTCCCTACCTGGGATCAAACCCGGGTTCTCATGCTCACTGCAGCAGTAGAAAGTAAAGTTGTTAGGTAGTAATAAGTATTTCTGAGTGCCCATCACTCATCATCATCATCATTTCAGCAAAAAGACGTCCACTGCTGGACATAGGCCTCCCCCAAACACCTCCACTTCGACCGGTTCTGTGCTTCTCGCATCCAACGGGTTCCTGCGGCCATCACTACTCATAGATTATTAAATAATAGCAACTAACTTGATTTCCTCCACAAGGATATATTTATTTACAAAAAACCATTTATTAATAAAATAATTCTAGGTAGGTAATTAAACTCTGTGTTGTTATTACGTCTGTTGATTCAAGAATGAATTCTGTCATACCTTATACTCGTATACCGACAACAATAGCGAGCCGGTCCAACAGCTGTTTGTGACAGTGCCCATCTTTCGTAATCATGCGGATTATTTATTACGGTTAACGATTATGTTTCTCCAGCGAGGCAGTTCCTGGGGTTAATCTGATAACTTTTAATGTTTCTTTTTTTTAAGTAGCCTACACTGTTCCATTGCTGAGCAAAGGCCTTCCCCAAATCCATCCAGGCATCCTTTTTTAGAGCCAACTCGATCCAACCCTTGCGGTACGCGACTACGTCGTCTCGCCACCTCTTTCTTAATAAATTAATGTTATACAATAATTTTCCATTGAAATCTGAACCAAAGAATGTACATACTTTCATAGATTTCAGTTTGTATGTTTTATATAGTTAAACATGGACTCGTAGATTTAAGAAAAAAAAAACGTCTAGAACGTTTCGAATCTTCCGTTCCCCAAGTTTTCCAATCTGCAGAAAATACATACCCATAAAAAATCCCGAACGTTTTACCGCAAAATCTGTCTCAGTGGTTCTCGTGAAAAATTGCTATTCCAGTTTCCAGTGTGTAATGGTGATGGCTCAATCAATGTTCAGGCAGACATTTATGGATACATTCTCTCGATAAATCGCTTCATTTATATCTGAAGAGATGACACTAATCGAACGCATATTGCAATATGGCTGGAGATTTACATCGAAGTGGATTAAATGTACTTATAGGTTGTTATGCCATCGTGGCCAGGGGCGGATCTACTTAAAGGCTTTTTGGGCTGCAGCCCAGGGCCCCGTGGATACAGAGGGCCCCCAACCGAACTGAAAACAATGGACGATATTGTCAATAATAAAAATTATCTAGAATTAAAAAAATCGGATCATAAAAAAATGGCAATTGGTTGCGTAATTAGGTAGGGCCCCTAAGCAGTATTAGCCCAGGGCCCCACAAATTCAAGATCCGCCCCTGATCGTGGCTACTTGGGTACAACTCTCAAACAAAATGTTTTAATCATTGACACCGTAGAATAATATAATAAACTGGCTGCGCCCCGCGGTTTCACCCGCGTAAATGTCGATACCGTGGGAATATCAAGATAAAATGTAGCCTATATGTTAATCCAGGGTGTCAGCTACCTTCATACAAAATTTTATCACAATCAAAATTGGTCCAGCCGTTTGAGCGTGAAGAAGTAACAAAGATATAAACACACACACACACACACACACTCACAAACTTTCGCCTTTATAATATTAGTGTGACTAGAGCACAGAAATTAATTTGTAACTTTTCCCACCGGACTCCTCTCAAAATACAGGCTTCCTGTGCACTTGAAGTCGAGATTGTATTACTTCCATGATACATGTGAGTCCAAATTGAGCATCTCCTTCATTCTTAGTGCTTGTTTGTTGTTGCATTCTTAGTGCATGTTATACATATTAGATATGACAGCGGAATGCAGTGCTTCACTGTGTATAGAATATTCTATGTTCCTCTTTCGGAAGTCGTTACTATAAATATTGCTCATCCTAAAACAAACAAATGAAGATAGGCCTGTAGGTTTTTCGAAAATAGAAAATTAACCGCAGGTGTCAAGATTTTTTTATAAACAACTCTTAAGAGCTTGTTGAACGCAATCAGAGTAGGAAGAAGGTCGTTTTCATCACCTGCTATTATGTAGGTATAAACACCCGGCGACTTTATCGAACTTGCGTGATGTAATCATACCGTCACGAATCGCTGAAACTTCTGCGTCTATAGCTTTGTTATCTTCACCTTGTATCTTTCACTGAACGGCGAACGCAACTCGATGTACCGTTCCAATTACAGTCAGTAAATGTAACTAATTTCAGAGCAACGATACACGTAGCTAGTAATTTGGTATGCCAACTTTGTAACAACTGTTGAAATAGTTATTAAGTTTACCTATTAGTATGCGGGTCTAAGCAGCCAATTGTTTAGCTCTTATCCCAATGACTACTTTACTTCAGCATCGCAAACATTCATCACTGTCAGACAAACAATAGATATTCTAACAGTTGGGAACTTTTCAACAAAACTTTACATTTAATTACTGCCACAAAGTCTTAATAAATACTGAACTGACGGATTAAATGTTCTTTCCGGAAGATTGTTTATTTTATTGTTTAAATACCATATTTTTGGTTATTTATCACCGGAAGATGGTTTAATGTTATTATTTAAGTACCTTATATTACATCAAATAATTCAACCCAGGTGATGATACAGTTTAATCCATACTCCATACTTAATATTATAAATTCAAAATTAACTCTGTTCGTCTGTATGTTACCTTTTCACGCCTAAACCACTGAACGGATTTCGATCAAATTTGGTAGAGAGATAGATTGCATCCCGGGGAAGGACATAGGATAGTTTTTATCGACATACCTCGCGGGCGAAGTCGCGGGCGGAAGCTAGTAAAGTATATATAAATAAATATACATGTTTGAGTTTTATGCTAACTCAAATATGTATAGTGTTTCAGTACTACAAAAGATTATGACGCTCATTCGGTTGTTCATTTCGTTTTGTAATAGGTTTAAAGTAGTTAGTTTCTTTTTTTTTTGGTTTTTTTACAAGTTGTAGGTACAAGAAAAACTATTAAGTATTATACTAGTAATTATTCCGATATTCCCATGGGATCAACACTTATGCGGATGAAACCGCGACGCTATAAACGTGAAAGTTTGTGAGTATGGATGGATGTTTGTTACTCTTTCACGCAAAAACTACTGAACGGATATGGATGAAATTTGGCACATAGATAGTTTATAACCAGGAATAACACATAGAATACTTTTTAACCCGAGATTCCCACGGGATCAAAACTTATGCGGGTGAAACCGCGGGGCGCAGCTAGTATTATATAACATATACATATAACAATGCAACAGTATAATTTAATATAAAATTTTGTCTTGGAAATAGTTTCAGGAGATTACCGAAATTTTATTTCACTGCTATTTGTTAGGTACTTCGAACTTTAGGAACTAGGTAGGTACCTACCCACCAATAGGTCTACTTCCACTATTTCTAGGTATTGATAGCTTACACGACAGACACGCGGTTCACATAGCACTGATATGAAATTCCTTCAAGCGTAGGTATACACTTACATATGGAAAATGAATTTTGTACAACAAAATAAGAGTGTCCCAAAGCCTGTGTCAACAACAGAGATGTCCACCGAACCTGAAACAATGAGGTTACAGCCGACGGCGACCACGTAATCCACTCACAACTGAATAGTACAGTTCACTCCAATATGCTATTAATTTTATTTGTACCGACCTAAAGCCTAAAGTACCTACAATATATTACAATAAAAAATAAATAAAATTCATTTAATTCAGGCAAGACCCATATTTACATAAACTTAAAATTCAAATATCACAATGCTGCTATCACATTCACAGTGCTACTGCCACAGAATAAAATTTCTCTAAATAAAATGCCTCTAAATAAAATTTCAATGTATACAAATAAAATAAATTAACGAAAACATTTAAAAGGTAATGGAATTAAAATTAAAATACAATGTCAAAGCAATTCAAGTAAAGGAAAATTATAAGATACAAATTGTCAGGGTCACAAAATTAAAAAATTAAATCAAAATAAACAAAAATTCAAAATATAAAAGCAATACAGAACATGTCACTAATACATATAATACATCAACTAATAAATAATACATCAATGTCAATTAGAACTAAGTGTACTGACTATACATGTCTGCTACAGCATTTCCTAATGAAGGGGCAGTCAATTCGCTCAGCGATCATCACCAGGACAGTATTGGAGCTGGCCCGCACCCTGCGCACTAAGGACGCGCACCGCTTGCGCATGGTGGCGTGAAAACAGTCGGTGCGCGCTTCCGCAAACATGCCCGAGGCGCTGCAGAAGCGGGGCAGCCCCATCACCGCCCTAAACGCGTTGTTGTACTGGACGCGGAGGGCGCCGTAGCTCGCTTGTGAGTAGCGAGCCCACAGGCTGCACGTGTACAGTGAGGTGCAATATGCCTTGAAAAGGGTGATCTTAACTTGATTTGAACAACGTGCAAACCTGCGGGCCAGCATATTTGCTCTTTTCGACAAAGCCCTTCGCTCCCGTTCGATGTCTGCATGATCCCTGAGGTCAGCCGTGACTATGTGCCCCAGATATTTGAAACGGTCTATAACAACTAACAATGATAGATATCTATCTTCTATAAAAATAAAACAAAGTCGGATTAGTTACACCATTTATAACACAAGAACGGCTGGACCGATTTTTATGATCTTTGATTTGTTGGATTTCTCTCCGTCCCGAACGCCCGAATAGCAGAATAGCTATTGGGGAACTTATAACCCTTGGAAAAATTCACGATATAATAAATAATGTAGATAATTCATTTCCTGATACATTTTGATACATTTTGTATGGAACGGTTCTGAGGCGCCACGAATTTCGCCGGGTCAGCTAGTTGGTGGTAAAATTATGTAAGGAATCATTTTTACGTCACGTATTATCATCAGTCAAATCCTTTGTCATTTTATGAATTAAATAATACCTACCTTCAAATTACGATTAAAAATGATCTCATAATAATTCCCTAATTGGGACGCTTTGCGGATTTGATATTAGTAACTTTGGGCATAGTCGATATGCAATAATACAGTTTGGTAGTCCTTTAATCTGGGAAAGTTTGAAACTCATCAAAGGGTAATTTTCATTTTTCAATGTGCAACTCACACATACCTCGCACTGTACTGGAGTGTGACTTATGAGAAGATAGTAGATACTAGGTATGTATATGAATGAATACATATATTGCGTACTCACAATAGAAATGAAAGTCGTATTTGATCTCAAGCTCTAAGCCAGCATAAAGGCTCCAAGTTATTGAATTCCTTTATCAACAAGACGTTTCATACACGGTAGATGTATATAGTATTACCTATACTTATTTTATTGTTCTCCATTTAAAGCAGAAAACTAATGAATACCTTTGATATTTACTTATTACGTTACATGTCACAAATATTAGACCAAAAGTAAATAGTCTGTTTCGAGCTCGCTTTGTCCCTTGTTATTCTAGATTTATACTTGACTAATCTCTCACGAACCTACCTACATTACATTCAGAAACTAAAATTCCAAATATAATGTATAAGTGTCTAGACATAAACAAAAATATTTTCAATTTAATTTATATCATCCTTGAAATTCCTGGAATTTTAAAATGGAACCGTGAAATCGCTTTGTTGCGTTGGTGTTACCACGGATCTTTATATTGTGGTGTTACAATAAATTAATTATCGGATAAAAATGGCGATAATTTCGTACTACTTTGGCTTGCTATAATGAAAGATGCTTTGTGTGATTTTATACGAAGTATTTTTTCATGTTTATAAACTTTTCTGAGTAATAACTATTAGGTTCTCCAGTTTTGAGACACATCACCATAATTTATGTATTTATTCTCTTGGGAAAATAAAACAACAATGTATAAGGCATCTAATCGGCTAAAACACTCGGGTAAATAACAAACAAAAACCTCACTGTGTTTTGTTTACCTTCGTATGCTGATTTTCATATTGTTTGGTATTTCCACATTGTTTTTTCGACAGCGTACCGAGTCTTATTAAATAAGGCAATGTATAGAAAAAATTATATCCAAACATACCTACAGATGATGATAAAATTAGCAAATTACCATGTTTCGACAAAAACAACCAGCATTGATACAATTATTTATACTAAGTCCTATAATATAAGTGGATATTACGTTTAGTGGCACTTCCCGAAATTGTTTATACGGGTCCTAGGTAAAGTTTACTTTCTTGATAGAATCCAAATTCATAGGTAGCTCAAACAGGTTATACAGGTTATATTTTTGGAATATAATCCGAAGTGGCTACCTTTACGGTCTTTCATAGAAATCTATTTGCTCTTGCATAGTGTTCGAGCCGAAGGCAAACGATCGCGCGGTCGTTCACCAACGCGATAGACCGATCAGCTTAAGGAATCATCGTCCTCTAAGTTCGACACATTGTTAAGGGATGCGCTGGACAGAAACCGGTGGAGGCGGATCATTCGCTCCAGATGCAACTCCGAAGCTGACCACGATCCTCAGAAATGAGGGACCGACTACAGAGAGAGAGTGTTCGAGCAGATCATTTATTTTCATTATTAAACTTATTCTCTTTCCCAAGAACCACATTATGGTTCAGGTTGATTGTTTAATTATTGTGTCTACTTTGTGGACAGTGAAATTGTTAATTTACAGCAGATTTCGTTTGCGTTTTCAGTTCAGTTGGTTGCAAGCATCATCGGTATATCGATGTTTCGAATAGTTATAAATCCGAGTTTCAGCATTCCAGGTGCATCGAAAGCCATAATATTCTATCATCATAAAATGTTTACAGTGCATCAGAACTACATCGGAGTGGATGGATCCAGAGAGCCGTACCTGCTAAGTGTGGTGCAAGAAGGTGGCGCGGGACTTTTACGAGCCATCCTCTTCAATAAAATGGTGAGAAGTGCTACTTACAGTTATGGCACGCGCCCTTAAAGATTTCAATCGTTTTTATTTCGCACGTCAACTTTACGCGCTTTATCGCCCGGACAATAAAATTGGAAAAAGTATTACCCTTGATACATAAAGAAGGACTGTTGTAGCTCCAAATGGTCTTTGTGACAGAATAATTAATTTATTGGAACGTGGAACATAAAGTAGTTGATTTCATCTTTATTGATAGCTTTACTTGGCAATGTTAATATCTGACGAATTAGTTAAACTTATTTCACTTCTCTTGCTTAACACCATTTACGAGCGTAGTAGTCTCTAAGAAAGAGAACCTTAATTGGAGTGCTCCAAGCTCTAACGGACAATAAACAGACTCGTCATAAAAAGTCTTGATTTAACTATAAAAATAAAATGCATTTATAGGGTGCCCATAAGATATATCTGCCGCCAAGTGCTTGGAACAGTGGCGGTGGACAGGCGCCGACTAGACCAACAGTCAAGCAGATTCTAGGACAATTCCCATCAATGGAACGAGTTGATAAAGTCCCAAGAGAGGTTAGTTTTGTTCTACATGTGTCATTCATGATATTATGACCTCATTTACAAACGAGCGATGTAATCCTTTTCTAATTTAGATAACATGTGCTGAACTACAAAAAGACGTTCTACTACTGGAAGAACAGGAAGGCTCTGTAAATTTTAAGATAGGAGTAATGCTAATGAAACCCGGCCAAAAGACTGACGACGAAATGCTTTCCAACGGTAAATATAACACTAAATATTAAAAGCAAAATACATTTCTGAGAAAGGACGTTTAAATGTTGAAAATCTTTCAGAGAAAGGCGACGAGAAATGGGACAGATTTATTTCACTTTTGGGAGATAAAATTCGATTACGCGGCTGGAACCGTTTTCGAGGGGGGCTGGACGTCAAAGGTAACATTTTGAATTTGTTACAACTTATTACACAATAAACAAACGGTAAACGTTTTTTTGTTTGACCCTGAGACTACACGTGCCGAGGCCACAGCAAAGATTATTGTTTTCGCGATAAATCCGACCACAAACATTGGTCGAAACTCACGTAGGTACCTAGGTACTCTCGCTCACTTTTCAGAGTAGTGTGTAGCTTCATCATAAAACCAAAATAATTTGCTTTAATTCGTCTAATCTAGACTCATCTTAATTGAGCCTGTTGTAACAGGTGACATGACTGGCAGCCATTCCATTTACACGATGCATCAAGGACACGAAATTATGTTTCACGTCTCGACAATGTTGCCGTTTTCCAAGGATAATAAGCAACAGGTGAGCTTTATAAAATTATAATAAGGAGCATTTATCTAAACTTTTATGGTACGTCTCCTAATTAAATTCTTCGAACCATTCATTTAAATTTGTGAATACGAAATAGGTAGGTAGGTAATCTGAAACAAAAGTTTATCTCCTCGAAGTTTCCAGTTGTCTGTATCGGTAGATCCGTTTAATAATGAAAAGCCTCTTAAATCCGAAATCTGATATTGTAAACTTCAGTAAAGTGGTGCCGTCGAACAAAACCATTAAACTTCGGGTCTATCATGCGTCTTTCAAAATTTTTGAGGCAGTTTTTCAACAAGATGCCGTAAATCTTATTTTAAAATTAATAAGTTTGTGATGAATAGTTTTATTATACTGTGACACCCCATTTAAATTTTGTACTTCGAAATTGGTTTAGGATCTCACAGATAGGATAGCTAAGACACACTGCGGGGCGGCCTCGAGCGGCAGCCTGGCCAGCCTGGTTTTATGTGTTTTTAAATAGTTGAATAATAAATTATTGGCGTCTAGCCAGTTTTGATAAAGAAGGTGAAGTTAATTAAGTAATAATGAAAATCACTGAAATATTCTCACAATTTCTACTCAAAGAGCACTAAGCAAGAAAATGGTATGCACAGTCAACAACTAAGTAAGTAGGTACCCAATGTGTAATTTTTTTTCTGGCTACACATTGATACGACATTATGGAATAAAGATTGTAGACACTTATAAAAATTCTTGACGATGTTAACCTACATCTTTTTGAGACTGAATGTACCTTCCACATTTCGACTACACTTCGGCAGTTATTTCGGTTGTTTTGTCTCAATACTGAGCCATTCATTAGTCGTTGATGGTGGTCGAATGTTTGCACTCTAGTACAGGACTAGAACTAGGAACACACTACTCATCGGGAACACGACCAAAACAGCAAACAAACGAACTGTGTAGGTAGGCTCTAGGACTCTAGGTAGATCACCAAGGCACAAAGTTTACACTGCAGTTCGGCTCTGTACAATTGCAACTAGAATCATGAAACTTCCGTTCAAAGTTCTGTAGTATATTTATTACCTATATATAATTTGACTGATGAAGTTTTCATTTATGTTAGTTGCTTTGAATACTGGACAAACCTACTAATAAAAATAACCTAACTGTTTATATTTGTACACCGTTATGGCAATGGCAAAACATGACTTTGCTTATGTAACATCTAGCATGCCATGTGTGTGTATACTTATGTTTTGGACAACTATATGATCTATTATATTCTAAAGTACCTACCACCCTTTTGTGCAGTACCCGATAGCTGTAGTCTATATATGTAACTTTATATGTATTTATTGCAGCTGGAGAGGAAGCGCCACATCGGCAACGACATCGTCAACATTGTGTTCACAGACGACTCGATGCACAATACATTTAATCCGCAGTGCGTCAAAAGCCATTTCACACGTATCCTTTTATCGATATTTTTCAGTCTGATGCATGCATATGTATTTTTTATTGTTCACTGTAGTCGGGTATATTCGGTAGGTCAGTTTTGGTGGTAGTGAATTTTTTGTGGCATATTGATATTGCATTTACTTCTGAATATATTTTTGTGTAAATATGAACAGAAATAACAGGACGTTAACGTTGATGCGATCCGACCGATTTTGGCTAGGGTGATTGCTTCGACTCCGCAGTAGTTGTCGTTCGTGAGCTCGCCGACCACGAATTGAGTTATGCGAAGGCAGCCGCTGTTACTACCTTTGATAAGAGTAAGGGGCGAGCATTTTTAGGGTTCCTTTTCTAGCCCCCTCTAAGGCTGAGCAAGGAGAGCAGTGCCGTCCCTAAATAGGGCTGCTCAATCCAGGTGCTATCGAGTCCTCTGTCACCCCAATGCAGAGCGAAAGCGACCACGATGCCCTAAGAGCACCCCCAGAGCCACCCATGTGTAGGCTTCAGACAAAACCCGGTTTGCATCAAGCCGGGACTCTGTACCTCAACCCATCGCCATGGGACTTTACGTCACTCGGAGTCCTATATTCTAAAGCAATCAGATGATTGCTTAATGCTTCAGAATATAGATGATTGCACAGATGCGCAGGAATATAGATGATTGCGCAGATGCGCAGGAATATTTTTTGTACAAGCGTGCACAAGCGGGCGCCCAACCGTGAGTGCCCTCCCTCCGTAACCCAGTGGAACGGAAACCGCTACAACTGGCGGGGGGCTTGGATGTAGTATCTGGCCGGCAGTCACTTTTGACTTCAACCACCGCCCTTAGCCATCAACATAGCTTCGCTAACTCGCCGGATCCGCCAGCTTCCGATCCTTATCAGTATGGACTGCCTTCACCGCCGAGCTAGACTTTGTTTGAAGTGCGGGAAGTATCCGCACGAAAAACCTGACTGCCGAAGCTTTCAGGTTAGCTGCTGACCAACTTAAATGTTTTTCCTTCGCTCCCAGGCCAGCTGCAAGTTTGTTTGTGTCTGGAAGTTGGACGTTAACGTTAATGCTTAGAAAAACAGTCATGTTTTCTGTATTAAAGCTCCCTATTCTTCTAACCTAGTTTCTTAACTGTTGTTGCGGTTCTATAATAAGTATTTTATCCAGCAAGATGTGGCTGATATTTTCTTAAAGATAAAACAGACATATTCGCAGTAATTTCAGAGGTGGAAGAAGGATACAAGCTGAGCGTATACAGTGACGATACAGTTCCACCCTTTGGCCCTTCGTTACCTTGTCCACCGATATTCAACGATCCACAACTATTTAGGGAATTTCTATTGGTGAGTTAACTTTTACAGGTATGTAAGTACCTAAGTCACTTAAATCATTCTCATGATTGGCAAAGTAATTTCCCAAAATACTTTTGCGAAGTTTATTGCCTCTCAGTTCATTTGTAATTATCTCGTCTAAATTTATAACCGTCCAAGATTTGGTATTTGACCCTTTTTCTTTGATGATTTGCTTCCTAAAAAATATTATTTTACAACAAAAACTCAAATTTGACAAAATACAATTCAAAATCCCCAGGTAAAGTTAATGAACGGCGAGAAAGCGGCCTTCCAAACGCCTACATTTGCATTGAAACGACAACGAACCCTGGACTCACTCATAAGGGATATCTACGCGGAACACTGCTCCGACCATAAGGTGGTAAGTTTCACTTTGACACGCACTTGTTACTTCAAAACTTTCTTTGTCTACTTCTTAGATTAGAAGTTTTAATTAGCCTGTCCGTTTAGGACATACTTGTGCGAAGTTTTTTTTATTTAGGGCAGTGATTTAATCTGCACCTGGACCTAAGATTCTGAAATGTAGTAGAACCTTATCATATTCTGCTTAGAATAGTGAATATACCTAATTATACACAATGCCGTAAGTGTTTCATGTCACACGCGCTTGTAATTTAGTTAGCAGCAGGTAGCACGTGCAAGCATTTGTTGGAGTATATTTTTGCGCAGTTTTCTAACTAGGATCTAAACAGAGCAGCGAAGCTTGTAGTATGCTAAAGAAATTGAGCTTCTACTTATAAAACAACATATTGTACCTACTCGTTTCAAAAGTTTTAATAATCTCGTTTCAAGCACAGAGATTTCTATTTTCCGTATATTTATGCGTTCATTTTAAAAATACATTTTTTTTTTCGCAAACAAATTCTGCCTGCCCGTGCATCGTTCTAAAAATATGTTTCTCTTTCACTTCCAGATCATATTCATATCATTATCATCACGCCTGTGAGGAACGGCTTGCCACTTTGCCAGGGGCGTTGAGATTCAGTTAAATCCTTACACCGAAAATGAGTCTATCAAATCCCAAATACCTAAAAGGCGACGAGATACGGCGGGCACGATTTTGCGACAATTTCATTGAAAGCTGGAATGGAAGAATAATTATCACGCATAATCGAACACTTAACATTATACTGAAAGAAACAAAACCTAATTACCTTTTACGACTTCCTTCTCCCTTCTCCACAATTTTATCATATTTCCCTCCGTCTTCATTTTAATAACAAGAATCATATTTTCAGCCAATGCTTTCACGTCGAGCACTATCAGACGTGTGGTCGGGCGGCGCAGGCGCAGGCGGCGCGGGCGCAGCACGGACGGAACATTTCTTGCATGTGGGACAAGCACTTAAACTTGATGCTGTGTTGCGGGGCGATGCTCCCACTAGTCTTGTATCATCAGGTAGCTAGTCTGATATCCGATTTTGTGGAATGGCATATGTATCGAATTTTTCACATAGAATTTTGCCTTACAAAACTAGGGAAAAAATACACTGTGATTTTCATAAATGTATTTTTGGGTAAATATTTACTCGTATCGCCCAATTTGAGCTTGTTAATTCGATACATTTTCGCATTTTGTTTTACTATTCGTATTAGTTCCTTCACATTAGCAAGATTTGTTGTTGTAACAAAATTAATGGGTCCAGGATGTGGCGGTTCCCGAAGAGCCCCATGGGAAGGTAAAGTGTGGCGCGCTGCACCACTCCCAGCTACGCCGATCTGTGCCGAACAACTGGCAGAGGGACGACTTTTACTATCTACTACTTCTAACACATACATTTTAGAAGGTTCGTAATTTTTATTGCATTGAATTTTCCTGACTTTTTTGTTCATAGGCTAACACCTTAAACCTAAGACGTTTCCTTCGAGATCACTCAGCGTCACTCAAAGAAATCTCTGCCTATTGTTATTGTAAAAATTAGATATTTGAACTTTGAAACTTTTGTCCTTCTAACAGAAAGTGGAACAACTCGAGTAGTATTAAGATGGGAAGGCTGCGTTCGAGCAGCTCGGGTCAGCGAGCGAGCGGGTCTGTTCCGAGTGGGCGCGCGCGTGGTGGCGGGCGGCGGCTCCACGACGGGCGGCGCGGGCGGCGCGGGGCTGTACGCGCTGCCCATACAGGAGCTGTGCGCCGGCGCCTGGGCCATGCGACCACTGCAGGACTGCAAGCATGCGAGACTACCACGGACTAAGACTGCACATTATTTTGATCTACTAGAAATGGGTATGTGTAACTTTTTTTCTCAACTACGAGTACTACTAACTACTACTGAGTAGGTAAAGATGTAGATTTTTTTTTAGAGTCTTTACTCTTCTCTATGATAAGAGAGCCCTACCAATTGAACGAATTTTAGTCTAGACTCTATTGAAACGGTTTTCAAAATTCATAATTTTTTTGGTGACCTGGCGACAATCCCTTTGGCAGAAAATAATTCAGGAGAAAGCTAGAATAAAGACTATCTTGCTTTATAGGCGAAGGAGGTAAAACAACGTTAGCGGTAGCAATTGGTAGAAGAGTAATGCTTATGATTGAAGAACCAAAGACTGACAATGAGATGGGTTTCGAATATACACATATCAAAGTAAGTCTAATTTTGGATACTTCAGCCATCCCTTTGGATCCAAAAAACAGAAAAAATACATGAACATTTTGTGTGTTTGCAGGATATCCAACTAAGTGAATCCCCTATACTGATCAAGCTAATGGATGGAGAAGTAGGAATAATTGTGGTGGGATACAAGCATCACTGGGAAGTTTTAGAATCTGGGACGGGCCAGGTACCTAAACCATTTATACTTGAACATTACTAAGTAAATTCCACTTTAATATGGAGTCTTTTTAATTTCGATATAATATTGATACTTTGCAGGCAGTAAAAAGAGCAGAAAACTCAGAGGATAGCGGACCGCGCCGTGGAACTCTCGTCAACGCCTTACGCATAGGAGATGAGAGAGATGGACAAATTGTTTTATGTTATAATCGTAAGCATCCTTTTATTGTGCAAACATCTCTTTTCTTTTAGCACAGAATTTAAATGATTTAAAATATCCTTGTTTACAGATACGTGCCATTTTGAAAGACTAACAAGCAAAGGACTGGAAAGTGATAGCGAATATGATTTTCATTGGACAACTGTGCCTGCAGCAGTAGGTAAGGACAAATACAGTGATCATCATCATCTTCGGGCTTCTAACTACCCGTAACGACTGTCAAAGATCCACGAATGACAGCCGGGACCAACGGGTTAACGTGCTTTCCGAGACACGGAGGGGTCTCGGTATGTAAAGATGGTCACCCATCCACAGACCAACCGCGGCAAGCGTAGCTTAACCTGATCGATCGACCTGTGCGACTGTTATTATTTAGCCATGGGGCCCACTTAGCTACGGGCCCCTCAAGGACAAATACAGTATACATGCATTTTTTTTTTATAACCGACTAAAAATTTCAACTCAGGGGGTTTCAGAATCATGTACTGAATCCATGGAAACAGGTTGCGCATCGATGTCCCTGCCAGCCTGTATAGCATGTTGCTAACATTTTCATTAAAGCCGCATCATGAATATAGAATATAATTATATAGATATATAGTCTCGGCTTTCTACCAAATGCTATTGTGTATCCAAAAATCTTAATGTTTTACATCGATGTTTTCCCCGTTCTTGTTCCTACGAAATAATTTATTAAATTTTGTTTCAGTATGTGCTTTCCCCTACATTATGGCATTTGCCGAAGATTTATTAGAGATACGACTAGTTGCTAATGGATCCCTAGTACACGCAGCCTGCATACCTGGACTGAAATTGCTTTGCGGGCGAAGAGTAAGTATCAATCTCAGCAAATTTTCTAATAATACATAAACTTATACTTCGGAAAACGTCTAGTTTATCTAGATATACATTTCTAGCTAATGTTTGTTTTTGTGCTCATTTGGCGCCCCATTACTCAATTTGACGTCCTAGTTTTAGGCCAGGCACGAAACAAACAACAAATCCCAGGCTTTGTTAGACATTTTATAACTAGCTAGCTCACCTCGTATATAGCCCGTTTATTCAAACTTTGTTAACTCAACCGTGATCTTTGATAGATGTAGGAGTTACGTTCTGCTTAAATGTCAACTTTACGGCTTCTTGAACATGAGAAAACAATCATCTCCAGAAAAAATTTAACAGCCTACTTCAGTACACAAATTAAGTTTCAGGATATATTCTATGTGGCATGCGCACCGGAATACGTGCCTTTGAGTCGGGAGATTGATCCGTGCCTCAGCCTACACGACGAGCTCGTCAGGCAGATGAGCAAACAATGCGGACCTTATTCTCTCGATGAGGATGATAATCATGATAGGTAAGCAATATTTAATTAATACTGATAATACTCCTTAATTATTACTGATTGGGTCCTATTGAAAGCTAGGCAGGACGAAGATGGAGAGACGAACTTGACTCCTATACCGAACAGAGAGTGGTCCACATAGCGGTGAACAGATGTGTGTGGAAAAGAGAGATCCCGAGGCCTTTGCCCTCTACCTAATGGTATAGAACAGACTAAATAGAAGTATCGTCAAAATTGGGGAATGGAATTTAACTTTATTTGGAACATTGGACCCAGCAACCCAGAACATCAAACCAATAATTTCTGAAAGTTCATAATTAAATTGTCAACAGCGGAACTTCGAGTAATTTTCAACAGAGCTGCTAGCTTTTCCGGTCTGGGTTCTAATTAAATTGTCTTAGAATCTTCGAGGAAACTAACTCGAAAGTGGAAATGGGAAGAGTGAAAATTAAAAATAGAACGAAATAGCATATTCGGCCAATCACATTTAAAAATCCAGTTTTCTTACTATCCTTTTTTCTGCTTACAGATGTGACCCTTACAATGTTAACCGCACTGCACCTTCGGACAATAATTCAGCCTCAAGCAGAAGCAGCTCGATTTCTTCGGAACAAGAAAACATTAGACCGCCACTGACACGAATGGCTCCTATCTCACCACCTACTTCTCCTCAAGGTTTGTATTTTCGAACTAGCTATTGTCGCGCCTGTTTGAGGGAGCCTTTAAGCTGATTGGAGCGGAAGATGGGGCAAACGAATGAATTCTGCCAATCAAGCCCATCAGTTTATCAAATGTCACAAAAAAACAACGCAATAAATTCAGTATTGACAACCAGAAGTTCGATGCTTTTTTGAAAGTACCTTCGACCTGGTGCAGACCTGGGCTTAAGTCCTAGAATAAAAGACGAGAAAAGAAGGAAAATTTTGAAACCCCTCTTATGTTTGTTATTGTAATTTCCAGTGCTCCCAGAAAACAGCGGTCGGTGCGTGCGCATCTACAAGATCCCGCAGAGCAACCTGAGCGCGGGAGCATACCAACGACAGTCGGTCTCCGCCGACCAAGTGGTCACATCCTACTTCTCTGACAGGTGGTAACCATTTTTATGTAATTTTAACTAAATACTACCAAGCAATATAAAAAGCTCTACTAAGGGCGAATTCCACCAAACTTTTATACCTAGAATAAGTCTAAATCCTGAGAATAAATTTTGAATTTTAGACTGTTTTTCCATACTAGAACTGTCAGACAACAGTTTTATTCCACGGACAAAAGATTTCTGTCTTTGCTAAAATCGGCCCTAAATGATACAAAGTTAAGCGTTAGATTGCAAAATCTATAACGGAAACTTTCACTCTTTTTCAGGCCAAATAGCATTCGGCAGAGACTGGCAGAGTTGAGACTAGACAGCAAATCAAGAGGAGGAGGTGATGACGAAACTTTATAAGTGCTACGTAGACCACCAAACTCACTTCGTAGCTTGCTATCGAATACGGAACCAGGTGCACAATTTTAAAGTATGAATAGATATACAACTGTAGGTACCTATAGGTATTGAGTGTTGAAAGAGTTGTCTATACACGGCGTAACTTTCAAAATTGCAATTATTGTCATTGATAGTTTTAGGAACACTGTAGAGAACTTCATTCAAAGCTCATGTCGTGTACAGCCAACTTAAAATGTCTAGATAAAAAATAATCTAAAATGAAAAATATTTTTAAATCAAGTAGAATCGTTACAAGTAGACATAGTACGAGTAGATATTAGAGGGATACTTTTGAATGGCAAAGATGTGATATAACAAATATGGGTGATGCGTAGTGAAAAAAACTATATTTCGTGTAGCATATGGACAAATTAGCAAGAAGCTATTTTACGTTGACTTTTATAATATTCTATCATTGTTGCAATATTGGAGATTTATCAGAAATAATACTTTATAACAATAGATGTACATTTCTCTTTCCTGCTATTGAATCTAAGAAAAATAAGAATCATTTAAATATATATACATACATTTAAATAAATTGCTGTGCACAAAATATATGCTCAATATAAGGGAAACATACTGTATAAACAAAATTATATTTAAACTAACAGTTTCGATGTAGTTGGTTGTTCAGTGTTAAAATAATTTATTGGATAAGAAATTTTATGACATAGCAACAATTTTTACAAAAATATACAATGTACAGTGTAACTACAGATACTATGTAATTCAAATAAATAATATTTATAATTAAATGAAGAATCTCATGTTTTAATGTAATATTCTAGTCACTTGACTTCAACATGTAAGACAAAAAAGTGATGTAAAATAGTTCTCTTTAGGATTAAACGAATTATGAAGAAATGATTATAAAATTATCTTTCGAAAGTCTATTTGATACCAGAAAAGAAGTGCCATCCAATTATTTGGTTATCTTTCTAGACTTAATAGTGTAAAACTGTAATATTTTGCGATGCAAGAGAATTGAAATCTTATTTAAGTGTTAATACAGATTATCTTCAATGTACATAGGGAAGTAACAGTAGTGTTAACATTTCAATGTAGGTATTAATTAAAGTTACCTATTTACTTGTATCACAGACAATCTAGTAGTGTGTTGAATGTTTCGATGTCGTGCGAAAATGTATATTACTAACCAAAGAAAAGAACCAAACTGATAGTCATAAGTTTAAATCATAAGAATTATTATGAATGCTGATATCACATGAGAACTAAAATTATGTGTGTACAATATGTAGTCATAACGTTTTGTCCAACTGAAAATGAAATATATTGTAAAACAGACAAGTCTTTTAGTATGTAAGCTTTTCAATAGTAAATTATGTAGAACTACCCTTTAGAGATCCTTCTTTTGTTTCCTAATTATAATAAATGTATGTGTCCCAATAATGTATGTTGAACTAGTGTATATAACTAAAAATAAGATTGTACTTTTTTATGTTTCTCAGTTTATGATTGTGCTGTTTACAGTTCCCACTTCGACGAAAAGAGTTACGAAGAATATTGATTATAGAAAATATAAGAAATGTATTAAGCAGAATATTGGTGTATCATAAAAATATTTTTATTGCCATATCCAAAGTTATGGAAGTACAATTGCCTGTGAGAGATATTTGAATACCTCTAAAAGAAAAAATATAATGATGTTAAAGTAGTTCACAAGTTTATTAAAGATCTATATTATATATTTTAAATGAAAGTATAAATGCGGCATGGACATTAATAACAATGTATACTCGACGCATTTAATTATGAAAATGCATGCGTGTTATAAATATATACTTTTAAATGCACATAAATCTAGTCTCAGTATTAGTCAAACGAGGTATTTTTTATTAATGTAAATGCGGCTTAATTTTCCTAATCACCTGTTTCGACAAAATGTGATATTGTGTGAAACAAAATAAAAAAATAGCACATTGTATGAAATTAAATTTATTGTTTATATCATATACGTAGACAAAAATAATGTATATTACTATAATAATTCCTAATAAACCCGAGATACTGAACAAAGATAAGTGTAATATAATTAAAATCAACTGTTCTAGTAACAAGTTATACCTACTTATATAATGTAGGGTTTTACTATGTTATTTTCTCTGAGGTTTAAAATAAATGTCTGTTCAGAATCTGGCGTCCCTTTTATTTTTACGCTATAAATACACCTAACATTAAAGCTAAGTAAGTCATTCATAAATCTAGTACAAAATAATTAACACAATATAATAAAAGTTGGACTATGAACTGTACTTAATTATAATAAGAATAATAATATAAAGAAACACTACAATTAACTATAAAAACTTGGGCTGCTGTTTCAAAGCAGTTATGTCTAAAAATCTAGGCATCTCACCTGGCGTTGGTGACTTTGACAATGGTGGTATAACTGAAAAAAAAAGAATGATCACATGAATACAGCATACTACATTCAGACAATATCTTTACCACCTACGACAATGTGATTGATTATACCATAACATAACATCAAGCTTATATTGATATGACTTATTACATTAGCCGGAAAATAACCACGCTGAACATAGGCCTCCAAATGACGAGAAACTGAACATACAGCAAATAGCTTGACACGAAAACTAGTGATTGCAGTTTATACTGCTAGCAGCATCCTCGTTGGTTATCGTTGGTAATGTTTTTTGCCAGCAACTACGCGTCCGCAAAACATAAGTAAAACGCCAAATAATGTATTATCGTACAGCATTGCATACCTTGCAACAATTTATGCCTTTCCATATAATTCCTGGTCGCGAAAGACATCTCGATAGGCGCAGAAACAGGTACAGGCCTGGGCGCCGGCCGATGCGGCGCTGCTGTAGAAGGCCCGTTCTTCAAGTACTTGGCGGCAAGCTGGTTCATCTTCAGACTGGTGTCAGTGGACGCGTAGATGTGCGGTTGATGGAGCCCGAGGGGATCGTCGCCGAATTTAACTCTGATATTACGAAATAAAGTCATAAATATTAAAGAGCGATATTCAAATATGCTTATTGTCCACACCTTTACAAACAAACGTATGAATTATTTATTTAGTTACAAAAACATCACGCCTATTTCCCCCGAAAGGTTAGGCAGAGGTGTAGGTACTTATAGTACATCCACAACTTGCAAGATATAGGTGTTCTTAATCTAGCTCACTCTGTTCTGTGTTGCATTCCAGGCAACCAGAACTGAAATTGTATACTTCCATTTACCTTTTAGTAACACTAACATTAGTCTTGTCAATCTGCATTTGCACAGTCTGCATCTGTTGTTTTGCATTCCTGTATAGTGCACTCGCTGAGGACGGCATGTCTGAATCCTGCAGCATGCCATTGACATGAGTCTGAAAATAAAAATTGTTTTTTAAACAACTTGTAGGTACTTCAAATAGTAGGTGGGAAGTAAATAGATAGGTGTTGATATTACCATAACTTTGTTGTAATAGGTCCATCCAACATTAGATTGGTCATCACTACCTGCTTCAGAACTGAAAAAAAAAGAAAGTCATAACTCATAATCTGATAACTTGTTACAAGACACGCTGTTGCTGTTAGCCCTGGTATGCACGGGCGCTTTTTCTACGTGACGATTTTTTTCGTGCATTTGTTTATCAAATCTCGGTATTGACCCGAGCAACATGAGAATCCAACAGAGCACATTCCAGTACGTCAAGAAAACACACTGTTGGATTTCAACTCTCGACGCTAAGCAGAGCATTGAAAATCCAGTGTGCGGAAATAATCTCCGCGATAAAAAAATCGCATTTTTGCGAGTAGTGCGTTAAAAACGACGTTCGTGAAATACGACAAATAGTGGCGATTTATAAGAGTGCGTTACAACTGAAGTGGATGTCGGGCATTTGTGAAGTCCGATCCTGAGAGTGCGTGGAGGTGCGAAACACGCGTTGAGTCAATACCCGAACCAACCAGTCAACCAATGTTAGGAACTTGTATTACATTTTGCTTCACAACTTCTGCGTGTGCATCATTGGGCAACGGGCGCAGCAAACTCAATCCAAGCTTGGAGAAATAGACTGCAGCATTACACAAATAAAAGAAAATTAATCAATGAATAGTAATAGGGTAATAATGAAACTTACTCGCTATAATCTCTGATATCCAAATACAAGCTCTGCTCAGGAGACATGTGAGGTGTAGCATTATCAATTTGAACATTATACAAGCTCAACTCATTCATTGTTTTCTCATCATTCACACCAGCTGGTCCCGGCATACAACCATTAGCTGCAGTATTTCCTTGGGCCTCAAACTCTGCTCTCATAGTTTCTCCCACAGGTGCAATGCCATCCAAAAAGTTTGTATTAGGAGATTGTCCCTTAGACAAAACCTCCTTTATACTTATTTGAGACCTGTTGCATTGTATTTGAGCATTGTCATTTGTTTTCAAGATTTCTTTATTGATTACTGTTGAAGTGCATACCATTTCGAAGCTGGTCATGACCCCTATAGATATTTTATGTTGTTCATTGCCTACAGTCTCAATTGCTACATGTTCTGTGGTGTGGTTTTGTGCAGGCACTTGCGTCTGTTGACTGACTGAGATGAACTTGTCCACTTTCTCTTGCAGTAGTTGTAACTGCTCATTCTGGAGCTTAATAATCTTGAAAAGGTCAGACACAGTTGGTTCTCTCTTCTCCTTACTAACATTTGTCTGTTTTTCAACCTCCATAGAATCTAACTTCTTGCTCTGTTCATATTTTTCTATAGCCCAGGTTTTTTTGTCCACTGCATTCATTTTTGGACTAGCTACCTGGTCCGTGTCACTTATGTTGTATTGGCATTGTCTAGGAGGTGGTGTATGATTACAACAGGAGCATCTGCTGGGCGGTGGAGGCAATCTACATGGACATTGAGTGTGTCTGCTAGCATTTTGAACAATACAATTTGGCTGAAACTTAGACATGTGATGCTGAGGTGTTTGTTGTTTTGTCATATAGTGTGCACTTGATGAAGCAATTTGTTTAATGCAATGATGACAACTACAGTCCATGTTAGCAAGACTAGTAGGCAGTGGCACATTATATTTTAAGTTTTCAGGTAAACTAATTGCTGCCATTTGCATTATTTCTGATTTCTTAGTAAAGGGATCATTTTCTTTGTCCAAACTTATCTTACTTAATTGCTTTTGGATAGGATTCATATCCAAATGGAATTTGTCTAAGTTGTCCCTTTTTATAAAGAAATCATTATCTTTGATAAGCACATTAGGAGGTTTCACTGTTTTATTCTCAATGGAAGTTTGCTGTTGGGTATGACTTTGAGGAATATATTTCATTGCTTCAATAGCATTATGATTGATATCTGTAGGCTTTAGGACAGACCTACAAAATGTAGGTCTTCGAGGCTCGTGGCAAGAACCATCAAGCATACTTAGTTCCAAGTCATTAGACGGCGACCAGTCTGGTCCCTTCTGATAACCCGGCAACGGCGTTTTCTTCATCACTGGATAGGGGGAACTATTGCTACATTCAAACAATTGCACTGGGTCATTACTATATGGCAAATCCTTCGGGTGACTATTTAGGTAAGGTATGTTGGCATGTAACTGTCTCTCAATAAGAGGACGAGGTGAATGGCACTCACGCTCGTTCATGTTGTTAGATTTTAAAACTTTAACAGGACTCTCAAACCGAACTTTCTTCATTAGGTCCGTCTATTTCAAAACACAAAACTTAATTTTTTTTTAAATTTACAGTCACTTCTAAAAATATTATCAGTAATTACATCATATTTCATTAAAAAATCTTGTCAAATTATATTAAAAATTAATAAAAACCAATTCCCACGTAAATCGCACAACAAACTTTTGAAAATACTCGACTTGTTTATTACATTGACAGTTTGGTTTGACCACTTTGACAAAGACAAAAGAGTGAGCTAGTGGTGCACAATCGTAGACAGAGCACAATCGTAGACAGAGAATTATTCTCTGTCTACGTGCACAATGAATAACGCGTGGTGGTTGCAGTTATTATTTAAAAAAAAACACGCAGTCCTATGGTTGTCCCACTGCAGGGTTTGCCCTCCATACTCTCTTTCCACTCCTCTCTATTGAAATAGAACTCGTCAAATAAACAAAATATTACAATCGCGTTTTTGCCATTTAAGTTAACTTAAGTTAAGTGGCAGTGGGCAGGGCACATTGCTCGCAGAACAGATGGCCGATGGGGCCGAAAGGTTCTGGAGTGACGAACGCTTACCGGAAGACGTAGCGTTGGAAGGCCTCCCACAAGGTGGTCTGACGACCTTGTGAAGGTCGCAGGAACCCGTTGGATGCGAGAAGCACAGAACTGGACGAAGTGGAGGTGCTTGGGGGAGACCTATGTACAGCAGTGGACGTCATTCCGCTGAAATGATGATATGTGACCGGCCTAACACATTTGAATTGCCTTTTGCAAGCACAAACAACTTTAAGTTTTGTACTGAGCTAAAAGGTTACATGCTCTGTGCACGGAGCTAAAAATTATGTCTATTTCAGAAAATGGCAACATTATCATAAACTTCAGATTTTTTGTTTTGAGGTTATCGTAAGATTCTGCTTAATATTCTATTTGTGAAAAAATAAAAATGAACGGACGATTGCTAAAAGTATTTAGCCCTTTACTTTCAATAGCTAGATCAAAAGGCTATAAAGCGCCTGGTGGAATCCGATATCCAGGAGGCATAGTGTATTATCCAAGGTATGAGAACCCTTAAAGAAAGTGAATCCCTAGATCATATTTTCATATTCTATTTCGTACGTGTAACAAAGTATAACCTTTTCAGGCATCCTGATCACAAAGATCCAGAAGTTAAACCAGCTAAGTTATTCAGAATTGAACGAATCAAACCCAGCAAACACCAGACACACTTTTTAAAAGATATTCTTCGGGAATTTAACATTTTGGAAGAAGTGAGTGAAAAATACGCTATAAGATTAGAATCACAAGATATTGTGGGATAAATATAAATAATATATGTAACTCAATTTATCTGCTCTATAACTGCTCAAATATCCACTATCCTTACTTTTAATTACAGTTTTCAAGAACCTTGTAGATCCCTCATCCATTCAATGGTCTATAGTGTATAGGTCTGAATAGCATATGGCAGGATTCAACACTTCAGACTAATAAAATGAATATCTTTCTTATTTTCAGTGTGAAAATTATGTTACTGTAGTGAAAAATATACCAGAAGTGAACTCAAAGCTTTGGAAAATAAAGCATTTAATAAAGGTCACGCCAATTGAATTCCCATATGGAGAGCCAACCAAAGATGATATCAATTACACTGTTCTCATGGAAAACGGTAAATGTATGGTGACCAAGAAGTTGGTGCCAAAGCAGGAACAAATTGAAGCCTTGGAACAATTTGAAAATAGTAAACAGAAAATGGATGGAGAGACATTGAGACGAGATTCAAGACTCAAGTGGAATAACCCATTTACTGGAGGATTTTAACTCTAATACTGTGTAGATTAGTTATTTAGCAAATACAATATTAAAAATTATGTTATAATTCAAGTTATTATTTCACTAAAAACCTAGGTTTTTTATGTTAAAAATCTTATTTTTTTGCAATTGCCATTTATTTTGATAAAATGAAAACACGAAAGTATTTGTTTTATAAAAAGAATTGTTTATTCACATCAACAGCTCATTACATCTAGAACTAAATCATAGTACTGCAAAAATAATATTTTACAAAACACAATTATTAAAACATGTTATTCAGTCATCCTCATCAGGTTTATCAGCACTCTTTTTGTTCAATAAGTAGTTAAAATGTTCAGGGGTTTTGAAGTAATTCTCTAATATTATCCCATGTTTGTCACCAAGACCAAACCTGGCATCACCCCATGAAACCACAAAAGTAGGTTTCAATTTTTTAAACTCCTTCAAATGGAATTCATGTTTAGTTATACTATTGAAGAAATGACCTCTGAATACTGCTAAATAATTGTCGCCATCTTGATACAGCCTGATGACATATTTTGATACCAATACTTTTACAGCAGCGTGTAATGCAATAAATGCTCCAAGATAAACAAAGCACTCCATAGGGCTGTTAGCAATGACCACATTATCACCGACTGTTACAGGGTTATATGCATCAGCTTTATCATACACAAAAGTACCATAGTAAAATGAGCCAGCCGTAACGATAGATGTTGATAAAGTCAAATATGAGGAAGCCCATTTTAGTGCTGTTTCCATAGGTGCTTTATATATTAGCTGCCATCGCTTAGATACATTATCCTTTTCCCTCCACATGTTCTGTGTCTCCATGAAACGCATAGGATGATTTGAGATACATCTAGCCGAAGCTGTCTGAAAAACTTTAAATTGTTGCCTTTCGACTAAACGTAGCAATCGTAAACAGTTCATTTTACTGGCACTTTTATATCTGACCACGTAATATTTCAACAGTAATCAAGTTCTATTCAGTCATAATTGTATTTACTTCTTACGCGCTTCTTACTTCGCCTGGGCTGTTCAATGTTCATTTTTTGAATGAGGTTACTTTTTCTGACAACACAAGTGACAACTCCTTTTTTTTTTTTTTATATTAGTTTTATGGCCTGGTTGCTAAGACCTTTTAGCCACAAGTGACAACTCCTTCCTAATCCTAACCACAGAACACATAATATTGCTCCTAACTGACAGTGACACGACCATAGCCATTTTTAGAGTTGTGTACCAAAATGGTAAAACGGAACCCTTATGGCGAAAGCGCCAGGGTAGCCCGCGAAATTCAATTTTTTTTTTTTAGGTTTTTTGGAATTTGCTGGTCAGTATTATGTTGTACGTTGATTAATATATGAATCGCGGCCGTAAGAAATATGTGTTTATAGAATTATAATCATTAAAGTCATCAACACAACTCTATAAGACCACGTAAGTCCAAAGAATAACTGTTTCATGAAATCATCATTCTTTGGACTTACGTGGTCTTAGAGAGTTGTGTTGATGACTTTAATGATTATAATTCTGTAAACACATATTTTTTACGGCCGCGATTCATATATTAATCAACGTACAACTTAATGCTGACCAGCAAATTGCAAAAAACGTAAGAAAATTTGAATTTCGCGGGCTACCTTAGCGCTTCCCCCTTATGGTGAGACTCTGTCTATCTGTCACAGCTGGATATCTCAAGAACTGCTATCGACTTGAAATTTGGAACAGTTTTAGATGACGTTTGCCCAACTATTTTGCAAATAAGAAAGAAATAAAAATATATGTATATTTTTTGCAACAGGGACTGAAAGGGGGTCTGAAGAATTCGACATGCCCTAGCATGTGGGGCATCATATGAAAGAGCGCAGTTTGCACATTCTCAAACTTCTTTCTTTTTTTCAGACCGCAAGTTTTTCGACTTTAGATGAAAAAATTAAAAAAAATACCATTCCCCTGCTTATTTCCGAAGTTTGCAAAGGGAAAAATAAAAAGAAAAAAAAGATTACAGGAAAAATAAAATACACACACTTAGCACACTTTCTTAGAAATCGCCAACAAAAGTTACATTGTTCCAGTATCGGTCAAGAGATGGCGCTGACATAAAACTGCCATATTCTACACCGCAATGCAGTGTTAAAATTCTCTGACGAATATAGGCGTCGCCGATGAAAATTTAAAAACATGATGTTACGGAACCCTCGGTGAGCGAGTCCGACTCGCTCTTGCCGGACTTTTATTTTTCTTTTGTTCCTTGTGGAACAGGCTAGGGTCAGGGACACTGAGCTCTATTATATACATGTATGAAAGAGGTCAGTGGTCCAGGGACCATACTGCTTAGTAGTTTGCTGATATTGTGTCAAAAAGGTTGCGTTCAGAAACTACCCAACAGCTGGAGGATCGTTTTCACTTGGATGTATCTACAGCCTACAATAAAATCCATAAGTACTCAAATTATAAATGCGAAAGTGTGTCTGTCTGTTACCTCTTCACGCTCGCTTTAACTATCTCTATACCTTTCATCTAAATCGGTTTAGCGCAATTTAGATGAAAGGTATAGAGATATTTGAGTCCTGAAGGACATAGGTTACTTTTTATCCCGATATTCCCACGGGATCGACACTTATGCGGGTGAAACCGCGGGGCGTTGCTAGTAATTATTATAATAATTCTTTGATTGTAGGCTGTAGATATATAGAGCACAGCGTCAGGGTAGCTCGCGAAATTCATATTTTCTTACTGTTTGGGGTCTCTTCAATTAAAAGATTAAAACTACAATGAACATTGATATAAAAAATGGCGGAAGGCCCGGTTCGCTTGCGATGTTGACAAGTCACTAGATTGTTCTGCCGCCGGCCGCGCCATGGTGTTATAACTTCGAACAACTTGATAGAATCTTCAAAAAGTTTTTTGGCCATAACACTAGATGGTGCTATTCAAAAGTTTACAAACAAATATTTTTATTACACTGGTATTACTGTTTTTTTTTTTGTTGTGGCTACATCACAACATAGTTGTCATGTGTTTATTTCATTTCACGCAGACACTGGCATTTACATTCTCTTCAACAGAAAAAAAAACTTATAAAAAAAAGCAGACAACAAATAATCATTTAATATTTGGTAGTTTATTTACTAAAAATAATAATAATTACTAATAATTGAGCAGAAAATGTTAATTATTTATTTTAACAAATATAAATTACAGTGATTCATTCGGAAATGGAACGTGTTACTAACATTGACTGTTTACAAATATTGAAATATCACAATCCGTTTATTTTCTTCTGAGGTGAATGGATGCTTTTATTGTATTTTGTAAATTTTTAATGACGACCCGGCTTATAACACTGTTTCTTTTCCCGACTGACCTGGCTTTTACTTGGATTCCGATATTACCGCTATCATCGACTGACCTGTGGCTGAGAATTTGGACTTTACTGTTTTGTATTGTGAATTGGATTTTGTCGACCATGCCTATGAAAAGATGTTGTGCCTGCTGCAAAACACGTGAGTGCATTTAAAATTACAACCAATCTCAGTAATATTAGTTCATTTTGGTCCTATATGTACATACAAGACTTAACTAAATGGCAAAAGTGATGTGGATAACACATCACATTTTTGGGAGTACATACTAACACAATTAATGAATGTGGATGTGATCTATACTTGCATTATTTCTACGATTTACAGGAAAATAATATTGTAAAATGTTTCCTTGTTGCTTAGATGTGCAACTTGTAGTGTACATTTTACATTTGATTTTATTCTATGTTAATAGCTATGTGGCTCGTTTCGCCACTAGTTTGTTTAGGCTTAGTTGTTAGCGAAGCAATGTTTGGGCCTATGTTTAAGTTGAGTGTGTTATATTTAGTATAATACAACTTGTAGTCTGGCTATTATACTAACTGACAATTCTTTTCTCTTTACAGGGGCAGATAATGTTATCCTGCATTTATTTCCTAACCCAAACAAGGAACCAAACCGATTTAAATTATGGGTTGATGCTATTGGTGGTGATCTTTTTTTATTAAAAGATCAAACTATTTTTGATTCTAATCGAGTGTGTCATGTACACTTTGATGAAAAGGACCGCACCTGGAGTAAGAGACTCAGCCCAAATGCAGTACCTACATTAAACTTGCGAGGTAATAATAATATTTGTGTATAACTGGTGCAAAAACACAAACAAGTTATTATCAGGGTCCAGAACTGATTACGATGAAAATGATGAAATTCAAAAATTAGCACATGTGTACTGTACGAAAAGGTTAAAGAAATAAAAACAGATTTTTGTATTATCTATTTCGTTTTATTTAATTTCCAATCGAAATATTTATTTAAAATCTTAAAAGTCTAGGTAGCCTATTGCGAAAGTACTTTGCACAAAGCACCAGATGGCGCCATACGCCATACATTCGGCAAAATGACGCGAGTGACGACTCTATACCCTATTATAAAAATGTACTCTGTGGGCCGCGCGCTCCCGGCGCGGCGGCGGCGGCGAATGGCGCAGCCTTGCCGTCCCGCGCCTCGCCTCCCCGCACGATGTTCGGGTGCGTTCGCGCGTGGCTGATCATATCAGCGACTCTTGTCTATGGTGGGCAGGCCCTTCTTTTTTATTGCAAGATGAATGTCAGTGGCCAAAACCGCCCAACGACATTTCTAAACAAGACTTGCCTGAACTAACTTGTTATGTAACTCAGTCCAACAATAGTCATATTCAGAGTCAAACATTAATACAACAATTAATTCATAAATATTCAGATTTCAATCGTTTGCTAAGAATTGTGGCTTATATCAAAAGGTACATTCATAATTTAAAAAATAAAGATAACAAGTTAGTAGGGTGGCTGTCTAATCAGGAAATTCAGTCTTCATTAAAATGTATTTTACGTAATGCACAATTTGAAATATTTCCAGATGAATATTCTATTTTGAAATCAGAAAAATCCCTGTCTCATAAAAATCGTCTCATATCTTTATCACCATTTTTAGACTCAGACGGTATTATTCGAGTAGGAGGCAGGTTAAATAATTCTCCTTACGATTACAACGTGAAACATCCTATACTCCTGTGCAGTAAGCATCATTTAACTAAAATCTTGTTTCAAACTGTTCACAGAAAGCTGTTACACGCTGGGCCTCAATTGCTCTTGGCAAACATTAGGCAAAACTATTGGCCTTTGGGGGGAAGAAATTTATCTAGAGTTACTGTTCAAAAATGTGTTGTGTGCTTTAGGCATAAGGCTCAAAATGTACAACCAATAATGGGGCAACTTCCAAGTTCACGAAGTAAGCTTGAATTTCCATTCTTGAATTCAAGTGTTGACTATGCAGGGCCAATACTGATAGCTGACCGGAAGGGAAGAGGCTGCAGGCTTATAAAGTCCTACATATGTATTTTTGTCTGCCTCGCTATCAAGGCTGTTCACCTGGAGCTTGTCACGGATCTGACCAAGGAAGCATACTTGGCTGCTTTAAATAGATTCATTGCGCGCCGTGGCAAGCCTCGCAGCATATTGTCCGACAACGGAACAACCTTTGTCGGTTCTTGTAATCAACTTCGTACTTTCTTGCAGAACTCAAACATTGCATGTGACGTCGCACAAGAAGGAATTGAATTCAACTTTGTGCCAGCCTACTCCCCTCATTTCAATGGCGTAGCTGAGGCCGCCGTGCGATCCACTAAGCATCATTTAAAGAGACTGCTTACTCTTACTCACTTCACGTACGAAGAGATGGCTACTTGTCTAACCCAAATAGAGGCTATTCTCAATTCCCGACCACTTACTCCTTGCTCTTCTGATCCACTTGATTTCTGTGCCTTAACACCTTCCCACTTTTTAATAGGAAGATCACTCACGTCCGTTCCTCATCCACAGATTACTGACAGCGGAAACATCAGCCGGCTCGAGCGATTCCAAAGGGTGGAATACATCAAGCAGCACTTTTGGACAAGGTTTCACACTGAGTATATTTATCTGCTACAGCAAAAAACGAAGTGGTCGACGACATCGGGAGACATCAAGGTGGGGAGCCTCGTCCTGGTGAAGGATAAGGCGCTCCCACCTCTCTGCTGGTTGCTGGGTCGCGTCGTACAGACGTACCCGGGATCCGACGGCGTAGCGAGAGTCGCCGAGTTGAAAACTAAGAAGGGGACAATTCGGCGGGCCTTCAACAACATCTGCCCGCTGCCACTTTCTTGAAGACTCCTTCAACCCGGGGAGCATGTTCACGCGCGAACGCACCCGAACATCGTGCGGGGAGGCGAGGCGCGGGACGGCAAGGCTGCGCCATTCGCCGCCGCCGCCGCGCCGGGAGCGCGCGGCCGGCGGCAGAACAATCTAGTGACTTGACTTGTCAACATCTCAACATCGCAAGCGAACCGGGCCTTCCGCCATTTTTTATACCATTTTCATTTATTGTAATTTTAATCTTTTTTGTTTCTTCTCATTATACCATATCATAACCTATACAGTCCGCTTTTAATTGAAGAGACCCCAAACATTGGTCCTTCGAGCCGGATCCGGCTCGAAGGACCAATGTTTAGGGTCTCTTCAATTAAAAGCGGACTGTATAGGTTATGATATGGTATAATGAACAAACAAAGGATTAAAATTACAATAAATGAAAATGGTATAAAAAATGGCGGAAGGCCCGGTTCGCTTGCGATGTTGAGATGTTGACAAGTCAAGTCACTAGATTGTTCTGCCGCCGGCCGCGCGCTCCCGGCGCGGCGGCGGCGGCGAATGGCGCAGCCTTGCCGTCCCGCGCCTCGCCTCCCCGCACGATGTTCGGGTGCGTTCGCGCGTGAACACTTACGATGTAAACGGCTCAACGTGCTTTCCGAGATATAATACGGGGTACCACACCGCCAACTTTCAAACTCTGGGCTGTCACTAAGAAATTCCCAATGGAAAACCCCAATAACACTTGGCCGACCCGGGACCCCACGTTTAGCAGTCGCGCTTGCGACCACGAAACCAACGGTTTACACAATTTAGCAGTTGACGGCCGGCGCAATCTGGTTGCAAAGCCCAAGCGCTGAATAGTGGAATCTTGGATTTTTACATTAGGTACAGGCAAATGCTTCCGGTGAGAGTAAATAAAACAGTTCATAAAAATGTATATAATTTATATATAACTTAAATATTCGATTCACGGAATAAAAAAAAGATACTCATTACAGTCAAGATTTTTATACAAAAAGGTGCATATACATAAATTGAAAACTTAAAATACGTGAATAAATTATATCCCGTGAAATAAATTCAACAAAAACAACAAGTGATAAAAATAATATATTATGTTACTTTTGTGATACCTAGTTATAAATATGACAACTCTTTCTTATTTTAATATAGGTACTATTGAAATATTAATAGTTCAATTAAAATTGTTATTTCAGTCCTAGCTCAATTTGGAGCATTAGAGAAGTACCTACTATTAAAACTAAAAATTTTCAATATCCAATTTAGACATGAACTCTTGAAAATATACCCTAAAAAACGAATAACTAGGTTGAGATACATAATTATATAAATAATAAAATTAATTAATTTAAGTTATGGACAGCCGAAGTAGAACAAAGTATACCTAACTTACCTCGTCTTATTAAATTTCGTTCCTCAGTTTTAAAGATTCTTTTTGGCGTTTGCCAAGAGCTACGCGTTTGCACCGTGTTGGCAATTCACCCCTAAGACTTTTATTCTGGTGTTGGTACTTTCTTGACAACGCTCTTTCTTAACAATATCTAGAAAGTCGTTTTAATTTCTTAAAATAACCAATAATCAACAAACCTGCAGAGCAGTCACTTTCATGCATAATAGCTCTAGGCCAAAAGCCATGCGAACAACTTTGAGGCCGAGACTACAAGACTAGCTTTGATAAATAATATAATGAAACTATTCGACCATATAGTAAATGGAATATTGCATATAACAAACCTGTAATAATATTACACACACAGCCAACACAGTTATATTACTTTTGAACTTAATATTTAAGTAGGCTTGTCAAAACTATTATCTCTATTTTTTGCTACGACTATTCACAATAACACTGTAACATACATATGTTCAGGTAAATCTTTTATTGCTATCAAAATAATAATTTCATACCTCATGGTTTCGACGTATTGAGATCGATATTATAACTATCTATTGTAGTTTAACATATTTTTTTAATTTTAAATGGAAAACGTCGAAGTATAGGTATCGATCCTTATTAGAATATATTTTTGTATGACCAACAATGGCGGCAGAAGAGTAAAACAAACATCAAATGGTTAAGTTTAATTATTTTAAAAATGCGGTGGCCGCTATACATAGCGTCTCGCGTTCCGGCGAGTGACGACACTGAAATTTTACTTATGAAAGTAAGTTTCGTAGAGAGCGGTTTTTGATACCGTAGAGTCAAACCACGGTGTCATCATTTTCATGACAGTCGTCGCTGCGGCCGTTATCTGGCGGCCACCGTGTAGTAAGAAACCGTAGCTTTACAAAACGAAAATACAAGAAAGAATTCATCGTCTATTATTACTATTTGATAAAGATATGCAAAGTAGGGGAACCCGATTGATAAGCAAATTGATTATCAATCTAAATTATCCATAAACTCAAATTAGAACTGTAATGATTTATCTGTTGTGTGAAATGGTTATGTTGTACAAGACTACAAATTGACGTACAGAAAATAAGATTACATTAAATTAATTTACATTTAATTACTATTTTATTATAGTGTGACGATATGCTCCATAGTCTCTGACTGTAATTTTATAGTACACTAGCTTCTGCCCGCGACTTCGTCCGCGTGAAATTTCTTGTTACTCCGACCCACCCCGTCGCATCGCATCGCCTGCCCGCGCTATTACTTCGTTTTTGCTTAGCGTCCTTTCTGACTTTTTTTCTTTTTGCTCGGCTCCTAAAGGTCATAGCGTGATGTTAAATAGCCTATAGCCTTCCTCAAGAATTGGGCTATCAAATGCAAAAAGAATTTTTCAAATCCGACTGGTAGTTCCAGAGATTAGCGCGTTCAACCAAACAAACAAACAAACAAACTCTTCAGCTTTATAATATTAGTATAGATTGCTGAAAGAGGAAGAGTCTTATCACTGTTCCGGCACTCAATTTACATCGTTTGAAGTCGGTATCCCGAAGCTCGTTGACGAAAGAGAAGAAAACCTCGAGGAGTTGATTTTGCAGTCGGGAAATGTATTCTAATTAGGACTTTATTAAATCAGGTTGAGCTTAAACTGTTATTAGAAAATGTAGGATTACCTTTTTCCACATTTCTGTTGCTTTTACTACGCGGCCTTCTCACTGGACTATCTTTAGGACTTTCGTATTTAGAAAATAAGTAGTGGGCAAAGGAATCGTCTCTGCCCACATCTACTTCTTTATGTGGCACATTCTGATTTTTTGAATAATTTGATATATTATTACGAGTGTTTTTTAAAATATTAGTATCAACGTTATCGTTATTTGTTTTGTAATAGCTAGTGGTATTTTCTCGTTTATCTTCGTTATCGGTTGTAGCGTCCTTGGAAGGTTGTTTTCTTAAACTCTCGGGCAGTGAATCAGATTTTAACTTGACCAGAGTTGTATTGACGACTGAACAATCAATTTGCATCAGTGTTACGTGATCGTTCAGTAGAGAATCTGAAATTAACATTACTGATTAGGAATCTTCGACACAGGTAATTATCATTTTAGAGTGGTTCATCTAAAAATGAACCTTATGGTAGCGTCCATGAGGTTCACTTTTGGGAAGCCCGACACAATTTCGTACACTCACCATTGCCACTCCTAGCTGGTAAAATCAGCGCCATTTTCGGTGGTCTAGTAACGTTATGTGATACAGCTGGTAACAATAAATGTTCTCCTTTACCAAAACCCACAATATAGAATGTATCATCCCGCCTATGTAACGCTTGAAGTAACGCATTCCATTCACCCATGTCATCCATATTGAAATCGTTCACAGCTTTCCGTATAGGTTTCCGATATAGAGTTTCATAGTCTATGACTGCGTTTTCTGCGAAGTCTATTTCTTTATTTCTCCTCAGTCGTCGTAATCGCGACTTATCTTTGATGGTTTTTGCCTGACTCCTTACGCTAGGGATTTCAACGAGATTGCCGTCTAGTTGCAGTTTGTTGAATAGTCTGTAGGTTTCTAATAAACCACCTGGAATATTAAATATAGGTTTACTTACTAATATTGTTTTAGTTGATAATAGAGAGTGCAGTACCTTATGCTTCGGGTGATAGATCAGGGCGATAAGCTGGATCTCTTGGACGCAAATAATGTCGCAGTGAATTTTGCGATAGACAAAAAGACATCGGAAAGAATTTCAAATAAGATGGTACAGACGCCAACACATCATGCTACGACAATCTGTCAAATTTATTTAATAGATTTTCAACTTTTGCTAAAGCATAAGGTTCAAAGTTGATTGGTAAAACTTGACAGTTTCGGGTAGCTTGATGTGCTGGCGTCTGTACATTGGTTTTCCTCCTGAGAAGGTCAAACAAGGTGGCTGTCCATCTAGGAAAATTAAAAACAGTCTGAGATTCGAGGCATAGCATTTACAACATAAAGTCTATGCAAATCTTGTTTCCAATTTATTGATGTTATTACCACTTCAACATAATAATATGTATATCAAATTTATGCTATTGTCAAATAAGTCGATTTTAGAATGACTAGTACTATTGAGAATGGTATAAAAATGTTTTTAGTTGTAACACGAACTGAACTTTATGTATTGGTATTAAAGTTGTTTTTTTTCACCACAAACACATATTTGTTTAGATGTTTGGAAACCAAATCGTGAATGCAGTATAAAAGTTTACCATTAATCTTTTCTTCACTCAGGTAAGCTTGTCGTTTTTTCCTCGGCACATCATACGTCCAGTTCAAAGTCTTGCCGCCTCCTATCCATCGCTTCAGCTCACCCGCTATTCGTATGCTCTCAGTCTGATTTATATTCACGAAGTCCATCGCTATCACCGTCGCGTTCTGACAGTCTGCGACGTATGTACCGTTACTTATGTCATCTGTAATTAATATTCGTAATTGGAATGACTTCAGTAAATCTCAAGCTGTCTTATTAGAAAACGATTTCTAACTTTAGACCTAGCATAAACCTTCGAGCCAGTTACTGTATTTTGAACTTTATTTTGACAAGAGTAAAGTTCTTAATGCAAAATTGACAACTAAAACTCGGGTTAAAAGTCAGTTTATGCAATAAGAACTTTAAATTTTTCGGATTATAGTTCGACATTTAAAAATGGCTCGATGGTTTAAACCTGGGTCTAAAGATAAACCTTATTTTGTGATAAAGCCGTTAGTGATTAAAAGATGTCTTGACGTGAAGTCTTGTCTTTGATATTGAGTTTCCAGTTCTGCATAAAAATAGCTAAAAATAATTGTTTTGACATCTTTGATATTTTGTTAACGACTTTAATAAAGGTCAAGTTCACAATGTGAAGTGGAAATATAATCATAACAGGCTTCATCGCTTTTGAAACCATTGTGTTCCTTATGACAAAATGATAAGGTTGATAATTAATTGACTTATTTGTTTTTATTTATTTGTGCACTTTTATTATTCATCACTTTAAGATATTTCATTCAAATTCTTTGACATATGACGCTCAAATAAGATTTTCAACAATATTAACAACTGGCTGACCCGACAGACGTTGTCCTGTTCAAACAATAATTCAAACAAAAATCCTATAGAATAAAGACATTCGTTTTTTTTCCGAATTTGAAAATTTTTCGGGAGACTTTTCAAATTTTTCTTCTAATTCGGAATATTACGAACATTTTAAAACAAAAAAATAGCCAAATCGGTCCAGTCGTTCTCAAGTGAAACGCTTACCAACGAACATCATTTCATTTTTATTATAAAAGATAAAGGAAAAGGGTACACACCATTCGCGATACCTACAACAGTGTCCTCTGACCACAGTAGATGTCTCGTGTGATGTGGAGCGGGGGACCCGACAAAAGGCTTTGTGTTCCACCTTCAATGAAAACATTCAAACATGTGAAAAATCGTTAAACACAGGAGGCATCGTTTAGCAGGCAGTAAAACGTTTAACGGCTTCATTAGGTAGATGTTTATGATCAAGCGAGGAAAACTGAGTTCATTTACAGGTATTTTTACGGCTAAGCAATTATTAGGAAATCACATCATTACTCATAATAGCGCAGTTTTTCATGTATTTACTGACACTGTTAAAAATAGGAATTAAACATGTAACTTCAAATGCATGATAAATGGACATTAATTTGAAGCCTGTAATGTTCCCAGTGCTGGGACACAGGCCTCCTCTCGGTGAGAGGGAGTGGGCCGTAATCCACCACGAGGGCCCAGTACGGGTTGGTAAATTCTCAAACTTAAACCATTTATTTCAATTAAACCATTTACAGGCACTTTTGAATTGTCAAGAACTCGGTCAGTCAGAAAATATGAAGCTACTTGCCCATTCCAGAGTATAGGTACCTATGAAGAAGAATGGGCAAGAAACTCCATGGACACTCTTTTTAAATTATATTTTAGGAAAAAAATGTCACGTGTTCGATTTTTTGGTTCTAGGACATGCCGGTTTCCTTCACTGTTTTGAGAGCAGTAGTGATGAAATAAGTTACACAAAGTAAAGCGCCTGTCTGGGTTCGAACCTACGGCCTACACCTTGTAAGTCGTGGCCGTCACCACTGGGCCACCATTGCTCTCTACACCAATGAAGTAGTACAATTTTATTAACCTACCCTAAAACATTCCAATTAAGTGACACCATAAAGACCATAGCGAATATAACAGCTATATTCTTCTTCGGTATCAGAAGTGAAGCGTCGAGCCGCGGCATCTGTGGAAACACAAAAAACCTGTATTTGTCGAACAAAGCAATTAATGAAGTCATTACATAGGTATGCAAACTGGAACAAGGTCAGATTGTCACCCACACACCTGTATCACATTACATAGAATATTATTAAATTATTCTGAACTTGCATGTGTTTTTAGGGTTCCGTATCTTAAAAGGAAAAGAAACGGAACCTTTATAGGATCACTTTGTTTTGCGTCCATCCGTCTGTATGTCAAGACCCTTTATCTCGGGAACGCGTGAAGGTATCCAGTTAAAATTAAAACCATATACTCAGGTCTACTGTCCCTTGAAGCTGTGAAAAAATCAAACACCTAAGTTAATGTAAAAAAAACGGCCGTTTATGCCGCAAAAAAACGTACATATATTTCGACACTCTCAAGGGAATCAACATTTATAGGGTACTACGGGAAGTACCCTCAACCCTGTACATTTTGATTCCCTTGAAAGTGTCGAAATATACGTTTTTCGCGGCATAAACGGCCGTATCTTTTTTTTACGTTAACTTAGAAGTTTGATTTTTAATTTCAACTCGATACCTCCACGCGTTCCCGAAATAAAGGGTCTTGACAGACAGACAGACGGACGGACGGACGGACAACAAAGTGAACCTATAAGGGTTCCATTTTTTTCCTTTTGAGGTACAGAAACCTAAAAAACAAACCAAGGTTCGTCGTCGTTTGACTCCAAACTTAGGTTAGTCGAGCTTAAAACAAATTCAGAACCCCCCTTTAAAAAAAAATCTACTGTTAATATTTACCTTTCGACCCCTCCCACTATTTTCAAGCTGGTCTCTTAATAATTTATTCTCTAGTCGCAACCTGGCGTTCTCTTGCTGTGATTCAAACAGCTGCTGCTCCAAAGCAGACACATATTCTTTCTTTTTCTGTCGAGATTGACATGCAGATTCCCTATAAAATAGAAAAAAATAGTAATTGTAAATCTTGCTGGAATTTTGGTTCGTGCAAATTCACAAAGATACGTGCAATGTGAACGTCAAGACCCGTTGTACGGTTCATTCACCGTTCGTAGGCACGGTCGTCAGTCTTGTATGGATCGCTATGTTAGTTTTTTGACGACACGGCGGCACTACGGCACGGCTATGTGAACCATGAAGATTAGTGTCGGAACTGGTATTTTAAGGGAAGACCCACACACATTTGAGTTGGCCTGTCCAGTCATGGATTATATTATTGTTATCCTCACCTATTCTTAATCATCCTCTGTTGCTTCTTGATAGCTCTGATCTCAGCTTCACTGAACTTCGAGAGGTCTATTGCAGGACTCTTTGGACATTCATTATCTGCATTGGGAGGTATCACATGGTTTTGTACTAAGTTTGGAGTTGTGTCATTTGTGGGCACAACCTGTTTAGGGCTAATCACTATATTGCTTCTAGGTGAGGTGACCTTAAAAAAAAAAATTACATTTTATTAATCTACCTAAACTTGAATAACAAATCTTAGATGATTTAGGGCTGGTTTTTCCATCGACAGATAACTTTTATTTGTGGAATAAAATTGACATTTGACAGTTTTTGTATGAAATAACTGTCAAAATTTCAAAGTTATTCCTCGAATAAAGTTATCGGTTGAATGAAAAATCAACCCTTACATGTATTGCCACTCATTCAAATATCTATGTAATGTAGCATTATGTAGTCTTAAGTTGACATTATGTTCCCAAAACTTAATTTTTTAATTCAAATATACAGTGAGAGCAAAACTACCATCATAAACATCAATTTTGTCGACGCTTTACAGCTTAATTAGATTTTTAATATGAGCGGCATCAAATGTGGTGTGTATGTAAAATTTTTATGGTTCTCATCACTTTATTCTGAAATAGCATTCATTGTTAATTATTTAACAGGGCCTTCATCGAGTCGAGATACGAAGACGTACGAAGGTCTTCGTCATCGGAGAGCGTATTTTGGAACTCAAATGGAGTTAAGCAGGACACCAGGCAGGGCGCAGTGATTACAGTTCGAGTAAAGCTGTGACAGAGTAGCGACCAAGGAATGGAAGACAAGATGTTGGTCGCCCGGCGGCAAGATCGGTGGACGACATTGTTCCCATCGCGGGCAGAGCCTAGATGAGGCTGGCCGAAAGTGTGGATCAGCACATGAAAAGCAGTGGATGTAGTCAAGCTGTGGATGAGGATGATTGAATACAAACATATTTTAAAAGAGTAACTACATTCAAGTGATACTATTTGATTGTTGAAACATTAATATGTATACTAAATGTACTGCTCCTGTTTTAAAATGTATAAATAACCAACCTGAATTTGATGATCCTTGGCGTCATTAGAGGTCTGAGTCAGTGGCGATATGGCAATCTTCCCGCCAATTGTGCTCTCTGTCGGGATCACAATACTGGGTGGTTTCGTCACTACATTGGAATTCCTTTTAAGTATACTGGGCACCTTCTTATGTTCTACCATCAACTGGATCTGACCATTCACTACTATTTGCTTATCGTTTGGCGAATTATACGTGTTTTCATTTACTACTTTGAAGTATGCATTTTGTTGGTAACCATTTCCTGAAAGAAAAATATAAGCTTATTACAGAATGTGGTTAATGGATGTTGGAGGTTGTCTATAATCAAACACAATCCACTGGACAATTAAATTATTACTCAAGATTTGCCTTTTTATTTAAGATATTGCTTTAACTATTAAAACATGGGAAAAAGTCACGAAAAAAATAATAATGAAGATAATCTGAGGCAGTACGCATTCGCCGGGTCAGCTAATCGTAGATATTGAGCAAAAGATTTAAAGACAATTTAGTGTTACAATTTAATATGGAGGGGTATAAAACTGTTATCTTGATAAAAAACACTATTGGTACACAGCAACAAGCTCGTAACGGCAATTTGAAGAATAGAAATAAATAAAAAATACTACACAACTGCAATTAATGTAAGTACAAGCACTTACAAGGTCACTCCACATGTAATACTTCATATTGTTTTTATGTTCTCATGCAAGGACATTCCCATGTATTGTTAACATTTATTACTGTTATGTAATGCTTATGTTAGTTTTATATTTATGTAAATAAAAAAAAAGTTATAAAATTTTTCAGTTATTGAGCTAATAGGTAAACTCACCTTTGTGTAACTTAGAAAAAGTGTTGCATAGTTCAGTATCACAGTCTTCAATCTCCATTTTAATGCCCTGAAATAAAGAAGCTTCTATACAACGTCCCAAATTCCATGCTTTGGTATTTTGTTTATTACCATGCAACTTAGACAAAATATTTCAGCAGTGGGTGATTCGTTTTTTAGGGTTCCGTAGTCAACTAGGAACCCTTATAGTTTCGCCATGTCTGTCTGTCCGTCTGTCCGTCCTCGCTTAATCTCTGTGACCGTTAGCACTAGAAAGCTGAAATTTGGTACCAATATGTATATCAATCACGCCGACAAAGTGGTAAAATAAAAATTGGAAAAAATGTTTTATTAGGGTAGCCCCCCTATATGTAAAGTGGAAAGTGATTTTTTTTTTAATTTCAATCCTAACATGTGATATATTGCTGGAAAGGTATTTAAAAATGAATAGGGGTTTACTAAAATAATTTTTTGATAATGTCAATAATTTCGGAAATAATCGCTCCAAAAGTAAAAAACAATGTGTCCCCCCCCCTCTAACTTTTGAACCATAAGTTTAGAAAATATAAAAAAAATCTGAAAAGTAGAACTTTATACTATATTTATACTTTCAAGGAAAATTATTTTGAAGTTGATGGAAACAACAGTTTTTGTACAAAAAAGACAAAAAGTTGTACAAAATAATTTCTGGACTAAGTTTGTAGTATAATCGTATATGCAAGCATTTTTTTAAGTTCGTTTACATGTTTTATTATCCTGAACGTATCTTTTTCAAACAAAAACAAAAAAAGAATTATTAAAATCGAATCCCAATATTTTAAGATCTATGATCGACTACGATTATTACACGAACATAATGGATACTCACTTATAAACTCATAAGTGGGAATACTTATTGTGACGGACGGGAAACTACGGAACCCTACACTGAGCGTGGCCCGACACGCTCTTGGCCGGTTTTTTACAATTAGTTGTTACTTACTTGAATAAGGTAGTAGTAAAGAGATTAAAATGTGTCTGTCTATGGATTTTCTTGCCCATTCTTGTTCAAAGGAACCTATTATGCTTTGGAAAGATGCAGCTAGTTAAGCTTCATCTTTTTAACTGACTCCTTGACAATTGACAAAAGTGTCTGTAATTTGTTTAATTAAAATAAATGCTTTGTGTTTGCACAACAGGAACAGTACCTTAATAACACCATTTTCGATAGCCATAACGGGTCCATTTCTTTCAGGAGATTTTCCATTTGTTTGTGTTTTGTGTAAAGTTGGGTTAGCAGGACTGGGAGCTGTGTACAAATAACATTTATTATTATATACTTACCTTTGTAAGGTCCGAACAAAAAATACATACATATGCCTTCCAGACAATAAATACATTTTTACTTAAGACTTCTTTACTTAAAAAGTGCAACATCACATGCAATATTTGCACTGATCTGCACAAGCAGTGAGTGCGAGCAGATTAAAATAATTAATAGTATACACAATTGTGTCCTTTGCTTTTTAGAGAACCCTGAGATTCTACCTAACATGATCATTATAAAAAAAGAATCTAACAAGAATGTATACCAGTAATAGAACATACCAGATTTTTGCAAGAACAGTTCAATATCTTCAAGGTTTAGGTTATTGGTGGGTTCCTCATTAAAATTTGATGTCCAATCAAAGGGTGACTGAGATGATTGCCTTGCTGAAATGCTACTAGAGCTGCTGCAAGAAAGAAGAAACTACTTAGTTGACATTCAAGATACAAGAATACAATTGTTGTATTTATTTGTTAAAGCATGCTACTGAAGTGCTGACCATGCCATATATTTCCAAAAAAATTATATGATTGAGATAAGTACAAATACTCTACAATAAAATTAAAAAGTGAAAGTACATGTGCTTTTACTCCAAAAATTATGTAAAATCCAGTTTATTAAGTGAAAGTGTCTGAAACTAAAAGTAAATGCATAACTTACTTTTTCGAATCATCTTCACTGCCTGAATCAGAATTACTGCTGCCTTCTGATGACTTGATGCTTAATATAGGTGATATTGGTGGCACCAGGCTTGGCGCTGCATCAGCCAGGATCTCGCTCGGCGAGGCATCCGGCGTATCCAATAGTGATGTCCATTTGTAGTCGTTCGATAACAACTGATCAAAAAAATCTTCACCTAAAAATACAATTTATTTGGTGCAAAATGCAAGTGACAGCTCTTATCGGTAGTGATAAAACACGATATAAACTTTCTTGGCTCTACAAAGCGATTAAAACAGAATTAGTGAGGCACGTTTCAGAGAAACCTTTGGTTCCTTTGTAACTAATTACGTGCTTTGAAATAAAACCGAAAGCGTAGTCAAGGACACGTGCGATCACAAAATACGTTTGAGGGGTCAATAACATGATTCAAAGAAAATTAGCAGCACATTGTTGTTGTAAATTAGCCGGAGATGAGCGTGAAGAATGAAATCTGAAGTTACCGTATAAGCAGTCTTTAGTCTCAATCAATATATCTGTATCCATTGGAACAATAGCACAGGACCCATATAAATGCCAATATAATTATTATTCTAATTACTAATTATTGCGTAGGAATCACACATCACAAACGCACAAATCACAATAACACGACGGCGATGAAATTATGTTTTTAATCTGTGTGCATTCAATCAATGCAAGGTGCATTTGAATACTTCAATATTCAACACTACATTATTTATTTTACTTCTCTCATATATAAAAACCAAAACAAACCAAATTATTTTTGGAACCTTAACTAGTATAGTAAAATAAATTGCAACAGCTTTCTAAAATATATGCTCTAAACATATACTTTTCGTGAAATTTATCAATCTTTTCAACAACATTTTTCTTTCAGCTAACATTCAGAACGACTCTCAAAGACGCCCAGACAGTAATAACGTTCCGTTTATAGTAATAAAAGATAAATTTTGATACTTAAACGTTTACTAATTGATAAACACAATTATTTTTCACATTAAAACTCTCTTGAATTAAAGAAGTGTAAAAAGTGACTGATGACGAATAAAATATTTTTTCCAGTCTTCATTAATTTTTTTTTCATTACAAATGAAATCACACAGCTGATTCCCGAAAAACGGAAAGACATTCATTTGACAGTTTTCTTCGGGCCGATTGATTTGTCGATTCTTGTTTCGATATATTATTTTAGTAATTTTTTTTACATTATTCTAGAATGAAAATATAAGAACGATCGATTGAAATTGTTAAGAATTCACAGAACAGTTTTTACTATTATTTAAAATGGGTGTATGAATGAGTTCAAGGCACCGGTTGCGAAAATGTCTGTCCCTGACGAGCAGGACGATTTCATATTTCGTCCACAGCAGCATTTGGATGCAAAATGGTTAAATCCTGATTTACAGGATGCGCTACATAACCCTGATGCTCTGTGCACTCTGTTCAACAGTCTCTTGCAAGACAGAGAAATATATTTCGATGCCGGAAATGGGCTCGTAAATGGTGCTGGTGTTACTGCTAAACTTGGTGACAGTGGAAAATATTACTGTGGTCTGAGGGTATGTGTATTTTCTGTAGCATCTATAAGTTTAAAATTGTAAACATGGCACTTGTTTACTTTTAACAACTGTAAATATTGTACTAAAATGAAACAAAATAAAGTGTAAACATAAACAATTATTTTATCCTACATAGATATTAACCTGCACCTGTTGTGATGGTCTCTGTGGACCACACTCAGGGTGTGCCTGCCCACCCTGCAGTGCTCTGTCAGCAGAGGAGGAGCTCAGAATCTCTATACAGTCTAAGCAGGTGGCTCCATCACCATCCCATCAGATTATTGATGATGTAAAGTGGAAACAAGACCCAGGTATTTTTTCTGAACTTAGGAAATAAAAACCTTAAACACATGGTTCCTTTGTTCTTCAAATAATTTATTTGACAGATTTTACTTGTTTGGATCTCTTTTGTGTTATGCCAGTACTAAACCTCTGTATTCAGGTCCAGAATGTCTGCAAAGTTTAATGGAGGCCTTGATCTGGGAACAGCGTGTGAGAGCCATCAACACAGCCGTTAGCTGCCCATTTATATCTCAAATCCGTCGACTCATTGCATTGTGCAACAGGCATCTTGTAGCTGTTATAAGGTATTGCTGTTTTACTATTTTGCATGTTGCTAAATACTTAACATTATATTACTAAAGGGTTCCAAATCAAAATAAAGAAACATGTGACTTATTATTAAATATAATTGTTCTTTTTTTTTAGAGATCAAAGCCAGAACAAAGAAGTAAAAAGAGTGAGAATAGATAAGAAACCACCTCATGCGGTCAGTAACAGAGCATTGAGCAATGTGGTTGGCGCGCTGAACAAACCTGACGGGAGTACTGAGGGCCAGGAGGATAGCGAGGAGCAGACTGATGACTCAGAGAGGTAAATAAGGTTTCATATCTATGTATATCTATTAATGATATGCTGTTTGTTGGTAGGCCCAAGTGATGGGCCTACCAACAAATATCTATAGGTAAAGGCTAGACTGATTTGGCAATTTAATGTCTTTAAATGTTCACATTATACATAGTCCTAATTAGGTTCTTATAGACAAAAATTTTAGGTTTCCCAGAAAATTTTCAAATTGGGAGAAACTGAATAGCTTTTTTTCTATGGGATTTTTGTATTCATTATTGAGGATTGGACAGGACAGGACAACTTCGGTGTCGGGTAAGCTAGTTGGAAATAAAAAAGAAAATCTTTCTTAACAAAATAGTACAGGCACAAAACTAATTGATAAAAGAAAGAGGTTTATCTTTCCTTGCCAGAATTCTCTTTATGTTGTGGTTGAAAAGTTAATTAGTTTCAAAATTGCATTTTGTAATTGCAAAACCTTTGCATTGTATTAAAGAGTTAATAAATCATGAATGTGCAATACGCAGGATGCAGTATTATACTGTGACTGTTACAAACAACTTGGTTATTCATAAGATTTAATGAAATTGAATGTGAACTTGAACCATGTTTCGTTATTGAATACGTACAATCAATGTAATTTATTTTATATGAACAATTTGTATGAGAAATATATTTTGTCCATAAACTGAAAACTATTTCAATATTCATATTTTTTTCAAGACCGTGTTTGTAAATTCTTATATTGTTTATTTTCTTTAAAATTGAGCTCATGGTTACTTTCAGCGTTTTTCTGTATGACCTGTAGTTTAGAACTTACCCATTCTGACTTGAAAAAAATGCCCTGTTTAGGTATTTGTTAAGAAAGGATTATATTTATAACACTTCTCTTGCAGTGCTATCGGTCTAGCTCGCGTAGGAGCCCGCGCCGCTCTTCGCTTAGCCCTCTCTCTCGTCCGCCGCGCATGGCGATGCGGTGAAGATGCTGACGTATGTTCAGCGTTACTCCGTGATGCTCTCGATGCGGTGCGTGCGCTCCCTGATGCAGGACTGTTCGCTGGTACAGGATCAACACCTGCGCCGCGCTCGCAGAAGATATGGGCCGAAGTTGTTGATAGTGCCGCTAAGTTCCTACATCAGGTTGTGATCGGGTACGTATTTGTGAGATATGTTCTGTATTATTAATAAATTAAATACCTACATAAATTCATTTGTATACGAAATCGCAAGCTATGGCATGCAAGGTGAAGCCAGAAGCGAATAATAAAAATATTAACATTTCAAATGACAGTTCTAATATTTCATTGTGCACACTAGTTTCATAAAAGTATATTTTTCTTCAACAGAGAAGTAGGCTGTAATGTCCCACAAGGGGATTGGCGGACTTCTCTATGTGTGTGGGTAGAGTTGTGCGCAAGGAGAGCTGAACTACCCGCGTTATTGAAGGCTGCTGATGTTCTAGTCACTTTACCTCCTCGGCAGAAACGTCAACCGGATAATAGGTAAGTCAATTTGAACCTTATGTCGTTGGCATAAGAGTCACACGACGTTTTATTACTAAACAACAACAACTGTATTCATTGTTAATGTTAGGAGCTTTACTAAATCTTCTTTTCTTTTAGGATTATACTAGAAGAATGCACTGCGCCATTAGGACCGTTTCTAAGACGTATGGCAAAAGTGACAGCGCCTAATCCTATCCTCAATAGTGAACCAACTATTGAAGTTAATCTAACAGAAATATTCCTCAAGTAAGTATTTTTTATCGATTTTGAATTGTTTGATAGTAAGAACTCTGCTTGTGATTTTAATTTTACCATAGAACAAGGAAAGGGCAAAAATATGAAGTAAGAAGTAACCTTATTTTAAAATCTTCATTACCTTATCCCATTATTTGAAGTAGGAGCAATGTCTATTTCTTTCTATTTCCCCTTTCTAGCCGTATTATCTATCACACAGACTATCTATCGTTTTTTAGGGTTCCGTACCCAAAGGGTAAAAACGGGACCCTATTACTAAGACTCCACTGACCGTCTGTCTGTCTGTCACCAGGCTGTACCTCATGAACCGTGATAGCTAGACAGTTGAAATTTTCACAGATGATCTTTTTTCTGTTGCCGCTATAACAATAAATAAAACAATATACGCTATAACAATAAAGTTAAAATTGAAAGGGGAAGAGAAACGTTCTTTTTCGCACTTGGCCGGTTTTTTTTTCATCTTCCCCTAGTCTTATAGCCATCCAAATTCATACTCAAAACTGTCCTCACAACACTTTCCTCATTCCCCCGCATCACATGCCCATACCACGACACCTTATGGCAAAATATATCTCTTTTAAATTCGTTACCTTCTCCATGCCTAGATTTATTATAATTTAACGTAATTGTTATCGTTTCAGGGATTTGAACATCCCAAGTGGCGATGGATTGATGAGCGTAAGAAAAGCTGGAATCGCCTTATTGTGTCACCTAGACAGACTCGGAGCACCCTTAATACCGCCCTTAAAAGGCTTCGTAACTGTAAGTATTTTATCTACAGTACCCGGTGATAAATATTGCACATCGACCTTTACCTTTTTTTGTATTTTATACAAAGAATAAAAATAATTATCAAAAGAAGCAAATCATAATTGTTTTAACAGCTCCTAATAGATACCGGACTGTTTGTATTTCGTGCGACAGAGATAACGCTCTACGAAGCCGAAATTAGCCGATTGTCTCTTTCCAAAGGTCGATGTGCAATATTTATCGCTGGGTACTGTAAACTAATATTATAAAGAGGTAAACATTTTTTGTAAGAGGTAATCTCTGGAAGTATTGATTGGATTACAAAAAATCTTTCAGTGATGGAACGCTACACTGTTTCCGAATGCTATAGGATTTATGTTTTACGTTAAAAGAAGAAACTTTACGCTGACGAAGTCACAAGCGGAAGCTAGTTATTTTTTTTTTGCTATTCCATACTGTCCCAATGCTGGACAAAGGCCTCCTCCAAATCTTTCCAGGATTTTTTCCCGCGGCACTTCGAACCAGCCCTCACGGTTTGCGTCCAAATCGTCTCGCCACCTCTATCTGGGCCGACCTCAGCGGCGCCGTCCATCTTTAGGCACCCATTGTTGACATTTGCCCAGCGGTCAACATGCGTGCGGCTGATATGACCTGCCCAATCCCATTTGAGCCTCATATTTAAATTTTAGAAGCAAAAAAAAAAACAATTTGTTTTATTACAAAGTACCCTTTGTACAGTTTCTATATTTATGTCTGTAATTTATATGGTGTACATAATAAAGAGTATTCTATTCTATTCTATTCTATTATCCTTAGTGCACAGAATCGGCGCAAGAAGTAGTATCAGTTGGTTCAGGACCACTTCATTTGGGAACTCTAAGGATTCAACAAATAGCGTGTGCTGAGAAATTGGCGTTACTACTAACTCACGATGGTGCTGTATACACTTTGCCATATGATAACATGACACCACAGCTAGTTCCAGGTAAATAAATCACTATTAACAGAGTTAAGATATACGTATATTTATTTGCTCACACATGTATACACATACAAGATTCGCTCATAGACACTTCAGTAATAAATTATTGTATTGTCCTTCTGTAGTGGTATTCAACCTAAAAATGGGATTGACTCCATGATTCCATTTTTAATTTTCTTTGAGCCCTAAGTACCTCGATCGCTCCCCAGGCAAACAGTCTCGCTGCCAACCTCGATTGACTTCTAGTTTCATCACAGCAAATACTCGTAGTTATTTCTTTGATTATTTTTTCTCCAGGTCTTGAAAGTAAAACAATTACGCAAATATCATGTCACCCTGCTGGTCGGCACTTCTTGTGTTGTTCCTCATGTGGTGGAGTATGGTCGTGGGGGTCTGGTGACGATGGACGACTCGGACATGGAGATACCGCGCCAAGAGATGCGCCCGCGCATCTACACCATCTATCCCACCATGAGGTCGTGAGAGTTTCCGCGGGTGCTGCTTGCAGGTACACTTACCCAGCACTAAAATAATGTGACATGCTATAGCAAGTCATAATACTTCATAAGAGCAAACCAACCAAATTCCTTAAATCAAACCTAAACTAAAAGGAATCTTGGTTAGAAAGATGGCCCAATTACTCCGAACGCTGTTTAATTGATTCAGCAGGATGCTATCAAATGTTGATAGTATCCTGCTAGTTTGACAGATTACTAAAGCGCCTTTTAAAAATAGAGTGATTGTTTTCAGTGCTGTTATTACATCACGAGGTGCTCTGTATACGTGGGGTCGAGGTGCACAAGGACGCCTCGGTCACGGCACTATAGAGAACTGCCTCACGCCGCAACCTGTGTCCTTCAACGCACACAATATTGAACGAGTCATTGATGTCGCGTTAGGTAACACACGACTTCTAATAGTACTATAAAAATAATCATCATTTCATGCGAAAGACGTCCACTGCTGGACATAGGCCTCCCCGAAGCATCGTCACTTCGACCTTCTCGCATCCAGTGGATTCCTGCGGAAGTGTATAAAATTATAATGATCTATTTTAAGGTATAAACAAATCAACGAAAGTGCTGTCAATACAGATATTGGTGTAGTCTGAAGCTATCTAAACAAATATTATAAATTAGTAATAAGTTTATTGCCCTGGAAAGCCCGGTTAAGAAGCCAATAACCTCGTAAGATTATATAGCAACATACAAAAATGAAACAGTCAGAAGCCCTGCAGAAGTAAGCTGAGATCTAATGACACCGTAGCTCAGTGCAAAATACTGTTATGCGACTCCGTAATATTGTCTGACTAGAAAACGAATTCGGTACATTTTGGAAATGGCGGGGCCATAGATGTTGGACTCAGTTTCCTTAACATTTATTCCTACTCTAGGATGGGGCGAAGCTCAAACTCTGTGCTGTACATGGGAAGGCGCCGTGCAAGTGTTCGGAGACACCGAGGGCGGCGTCCCGCGCACTCTGACGTCACTGTCAGTTTTGAGGATAAACCGCGTGTATACGGGGGAACATTGGCATGCTGCTCTTAGTGATGCGTAAGTTTCACTACACTTTTAGTGTGTGTGTGTAGGCGAATGTTATTGTTATAGTTTTTATAACAATAACATTCGTCTTATTTCCTAATGTAATTTAGTAGTATAAGCCATTCATTTGATAAGAAAACTTTCAGAATACAGCCAGCAAAGTATTCACGCTGAGAAACTACGCTAATAAAAAATCTTTATGAAATGTGCGATAAAATGTGTCTATTTTGCACCTTATTCTCTTGGTCTTAGCAATGTCTTACAATTCAAATGTTTTATTTGCAGCGGCCAAGTGTACACCTGGGGTAAAGGAGAAAGCTATCGCCTCGGTCATGGCAATCTTGAGAACGTGAAGATTCCGAAAATATTAGACGCACTGCAAGGTAAACCATTCTTTCTCAAGTTATCCTTGTCATTTTCTTCCTTACAATAATCTACTAACGTATTCAATGTTTTTTATTAGGTATAAGAATAGTGGATCTTTCTCTGGGTTCGACTCACGGCGTCGCTCTGACGGCAGAAGGCGCATTGTATGCGTGGGGTACGCACGAGCGCGCACAAATAACAAGACCGGTACCGCAACTGTTACAAGTACTCAACCCTTCCTTTAAGGCTCATGGTAAGTTCTTTTGTTGATTAATTAAACTACCGTCTCACGACCTTTCTAACGACAGGATTTCTGTACCATTAGACCGGTTTCCTGCTTGGTCAACAGGCCGTTTGGCTAAAGAGTCACCCTTCATTAGGATTTGTGATTGTCCACAAAGACATTATTTTCTGGTACAGCCCTATTCAAAATTTATGGCGGCTCGGAACATGAAGCGACTCGCTGCGCTGTAACAAATTCATGTGTCAGCGGGGTGAGGGGTGAGGTACTGAACAGCAAGTAGCGCAGTTCAGAGACGCCATAAAGTTTGAATCGGACTGTAGCACTCCTTTATCTATTGCCATGTTTAACCATATTCATTGCTGAGGAACTGAAAAAATATGGATTGATTCGCAGGTGTTTCTAGTGGACCTGCACAGATTTTAGTATGGAGCGAAGAAAGTCCTAGAGATCTGCCATCTTCTTTGCCCTTCGTGATTGATTTATCTGAAAGCACTTTCAAGTAAGTAAAATCATAAAAGATAATAATTTTAGTTGTATATTTCATTTACGAAATGTTTGTCATGGTGCATCTTTTTTGCAGACTTTTAGAAAGATTGTTGAGGATAGTCGTCGAACAAGGCAGCTCTGCAACAATCAAAGAGGTCGAATGTATGGCTATATCCTGCCTGAATCTATTGAGACTACAAGTAAGTGTCACTGAACCAACCAAACCTGTATCACGAAGATGCAATATTTTTTTCGTCTTTTTAATAACTTTTTGGTTGCCAGTGTTACAAAATTCCATTTTCAATAATTTAATTTACTTGCTAGGTGCAAGCATGGCAGTGTTCCCGTGGCCCTGAACCTGATGACACGGAAAGCGAACCTCGTTCCTGGTGCAATGGCGTTCATACTGCTTTGGTCGCCTTAGTAGAAGGACGCGCGGGGGCGGGGGCGGCTACTGCGGCGAGACGGGCATTGGCTGCGGCCTGGCCTTTGTTGTTGCCGACACCGCAAGTGCGGGCGCATCATCTTATTACGTTATTGCCTCAAGGTAAGACTAAAATGCTTATGTTAGTAACCAGAAATGTGCTTGCAAATTCTTAGCGTTTCCCAGTAAATATAAATATTTATTAATAACTTTTCGCGCTCTTTTGCGCAAACTGGTATATTATGGAATTGTGTGTATGTAAAATACTGGTGTTCTGTTGTATCCGTTTAGACTGGAAACCGACCCCAACATAGGTTGAGACAAAAAGGCTGCATACCATTATTTCATTGCTGTGATTAAAACTTCTAACCAAGGCTTCATAAACGAATAATCACTTGTCTACAGGATCGGCCCCAGCTAGCGCTGGCGCAAGATTTATGACAGAGCTGCTAGTTTGGTCGTTACTCGGCGGCGGTGGGTTGCGAGACGCGTTACGCAACGCGTTGCAGGCACATTCTGTGGACGCGTACAATCATCTACAACTTGACGCGTATGTTTTTATTACAACTTTAAAGTCTTAAATAATGGCATAAGAATATTGGCATGAATAAATTGATGACGTCAGATATAAAATCTTTCAGGGACTATGATCAAATTGATATAGTGACCGGACAACGTGGATCATCCCCTGCAACTGAAGGAGATGACGCTGATACTGTAACAGGTTTGTATACTTATAATAATTTCTACGTACTTTGAACATACTTGCTTTCGATTATGTTATTTATAAGATTAGTGTTTCATCATGAATGTGAATTTTGTATTTTTAGGTTGTACTGAAGAATACCAAATAAGTAACGCGACACCATCAGATAAAGGAGCATCTGTACCTTTAATGCATTTGGTAAGTTCGATATTAATGTTGATAAGTTCAATAATTTACCATTTTGATGGGAACATGAGATAGCGCTTAACAGTTATCCATACTAATATTGTAAATTCAAAAGTAACTCTGTCAGTATGTTACCTTTTCATACCTAAACCATAAACGGTAAAAGAAGTTTGATGATTTTTATATGGAGCCTGGCATACCTACTGTCGCGTCATTTTGAAAATGGCACGATACCTACGGTCGCGTCATTTTGAAAAAGGGGACGATACCTACTGTTGCATCATTTTGAAAATGGCGCAACAGTAGAAATCCACGAAACACTACGAATACGACACACACGACAGTAGGAATGATCCTCGAACCCCTTTGTCAATGAGATTGATGGCATTCTGGGAAAGGACAAATTTTTGTTCCGGTAGCACGTTTCCGTGGGATGTTTTCCGACATCCAGTCGCGGGGAGAAGCTGAGAGTGTTTATGTGTTTGTGTGCGTGTGTTCGAGGGTAACCAATAACAAGCAGGTATTCGATACACTGCCACGAGATTGATTGAGATGCTATCATTGAATGAATAGATTATTTTACAATTTACACACGTCGATTGGCTTTGCTAGAGTGTGATGTGTTCGTCAGATTTTTAGGAATTAGCCATGATTGTCCGAAAGGGTTACCGCTGGCCCGGAACATAAAGGGCTAACCTAACACGGGTGGGTTTTAGTCAGTAAGAGTCTGACACTCCCTTCCGCTCCACCAAGAGCGGGAGGGGTCATTTGATGATTTCCCATCCTGAAAAAAAAAAGAGATTTTATATAAATAAGACATATAATCGCAAAAGTGCTCTGTTCAACTTTAAATAATATTTATATATTTTGTCACCAGGTCAAACACCTAATTCGCAATACATCCTGTCAGACACAAATGCATATAAACGCTATAATGCACGGCGACACAAGTAAGACTGACGACCCTAAAGGGCACGACACAGTTAGCCCTAGCTGTGATCTTCTAATACGATTCCAAAGGTAATGCCATCATTAATTCTCGTTGACGCGGGTATCACATCTTTGACGCGATATCATTGCAGCGAAACCGTAGTAGTTCCGTCATGATTTGTCCGTTGTACGGCAAGTGTAACTGCCTGTTCTAACGCACAGATTTGATTAAGATTCTATCTCTTTCCCGAGTGATTTCGCCGTTCTCGGAATCCCGCTACACCTCCGCGCTCAGCCCGCTATTTTGTTGCGGTGCTGCGTTTGTTTAGCACGTAGGTATCTATGGCAGTGGACAAGTTTATATATTGAAGTGTGTGGGTTGCGGGAAGACAAACAAAACACGTGTAAGCGTTACCAGTGGTTTATTCCGACTGAAGCTTAGAACTAATACAGTATTAATGCTTACTCTACTACTCTACACATATATCTATACTTAACACACTACAATATATAAACTTTTTTTTTTTGTAAAATGGATATTAATTTGAAGGAAAAGATATTTAAGAGATCCGAAGTAGACCTACAGTGTATTAACTCAGTCGAAAGTGAAGACATTTTGCTCCGATTGCTACAATTCAACTGACTCTCATGATGTTTCGGTACTCGAATCGCGACATGTTTCATAGCGGAATTCGTTAAGCGGTTTCCCATAATTATTTTCGTGTCTGAGGCGTGCTGTATGAGGACCTTCTCATAGATAATACGAAACTGTTTTTGGTGACGACACCAATCTATAAATTAAGATCACCTCGCCGATAGCGAGATTGTTTTTCAGGATTTTTAGGTAATGCTGTTAACGCTTTTCACTAAATCCTTTATGATTTCTCCCTATTCTGTATTGGCACCTCAATTTTACTGGAAGATGTAGCGTCGGAAGGCCTCTCACAAGCTGGACCGATGTAAGAAGAACCGGCCGAAGTGGCAGTGCTCTTGGGGGGTCCAGCAGTGGACGCTTTTCGTCTGAAATGGTGATGATGATGATGCTCAATTTTACACTATGTTCTTTCACAGGTTACTATTCTGCGAAGCCATGTGGTCACGCGGCGGACGAAGCACAAGAGGCGGCGTGCGCGCACTGATCACACAATACATAGAGTTACTAGCAGAGCACGTACAATCTACTCTCTGTTCGTTTACGAGGGCGGTACATAGAGCGGATAATACGCAGCTTATTGCGCTATGTGAACTTGTGGCTGCCGATATTGTCGGTAAGACTACTTTAAAACAAACATTATGATAAGTGTCGCGAAAGATTTTTAACCAGATTGCTTAGTAAAAATATGTAAAATATTTCCTTTTAATCACGATAAAAACGAAATTTTGATTGGACTATTTTTCAAAGTAAATGGTTCGTCGTATCACCACATTACCGTTTGGTGTTCCGAAATTGCAAGTAGTAAACTAACATTTAAAATTCTCTCAGGTCGCGTCGTAAGTGAGCTAGGCGCCTGGATAGGCGCATGCGCAGCCCGATCCCCCTGCGCTCTAGCCGACTCAGCAGACTCTCTAGTAAAGATAGCGCGCGCTTGTGATGACGCCGCCAAGTCTCTGCCATCTGCTGCCAAATTAGATGCCGACCTGCTGGGCTGGCCTGGACTAGTTTCTAAGAAGCATCAGCTTAAGAACAGTATTATTCGCAAGTAAGTCTTTGTTTGCTGAAGCAATGAAGTCCCTATTTTCAGCAGCTAACGTTCTTGGCTAGTCTAGAATGGTATGAAGTGTGAATTCTCATGAGCAGTACGCGTATCACGTGCGTTTCTTTCTTGCGTACCAATTCTATCACTATTATTTATCTAGATATCTATTACCTATACATATATATATTACACCAAAAATATTATGACACAAATCGCAGACGTCACCCAAAAAGCAGCCAAGCTCAAATAGAACCAGACTGGACACGTTTGCCGAATGTCGGATGCATTGTGGGCCACTACAGCATGGGTTCCTGAAAACGTCCAACGGCGTCGCGGAAGATCCAGGCGTAGATGGCGGGATAAACTTAACGCTTATATGAGGCATTGGTCCATATTGGCTTAGGTTCGAGTTGAGTGGAAAAAGGAAAAGTAGGCCATTGTCATGCAGTGGAACCATACAGGCTAATTATTATTAGTTTTTAGAATAATATTAACCATTATTATTATTCTAGATGTGATCTCCAAAACCACACAAAAGAAGGCGGTTCCTGGGTCGTGATAGCAGGCCACGTTTTTGACGTCGAAAACTTCGAGTGCGAGAGCGCGAGTACCGTCGAAATGATTCGGAAGCTTCGCGGCTCCGATGCGACGGCTGCTATGAGCGTGGAACCACATGCTGCGTATCTGTCGAGGGTGACTGAGAAATGTGTGGGGCTTTATGCTGATCAGATTTACAGTTACAGGTGCTATGTGAGTATACTCTTTGGCGCAGCCGTGAGGCACACTTTCCTGCTAATTTCTTACATCGGAATTTGCACTTGTTATTTTTATCTTTGTTTTTTATCTGATGTACGACTATTATCTAACTATCTGGTCTATTGTGTGTCTCTTAGTTAATAAATGTATTTTCTTTCTTACTCAGTTAATGTCTGTAGTTATCGATGCGGTTAATGAATGTGGAAAACAAAGAATAAATGACAAAAAAGTTATAGTTCGCAGCACTTTAGTAGCCCTGGATTATTTACATGTATTGCCACTCAATCAACTATTTACTCTATCGGTATGAAGTCTAAGTTGATTTTTGCTTGACTCTTTGTAATATCAATCTTGGTTTGTACAGGAAAGTTCAGCAAGTCTCTGCACCTATCACATACTATCAACATGTGCGTTTAACATAGCTGTGGGTCTGACACAATGCGGCTCACGCCTGGCCCGCTCGCTGCCAGTACAGCAGGCCGAGAGAGGTGCGGCGCCCTATGCCGCTGCTGTGTTCTTGAGAGGAGGCCTGCAGGTTTGTGCTCCTCCACTATACAATAAGATCAAATAAAAGATATATTTCTGAGAGTTGCAGGAAATTGATTACTACTACCAAAGACACGGCGTTTATGTCATGACACATTAAAAAAAAAAATACGAAACTTTATCATGTTGCCAGCTGCAAAATGGTTCTCGCAAAATAAAAAGTTACAATGTTTTTCACCTTTTGTTTCCCATGAGTAACTACTACCAAAGACGGCGTTTATGTCATGAAACATAAAAAAAAAATACGAAAATTTATCATGTCGCCAGCAACATTGCAAAATGGTTCAAAAGTTACAATGTTTTTCACCTTTTGTTTCCCATGAGTACGAAGGCTTCCCATATCATATTATTTCAGGTCCCCCAACTAACAAACCCCTTCGACGAAGAAAAAGCAGAGGCCCGCAGTGGATCCTCCACTGGTGGTAACAGTCCGGCCGGCGAAGCGCCCCTGCCCGCGCGCACGGGGCGCCCGCCGCGCCCCCCGCGCCCCCCACGCGCCGGCGCGGCGCAGTCCTCGGCGAGGGCGGAGGCGCTGCTACATGCGCTTGCTGAGCCGAAGTTGCACGTAAGTTGAACGGCTGTAAGTGCCACAAAAGAAACCGACGTCGTGTAGTTCCGAGAAAAAAAGACCAGTGGAGTTTGCTTTCAACGTTACATGTTCATTCTGTTCACCCAGGACCCACTAGCACTACACTTATGGTGGGCGTGTGAGAGACGTGAAGGTTGCGCGCCTCACTTTCCACCCGAACATCCGCTAGAAGAGCTGCGTCGAGCGCTGTTAGCGGCTTTATTATACCATGCTGGTTTAAAGGAACATGCGCTAGCGACTGCTATGGCTGGTAAGATTGTATATTTTAATCGTGTTAAGTAGTGTTGGGACAGACCTAAGAAACGGCCAGCTAGTATAGTCTCTTTTTGGACGGTTTAATTTTCAAAGTCAGAAGTAGATTAGCAACCGACATCTTTATTTCACTGTCTATTGATCGTCAAGAGGGCTCGTGGTTAATTAATAACAGTCGCACGGGTCGAGCGATCAGCCACGTTTGTCGCGGTCGGGCCGTGGATGAAGCACGGGAGGTCTCGGTGTGGCACCGAGACCTCCCGTGCTTTGGAAAGCACGTTAAACCGTTAGTCCTGGCTGTCAGAAGCCCGAAAGTCTGACCAGTGACAACCATACTTACCAAGAGGTATCGTATTACACAGTAACTGGATTATGGATGTCAGAAAAGCAGTCGCTCCAATACTGGTATCCAGTTGCATCCGGTTAGACTGGAAGCCGACTACAACATAGTTGGGAAAAAGTTCGGCAGATGATGATTTTGATCGTCAAAAAAAGACTAAACTATTCTGATAATTTACCACCTAATCTGCGTTCGCGATTTATTTGCCAAAAATGAAAACAAATATGAGTTTATGGAAAACTTACTTTAAATCCTACACAATAAAGTTCAGTTTACGCTACAACTTCCAACATTTTTATAACTTTTTCAATAGTGCTAGTCACTCTGAAATTAACTTAACTACCATTAAAATAAAGTTTATATTTGTTTAACTTGAAATAATATTAATTTGAAACATAAGTTTGAATAGACGATACTTCATATGTTTTAGAAATGGAGAAAGGCGAAGTAAAACTATCTCCCGCGATGTCTGACATCGTAAAAGCCGTTCAGCAAAGTAAATGGACTTTAATGAGGACGAGGCAACAGCTCTCTCGTGGTTATAAAGAGGTATATCACTGATCCATTTAATGTTTATTAATCCTCCGTTATTTTCTAAATATCTTACCACAGCGACGTAACATGTCTAGGTATGTGCAGCGCCTTTAGAAAGAGCTCGTTTCCTTCTACATGAAGTTCGCGCAGCAATGTCTCCTGCAGTATCAGCATTACATTCACGACCACCATCGCATAGAGCGCCCACTGCCAAGAAAATATTCCAGAAAGTCATGCGCGCTGCCAAAACGCCTGGATTCAGTAAATGGTAACATAATAGTTCTGTAGCTTTTATTCAATCATTCATTAGATATAACTTTAAATAACTTTTTTATGTCCTTTACAGTTTCGAAACTACGAAAGATCTCAGAAACAGACAGAACAGTCTAAGCAAAAGTATGTTCAAGGCTACCAGCAGCCTTCTACAGGGTGATGCCTTACTCATAAAGTCATCAATCGCTCAAGCATCTAAAACGCCCGAAGACGCTCCGAGCATCGTCATCGAACCCTCGAAAGGACACAACGAAACCCCTACAGCCCCCATAAAAGACCCCATGATTAGATCTAAAGTCACTATAAAAATCAAGGACAAACCTTTAGAGAAAGACTTGAAAAACGCATCAAATAATGATGACATGAAAAACGAAGGTCGCGGCGACAGAGACAAAGGAGACAGAGACGATGTGTTAGACAAAGACAACGATGATAAAACGCCAACGAACGAAATGTCGATTAGTTCGATTAACGATATTACCGATAACTCGATTCTTAAAGAATCGATGGAGAGTGAGAAGCAGGTTATGTTGCTGGCTGATGATCTGAAGACTGATTTGATTATGGCTGACGAAGAAAAGGATGATGATAACTCTGAGAGGAATAAGTTTGTTAATGCGTGGGTTTCGAGACTTGCGTGTGAAGAAAAAGGTAATCCTCTTTATATTTTTTTACAGGTTCATTTATTTGTATGTGGAACTAGCATTTACTCGCGACATGGCTCCTGTGGTTTATCCCACTTGAATCGTGCATTTTTCTTGATAAAAAGTAGCTTATGACAAACTACCTCGTTACAAAATCACGTCAATTTGTATAGTATTTTTCTCTCACGAAGCGACGCGATTTTCTTGTGGTTACCAATATTACAAATACGCTGTGAATGTGTGTGTAAGCGCCGGAGCACTCGGTACAGTCCGCGACAATTGCGAAGTCGGAAGTGTGTGTGTGTGTGTGTTCGATTGTGTGTGTTATGTGTTGACGCTACTCGTCTTCACACACACATTCATAGCACACACACGGTTACAAGAAATTACGCGCGTCGCTTCGTGAGATAAACATACTGTAAATCCATTGCTGTGTGAAAGTACTCAACACTTAGCACTCTTTTACACTTTCGTATTTCTTATATCAGTAAGGGTTCATTCATCGATGTTCTTCCGTTTTAGATTTATATTGGTTGCTAGAAGAAGTGACTCAAGAGCAACAAGGTTTAACAATAGCCATTATTGACTTTGTCATGACTGAAAATCCCTGTGATATAGACATATTAAGGAGAGCGTTGTATTGTCAGGTATGAGTTCTTCAAATTAATATGCACCTTGTCGTACTAGAAATAAGGTTCAATATTGCATTTTATCACGAATAGCTTATGACAATTGAAATTCAACTCTATAGTTTTAACAATGTGGTTCAATTTCAGGTGCAAAGAGCAGAAATAAGAAAGAACGGGTACTGCATGATCAATAGTATTCTCAACTCGTCACAGACGATGTCCGATAGTGTTAAATATGCGGCCCTTGCCGGTTTGTTAGGCGCTTGTATGGCTGAAGCAGTTCCATACATGCCACTCAAGCCTACGATACCATTGACACATCCATTGATTGGCATAGAGTCTGTAATACCGTACTCAAAGTATATGGTTCTGTTGGAACGGTCTAAGTTGATGGATTTTATACTCATAGAGTTAAAAGCGAGGGTATTAGAAGGAGAACACAGTCAGGCGCTGCCGTTGAAAATGAGCGCGAATTATGGCGCGCATGCGTTGTTGAATCGGCCTTCGAGAGCAAGGTAGACTAACTCTTATTTGCTTCGGTTTAAATGATTAATGGTGCATTTATACGGCATGTGGGTAAAATGAGCTTGTTTAGGCACTTGCGCAGTTTAAATGCATCGTGTAAACTATCTTGTATAGACATGCGCGGGCAAGCACCATAAGCGCACTACTTTGTTCGAAAACTTAAAAAGATGCATTCACTCTCTCTCTCTCTCTCTATCTCTCTCATGTCTCATTGCAAAAACAGTTCAATGTCTGCGCTCTGTTGAAGTATTCTCCTAATTTACGTTAATATATTTTAAAGACTACTTAGTACTTACCAAATTTTTATTTTCAGATTCTTGATAACGCTACTATCACTCCTTATAGAGGGGTGTCAGGGTCCAGAATTAGAGCAGCTAATTAATGGTGGAGCTTTGAGCTCTTGCCTAACTTTACTGAAACAAATCGGAGGCGACACATCTCAACTTACATCACTAATATGTAATGGACTGAAGTCGAAATGTGAGTCAATTATTATTTTAATTTTGAAGACCGTTAATAATAATAAACACACCGCAGGCAGGCAGGTTTGCGGACTGCGGAGACTGATTTTGGGAATTCAAACTAAAATCAACTCATTCACAGATTACTTCAGAATGCTATCAAATAGAAAATGTTGCCAAAGTCGGTATTGAAAATACTACTAAATTATAATTTCATTTACTAGTATTTTCAATACCGACTTTTGCACGCTTCAATACTTAAGCCTAAGAAAGAATTTAACTATGACCTTTCTTTCAGCGGATTGTTTAATAATATTCGAAGATGAGAGACTAGGTGCCAGGGCTCGTGGAGCGTCGTTGTCAGGTCCTGAACTTGCTTCACTCATGAAGATCGGCACTCGAGTAGTCAGAGGCAAAGATTGGAAATGGGGTGATCAGGTAAGAACAACCTATCTTCTTCGTGTCGCTGGCACGACCTTTCTCAGATCTTGTTGGCTCAAAACTTCGCCACTTCCACGGCGTCGTCGATGGCAGCGCAGAGGTCACTTTGACTGCATGTTTTGGGACACAGAGGGCAGGGTATAATATTTTTATAGCAGAATTCATAGGCCACATTCACACCCCGCTACCGTTCCATCGTAATAGCCCCACTTTACCAGGTTGGAGTTATATCTTCCCGTGTGTCCGGAGACAGACGGTCGATTCTGTAAAAATCTCACCGTGAAAACTTAAGTGAAGTGAGTTTATTTTTGCTAGGAATTTACACTATTGACAGCTCACTCCACGCTCACTTCACCTAAGTTTTCACGGTGAGATTTTTACAGAATAGCATCGCTGTTCCGGGACTTCCAAGTGGACCACGAAAGGACATCCAATTATATGTCCATATTGTTTTAACAAGCTCACTGAAGTTCGGAACTGACTTCATTCCTGTTTTACCATGACTGAAACTGTCGAAGCTTGTGTTAGTCTTGAAGCTTTTCGGCAATTATACTATAAAATCTTAATTTTTTTTTCTAGGATGGAGTTCCCGGTGGCGAAGGTCGAGTCATAGGTGAATTAGGTGAAGACGGATGGGTACGGGTAGCATGGGACGCTGGCGGTACCAACTCTTATCGTATGGGCAAGGAGGGCAAATACGACCTCAAGCTAGCCCGCTCGCCGTCACCGCCGCCTTCGGTAGATGAAACTGTTCATGGCACTGGTAAGGATTTTGATAGACTATCAAACTGCCTTAGTCTACTCTTCAACTCATTGTCTTTGCTCCATTTAGAGTTTTTATTACTTAAAGAATTGTATTCGATCTCGTTGTATATAAATCTTAGTAACATGTAACTACAGTGTTTTAATTTTTTTCTCCATTTTTTATTTATTCGGTTTCATGTTGTCGTAATTTTAATTCACGAAGTGACGAACGCTTTACTTGTGGTAACCAACAACTACGACGACGATGACGACGAGACGAGTAGCGTCAACACATCACACACACACGCACTTCCGACTTTTGCCATTGTCTCGGACGGTACAGAGAGCTACTGCGCATAAACACACATTTACAGCGTGTTTGTACATTTGGTAACCATAAGTAAAGCGCGCGTCCCTTCGTGAGATAAAAATACAATAAGTAACATGAAACAAAATAACTTCAAAATGGTGAACAAATAAAAATACCCTCCACGTAGGTAAGGTCCGCCACTTGTTCCCATGCATTTTTCTTTACGCTTGCCTATACTATCACTTTTCTGGTCCCGATTTATCAGAATGAATATTTTTATATAATATTATGCGTGATTCTCCTATAGCAGCCGTCGTAGAAAACAGTGTAGAATGGTGGCCAGTCAGTGAAGTTCGCTCTGCCTGCACGGGTGCTATCCGTGCCCTATGCGCCGGCGCAGGCGGGGCGCTCGCTTCCGTTGGTACAGTCGCGAGACGTAACGTCGCTGCGCTACAACGAAGATTGTTAGCCTTGGCGCATGCACACTCTACTCCTCCGCCCACGGCGTTCGCTACGCATTATCACACGGCTTTGGCCTTGTTACGAGGTAAGGATTTATAGATCGTTTTTTGTCCTTTTTAAAAGTTTTCTTGATTTGTATTGATCCAGTACCTCGTTACAGCACTGGAATCCAGCGATGCGATTGAAATTTAGCTAATTAGCGGCTGCTCTATTCAAATCCATCCAATACTAGATGCTGGACTGGATTTCAAAGTGTGTACATTGGTCATATATCGATCCAGTGTCACTGGATTCAAAGGCTGGATTGAATTACTGGATCAATGTAAATCGACTTTAAATGTTCAAGTGTCAGCACGGTTGCAAGACGTAATGTCAGAACGTACGCGCTGTCAGAAAATTGGTTTATAAACTCTCACTTTGTTTGTTACAGCAAGCGCGCAAAGTCTGGAGATGCGTATTTCTCTATGCACTGATTCGTGGTTCGAACTCTGCTACAGTATTATTTCGGCTGCGGACAAACCTATCTCACAAGATCTCATTTATTTACAAGTAAGCATCAGTAACAAACCGCGTATCGGAGCAACATTGCCAGGCTTCCCACAAGACTGCATTGCTATTCACAACCATTGGACAGGCTTTCGTACCTGATTTGCCTTCCCCCAACAGAAATTAGCTGTCAGAAGAATAGCTTTTGGATTTATAAACAGAGTTTGGAGGACTCCTTCGATAACATGATGGGTGTTCGATTCGGTATGGAAGCGTATCGAATGGTTGCGAATAACTATGCTGGTGACGGTCGCGGGAATCCGCTTTATGATGGTGGCCTTTAAGCTGATACTTTCTCTAAGTCTCCTTTCCGTTTAGAAATCTAATATTTTAATTGACATTAGACGCTATTTAGTCGTCGTTGCCTCAAATTCATCTTATTTTCCCCAGATCCAGTCCCTCTGGCTTCTTCGCCGAGTATTAGTAGAACACACAGGACCTCCCGAGTGGCGACGAACAGTTGGGGCTCAGTTACTAGCCCTGATTGGACGGTTATGGCTTGAAACACATTCGTGGGATCCGGCGTTCAAGCCGAATCACCAGGCTATTGGCAATAGTGCAGATGAAGAAGAAGTTGGTAAGGACTTTGGGATTCATTCGAATCTGATTGGTGGAATTTTTGTTCTCTTTATATGACATGCAATATAGTGACGTCGTTCATAAATGCCATCGTCACTCCAACACTCTACATAAATTACAACGCCCTTTTCATGTGGGTAGGAATGCCACGTACTCCGATTCTTATTATGTTTTGCTTCGTCCACTTTATCAAGTGAAAGTACCAGTTTATAGCGTGGTCTCCTCCATTCGTTCATCGATTTATTTTCAGCTCTAATTTCTTTTCTATTCTTATGTATTAACTATTCTGATGTAAGTGTAATAGCACCTCTAGCAAGTTAACTATTTCAGACAACAGATGGCGCGCTCCAGCGACCGCTAGTTACACAGGTTCGACGTGTGCTGCGCTAGTACAGTTAGTTAGACAACTGCACGGGGCTTCACAGTGGCATACACCTGTAACGACGTTATTATTGGATAAATTGCAGTTGGCTGCACAAACGGTAAGTCTTGAATTTTCTTAGTTGGTTACCAGACTCGACTGAAATTAAAACATAAAGAAGTAGTGGTGAAAATCTTGTCACTGACAGATGATGTTTTAATGCCAGCTGTATGAAGAATTATTATGATTATTGGACAATGATTTATTAACTTTATTTTTTTGACAGGTAACAAGTGACTGGCATTGGTGGCCGCATACTAGTCAAGACTTAACGCAGACGATCAAACCTTCACCGCCGAGTCTCGAAAGTTGTCTCATTGGTAAGATACCAAGATTACTCGCAGACAAAATGTTACTTTATTTACGGAACCATAAAGTTCATAATCATACATATACCATAAACTCAACACACAAAATATTTTGGAACTTTATGGTCAATGTTACAAGGTTCATAATCATTTACAGCGGGTGCGCTCGGAGTGGTCGGTGGTGTAGAATGGCGCATACGACTAGGACAGAAAGTTGCTGCCGGATCACCGCCACGCAATGCTATTGTGACTCAACTGTCGCCAAGGGCGAAGATCACTTTAGTACATGACGATAATACTACTACTAAGGCAGGTTTCTTTCTTTCAACTTTTGACATTTTCAACTTTTTAACCTTTTCTTTCAACTTTTGACAGGTTTGAAGTAAAAGTTTTCAAAAATATAAATCAGTTATATGAAAACAGCACAGCAAAATGCTTCTATTCTAAACCTAAAATATAGTTTAAATAGGCTCCAGAAAATATTGCGTAGCTGTTTTTTTTATCTGATATACACCCACGCATCAAACTGAAATTCCATTTTAAACTTTATTCACTCGTTATTAAAATTCTAAAATCCTTGAGCTTGCATTTATCCGGTATCTTCGTTCTTCAGACTGAACTAAGCGGCATACAAAGCGCAGAAGGTGACCGTCTCTCGTTGCCGCTAGGTGGCGGTGAGAGTGCACTGCGCGTTTGTGCTGCTTTATTAGGCGCTGGACCACAAGCCTCGCCAATGCATCCACATCATCTACCTGGTAATAGTAAAAACATTTTACATACAAATACTTTACAATTACTGAGATTGTTTACTAATCAACTATTTGTCCACTCACCAAGATTGCAACTCTTTCCAGTTGACTAAAAAGTTCAAAATCTAATTAATAATTATTATTATTCATCATTTTAGCTGAAATTGACGTATACGGTCTAAGGAAACAGCAAATGGAACTGCTTACATTATGCGCAGTACGTGGTTTGTTAACTACAAGGACAAGACTACGAAAAGTTCTGATGCAGCCACCAGACCATGCGGGTGTGTTTCAGTAAAATTTAACCTTATTCTAAACGACATAAAGTTGAAAATTGCATAGACAAAATTTCAAAAATAAAAACAAATTACTATCACAATCAAAATATTTCAGGTAACATAGACAGAGGAGCAACATCAGGTACAGAAGGGACGTTACTACGTCGGTTACTTGCGCTAGCCACTCGCCCAAGTCCACTGGCCGCGTCTCACACACCGCGTGAACTGGAATCAGCTGCACTGACTATTGTCCAACAGTTAGCTGCACATGTTAATGGCAAGTATACGTTGATCCTACACTACAGTTGCAGACCGTAGTATGGCACATCGTTTTATAATGAAGTTCTAGTTTCTATAACGATTGCCATGGAGCATTCCCACTAAAATAAAGTTGATATTTGTTTAACTTAAAATAATATTAATTTAAAACATAAGTTTGAATAGACTTTAAACACATTTTGTCTTGATTTTTGATAACAAACTATTAGTAGATATAATGTTTCTGAATTATTATTACTTTTACAGGAGACGACAAAGACCACGAAACCCCACCCGAAATGCCGATCATAGACAAAAGTAATGTCATGCAGATATTTATGGGCCCTTCAACTAGCACGGCATCTATATGTAAGTACAACACAAATTTAAAATCAAGTTCATTTCCTTTAAAGATATTAACATATTGAAAGTCTTTTATATTATTTACTTTTCAATGTTCTTTTTCAGCGAGAAAAGATCTCAACACATGGGCAAACTCTTCACAAGTTCAACAAGTTATAGAAATGGGGTTTTCTAGACACGCTGTATACGGCGCTATTCAAGCTTTAGGTAACAAAATAACTACATTTACCGTTATAGCTTAAATTGTACCGTCAAAACACACCGTAAAGAACTCGATATTCTTCGATAGTTTACCGTCAATAGAGTCTTCTTAGGTGCTAATTTCACCAAACTCAGATATCTTTTATCTGTGGAACAAAATTGACGACTGACAGTTCTAGTATGGAAACCTGTCAAAAATTCGAAATTTATTCACAGGATAAGACTTAATCTAGGTACTTATAAAAGTTTCGGTGAAATTCGCCCATAGTCATAATTACTCGAAGAAATGTGGATTCTACTACCCAAGCTAAATGTATAGCTAAATGTCCTTTACAGGTGGAACGAGTCTACCGTCCGTAGAGTCCTTAGTCATATACTTATTAGAACTACCTCAGCATGGTATGGACGACTCGGTCTTTGAGATGAGACCTTTGAGTGCTAAACTGGAAAAGAAACAGATTCCGTATAGATGGCGCAGTTGTTTCGCCTCTGAAGAGGAGTATGCGCAGTACTTGTCTGACGTCATCACTCCGGGGATGACTGTACGGTGCTGTAAGGCGGTTGAACCAGTAAGTTCTGTGTAATGTTTTTTTATCTTTTTTGGATGATAAGTGATAACCAGTGATCGGAGTAGGTAGATTGAACTGGGGTCATTGATCCGAAACGTATATATTACTATGGACATTCCTCCGGAATTGGTGGTAGTCAGAATTTCATTAGTTAGCCGAAATGTATATCTATCTATAAAAGATCTAGCCATAAAACGCTAAAAATAAAAAATAAATATTAAAGCTTCGATCGGAATTCGATTGTTTTTATTATTCAACAGATAAATAATGAATTAATTTAGTTTTGATACCTTCCTTTAAATTTTGAATTGAGTAGTAATAATATCACTACCAACATTAACAATATTTAATTGAATCCGGAAATACCGGAATTACTTTCCGGAAAAATGGCTTATCCATGTTATTCTTTCTGTGTGCATTTGTGATACAAGTACCAAAAATCAATCTACCTAGTCCGATCACTGGTGATAACACAAGGAACACACCTTATAGGATTCTAATTCTTATTAAAACTAACGCTACGGCTCTTGTCAGTGTACAGACGCCAGCACATCAAGCTACCCGAAACTGTCAAATTTTCCCAATCAACTTTGAAACTTATTCTTTGGTGATAAAGTTGAAAATCTATAAAAGAAATTTGACAGATTGTAGTAGCTTGAGGTGCTGGCGTCTGTACCTCACACCTTTTGGCTCTCTCGTTAGAGAGTATATATACTCTCTTACGAGAGAGTACATCTTGACCTCCTTACATGCTTTCACACAAGAATATTAGTGTCTTAGTTGGCGTCGCGATACTGGCCGTGAATTCGCTTTTTGCATTTATTTATTAGTCTGTTGCCTCCACCAAACTCAGTCGTCTGGTGGAGGTCTGAAAGGAGGTTCTCCAACTCTTCGAAAACCTGTTCACCTATATATACACACAAAATTTTACCCAACACCTTTTTTATTGCTTCCTTTATGTTCCCTGACTCTGTAACATTTTCTTAAACGGATCTACTGCAGCTAATGTTCTGCTAGATTTTTGTTTTTAAAAACCCATGTCTTAGTGTAATATTCAAATTTTGCAGCTTAGATGAACGCATGTAATAAGCTTCTTTCAGTAAGTATGCTTGCTTCAGTTATTTTGAGAGTTAAACGTGTTTTTTCAGGTTGCTTTAGGCGATGTCGGCCAAGTACAAAAAGTTGAACGCGATATAAAACAAAATGTCTTCTTACATGTAAGTTTTCTGCATTTTTTATATGCGTAGTTTATATAAATGACGCTTAGATATGCGTTTATATGTGTATAGCACTACCCATACTTCATTAGTCATTTTTAAATTTCATATATCGTAACTACTCGGGGCCTTAAATTATTTGCATTCCCCACGTCCCAGCCTTTTGCCAACTATTTATCTCTTGTTAAGAACCTGGTAACCTGTAGCAACACCCAATACGGAAGATTCCTTTTTCGAAATACGAAAAAAATAAATAAAAATCAAACAAAGAATTGTCGGGAAGAATCATCAGCGCTTTGTTACGTTCGAAAATCCAAATTCGCAATCCATTGCTCAGGTGGAATGGCGAGGCCTAGGTCGTGTGTTCGGCGTGCGCGCAGTGCATGCTGAAGTAGTGTCGGGCACTCCACCGTTTGCAGTGGGCGACCGAGTGCGCGTGCGCGCCGCTGTCACACAACCGCGATACAAGTGGGGATGTATCGATCATACCAGCGTCGGGACTGTTACTTGTAAGTTATTTTTTAATAATTAACTCTCTTCTAAGTACTCTCGAATATCAAGCTATAGTATAGCTGATATACTGGCAAATGTATAAGCTAAAAAAGTTGGCAGAGATACTGATTGCACTGACTGTGCCGCACGTATATACGTCGCCTATGCAAGAATGAACTTAACGTCTTGAACAGAAGACTATCTATACGGATTTTGAAATAGCTACTTATTTTCCTTTTTTTTTAGCAATATCAAGCAACGGTCGTGATCTAACAGTGGACTTCCCTCAACAACCAGGATGGACAGGACAAGTTAGTGAAATGGAGCTCGTTACTGATCAATGTAAGTTACCAACACTCCTACTTCTGTTATACCAGTCTCCACGGCCTAAATAAAGGGATAAACATTCATTTATGCTTCTACTGACACTGAGCTGTGGTGGCCCAGTGGTGGACCGCGACTTACGACTTGTAGGTTATAGATTCGAACCCACACTGGCGCTATACTATTTCATCACCATTGTTTCAAGAAAAACATCGTGAGAAAACCAGCATTTCCTAGAACCAAAAATTCGAAGACATGTGACATCTACCAAGCCGCACTGCGCCCGTGTGCTGTATTCCAACAGAATGGTGGACCATTATGGGCTGATTATGCTGGCAATGTACCATCTTTCCTGTGTTTTACATGGTATTTTTTCTTATAAACAGCGGAATGGGGTGAAAGTGCCGGTGGAACTGCAGTAGGTTGGCGTGGTGCAGTCCGTGCCGTACGGGTGTCATCATGCCGACCCGGCGCCGGCGCAAGACGATTGTTAGATTCACAGCCTCATACGTACTGGCAGAGTTCTAGCGGGAATGGGCAGGTGAGTCGTCGACATTCGTGACATAGAGTATAGAAGTAGTCATAAAAGAATGCTAACTACTATTTTCGAGAAAGGTGATATCGATAAAGTGAGTCGTTTAGGGAAGTCGTCACTGTGGTATTAATCCTGACTGACATATGGAAAACATGGATAAATGATAAAATGATAAATGATTTTATTTCTGTAAGTAGGTTTGCACAAACACTTTTACACGTCAATCATAAATTTTTTAAACTAGATGAGGTCGGCGTTTCCTATCTGACTACTCTGAGAAGAAAGGCCGAAACAAACTCAGAGGTCATAGTCTCTTTTAAAGTCCAGACATAATCTTGGTCAAGTTATATGAAGACCATGTAGGTCGATGTCTGAGATGGTCTTTTAAGGAAAGAACCACACAGATTGAGAGGACCTGTCCAGTCAGTGCACGCATTTGTCAGAAATCATGCAGCTCAACTCAAGACTTAAGGAGCTCAACGATTCGACGAACAATACCAAAGAAAGGACATTTGGGTAGGCCACATAAATTACTCAAACTGCCAGACCATAGAGAGAATAATAATAATATAAAATGCCTAAATTAAATGACCCACATCGTCTTCACATTCACAATAATTAAAATAATATAATACTTTAAAAGTAAGCAAATGTCAGTTAAAAAAAAAATCATTAATGTCAATGTGTATATAAAAAAAAAACATCAAAAACACTCAAAATGCAGAAATTGGAAGCAACTCAATCCCAAGCCTTTGTATCCTCAATATAATCTTTAACGGTATAAAAGGCTTTCTGGCACAACTTACGTTTAATGAACGATTTAAATTTATTAAGGCTTAGATCTTGAACGTGGCTTGGTAGTTTATTATAAAAGTGTATACATTGGCATCTGAACGAGCCACCTATTTTCTTGAGCCTTGTTGTAGGTACAACATATTTGTGTTTGTTTCTAGTATTTATATTATGGATATCACTGTATTTTTTGAACAATTTTATGTTTTTGTGGGCATATAAAAGATTTTCATAAATATACTGAGAAGGCACAGTCATTACATTAATCTCTTTAAATTTGTCTCTGAGAGAGTGTCTCGGACTTAATTTATAAATTGATCGAACAGCACGCTTCTGCAAAACAAAGATAGTCTGAATATCGGCGGCATTTCCCCACAATAGAATACCGTACGACATTACACTATGAAAATAACTAAAGTACACTAAACGGGCAGTCTCTATATCAGTTAAATTACGAATTTTTCTAACGGCGTATGCTGCGGAACTTAGCTTTTTTGACAGTTTATCTATATGCGGACCCCACTGAAGCTTAGCATCCAAAGTTATGCCCAAGAATACCGTGCTGTCTTCAGGATTCAATTCCTCGCCCTTTATCAACACATTAGTTTTCACCTGCCTAACGTGGGGTAGCGTAAACTTAATACATTTGGTTTTTGGATGTGTTGGAATTGGATGTTATTCGGTTTATAGCCGAATATACCGCATGCGAGGATGACATTTAAGAAAGCTGGATATTATTTGACTTCCCATCTTTGTCACAAATGCTACAATCGCGGAAACCTATAATATAATATTTTGCCAATACGTGTCTTATTAGATCGATTTGCTATTCCTTCGATGTCACTATTTGTACCGCTACTTGCCTACCACATAATTATGATCACATATATTTGTTGTCTTCTTGAGAACAGATATTAATTAATGCACCATTAAATCAGACATTTTTGCCAAATTGAACTGAACACTGGACTGAACTGTACATTACCACATCACAAATGAATCTTTTCATAATTATGTTCTGTGTAAGTTCTGTATTTATATGAAAAAATATATTACTAGCTGACCCGGCCACGCGTTGCTGTGGCTAACGTTTTTGTGCAATAAAATAATATTGCGATTATAAATGGAGATGTGAGCTATCCTATCTTTCAAGTTGGATCAAACTGCACACGGTGTACAAAGATTAAAATCGGTTAAGTAGTTTAGGAATCCATCGCGGGCAAACAACGTGACACGTAATTTATATATATTAAGAAGATGTATTATTTACTAACGTTTGCAGCACTGGATCCGCGTAGAAATGCGCAGCGGCGTGCGCGTCCGGCGCCTCGGGCTGGGCGTGGGCGGCGGCGCGCACGCGCCGGGCGCGCTGGCCGTGCGCGCCGGCGCGACCTTTGACGACGCCGCGCTCGCGCCGCTCGCTGCCGTGCCGTGCGCACCCGCTGCGGCTGTGAGGGATAGACTGCCTGCGCATTTAGCACAGATACAGCTGTTGGCTGATTGTAAACAGGTTTGTCGATTTAAAATATTTGTTTAGTTATAATAGATAGATAAAAAATTCTTAATCAAAAGTTGTTTGAAGTATAATTAGGGAAATATTACAAAGTAAAAGTCAGTATGCGAACAACAAACTTAAATGTAATGTCGGTAAAAACAAGTGAAAGCATTCGATTATGTTAACCTAGAAAAATAACAGGAGTGTTTGAGGTTCCAGAAGTATCAAAACTCTTTTCGCAGCCAACCAGCCAGCCAGTATTTCCAAGTGCCATATTATGACGTTTTAATGCCATTTTGATTCCAGTACTAGAGAGAGACATAGCTATCCATGACCGATAGCACTATCTTTTTTTCAGACAAGAATCATGATGGCATCACTACTTCATAATACGGCCCCAATATATTTTATTTCAGTGATATGCACAATATATTAGTTAGTATTGTTTTGTTCCAGTATTATCCCTGTATTGAAATTGGAATAAAACAAAATCGCAACGTGAATGCTGACTGCCGAGTCCATGGTCTTTACATAACGGGCTTCAGACCAAACCCTCTATACACTGAAGTATTACAGGTAAGCATACAGAATTCTACTCTAAGCTTATAAACATAAGAGCGTGTTTTGATTGTACTGAATATTTCAGAGTATGAACTTTGTGGCGGAAGATTGGATGGAAAAAGATAATCCTACGGGTGCTGTATCTGCTGATAACAACCCACCATCGTTGCCAAGTGATTGTCCAAAAGTAAGTAATTATTTCCAAACCAAGTTTACATTCTATTTTATCATCCTTTTTTTAACAATCCCTATAATGTGTTCACGTTTTTCACAGGTGTATGTTTGGGGTTTAAATGATAAAGACCAACTGGGTGGTGTGAAAGGCTCCAAAGTTAAAATACCTGTATTTTCACCGAGTCTCAGTGCTTACCGCCCCGTGCACATCGCGGGCGGGTCCAAGACACTCTTTATTGTGTCACATGACGGAAAGGTAAGCATACAATATTTTATCTTCATACCATGGAATATTTGGGAGTCCTTCGGACTCCCAAAAGGCTTAAAAAATTTCGTGCGTGTTAGGCAATATTTGTCAAAGCAAAAAGTTTCAAACAAACTTTTCTCATGCATCTCTTTAGAGGTCTTAGGAAGCTTATACGCGGTAACATTTTGTATTTCTGACATTAGACGTGCACTATGCAATCTCGCTCTTTTCTAGGACTTAGGTTAATCATCATGTTTTCTTCGGCGTCCGTATATTTCAACCTTCATTTTCAACAGTTATTCGCATGTGGCGAGGGTACAAACGGTCGGCTCGGACTAGGACACAGTAACAACGTGTCCAGTCCGCGTGCTAACCCGTATCTCGCGCATGTGCTTGTGCGGCGAGTAGCAGTGCATTCTGGAGGGAAACATGCGCTAGCGCTTACTGCTGATGGCAAGGTGAGTTTAAATCAAAGCTTTATGAATCATGTAAAGTCAAAACCGGCTTCTGTGATAAAATAAATGATTTATAATTTTATTTCTGTAAGTAGGTTTGTACAAACACTTTTACACGCCAATCATAATAATATTTAAATAAACAGATGAGGTCGGCGTTTCCTATCTGACTACTCTGAGAAGAAAGGCCAAAACAAACTCAGAGGTCACAGTCTCTTTTAAAGTCCAGACATAATCTTGGTCAGATCATGTGAAGACCATGTAAATTGGTGTCTGAAATGGTGTTTTGAGGAAAGAACTACACAGATTGAGTGGACCCCGTCCAGTCAGTGTGAATAATAAGTTGAAAGTTGAACGACGTAATTCATATTAAACTTAAATGAAACCGATTCAGTCACCAGTGTTACATAGAAACTGAATGTACTCTATGTGATAACTGTTACTTGTCTTTTCAAATAATTCAAGCAACGAAAGATTTGCATAAAAAAAAGAAAACAAAATATCCTCAATCACATAAGCGATGTTTTTGTATTTGAAAGTCAATCTCCTTATTTTGTAGAATTATGGTGTAGCATTGAAAAGATTGAAAAAATTGTAGGCAGTGGTGGCCCAGTGGTAACTGCCGCGACTTACAAGGTGTAGGTCGTAGGTGTGAACCCAAACAGACGCTTTGTGTAAATTATTTCATCACCACTGCTCTCAAAATGGTGAAGGAGTTTTGAAAGCAGTCGATCGCGAGGAAACCGACATGTCCTAGAATAAAAAAATCGAAGACATGTGACATCTACCAACGCGCACTGGGCCCGCGTGGTGGATTACGATCCACTCCCTCTCACAGAGAGGAGGCCCGTGTCCCAGCAGTGGGAACACTATTGGCTGATTATTGAAAAGGTTAGCTTGTAGGTCTTCAGTCATTCTCTAATTTTTGCATACTTATCTAGGTTTATTCCTGGGGTGAAGGCGAAGACGGCAAGCTAGGTCACGGAAACCGCATAACACTGGAAGTGCCTCGACTAATAGAAACATTAGCTGGCGAACGTGTGGTCGGCATTGCGTGCGGGTCTGCACACAGTGCGTGCGTGACTGCGCGCGGTCAGTTGTATACGTGGGGCATGGGCGAGTATGGCAGGCTTGGTCACGGAGATGATATGACGCAGCTTTTTCCTAAGATGGTGAGGAACAATATAATTGTATCTTACTCTGTTTATAATTAAGATTTTTTTTATGCCCTTGACATACCGTTTTGATTTGTATGTATGTAAGAAGTTTAAAAACATCGCTATTAGGTAATCATTTCTCTTTGATGGATCTCATTAGCGTGCCGTAAGAGAGGAAAAATCGGAAGGTGCCAAAGGCTGATGATAATTTATGAACTACTTATTGAAAATTCGATAGTACAGCTTAGGTAATAGGTAATACGGGCTGGTATCCACAACTCCACGTCAATGCGCGTATTTTGCGTACGGAAAGGACAGTAGACAGACAGTACAGCTTAATAAGGAACATGACATGTCTGCCTCGTTGGTCTAGTGGTCGCAAGCGCCACTGCTAAGCATGATCCTCGGTTCGATTCCCAGGTCAGGCAAGTGTTATTGGGTTTTTCTATCTGGAATTTCTCAATAGCAGTCCGGATTCCGGATTTGTGCCTGATTGATGGCACTAGGCTCCCCTCCTATTGCATGAGACTATAAGTGTTTGGTCAGACTGGGGCGCGTTCGCGGGACGAACGCGGAGTGGGCGCGGCGCGGCGAACTCAAACATATGAACTTCCTTTAAGTGTCCATAGTGGGCACGCGGGTGCGGTGAGCTGCGCGGGGAGCGCGCGGGCAACTCACGCCATAGCTCGTTCATACAAGTGGCCGCAGTGGATGCGCGTGACCTGGGTTCTCAAACGGGTTCGAGTTTTTTTCTAGTAAAAATAAGTCTTCTTCATCCATATTATATTTTGACAAACACTGGACACGACAACACGCAGAACGCAGCCGCGCTCCATTGCGGACAGGCAGCCCGCGCGCGTTCCCGCACCCGCGCCCCAGTCTGGCCAAACACTTAAAGATGACTGACGAAATGTGGGTACACCTCTAAATCCTTTGGGGAAACAAGGCGTGATATGTTATGTTATGTCAAAAAAAAAATTGTTTTATTGATGTTCTAGGTGGAAGCCCTATCGAGCTTGAGAGTAGTTCAAGTTGCATGTGGTTCTCGAGACGCTCAAACTTTAGCTTTGACAGCGTGTGGCAAAGTTTTCTCATGGGGTGACGGAGATTTTGGCAAGCTAGGTAAGTTACGGTTAATGATCTTTATTGACCTTAAGAATAAAGATGCCTTTCCGAGGGCGACCGCAACCGCAACACGATTGGTTTCTATACATGCCGGACATCACCACCTGCTACCGATTTCATAGAGTTACATAGAAACAAGTCGTGTCGCTACGGACTGTCACTGCGATTGGGCGCCCGCGCCGTTGCCGCTGCGGTTTGCGATTGCCTTCGGAAGAGCACCTTTAAGAAGGATATTTGCTTCCTGAACACCAGGATGCCCTAGAAAGCAGCAATACGTGAACCAGGTTCCTCGGTTGCAGGTCGTGGTGGGTCCGATGGTTGCGCAATACCAATGAATATAGAAAGACTGAACACTCTTGGTGTTATTCAAGTGGAATGCGGTGCGCAGTTTAGCCTTGCTTTGACAAGAGATGGAGAGGTAACAGTATTATTATCTACACTTGAATCCAGAATCTTAGATAATTTACATTTCGTCGCCTTAGAGTGAAAACCTCGGGAACGTAAGTAGCATTTTATGCATTTCGGACAATCTTATAGTATCGAACAGTTCTGGCTATAAAAGTGAGTTAATTTCCATATTAATTAATAGGAATACAGAACCTCCTTTTTTGAATTCGATAAAGAAAACATAAAAGACGCCGTCCAAAAATTTTATACCACGCAGTTCTTTCTTCCTCCTGAAAAGTTACTTCTTTCACACTTACGAGGTTTTCACTCTAAGGCGTCGATTTGTATCTTCACGGTCTCAACTATCTACTTCAGCGTTATGCAGTCTAAGTTGAAGAATAAATGACAATTTGTAGTAAAAAGGTTTTAAATACATTTTAGTTACAAGGGGATTTTAACTTTGATGTGTACGACATTGAGTTTGTAATTCGATAACTTCATTATTACCAAGGATTCTGCATTCAAAAGTATTATTTTCTTCTTCAATGATAGTTTGGCAGACTGATGAATTTACTCTGTCACAGGTTTGGACTTGGGGTAAAGGTGACTACTTCCGCTTAGGACACGGATGTGACGCACACGTGCGTCGACCTACGCTTGTAGAGGCGCTGCGTGGGCGCCGTGTGATACACGTGGCAGTTGGCGCATTACACTGTCTTGCTGTTACTAGTGAACATCAGGTAAATATTGTAGTGTCAGTATAATTTTACAACGAAAATTCTAGAATCCCCCAGCATAGGAACTGTCTTTGGGTTCCCGATTCTTTGAACCTACACTGCCTACACAGGTTTGTTTGCAGGCCAATTTGCGTCTCACTCGACTCAAAAAGACATAAATGTCTTGAAAGTTAGCTCTTTGCCATTTTTATAGCTTCCGTACTCGTATAAGCCGAGCGTGGCTAGTCCTTTTTGGTACCAGAAACATACCAACAATTTGTTCCTATATTTAGCAAGTTGTTTCGTTTCCCAGGTCTGGGCATGGGGCGACAATGACCACGGCCAGCAAGGCAACGGTACTACCTGCGTGAACCGTCGCCCTGCCCTCGTAGCGGGTGTCGAAGGAGTACAACGCGCCGCCGCCGGATCTTCACATTCAGCCGCTTGGTCGTTAAGACCGGCTGCTTTGCAGACTGATGCTCATTCTCCCCATATAGCACCGCTACCGTTCCCAACGTTGAAGGATCCTCTGGGAGCTCAAAGTCTTGGTAAGTAAAAATATTAAAAAAAAAAATGTAACAGGCTGTGGCTTGTACCTTATATCATAATAAACCACCAATTTTTTTTTTTAAACCTGATGGAAAAAAAACTCAAAAATGGTCAATTAGCCTATTGTCACTGCGCAATCTGTTAAAGCCCTTACTTTTTAGATACATCCCTTTATTTTTTAAACGTTGCTTAAAGTTGAGAGACGTTTGAACGTCGAAAATGTATGGTTAAACGTAAATGTATGGTGGGGTGCCACTGACGCGTGCACTCCGCACTCTCAACCTCATAGCTAGTGACACGGACCTATACTGTTGTTATCTGAGTGAGTTCACAAAGAATGCATTGTTTGTAATAAGTTATAAAATTTAATTATAATAAGGAGTTAATAACAAGTTAGGATAAGAGTTTAGATAAATGTACAGACGCCAGCACATCAAGCTACCCGAAACTGTCAAATTTTCCCAACCAACTTTGAACCTTATGATTTATAAATAAAGTTGAAAATCTATTAAATAAAGGAGATGTCCGCTTTTTGTATGGACGTTGGTTTTTTATTCCAAGAAAAATCTAACCAGCATCAAACTCGGTTCAAATAAATATGACAAAAATATGGAACTCAGAACTACTGAAATAATATTTTTAAACCCCTCCATTTAAGCGAAAAATCATAAAATAATAATTGATGTTATTTGTAGTTGGCAACCCTAATAAATACTCCGTCACTCTGTGACAATGTCATATTTGACAGATGATTTTTCAGCTGTCACTGGCGTTAGAGATGTGCCAACTCAGGATAAGACGCCTTAAGGTTACTCGGATTAAAATTCATGTGACTCGGGTTGAACTCGAGTTACGGAACTCTGGTAAATGGATGAAATTGAACGAATTATTGTTTTTTCACCTCTGTTTCGCGACGATTTTTTTTTATAGATTCGCAAGGAAACGTATATTGAGACTATTTTAATTATTTAAAATACAATTTTAGTAGAATTTAAATATGAAATAAGGTTCAAATACATGCCAAACCAGAGACGTCAATCACGTACTCGCTTCTTCATTTACCGTGGCAATCTAATTCTACTCGATCGCGTCATCTCAATCTGAGCGCAAATCGAATAATCGAGTTAGCCATACATAGCTGGCGTCACCAGCTCAAAGTGTTATCGATTCTTGCCGAAAAAGATCCTTAGAAGATTAGATGTAAATATGTTTAGTCCATTTTATGAAAATCAAGAATGATACCTTAATAAACGATTTCTCATCAGTAAAATCAGGGATTTTTTTAGTTCAGGGAATTCGTTAATAACAAATTACCATATAAAGAGTATTCGGTATAAAACAAGACAATGATTTTACATTAAAAAGTTTAGAAAATAAATAATATATCTTATAGTCTCAATAGAAAACACAATTAATGTTGATTTTCTATGCTAAAAATTGATTTAAAAAATCGATTGTTTTCGCCCGATAAAACGATTAATTGAGGTCAGATCGCCATCCCTACCGGCTCCATGCGTCATTCGTCCGACGTCATGCTCCTACATCAAAAATTGATTGACGTTGACGCTCACTGCCAGTAATGACAGTTCTCCTGTGTCAATTTTGACAAGTTTACTTTTTTTTTTAGGTGTGTTCATTTTATTATTCTAGATAATCAGAAGGTTTGTTCGTTTTAGATGTAAATTCTCACGAAAACAAAAAACGATTTTTCTCAAAATTGGAGGTCTTTAAAAATGTATGATATAACTAGAACGACTAGTTTTAGGGATGTCTATCCAAATATATTTAACTTACTCTGGTTGGAATTATTAAATAATAAAAAACCATTTCTGGACATGTCCTTTGACAGTTTGTAGTAGCTTGATGTGCTGGCGTCTGTACACTATCGCAATAGGTTTCCCTGTAAGGATAGATGTAAGTTGAGAAATAAATAAAATAATAAATAAACAGTCTCTAATCATTACTTAACTTAAAACAACGTTTATGAATAAACCTCTCAATGTTTTAATCCCCAAGCCTCCATTATGATTAGTGCCAGATTGGAGTACATACATGTATAATTTATATTTAACTAGCGGCCCGCCCTAGCTTCGCACGAGTTCAATGTTCTTTTTATAAATTCTGAAATTTTCTTTCATTCAAACCTTGTCCTGGCAAATACCGAACACAACAAAATAGAATTATCCAATTAGGTGCAGTCATTCGGAAGTTATGCGCGTACAGACATTTCGGTGACTTTGTTTTATACTATGTAAGGATGTGTACATTGTGTACTTCACAGGACTGTACTCGGAAGAAATAGTAGTAGATGAGCCTCAGGGGCCGCGGGCGTCACTAGCAGCCGCGGCGTTGGCCTTAGAACCGCCTGTGGCTGTTCAACATGCTCTGTCGTTGATCCTGCTAGCGTTGCATATTACACAGGTAAACAAAATACCTCTATTTGTATTTTTGACAGTGGTCCAGTTTATTTTCTTCAGTCATAAAAACTAAGCAATGTAGACAACTTCAAACAAAAGCTTACCAAGATGACATCTATTACCAGATAATAATTTCAATTATTTTAACACACATAATTCCATAATTTTCGACATCTTGACGACACGGTTGGCGCAGTGGCTGAGCGATCGACTGCTGCGCTGCGTGTCGCGGGGTTCGATTCCCGCACGGAACAAATATTTGTATTGCCTACAGGTAGTTGTTCCGGGTCTGGCTGTTTGTGTATGTGAATTTAAATGTTTGTAAACGCACCCACGATACAGGAGTAATTCCTAGTGTGGGGCAAGGTTTAAAAAAATAAATTACATAGTAATTATCCTGATCTGATCATCCCCTAAAAATCAGCTGATATTTTTGAAACTTATTCAAATACATGCAACACAAATGTGTCACACGATCCATCACATTTTTACTATTTTGCCTTCACAAAGGACGAGATTTTATAACCTTCTTTCTCTTTCCAAACACCAGGCGCGAAACTTACTAGTAGAAGCATTACGCGCCCACGAAGCGTGCTCAGCAGCCATCCCCGTGGTGACAACAATCGATACTGAAGACGAAGATACTGAGGCCGACGCCCGAACTGGAGGTGGCGAGGCACCGGCTGATAGGGCTACGTTACCGGTGAGTTATGTAAAACCATAACATAGTTTGAATAAAGTTATAGTATTGGACCTGAAAACTGACTATTACTAACCACTCTATTGAGTTATACAGCAGTTGTTTACGCTAGCAACCCTACGCCCCATCTAGCCACCCTAACGGTGGGGGACCATCATATCATCACATCATCTTCAAGGCTTCTCATTGGTTCAAAATGACGTGATATCTGTCGGCAGCCAATGAGAGGCCCACAATTTCGTCGTCGCCATGTCCATAATTTAAAACTAATATATACGCTATTGTTCCCGCACCCAACGCACCTCGATTTTTGTAAAGCAAGTAAAATAAATCAAAGTTCAAATTTCAAGAAGTAGCAATTATTTATACGCCTCAAGACCTCATAAACAACAGTCAAGTTAGGATATAAGTGTAATTGTTCACCAAACAACTTAGATAGCACGCGTGATGCGTGACGCGTTGGCCTAATTTAATTACTTATTATTTTATATTAGAGTCAGTGCACTTTGTCTATCAAGTTAGCCGGGTGTACTCAAAAATTTCATCACCATTGCATTCACAGTGTTAGAAACATTTTAGTAACATCAACATTTTAACAGGAAGAACAGTTTGAGAGAGTCAATATAAATAGTGTTCAACATAAACATTTGTTTCGCCTCAAAAACCGACACCTGCAAAGTACCTCGACATATTTTGGTCCTTCGAGCCGGATCACGTCACGTCAATATTATTGGTATCTTATAGTCTCTCTCTTATACAGAGTGGGGCGAGCAGTCCCCTGAGTGGTTCGATATCGTCTCGGCATTCGGCGGTCATGTCTTCAAGCGCTGTATCTGTCGCTGCTGCCACAATGACGGTACAGCAAGCTGAGGCTCCTAAAGTAAGCAAAAGATCTTTAACTATCGGCATCTAAACTAATATTATAAAGAGAAATGATTTGATATGTTGCATGTTTTTTTTTGCTAAAAGGATTTGGATGAAATTTCGCACATGGGTAGACCATGACCTGAATTAGGACACAGGATACTTTTTATCCCGATATTCCCACGGGGTCGACACTTATGCGGGTGAAACCGCGTGGCGTAGCTAGTTTAAAATAAAGTACCCGGACATTATTAATGTACTGAAGATACTCTGACTCACTTTAATGTCTTATAGATAAAACTTAGGACCTCGTGATCCTTTCAAACAGTGTACGTGATATTCGTCATTTGTTTACTTTTGTTTAACATACTTGTTTACAATGTTTACCATTTATTTCGTACGCATTGAATGTCTTTTGTTTCTTGTCATTATTTCTCAAGTATTGTTGCAGTTGGCGCTAGACGAATTTACGTCACAACTCGGCGAATCCGATGCAAGGGCTCTGGTTGATTTACTAAAGTTAGCGGCAGCCGGGAGAATACCTGACTCAAGTAACGCCGTGAAAATTATCACTGATGTGCTTATGGGTAAGTTAATATAGGTCCAATGACACACACATTAAATTCCTTGATTTATAATATCATATTTGATCCATTCATGCAGGACATACTATTGTGTGTTGCAATATTGCCGGGTGTTTTTATTTTTTTATTTTATATGTTTTTGTTTCCTGGTTGAAATAAGAGCTTTTAAAATGAACTATTTCATAAATTATGAATTTTACGTACTGCAACTATAACGCTTATACGCAGCTGGCAAAACATAGAGGGTCAACTGAACACCAAACGAATGTACAGTCACGGACTATAAATGATGAGCCACTTGCCACCATTCGTATTTTAGCCGTGTAATGCAAATCGGGTTTAATCGGTTATATTCGTACACAGAACAGAGTGACTACCTAAAGTCGACGAATTGCAGGTGTAGAAACCGTAACCTAGCGACAATTGTTTTAGCGTAGCCATAGTAACGTTGGTGTACGGAGAATTATAGTTGGTATAATTTAGACATCGGAAAAATTCGAAACCACGATTTTATCCTAACGCGTAGCGTCCAAGATGACGTTCACGATAATTATGATTATGTATTAAACATAGATAACACCTAACTGCCGCCATCTTGCAAGAAGTTTTATTTGCTATTTCTGCTAAAGAGTTTACGTTTTAGCTATTAATAAATGTCATAAAATGTGCTAAGCAAAAAAAACTATATTATTTGAATAATTATTTTATTTTGTATAATAAGAATCAAAACTGTTGGCCTGTCTTAATATCTTGTAAATGCTCCCTGGCTGTCTATTACAGCTTGCAGTCGTGATTGCATGGAGCTAACCAGACGAGTGCAAATATCAGTCCCTCGCATGTTCTCCCATACTTCTTGACAATGTTGAGCCAGATCTTCCTTTCTTCGTTCATTACGGTGATCCCATCGCTGCACCATTAAACCCCACAGATTTTCTATGGGATTCAGGTCCGGGGATTTAGCTGGCTATGGAATCACCGTTATGTCTGGATGTGCTTCAAACCAGGTCCTGACAGTCCTTGCTCGATGTATGGCAGAATTATCGTGAACAAAATTAATATTTTCCATTTCGTGCTGTGGATACACAATCCTTACAGACGGAAGCATAAAATCTTCCAAAATCCTTATATAGTTCACGGCATTTGCACGAGGTGGTAGTTGAACAAGCTCGCCTACACCTTCGGAGCTCATCCAACCCCACATATTAACAGTTATCCTTCCTGATTCCCTATTTGGTATGACGTTATCTGCATCATACCGTGAACTGTTATATCGCCATAGGTGTAAGCGGCCATGATCGCTTGATTGGAATGACTTCTCATCACAAAAAATAGTTGATGACCAATCGAAATTTAAAAATCGGTGTGCAAAATTTACACGTGCGGTTTTATGAGCGTCTGTCATATCGACTTTGTAGGCAGGAATCCTATGATGCAAATTCATTGAGTGAAGATGCCTTCGGATGGTTCTGGGTTTCACATCAAAACGTTCCGCGTAACGCTGCGTTGGTATAAATCCATCAACTTCATATTCGCGGAGCATTTCAGTTCTCTGAGCTTCGCTTAATGCAGAAGGGCGATGGTTGTTTCGGCGACGATCATTTATATGTCCTTCTTCGGCGTATCGTCTTACCCACAAAGAAACGGTGTTTCGCTAAAAAATAACAACTTTCAAGTTAATGGACTTAGATAATTACCTTTTTTAAAAAATTCAAAAACATATAGAATGAGTGAATAAGCTCACCGTCAAGTGCAGATCTCTCGAAATTGCACGAATGCTCAGACCCTGCTGATGCATTGTTATGATTCTATAGCGAATTTCTTCAGAAATTGCAGCTGGCATTTTCGCGTTAATAACTACGGCTACGATTCACCAAAATTCGAAATTTTCGTCTCCAAATCTTTTCTGACATCGACATTTCAACTGTCACTCTGTCTCTGTCTTCGGATAGGATTTCAGAAATAAAGAGTATTTAATGAGGACTATTTCAAAGGAGATCAGTATCAAATAGATGGGATACACGTAAGCACCGTTGTATGGATTTATCATTGACAACTTATAAAGTCATTTTTCAACCTCTATGGATAAGACTATTTCCGATTATTAGAAATTTGTCATTTTGTTTTCGAGCATTCGGTTTGAGTTCGTGTTTAATCGTGTAATCTCGTGAATGTATAAAACTGCAAAATTGGAAATCTTGAAAGTGGCTTATCAATTATAGTCCGTGACTGTACCTGTTTTTAACAAATAAATGTTTTCAATTCATTCAATCACTTACGTATACCTTAAAGTGGTATCTGTTTTCGACATATTTCTCCCGTGATTTAATATTTTGTTTCCTTGACCAGCACTCTGCGGAAGCAAGCCGGCTGTAGCGGACATGGTGGTAGAAGTATGTGTGTGTGAACTAGAAGAGGCGGCCGCGGGGGGAGGCCGCGCCCCACCTCAACCTGTCACTGTGGACAGTCCACACCCGTATGCTGATGATACGGATATATCAGGTAAGATAAATTTTTGTATGACCTAGGCTATTAACAGGAGCGATTTTGACACTGTAGTAGTATACTACTACTGTTTCTGTTGGATCGAATTGAAGTTTGTTTGGTAGCGGGAAAGACTACCCAGGGTGCACCAGACGAAGAAGTATCATCACCCGTAAAAGGTTTTTTATTAACCTCCAATAATAGCATTTATAGACCAACCAAAATTAGTGTGTTGATGACGCACAAACCTTAAAATGGTTGCGAAAACACAGTCCGACAAAGTTCCATACTAATCTTGGTTGTCGATAAAAACTACGATATAAACGACGCTCTAAAATTGCAATAATTTCATATCTCTGTATAATTCTCTCCATAAGATAAAATGTTAATCACATATTTAACACTTTGCGGGACACTTAACGCCCCTCGACGTAATAACAATAAAACTTCTATTGTGTCTCGTTCAGTGTCCTTCAATGTGTTAATAATACACAGGTGTAGTGAAAATCCCCGGCGCTTCATCACTTCGCGTAGTCTTCGAACAAGGATGTTCTACGGAGCGTCGCAATGATCCGCTGACGATCTCAGATAGCACTGGGCGAGTATTAGCAACTCGATCCGGACGAGAACCTACGGACTGGGCACAAGAGATCATTGTAAACGGTAAAATCGATAAAAAAAACTAAATTATGAAGAAAATTTGTACTGGCATATTTTAAATATTGAATGCCTTCAATATAAATAATAATTACTTGAGCTATTTATCATTTCCAATCTTTTGTGTTTTCAACAGGAGATGAATTGCGTTGGAGATTCACTAGTGATGGTTCTGTTAATGGTTGGGGTTGGAGGTTTACGGCTCATCCTATGCTACCCTCACATTCTATTACCGTAAGTACTGTTTAATTCTTCGTCAATGCCAAACAAAAGGGTCTTATTAAATATCAGTCAGTCATTTATATTGTCAGTCTAAATAATCAGTGAAAACACAGCTTTTTAGCTAGTGACTCGCTAAAAGAAATGGTACAGCGTTGGTCCCGAGTTGTCATACTGCAAATCGGTACAAAACATTTGGTCGCAAGCATTATATATGGCGAATCATCTGTTACAGACTTGACAAAGCACCAAATGGGAAAGTTCAAAAGTTAATTTTTGTTTAATCAGGAAAGCGGATCAGATCGCTACGTCCTATCATGCCCATCAGTGGAGTTGGCGTGGCGGTTATTGGATGGTCCCTTATTGGCGGCTATATCCAATGATCATCAGTTGGCGCCGCGCTTGGCCCAAGCTTTGGCAATTTGTGCGCAAATGCCTACATTATGTAAGTATGCAATATTCTTATCAATCGGGAAGACGCTGAATTTTTGAGTAAGTCCTAATATGTCACATTAAACGCAAGAACTGCTTTCGTTAGGTCATTCATTTCCCTAAAAGTCCACTTTACGTAACTAAGTAGGCAATGAAAAGATATACCGTAAGACTTGAGGAGGAATTGTCCCAATCCTTTCTCTACTACAAAGCTGGAATCAACTGAAAATAATGCTCAGACCACCTAATAACCGTTATTTATTTATTTCCTATACTCTCAGTGGTTTTTCCTTAACTACGCTCTCAACAATGCAGCACTTTTCAGCTGTTGCCTACAAAATTATAAATAATTTGCTTTTTCTTCAGCATGGCGCGCTCGCGTGTGGTGCGTACGTCGCCTCCGAGGCGTAGTGTGCGGCGGCAGCGGCTGCGGCGCCGGCGCGTGCGAGACGAGTACTGGAACCCCGCCCGCCTTACATCACCTGCCTCAGCTGCTACATGCGCAGTACGAGCACGAGGAGCCGGCGCTACGTACTGGCACGCATCTCTTACACACGCATTATCTTAAAGTATGTCTTGTTTTAAATTGCCTTAAAAGCTTTACAGTTTTAACTACTTTTCTGGAGCATTTTTTGTACACCACATGTATGTACCTGAAATCCGCTGGGCTGAATTTCGAAACATGGAGGAGGAAATTTGAGTTACAAAATTTGGTTTGAATTTACTGTAACATACAAAATTGTACCCTGGATTTAAAAATTAGAAAATAAATGTAATTATCAATAACTGCCCAGCCAGTATTTAAAATAACAATAATCTACTTCGTCATCGTAAAGTTATTATTTTAACATGTATTTTCTTTCCCCAGGAACTAGCCTGGCTCGCATGCGGTCTCCGCATGGACTCCCGCGTGTGCAGTGGTCCCGACTCGATTCGCTGGTCGTGGTTCAAACGCTACTGCCTCTGCGTGCGCACGGCCGATGCGCTTATACGACGTACGCCTTTACCCACGCCTTTCGTCGCAGATGTGAGAAAAAGACTGGCAGATCTTGGAGTGTATAATAGTGATGAAACCACCAGTGAATCGTTCTTCCTGTGGGAGGATAATACTAAATTTACTAAGCAACATGATGAGCAACTCCTGCATTGGGTTAACAAGTAAGCACTTACTTTTATAGTCAGTCATACGGCATGAGTAGCAGAAGTGTCCAAAATTATATTTTAGACGACATTCTTATAATAAAAAAAATGGCCAAAATAATTCATAGCCTTCTTTATTATTGACAAAGCGTTTATTTTATTTGAACTTTTTTCACAACCGAAACTTTTACGCAAAAATCGAGCATTCCATTCTATTTAGCTATTTGGAACCGACACATCGCCATTTTGTACTTGTTCTCTACAACCATCACTTCCAGAAGACCAGAAGACTGGTGCGGCTGGTGGGGCGGCGGGTCCCGCGGCTGCGCAGTATATGGCTGGGGCCACAACCACCGCGGACAGCTGGGCGGGGTCGAGGGCGCTAAGGTACGCACGCCGACGCCCTGCCACGCACTCGCGGCACTCAACCCTGTGCAGCTAGTGGGAGGGGAACAGACGCTGTTCGCTGTGACACCTGATGGAAAGGTTTATGCTACTGGTGAGTTTTTATTTTTTTTATTTGCGGTCTTCAGAGCCAAATTGGCATAATACGAGTATAAACTACTTCCACCTTATAATTTGAAGCAAGCATTGCAATGTTATGAATTGAACTATAATTTTGATTTGTATTGAGTCTCCGAATCGTATAAATCTATAGGTACTAATAATAAAGCTGAAAAGTTTGTTTGTTTGCACGCGCTAATCTCTGGAACTTCCAGTAGGATTTGAAAAAATCACAGCCCAATTCTTGAGGAAGGCTATAGACTATTTAATATCACGCTAGGACCTTTAGGAACCTAGCAAAAAGAAAAAGTCAGAAAGAACGCTAATCGAAAACGAAGTAATAGCGCGGGCAGGTGATGCGATACGACGGGGTGGGTCGGGAGATCAAGAAATTTCACGCGGGCGATTATCAAAATGTCTAACCTAATTTTGATAGTACACCTAAACCGTATTGTTTCGTAACAGGCTATGGTGCTGGCGGAAGACTTGGGATAGGAGGCATCGATTCAGTCTCACAACCAACTCTGTTGGCTTCAATACAACACGTATTTATTACAAAGGTATGCATAGAATACGCACCACCTGTTGCTAAAAGCCTCCAATAGTAATCTGATTTCATTTTATGTCAACTTATATGATTGCTTTGTTATTATTTTAGTCAACAACTAATATGTGATTTGATAGAAAATTTATTTTATATCAGGCACTAGATCAGAGTTACAGAAATTGGGGTAAAGCATATAAAATTTGTAAAAATTTGTGTTTGTTGTGTTGCCAGGTCGCCTGTAATTCGGGAGGCAAGCATTGCTTAGCGCTTTCTGCTGACGGTGATGTTTACAGCTGGGGTGAGGGTGAAGACGGCAAACTTGGACATGGGAACAGAGTGTAAGTAGTTATATATAATTAATAAAACTGGTCCAAAAGTTAAAAATATATACAACGTGTAACGTAATTAACGCAAGACCTCATACAGCCCAATGAGAGTATTGAGTTAAAAGCATAATACAATGACCAGAACTTATTTTTTTTTAAGCTAACTATTTTTAAGAAAATCGTGACATTAATTTACGCATTTAAAATTGAGTCTTATTGCCTTATAATAAGATTTCATTTTCTTTGACTCAATCAGCGGTTAGTATAGCAAAATACATAATTTTTGAAAAACCCAACCTATGTTAAAAGTTACTGACATCGATTCAGTAGTCAACTATGAACAAAGTCTAGGACTTGCGTTTATTCTGTAACACCTTGTATAATATATTGCCATGCTTTTCAAAATACATGTATTACATAGTCGTACATTGCTGGCGGCGGCAAGTCCAAAATATTCAGTTTCCTATTATAATATTACGAATATCTTGGCAGAGGGGGCAAATCAGCGTAAAGCAGACAAAACAGCGCTTGCTCTCTTTCCTGTCTCCATTACTGCTGTTAATATAATACTCGATGTCGCTGCCAACAATAATGGCAACTGGCAAACTTGTTGGCTTTTTTTGACAAATATTCTGTAAATGCTCATTAGTATTGAATATTACAAGAACAATGTTTTCTTCAGGAGCTACGACCGACCTAAGCTAATAACAGCTCTATCGGGACTAGAAGTAGTAGCGATCGCTTGCGGCGGCGCGCACTCGGCGTGTTTGACCGCACGCGGGCGCATTTATACGTGGGGGAAAGGCAGGTACGGGCGGTTGGGGCATGGTGACTCTGAGGACCAGCTTGTGCCGAAAATGGTAAGCTAAAATTATTATTTTATTTCAACTAAAGACATCTGCTGAAGAAACGAGCTTGTGTGCATTTAAAAAAAACTGGATTTTGGTCCAGTTTAAAAAAAAATGTTAATTAAGAAACATTTACTGAAAAAATTTCTTTATTAAATATAGGCACCTAACAATATCGCGCAAATATTTTCTGGATTTTGTTGATTAAAGAAACAGCGGTTTCGTTTTTCTAAAATTGCCAAAATTCAGAAATAAAAACGCCAGACGTTACAAATTGTTATCGAGTTTTGTCATTGTTATTTTCCAACACTCAGGAGCTTTAAAAGTGACAGGCTTTTATTTATTCTTTTTGTATTATTGCATTTTTAGGTGGATGCGTTATCTTCATACCGCGTTATAGACGTTGCTTGCGGGTCGGGAGATGCGCAAACTCTGTGCATCACTGACGATGACAATGTTTGGTCTTGGGGAGATGGCGATTATGGGAAACTAGGTAATAATTTAATAATAATATTTTCTCTGAGCTCTTTTTGAAGCGGAGGGTTCAAATATTTCTAGCTAATTTTATATATTGTAATATTGTAACCAAGCACATAAGTCTGATCCAAGTTATAACAGGTACAGACGCCAGCACATAAAGTTACTACAATCTGTCAGATTTCTTTAATAGATTTTCAACTTTATCACTAAAGCATAAGGTTCAAAGTTGATTGCGAAAATTTAACAGTTTCGGGTAGGTTGATGTGCTGGCGTCCGTACATGAGGCATCAAGAAATATATACTTTTGTCATTCATTCTAGGTCGTGGTGGTTCGGAAGGTTGCAAGCTACCAATGAGGATAGACTGTTTGAAAGGACTGCGGGTTGTCAAAGTTGAATGTGGATCTCAATTCTCTGTGGCGTTATGTCAATGTGGAAGTGTTTATACTTGGTAAGTAAAACGAATGGGAACTTCTCGTTTCATTTTCGGATCAATATAGTGTCGATTTAACTTACCTATATGATCACCAACGTGTTGGCATGCCTTCCAGGGCATGGTGATTATAAGTTTTCCAGAGAAAAACAAACAATGCTTCGTATATAAAGGACATGTCCAGAAATGGTTTTTTATTATTTAATAATTCTAACCAGAGTAAGTTAAATATATTTGGATAGACATCCCTAAAACTAGTCGTTCTAGTTATATCATACATTTTTAAAGACCTCCAATTTTGAGAAAAATCGTTTTTTGTTTTCGTGAGAATTTACATCTAAAACGAACAAACCTTCTAATTATCTAGAATAATAAAATGAACACACCTAAAAAAAAAGTAAACTTGTCAAAATTGACACAGGAGAACTGTCATTACTGGCAGTGAGCGTCAACGTCAATCAATTTTTGATGTAGGAGCATGACGTCGGACGAATGACGCATGGAGCCGGTAGGGATGGCGATCTGACCTCAATTAATCGTTTTATCGGGCGAAAACAATCGATTTTTTAAATCAATTTTTAGCATAGAAAATCAACATTTGTGTTTTCTATTGAGACTATAAGATATATTATTTATTTTCTAAACTTTTTAATGTATAATCATTAAGAAAATAAATGTCTTGTTTTATACCGAATACTCTTTATATGGTACTTAATTTGTTATTAACGAATTCCCTGAACTAAAAAAATCCCTGATTTTACTGATGAGAAATCGTTTATTAACGTATCTTTCTTGATTTTCATAAAATGGACTAAACATATTTACATCTAATCTTCTAATGATCTTTTGCGGCAAGAATCGATAACACTTTGAGCTGGTGACGCCAGCTATGTATGGCTAACTCGATTATTCGAGTTGCGCTCAGATTGAGATGCCGCGATCGAGTTGAATTAGATTGCCACGGTAAATGAAGAAGCGAGTACGTGATTGACTTCTCTGGTTTGGCATGTATTTGAACCTTATTTTATATTTAAATTCTACTGAAATTGTATTTTAAATAATTAAAATAGTCTCAATATACGTTTCCTTGCGAATCTATAAAAAAAATCGTCGCGAAACAGAGGTGAAAAAACAATAATTCGTTCAATTTCATCCATTTACCAGAGTTCCGTAACTCGAGTTCAACTCGAGTCACATGAATTTCAATCCGAGTAATCCTGAGTTGGCACATCTCTAACGCCAGTGACAGCTGAAAAAACATCTGTCAAATATGACATTGTCACAGAGTGACGGAGTATTTATTAGGGTTGCCAACTACAAATAACATCAATTATTATTTTATGATTTTTCGCTTAAATGGAGGGGTTTAAAAATATTATTTCAGTAGTTCTGAGTTCCATATTTTTGTCGTATTTAATTGAACCGAGTTTGATGCTGGTTAGATTTTTCTTGGAATAAAAAACCAACGTCCATACAAAAAGCGGACATCTCCTTTAACTGGGTGTATAAAAATGTAGGGTATTACGAAGATTATATTTCTGTGAATAAGTCACTAGGTTTAACGGAATAATATATTATTTAATACTAGCGGCGCGCCCCAACTTCGCACGGGTGCAATTATGTTTTTCGAATTTCCGAAATTTTCTTTCATTCTAACCTTGTACTGGCAATATCGAATACAACAAAAAAATAATTATGCAATTTGGTGCAGTCATTCGGAAGTTATGCGTGTACAGACATTTTGGCGACTTTGTTTTATACGAGTACTATGTAAGGATAAGGAAGGATTATTGTAGTTATTTATTTATTTTAATAGGGGCAAAGGTGACTACCATCGGCTTGGGCATGGCAGCTATGAGCACGTACGAAGGCCCATGCGAGTTACTGGCATGCAAGGGAAAACTATTGTGTCCATAGCCACAGGTGAGTTATACATAACTTCGCACATAATCTGAAGAATCTTGCTCAAAATGAACATACTTCTAAAACCGTTTTCTTTTCTTCTATTTAAATAAAAAAAATCCGTCATGATACTTATAACGTTCAGAGTTGTCTCGGCAGTATACCTCACTACCGAGCTTACTAACTGGTTGATTTTACGAAAAGAAATAAGAATATTCTTTCGGGTTAATAATTTAATTACTTCTTGGTACTCATAGGGAGTCTACACTGCGTGGCATGTACGGACAACGGGGAAGTATACACATGGGGTGACAATGATGAGGGACAATTGGGAGACGGCACAACACTTGCTGCCCAAAGGCCTAGGCTATTGATGGCATTACAGGTAAGAACATCCTTCACTTAGCTTCACCTACTTAGCGAAACGAATATTTCGCGATATAAACTTTTCGCGTGAGAGACTCTCGATCTATCAAAATAGTGTAGGAATTTCGAAATCTAAAAATATCGATATATTATTTCTTTTAGGGGAAGCGTGTAACCAAAGTGGCCTGCGGCAGTGCACACACGGTAGCTCTGTGTGTGGAAGCTCCCCGAGCTCCCCGCGCGCCGCCCGCGCCGCCGCTAGAGTGCCATCTGTTGCGAGATCTCGCGCCACAGCTCATTTGCAATAGACTGGTATGTATGATTTTTATAGAAATATCCTCAAGCTTGGAGTATCCTTAAGTTCTGAAACGAGCCTCACGGTTACTGATAAATGCGTGCACTGACTGACACTCCCCTTAAATCTGTGTGGTTCTTTCTTCAAAATACCATCTCAGACACATAGTCTTCATGATACTCATATGACCTGACCAAGACCAACAGTCTAGACTAGACTAAAATAAACTGTGACCTCTGTGTTTGTTTCGGTGTTACTTCTAAGAGTATTTGGATAGGAAACACCGACCTCATATAGTTTTAAGACATAATTTATTTTTGATGTGTAAATGTGTTTTTCTTTTACCAATTTACGGAAATAAATATAATTTATCCTTCGCAGTCAGCCATTCTGCCTCGTTGGTTAAAGTGGTTGGCTTATATTTTTACCACGACATCAGCTAATTTTAGAAGAAGACGATCCCACTGCCATAATTTATTAGGGTTAATACTTTAATAGTTATTGCTTTAGAAGTAACAATATTATTTTGTTTCAGGTATTACTGCATCAATTTTCTGACCTGTTATGTCCAAATCTACCGCTACTGATCCTAGATGGTCCTCTGGATCAGTTGAGGACATTGCTCTTCTACAGTGTCAAGGAAGCAGCATTCAGAAAGGTAGAAAAAAAATTACTTGAGTATGTCTTATGCCTTAGTAAGTACCGTCTTAATAAAACCGTTCTGATCATGGAACTTGTTACCAGAACCCGAAAAGTATTTTGTCATATGAACATCTTTTTTTTATTATTCATTAAGTGAAAATGATGTTCATACGCTTGAGCACTAATTTTCACGCAGATCCTTAATTTTAAAAGGTGACGCCTCTGTCTTCAGCTTCATTAGACTATATTTTTTTCTGGTTCTTTGATACACAGGAACGCAAAATTCTTGGTCCTTGTGACTCAAAAAATCTCTCCCTGTAAGTTATGGAATCAGGCGTTACTTTGCGGAAAGCCATAAAAAATCAATGATAACCGTATCATTACAACAGGCCATAATGGCAACAATGGTCCGCGAGCGTCAACACGGGCCCGTAGTCGAGCTCTCCCGCGTCGCAGCCCGGCGCGCCCGGCGCGGCGGCGCGGGGCTCGCGGGCCCGGCCGGCATGCGCTCCGTGTTCGGGCAGATGGTGGCGCGGCTACCTGCGTTGACGCAGGACGCGTTAGCTCTGCCACATCGCGTGTGGAAGGTCAAGTTTGTTGGTACGTATTTCACATTTTTACTATATTATAGCGGCAATAGTTCCCTTGTAGAAAGGATGAAGGAAATGTAAAAGGGGGTAATATTTTTGATGTGAAACATCTATAGCCGCACGTAAAACAAATTTCTGGCGTGGCGACGCATGCCGTGGCGACGCGTCGCCACGCTATATGATGGTGTATATATACAGTCACAGTCTTGTGTACTGTGTGGCGACGCGTCGCCATGCGCAATCGACAAAATAATGTCGATGTTTCACATCTGCCAGGCGTCCCGTGACGGACGGCTCACTTTTTTTATTTTGTAAATTCATTTTGGTACCGGCTGTCATTCGTGGATCTTTGACAGTCGTTACGGGTCGTCAGAAGGCTGATAGTCTGACAACCATTCTTACCAAGGGGTATCTTATTACCCAGTAGTAGAAGTCAGTAGGGAGTTGTTGTGGTCAGATGGGCAGTCGTTCCATTTATAATACTGGTATCCAGTTGCATCCGGTTAGACTGAAAGCCGACCCCAATATAGTTGGGGAAAGGCTAGGCGGATGATGTATAGCTTGGCATTTGTGTTACACAAACCGAGTAAAAAAGTGTTTCAACTAAAATATTTGTTTCTATACACAAAGTGTGAATGAATCTATGTAAATTATCCACTAGGTGAGAGTGTGGACGACTGCGGCGGCGGCTACAGTGAGAGCATAGCTGAGATGTGTGAAGAGCTACAGAACGGATCGCTACCTCTCCTCATGGCCACGCCCAATGGACGTGGAGACGCGGGCGCATCGCGTGACGCTTTCTTACTGAATCCCACTGCTAGTACTCCGCTACATCTCAACTGCTTCCGATTTCTTGGTAAGTCTCGTTTCACTTTGATATGTGAATCTACTATCTCGTCATCCAAGCGGATAGAATTTGCGCTTAATAATAATAATCATTTTATTATCAGGCAACTAAGGCCCATAGATAAAATACACAAAATAATCTTATACAATAATAAACTAATACATATTAAAGAAACTTAAAACTATGATTATACACGTAATGTTGTCGGCGTCGTGTTTCGCTGCGTGGTGTCGCGTAACCGTCCTCGGAAACTTCGATATACGACACCTTTCGGCCAAAAGTCCTCTTTCAGACAGGTCTGTAGATGTTGGGTTGGAACACGTACCACGAATGACTTAAAGTTGATGTTGTGGCGCGATTCCAACCTTTCGACCCTCAGAGATGATGTTGCGTGTTAGAAATTGGGTTTGTTCCGTGAAATAAAGAATAACTATTATTATTTATTTGTATTTGATTTTTTTATGTGCGTTCGTGTCTGCAAAACTCGACACAAAATTAGAAATGCATACTAGTACCGACCGACGATGTAACGAAAATGTTTGTGATTCAGATTTCAGAAACATGACGCATATGGCATGCAGATGTGACTTGTGACAGTAACTTTTCATAACTTGACCCTTAAAGACGTCTAACTATTATTTATATATTTTCATAAAAAAATACAGGTGTACTAATGGGCATCGCAATCCGCACCGGTTCGCCTCTATCCCTCTCACTCGCGGAGGGCGTGTGGCGTCAGTTAGCAGGACAACCTCTAAGGCCACAGGACTTAGCTGAAGTGGACAAAGACTTCCTGCCGGCACTACTTTGTATCAGAGATATGACGCCTAATAATAAGGTAGGAAATTAATTGAATTGGACAATGTTGAATGACTTTTGATTTTGATATTTGATTTTTGTCAATTCTGATATGTAAAAATATAAATCGGAGATTCTTTGAAACCTATATTTTGTTGTTGTTTGTAGGAACTACAAAATCTGGAGCTACCATTCTCAATACCATCAGCGGCCGGCCACGAAGTTTCTCTATCGACGAGACACAAAAGGGTTACGCCAGACAATAAGGATGAATATGTGCAGTTGGCTCTGCACTACAGGTAAGAGAGAAAGTTTGATTAGATTTGGAAGATGAAAGATCCCCCTTCCCAACTCCCTTCCAACCCCTCCCTCCCTCCTCTCTGCTTTTCCCCCTTCTCAACTCTCCCACTCCTCCTTCTTATCTCGTGTCTCACTTCCAATATCTATGTTCTCACGCTAAGAATCTGCGTTCTTCTAACAATCTTCTCCTACTCTGTCCTTCTCATACTTCTGACTTTGTTCATTCTTCCTTTCATATTCAGTCCATTCTTCTTTGGAACGCACTTCCTCTTGATATCAAGACGGCTACCAGTCGGTATGCATTTAAGCGGAAATTGCAGAGTTATTTTCAAAACAAATAGCGTAGAGTCATCTCATCACCTCTCTCCTTTGAATTTGTGTATTTGTGTGTGTTCTTTGTGTGTGAGAAGTTTAAATAAATAAATAAAGATGCAATACGGCCGATAAATCGTGGCCGCAATATATTCTCTCCGAACTTTCGCCTATGTTCTCTCACTCACACTCGTCTTATGTCACAAATCTCGGACTAGCCATGATTAACGGCCATATTGAACATAAGTCGACGCGCGTAACTAGCGAGAAATATATTATGTACGAAAGTATTTGAATGGAGTTTTCGTGAGTGCCTTCGCATTTAGCGTTTGTAAAGGCGGGTTTAGACCAACCGAACATAGAACCAGAACATGAGCTAAAAGCATTATTTTTTGATATTCTTGATATTTTAGTAGGGATAGACCAACGAAGGAATGTAGCATACACTAAGACGTATGCTCGCTTGGGGGAAGCCTATGTCCAGCAGTGGACGTGTTTCGGCTGTAATGTTGATGATGAAGACGTATGCACTATGCAGCTCAGCTCAGCGCAGACGCCTCTTATTCTATGCTAGCCTCGCGTAGACGTATTTGAAAAATGTTGTCGACACATTATGGAAATAATAAATTAACCTTTTGCAGGCTTCACGAATTCGATGAGCAAGTCCGTGCAGTACGTGACGGCATGTCCCGGGTGATTCCAGCGCCTTTACTAGCACTGTTCAACGCGGCAGAGCTCGAGACCCTCGTATGTGGCTCGCCTGACATACCTGTGCATTCGCTCAGGGCCTCTGCTACTTACAAAGGTAAGTACTTTCATTCGTCCGTGGTATAGCTTATGAAGACTTAAAAATCTGCAGCACTTGTTAAAAAAATCCATCCATACCATTTCAAATGTAACTTCCACTGTTGAATTATACTATTTAGGGCAGGTTTTAACAATGTCAATATCTTTTATCCAAAAATTGACGTCTGACAGTTTTTACATGAAAACCAGTCAAAAATCAAAATTATTCCTCGGATAAAGTTATCTTGCGCATTCGCATTGGAAAAATTAGTCCTTAATGTGCACCCAACATTATTTTTGTACACAAGTTATTAAATTAAATAATAATATTAATTTAACAAACCTTTTATCCAGGAATCGAGCCAAACGCGCCCCTAGTTCAGTGGTTCTGGGAAGTAATGGAGGAGTTATCAGGCAGTGAACGAGCTCTGTTCCTACGCTTCGTTTGGGGACGGACTCGACTGCCAAGAGCACCCCAAGATCCGAGGCAGAGGGACTTTGTGTTACAGGTATGTGGGAGTAGAAGGGTTCTTAAAAACGAGGATTGTGGGTAAATCGCCATATTAAACTTCTTCTGACGTCAAAGATATTATGTATGCATCCCTCAAGCTCACCTGTTATTTACTTTACCTTTATAATAATGCAATTTCGTTTTAGGTGTTAGATAAATACCAGCCACCAGACCACTTCTTGCCTGAGAGCTACACCTGCTTCTTCCTTCTCAAGATGCCGAGATACTCGTGCAAGTCGGTGTTACGAGAGAAACTCAGGTAAGAATCTGATGCATAAACCACTCTTCTTTTGCTACATTGTGTCTGTCGCATGGCAGTTACAACCCGCAAGAGTTAATTTGAGACTTCGCTCGAATGATATAAGCGCGCGATACTGAGGCGGGATGGCCCGCTCGAGTCTTAAGTTAACTCTTGCGAGATATACAGTTCGTGCCACGTAAGAAGAGACTTGACCCCGCCACCCCCGCCTCTTTCCGCCGCCCCGATGACGCCCGGTGCGGGACGGGGACCGGGTGTCATCGGGGCGGCGGAAAGAGGCGGGGAGGCGGGGTCAAGTCTCTTCTTACGTGGCACGAACTGTACCTATGAGATATTAGGATAATTACTTTTTAATCAATATTTCAGGTACGCGATCCACTTCTGCAAAAGCATAGACACGGATGAGTACGCTCGCGTAGCTCTAAGCGCAGCCGAACGCGTCTCCTCAGAAGAATCCGACTCCGAAGCGGATGCCGCGCCTGCGCAGGTCAGCAACCCCCCACCTCTGTACTCACTGACGAGGGCGCCGACGTGGCTCTGAGACCGCGCCGACGGTCCCTGGACCATACATGAGGACCTCGCCCTACTCGCCGCACGGCAAGCCTAGTGAAATCAGAGGTTGACGTGATCGGTTTGTTGGTTACCTTTGAACCAAAAAGACAGTTTTAGAAATATATCACCAAGATCAAGTAACAAGGTGGGTAGTTGACTATTAATGACACACATTAAAAATGTTGTTGTAATACTCAAATCAGTGAAATTTTAAGGTGTTCTAACTTTGTAAAGTTATAAGTATTTATTTTTGCTGAGATTAAAAAATATCGAAATAAGAATAGTCAACACCTTATCTGCGATAAAACTTCTATGATAAACTTAAGGACCAAAAAGAAGGAAATATACTCGGCTATGTATTTTTCTTTCCTTTTGAAGTGACTAGTTTTATACATTGTATTGTATATTTACGATGACTGAAGTCTTCGTAAACATTGATTTAAACTCGCCTATCCGCATGGGCAGTTGCCAATGTCTTTGCTGTAATAATTAAGATCACTCGCACTATTTTACACCATGCACTTGCAGGCATTCATCCTAGTCGAGCCGTAGATATTTATAAGTAGAAGGACGGAGGCTTCATTGATATTTTTCCAAATGGAAACATTAATGAAGATATTGGGCAGTTGCAACATACATCATATTGATTTCGGCAATGTCCTCGCTTGGAATACTCTAGAAATTACTCATTGTAATCATGATATTTAACCGTAGTTACACTTCTATACTCGTTCACAGGTAAGTAAAACTTCCTTATATTGTACACGCAATATAAGTTAACGTTACTCGTAAAGCAAATCGGATTTTTCAATTACAGCATTCCATCCATAGCTTAGGTACCGGCGCAGACGCTCGAACGGTTTAGATATTTGCGTGTTTATGAATAATATTGTATACAACGATAGGCAACACTGCCACATTCCATTTTGACGTAATGTATCGTAACGCTTAGTAATCTCTTACTCGTCGTTTACCTCATAAGTTAGCCACTAAAATCAGTCTTTTTTGGTTTCCCATTTTCGTCACAAATCAACTTTATATTATACAGATGTTGCAGAAATGTTTGTTTTTGCAAATACATACAAGAAATAATACATTAATCCCGTGTTTCAAAAAAGGACTGACTTTGGCGACTTTAGATAATATTTTTAAGGAACGATTAAGCCCCAAAGAATGGCATTCAAATGACGGAAGGGTATTGATTGATATTGATTGCATTGAACAAAAAATGCATATAACGCCCATATCCAGATCCTAACTTCCACACTAAAGTTCCTTATTTATATTGTCCCAATAGGCAGACTCTCAGTCGCGTACGAAACTGTGGCTCCGAAAACGAAAACTCGCTTACTTTCCTAATAATGAACTGAAGTAATGAAAAATCCGGGGGAAGGCGGTAATTTCATGTCGAAAGTCTTCTTAAGACAATAGTAGATTTTTTTTTTAATTTGGTTCAGGAATCTGAGGAAAACAATATAATTTTTAGAAAAAGAGACAGAGAGAGAGAAAGTCGCATGCAGGGAGCAAACGCTTTTTCTTACGTGGCGATTTCTACCAGTCAACTTCTTCCGCAAGCCGCGTTAAGAAACTTCGCTCCAAAAATCTGTACTAGTTTATGGTATGCAAGAACCAAATTAACAAAAATTGACTGATTGAAGCATGGAACTGTGATGATATTGGCATAAAGACGAGGGTATGAATGAATTAGATAGGATTTGTAAGAGTAACGCATTTCGCAGATCGAACGTTTTTAAAGCTAGTCATTTGCTGCAATTTTGCTGCAATTTGTATGTAGACCGCAGCGCCGCGCCGCCGGCATGATATTAAAATGTGCATTGTTAACGCAAAATAGCAATGTAATCAAAATGCTTCTTGGGTTTTAATAATATAGTCGATAAATACATTTAAACAACTAACGTGTTGCCAAATGCCAATAATTATTATAAGTAATCAATTGGTAGAAACCTAATAAACGCAATGTAAAAATAACTGACAAGTGACAACACTACACGATTGCATAATAAATTAAAGATGGCAATCTTTGCCCTTGCCATTCAAATAAATTTTATTTTTACTGCGTTTATATTAAGTAATCATAACATAAGGCTCTTTGTACACGGCATGGTTTCTTAACTGTTACGGCTTGAAAATACATAGTTTGATCTTGTATAGGACACGGTTCTATGGTTCCTCGGCCCAGTGTTTGTGGTTGCGTTATCCGCGGCACTGCGTCCCATTCGCAAATGGTATTAACAAAATATGTATTTACAGAATTATAATCATTAACCTTTTAACCGCCACAGTCATGTATAGATGACAAACCAAAATGTGCCCAGCACGCCACGGTTCAACTACATGGCAGACTGACGCCGAGGGCACGTTTTTGATTTTTTGACGTGTGGCGGTCAAAAGGTTAAAGTCATCAACACAACTTACACAACTCTCTAAGACCACGTAACCCCAAAGAATAACTGTTTCATGAAAGCGTCATTCTTTGGGGTTGCGTGGTCTTAGAGAGTTGTGTTGATGACTTTAATGATTATAATTCTGTAAATACATATTTGTTACGATCGTGAATCATATTTTGATCGACGTACAACTCAATACTGACAAGCAAATTGCAAAACTACCTTAGCGCTTACCCCTTAATTATGCACACACGTCACGTTGCAGTATAAAACTGATTTACATCCGTCACCTTACAAGTCAGGTCCAGTTGAAAACCAGCGTTAGGCACTATAATAGTTGTCTGCATTTTTGCTGAACAGGGCCTTCTTGGCGCAGCAATGAGGCACACATTCCTGCTAATTTCTTACATCGGACTTTGTACTTTTTATTTTTGTTTTTATCTGATTTAGGTATTATCTGACTATCTGGTATATTGTGCGCCTTTTAGTCTGTGCTAAATAAATGCCATACAAAACTGACGATCGTGTCTACTCTACACACGGCCAATAAACTGTAGTTTTTCACGGCAGGAAAAACGTAGTACAAAGGGCCTTATGCTACATTGTATTGTAGGATCAGAAATTACAAGTTGCTTACCAGAACAATATTTTGTATGATGAATACACTATGTTTTACAGCAATATAGTAAAGTCTATCTATTTGACCAGTTCTAGCCGTAGTTAGGTAATCAATCTACATATTTACCTACATAATAAAACTTCAAGCCCAGCCCATGTAGCAATAACTTGGTGAATCGAAAATGTTATGTATTTTAAAACTCGAATTATTTATTATATAATAAATTCACAGAATAGTCGCTTTGCTAGTATTAATAATCTGTAGGCTTTTGGTGCTAGTTTCACGATTAGTCTTAAATTTTTATACTGAAAAATATAGAATGCACAAATGATTCAATGATAAATTTATGCAATATGTCCTGCTAAGTATGTTAGCTTTGTTAATGATTATGTATAACATTAAATTATATGAACAATTATAGAAGTTGGTTGTCTTAGATGATATTTTTTATTAATTTCTGCATCATGTACTGGGTGTCAGGGACATCGATGCGCAACCCGTTACCATACGATTTCGTACATGATTCAGAACCCACCTTCCTAGAAATTTTTCGCTAGTTAAAAAAAAAATATTTCTACGCTACGGGTGTCTAGAATAATGTACCTACTGAATTCATAGTTACAGTTTGCGCGTTGTTGTCCCTGGAATTCCATACCGGAAGTATAAATTCTACCACTATTTTACTTGTAGCATTTCCTACTGTCATTTGTGCTTATTCCGTTTATCCACCCTAATGCAGCCACCTTAGGTATCGTCGGAAACGCATGTCCGAGAATCCACTCTAAGCCTATACATTTCGTTTATCCAACTAGGCCTAGGGTGGATTCTCGGACATGCGTTTCCGAGTAACCACCTTAGGGTGCATAAACGGAATAAGCCGTCATTTGTTGAACATACAAATATTTCTATAACAACCAAAGAGTTATTAATTAAGAAGTGACCGGTCTTGCTTTTGAGATCTGTAACTATGAAGCTTTCTTTGTGATCTATCCTGTGCAGCATTATTTATTTTTTACATGCATATAGCACTATAAAATACAAATATTTATTTCATTTTTGTCTTTTATTGAAAACTTCATCCTTATAAAACATTGCTGGTACTGGATTATTCATGCCCTAGCAAATTACATACAGTAAAACGGGGTGAATCGGGATGCAAGGGTGAATCGGGTCGAAACTTTAAAATAGATTTGAACATTAAAATTACAAAGTTTCAGTAAACACATTAGAGTATTTTCTGGCAACAAACTATATTATTGCAACGCTAAAATCCATTTGAAAGATTTGTCCCGATTCACCGTTTTACGGTACACAGTATGCAGCTGTTGATAAATCACATGGAGTTTTTAGATAACTCTCAAATCTATGAATGCCAGTGCTCTACAGACACAGAAGCTTTCCTAGTCCACTCAGTTATTTTGTCTGAATTTGCATCTCTGTCAAAATCAAAGTGATCTTTATTATTGTTACAATAAGGTTGCTGTTGGATTGTTGCCAATGACTAGTCTGTCAAAATCACATTGATCTTTATTCGTGTTATAATAAGGTTGTAGTTGGGTTGCTGCTGTCAAATAACGTGAAAGGACTGTAAACCTTTATACACCCTACCAAATATCAACAGTACTGTAGTAACCACTTTCATAAATTTGTGTGCAAATTAAATGTCTTGGGATCGGCAGCACCCAGCCATTTCCATAGAATTGTTGGCAACCCATGATCAGAAGTCTCCAAATAAGTACGCAAAATACGCGCATTGACGTGGAATTGCAGACACCAGCCCGTATTACCTACCTAAGTAAAAATAATAACTTACTAATCATAATCAGTGTCAAAGGGTTACAAATAAAATGATCAAATTCAACAATGAGTTCACATGATTTTATTTACTAAATAACTTACATGTTGCCCTTAATGAAATTAAAAGTACTAAAATGATCACAAATGACAATAAGCATAAAAATGCGCATTACTTCTTCGCCTTAGGTTTGAGTGTGAAGTATAAGATCATGGCGCCCATGAATGCGTATGTTGCTTTGGCGGTCTGTAAAAAATATAAGTACTATAGCATTTTTCTACACAAAATCTATATCCCGGGTACAGCATGACCTCTGAATATAATTATACAATCAATATTTATTCAGTAAAATTAGATAGAATACAGGCAGCCTAAAAAGGTTTTAGCTAATACGTAATGTGAAGGCTGACATAACAATTTAGTCTTGTCGATAATTAGTGCCAGTATGAAAAAGGGAGCCAAAGACAAAAACCTCATTTTCTATGGACTCTTCTGTCAAATTAGCTTAGCTTTTCAGTATTATTTTGGAAATAAGTATCAGTACCTGACTTGCAATGACAGCTAATTTGTAGGAGTGATGGAAAGGTTACACAGTGCGAGCAGCTGATGTGACAGTAGACAGCTACTGTGCCAGTGTACTCGCATGACAGTAGCTCGACTCGCCTCGTGTGGTCACACCAATGCCAACTGCTGGCGTCGCAGTAGACAGCTACTGCACCAGTGTACTCGCATCGTCCGATGTATCATGTCTCGTGCAATGATGCTTTACGCAAATCTCTGTTTTTATAATTAGGATCCAAACAATTCCATAAGTTCGTTTCATCCTTGTATAGCTCCACAAACTTTATATTTTGATCGGATGTCCACCTGTCCGCCATTTTGACGCCAAAACAAAAAGCACTGCACCCAGCGTGGACGCGAGCGTACGAGCTACTGTCATTTCGCAAAATCGTGCGAGTTGACGACCGAGCGCGGTGCGAGCCGATGCTTGTGGCGTGGTGGGGGAAGGCGAGTGGCGAGTAAAAACAAAAAATGTTGTAGTAACTCGGACGCGAGCAACTGACCCACTCGCACATGACAGTAACTCGTATGATGCGGTCACACGGTGCGAGTAGCTGCACCTCAGTAACTGACTAGGTCTGCTCGCATGCCAGCTCGCACTGTGTAACCTATCCATGATAGAGGCCCTTAGTGTATTGGGATGGGTCAGCATGTTAAAATCTGAGACGAGAATTAAGAATAATTATTATTGAAAGATATTTATTTAAACCTAAACTACAGGAATGTCCAAGATTGCACATAACCTCAAAATACTTGCTATAATTTTTTAACATTTAAATAATCGGCTATTGAATACTTACGTTAGCTCTGCCCCTGTTCGTTTGGCTGTTGAAGTATTTGGCCAAGCCTTTAAGCTGGGATTCATCGACAGAACTGTCTCCGGCCATTCTAAAATGAATTAAAAAAGGTACAGAACTGAGGTAAATATGCACTGAAAATGTTTCAAATAGAAGATTGCACTAATCAATAATTAACGAACGTTGTAAAATAGAATTTCCAGCAAGAGTTTGTGTGAAAATAGGAATATTACCTGATAAAAAGGTTATTTATTCCTTATGTAATAACGCAAAGTAGGTAGGTACAATTCCCGAAATCGTGTAACAACTTGGAACTCGACAGTATTTCTAACATAACCAGGGTTGCCAACCGTAAAGAAAAATCCCTCGTACATATGCAGCTAAAAATCTCGTATTTTGACTTCCAAACCTCGTACATTTTATTATATGTGGTCGTCCAAATCAAAAGGGACCTTATGGCGGTAACTAGTTTCCGAGATATTAATAAATTCGTAAAATACCTCAAAAAAATCGTTTTTTTATTAACTGTATTTTTAAAAAGATGATTGTATTTACTACATGTGTGTGTGTTCAACTTTTCGAAAAGTCAATTTAAAAAAGTTTTGTATTCATCTAAAGTTTAGTAAAAAAGGAACCTTATCGCGGCAAGACCTAACAAATCGTTTTTCTTGTAATTCAAACCATATATTATATCGACATTTTAATATTGCAAGGTATATATAATAACGTATATAGCCGCCATTTTTTTTTTTTTTTTTTTTCAGGATGGGAAATCATCAGATGACTCCTCCCGCTCTGGGTGGAGCGGAAGGGAGTGTCAGACTCTTACTGACTAAAACCCACCCGTGTTCCTTCCTTCGCCCTTTATGTTCCGGGCCAGCGGTAACCCTTTCGGACAATCCCGCTGACCCGGCAGGCTTCGGCCCTTACGGGCCCCTTCGTTTAGTGCTGACATCTCTTTGAGGCGCGCGTGGAACACGTACGCGCCGTCCGGCACGGGCCTGGTCCTGATCGGACGGTGAACTACCCATTACTCTCCGCCCGCAGGCCCGCGCCTACGGTGGCCGGGAGTCGTCGCGCGGCTCCCGACGCCCGGAGCGTCTCCCGCGGCGGCTGGGACGGGAGGCTCTCTCCCTCAGCCGTCCCGCCGCCTCCTTCGCTAGCATGACTGCTTCGCAGAAGGAGGCGACTGCCCCCCACTCCCTCTCGCCCCGGACCATGGCTTGAACCAGGCCCGGACGCGAGAGGTCGCCGCCGCTGCCGATCGCCTCTACGAGGACACGGCGGTGCTCCGCCCAAGCGAGGCAGACCTCCACCGTGTGCTCCACCGTGTCCTCTGGGCGATCCTGGCAATGGTGACACCCGGGCGTTTCCTCCCGCCTGATTATGTGCAGGAACCTCCCGAAACTTCCGTGTCCGGTGAGGACCTGCGTCAGGCGGTAGGTGAGGGCGCCATGACGCCTCTCTAGCCACTCCTCAAAGAGGGGTCTTATCGCCGCTATCGTGGCGTGCCCTGCGCTGGGTTGTGACAGTCGCTCTTTCCATGCCGCCATGAGATCGCGCCGGAGGTCCGTCCGCTCCGCCGCAATTTGCTGCGGAAGCGGAGTTTCCCCCCGGCGTAGTGCCTCCGCGCGCCACTCATACAGGCGCGCGAGGACTATCGCCTCCAGATCCCATGGCGGCAGTCCGGCAAGGAGGCTTGCCGCCTCGCCCGAGATCGTGCGGTACCCCCGGATCAGCCTAACGGCTACCACCTTCTGGGGCGCGTTCAAATAATGGGCGGCTCGCCGCCGCAGTGAACGCGCCCACACCGGGACCCCGTATAGGGCCATGGACCGCACGACCCCCGCGTAAAGCCTCCGGCAGGAGGCGTTTGGCCACCTCAGGTTGGGCAGGAGCCGCTTGAAGGCGGCCGCGGCCCGTTCCAGTTTGGGAGCCAAACGTCGGAAATGCTCGACGAAGTTCCACCGGCTGTCGAGGACGAGACCAGGTATTTCATCGTCGTCTCGACGCCGATGTGAACCCCTCCTACCGTTAGTTGGGATCCCGATGGTGGCGTATTCCGGGGCCCATGAAACGACATGGCCTCGGACTTGTGCAATGCCACCTAGAGACCCAACTGCCGGATCCCCTCCACGACTATCGCAACCCCGCGTGCCATCGCGTCGGCCGCCGCCTGATGCGACCTCCGCTGCGCCAGGACTAGCGTGTCGTCAGCGTAGCGTATAGCCGCCATTAGATAGTGTCGCACGCCGCTGCATGCGGCATTCTTTGTATATGCGTCTTAGGTCTAAGGTCCCACTATTGTAGTCCATATTTTGTTTAGGTACTTTTAATAGAGGTAAACAATCTTGTTATGTTTTTTATCATAAAATATATTTTTAAAATAGGCTAAGGCTAATAGCAAAAGTAGGTAATTCATTATAACATCTGTTATTTCATTTTGTTTTTTTATCTTGTAATGGCTATAAATTATTTCATAAATGTATTTTTCGACAAAAACCTATCAAGATTGTTTACCTTTATTTAAATACTTAAACTAATTAACTATACTAAGAGATAAGTGTCAGCAGACTGCAACGGACCGCCTTAAGGGCCCTTTTTTACGTATATACTTGTTACGAACATTTTGTTAAATAAGTAACATTTTCATACCTTGTGATAATAAAAAAAAATTGTTAAATAAGTAACATTTTCATACCTTGTGATAATAAAAAAAGAAAATTTAAGTTATCTTGAATGTTGCACTAAAATATTGATTATGCATGCTAAAAATAAAAAAATTTGTTTAGTGCCTACCATTAGGGCCCTTTTTTAATTTGTTTGAAGAAATTGTTCAGTTCTCTATGTAACTTTACAAGATCATAACTAATAGTTATCATTGATCTCTTAGCTTTATTAGCATCTAAACCAATTATGTATAACCTATTTAGTGATTAAGTGTTGATTTTGTTACTGTCAGATCTCAAAGTTTATAAAAAATAAGAATTCTTGCTAGTAAATAAAAACTATTTTTTTTTTAATTATGTGTTGTTTTTATTTACATCTAAGGCCTTTCGCAAATCTATGTAATTAGTAGCAATATAAAAACAATAAAAGTTTAGTGAGAAACAGGCGTTTTACTTATTTTTAATACTATTATCGATACTTTGCATCTCATTGATAATGCATTATGTTGGCGGGTCTAGTTCCCACAACAAACAAGTTTATGCAAGGATTGTAAGAATTTCCATTAGTAATAATCATAGTCAATCAAAGTATACCATCAGTTACATAACTTCACACTAAAACATAACTTTTTTGTACGGCATACTTAAATTGCGATTTTCTCGAAACTTATAATTTCGATCAGTGAACTTCAAAAATTCGTAAAAAAATAACGGTAGTGGTTAGAAGGTTGGTTCTTGGGTCTATAGTTCGGTACATTTATGTAGTTTTCAGCCCTGTAGATAACTCATTTCCGCCATAAGGTCCCTTTTGATTTGGACGACCACATATATAGAAAACGTGCTAAAACCAATATTAAGGCATATTTAACTGCTGGATTTAGGACTTTTTACTCAATTAAATAAACTATTGCAAATTTCCTACTGAATAAAACATAATTTTGTGTTGTATTAAAAAAAAATATTTATTAATACTCAAGTTAAATTAAAAAAAAAAATTAAATGTGTCTATATTATTACTTAACTTTGCAAAGGTAACTTAGTTTACATCTCTCCAAATATTATGTTAGAAACATCTTCACAGTCATCGTTTTTTCTGCCGTATATTATAGCTGTTTTCATGCGGCTATACATTTCTTTTGTGGGTTCAAAACTGACAAAATGTTCGTATGGCCATATTATCAAAATCTCGTACATAGTTGTACGAGGTTGATAGTGTCCTCGTACCTCGTACGGAAGACCACAAATCTCGTATTTGTACGAGGAACCTCGTACGGTTGGCAACCCTGAACATAACTATGACAGCAGAAAATCCTTATTGCATTATTGAAAGGGGTGAAAGAGACAACAAAAAAGCAATGCTAAAGATCCTGTTTACGATGGAGATTTTGAAAGTCGAACTCAAAATGTCAAGAGTGCCAGGCAACGTTTCGTTAATCGTTTGACCAATAAGCTGCTGTACGGGCTACGGCACTACGGCTACCTCATTGTCGCGTGCTCTCTGCTGTATAGCGAGACGTCGCCGCGTCGAGCTGTGTGCGAAAGAGATGGCGAGAACTGTAGTTCGCCTTAACGCGACAATGTAGCCGTAGCATTATACCACTTTTATGCCTGGGCCACACCAACGAGAAACGGCAATGCCCATCATCGCCGTAAACACCGCGGTAATCCGATAATTAACGCGATAAATTGAGTGGCCACACTTGAACGGCCAACGTCAATTGGCAATAAATTAATTCTCGCAGTAAATATTTTTGATCTCAAATAATACCGCACCGGAGTTATCGCCTAACGTCAATCGGCAATGTGAATGTCGTAAAATTATCAAGTTGTGGCTACACCTACTGTTAACGCCCAACATCGCGATAAACAACGGCGTTTCTCGTTGGTGTTGCCCTGGCATTAAAGATAAAGATATTTTCAATGTGAAACTTGAAGATATATAAATTGTGGAAAATGCTTCAGAGACGGTTGCTGCTGTCTATAACTATGATATTAGGGCCGGTGCACAACAAAAAAAAATCCTTTCTTGAAATAAAGTTGAAAATAAACAAACTTCCGTTATTAATTAAGGTAGCCCGAGAGTGCATAAAATTAAATAACAAAGCAAGGTGCGCGTCTCAGGTTATTTATTTATAATCGAAATTTTGACCCTATTCCCGCAATTGCAAAATATGCGTTACGCTGCGCCTCGCCAGATGTGCGCTGGCCCATATTGCACAGATTGCACTTACTTATTTATTTCTTCTTTCTTTTGAAAAACTTTTGGTAAATAATAACTGCTGCAATTAAACCCATGGTCACTTTAGATGTCTGTAAACAAAACATTAGAATTAATTAATCAACTAACTAAATAGTAGATTATAGCAACCCTCAAACCGGGCCGTCCAATCAGGGCGTCTCGCGGTCGTTTGCCACCGCGATACATAGAGTGAGACAACTATTTTGTCTCACTCTCTCGCACGGCCGTTACTGGTCCGCGGCAATGGCGCGACAGCCGACAGTCCGCTGCCCACTCCACAGGCCCACTCGCTTACCGCGCAGACGCGTGCGCAAGTCCGTCGCGCCATCGCCACGTGCCCGTGTCGTTAGATACTATTTATGCCCAATGTACCGAAACAGTAATATTTTAGGATTCTGTAACCCCTGTGATCTTTTACCTTATATTAAACTCTTACTACCTATCAACAAACTGTGATTTTCATCCCTGAGAACTCTCCTCTCATAAGATATATTTTTAGGGTTCTGTACTTAGGTATGTATACCTACCTCAATACAAAAAAACAGAACCCATAAAGAATCACTTCGTTGTCCGTCCGTCTGTCAAAACCCTTTTTCTCAGGAACGCTTGGAGTTGCGAGGTATTCAGTTGAAATTAAAAAAAACCGGCTAAATGCGTGTCGGACCACGCACAATGAAGGGTTCCGTAGTTGGAATGAAGTTATCCCAAGATCAAACTTAACATTGTAGTTGAAAAACACTGTACTCCCATTCCAACTGAAAATGTTAAGTTTGTACACACAATATTGAGAGATTTACCATGTTGTTTTAAGACCTCAGGCTTCATAAAGTTTTCGTGTACCTAATCTATAGGTATAGAACTAATTTTCTTTATTTTTTTTTTAATTTTAGTCTCGGTAATTTCGGAGACTTATCTCAGACACACAGTGATCCTATTAGGGTTCCGTTTTTTTTCTTTTGAGATACGGAACTCTTAAAATTAATACAAAATACGCCAAAGCTAAAGCCTTAAGGGCCTTACTCTCGTTTAGTACCGTAACTCGGTCACTTTATGAAGCTTATAACTCATTAACGGTTTGGTTAGAAGGTCTGTAAAAAATATATGTTTGCTATAGATTCATGTACAGCATTTTTGAAACAGGGTTTTTTCATAAGGCTAATACTTTTGCCTTAAAAAAATATTTACCAAAACGCTATTTTCGCTAACATTTGCTTATAACTTCTAAACGGCTTTGATGTTTGGAAATATTTTTACACTGAAAAATTGGTGGTTAGAGGTACTACATATTTGAAATAGCATTTTTAAATCAATCAACAGTTGCAAAGACAATGCCCCATTTTGAGATATAGGTTCAGAGGTGCTCTGCGCGGGCGCGGGCGGCAGTCGTGCGTTAGCACTGAGACGGGGTGGCTGTGTCGCTCGCTGCTCCGCCCGGCTATCGATCGACTACGCGCGTTTGGCTGTGTTAGTGCAAATATTTATGAACGAATTGTATCAGTATGCGTTTATAGATTAGCTCGCTGCAGAGGGCACATTTCTATTGTCCGCATGGACGCTTTATTAGTGGTGCCATTTCTAAATACTGTTTTTTTTATATTGTTTATTTTGTAAATATGTATAAGATAATTTGTAAATAAATAAAAATGCCAAAGCAAAGCAAGTCAAGAAAAATACGTTTTCTCTACGACGACGCACCGTTTTATAGATATTAGCGAAAAACTCAAAACTGGGAATTTTTATACCCCCCACTCCGGCTCACCTCCTAGACGCGGGGACTTTTAGTATGTTTACTCCCTAAGCACTCTGAGCAACTTTTTGAAGAAATCGCTCAGGGCCCAGCTCACGCACTCTACACCTCTTTTTGGTTTATTCGTTGAGTGGACTAATAAGTATCTATCTATCTATACTTAATCTTATAAATAAAAATCTTTAAAACTTTATCTAATAAATAAAATTGGAGTGTCTGTTTGTAATATTAAAACAACCGCTTCAGGCCACTTTATTTTGACTGTTTAGAAAATAACTACATATGTACTTACTCACAATAAAAAAAAAAATGTTTTCAAATACCTTAATTTATAAAAAATGAGCATTCTTAGTTGTCAATCTACGAGTAGGTATTTGCATTACTGAGTTTATTGATTACTACCTTCTCATATTCTTGTGCGGATTTATTTCTGTGACTGGGACTTTCACTAGCAGATAGGTGAATAAGGAGTAACTTAGGCTACTTTTATTTTAGAAAAAAAAAAAGAAAATAGGTTCCCACGAAAAAAAATTAAAACCTATGAAATGAAATATTGAATAATATCCGATTCAAATAGGGAGGTTGTATACTACGTTTATTTAGGTACTTAACCAAATGTAAATAAATCATATAATAAAGAAACGGAGTATAGTTTTTTTTATTTTTTATAAGTGGATCCTATACGTGAAGATTCCTTAATTTCCAATGAAATTGATTGGATAAATAATAAAATAATATAGTGTTTTTGTTTTAGCCCAAGGAAATCGTTCACCAAATATTGTATATAAAAATGCTAATACGAAAAACTAAAAATAAATAATAATTAAACTAAAATGCAAAAACGATCAAAAAGAACTAAATGGAGAAATATTAGAAGAATTTCAATAAAATTAGCATAGGTATTTCTTTACGTGGCGGTGAATAGACGACTTTTATGTATTTGAGGGGGTGAAGCAGATGAAGTGGGATATGAATTGTCCCCGCCTTCGGCGGGGTGCACCGCGCGGATTTCGTCGATGAGCGACTTCCATTATATTTAGAAGCGTAATTTCGCGACTCGAATAAGATGCACGATTGCCTCCGCGCTCTACTGTCCGGATTCTCACTGCGTAATCACCAGGTTCGAATCTCAGTGGACGGCATAATCTTTAGTTTTGTTATTTTTTAATTATAATGTACTTATCTTTTGTTTTGTTATTTTTAATTATAATGCGCATATTTTTATTTTCTTATTTTTAAAATAATTCAATAAGTAATTGTTATTTTAATAAAAACAATCATTTTTATTCCTATAGTTATTTTTCTTCAGAATCTAGAGTAATATATAATAAAAATAAAATAAAAACGTCCACCAAGCTTGATTCGGAAAAAATTATATACCTACAGTGTTTTACAAAAGAGTGTAAGCAATAATAATATAGTCTGAAAATTTTTAAACAAGAAAATCGGCAAAAAGTAAAATAATAATTAAAAAAACATAATATCAAATAAGAAAATAAAAAAAAAACAAATATGGAAAAGTTTGGATTTGAAGCCGGGCGTTAGTGACTAAACTATAGTGACGTGACGCACGAGACCACTAGACCAATCGAGCTGTTGTAATGTATGTCGAAATTACGCGTCATAATCTGTACAAACAAAATATGGTGTGTACAAAAAAGTAGGTACTTACTTTACAATTTGTTTCGTCGAATAAGATCTCTTTATTGCCTTCCGTTTATTTTCTTGTTGACCATTTTTTATATACTGATAGTACAAATATTTACACCAACAACATAACTTAGAAAAAACTAATCAAAAAATAAAATATAATAAACAGCTTTCATCAACAAACAGATACCAAAGTACGTACCTACACTAGGTACCGACTCGAAATAATTGCAAGACTTCAAAGTATTTTATACGGCTACTCGCTCAACTACATAGGTACCCAACGCGTCAGTTTTCGCAAATGCGATCATTCTCCTTATCAATTAGAGTCTACGGAACAATTTCGTATGAAAGTATTTTTACTTTAATGGTTTGTGAAAATATTAATTGTAAACGCGATTATGCTCCTTATTCATAGAAGGTAACGGGTCAATTTCCTATGCAAGTATTTTTACTTCCAACTAAGATTGAAAATAATAATTGTAAAACAAAAGAATCTTCGTTTATTTGTGGAATATTTAACATAATTATTGGTTGGGTCATTTTCACAAAAACTGTACATTGGTGTTTCGGGTGTGTCCCACAACTTTAGTATTTTTTTTAAAGAATAATATCAATGTTTAAGAAAAACAAAACTAAAAATATGAATCTGTGTTCAGTTTAATAATAAGATTGTATATGTTGCTGCTTGTAAACACAGTCATATTACCATAATTTTTAAAAATTAAGGTAGATGGTATCTATTTTAGCACTGTCCCACTACCATTTTCATTCAAATAACGTAACCTTAATTTATGTTGCTCACCTAAATATAATAATGTGGTTGATATTTTGAAAAGTATAGTTATGCACGATTTGTTATACGAGTACAGCAATAGTCTAATATGGCACAAAATATTTAAATAATTTAATCTTTGTGAGGACATAAACTGGTTAAAATGGAAAATTCCCTTCCGAAACCGCAGTTTTTGCGGAGATGTGCAATCAAAACTACCATATGATACGTATTTTATTCGATCGGCAATATTTTTAACACTGTAAACGGGTTTTAACAAGTAATTTGGCCATTTTGACGGCGGCCGGCGAACGAACAAGTACACTTCAGTAGTGGTCCGATTTTGATTTTCCAGAGCCGCAACCAATTTCAAAGTAAGTTTACAAGTTTATTTCTTGCAAATTATTTTGATATCTTTATTAGCTTTCAGTGAACATAAATTGATACCAAGCTTGCTGTTCTAATGTGTTAGTTTAAAATAATTAAAACAAAAGTGTTTAAAGTCAGCTTTCCGATACTTCCGTTCCGTAACCAAAACGTAGGTAACGTAGAAATGGAATTGAAATGTTTCGGAATGGAATTCTTAGGAAGATGATATATTATATTTGTAGTACTGGTGATCTATTTATTTATAATATCAAAGTCACGACTTTCAAATATAATTCGTAACGTCCTAAATGGGTCACTTTGTTAAAAAAAACACAAACACTTATGTTTTTATATTTTGAGTTTTTGCTAAATATCTAGTTGTGTACAATAAGTGTATGTGTTTATTTTGATAATATTAAATATTGTTAAAATGAATGTGCTCAAAATTACCCAAGTAAATGTATGCATTTTCGTAATATTATTTGAATTTTTAATAGGTGGGTACTGCATTCCTCAATACCAGCAACGGTTATAATGTACCTGCTATTTTGTTCTAGGATGTAGGTTCATTTTTCAGCACAGGATATTGTTCACGTCGTATTTTTAAGGATGCCACTTACGCCAGCCGAGAAAATGAAAAGATATCGGAAAAAATTAAAGAAAGACCCCGAAAGGTATGAAGAGTATAAGAAAAAGGATTTGAATAGAATAACATTAATGAATAAGAAAATAACGGAATTATTAGAAAAAGAAAAGTTAGATCAGAGGAAGAAATGGAGAGAACAGAAAAAAAAAGCAGACCGCACAGCATGGTTGTTTTCTTGTTTACATCTTTATAGTTCACTTCTAAAGCAGTCTGGTTTCTGCTTTTAAAATTACTTTTTTTTTATTTACAACTTTTTATCCGACTGCCAGGAAAGGGTTAAGATTTTCGCTTGTATCTTGCCCATGTGCCTACTCATATTCCAAGAAAAAGAACTAATAATATTGTTTTATTTCAGTAAAAAAAAAAACAACAAAAAATATATAAAATAATATTATTATTTTAATTTTTTTTTTGCTTATTGATGCACGCGATGCGAATCGTAAAGATTTTAATATTATTATTTCCTATTCTTAGAATTGGAGTGCGATTATATCATGTTGAATAAGGTGTAAAATTTGAGTCGTGTTCAATTTTAATGTTAGAATAATTATTTGTAATAATATGATCTCATTTACTTGATAATGTGCAATAGTCTTAAGAATTCTATTCCGTTACAGGAACAATCTATTCCGTGACTGTCCTATTTTTTATTTTGTTTTAAATATAATTTTTAGAGCGAAACATTATTTAATTGTTATTAGATTTTGATAATTAAGAGTGTTATCATTTGATTAATGTAATTAAAAAAAGAGTTCCTAAGTTATATGTTAATTGAGAAACATACCAAAAAGTTTTGAACTAATTTGGTCCAAAGAGTAACAGAATGGAAATTAAAATGTTGATTATGTATGTTTGCTATTGTTGATTTTATGTTTCATCTGCTTTGTATTAAAGTACATAACATCGTTAACCAATTATATTATTTGATTAAATCCAAACGAGTTTTATTTAATTTCTATAACCGACAACTATTAGTTTCGGAACGGAACAAATTTTGTTTCCCAGGGGCAAAAAATTGTTGTATTTGAGGATATAATCCTGATTAAGTGATTTTATTATACTTTTCATATTGTGAAAAGAATGGTAATTGTAAATTTAATTAAAAAATCTATTTACAATAAAAAATAATTTTTTCGGCATTTTTCTAACAGTGTACACTTTTTTTGAAAATGACCCGGTTAGCAACTCGGCATTCTTATTTCACGTGTAATTCTTAAAAAATATTTTTCATGTTTGATGTGAGACTCGAACCCGAACGTTCGCCATGCGAGGTACAGTGTTAGCCACTTTGGCCACCGTAACGCTTACGAACCTTATTGAAATTTCTAATAACAATCATGTGGCCAATTTGTAGTGTTGTCAAACGTTCTTATAGAAGAAGGTCATTAGTACTAATATTGCTATGCCATAGTTTTGTGAGATTGCTAGTCGACTTCTGACTGTTTTTGTAATATACCAAAATATTTTTTTTTACAATTTTTGTCTGTCTGTCCGTCTGTCTGTCTGTTTGTTCCCGCTAATCTCTGAAACGGCTGGACCGATTAAGACGGGACTTTCACTAGCAGATAGGTGAATAAGGAGTAACTTAGGCTACTTTTATTTTAGAAAAAAAAAGAAAATAGGTTCCTACGAAAAAAAATTAAAACCAATGAAATGAAATATTGAATAATATCCGATACAAATAGGGAGGTTGTATTATACTCCGTTTAATTAGGTACTTCCAAATGTAAACAAATCATAATAAAGAAACGGAGTATAGTTATGTTTATAAGTGGATCCTATACTTACGTGAAGATTCCTTAATCTCCATAGAAATTGATTGAATAAATAATATAGTGTTTTTGTTTTAGCCCAAGAAAATTGTACACCAAATATTGTATATAAAAAGGCTAATACGAAAAACTAAATATAAATAATAATTAAACTAAAAATGCAAAAACGATCAAAAAGAACTAAATGGAGAAATATTAGAAGAATTTCATTAAACATGCATAGGTATTTCTTAACGCGGAATACAGAATTAATAAGTTATCGTAAACTCTGCGAACTCAACAATAACTTTTTTCTTAAATTCCACGCGGACGAAGTCGCGGGTAACAGAAGGGAATGGCGGATGCAAGACTGATATATTTTGTACTAAAATATATCAGTCTTGCATCTGCCATGCCCTTCTGGAATCGTAGGCAAAAATGGCGACCTACGTGCGGCATGTCTGCGCCTCTGCATATTCTTTGAATTTCGTTTTAGTGTAGCGCGCCACCGCACGCGTTTTACGTAGGACGCTTAGCTCCGCCCACATGCACAAGGTCAGTGAGCCATCTATACACCTTAACGAAAGCCGGCTTGTTCGGGAGGCTGGAAGTCGACAAACATGCGCGCGAGACGGTTCGTGATGACTCTCGAAAACAGCTTGTAGACGTGGCTCAGAAGTGAGATGGACCTATAATTCTTAAGAAGGGCATTGTCCCCTTCTTAAAGAAAAGTATCACCACACCTCTGTTCCATGCATGTGGTCTTTTACCCTCGAGTATGACGGAACCAAACAGCTTCCGAAGGGTCTTAAGAACGGGTTACGTTGCGACAGGTTATACAGAAGACCGAAGAGTATAACCAGCCTCTCTGCTTAGCGTTTGTGGATTACGAGAAAGCCTTTGATTCGATCAAGACGTGGGGCTGTGCTGCAGTCTCTTCAACGGTGCCAGATCGACTATCGGTACATCGAGGTGCTGAAGTGTCTGTATGAAAAGGCCACTTTGTCAGTCCGACTCCAGGATCAGACCTCCAAACCTATCCTTCTGCAGCGAGGTGTGAGACAGGGAGACGTTGTCTCTCCGAAACTGTTCCCCGCTCCACTTAGGACGTCTTCAAGGTTCTGGACTGGAAAGGGGCTGGCATTAACATCAATGGCGAGTACATAACTCACCTTCGGTTTGCCGATGATATCGTAGTCATGGCTGAGACTATGGAGGACCTCAGTACAATGCTCGATGACCTTAGTAGAGCCTCCGAAAGAGTAGGTACTGGGTCTAAAATAAACATGGACAAAACGAAGGTCATGTCAAATGCCCATGTAACACCCACTCTCATAAAGATCGGAGACGCTACACTTGAAGTCGTTGACGAGTATGTTTACCTAGGACAAACTGTCCAGTTAGGTAGGTCTAACTTCGATAAAGAGGTATACAACTATACATATCGTCGAATCCGACTTGGCTGGGCAGCGTTACCGCAGTGTCTCAAGCCGCAAGTCTTTGACCAGTGCGTGTTGCCAGTAATGACTTAATTATGGCACTGAAACGTGGTCGCTCACAAATAGGCCTTATAAGAAGGCTAAAAGTCACCCAAAGGGCAATAGAGAGGGCTATGGTTGGAGTTTCCCTGCGTGATCGAATCAGGAATGAGGACTAATGAGGAGATCCGCAGGAGAACCAAGGTAACCGACATAGCCCGGAGAATTGCCAAATTTAAGTGGCAGTGGGCAGGGCACATTGCTCACAGAACAGATGGCCGATGGGGCCGAAAGGTTCTGGAGTGACGACCGCGTACCGGAAGACGTAGCGTTGGCAGGCCTCCCACATGATGGTCCGACGACCTTGTGAAGGCCGCAGGAACCCGTTGGATGCGAGAAGCACAGAACCGGTCGAAGTAGAGGTGCTTGGGGGAGGCCTATGTCCAGCAGTGGACGTCTTTCGGATGAAATGATGATGATGAAATAAGTATATGTCTGTTACCTTTTTACGCCACTTTTTATCCCGATAGTAGTAGGTACCTACTTTCCCGTGAAATCACTCGGGCGAAGTCGCGGGCTAAAGCTGGTCTATAATTTTATTTAAAAAATATGTACTTACATTGGCTCTTCCTCTATTTGTTTGGCTATTGAATATGCGGTTAAGACCTTTTAACTTTGGATCATCGTCTGTTCCATGCCCTGCCATTGTACGGTAATGTAATTTTAATTAAATTTACTTTCGTCCCAAAAATACAAAATAAAATCTAAGTCAAGATGGCATTATCTAGCATTCTTTTTTAAAATAAAAACGGCCTCTCTTTTATTAAGCCATCATAGAGGTTAAGGTTCCTTTACATAAAATCCTAACTAATATTTTAAATGCGAAAGTAAGTTTGTTTGTTACTTTTTCACGCATACCACCGAATCGATAATCCTGAAATTTTGCATAATTATAATTTATACGTTGTCAGGTGTACAGAAACGGACTTATGGTACCTTTCATCCCGAATGAAAGTGGTTCCCGAGGAAAACAACAATAACGTTATTATGATAATCGATGGCGCCACGTGTTTTTTTAATCATGATTGAATTATATCAGAAATCACGGAATCGAGATTTATGCGGGTGAAACCGCGGGGTGCAGCTAGTAGTGTATAATCTATAGATATAATTTCTATGATATAAATAATCTATGGGATAGGGGCCATTAGTGAACAAGATTTTTTACAGGCTTGTAGCTAATTTGAGATGATGCCTGGTGCCTGAGGTAGCTGCGCGATGCGGGAGGGGTGTGGTGAGGTGTCGCGAGAGCTCAGTAATTGGCACGGAGTTTTCGTTATTGACCCGCTGACAGTCGTCAACACCCCTCCCGCCCGCAGTGCAGCAGTCATTATTCTTGTCTGATGATCGACTTCAGCTGCATTCGGGAGCACCCGGGCTCTGTGCATATTGAATGTGAACTTGTTCACATTTGTTCGGGATGTACCATTGGGCCTTGAGCACTATGGTCTGTGTGGATAAATATACAGCTTATCAAAACGACATTATATTTTTTGTGCATTTCTTAAATGCGTTTTTTATTATTGATTGTATTCCTTACAAAACACTTCACAAAGACTTAATTAATTAATTTCGTAACATTGCTGGATTTTGAATTCCGTTTAGTAATTTCATCAGTCAATGAATCTTTGGATAAAAAAAAAAATTGTGTCTATAAAAATTACAAGCAAAAAAATTACATAGAGCGAATTCATTAGTAGAAAATAACAACCGCACCTATCAGTACATAATTATTCAAATAGTCATTTATGTGTACTTATCAATTACTTACAACATAATTTCATTCCTATTGGAATTCATAATCTTAACTAATGATGGACTAGGATTCAATACAATGAGATATATCAACATAATACTATCCGACCATCTTATGTATCAAAAATATATAATGATATACAAAATTCATTATTTTCTTCGATTTTAATAAAAGCCATATAAGTTCAAAGGATATAAAAATCAAATCATATTTAGGGCTGATTTTTTAATCAAACAGATAATTTTTATTCGAGGTATAAAATTTATGTCTGACAGCTTTTGTATAGAAGAACTGACAAAAATTCAAATTATTCCTCAGATAAAATTATCTGGCGTTGGAAAAATCCAAAATCAGCCCTTAGACTAATTAAGGGCTGATTTTTCCATCGACAGATAACTCCTATTCGAGGAATAAAATTGACGTTTGACAGTTCTTGTATAAAATAACTGTAAAAATTTTAAAAATTATTCCTCGAATAAAGTTAGCTGATGTTTGGAAAATCAGCCATAAGTACGCTAACTTTTGAGCTTGTCAAAAGATGTATAAACATTTATTAATCTCTTACAAATCACGACAATGCTGTCAATTATTACTAAAAAAAGCATACACTATAAAATCATGTTGATATTGTCCTCTTTTCACAGAGAAGATCACAGTTTAGTTAGGACCAGTTGTTTTAAGCTTGACATTAATATTGCACACTTCCGATTTACGCTAGAGCCACAGCTTGGAAAATTACATGACTTGTTGTTTGATGTAGTCACTAGTCACGTATTATAAACCCGTTAGTTCCGCACATGCTCTAGTTGACCTGTGCCGCAACTCCTGGCCCTGAATGCATAAGTCCACAAGAGTGCACTTTTATATTAGAAGGTCTTCCTCCCAGTCTTCCTTCTGTCTCTCAGACACTGAGACTGTGGGCCGCGACAGTTGCTTGAGCTCATCATACGTGCGCGGCGGAATGGGGTTGTCGCTAAGGTCAACGTACTCCAGGGCGCGCGATCTGGCTAATCTGTCCACATCAATTTCTGTAAATGGAAAAATAATAGTGTTAAAAATAGGGCCATGTTCGAAACTAATCATGATTTTCATTTACATTAAGAAACTGTTTGTAGACTTATTTCTTTCAGTTCATTTCTATCTTCTTCTTAAATTATCTAATAAATTATTATGATTTCTTTCTAGTTTCTAGCTCTACTACTAGAGACACACACAAAAAAAGTATGCCATTGAAACAATTACCTTACTATAGTTTTACAATAAAAGTTCAAGTACCAATGATTTGATTGTGATGCGCCAGCAATGTGTGCAGACTGGGGCACTGGAAGGTGATGTGGGGCAGCGCCACGAATGTGTTGTGCGAGATGTCCAGCCGCTCGAGACACGCCAGTGTGCATAGCTCGTCAGGGAGCTTCGCCATTTGGTTGTTGGACAGGTTTAAATCTGGAATTGAGAGATGAGTTTAAGTCAAGAATTTTTATTAAGCTGGGACTCATTTTGTTTTTGGACTTCTTTGTGCTTACAGTGCAGTACAATAAAATTGTTTTTTATTATCGATACTAATATTATAAATTCGAAAGTAACTTTAATTAAATATATGGATTTGCTGCAATCTCTGATTGATCTGGACATGCATTATCTGAATAAATTTATTAATAAAAACAACTGTAGGACCAACACACTGACACTGACTTGGATACTAAACACTAAAATTATTTAAATTGTCTGAAATTCACCTGTAATTAAACTAAACTTGACTGCAAACTTAGGAGGTATCTTAGTAATAACATTTCCACTGAGATCACAACTCTTGAGCTCTGTGTGTCGCATCAGGTGGTACACAGCATCAGGTACTTGCATCAGCTGACATTCTGATAAATCTGAAATTAGAAAAAAAAATTGAACTTGGCTATTGCACTGCCATGCACTAAGATAATGTTTAAGTACCAATCATAGATAGTTTTTGGGACTTATCAGTCAACGATAGTATGAGTCATTTATAGCAAATATTATTTCGAGAAACTTATACAATGTGTCACTATCAATATTTATGGCTCTGATGAACTATCCTAAGATAGTGGAATGATAATCAAGAGAATATAAAATACCGAGTGACTAATTCCTGTCTCAAGTGTGCAATGACAGAAAATAAGTGAAGAAATGATGATTTCAATTAGATATTATACAAGCTATTCAAGTATGAAATTAATTAGTATTTATTTAATTTAATTATTATTATCAATTTATTTATTCATACCTCTTACAACTATCTTTTCAGAACTTAGGACCTAATAGTGAAAATGTGGCTATCAACTATTATCTATACTAATATTATAAAGCTGAAGAGTTTGTTTGTTTGTTTGTTTGGTTGAACGCGCTAATCTCTGGAACTACCAGTCAGATTTGAAAAATTGTTTTTGCATTTGATAGCCCAATTCTTGAGGAAGGCTATAGGCTATTTAACATCACGCTATGACCTTTAGGAGCCGAGCAAAAAGAAAAAAAGTCAGAAAGAACGCTAAGCAAAAACGAAGTAATAGCGCGGGCAGGCGATGCGATGCGACGGGGTGGGTCGGAGTAACAAGAAAATTTCACGCGGACGAAGTCGCGGGCAGAAGCTAGTTACCTAATATTATTTATATCAGATACTTATACATATTTATTATGAAACAAATGTACATTATGAATCTTCTATTACAACAGCAATACCTACACAACTAAAATGAAACAAAAAGGTATATTGTAATCAGGCAGTAGCCGGTAAGATAGCCTTTGTACTAATTTCAATAGAACTTTGTTCAGCAATCACACATCTGTAATCTATATAAATAAAATAAAGTCACGTTAGTGAGACCATTTATAACTCTAGAACGGCTGTACTCATATATATAATCTTTGTTATGTTGAACTATTAAAACATGGAAAAAATCACGAAAAAATAATTAATTTTCTTATACATTTTCCCATTTATTGATTCTAAGGCGGTGTGAAGTTCGTCGCGTCAGCTAGTTATATATAAAACTTGGTTGTGCGCTTGTTTCTCTGATAATGGGCAACTTTCTTTTATGACTCATAAGGAAGTCAGTGTAATAGGCCTACAGTCAGTCACACAGGTGAGTTTTATGATAGGAATATAAGTAAAGACATTTGATCTAGCAGTGTACGTAAAAAAAAGAATAGGCCTATTAATGTAACTGCCATTGTGACTCCCATCAAGTACAGACTTATTATCAGGTTAAGAAAAAACTACGTCTGCCACAAATTGTTTAAGCATTGACACATTGCAAATTGTTTATTAGAGCAGAAATCATCAGTAGTTACGTCACTAACTAGCACACATATGTTTCTAGTTTTAATTAGAATTAGCCTTGTGTTTAATAGCTGTTAATCATACCTAGTACTTGAGTTTCTTGAGCGTCTTCGCATTTTAGTATCACTCGAGTCACTGCTAAAGCCATTTTTTAAATTAAACGCACTACTCTGAATTAACTAACACTAGCTGCAACTAACTAGGAACGGGAACGTGGATATCGGCGCAAGTTCCAAAAGTTATTTTTAAATCCATAAAATATTCCGAAGTTCACCTGTGATGCGCGTAGCTAACTATTAATAAATTAGCATTCCAAATTTATAATCGGTTTGAAAGGAAACGTAAATGAGATTTTAGGTTAATTGCTCATTGCACTTGCTCATAACTAGGCTCAATTGGTATTAGATTTCTATGCATTTCGTGGTTTCCTTTTTATTTTCGTGAATTTCGTGTTGTCTGACATTCATTACCGTCAGCAGATTCTGACGTTTAGTCAGCTTGACATTGACAATCAGCTGGCTGTCAGTTTGCGAAGATAGCTGATATTAAACTTTGTTACAAAAATAAAACGTAGATTCAGTGGGATTTCGTTATTTTGGGTAGTTTTATGAAAAGAGCTCATTAATGATCCGGATTAATGGGGGCATGAAACTACGTTCCTTCCCCCGAGACAACCTACAGAGAGGAAGTTTAGTACATTTAACTTGTAATTTCTGGGTGTAACTCGGGGTTAGTCATGAGCACGGGGTACCCCGTGACTAATCGTGAAGGTGTAAGTAGTAGTGCAGGTCGGACTTCCACTGTGAATATATTTCACATCCGGTATAGCTAATAAGGGATACCGAGTTTTTATTAATTTGGGGATCCCTGAATAGCTCTCATGAATAAGTATGCTCAGACCAAATATTTTATTTGGTCTGAGTAGGTAGGTACATCATTATTTACATAACAACAAAGACTTCTTGTTGCCTCTTGATACATAGCTTTTTTTTTCTGCGGCTTGATTACAGATATAATATACATTACTTCTTGTTGTCATAATCAACAATAAGTGAATCACGCACGTCGCTACAAGGAAGTCTATAACGAGCAGTGACCTCTCTACCAGCCGGTGTAACTCTATATGGAATAAATTGGTCAGCTAAGGTCAACATGTGTTCAGCTGGCGAGTTCAAGCCGTTTGAGTTTGTAAATCAAACGCACGCGCATGAGATGTTCTAAATCGATCACACTCGAATGGCGCCGACGACTAAGTATTGCGCGGAATTGTTACATGTGCGTGCGGGTCTTCCGCGTTTGCGTATTCTTTGTGTTTAGACGTTTTCCGGGAGCCGTTAAGGATGGGAATGTGTATTATGATGATGGAAAAAATAAGGCTCATGTTTTATCAAAATGGTTTTTGGTACCTACTCTGGCTAAATCAGGTGATGACGGGTGTCTTAGAGAGCATCTAAAATATCCTTTCGATTATTAACAAAATCCTAGTTGCTGATCTGTTTGCAAAACTGGTTGATTAGTTAGGATTTGGTTTAGAGCGAGTTTAAAGGTCAACCTGAAGAATTATCTACCCAATACCAATAAACTTCATTAAAACGCTAATAAATCTAATAGTCTTGCTTATAGTGCATAACTAATTGATTGAATACGTAATTATTAAGTGTCAGAATCAGAAGGCAGCCTTTAACTCTTCAATAGGTTCCTATACATCAACATACACTGCTATTAAGTAATTAATTAAAGACACGTAAAAGTAAATTGTAATCCGCGTTCTTGCTCGGGACGCTCGCACATGATTGTGTACTGCGCAAAGTTTTCACTTCTCCAAAATAACACACTAATATTAGGCATTACGACTTTGCACGGTAGCCAGAGACGGAATATATTTTTTCTGCGTATTTTTCCTCAATTTAAAACATAAAATATGAGTGTATGAAGCATTTTACACGTTATTTATGAAACTGAGTGGAGAGGCGGCCGGGGCATATTCTATAATTATTTCTTTAGAAGAGTTTGCGTGCGTTGAACCCCACTGCAGATTCACGAAAAACAGCTCGTTGTAGAACCATCATACCATACCATACATACTATTACCTCGAAATAATTCGATGTAGTTGCAAAAAACGCGATTGTGTATCACAATCACCAGGAATTAACTAACCATATGAAATTAATCCGTGTAACAAAGGCCAATGTTCCAAAGCGGGCCGGCCTCGCTCAGTTTCACAATTTTTACACGATGTCTTCGTTTACGAAAGTCGAATGCAACAGAACACTCATTTGAACCTCGTTGTTGCGTAAACTGGCATATTTCGCGTAATTATTCATTCGAGATACCGCATGCCATTTGCAACGCTATGAAAGATGTAATAAGGATGGGTTTTGTAAACGTTGTGATGAATGAGTCGTTAGTCTCTTGCGGTTCTCTGATGATGTCCTCGAGCGGAGATAGGCGTGAAGATTGGACGTAGCGGTGTGACAAAAACTAGCGGTAGTAAGAGCTGTTACGTAGTTAGGAAATGGTGCTTATAGAGTTTTATTCACTAATGTACTGTTCAGGAATATGAATACGTATATGTAGGTAAATTGCAAAGGCTATTAATCAACAATGTGCCTATACGCAACATTATGATAAATTCCATAAGTGTCAAAATTCTTGCAGCATCCCTAAAATTATGGGTTTTGTTAGTTGCATAATATTTTGTTATGCTGACGATATAATTTTAATTAGGTATCTACCTACAGATGAAGGTTATAATTACCTATTAATAAAAGGTAATGGGAAGTATTTACTTAGTTAAGTATACGTGTTGTCACAAACATTACTTGTAGATAGGTGGTTACCTACTTAAGTAACCTATCTACAAGTAGGTAATGTTTGTAACTTAGATATAGATTTACCTCCTTACTATTAAACGCAATAATCATATGAATACGAATAGTTACACACCGATTTCTCTCTTTCAGTCGTCAGTAATTTGACTTTCGAAAGAAGAAGACAAAGCGTTGTGTAATATACAGACGCTATAAAACGTTTTTAGTTAGAGGGGGCTAAGCGCGTACTGCGATGCTATTTTATTAATCGCATGTTTTTTTCGTAATTTATTTCGCAAGCGAAATAAATTCCCGACCGCTAATATATCTTTTTCAAGCGATTATTTACCGCAGTGCGCGAACTCTAAGGTATTGTTAACAGATTAGCGATTATTTATCGCAACGATTACATTTCGTGGTGCGCGCTTAGCCAAAGTATTTGCCGCGTTTAGCAATATCTATTGTAAATCTTTGGAAATACCTACTAACCGACTCATTCGCATAATGATTAGAAGAGTTACGGACTGGGAACCTATGAATTGGAAATATTATGCCGTAATAAATGTTATAGAAATTATGAAGTAATATCACAAACCTCATCTATCTTGTAAAAATTCCGTTTTTAAATAGAAATTATTTATTAAACATAAATAATATATGTATATGTATAGATAGATACCTATTTCAAAACGGTATTTTAATATGTCTATTTTCCGATCTATGCGAATCTTTGTAATAATAAAAACATGTTTTTGTAATATGTTTTTATAATAAAGAGACAATATGAAAATACCTAAGTTCAATTGAAACAAGACACGTGTAGAAATAAGTAAACAAACGCCCCATTCTCATAGAAAAGAATACCAACTAAGTACTTACATAATATGGGGAATCGACGTTTTTTTCGACTTTACGAGAATCGAACCTGCGACGGATCGTAGATGCTTCTCCGCTCGGTGCTCTACCTAATCGCTACGCTCAACACCTAAATATTAGAATAGTAACATTTAGAATCGTCTCCTAGCAATGATTCTATTTGTAACTACGGTTACGTCGATTTCTGGTTAAAGACATTTTATTTCTCATAAAGAAATTTACATTTCACTTACATGAGAACAAATTTAAACAAAGTAAAAACTAGTCATTGTCCTTCGACACTCGGACTTACAATTTACCTGACGTATTCGAATATTATTATATTACATTAGTAGGTATTACGAATTCGGAATTATTTAGGTTCGCGGGTACTCCCAAAATCCAACACTGCGCCACTATGCATAACTACCCTGCTTTGAGATACAGAGTGCGATCCCACTGTCACAATGCAGAAAAATCAGTCAATAGTACAACTTTTGTATACAGCTGCTATCTTATTTACGTAAGTGAAATCTACGTTAGAACAATGACAGATTGCTATGCGATATCGATTGTCTACGCAAGTACCTACCTACGCACGTTCTCATCACACGATTGAATAGTGATTGTGATCAATTTAGTATGTAATTATTAAAGAAGCAAGCTTTCTATTGAATTGCGCCTGTATAAGAAAAGCAATGTACCAAATTAATAAAAATCTTAAAATCAATCATCCACTGACAGACGACGGACAGCCTTATCGGCTGGGTCCAGAAGCATAACAAGGACATGACTTTCTTTCGTAACGAAGGTGAGCACTAAGGAAGGATTTTTGAAAATTCTTCCCCTAAATAAAGGGGTTAAAAATGAAATGAAAGGGGAAATAGGGTAAGAAAGTTCATCGTTTTTGACGAAGGAAAATCCCATCGGGCGTACGGCTTGTCTATAAATAAATGATGATAACCATTCTCTTATCAATAAACATTTGATTATTATTAGATAGTCATTTGATTACTCAAATTAATGTCTTAATTTGAATCGCAATACTATTTCATTGAACTTTACTGTCATTTGTGTTTATGATGCATTTTTAATTTGGTTTAGCCTCGGATCGTCAACAAGAGTGGTTTTTGTACGAACGGTGACCTCACAATTCGTACAAAAACTGGAGGAATCCAGGGAACAGCACCAGCACTATCAGCGCCTTAATTTTAATCAAGATTAAAACAAAGGTGCTGTATTAGTTAAGAGCGTTTAAGACGTAGGTACGGCATTTCATACCTACCAACTTTCAAGCCCTTGTTTTTCGAAATAACCGATTTTAATGAAACTTCATACGCATCAGCTCCTGCTTATGCATATGAAGTTCTTAATTAACATTTTAGACCTTTATATCCTTATAAAGGTCTAAAATGTTAATTAAGAACATTTTCGAAAAATAGTGTTACAGCCAAATTAAACCGATTTTAAATTTTCCATAGAAACAGAGATTTCCAGTTATCTTTTTTTAAATAAGACATTTTAAAAATGTTCTTTACTAACTTTTTAGACCTTTGTATCCTGCTTATGCGTATGAAGATTCATTAAAATCGGTTATTTCGAAAAACAAGAGCTTGAATGTTTGTATGAAAATGCTGTACAGTCACGAGCACTAATATGTCAACACTTGGCAACTTTCAATTGCGATTTTTTCGTGAAATAACGAATGCAACGTTGAAATACGACACTTTACACAAACCTATGGGTTCGATAATACGATGTTCGTAATAAAATAACATAAAGTCTCATTCAAAACTAAAGGAGAAAATTCGTCTTTGAATAAAGCCAAGTGTATTCATACTTATGCTCGCGACTGTAGGTGGTAGATTTAATGTTAGAGGTTGTTCTATCAATGCCGCTGCCGGAATCATCTTCAGTGGCGCAAAAGATTGCTGCCGCGATAACGATAAAATTAAAAATAAAACGAGAGTTGTTTATTGTTTAAGTACCTATTCAGTGGGTACCTAATCAATTTTAATTGCGTTTGATATTAGACTTGTTTATTTCCATGTTAATTCTATTAGAGGAGGGGACAGTTGAATCACACTAATATTATCTATAAAAGCGTAAGTTTGTGAGTGTGTGTGTGTGTTTATATGTTTGTTACTTCTTCACGATCAAACGGCTGGACCAATTTTGATTAAAAAAAAATATGGAGGTAGCTGACACCGTGGATTAACATATAGGGTACTTTTATCCCGATATTCCCACGGGATCGATATTTACGCGGGTGAAACCGCGGGGCGCAGCTAGTATTTATTAATTCAACAAATTCCGTCTGGTAATTTAATTAATGCTCAAGAGATCATGAGTGCATTCATCTTTTAGAATGTACTTATTTGTAATTTTTGTTTCGTAAATGTAAATAATTCTCATGTCCCTGAACTTCTTTGTATGTAAATAATATGTGACGTCCATTTAAACAATCGTAACATCATAATTATTATGACATTAGCTAGATTGGATTTTTTTTAACATTACGTTTCCTAATAGTCACATGTTGCTGGGTCACTCCGAATTATGTGTCACGGCCTTACTTCATTAATTCATTGACTAATTCTCACAATCTTAATAAACGATGTTAGTAAACATTTACCCACCTATATGTAGAGGTCATCTTTAACCATTAATTCACACTTAGCTTGACCGCAATTAATTTGATAGACGCTCTACTTCTTAAAGGGTACCTACAAGAACATTATCATACCTTCGCAAATCGATAAGATAATCATGATCATTCATTTACGTATAAATAATGATACTAACGAGGAAGCTAATATGCGCTAATATTTAGGTTTCTGGATTAGATCGACGAACTTATTCTTTTGTTGCGCGTTTGAGGAATTAATTACGATTCGCGGACCGTTGCTTTTTTCGCTCAATGACACTGATATTTTATTCATACAGTATAGTGGATTTATAGTAGCTCAAGTAGGAACTGAGTAGCTATTTGTATTATTTTTATCTTGTTTGTTTTTATTTCGTCACAATAAAGTTTCCCTTTGTGTTGTTGTTGTTATAATGATGTTGGTCACATGATTAGATTTACGCGAATTTTTTTATTAGTATCTACGCACCTAGTTGACTATTCTCCTGGGCATCTTCACAACGTCCCACAACTCTAATGATGGCGCGTCCCGCCAGCCTGGCACAGATCATCATGGGCCGCGCGTCAGGCCGGTTCCCTTCCTCCGCCTCAGTGGGCACCCTCGCTCCACCATCGTATTCCGTAGGGGGCCTCATCACTGCACTTGATTATTAACAGTCACTGCACAAATCCCTTAGTTAAGTCACTGCTAGGTCACGATTTCTGTGGTCACGACTATGAAAGTCTTTCACAAGCTGAAAGAATCACGAATCATCTACCACCGCAGCGAAACGCGATGCGCCTGGGTCCACGGTAGCACTCTGGTAAAATTCGAGCGCCGCGTTTGCTGCCTGCCTTTATATCGTTGCCAAAACAAAGAAGCGTGGTGCGGGAGGGAGAGGGCAATAACAACAAATGTCCGTCTCACTCACACTGTCTGCTGCGCAGTTGACGCAAGTTGGCTGCTGGCGGAAAATATTACCTACCTATTTAATGGGAGATGGATGAAACCCCGTCACGGGTTTTGTCCTGTCACAAAGGAAATGCTGTTTTCCGCTTGGATAAACAATCCTGCGATCTCGTTTTCAGTGGAGCGCATTGTCGCGTCACGTCGCGTCGTCAATAAGAGCATTGTGATTACTGAGCCCGTTATCTGATTGCATTGTTTGTGGGAATAATCGTTTGAATACATACGATCAGCTCAATGTGAAAGGCTGGGCTGACGGTCGAACATGATTTTCCAGCCTAATTCACAACGGGCCATCAATGTGTTACATGTTGCAATTTATTGCGGACACGTTCGATGCGCAAACTTGATTACGATGAATTATAACGGTTTTATTTTTGAGTCATGAGCAGTTATTCAATATAAATGTATTTCCTGAAATTGCATCATTTTAATGTAAAAGTAATGAAATAGAACATAATTTAATGCATTATCAATTATTCACTTCTCACTGTCCCGTTTTGATCAGAAGATATATAGGTACCTATAGGTACCTACCTGCCTAAACAGGTGATTCGCTACAATTTTCATAACGGCCTTGGTTCACTTTCCGTCATCGATCGTGATTCAAGAAATCCATAAGAAAGTGTTATAACTTTAACTAATTAGTAACGCTTCGTTCAAGGACCGTAAAAAGATTTCCGTTGTAAAAACCCTGAGGTTAAGAATAGTGTGGAAGCGGCAAGTTGGGCCTATTGAATCGACATGTCTTATTACCCGACTGCGCGACAGCAAAGACAGGGTTATGTTTTTTGCCTGATTGATTTATCGCAGGTCTAAAATTCGTCCAAGTTCAAAGACCGACGTAAACGTTAACAGTTAATACCTACATATAATTGTATTGTAGATATGCGTTAGGTACATATCATTCATACGTGCAAATAATTGCGTCAATTAAAATCTTGACGTCCATGCAATGCGTTCAACGCACTGCCTTGAAATTTCGGCCAAAGAGAGTCGTAGATTTTCGTCAGCGCTAACCTTGAAAGGGTGCCAAAAACTATATTCCCAACTGCTGTGCTCCATTATATTGTTATTTGCAATAAATTATTTATTTTTGGAGGATAAACAAGGAACTTTGAAACAGACCATGTGTTTTTATTTTACTCCATCGATCTTGACATGGTTGTATGAGGCAACAAATAAATGCGGGTAGTTAAAATCGCTACTCTTCGGCTCTACCAGCATAGCTAGATAACCTACCTATAGAAGATAGGTTAGATACCTACGATCGCCTAAGGCGAAAACGTTTCTCAATTCAAGAGGCTTGTAATAAAATTATCTAACTGCATTTCATGACGTCGTCTCAACTTCAGCCTAGCTAAACGCTATAATTGCCATGAAGGTCCACCTTCCTTAAAGTCTTTGTGGTGATAAAAAAGAACAATTTCCAAACAGTTCTTGTTGGTAGCACCACAAAGACTTTGTGGACGAAAATATCCACACATGAAAAATATAATTGGTTTCAATGATGTTGCTCTTTTAAACACCCAGGTGCAACAACTTCGGAAAAATGCAAACGAACTTGCTTCTTTGTTTCATGAAATTGTTATTTATTTTTGAGGTCAATGCCGCTTTTGTCGTATATACTTTCAGTTTTTGGAACAATTTCAAGAAGGTAACCCATTTAGATTTTTTGATTGTACGCAAATCGATCAACTAGTGCTGTATTCCTACACGGGGCGACCTCGTGTCTACGTAAATACCTATTCCTTTTTTTATCGTGGCCCACTTTCGGAAGCATCTCAGTTTTATTTATTGGGGAATTTAACTCAACTGGAAGTCGTAAAGTGGGCTTATTCCATTTTGCTAAAAGTCGTCTAAATGACCCAGTTTCTAAATTCAGACTTCTGTATACAATCGCACTAAGGAACAACAGCATTTAGCAGAAAATTAGACTTCTAAAAAGGCTCCCATATTTTCAGGCGGCAACTAGATTTTCGACCGCCAAGCCAAGAAATAATAAGCAACCCCTTTTTGGATTTTAGGCTAATATATCGATAACTAGAGGTCTGAGGTAATAAATAAAGTAATTTTGAAGCCCCTCTTTTACGACACCCCCTACGGTGTTCCGAGCCTGTTCTACGTACGGATGACCTTTCATTAAATTTGACCATGACTTTAGCCAAATTAAGGGGCTATTTAGGTAGAGAGGGAATTTAGAAAACTCTTTAAAGCTACACGGAGCTAGTTACTGAATCTGTCTGTAGAAGTACTATTAGACACGGTCGTTCGCGATACGTCCGTGTCTATAGTAGGTAGGTACCAAAGACTATGTGGTTATATTCTCTTTGGTAGGTACCTACTTCTGCTTTCTTCTTTTTAGTTAGGTTACTTTATAGCTTGCTGAGTGCGATAACACTTCCATTTAGACCTCTTTTCGGCAAGTGGAATAAGCTCTTGGACCAACTTAAAATAATTGAATACGATGAGAAATTATTTTTACAGAGTAAGTACCTACCTACATAATTACAGATAATTATCATGTTTTGTGTTTTCCCCTGATTCATACAAAACAAAGCTTTGATAAAATCAGATTTAATCACAGTTGGAAAACGGCTAATGATGGATGTGTGAATGACAAACAAGACGCAAGTCTGTGCGGATGCTGCGTCAAAATATTGCTGAAAGCACAATGTATTGTGCTGTAATGTCATAATGTGTTGTGTGTAATGTATTGTAATTATCGATGGTCCTGTAGGACCATCGATAATTACTATTACAAATAGACCAAAAACTTTACTGTACTACTGAAAGCTGTTTCATGAAATAACCGCTTTTTCCATAATTTTAGTAGTAAGGCTGAACTCACCGCGACCCGCTCCGGTACGCGGGATACGGGCCCCCGAGCGTGATTCCTACATACAAATTCAATAAAAACGCGTCTCCCCGCGGGGCATGTGGCCCCTTTTCCTACGACGCCCCGTCGCGTGGCGCATTGTAGTTTGAGATTAGCCTAAGATGACGATCGATAGCAATGGCGTTTTAGGTCATGGTATAAATACTGAGTTTCAAGGTAATCGGACAGCGCGTTAAATTCTTCCATACAAATTTTGACACCCCCAATCCTTCTTTAGTCTTTAGTTTAGAAAAATAAAAAATGCCAAACTTCATAATTTACTTAGACAAGTATTCGTGCCAAGATTCAAGGTTATTAACTCAAGGAATAAGACTTTTCATACAAACAAAATCCCCCCTTTTCACCCCCTTAAAGTTTGAATTTACAAAAACCGATTTTTAGTGGATACCTACTCTTCACAAAGAACACACCCTTAAAATTCATGTCTCTTGGACCAGCGGTTTAGGCTGTGCGTTGATATCTCAGTCAGGTCATTGAATTTTATATATTTAAAATAGATATCATCCGGGCTCGGGTTTATTTACCAATATGTCCTTTTATATATTATGATGATTCATTATGTAACTATGTATTAGGTACTACCGAATATCCTAAGACAATCATACAGTCCCCAACACACATGTATCGGACACATATCTAGATGATATCCCTCCGTATCCGGCGCACACGCATGGTCGGTGACGCACAAAATTTTCCGTCTGTCGACCGCTGACATTTCGCAGAAGTTTTTCACAACCAAAGTTGAGGTCGATCCTTTGTGCTATTTCAGGAAAAGCTGGACAGAAGCCAGTTCCCTGTTCGGCAGAGCATTCGACGCAGTTAGTACACACGTTCCTTGATCCCTCCGTCCTTACAAAGGAAAACGAACCTTAAGTAGTTGGAATAAGAATGAAAAGGTCAATGCCATAGAGTTTGTTGTTGCTTCTGATCTCGTTTATTAATTTTGTTTTGTTTATAGCTAGTCTAGATGGGAATATTGCCTTGGGACTGGATACAATGTTATTGAGTTCATTTATGTTGCCATCAGTAGTATTTTCGATACTTTGAATCAATCCAGTTTTTGTTTTTTCCCCACTGTAGGACCATCTCTTTCATTTTCCTTTTCCGATTTTCTTTTGTTTGTTATCAAATGTCTCGACTTCCTTTAGAGTCCAGTCAATATAGGAGTTGTAGAGGGCGTGAGCAGGGACCTAAGCACTGGCCTGTATTATACAAAGGTCAGTGGACCTAAGCGATTCCTTCAGGAACTTAGGAAGTGAACATGCTAAGTCTTGACGTCTAGGAGGTGAGCCGCAGTGAGGGGGGACAGGACACAAAGTTCCAACTTTTGGGTATTTCGCATTTATTTCAAAGTCCAAATAAAACGAATCGCTCCATGTTAATCATTTTTGAGCTCAATAGGGGAAACATGCGTCCCCAGTTTTAGAATTATTGACAACTAGAAACATCCGGCGCTTTTACGACTCATTGATTAGACTCGTGCTACCATCAATACTGAAAACTTGAAAAGTTTACTTCACCTTCACTAAAAGTTACGTCGTAGTTCGACTTTGTTTACCAAAACGAACGTTAAGGCTCCTGTAGATAGGCGCGACGCGACGGTGCGACGCGATTCTGATAGAACAATTTCCATTGAGTTTTTATAGAAATTATTCTACTTACTAGATTCGCGTCGCGCTGTTGCGTCGTGCCTGTTTGCTCGAGCCTTTAATTGTGAAAAAGACCGGTCAAGAGCGAGTCGGACTCGCGCACCGAGAGTTCCGTACCATCGTGTTTTTAATAATTCATCGGCGAGGCTTATATTCGTCATACAATTTTAACACTGTGCACTGCGGTGTAGAATATTGCAGTTTTATGTCAGCGCCATCTCTTGACCGATAGTGGAACTAATGTAACTTTTGTTGATGATTTCTGAAAAGTCTGCTATTTAGAGATTTCGTTTTATTTTTCCTGTAATCTTTACATAAACTTCTATCACATAGAATAATTTCAGATTTTTCTCTTTGCAAACGTAGGAGATAAGGGGGGGGGGGGGGGTAACGGTATTTTTTTTACATTCATCATCATAAGTCGAAAACTATGCGGCATAAAAAAAGAACAATTTTTTGAGAATATGCAAACTGCGCTCTTTCATATTTTTTCAGACCCCCTTTCAGTCCGTTGCAAATAATATATGTACATATATTTTTTTCTTTCTTATTTGCAAATGTCATCTGAAACTATTCCAAATTTCAAGTTGATAGCATTAGTATTTAGTAGTTCTTGAGATATCCAGCTGTGACAGACAGACAGACAGACAGAGTGCTCACCATAAAGGTTCCGTTTTACCATTTTGGAACGGAACTAGCTCGTGTGTGTTACTACGCAATAAGCACGCTATCAAGCGTGCTTATTGCGTAGTAATGTCATGTCTAGTTTATTCCGTTGACCAAAATAGAAATAATGTAGCTGTTTAACTAGTTTAAATAGAAGTAAATTTTTGTATCAACACGAGTTTCGTTGTCAAGATCAGTTATGCGTAAATATTTTTGTTTGCGACGTTGATGTTTCCTTAATTATTGGTAAATTTATTAAACACCAGCTTCTGCTCGCAACTTCGTTCGCGTGGAAGTCGTAAGATACCACAATAATATATTAAAATAATGGCCACATTTTCCGTCCGCGATGTTAAATTCGTTCCTTCTTCGTGGTCAAACTTTATGGTCAAACTGATTTGACCACGAGGAATTCTGTTCCGGATAGTCAAACTACTTAGTTTAACGAAAATAATTCTTTAGCGTTCTTCACGACTTTTTTCTTTTTACTCGGCTCCTAGGGTCATGATGTTAAATGGCTTATACCTTCCAGTTATTCCGTTTATCGAGAATTCATCCTAAGCCTATAAATTCCGTTTATCCAACCAGGCTTAGGGCGGAATCTTATCTTGGACATGCGTTTCCGCGTATCCAGTTCCAGCTTAGACTGGATTTTTTGGGATGGATTCCTACCTTCCTCAAGAATTGGACTATCAAATGCAAAAACAGCATGTGTGCAATTCACACGTGGTAGAAGTGAAACCTTCAAAAACACTGTATAATGCTTCCTATCTCATTTTCTCCCACGGCGAAAGCGTGAGGGTAGCCCGCGAAATTATTTTTTTTTAGGTTTTTTGCAATTTGTTGGTCAGTATTAAGTTGTACGTTGATTAATATATGATTCGCGGCCGTAACAAATATGTATTTACAGAATTATAATCATTAAAGTCATCAACACAACTCTCTAATACCTCGTAAGTCCAAAGAATAACTGTTTCATGAAATCATCATTCTTTGGAGTGTGTGTTTGGAGTGGCCAGTGAGTGCGGGTGATGGCAATCAGTCAAATTCCAGTTAATCATGTTAGGGAAAACTCTACGAATGATCGAAATGAAACAAGCCATTGCACAATGAACAGTAATGTAATATCATCAAGTGGGCGCGTTCTCTGCGCGTTGTTGGGCGAGTTGCGCAGCCGCACAGCAGTGCAGCATGAGGGCAGTGAGGGCGCACGCGCGAAGTTCGCCGCTGTTCGCGTCGCCCGCGCTGCTTGCGTCCTCCGCTGACAGTTCTTCTCGTACAGCTAGTAACTGTTAATAGAAATAAATAGTCTACAAATGACATTGATAATTATTAATAAATTATAATAGAAGCACCGTCTTTTGTTCTTTCTGGAGTTCCAAGAGCTCTGAGGGGCAATTCTCTTAATTTCAAGAAGGTTCAAAGTCTGATCCAGTCTCAATCTGTCAAAAATACCTCTAATTTCTCTAAATTTATCACAAGTGCTGCAGTGTGTTTTGCTGCGATGAGATTGCAACTAGATTTTTAACGTTTCTAATTACTGGATTTGACCTTCTGATTTCTGTTTCTGAGTGCCTTTCAATAGATTTGGGAGGGTACTTAACTCTAATGATTCCCTACATTTTGAAGACAGTCCACTCACCATGTAATGTATATCTGTTGCGCGGTGAGCTTACTGGCGAGCTCAGGCGCACAGTCCTGCGCGGCCGCGAGCAGCACGTCTGGCGGTAGCGCGCTGAGCAGCGCCGGCGCCAGGATAGCCGCCACGTGCCAGTGTTAGTGTCAGTACTTACCATGTCATGTATCTGTTGCGCGGTGAGCTTGCTGGCGAGCTCAGGCGCGCAGTCCCGCGCGGCCGCGAGCAACACGTCCGGCGGCAGCGCGCTGCGCAGAGCTGGCGCCAGCATGGCCGCCACGCCGCCCTTCGCCAGCCATGTCGCGCCGCACGCGCCGAACGGGTTGCCCGATTCCAGCGACTGCTTCCTTTACGTCACACGGGCTGCTCGTCAACAAACGTGTAGGCTCTTTCTTTCTTTAACCACTTTGTGTGAGAAGAGTTGGAAATGATTTGAGGATAGTCATGTGTTTTTAGGAGATGTGTTTTATAGCCAGCAGCAAAGACACTACTTTGTCTGTCTAAGGTGCTGAGCTATTGCAGTGTGGCTTTAGATTCTTCTACGACATTATATGCGAGTGTTGCAAAAGGGGTGAAATAAAATGTATGTTAAATGTGAAAAGCAATACAGCTGAAGTTGCAGGTACTTAAATTTTAGGAAAGGGTCAACCAACGACCCTTGTTCGTCAATGCCCACATTTAATATGGGAAGGGAGTTAAAGAAGGGGCATAGAGTTGTGATTGATACATTAATAGGGCTAGTCAGGGAAACGACCACAAATATAAAAATAACACGAAAATCGATTTCAAACTACAGAATAGAAAAGAAGGCACATTCACAGTGATCGGAATTTGGTGAGCTATTTGGGGTAATGCACAATAGCTCGCCAAATTCGATGACTGTACATCACGTAAGGTTTACAGGTGTTCCAGATGAAAATTTAATTAGCTTAGAGGGACAATAGACACATCAATTTCATATAGGTAATAAACAACATATCTGTTCTGTACCTAAGATAAATGACAGCCTAGGATCCCTTTATATGCTCTCATGGCCACAATCAAGGTGCCATCATAGCTGCCGTAAGGCAGTAACGTCTTTTGTATTATAAAAGTTAATAACTTAATAAGGTCGCGAGTACTCGATTGTCTCGACTCGATTCAGATAACTACGACGACGACTACGATGTTATGTACTAGTTAGGAAGAATTATCGATTCTTGGTGTTCGAATTAAGTTAATTTAGCTTTATTATTTATCAAATTAAGGAGGGGCCCGTGGCTAAATAATAACAGCCGTACTGGTCGATCGATCAGGTCAAGCTACGGTTGGCCTGTGGATGGGTGATCATCTTTACATACCGAGACCCCTCCGTGCCTCGAAAAGCACGTTAAGCCGTTGGTCCTGGCTGTCATTCGTGGATCTTTGACAGTCGTTACGGGTAGTCAGAAGCCCGAAAGTCTGACAACCAGTCTTACCAAGGGGTATCGTATTACCCAGTAATTGGGTTGTGAAGGTCAGATAGGCAGTCGTTCCATGGTAATTATCTGCATCCGGTTAGACTGGAAGCCGACCGTAACATAGTTGGAAAATGGTTAGGTAGATGATGATTATGGAGAGCACCGTAGAACTGCTCTCTGATTGCAAAAGCTCTGCAGATCACACATATCCGTGATGGCCCGGTAGAATTGTTAGTAAACAAAATAAATCATTGGGAACCTCAGCACTGAATGTTAACAGGCCGATACTAAGATGATGATGAATGACCACGTGTGTTATTCGATCACGTATTACACAAGTGTTTATCGAGATCATCGGTTGGTCTGTGGATAGGTGACCATTTTTACATACCGAGACCCCTCCGTGCCTCGAAAAGCACGTTAAGCCGTTGGTCCCGGCTGTCATTCGTGGATCTTTGACAGTAGTTACGGATAGTCAGAAGCCCGTAAGTCGGACAACCAGTCTTACCAAGGGGTATCGTATTACCCAGTAATTGGATTGTGGAGGTCAGATAGGCAGTCGGTTTTCGTCGGTTATTAAAAAAATCTATTTGCTGTTCCATACATTTTTGTATTAAACTTTTCTATGAAACAGTAGATTCTTTTTTGATAACCGACTGTAACTTTCTACGCTACACTAATCATGTGCTCAATTCGTGGTAACAGTTTGCGCGTCAATGCCACCCTGTATTATACAGCGTGCATCAGAAATGTGTGGTTATATTATATTATTTAAGTATGTAGTGTTGTAGTGTGTGTGTGTGTTTTTTTTTTTTTTTTTTTTTTTAGTAGATATTGTTCTCAAGTAAGTGACTTATGTCTTTTTTGGGAATAAAGTTTCTTTAAACCGAACCGATGTAGTACAGACCATCAAACTGAATGGCATGAGACTAACATCGTAAACGCTAAAAAACTATCAGCTGTCCCATAAGAAACTATAATACCTACTTGACCCAAATGTATGGGACAATTGATTATTTTTACGTGATTACGATGTTGGTTCTATGAAGAAAGTTGTGCGCTTTGATGGTCTGTACCTCACCTTATATGACCACACGTTTCTGATACACGCTGTAAAATCTCCTAAGATGATATTTGGGAATAAGAAACATACAAGAAAACGGTTTCTGGAAACGGCAAGGGGCAACAATAGGAATGAAGAGAAAACAGGTAGGTAACGTTCAGTAAAATACCTTGTGTGTCTTCAAAAGTTGAAGGACAAAATGATGTGCGAACTAAAAACAAAGTATATTATTATCACGCAACTCTTGAACAGTTTATTTCGCGATTTCAATAAATTTCCGACTAAAAATATTAATAAAAATAATAGATTCGAATCTCTTGTAGCTATTACTGTAATACTGTGTAAACAGTAAAAGTAAAGTTAGGGAAAGAGTCATCAATATTGAAAAGCGGAGTCTTGCAATAAGCTCGTTATTAGACCAAACTCACGGCGCGATTATCCAAACGCCCGCATGCGGTTGTCAGCCCGCAAGTCGAAACTGAACTGGACAATTATAGTTTGGATTTAAATCAATTTTGGACTTATTAAATAGATAATGCATTGTTTTTCTGTGTCTACTAGGTTTGATAACTGCTGATATATTGGCACCTGTCCAAGTCCAATCGTGAAAGACGTCATGAGTTTGGAAAAATAAAACGTGTGCGATCGGGGGACCGCGGTCAGAAACGAAGATGATTCGATTTTACTCACACAGATAATCGTATATGATAGAAAGAGACAGAGAGAGAGAGAGAGAAAGATCGCATGGAAGGAATATAACGCCACGAAATAAACCTGACGTAATCGTCACGTAAGGAAAAGCCTTAGTAACGATTTCTACCAGTCAACTCCTACCGCAAGCCACGTTCGTTCCAAAAAATCTTGACCGCATTAGGCACGGGTAAATCGAACTGTGAGTTGGTCGTTTACATGTAAAAAAAAGCAAAAAACAGCTCCAAAGAGCACTAAATGTAGGTGCATTAGTGTCACATTGCTGAAAGTGCCGTCAAAAGCTGGTGTCTTTACCGGTTGAAGGCATAATGTTGAGTTATAATTGTTATAAACAACACGAAATAATGGTGTGCTTAACATACCTGGGTGTATGACTAGGTGATGGTGGTAAAGACCTGGAAGAGGCGTTGTTTTTGGGCGCGGAGAGGGAATGAGCGGAGCCAGCGCGCCTAAGGCCAGCCACCAGCGCGCTCATTGCTCCGCCACCTGAATATAGTCGTATCTAGTTTCAATATATCCATGAACTGAGAAGGAAGGCATGTGAAAATTGTGTTAAAAATAAAGTGATTAATTGGTGTGGAATGACTTACAGAGGAAATGTCTTGTAACATAAAGACATGATTGTAAGATTAAGGATACAAATGGTAGAGGTACCGATGAAAGCTTCTAAAAGGATTGTGTAGCAGGACGCAGAAAGGAAACACATTCAAAACTAGACGATGATTTGATACATAAAATAAATGTAAAAAAAATATTTCGCAATAAAACAAGACTGAAGAATCATTTTTACACTCGGACACATATGCATAGATTTTTTTCTAACATTTCCAATGACGACTAATTAGTAACCGTTACAGCAACGTAATAAAAACTGAATGTAGAAATTATAATAAAATTTAATGAGATATTTCGCGGTATTTTGAAAACAGTTCTGATATTGAGTACACTAGATAGGTAATATGCAATTCTTGGTTACAAACTCAACCAGAGCGTTAAAGGACAAGTGAAAAAATTACCACATTTAGAAGGAACTGAATTCTTTCAAACGGCTTATATGTATTAACTAATTAGGAAAATAACCAGTGACAAGTGGGTTAATTTTCGTACACTTCCTAAATATTGTGTTGCAACGTTGATATATATGATTACTTAACGTTATGCGACTGAGAAATCTGTTTCCTGCATTACTATGATTGAAGCGAATTTTACTGGCTTTCCCTTTCTAAAAGATAATTATTTTGATTTAGTTCATATCATGTTATTATTATTCAATGTTTTGTTAAGGCTTGTCACAATAAAATGCCCATTATTATATGCGATTTGTTTTGTTCGCTATGATGGTACCAGCCTGTTGCAGGACATTATTGTCATCATGCATTATGTCAGTTAGCGTTGCACTGACATTATGATTCACTTTTTGGGTTAACTGGCACTATAGTCTTACATGGTACGATCTTGTTATGACATTATGTACTTGGTATTATTGTTGCAGCTAAGGTAGCTTATGTAAGTAATGTTATTTTTATGGACTATGTTATGACATACCGACCATGGAAAATTATAGGGAGAGCTTTTCCGATTACTTACTTATTTCTTTTTATTGACTACTAGCAGCGCCCCGCGGTTTTACCCGCATAAATTTCGATCCCGACGGAATATCCGGATAAAATTTATCCTATGTGTTATTCTGATGTATAAAATATATTACTGTAAAATTTCATCAACATCTGTTTAGTTGTTTTTGCGTGAAAGTGTAACAAATATCCATCTATCCTCATAAACTTTCGCGTTTAATTATAATATTAGTAGGATTATAATATTAATGTAACATTAGACTACAGGGTCCTCAAGCATTTATTAACTTCATTAGGGTCACACGGCACTCGGCGGGTTAGGAAAACGCAGGAGACTTACAAATATGCAGCTTCGGCAAATAATGGCATCGCTCCACGATTTGTCCCTTAATACATTGCGTGGTCGCTCAGGCAGTGGCGGATTCATTTTATCATGTCAGAGGGTGCTCACTCAAGGCGGGCTACTAAGGCTTTCCAGTAGCAAGCACCAGGAGGCCAGTCTACTAATTTAATAACGTTGTAATGGTCTCGATGGTCCCGATATGAGTTTTTGACAGACTTGCCATACAAAATCTGTCAAAAACTCACAATTGCAACGGTCTTAAATGTTTTGACTTAGGCCCCAGAAATGATGCAAGGATCATGCTCGTTGTCACCAGGAAGCTTTGTTGTGTTATTGGAGGGCATACAAGAAGACTTCAGATGATGATGATGCTAGGTGGTCATCGGCATACTACTGGTCGCAGGTGCGTTGGCATCCCAGACATAAAGCTAAAATCACGTGCCTGTAATTATACCAACAATAAAAGCTGGTGAAACTCTATGGTGATCACGCCATGGTCCCGTCGCGGTCGCTGTCATTACAGTATGGAATCCATAAGGTACAGGGGCTAAAGGACCTCGGTCGGATTGTTCACAGACTAAACATGTATTTGTAGATAAATATATAGATATAAAAAACCTGTGTATGTCTGTGTACATGACGGGTGGAGCCGGAGGTGTTAATATAGCGAAAAGTTCTCCGTTCGTCAGCATTCGAATAATTCGTCTGTGCACAAACAAAAAAAAAACAACTTATTTTTATATAAATATGTACCATACTTTTTGTTAACATAAAAGATATATGATTTTAAAATAAAATTGTACTGTTTTAGAAGACTGTATACTCGGAAGACGGAGTTTCAGAAAATAGAAATAAATGTTGAGAAATAGTTTTGGAACGTTTTCTTATAATGCCAATTTGGTTATTTCTGATGCCAATGATTGATGACCGTCAGGCAAAGCCTTTGATCTATGATGGTATAGCACAACTAATACAAAAGATACAATTCATACTAATGAATTATATCTTTTGTTTTAGTTGTGCTGTTGTCCATGACACTTTGTAGAAAATATGAAGTAACAGATCGAAGTTGCCAAGCGCCACACATTGTTGGCAGTAGATCTATCACGCTACTAACGCAACGGGAAGTAACAAGATCGACGCAAGCGCCTCTATCGTTCATCACGAATCTAACTTGGCAAATTCATAGATTCTTGACTTGCTTTGCTTTTCAATAAACCCAAAACCAGTACAGTAAGTATTAGTATCAGTTCACTCAGCAATAGTAGGTACATAGTAGCAGTTTTTTTTTAAATCTGTCATTCATTCTTGCAGATACTCAGGAATATGTTTGATGTTTTTGACGGGTTTAAACGGAAGCTCTCCAGTGACTGCCATTATAAATATGACTAAATTCTGTGTATCTACTTATAGATAACTTCCAAATTCGATATTTCTATTTCATAAGTTCTTAATAATTGTAAAGTCGACTTGCCGATGAAGAAAACTATTTATTCAACCTTGTCCTGACAATCTACTAAACTCCTTTCTGGGTGTCTATTCTCTAAGTCCGTTAACGAAGTTACGGGCCCTTCCGAAAGGAGTTGATCCGTCAAAACAAGTGTCAAATTCAATTTTTCGGACGGGCTAAACCACATTGGGCAGTAGGAACAACTGCCAAATCGTTTTGTCATTCATTCTTTGTTCGGGCTCCGAATTAATCTTATGTTAGTAGTTGCCACGGAGTAGGAAACGCTGCTTAGGAGTAGACTTGCTTTGACCCCTTGTAGCGATATTCCCAAGGCCTCCTTACATTATTGTATCTCGTGTCGGTTTAACAATAAGGCGTTTGTGTAAATCCCATCACTTGCAGCCGTAGCGTGTATTTTTTTTTTAAGTATTCACACAAGATTTTTTAAACTCACCCTCTTCGTGGACATCTAGGGAGTCTTTTCTCTCGGGTTCATCATCAGAGTCAGGGTCAGCGATGGCGTCGGCTTCAGTCATGATCAACTCGGGAGGCGGACAATTTAACATGCCTGAAGAATCTATTGGAGATAAACAAAAAGACAAGTAATGTTAAAAGAAAAAGCTCTCGCTATGACAGTGATGTAGCTGCGATTGTTGAAGGTCGAAAAGATGCCTATTTGTTTCTTAGGGTTATTATCTAAGGCCATCGAAGAATTCTTTTAGATACATCGGTCATTTTGTATACCTAGGATGAAGCCTAAAGGTTCAAGTTTGCCATTTTCCATAGGCGTCAACTTGCGGGGTAATTGCGTAACACAGTAACAGTGGCAATGGTTTTCATTTTCATAGTTCAAATTGTTGAACTATCAAAATGATGATGATATTGATTCGGTGCGTTATTTACGTTGTTGAACAAACCAATCTACGAAACATATGAAACAATGGATTAGTAATTAACAAGATTCTACGCAATTGGGGTACAGTGCAGACCTTTAGGACCAGAAATAATCTGAATTGGACCAAGATGTTTAATAATACGATTTTCCAACCATTAATAACAATAATCTGACTGAAAATTGTTTGGGGAAGTTGTGACTATTATGAGTCGTCTTTAATGCGTAGAACATTTGGCTTGGAACAGAAATATTAACGTTTTCCTCTTGCTAAAATTGTTTGTGAAACGTGTCCTCGTTTCGAATGGCAATTTTCTCTAAAATTAGAATTGTTTATGAAGTTTTCTACCATGATCAATATTGTTCTTAAGAGGAAACACTACGGCCGAGAGAATTGAGAAATAGGTATTTGTAAAATCTATTGCTGTCGCGCGGTGCCCAAGCCTCCCCCGCAGGGCATGAAAGAGACAACTGCATCATGGACCAAAAATACCTATTAAAAGTACACAAAATCAATGTTACGTAGACCCCCGATTTCTTTTCCAAAACTAGACCGATTTAAATATTTTTTTCATTCAAAATTAAAGAAAGGCTTTGGCCGTGTCCCTATGTTTTGCTTTTTTTTATAAAATTTAGTCAAATTTATTTTCTGGATGTTTGAACACAGCGGAGAATCTGGCGATTTTTTTAGGTTTTTGAAGGCTCATATCTTTTTAATTTATTTATTTATGAAAAATAGGAAAACATAGAAACATGCCAATAGTGGCCATAGATTTTTGTGATAAAAATTATCGCTCTACTGGCATTATCCAGGGATAAAACAGGGGACTACGTTTGTATGGAAAGAACGGCCCTTGTGTTTCCTCTTAAGCCCATTCACGTGTGTATCACTACTTAATAATAAGAACCCATAAATATATGTAATACTTTCTAAAACATACTCATTTCTATCTTTACTACGATCATGCGACTCTTATCCTTAATTACTGCATCGTAAAACGCGTGTAACTATAGTTTACGCAGTATTACAACGAAGTAGCTCTATAAAGAATAAAGTATATAATGGTAAAGTGGAGCATATCTCTTCCGCGTACAATCGCAATGCACGCCAACCTTCTAAATTTTTATAATACTTATTGCCGTGTTGGAATTCTTGTCCGTTCTAGTAATAAGTTTCATTAAATTAGTTGCACATATTACTGTAAATAATGCGTAAGTATCTAGCGTGCTGCGAAATGATAGCGCAATTACTGATGTAATGCAAGTATTGCATCAGGTGACGGTTTTTAGAATTACATCGTGCAGCAGTTCTCATTTTACTTTCCGAAGATGAAAATGTTCTTTGTGATATTACAGTGGATTTAGATGACATGACATGATTTAGTTCACAATCGTCCGGCATGAGCTCTAAAGCTACTCGTCCCCAACTCCCCAGCCTCCTCCACCTGACCGCGAACAGAAAGCCTCTGTCTTGTGGAATTTCAAACGTTAACGTAAACAGTTTACGTTAACGTTTGAAATTCCACAAGACAGAGGCTTTGTTCCTAATTTTCATATCCGTATTGCGTTGAAGTTAATTCTTTGTAGTACTTTTGAGCGTTCCGTACCAAAATGGTAAAAAGGAACCCTTATGGTGCGACTCAATCTGTCTGTGTGTCCGTCTGTTACAGCTGGATATCTCAAGAACTACTAATGCTATCACCTTGGACTTTACATTAGTTTTAGATGACGTTTGCCCAACTATTTTGCAAATAAGAAAGAAATAAAATAGTTTTAGGAACCAGAAGTGGATTTTATTAAAAAAAAGAAACAACGGCTACGAACTATTTTAATGCAATCAGAAATATTAATAATTACAACACAAAAAAATAATTATGAGGACACTAATGCTACGCAGACAAAATACGACACAGCTGAGACGTGTGAACGCTCCGACGTTTGACGAGTAAAAAAGGGGCTGTCATCCGTTTGACACTCCTTTTATAGGCGTGATGCTACTCGCTACTGTTCATTCTCGTTCATTCCTAACACGGCCTCTCCTGATTGAGCGTCGTCCTCGACCGCATCTGATCTGTTACTGGGTCCTGGTACTCCTGGTATAGGCAGCGCATCATGTTCACCGTTTTGTTCTTCATCAGATTCATCTGAAAGCCATAACACAAATATAAAAACACCTGAAAGTCAACTTTGTAGTCAACTCTAGTATTCTTCTCTCAATCAGCTAATTCATAGGTCACATTTCATTCACATCTCACAAAAACAGTAAGTTGAAAATTCATCCATCCTCAACTAAAAATCACCATCTACAGAGACGTCCCGCTTACAAACACAAACCATACAGGGTTGAAGTCACAGTTGCGCGCGTTTCAGGAACCTGTTACTGCGAGGACAAGTTCCTCTACACACTGCCACTGGCCTTACAGAATAAACTTGCCTCAGTGTGTCAGTTAGTGATCCAGTAGCATCTACATCGGACCATTACACAACACCAACCCAGTAACATCTACATCGGGTCTCGAATAATATTGATCCAGTAACGTCTACATCGGATCATCTATCAGCACAGATCCAGTAGCATCTACATCGGACCATTACACAACACCAACCCAGTAACATCTACATCGGGTCTCGAATAATATTGATCCAGTAACGTCTACATCGGATCATCTATCAGCACAGATCCAGTAACATCTACATCGGATCGTTTATAGACACGGACCCAGTAACAACTACATCGGGTCAATACGAACAACGCAGTCAAGTAGATAATCATCAGACTTAACCAGCTACACAACATAATTAATATGTGCAAACACTCACTTTCAAAGAACGCTGTACAGGTTTCAGGGCACCACTCCCCTCGCCAGGGTACCATATACTCAGCCGCAGCCTGGCTAGTTTTTCCATAAGCTCCACTGAGTAACTTCAGTTCGTAGCGTCCGGTTGGCAGAACCTTAATAACTCGATAAGGCCCGCGTATTCCTGGGTCTAGCTTTGCTGTGGACTGAGAGTATTTAATGGCGAAGACAAGGTCATCGACCTTAAACTCACGAGGAGGATGCCTGTTCCAGTTGACACGCTGATCTTGTTGAACTTGGTTTTGTTTCAGCAACTTGGTAGCTCTGCTTCTACAAATCTCTCGCCAAGCTCCACGGTTTGGTGGTGTTCCGTCGACTGCTATGTCACGGATTAGAGAACGGATAACGGGCGTTGTTGCATACCTGAGCTGGAGCTGGGTTGCGACTTAAGTAGTCAGCATGAGACATATTTGTGCCTTTTCTGTACTCGATGGAGAAGGTGAAGTCCTGTAAGTATACCCACCACCGAGCCACGCGGGGTAATAGGTCCTTTTTGCGCTCGGTAGCCTTCAGAGCGTTGCAATCAGTGAATATTTTGAATTGCAACCCAACCAAGTAGTGTCGGAAGTGTTGAAGCGCCTTAACTACCGCCAGTGTCTCCAGCTCGTAAGAGTGATACTTACACTCCGCAGCCTGTGTCACCCTGCTGAAATATTCAATTACTCTTTTCTTACCATCTGTAGAAGACTGCATTAGGACAGCACCGTACCCCGCACTGCTCGCGTCAGTGTGTACTTCCGTGGCTAGACTAGGATCAAATACTACCAAAATGGGTTCACTAGTCAGGCGCTCGATGATCTCCTGGCGAGCCTCCTCTTGTTCTGGTCCCCATGCGAACTTTTCAACCTTTTTGGTAAGTTTGGCTATACAAGCGGTTTTGACTGCAAAGACTTCTATATATCGCCCGAAATATCCAGCGAGTCCTAAGAACTGCCGGACTTGCTTGACGTTCTGTGGCGATCGGCTGTTTACCAAGGCTTCTACTTTGCGACGGCTCGGCCTTACCTGACCCTGACTCACCACCCGGCCTAGATACTCCACTTCAGTTGTAACGAATGTACACTTACGCAAATTAATAGAAAAACCTGATGTCGAGAGCGTGTGAAGCACTTTCCTAAGGAGTTCAAGACCTTCTTCCACGGTATGGCTCATCAATAAAACGTCATCAACTCTTCGCTCAAACCCTTAACTATGCGAAGCCGTAATAACGATCGGCGAGCGTATTCGGCATACGTACTGAACTTATCTGACGTGCTATTTATGACATCGGCAAGTATATTAGCAAAGTCGAGCTTACTTGGGCAAAGAGGTTTGAATTCCCGCTTAAAATTTGTCCAAGACCGATCGTTGGTCCCCCACTCGTTTAACCAAACTTTAGCGTCACCTTTCAAACACTGTGCTACACGTGACAAACATTCTCGGTCGCTCCAGTAATTCGAATCCCGGGCTAGATCGACTTCCTCGCACCATGAATTTATGTTGTGAATACTGGGGTCGAAGTTCGAAACGTAATACGTGAGATCGCGACGTAATTACGGATTTTAATGCTTCAGCTAACACTAAGGTACAATTCGTCTGAGTATCGCTCGCGGAGTGGCAATCATTATTTTTATGTACACTACTAGTACTAGGCATAGACTTTTGCAATAATTCGCGATTCTCACTAGTTGCGCGTACAGGTGTCGACATAAGGGCGGTAGGCGGATCCGTATTGACGACATCTCCATGCCCCTTATTTTGTTCCAATGCGTTCAATCGCGCCAGGATCACATCTAACGAACGTTGTAACTTTCGGTCCTTAGAACGTTTACGACTAGTACTGTGTTTATCACGCGACTTAGGTACAACGCGGGAATGCGACCGTGACCTAGTCTGCGAACGACGCATATCACTATCACTGGAGCGTCTTGCCTGTCCACAAGAATCACGCGATCCACTACGAGAACGAAGGCGCCGCGATCTACCCATTATTTATAAAAAAACAAAAAAATCACGCGCGTTACAAGTTTTACAGATTTAACGGTTGCGCCCTAAATAAATTTGAAAAATGGATAGTCCAAACGGTCAGGCTGTGTGCAGATCCTATCCCACTTCTGATTTTAGGAACCAGAAGTGGATTTTATTAAAAAAAAGAAACAACGGCTACGAACTATTTTAATGCAATCAGAAATATTAATAATTACAACACAAAAAAATAATTATGAGGACACTAATGCTACGCAGACAAAATACGACACAGCTGAGACGTGTGAACGCTCCGACGTTTGACGAGTAAAAAAGGGGCTGTCATCCGTTTGACACTCCTTTTATAGGCGTGATGCTACTCGCTACTGTTCATTCTCGTTCATTCCTAACAATAGTATATATATATATTTTCTGCAACAGGGACTGAAAGGGGGTATCATATGAAAAAGTGCTGATTGTACATTCTCAAACATTTTTTCTTTTTTTAGGCCACATAATTTTCGACTTTAGATGAAAAATGTAAAAAAAATACCATTTCCCCCCTATCTCCGAAGTTTAAACAGAGAAAAATCTGAAATTATTCTATGTGATAGAAGTTTATGTAAAGATTACAGGAAAAATAAAACGAAGTAGTTCCACTATTGGACAAGAGATGGCGCTGACCTAAAACTGCAATATTCTACACCGCAGTGTAAAAATTCTCTGACGAATATAGGCCTTGCCGATGAAAATTTAAAAACATTTCACGTTTCACAATACGGAACCCTCGGTGCGCGAGTCTGACTCGCTCTTGACCGGTTTTTTTATTTGACTACGTATAAATATAAATGTCTCCCTCCACTCCTTTCATCTTTCGCGACCACGTACGTCCTCCTTTCAGTTTTGACGGAACCCAGCTCGTATTTCTAGTAGTTGAACCTAATGTTATTTTCTAAGCCTTTGATTCAAATACTTTAATTGCGTAGGTATAAGAATATCTCTCTCTCTCTCTGTAAGTATATAATATCAGAATCAATTTGATGCGTCAGCTTTATTCAAGGAACCCATACCTTTCCTTATTCCTTTCTGTTATGAGTTCAGATGTTGACTCAACGTTAGCGAATTTCGCTTACATCCGTTGACTTTTTTTTTGAGATTAAATCTATTAGTGTCTTGAGGTTTCAATTTACTGAGATCACTTCCTTCCTTATACCTATTTAAATGCAGACACATGTCTTTGTCAGCAAACGTACAACGTTATATGTAGGTACTCTTTACATTTGTCTGTCGACGAGTTCCTTTATTTAAACTAAGTATATCGCGCAGTAAAATCACGTGCTTCTAAAGGTAAATATAACACCTCAAAGCAGGGGCGTAGCTACCGCCGTATCCGCCGTATCAATTATACGGGGCCCCCAGGCCACGGGGGCCCCGTATTTAATTTGAAATGTTTGTAAAAATTTTGGAAAAGTGACAGATAGATAATTATGATGAATAAATGTTTCTTTTAATTTATGCACACATTTTTTTTTTTTTTGTGTGAAATCTTTACCCTTCCTAAGGGCCCCCAAACAAATTTTTATACGGGGCCCCGCCAAGGCACGCTTTGCTTCTGCCTCAAAGCAACAGGTGAAAGATACAAACCTTTGCCAAATTTTAGCTCGGCTAAGTGTTTCCAAGAAATATGGGACCGTCGCTGTAAAAACATCAAAATATGCAAAGCTATTTATTTTATTAGGTAGATTAATGGTAAATTGGGTGAGAATTGATATAGATCTGCCTTTAATATGGCATCAGTCTGATCTGATTGGTTGAAGCCACAGTATGTGCGTATGGGTTGACGTGCTGTGTGATCTTGCCAACAAATTGGTACATTGACTAATTGAGTTTACTACTTTCCAATTGGTCCTATAGGCATTAAACTTTGCCTACAGACATAATTATGAGCCATTTTCCTCTTATTTCGTAAAAAAATAAATTTAGTAAGAATCATGATCTGGAAAATAAGGACAAGATTTGAGGAAAATAAAGAAAGAGGAGAGGATTTTCGTCCTGTGACAATAACTACAACAGTGTAATCGATTTACAAGGAATATTTAACTCCGTGGATATTTATACTATATAGGTAGTCCAGCTTCCAGCATCAATGACCATTTTACAGTGCATTGTTAACTTCAGTCAAAGTATCCGAAGATCATCGACCTTATTGGTCATTGACACATTTCACGTGACGATATTATTTTGGCGCGATTTCAAGCCGAATCTGAATAAATATATTCGCGAATTTTATTCCTTTTGCAGAATATATTCGGAGTCAAAACATACCACTTCATGAGAAGTTTAAACGTGTTTTTAAATAGAACTTGGTCAGTAATGACCTGACGAAAGAATTGCAAAATGTTGTTTTGGGTTTTTCCCCAAATGTTTTCAGGAAAGTTTCCTAAATTATGTTTTAATATCAACATCTTATCTGGGATACGACGCAATAATATAAATATTTTAGGAAAAACAGAGCGTCTCGATGTAAATAAACGAATTAAAAACAAATAACATTTCGAATAACATTTAGAATATGGGTTTTCAGGGGTGATTCAGTGACTGCAACCTACATTCAGTAGTCTTTAACAAATGCTAGTTATTATTAGCTCTAAGCTTTATGCTTAATCAACCTGCCTAGCTTACTTCCAACTACATATGTTGAGGTCGGCTTCCAGTCTAACCGTATGCAGCTGAATACCAGTATTTTACATGGAGCGACAGCCTATCTGACCTCCACAACCCAGTTACTGGGTAATGCGTTACCCCTTGGTAAGACTAGTGGTGAGACTTTTGGGCTTCCGACTACCCGTAACGATTGTCAAAGATCTACGAATGACAGCAGGGACCAACGGCTTTCCGAGGCACATCGGGGTCTCGGTATTTAAGTAATGGGCATTATACTTTATGTATATGGTCAGAACAAGAATTCATGCATGATACAATGACAGATTGGAATTACCTACTCGCCATTATTGGTATATAAGTAATAGCTCAGAGGATGTTGGAAATATACATTTGATTTCCTTTGTAGGTCGTATGCACATTGGACATCTCAATCACATAATTATGTGACATGACACTAGTTTTCTTGTTAACCCCTCCTACTAAACTAAGTAGGCTTGTCGTAGGAGTGTGTTGGCATCAACGCTGCTAGTGCAACATAGGGCACATCGCAGCGACAAAATGTGGCGAAGCTGTGGTTACGTGTGAAATGTGTCGCTGCGGCTTCTTGCGGTTGCGTTGTGGTACCTACAAAATGTTGTGTTAACGCTGTTGGCGATGTGGCCGGCCGCTAATTCGTGGTGTCGCTGGTGTTTGCGACGTAGCTGCGATGTGATCGGTATCACACACGCGGTCGATAATGTCGGCAAAAATGTGGTCCGTGTGAATTTACCTATTAATTTTCATACAAATTAGCGTCCGCCCATGTGTTATGGTTGTGGTGTGGTACGAGTAAAACAAGCCTTATTGATTTAAAGTAACCTATGTGGAAAGAGGGGCTTTTAATAATAAGCAAAAAAAAAAAATATAAGCAAATAAAGCTCTCCCTCATACTTTTTCAATACTCTTTATCTTTTTTAAAACAATTATACAGTCACATTCAAATGTCAACACACGACAATTTCCCGACAAAACAATACAATTGACCCTACAAATAAAAACAGAATGTCATCGTGAGACGTTCGGCCTAGACCTCAATCCAAGGTTACTCAACAATCACACGGGTTTCAGGAAATGCGTCCAGTTGCCTAGCACATATGACTAATACTTGGCAGAGCGTGATAAATATGACAAGACGGACGGTCGGCCATGCCTCGATGTAGGGATATAGTGCAAGAGCTATAATAACATGTCATCGGCAGAACTGGCTTTTGAGTGTGAATGTGTGTGTGTGTGTGTCACTTCTAGTATACAGGGTGGCAGGGACATCGGACTCTAGACCCCCAAATAGCGTCAAATTTTTTCATCGGTTATCAAAAAAAACTGCTGTTTCAATGTACTCAGTATCATGTGCGGAATCCATGGCAACAGGATGCACGTTGATGACCCTGCCACCCTGTAAGATGATACGTGGTTATGGAACTGTGAGATTTAAATGTGAGGAACTTGATATAAAGTTGGGGAAATTAATTGATTATCTGTATATTCAAACCACAACTGTCATTCTTTGACATTTGTATAAAATGGCGAAATCACGGCATATTGACGTCGGGTGTCATTTTTCTTAAAAAATAATTTCTCTGACTGATATTTGCCTAACAATATTTTTTTCTGACTGTTATAGGTACCTATTATTTACTCTTTGGTTTTAACAGCAGCGCTACTATGGACGGCCAAGATAAACGGGTTTTCTTGTAGATAAAGATAAACGGGAATTCCTTCACATAGATTATTATATACCTAGAATGCAATTGTAAGATTTATAGATAGATTATAATTGTGTTGTTAGTACTTTTGCTAGTTAAAGCACGAAATATTTATAATAGAAATTGCAAAATGACCCCGTCAGTCGTCAAACCAGATATTTTCAGTACACTACTATAAAATAGTGTAACAATGATTGATAGTGAAGTATTAACGAGGCTGACGCATCATAGTAACGCAACGCACTATTTACTGCAGGGAAAATACATGCCTCCACAATAAAAAGCAATTCATTCTGTACATCAACATGAATTTCACCAGTTCCGTCATCAATTAAGTTGTAAATCAACTAATACTGAGCATCCGCTTACTCTAACTTCTACTAAAATTCAATGTACTTTAGATAATAAACCTTGTTGCACATAATCTAATCAATCTCTCTAGCCTTTTCCCAGCTATGTTGGGGTCGGCTTCCAGTCTAACCGGGTCCAGCTGAATACCAGTATTTTACATGGAGCAACTTGCTATTTGGCCTCCACAATCCAGTTACTGGGTAACACAATACCCTTTGGTAAGACTGGTGGTGAGCCTTTTGGGCTTCCGACTACCCGTAACGATTGTCTACGAATGACAATAGCTGATAATGTAATATATTTCTAAATAATCCGTAAGTAGATTTCTGCATTTTCCTGGGATCTAAGGGCCAAAGCACACGCTACTTTTAGCATCGGCGATCTGCGATTTTGCGACTGTTATCGATGTTGCGTCGCGTTTTGGCGACTCTCTGCGTTCCATCCAAAAATTTCCGTTCATCTCTTCGAAATATATGAAACTAGCGACCCGCCCCGGCTTCGCACGGAAACATTATTATTATTATACATATAAACCTTCCTCTTGAATCACTCTATCTATTAAAAAAAACCGCATCAAAATCCGTTGCGTAGTTTCAAAGATTTAAGCATACAAAGGGACAAAGGGACATAGGGACAGATAAAGCGACTTTGTTTTATACTATGTAGTGATAATGAATGATGCTCTCCAAAAGTAAGACGTGAATTGGTTATTGGATGTAACCAATACAGTCTTCGGCGCCATTGATATTTTCGCTTTATCAATAAAGCAAGCAGTAGTGCAGCTTGAATTGAATCCATGGTAAGGGTGTAGCTTCGTCAAAATCTAGTGCAACACTGAGTCGTGTTCCGCAGATGCCAAATCGATGCGACCGGAATCCGAATGTGTGCGGAGTGAAGCGTTCAGCCGCTGTGTCGAGCTTCCGAAAAGCGACTCAATCGCCGCGTTTGGTGTTTTTATGTATGCGGTGTAGAATGTCTGGTCGCTGCATTTAGCTTCTAAAAAGCGGGTAAATCTCCGATCGCCGATGCTAAAAGTAGCTTGTCTGCTGTGGCCCTAAAGGAAGCGAAAATACTGCATAGCTTATTTACCGATCGATCCCGACCGGTATCGATATAGGTCTTCACTATTTATAATTCAAAAAAGCCAAGTAAGTTTATTTACAGGGTTAAGTAAAATTAGCTAGCGAACTGCAGGTGATGTAGCATTCTGTATATATCAGTTCATTCAGGAGCCAGGAGCGAGATATGAGTAAGTAAAGCAAAGTGCCTCTTTGGCGATATTATCCAAGTCTTCTTAAAGGCCATATTCACAAATGGACTAGGTTTGCTAGGCATCGAGTAGTGTAGGTACCAAAAAAACACAAACCTCTTTCCAGCTTAGGAATACAGGGTGAAGACTCCTGGCACTTGGTAACGCATTTCTTATGGCAGGACAGCCCACAGTTTCGACACTGCATCGCATCTTTCAGCCATATCTGAAAAGTGTACGTGTCTGTAATAAAGGTCGAGGGAACGGGCGAAAAATAACTTGATTTTACGTAAATGTTTTTGAAGAAAGTTCCCTGAAATATGTCTGTAAATAAAGTTTATTTTTGGGCCGTTTTTATTCTGTTTAAAGGGTCGATGAAATGTTTGAGTGCATATTTTTCTTTTGTATGGAATTTACGTTTTCCGAATTATTTTTGAAGAAGAACATATTGTATAGTCATGTTTTTCTAGACATGATAGTATCATCTATCCGGAAATTCTAAGTGATTCATCAACAACTAAATCTCTAAAAAAACGTTGTACAAAGAAAAGTTTGGTAAAGATTTCAATGATTAGTACTTGACCTTTTTAAGAATGACGTATTCATCTATTTCTACACTTCTTTGTTCTCAAACTCACCTTCTTATTACAGAAATCGCACTGCGTCGATCTATGGAAATGTGTTCGCACAAAATCATGGCTTGCTCTGGTCGGTTTGGGCGGCCTGGGCAAGACTGGGTCTCGGCTTGATCTGGGGATTGCCCGGGCAGGGCCTAAACCTTCCCACTCCCACCAGACTAGGGCGTCGCCGAAGCATAGACATGGCTCGAAACCCGCGTGAGATGATAGCTTGTGGCTTTTGCTGGAATTATAATTAGGTGTTAATTGGTAGGTCAATTTTTTTGTGTAACGTCCGCGCCTTAGACTGTCATACGTCGGAAGGTATTTGATCATAGATAAAAAAATAATAATAATAAAAAAATGATATGTAGGCATAGTCGACCTCATTAATTGCTTGATTACTTTTCATTTCAAATAAATCAATCCCAGTAGACCTTAACTGCTCTCAAAACGGTGAGGGAAAACATCGTGAGAAAACCGGCACGTCCTGGAACTATACATTTTTAGACATGTGACATCTACAAACCCGCACTGGGCCCGCGTGGCGAAAGGAGGCTTGTGTCCCAGCAGTGAGAACATCATAGTCTGATATTGACACAGAAAAATAGACCTTGTCGTTTTATGACGTGCAGGCGATATTCAACCTTAATACTGTAAAGCAATTATGAGGTCGACTATACTTAAATTATCATAATATTATGTACATTAAAAAAAAAAGTCATATTTTTAAGGAACATATTATGTCCTTAATTAAAACTATGACATTTTTATTTCTGAATAGGCCTGCTCTTGATCTTGATCATGCCTAATGGAAAGCTATGGATGAGGTCTATTATGGAACGAGCGTGCCCAGAAGATGCCTGTTCAGTCTTGCTTTAAAGGCAGACGGGTTATATGTGGAAGGGAACATATAGTAGTGTAATTCAAGCGTTTTGTTTTACACAGTCATAATAATGGTGTAAGAGAGGGACCGATGGCTTAAAGAGGGGCCCGTGGCTAAAAAAGAGGCCCATGGCTAAATAATAACAACCTTATGAGGTTGTTATGGGTGATTGTTGGTCGATCGATCAGGTTAAGCTACGCTTGCCGCGGTTGGTCTATGGATGGGTGACCATCTTTACACACCGAGACCCCTCCGTGCCTAACAAAGCATGTTAAGCCGTTGGTCCCGGCGGTCATTCGTGAATCTTTGACAGTCGTAACGGGTAGTCAGAAGCCCGAAAATCTGACAACCAGTCTTAACAACGGGTACCGTATTACCCAGTAACTTGGATGTGGAGGTCAGATAGGTAGTCGCTCCATGTAAAATATTGATATTCAGCTGCGTCCGGTTAGACTGGAAGCCGACCCCAACATAGTTGGGAAAAGGCTAGGCAGATGATGACGATAAATGATAATATTATAGGGGATTATTTAATAGTAAGTACACGATGACCGCTTGGTGGAGATGATAAGTGATAAGATAAAACGTTCACGCTTGTATTCCCCGAAAGGTCGGGCAGAGGTGTATTTACATTTTTCGCCAGTCATGTTTTTGTGTTTGTGCTGACGATAATGTTCATATTATTATTTGGTTTTCAAAGCGTTGTTGCGACCTTGGAAAAGGCAACCTGGGTTTCCTCGGGCACAATTCCAACACTGCAATTTTTACCGAGTATTTCTCAGAAATCCAATTGAGACGTGTTAGTAAATGATTTTCACGTAAACTGTGCGAAATCCTCAGGCAACCAAATTTTCTAAGAAATGTGCTCATTGCTATAAGTAGCTGTCGGACATCAAGACCGTTGACTTTGTTTCGTCATCTTCTTATTCATTGTTGTCGAAATTATTGCGCAACGGGAGAAATATTCCACCATTTTAGTCTGATGCGTAAAAACTAAACCAAAATTAGGATGACATTTATATATATAACGAAGGTGTAGTAAAAACATAATCGTAGTATTTGTTCTTGAAAGGTTAGCCAAATGTCCAATGCTGCACAAATAATCAACATTCTAAAAGATCAGTTGATAGTGAGGTGTAATCAAGCAGTGTAGATCCCTTGCATTAAAAAATAAAGACATTATAATTCAAATAAACTTAAATTATAAATTTCAGAGAAATAATGCTTACTTGTGATTTGTGTGAGAGACATGCAATAAAAGACTTTTTGTTATTATCGAAATGAAAATAGTATCACATGAGAATCATTATGCTACATACATAATACCGTACGCAAAATACGAGCATTGACCTGGAGTTGCGGACACCAGCCCGTATTATCTATTACATACATAATTAACTGCGCATCAGCTCCTAAGCGGTAGCAAATGCGCAAAATCTGCTCTTATTTCTTTGTATGCGCAAGAAAACCAGCTTGGAAGCTATAATAGCGCCAACATATTACCAAATTAACTATAGGTGAATTAGCAGGTGTGCAAATGCATTAGATCAACAGCAGCAGTAAATAAATAAGTCAGTAAATATGACCATTGTTCAATCACATACTGCAAGAAAACATGGAATATCTCTACATGTAACGCCATCTAGCGGTATTCTAATCTTACCTGAACTTGATATCGACATCTGGCGGCAAGAACTGATACCTCTTCATTTGGTGGGGGACCGTTGAATCCTGGCATTCAGCCAACAAAGCTGTCAGCGGAATATTAAGATACCCTAACAGAATCTCTTCCTTCTCCCCAGCAACGGTCGCCCAGACATTGATGTTCAGATATTTATGGTTCTCATTTAGCTTGAACTCAGTTTCTTCGTCAAAAGGTATAATAGGTTTTAAAGGTGAGTTTTTCGTCCAGAACATTTGGCATATTTCGACGTGTTCACACTGTCGGGGGCCTCCAACTTCGAACATCTGTTCTTCATCTTCAGTTGTTTCCTTCTCTGGTATTTTACATTCTGACGAATCAGTTCTAATGATAGGTATATCTGGGTGTTTGACGGTTTTGTTGATGACATTTGCCTGTCGCAAGGGTGTGCTCGCGCCGGAGGCGGGCGGAGTACTACCGGCTGAACTATCGGAAGACTTATTTTCTACGGAGCAGCGGCGCTTCCGAAGCCCGAAGTTAGCCGAAGCAGGCTGTTCGGAAGCTTTCGTTGGCCGTGCTGATTCAGTTTTTGTGTTCGATTTGGCTTGTGCATCAGTCTCGTTTTGTGGTTCTACTGTTTTTGCTGGGCTGGATTCAGGTTCCTGGTGAAATTAATGACACAATGGTTTGGTTATAATGCAATGATGGAAGAATAAAGTATAGCAATAATGTGGCTGTTTTTATAGCTTGGGTGCTTTACTTCAATTCGTTTGCGTTTTAGTGATGAAACTGGACCCGTCACCAGGCTTGGCAAGCGAATTAGATAACCGCAGTTTTTTTTGCTTGTTTTTTGAAATAGGTTTCATTGACTGGAGCCCTGGGGTCACCCAGGGTTCCAGTCAATGAAACCATTCGAAAAATAATCTTGGGCTTTTTTTCAATTGGCGGTAGGACTAAAGTATTACCACCATTTTATTCTTTACTGATTGCACTTACCTGTAAATTACTTTTCGACGCCGCAGCTCTCATACCCTGCAACCTGACCCCCTCCATGACTTCTGACACTCGTCTGAAGGAGAAGTTCGGCTTTATTCGTTTGGGTTCACTCGCCTCGTCGCGACGAGCGCCCGCACCACTGCCGCCACGTTTAACACGCACGGTCACCGATCGACGCTCTACTAGGCGTAGGAGTTTGCCAACCTGTTGGAGGTAATCATGTAGACTTGAAATATCTGTATAATCAAGACATTTTGAATCTTAACCATTAAGAATTAATATTTAATTAATTAATATTATTATTGAATTAAGACATGTTTTTTAACTGAACTCACCTAATTTTATGCCTTTGGTTTATCAAGACACGAGGATAGATATGAAAGGTCATAAAGAATGATTGTTTGGCTTTAGTGGTTCTTGGGTATATGAGGCCTGTGTATATGGGGCTTAGCATGACGTGGACACGCGCTCATACTGACTGTTTATTTCGTTCTGAACTACTTTTTTAGTATTTCCTTTCAGTCGGTCAAGGCTTTCTTCGGAATAGTAGTCTTAAGTCCTGATGAGATGAGTTGCATTCCTGGTGACCTGACGCGTTTGATGTACTGGTTGTGACTGAAACACCTCTTCCACTTCTGTTTTGGTAGCATAACCCCTCGTGAGAACTTGTAAAAAGGCTTTCTGAACGATCTTAGTGATACCAAATAGGACTTCCAGTGGCACCGCTTACTAAGTCTGACAATGGACGTATCCTGGTTCCAAAAAACCGTATCCTATTTGTAGTGTTTGTCAAAACCGAATTTGAAGAAACAGAGCTTACGGAATCTTACCTGAGCAACATTATTGACAGGTTTATTATCGATAGCCAGCACTACGTCATCTCTTCGCAGGTCGGCGCGGTAAGCAGGCGACATCGGTACGACAGTGTCGACCAACACGGCCCCCACGCCCTGGCAACACACAAGCCCCAACGGCCCGGCCACAGCTGGCAACACCACGTCTAGGACAAGCACGCCGCGGCGAAGCGATACCTTCGGACAAGATTCTTTATTTGTGAAAACTTGAATAAAAAATATAAAAGGTGTGAATATCCTACCAATATTATAAATGCAAAAGTGTGTGTGTTAGTGTATTTGTTTGTCCTTCTATCATGCAGCAATCAAATGACGTATAGAGAAAGTGTTGCGCCGGAGAGTAACATAGGAAAATTTTGTCTGAGAAGAAACGTGTGCAGTCGGGGGACAGTCGCCAGGAACGTTGTTTCTTACACGATACTCGCACGCCCACATACTCGTGTATAATAGAGAAAACACACAGAGAAAGTATGAATTTTATTACGTGTTTTTAATACAGAGCCATCAAGTTGTCGGCCATTTTGGATTTTCATTTTGACCTCGCTGTCGGTTTAAGCACCCTCAAAAATCATGAAAACGACACCCATGACGAAAAATTTTCGCTGCCGCCATATTGGATTTTAATCTCACTAGCTTGGCTGCAGCACCCTCGATAACCATGACAACTATCTTCTCTAAAGTCTCATGGTGGGGGAATAACGCTATTTGTTACGTGACGATTTCTACCAGTCAACTCCTACTAATGTAAGGCGTAAGCCGCGTTAAAATACTTCGTTCCAAAAGAACCATGGGAGCGAATTCGCGGGTTATTCTTTTTAACTCGGCAACACACGAGCCTTAGCGGACTGGCTACAGCAGGCAACACTACGTCTAGTCTAGAACCAGCAAACCGCAGCGAAGCGATACTTTGAGGAATAGATAAGAAGTAGGTAGGAATAATAAATGAGGTGTTGAAGTAAATTGGTGTTTCAAATACGAATGTTTCCTGGAGTTCAAGTAGTTCCGTGTCAGATAATAATTTAAACGTTTGAAAAATTCTATGCTGGTGAAAATAGAACTTGCTCAAATTATGGCACACACTACCCTATTCCTGAAAGCCTTTTAATCTCGTAAGCTGAACACGAACTAATCCATAGTCGAATAAACTTGTTTTCATGATATTCTCTGCCGCAGGCGGCGGCCGCGTCGCCCCCGCGCGCGCCTCTCGCTCCGGGCGCGTTCGTATTTAGCGCATTTAGGCGCGTTCACTTTATAAACATAACATTTTGGGCGGCAGCTACATACATCGGCACATGCGAATTACGCATCACAACACGCAAATTCTGCATCTCGCAAGCAGAGTTTACCGCGCGACCAGCATATATACAACGTCCCGACATCAATCGTCGAGCAGTAAGTTGCCCATTAGACACGACACCCGTCTGATCAGAGGATCCTCCCTTTTCTATGGAAGATGCGTTAACTTTACACCTTGTTCCTCATATCTCTATACGATTTTAACTTACAAGATTGGTTTTTCCATTTTGGGCGATAAGTCACAACATCGAACATGAAAGTTGATAGCAGATTGATGAACAGAAACCTGATAAAAACTTTTAAAAACCGTAAGTTGATACTGCAAAGCCTCTTAACAAAACGTGTAATCGCAGCAGATAACTCACCCATCCATGCGAGTCTACAGCTAAAGCCGCGCGCACAGTGGCCGTTCCCCCGGACCACTGCAGTCGCGTGACCTCTATCAGCCGCACCGTCAGTCGCCCGTGTGGACAGGGCCCTTCGTCCCCTTCCGAACTACCAGGGTCCGACTTCGGGAAAAATGGTTTGTATCTGAAAAAAAGAGGTTAAAAAAAAGTAAGGAAAAATACATGTTGCGCCAACTTCAAATAAATTAGGATAAGGCCAGGAGAATGATGATGATGATCTGGAAAAAGCTTATTTACCAATCAGAATGTTTCAAATATAGGAATGATATTTCAATTTAATTTTCTAGTGAGCTTCTTTTTCAACTAGGTAGTTCAAAGAGGTCAAGTACCCACAGTATCCACTCACTCGACGTACTTTTGAATGATAATTACATAAGACTAAATGACTTAAAATATTTTTTTTATAATGACACTTTTTCACATACAGGTTAATAAAAAAAAACTAAACTAAAAAATAAACTTTGTTGATTGACCTATTTACTTCATTCTAAGTAGCCTCAATGCGGCATCTCTCTTGACAACATTTTTCCATTTGCAAGCTAGAATCGATCGTCTAGCGGGTCTAGTAACTAAGTAACTACTTTACAATTTTAAACCATTAATCAGTCTATTCGGACCTACCAAGTTGTGTTTTAAGTTTCTAACAATCCGTTTTTCGCATGCTCGCTGTGACAGATATACTTTGACTTTGGAGGCGTCCTGAACCTTCTTCATCTAGTTTTAAAACATTATCTATTTTTGTAGTAAAGTAAAAGTGTTTTTATTAACTCCTCATCATCATGATGACCCGGGTGAACACCTTTTTTTTTTAAAGAACTCATCAAATGACCTCTCCCGCTCTAGGTGGAGCGGAAGGGAGTGTCAGACTCCTACTGACTAAAATCCACCCGTGTTCCTTCCTTAGCCCTTTATGTTCCGGGGCAGCGGTAACCCTTTCGGGCAATCCCGCTGACCCGGCAGGCCGGATGAACACCTGGGATCGTCACTCTAACATTTCGATAACTAATATAAAGTAACGTGAAACTCACCGTATCTTATAATTAGGCAGCGTGTGCCTCTGCGCAACGGCCCTTCTAATATGTGCAGCGACCAACGAAGCCAGTCTGGGCTTGATCTGTCTGCCCTGGAACCTTCCTCGCACTCGGAGCTCAAGTTTCGGTGGCGACTCAAAGGCTATAGCCCAATGAGTGTATGGATTGCGGCGGAACATTACCCTAACGTTACCGCTTATGCTTTCCACTGGAAGAAAGGAAAATAGGGAAACTTAGTAATTGGGCCATTGAAACTTATTCCGCCTTACTATGAAACAAGGTTTCAACCATCGAACCAGTATCCCAGTTTTTGGTATTTCGATCTTAACTCCAACTAAATCATTTAAACATTTTTAGGGTTCCGTACCTCAAAAATAAAGAAAAGAAAAAGTATTTATTGCGACTCGTACAGGAAGATCACAAACTAAACTAAACACAGCAAAATAAAAATCCAAGTTAAGTATATAAAAAAAAGTAACAAAAGGAAAATGAAAAAAAAAGTCCTATACGAGGCCAAAAGGCTCCTATCTCAGCATGATGCTACGACATTTAAAAAATAAATGTTGCAGCGCTGGTATTCTGATAGGGCCCGCTGTTATGTCACGGGCAGTTACAGAAATAAATAAATAATTTAAAAAGAAAAAAACGGAATCCTTATAGGATTACATCGTTGTCTGTCCGTCTTTCGAGCATAGAAACAACCCCAACCTACTTAATTTCACAACAAAAAATTTTTCGATGATGGTTGTAGTCTGATGGGACGCCAATCCGACGCGAAAGAGGTCAGGCACATGACCAACATGATTCTTTCTTATAAATAAAAACCTACCAGTAATAGATATGTTAGCGATCTTCCCCAGCAGCATGACGGCATCGACATCGATGCGGAAGTTGCCGTCATAGGCCAGGTCGAACTTCAGGTCTAGAGCCCTGAGGCGGGCCCCATCCTCTTCTAATTCACCAGACTGGAGCCGCAGGTTCGTGATGGTGGGGAACTCTGAGCCCACTTCTAGGGAGCGCAGCTGTGGAGGAAGAAAAATGGTTAACAAAGAAAGTAATAAACGTATTTTCTTTCTTTTTTTCTTTCCAAGAAGAAAGGTTACCCAAATTAAGGCAAATTTTATGTAAGACACATAATATAAGAACACAAGAAAAAAAAAAAAACTGACAAAAGTTAGTAAATAATGAGGCAGTAACCAAAATAAAGATTACTGTGATTTTGACAGATTTGACAGTGGCAGCAGCCCAACAACAACCTTATGGTGACGGTTATAAAGATCACAGTGAGTTTGACAGTGATGCAAAATCAGAGGTAGAATAACTGTGAAAATACTGTACTGCTGCATAGTCATTTTGACGGTTGTCATGTCGATCAAGGGGTTTTGGAAGACCGTATTAAAGCCCAGCGAGCACCCTTGCAGCATTGTAGAGCTATTATACACCTGATAGATGCAGGGGTACAGGCAATAAGGTAGAGAATAGGGTTCAAAGTATTGCGGTACACAACCAATAATATGGAAATTAGATGCCCCGGATCGCTTCAACAATTCATCACGTCTTTTACGACGCGCGTCGTGAATATCGAGGGAATATCATAGATGCACTTAATACCTGCTTTATGCGTATTATGTACCCGAGGCAATCAAGAAATGAGCGGATTACGTACTCGAGACTATATCCCATTAAACACGAGTTAATAACTCGTGAAAATACCCAAATTCTCTGATAAGATGATGTAAATATTGTTAGGAATATTCTAACGATACATATAACCCTCGGGCGTACTATGATCCCACATATTTCTTGGGCAAATGAAAAGAAAACATCATTGTATACGTGTTATCCCTCAGGGAATGCCTAAAAACAAAAGTTTCAACCTTTGGAACTTTCGAACAAAATCACTGCTGAGCCTCTTAAAGAGAGCAAAAGTTTTTTTTTGTCGTTAAGGTACTTAAACTGCTGGGGGCTAAATCCGAGCTCTTATGGAGCTTAAAACTAACTAATTAATTTACAAGCAAGACGGTCTTACCTTCTTTAATATCTGTGTGGTACTTCTTGGAACCAAATGTTAGGTACAAAGGTTGACTTTTAAGTTTAGTACTAGGAAATCTTTCTTGACAGAGGTTTTTGGTTTTTATCATTTTTGCGTCTCGTAGCATAGGTATAAGTTATTTATTAAAAAAAAAAACCAAGGGAGATTTATAATTCCGCAAGAGATTCGTTTTGTAAAGTCTCTCTTAGAGCGGTTTATTTACCTCGTGTAAGAAGATAACTCGAACCAGTGGCGTGCCTAGGGGTCAAAATTAGGGCAAGCCAACAGATTTTCAACGTATAAAAAAAACGCCCAACTGAGGGATTGGCTGATTTTCAGTTATTAATGTTTGTGTTCGAGTTCATTGATTGGTATTTTTTTTATATATTTATTTATTGATAGGTTTAAGTAAGTTTGTTGTTGTGAATTATGATTTTATTAGGGCAAGCCGGGCTTTTCGGCTTCTATGAAGGTACCGCCCCTGACTCGAACCAAGAATCAAGGCCTTTTAATTTAAGTCTGCACAGATTAATCGACAATTTTCTAGCATTACCCAGCTTGATGATGTACTATCTACTCGCTCAAAACGATGTGTTGCCTCGCCACCCGATTTATAGTGTCGATTTCGGACTCAGCAATTGTTATTTTATGAAGTAGTTTCTTTAACATTCTACATCAGTAAAATGTTCAAGAGTTAGACAATACGATTACAAAAAAAACTAAACTACAAAAGAGTTCTCACGAGGTTCTGAATCGGGAGGCCGGTCTCCCAGATTACACATCGATACGGCCTTACAAACAGATCACTTAGAAGGCAATATCGATATTCAACGTTCCGTAAGTACGTGTTGACGGTACGTTAAACATAATATTATTCGTTAGCAGTTTTTATAATTCGTTCCGAGTCGGGCGGGGCGTTTTCACATCGCCGGTCACGAATCGTTGGCGCCGATTGAACCGCAAATCGCCGTTCATTGGAGCGAATAGTTTACCAAACTAAGGTTTGCGCGTCGATGTCCCTGTCACCCTGTATACTTAACAGTTTAAATAGAAATGGTAAGTTTCTTAGGATATCGGTGGAAACGAATACCTAATCAAGTTCACTGCAAGCAGCCCTCAGTAGCCTTTAGAGAAATCTGCCAACATATCTAGGTAACTTTCCGCATTTCTGGCGGTAGTCAGTCGAAGGCCTGGGGGCCTAAAATGGCCACTTTGGCGAATCATAAAAGGATAACATTATGAATCATAATGGCCAGTTAACTGTTAAGTTAATCGTATCAAATCCCATTGGTGATGGATTTCTTAGTTATTTTTTTTGTCTGTCCAAAATACCCATCAATCCAATCCCAATCTCTTTGATTACACCTACGTACTGCAGCGAAAAAAAGAAAAAAAAAAACTGGCCAAGAGCGTGTCGGGCCACGCTCAGTGTAGGGTTCCGTAGTTTCCCGTCCGTCACAATAAGTGTTCCCACTTATGAGTTTAAAAGTGGGTATCCATCCATCGTATACGATTATACTACAAACAGTCCAGAAATTATTTTGTACAACTTTTTGTCTTTTTTGTACAAAAACTGTTGTTTCCATCAAGTTCAAAATAATTTTCCTAGAAAGTCCTTATAAAGTTCTACTTTTCAGATTTTTTTCATATTTTCTAAACTTATGGTTCAAAAGTTAGAGGGGGGGGGACACATTGTTTTTTACTTTTGGAGCGATTATTCCCGTAATTATTGACATTATCAAAAAATGATTTTAGTAAACCCCTATTCATTTTTAAATACCTTTCCAACAATATATCACACGTTAGGGTTGAAATTAAAAAAAAAATCACTTCCCACTTTACATATAGGGGGGCTACCCTAATAAAATTTTTTTTTCCAATTTTTATTTTACCACTTTGTCGGCGTGATTGATATACATATTGGTACCGAATTTCAGCTTTCTAGTGCTAACGGTCACAGAGATTAAGCGAGGACGGACAGACGGACAGACAGACATGGCGAAACTATAAGGGTTCCTAGTTGACTACGGAACCCTAAAAAAGACCGTCTTCGCCATTTTATGGTTCATAATGTTATCCTTTTATGATTCTGCCAAAGTGGCCTTTTTAGACCTCTTGATGGCTCTTACAGTTTTATTGTTTTGAATTGTATCCACTCTCATCTTTCGGCCGTTAGAACTTTAATAATACTTAATGCTTTTTGTTTTATTGAATGTTATAATTTCGATGTCTTTACGTCTACTCTATCGAGGGAAATGAAAGGACTTTTAGAAGCTCAATTCCACACGGACAATATTCAATCAATGCAATATTCCAGGTAGCAGTCATCGCCATCTATAATTTGTGCAATCAGCGAACGCTGCGCAACATGCATTATACATTGAACACCGATCACACGACCTATATTTACTCCATATTGGATATAACGTAGGTATCAGCCATTATTAATGGTGCTTCTATCTCGTGATTGGGCGTTTCCTATTTTGATGGAGAGTGTTTCTTTGAATCCAGAGCGTAGCGAGGGATTCAAAGAAACACTCTACTTTTTATCACCCTCTATGTAAAAATAAGTAAGTGCAACTTATGAATAAGAATAGTACGATTATTTATTTACATACACTTTTGAGTAAACAATTACGAACAGAGGCAGAACGCTTTTCGCGCGTTTTTTATTTAAATTTGGCTCGCGCGCGTTTTTCTTTATCATACAGCCTATTATTTGTTCAGACAATGTTCGTGATTCATCTATTTGGTGATTGGAACTTTTATTAACAATAAGCATCCACGTTCTAAATTCAAATCACTTTTAGTCCCTAGGGATTAAAGAGCTATTTTAGTTCCTGTTTACGAAGAATACACTAGCTCTTTTTGAATGTGATAAAAAAAATATTTAAAAGCCTCTTCATAAACATTTGTTCATCATTTTACTTCCTTGTGTTATCGTGATGTCGTGACGTGGACGTGGACGTCCACGATAATATAGACACGTTAGAAATTATAAAAGCGCACATTAGAGTGTGTATATACTTCGTCAGTTGAATTTATTATTTAGGGCGATCGATCCGATTAAGTTTATTTTTGAGTAGCGTCTAAAAGTTTATAGTTCTTCAGACAGCATCTGGAAAGGTCAAATAAACTTTGAAGACGGGTTAGTTGTCGCCTTCAAAGTTTCTTTGACCTATGGCTCAAATCAAAGCTTCGAAGACCGAACCTATATGACGGTATTAATACCAGTTTCTGCCTCACTGTTTGCCTCTCATCTTTACCTTCGATAGTATTTGGGTACTAGGAGTAACAAAATTCGACACATTAATGCCTTATCATAACAACAAAACAGGTACTTATAAAAAAAAGTCGTGGTTGTTTTAATCTCCTATAATAATGTAGCAAGTTAGTGTTCATTTGGGCCCACTCCCACCACAAATCACTAAATGCGTTTAACGCTAAACATAATTAAAAGCATTCTGTCTCTGCCATGTTCAAACTGTTGATAGAAACAGAACGATGTTTTAAATGTATTTGGCGCTAAACGTATTGAGTGATTTGTAGTGCAAGCTGGCTTTAGTATGTAGGTATTATTTCTCACCGTTAAAGAGTCAAAGATCTTTCCAGAAGATGTTTTAGCGAGCAGCTCGGCGAGTTCGGACGCCATGCGCGTGCGCAGCCAGCGGGTGTCGGCTGTGCTTTGCTGGAAGACGAACTGCAGCATCGTGTTGAGAGCGCCTTCTGGCGTGCAACCTAACCCGCGGGTTAGCTCGTTCAGGACTTCCTGTTGAGAAAAAATAGTTTAAAAATGACTTAAGTTATTTGGATAGGTTCATCTCAAATAGAGATTGTGTATAACAAATATAAACTTGGTAAAGTTAGTTGAAATTAAATCACACTGAAGGTTGTATTTTTTAGTGACTTGAAAATTAATTCTGTCTTTTTACAGATATTTAATTAATTATAAAGACTAGAGTATTTTCTGATAGTAACGAATGTTGATATCGTCCAAAATGAAAACCATAGTCTTCGTTAAGAAGCGACTAATCAACCTGATCCAATTAGAACCTATCCAATTGTGATTAAAATACCTATAAATGTGTAGATAAAAAACCTACAGTTTTATCGATATCCGATTTGGTTAAAAAAACTGGCCAAGTGCGAGTCGGACTCGCACACGAAGGGTTCCGTACTACAAGGCAAAAACGCCGAAAAAAAAAACACGTTTGTTGTATGGGAAAAATATTTACTTATTTTATTCTGTTTTTAGTATTTGTTGTTAAGCGGCAACAGAATAGATCAACTGTAAAAATTTCAACTGTCTAGCTATCACGCTTCATAATACAGCCTGACAGACGGACAGTGGAGTCTTAGTAATAGGGTCCCGTTTTTACCCTTTAGGTACGGAACCCTAAAATATACTGTCATGAATGTCAGCGTAGGTGTTCTATGTATGTAGGTTTTACAGCATCTAAGCTTCGTCTATAAATAGCGCGTTATATCAATAAACTGTTTCTATATAAGCCATCAAAGGTATTGTCTATGTTTTATTACTCCGACGTCTACTACTTTACGCCGCCGATATTAGTACATTATGGTACAAGTGTGTAATGTTGGTGATTACCGCTGAGGCGCCATTGAGACCCGAGCCGTCAGGTGAGGGTCTTAAGAGAGCCGAGGACGGTAATCATCAATACACACGTGTATCATACGACGTTTTTCAACACACTTGCGAGGAAAAAACAAATATGTATTGCATAAATCGTTTAATTATTAAAACAATTGGTGAATGTACAATTTTCAAAACGATATTGGATTGTTTTTGATGGCAATTTCACAGTTTGTGTTACATTGGTACTTGCCACTTCTTTAGTACCTTCATTTACTTCTTGTGTAAATGTCGGCGACAAAGGTAAATCATACAAATTACTGGAAGGAGAGGGCACCAAATAACTCACGCTAGTAGATGTACATGGTTGTGGTTCGGGGCAAAACTTTTTTGCCTTTGGCTCCAAATTAATGGCTTGCGTTATTTTGTCATTGATTTTTGCTTTGTTATGAATTGAGTCTTCTATGTACGATTCAGCGACTGCGTCAGAACGCCATCCACCATGTCGCTTCAAAGTTAGTATATCAGCCCCCGAATCAGCCAACATTGTAGCCGACGTTCTTCTAAAACTGTGTCCAGTGTAAAAATCGGCCTCAGGCAAACCTAAATACTTCGCTATTTCTCTTGGCATATTACCAAATTTGTTAATACCGATTGTTTGTGCAGTACATTTTCCTTTCTGAAAGTTTTGGAAAAAGCGGTCATTCTTTGTTTTTGTTGAACGGAGATCTTGGTATTTTTTCACTATTTCACGAAACGTTCCTTGGATTGTAAAAGATCGTGGAATCTTGGTTTTAGTCTGGGTAATTTTGACAAGAAGCATATCTCCGTGGATTTCTACATCTTTTGTTGTAATATTGTACAGCTCTTGTCGTCTACAAGCACCAGTAACACCGAATATTAAGGCAACCTGCAAAGAAATCAATTAATTAGTTCTAAGAAATTATGCTAAAGTTACACACTTGTATATTGTAGATTCGTTTCGATTAAAAATATGAAACGTACCTTTGTTGCTAGATACTGACTATCCGGAGCCTCATTCAAAAACTTTTCAACGTCGGCTGGTGACAAAACTTTAGATTTCCGACCAATATATCCATCCGAGCGTCTCTTCAAAAATGCCATCAGGTTACAGTACGTTTTGATATCAACACCATGTTTGAGCTTAACCATGCTTCTTAACATGGAATAGATGCACCACAGGGAGCTAGGTTTGTATGTATTGGCGAGTTCAGAGAAATACGCCAAAAACACATTTTCAGAAAATGACTGGGTTTTTTTGTTGCTCTTCCATTGCAGGAAACTATCGTAAGCAGCTAAATACTTTTCTCTAGATTTTGCAGGTATTAGGCTTTCGTTTGCATTTTGTGCTGCATTTAGTATTTCTGGCGGGGTTAAATCAATCAATTGTTCATCTTCTGTACTAAAACCTGACATTTTTATAATTATTTACCACACAGCAACAAATGCGATACAAACAAAATATGAAAATTAGGGGAAAATTGGGAAATGGCGCGCAATTTTTTTTTTTTTGCACGCGCCAAATGTAAGTTGATTGATTACAGCCATACAGCCTACTTCAAAATGATAATTTTTGTGATAAAATGCAAATATTTTATAAGAAATTAATGTGAATTATAAATAATTTGATAATAATAAATGTTTTTTCGTCTTAATTAGGGACACATTTATTTATTTCAAAAATGTAAATAGATTTTCGGTGGCATAAAACCTCTTTGTTGTTACAAAAAAAAAAAAAAAAACTGTATTACCCGGTTAAATTGAAAATGCTCTGTTTACTCGCATATAATTTGCAGTTAGGTACTAACTTAACTTTGTAGGGATCATTCTATTATGCACTAGTGTGTAATATTATTATGCACGTGTATGTTATAGTTCGGTTTATGGCCCTAAGAACGATATAATAAGGCTTACTTTACGAGCAAGTGTGTTGAAAAATATTTTACGATAACTTTAACATTTTACTCCCTACCTTATTCATAGAAACTTGATTATAAACCTTTCATCCATACTAATAATATAGAAATGCGAAAGAGTGTCTGTCTGTTACCTCTTCACGCTTAAACCGCTCAACCGATTTAGATGTAATTTGGTAGAGAGATAGTTTGAGTCCCGGGAGAGGACTTAGGATAGTTTTTATCTCGATAATCCCACGGGATCGAAACTTACGCGGTTAAAACTTACGGGGCGCTGCTAGTAAGATTTAGAAGAAAGATTATAAATGTTCTGTACATTTTCATATCATGAATATTGAGAGCGTAACGAGCTAATGCGGAATACCTAAAAGATTTCTATAAATGTTAAAATGTTGTTTGCCGATGCGCGGGTAGATGATTTTTATGCCATCATTCGTAAACGATGCGCTTCTCTCCGACGCAGATGATGTCAGCTCCCACAGCATGTTGAGGACATTGAGTGACCGGTGGGACTGCCCGATGCTTGGCCGATGGATGAGACTGCACACACAGGTCGACTCAAAGTAGCTACTTTGAGTCGACCTGTGTCGTATCTAAGGTATACGTCATTTATGTGGTTTTATGTTCTGTTTTCTACATTGTGTCTGTTGTTATTTGAATTGTACTTGTTGATTGTGTGTGTTACTAATATTAGTTAAGTAAGTCTGTTTCATGTATTACTAACATTATGGACATATTATTTATTATTAATAATAAAGTTTTTTATTATTTATTATTATTATTATAAAAACATTAGCATCCTTTTGGGCTTCACCACAGTCGGGTAAAAAACGTTTTGCGCCGACTACAAGTAACACGTCCAAGGGCAGGAAGATTGAACGGGATTCTTTGAGGTTCAAACTCCATTATCATACTTATCAAAAGTTTTGATGACAATATTACGTTTTAAATCAGGTTTACAGACCCTCAAGCAAGTTCCCAATCTGTAAGCAAACTAAAATACATAGGTATGTAATCTTCTTTTGTATCGAACACCAAATCTCAGGTGCCTTCTCTTTAGAGAGACTGGACTTAGGTCCATCAACGAGGATACGGGCCCGTTCGAAAGTAGTTCGTAACTTCGGAGTGAACCGTACTCCCGATTTATTAACGTGTTCAGACGGGTAAAAATACAATAGGGAGTAGAGACAACTGTCACATCGTGGTGTCATTAATTCTTAGGTCGGGTCCCAAACTAATCTTATATCCGTGGGTGATACGGCGGAGGAATAACCCGTAATTACGGCCAAAGTACGGATATTGTGCATAGGGAGTAGACCTCTTGAACCGCACGTCAAATACCAAAATTAATGGTTGCGCTGTTGCAATTAACACCCCTACCGCACAATAAATCCAATACCAACCTCCTGTTTGTACGACTAAGTACAGACGCCAGCACATCAAGCTACCCGAAACTGTCAAATTTTTGCAATCAACTTTGAACCTTATGCTTTAGAGATAAAGTTGAAAATCTATTAAAGAAATTTGACAGATTGTAGTAACTTGATGTGCTGGCGTCTGTACGTAGTAATTATGCAGGTGCGCCCAATATTGCTGCCATCAATCAATTAGCTTTTATTACGTGCCCGTCCGATGAGGGATGGTATTCCAGTTACACGTTGTAGTTTCACTATCGACCTCTGAACATGGTGTCGTAGAATTTGAAGCTTGAATTGATTTTAATTGGGGTTAAGTTAGCCTCCTCAGTGTACTGGTATCCTGGTATTTGATTGTGCATGTGATACACTATTGTGCTCAGCCCAGCATAGAGTAGAGAGTATTTGCTTAAAATACTTTTGTTTTTTCCGAAATAGTCGCAAAATTTCTTTAGAGCTTACGCTTTTTAAAAATTGTAATTATCAAATGCGCTCTCCTAGGCAAGTTCTAATAACAGTTACCACAGCATTCTGACGCTGGTTATCACTTATCACCAACATACCAAGTGAAGTAAATAGAGCAGCTTTTGAAAATCTCTATTCATTGCAATTGTCTTTGAATAAGTCCATGTTTAGCAGCTAGATCAGTAAGTACCTAATGGTGACATTAAAAGCTAAGGTTTTTAGGATTGGACTAGAAAAAAAACTGTTGATTCGTAACGGGTTTGGGACCTCGTTAAGAAAAGAAAATATCAACCACTAGCTGTTCCACGCGACTTTGTCTGCGATCCAGCATAAAAAGTAGCCTGTCCTTACTCCTTACCCAAGTCTTGGTCTATCTGTGTGCCAAATTTCATCCAAATCCGTTCAGCCGTTTTAGTGTGAAAGCCTAACAAACTAACTTTCGCATTGATAATATTAGTTAGGATTAAGATGACCACAAATACATCTTATTTCTTTATTTATTTTACCATTTATTTAAGACACATGTATAAACAGACACGAAAAGAACAACATCTTCCTAACACCTTTAATAATACGAATCCTGTAATACGGATCCTGGTAGATGTTACAGTTTAAATGATAAATGACGTACTAAGACGCCTATTAACGGGAGAACAAAGGGGAGATAACTGAACACTAATCTCTCATCGTTAACATCTGTCACCTTCATAATTCCCTTCGACGAAGGCAGCTGAGAAAATAGCACTTGCTTATGAAGATCTTCCCTTTAATTACTTAGACACTTTATAATTTATATGTAAATGTATGTATATTCAGTACTCTTTTTATTGTGTGGTTACTCTGACATAATAGGGAGTAAAACCTCATTTTTTTAAAAATGTCTTATTTGAGTTCAAGAACTAAAAGCACTCAAATGAATAGAGAATTATATTAAAAATCGATTCAGTCGTCGTAGTTATGTGGCGGTATGTCTATGAGACATAACGGAAATAAAGTTAAACAGAGACGTTCTCATGTATATGGGATAGGTATAACAAACGAATACAGACATACACGTCTATTTTATTTATGTCAAGCCTTCGATCTTTTTTTTGTTTTTGGGGTTCAATTTCCTATGGCAAGTAAGTGTAATTTATCAAGCTTTACGGATGTCACAATGTGTCAAAACAATCATGGGATATGTACGATCTTTCTAACTTCAATTAATCGATAAACAATTTGTTGTTTGCCAAAAAAAACGAATACATTTTCAATTTGCAAATTCTACAAATAAAATATAAATGAACGGTGGGTGATGACGTCACGCAACTCATCAGTTGGCCATTTATTATATAGAAGCGGTTGGATTAATTATATATTTCACTCTGAAATTGAGGGCAAAACGCTTAATTAAAGGGCTGTGTAATTGGGGCACTATTTAATGACGGGCGCTGGTCAAACATACGTCACATTCACATCCAACGAAGAAACGTTGTCGGTAAATAACAATACGATTAGATACATAAGCTAAATAAATAAAGGCATTACGGCGTTTGGTTTCTAAATGGGTAATCATATTTAACTTTACCGAACAATGGATTAGCGACTGCGTGTACAGGTCCACACGAATCGTAGACAAGCAATCAATAACGATAAATTGATAGGACGAACCTTACCAAACAAATCTGAAGGTTTGTTCTGTAAAAATCTCAAAGTGGAAAATTAGCTCAAATGAGCTTGAAGTGAGCTGTCATTCCACCTACTAGGGATTGACACTGTTGACAGATCACTTCAAGCCCGCTCTAAATATCACGGTGAGTTTTTCCAGGATAGATTGGCTGTAGTAAGTAGTACTCTATCTTATTTAGTTTTGATTAAACGAGGCGAATATTCTGAGGAGACCGCTCTATGTGAAAGAAATATCACGAGACGAGGGCTTAAAGAGATATACTTAGATACTCATATAAGTACCATTCAGATATTCCCGTAGCTCTTCAAAGAAATGAATGTTACAGATATTATATACTTACTTATTTAGTCTCCAAAAAGTACGGAAGCACTCCTGGCTCTCGTTAGTCTGAAAGTGACGCCCGATTTCTAAAATCTTTCTCTCAAGTACATCATTGAAAACAAAATACAATACAACACATATTCCTTCTGTTCTCGGCTGATGACGTCACAGGAGTTATGAGACGGGTCGGCAATGGATTTAGGGAGCATTATTGGATTGAATAGGCACGTGCCGGTATTCAGGGTCGAAACGGGGGTCGAGAGTTCTTGAGGGGTCTATATTCAACCCACAGCGAATAAATTGCATGAATTTCTATAGATACATATTTATCGACTTAACGTCCAAAATTAGTTTGTTTTTAACTTATCAGTATTACCATCGAAAACTGTAGATACCCAAAAAGCATTACCTACCCTTCGTCTGCCCCAACGGGGAACAATAGTTTTGACGAAAAAACAAACACGAAAGTATTGAATAATTTTTTCCGTCTCGATAAAGCTATACTTAAACCCCGACGGAGAAAAACACCGATGCTTTATATCGAAAAGCAATATTTGTGCGATGGCATAACGCTGCTATTAGGTACCTAGGTATGTAGTGTAGGTACCCACTGAGTTAAGGTTGGTGATCTCACACGCACAGGATTACTTGTAAAGATTTAATAGGTGTTTACAATAATTTATAGGTACTAAACTACTATATTGTGACGAAATGGCTACAACATATTGGCACAAGCCTTGGTTTGATCAAACAATCAGAGCTGTCAAATACCTACATCATGCCGTGTTTGAGCACCTTCACCGCAGGGTGTCATATGGTTGGGTTACCAACGCCTCTATGTGCCTTTACTTATGTACATAGTTTACATAAACCCGCCGACCACATTCCGCATTCCATTTAAACACATATTACTTTAAATTAACACGCATTTTACCGATAACATAAATTTAAAACTACGGTCTGTTTTTGTAATTACACTTCATAGAATCGAGGAAGTGTATATAGGTACTTACCGACTTGGCTTCCGATTCCGACCTTGGCTGGCGATCAAGTCATACGATACTTATGGTAATACATTGAATTACGCTTTTTAAAGGCATTTTAAGGTGTTGGATAATTGAACCTTTTATAGGTCAATATAATAATGATAACTTTTTTGGAGCAGGCCCAGCGGCCACTAATTTGCGGTAAGAGGTTTTTATGTCATTGGTACATCTCTGGATGTTTGGTACTTTGTTTATTAGCCCTTTTATAAATTAGGGCACATAGGACTAGTTGTATGTTTATCGGAAAAGCAAGTCACTAAGAAAAACTAAGGTTAGAGACCTTACGAGGGCTAATGCATTGATAATGCCAATGTATACAAAAGAAAATGGTATAAATTTTCCTCTTTTCAAAATCACCATAATAATCATATTCACATTCCATAAAGTAATAATCCACCATGAATGTCATAACGCATGAATAACCCACAGTGAGTGTCATACATAACGCATGTTTCCACGATATTATTCAAATTTCCAATATCCTCGAAAAAAGAAGTACGGACTGATTGAAAAAAAAAAAACGAACCTTTAATTATCACGTCAACACAAGCACAGTTCGGTGCCAATCATAACGACTTGTGAATGTTACCTAACTCTGGAAGTGGCAGATTTTTATATTCCTATCCAACTCACCGTAGCTTGAACTAACTAAATTGCTGTATTCAACCTGAAATGTTTTTTTTCTCGCTTCGGGAACGTAACAACGACGCCTATTCTATCACGAAAGGCTGCAAAACATTTTGAATAGAAAAATATTTATGAAAGTTTGCTAACGATATTGTTGACGCTTGTTTTTCTTATTTCATTTCTTTCATCACTGTTTGAGTTAACGCTTCAGATGTTAAATAACCCCATGTCATGAAAGATTGGTGTGAAATGTAATTTTCTAAGACAGTGCTTAATGTGCGAAATAACATGAACATGAACTTGCTCCTCACACGCAAATGTCAAATAACATTTTTTTTTCTATAAGCGCTTGTGTAGTAACACAAGTTATAAAGCCATCTTCTGTAATTTTCTTATCTTTTTACATAAGAAGTTAACAACAATATTATACATAATTACTTTTAATTTTTCAAGAACATGTCATACGCAATGTAATCATTTTTACTAAAGTATTTTCACGCCCTTAATTCTCATGCCCCTATGATGAGAATTATGCCAATTGGCCAATCCAATTCACCTCCAATTGACATTCGAAATTCGAACGCTAATTAATTGATAATGATTTTAATTGCCAATTACCGTCATTAAAATGATTTTAATGATTTTTTGCAGAGGACCGATAACTGCGAAAAAGGTAGACAGTAAATAAGGAAAGTAAGTTATTTATCATAGTTATGAAGATAGCAGCAAGTAGCGTTCTGTAGTTTCAATCGACTCCCATAGGAAAAGACGTGAGTTTATGTGTTTGTATTTTATGTAAAACTAGCTGTGCCCCGCGTTTTCACCCGCGTTAATTTGAGGAAAGAACCTACTAAAATATATTCATGATATCTATATTACATGTTATTTTAAAACTTTGATATCTCCTAAGATATTCATTGAAATCAAATGATGTCAAGGGCAATTTTGTTCAAAATTAAATACTTGTGATGTATACGTAATTATTTGGATAAGGATTAATATCATGTTTATAAAAACATCTTCGCAAATAATGCTTTATTTTAGAACGAATTTGATTACTATAAAAAAGGTTATAGTGAGTCAATTTTAAAAGATATACTTTATGCTGTCGCGGACTTCTTTTTTGAACTTTTAAAGGGGAACAATTCCGTCATACATTCTTTTTGCGTAACTTTAACCGTTTACGCAGCGTACGTAACGGAATCTCTCAAAAGGAATATTTTTTCCCGTTTTTACATTTGTCATTGATCTTCTGTTCCTGTTGGTTGTTGCGTGATATTATATAGCCTTCCTCGATAAATGGACTATCCAACACAAAAATATTTTTTCAATTCGAACCAGTAGTTCCTGAGATTAGCGCATTCAACCAAACAAACAAACTCCTCAGCTTTATAATATTAGTATAGATTTATATTTAAAAAAAAATACTTACAGGTGGCAATGTGATAGGTAAATTGTAGTCCTCTGGAGTCTGTGCCTTCTTCTCGAAGGGGCGCACGAAGTAGATGAGCAGTGCCAGCGGTACAGACAGAGCAGATACAGCCCCGAACACCGCCGCAAACACCAACCACGTCCAGTCCGGCATTTTGTTCTAGCGATATTTACTGTGGACGAAAATTTTATAAAGACAGTTTTCCACAGACTTCAAAAATGGAAGAAGGAAAAGAAAAGAATTACATGTATTTAAAAAAAAAACACAAAAAGAACGAGTGTGGGAAAATATGCGTTGCCTCCACGCAAGACTCGGTATAGAGGTAATCAATTCATCAGAATTGATCAAACAAGTTAAACTGAGATTAGGTAAGGTCTCAAGGAACGACAGCGAAGGTAAAATGGAATAACGAAACTTTTCAGATAATAGTTTACAGGCCAATGAAAAGATAAGCACACTTGATAGGATAAACCAAAGTAAACAAACGAGACTAACCAACTAAGCTTTTGGGATAAAAAACAAGAAAATACAGTGATTAAACCGCGGTATTTTTCCGAAGTATGATCTCGGATAAACTGTTTAGATATAAATCTAGATAGGTATATATACATTTGGCGATAAAATCGGTTCTAAGAGCGGTGTTTTGGCAAAGCCGTTCGGCATTAGTTTGGAGGCTAAAGCTGCAATATTAAATAATCTTTTGGTTTAAACCTTCACAGATTCCATGAAAATATTAAGAGATAAACTCCTAATAAGCTTTGTCCTATTTTTTTTAATCCTGTCTGTATACCTAAGTACTAAACGAGATGCGAATAAGATATTTTGTTTTATTATCTCGGCGAGATCCGTACCGTAACATTTGTACGCAAACCATATTCGCTCAGATGATGTTGTCAATAGGATTACGGTGGGATCAACGGGTTTAGCTTGTTTACAACACCTGATCTCTATTGTGCGTAGGAAATCTGGCCACGCGACAGTTTACGGTTCCTAAATTGGCTAAAATGTGGTGTTTCCGAAACCCTTACTAGCCTTTACAACAGTGTTAGCTATGAATGTCAAGCGAAACAAGGACTGTATTACACACAGACACTGTGGACAGTCCCTTTGTAAGGCACTGGGTACGGAGGCACGTGCCATTGTGTTAGGCCACTTCTTTTTTAGTGTACCTATTAGTTTTGTAAAAGCTTACAAACATAGTTTTTAAGTCATTGTTACTAACATTATGCGGATTATGTGTATTTGTATGTGTAGACCGAAATAAAGAATATATTAATATTATAATTTATTTAGGTCTAGCAAACTTTTGTTCTGATGTGAAGTGGACGTGAGCCCTAATAAATTATGAAGTTGGAATGTAAACACTTCCCCGGTATTTGCTCTACCCTGACTGTGTACTAGGCATTACATGGCTACATGGGCACTATACTTGGCTGGTACAAACAGAGCTTATGGTTTATAGACTTATGATCTACTGAAATAGCCACTGTACCTACATAACAGTTGTTACCCCATTGGCTTCTGGCGTAGCCTGTCAAAACTGTCATCAGCACACTACGATATCTGGTCAACTGGGACAGAAGACCATCCTTGTCGCCTCCACTCTATGTCTATTAATGCTGTCTGAAAGGGTGGTTATCTCGCGTAATGTTGACCTTTTGTGAAGCAAAATTTCGTGACCCTTTCTTTACAAGCCTTTTTGCTCTATTTCTAAACCGTTTCATCACCCCATTAGCGTCTAAAAGGCACATAATAGGTACGCCTTTTAGCAGTACATTAGATTCTCCTAACGCTTACGATGACACCAAGACGCATCATAATTCACTTTATTTTCCACCCATCCGTTCCATTCGTTCAATAAGTGGCCATCATACATAATGTCATGTCTTAACAGCATTATTTTATGTTCAAAGTGAATTTTTTATCGACGACAGCCATTACTGAATTTCGTGAATAAAAAAGTAACCCAGGATAGTCAAAGCAGTCCAATCTGTCATGATAAATTTGTTTCAGTAGGTAGTTTATGTATTGGTACATTATTTATTTATTATAGTTTGATAACATAATTTGACAAAGTTTCCGTGAAATGTTTGTTAACTAAACAATATTGAAGTCACGAATTTGTTTGAATAAGAGTTTCCTGATGTAAAATATTTGGTGTTATTGAACAAAATCTATTCAAGAATACTCAATGACCTAGCTACTAATAGTACCTAAGCTATAACATTTTGTATCTCGTAAATATGAAAACAACAAGTACAATACCAGCTATGAAACCAATAAGCTACTAGACAATAAAACCTAGTACTTGCATAAAAGTACCAAAGAGTCTAGTCTAAATAAACTAGACTCGTCGTAGCTAAAACTATAAAAGTAGGTCGACATAAAGCAGGTACGTATATTAAAAGCCTGGTAATAAAACAACGATTTAGACATCATTTAGGTATTGACGTTACGATTATCAGCCAGTCTATTCCGTCAAGATCTCACCGTGAAAACACACGTAAATTGAGCTTAAAGCGAGCTGACATTCCACTTCGTATTGAGTTGACACTATTGACAGCTCACTTCACGGTCTAGGCTTTCACGGTGAGATTTTTACAGAATAGCTCAGCAGATCGCTCAACATTGTAAAGACGAATGAAACATGAAATAAAAGTGCTATAAGCAGGGTCAGGTCAGGGTCTGAGAACTCTGAGAGCAGTGGTGGCCCAGTGGTATCGGCCTCGATTTAAAGAGTTGTAGTTCGTGAGTTCGAACCCACTTTACTTTGTGTATTTAATTTCATCACCACTGCTCTCAGAACGGTGAAGGAAATCATCGTGAGGATACCGACATCTCTTAGAACCAAAAATTCGAAGACATGATTGTGACATCCACAATCCTTCTCAGAGAGAGGAGGCCTAGGTATCTCCCAAGAGTGGGAACATTATAGGCTAATTATGCATATAATGCTTCTAGTTTGCGGTCTGCACACAAGTATGAAAAAATACCTCAGCTATGCGAGCTTAACTAAACTAAGGGTTGATTTCACCAATGAAACTGAACGCGAACAGCACCTCTAAGCTGCGTTCAAGAGCTGTCAGTGTCAGTATTCCCAAACAAAGATGACACTGACAGCTCTTGAACGCGGTTTAAGTACTTATAAGTGCTGATCGCGGTCAGTTTCATTGGTGAAATTCGCTCTTGGTCTGTAACTGGCTTGCTAAACGACTTTGTTACTAAGCTCTCTACTCCATGTCTATTACAATACGACTCCCACGGGAACCATTTGGAGCCGGCACTGTGCCACACAAACACAACAAAATGTAGCTACAACCGCAGAAAAAGAAAGGAAATGTTCTGCAGTAGGACAGTAATTATTTCAAGTTAAGACCCGAGGCAGCTCTAAATTAGTTACAGCAAAGTACCGTAATAAGGTCTTGCCAAAATACTGAATAGTTTTTTAAGGCGTGATAGTAGGTTAGGTAGGTTTATGCTCATGAATATGAACCACTTGTGATGGAACTAAGTCTAACATATAAATGTCAGCTATTCACATTAATTCACAAGAACACCAAAAATTCGAAAGACGAAATAAATAAAAATTCAACACCTGTCATAGCTCATACCCAATCAAAATGCATAGTCACTTAGTTTTATCACTTACCCCTTAACCACCTCTAACTTTATGTATCTGGATAGGTGTGTATGTATGTCGCAATGTGCAGCCGAGTTGTGATTTCCATCCCAGAAATTATATTGTTAGCTGCATGCTGCATGCTGCATACGTAGGTACAGTCAAACAAACAAGTCTACAACAGGAAACTAAGTACTTTCAAACAATGTTGTTTGTGAACGCGCTGAATAGTCAAGACTTACATCAATCTTTTCAATGTGTCCAAGCTAAAAAGTTATTACGAACGCAAGTTTCGTCATTTGTTAGCAGCTACAAATGACGAAACGTGTGTCTCCCGGAGCCCCCGGGGGTGACGTAACAAATGTAACAATAGATAAATTACTAGTGTCCCATTAGTCAATACTTGATAGGTACTAATTATTATTGGCAATTTAGTGTGTTCGTGTTGATAAACGATTTAAGGATTTAAGTAGGTTTGTGCAAACATTTTTACATGTCAAATATACAGGGAGACAGGGACATCGACGCGCAAACTAAAACCATTAATTCAATATTTAGTCGGTTATAAAAAAAAACCCAGCTGTGTCATCGAAAAGAGCAATACCTACGCGGTGAAAATGAATGGAACAGCTTTTTTTTATAAACGACGAAAAATTTCCACGCAGGAGGTTTCAGAAACGTACTGAATCCATGGTCACAGGTTGCGCGTCGATGTGCCTGCCACCCCGTATATTTTTTAAATTGTTATCTGTATACCTAACTCATTTGTTGTCTGTACCTAAAATACGTGTCGTAGGGGTGTGGGTCGTTATCCCAGCTCCCTTTCCCCCTTGCAAGCCCGTGAGCCCGTGACCCGAGCAGTTTCGCCTCGCTTATTGCTCGGCACGAAACTGCACTATGCATTGTTATAGGGCGATGTGGAGCGAAATATAGGTAATGTTTTGGTAGCACGAGTCGAAGTACGTCATGAGAATTATTGAGTTGGAATGGTGTGAAGTAGAGTTTTGTTAGCAACTTGTAAGTAAATAGTGGAGCTGTAAAGTACCTGATAATGATATATCTACCTAAACAAACCACATTTAAATTAATTTAATGCGTGCCCTGCAGAGTGTTTCACTCTATACGCTCACTTCATTAATTTTATTTTCGTTACGTACAAAGGTATGCGACGCAAAAACATTTCAGTTCATTGTCAGAAACAATTGACACATTTTATGTAAAAGAACACTTTCTTTGTTGTATTTCAGAGCGGGTTCATTGTTAGAGAAGCTACGAGTACAGAGGCACAGTATAAAGACATACAGTATTGTATCTCGGCCGTAACCTTGATGTAAATGCCTACAGCCGCGCGGTACGTAAACATGCGATAGGGCTGCCCGCCTCCAGTATTTTAATTACATTTGCCTACTTTGTGTTTCCATTTAGTTTTGTTATTGTATTTTACTGTGTGTACATAAATAATAAAATAAATAAATATACCTACTTCTTTTTATATAAACAAATAAAATACTTTGTGAATTGAATAGGAAGTGTTTAAAAAAAATGCGTGTTGTTTTGATCGCCGCCGCACGACTCCAGCTAGTGAGCAGCGCGCTGTTGCTATTCAAATTTCGAACTAATCGCCGCGCGGCGCCAGTCAGTAGGCAGCGCTAGCGCGCTGTTAAAATGGCGGGAAAGCAAGTGTGCATTCACAGATTGATTTTATTTAAAATTAAAAAAAAAAACAGTTTATTCGGTAATTTAAAAACTTGGCTGCATGCTCTAGTGTCTTTGCCAACATTTTCACGCAGCCACGGCAGAAAATAATCCTCGCGCCATTTTTCTCAAATTTTCTTTTCTTTGTACTTGTATTGTGAAATGTTTTTTTTTTCTGTTTCCTCGCAAATGTGTTAAAAAACGTCGTACGATATACGTGCGTATTGGTTATAACATCTTAACGCACTAATATCGTAATGTACTATTACATAATTATAATCATTAAAGTCATTAACACAACTCTCTAAGACCATGTAAGTCCAAAGAATGATGATTTCATGAAACAGTTATTCTTATTACAGTAACAGTTATTCAATAAAAATAATTAATTTTATTCATAAAAGTATGCAATAATTTCATTAATGTTTTGTTATGATGTTGTCACGTTAAACTATCGTCCGTAAATCGACTTTACAGACAACCAATTTTTTTCTAGTATTATTCATACACACAGTACAATAAACAACTATTATTAATAATAAAAACCACGTCTTTACTTTGAATTATACAAAACACACATGCCCCGAGGTTTTAACACAAGCGTACCTACCGTATAATGATTCATGAACCGCCTATAACTACCTATTTCACTCGTGTCTATCACTTTCCTTTACTTTAATCACTTTATTTATTAATCCAGACATCTTTTTTTCCGGAGGTAATAGGAAATACTTATCCATTAAAAAGACACACATTATGTACCTACCCACTCGTAAGTAAAAATAGTCTTACCTTTCCGAGTTTCCAGGTAATGTAAAAAAAGCTATCTCTGGATGCGTTATTGACGAATTCATGCAACCAAAAACAGCACAATATCGCCTACTCGTCATATTAAATATGTACTTGAACTTATTTTTAGTGAAAAAATCGCGCGGTTATTGTTATAAAAAACAACACACCGTCCGTTCGTCACTGTTGCACAGTCGCGACTCCGAGCCGCCTGAGCGCACACGGTGATCGAAGCGCGTAGGTATAGCCCGCGTTTCGTCCGTTTGTATGAAGACGATCTACTGTATATATTATTACCGTGACAGAGGTACCCATCCTACCGTGACGATTGTCAATGACGTGACATCGTTCCCGCGTAGCCTCGTAGCGCCGTAGCACCGTAGCGCGACGTGTCTATATAAATTTAGCTACGACAATTTTCTGCTACGGTAAGGTTCAAAAGCAATTGCTATCAAAGGACTTTCTCAATTTTCGGCGTACATATAGACGAATGAAGAAGTCAACTCAATCAATACTTTCAATCAAAATAGGATTTATTCAGATTAAGGTGAATCAATCACGAGGGCGTCGTTTATTTAAAATTAAAGTTTTCTAATGCTTCGGAATTGAAAAAGTTCCTAATGAAATCTATTGATATAGGGTTTCTGATATTACCGTCTAATAAGAGAAATTTCATTTTTTTTTTATAGAGTATCTGAATTTTAAGATATGATAAGTACGGGACCGTTTTCTTCTTACTTAAGAAATTCAAAGAAACATCTTAAATTATGACGTCAGACTGATTCCCCAGTGCACTGAGAAGAAATTCCTTGTCTAGAAGAAAACAAAACTATTAACTTACAATATAAACACCTCGCTTTAGCGTAATGGATCTTGACACCTACGCTATTCGGACCATTTTCATAAATTAGTGCATCGAAGGTGCGACCAGACGCCTTTTTAATTTGATATGAACGCTGACGGTATTACGACTCATTAGTTTAATTAATTTCTGCTATTAAATATAATGCTGTGTCACGTACAGAACACGTAAAAGTAATAACGTTATGTAGATGTTAGTCCACATTTGATTGATTTCGGTATTTCTATAATAGTGACTTGTGCCATATTAGGGTTCCGTACCAAAATGGTAAAACGGAACCCTTATGGTGAGACTCAGTCTGTCTTCTGTCTGTCACAGCTGGATATCTCAAGAACTACTAATGCTATCAACTTGAAATTTGGAATAGTTTTAGATGACGTTTGCCCAACTATTTTGCAAGTAAGAAAGAATTTTTTTTTGCAACAGGGACTGAAAGGCGGTCTGAAAAATTCGAAGTGGGGCTACTAGGGCACGTGGGTTAATATTAAAGAGTGCAGTATATCATACCCCGCATACCAAAAACATACCCCGCCCCTTATCCCCGAAGCTTGCAAAGAGAAAAATCTGAAATAATTCTGTTATAAAAGTTTATGTAAAGATTACTTGAAAAATAAAACGATGTCTCTAAATAGCACACTTTTTCAGAAATCATCAACAAAAGTTACACTAGTTCCATTATCGGTCAAGAGATGTCGCTGACCTAAAACTGCAATATTCTACATCGCAGTGCGTAGTGTTAAAATTCTCTAACGAATATAGGCCTCGCCGATAAAAATTTAAAAACATATGATGGTACGGAACCCTCGGTGCGCGTTTTTTTGATTGCTTAGACTAGCCCTGTGTATTACATGGTACGGTCAGCATCAAAAGTCGATTAACACTTCAGTTTTTTTAATCTCAGTTATTGGGCAAAATATTTATTCAAAATTGCAGCAGAAGTACGATGCAATTTTCAACAAATATTTTGCTCAATAACTGAGATTAAAAAAACTGAAGTGTTAATATTTTGCTCAATAACTAAGATTAAAAAAACTGAAGTGTTAATCGACTTTTGATGCTGACCGTACTTGAACATAACCTGCAAAATGTGGCATGTTTATATTGTACACAACTTGAAATGCATTCAAGTTTTCTTTAGACCAACTGTTTGCCCCTTTCAAAAATTAGTTACTATGTTGCTACAAAAAAAAAAGCCTATAATGTCTGCTGGGACTGGGACACATGCCTCTTCTCAGTGAGAGGGAGTTGGTTGTAATCTGCCACGCGGGCCCAATGCGGGTTGGTAGATGTCACATGTCTTTGAGTTTTTGGTTAGGACCAGCCGGTTTCCTCCCTTCACCGTTTTGAGAGCAGTGAAGCAGTAGTAGTGTAGTTGCTTCTAGTTTTATTTAAAATACCATGGTATTAGATCACAATATATATAAAATACTAACATAGCTTCATTATCAGGCAACCTAATATCCTTAACTTAAGAATAGTTAAAAGTTTCAATAAACCTCAATATTTTATGAGAGCGAACTACCCACACAATAGCGTCGCCTTATTAAAAACTTTGGAAACTTGTAAACAATGTTTTATTATAATAGGTACGGTGGCATAAATAAACAATGTCACTAAACTTAAAATGTTGTTACAGTAATAAAATTTTCTTAGCTTTTCATGTTTTAAGGTAAAAGCAATATTATATTCTTAGAAAATTTAGCGAAAATGTTGATCATAATAACTTTTCAATTAACAAGCAATTCTGAATAATTTTGTGCTTCTGACGCGCGCGGCACTAATGAGCGGTTCAACCTAGCTATTAAAAAAGTTTCTACCTAAATTGTAAGTCAAAAGGGTCGGATTTCCAATTTTAATGTTTACGATATAATTTGATGGCTTTAAACCTCGAATATAAGTACTACGTATACATGTAAACGACAGGTACTAATTATGCAGTCGTGATTAGATTCTATTATATTATGTTTCGCTACTGCAGTCGTGGAATATTCCACAAAACGATAACCTACCTGCCTACTGCAATATAGGTACCACTACTTACCTACTAATGCAGGTAGCCTTGGACTGAACTTGATAAAAATTGCTTCTAGCGCTGACGAATTCAAATTTTATTTTGCATATTGCATTCGGTCAGTACTGAAGGAGTCAGCTAGTATCAATTTCATCTCCGATTTTGCATGTATCTTGTCTATAAGATTCACTATTGCCGAGTAACGAAGCTCAACAGGCAGCTACAATAACGAAACTCCGTGGCACGGGCTTCTTTTTCTGCGGGAGAATTCGCGTGTCCCGTGTGGAGCCGTTCTGCCCATGCAAAGCTGGTGGATACAGCTTTGAATGAAACGTGCGGGTCATCACTGGCTGCCTAAAACCAACCCCGGTACAAATGCTGTATCCGCTAGCGGAAATGGCGCCACCAGTGGTTCGCAGAGAGGTGGCAAGCTCCAGCAAAAGAGCCAAAATGGTATCTGACTCACGACACCCTTTGCACGACAACATCCTTGTGCTACAAAGGCTGAAAAGCCGAAACAGTTTTTTAAAGTGTGTCGTCCCACTCACTGGCGAACCATCACAAGAGAGACTGAAGCTGTGGCGAGACAGTGCTTCCTTACCTAAACCATTCGTCCCACCCGCTGAAGACCTCCCACCTGGACATGAGTTACCTTGGGTAACGGAAGTCTTTAAACAGACTCCGGACCCAGGTTGGCCGAAGTAAGGAAAACCTGTTCAGGTGGAGATTCATAGACGACTCCGCCTTGGAATGTAAATGTGGTGCTGTTCCACAAACGATGGGACACTTAATATCGTGTCATGCGTGTCCTGTCAGCTGCACGTTACAGGAACTGGTGGACACTGGCGATGGCGCCAAACAAGTAGTCGAATTCTGGGCCAAATCCATTTAGATTGCTATCGACTGGCTAAGAAGAAGAAGACGGGCTTACGGCACGATAAGTCATAACTGAGGGAATATTGAGGGTTCCCGTGGTTTCGCACTTCAAAAGTGAATAAGCTCAAAATTCAAAGTATTTAATTTCACATAATTAAACCTACAATCGGCACTTATGAAACGTCAGAAACTAGGCGCAGGTTGTTTCCTATGGAAAAAAAACCGGCAGGAAACTCCACGCTAAGTTCTTTTAAAATATTGCCTTTACAATGTTTTCGTATTAAAACGTATGACAGGACAGTGTAGGCCTGTCAATAAGTACCAGGTAATTAACCCACTCACGTTGATCTAGTTATATTTGCAAGATGCTGTCACTTTTTGACTCTATTTCAATGAGAGTATCATAAAACCAAGAACACAGACACAGTAAATACCAGTAAAGCTCGACAAAATCTCTAATAGGTATTTGTTAACAAAATTACGGGGACAGCGCACCTCGGAGCTCGGTAATAGCCAGGCAATTACGGTAGTTAAAAGAATTTACGATTCTGGAATCAATATGGCAATTAGATTTTAACAACGAATAGGAGATATTGGAACGTTTATCAAACTGTTTAAGAGAATTTAGAGAATGACCGAGGATATAGGCGAGTGGGAAGACACCGAAGAAACTATGGATATCTGTGTGAAACAGATGTACTACTTATGGAAGATGAAGACATGAATGATGGTAATTATTAAGAGTGGCTGAATATTCAGCGCCTAAGTCTGAACTTAGGCGCTTGTACTGGTACAAGCAGCCTATAATGTGCTCACTGTTGGGACACAGGCCTCTTGGGAAGAGGGAGTGTGCCGTAATCCACCGCGCAGGTCCATTGCGGGTGGGCAGATGACACATGTCTACGTCCAGCGGTGGACTGATAAAGACAGATGATGACAGTAAAGTGCTGGTATAATGGGCGTAAGATATCAAATCGAAGCTGGGATAGGTCTGGTATGGTAACAGACTGATTGTTACAGTTGGTAAGCAAGGAATAATTAACTTAATCGTAATAATATAAGGAAGGACTTGTCCTTGTCATAAATATCGACTATTAGTTATCGTGACCTCGGAATAAAAACCAAGAATTGTATCGTCTTCGTGATAAGCTAAGTACCTACCTATTGTATAAGGGAAAGGCTCCATTACTGCACATGTATGTAGGTATTTTATTACTGAAAGTACTGGAAACAGTGGCGCTTCAAACACCCCGATCCGATATGTGCACTATTGACCGAATAGCCGTAGGTACGTACATATTATATGCACTTTCGCTTGCATAACGAGAGTGTACGTATAATATCTACTTATCTACGTACCACTTATATTAATATGTATGTGATCTTTTAGTAACTGCCTTGTAGAGGTCTTTCTGAGAACAATTTATTTATATTACCTACTATGTTAAAAAAATGCATCCGGTATAAAATGTGTTCGCCCCTTATTATGTCCTAATTTTACTAATATTTTATGGTAAAGTAAAATAAAGGTTGAAACTAAGGAAGCTTCCATTTAAATCAACTTTTTCGCTATTTATTCATTAATCAATTCCCTTTTCAAATAAAAACAAAATGTAAATTAATATTAAACTAGAGACTGAATCAAAGAGTAGATACTTTTTCAATTATTAATACGAGCATTAGAGCAAATAAACACGTAACCGTGTTTGACCTGTAGCTTCACGTACACTTTTTATTAGATTGGTTTCTTAGAAAAACTTGTGGAAGAAAATGTTTGAAGAAAACGCACAGTTGGAGAAAATAATTTTGGAAACGCATTATTAAATATTTTAAATTCAATCTCAAATCTTATGCTTCTCTGTTGTTACAGTTTAATAGAATTAGGATCTTTTTCTAAAGAAAACACTGAGAGAAAAAATAAAAACAAAGTTTACAAACACAAGCAAAGGAACACCAATATAAATCATGAGTAGCATTAAAGATAATGAACCCAAATAAAAACAAATTTTATATGAAACAAGAAACACCCAACCACTTACCTGATAATAAATTCACCTAAAAACAACGATATTTCTACATACAATCGATATACACTATGACAATTGACATGAATCGCTTCACTAAACTAATCGTATGTTATTCATTCAGTAAGACTATTTTTCTACTACATTTTTCACGCCAGCCGGCTCGCCCGGCGGCGTCGGATGTCCTTTACATCACTGACACTAAGTAAAATTATTATTTTTTGATAAAAAAGCACCTTTGCTTCCACTGGGCATGCGCGGGCCCTAGCCAATTGGACCAGAGCTCACGTATTGGAAAGCAGTAGACCCAATTGGTATGGAACGCAGAAACAGCTGTATTTTCCTAATAAAGATCATTTCCGAACTACCGATTACCTCATTCACGTCTGCCTAGGCATTGTTAACGTATTTCAAGGTATTGATGTCATTTCATTGTCAGTTTTGTTTCAATTTTCTGTGTGTCGTGTCGCCTTGCATGTATAGAGACGCTTGCGCGAAGCAGCGATCGATAACAACCACATGTACAGCTGCAATAGGTCCGGTAACGATACTGCGAGTACCTGAAAAGCAATCTTATTGCGTATACACAGGGTGTGAAATAAACTGGTTCAACATTTAAAAGGACAGCGGCCATTCATGAAAGTAAAACAAATTGTTTACACGGCAGATAAATGTCAATAAAGTTCAGATTGGTTGTACATACCGATACAAAGCCGTTAATATTTACAATCTAAGTGTAGCCTTTTAGATAAGGTAGCATTGAAAACTACGACGAATTTGACCCGAAGGTGTCTTCACTTTGTCCCCTCTTCTCTTTTTTAGGCAAGTTGAGAATGTACGAAACGTGGGTACACTATTGTTGTGACGCTCAATTCTACGTGGAATAGAATGTACAAAAGTAAATCCGAGGTGAAGATGGATAGGCCGTTCTTTATCGTTGAGGGTGATCGAAAGGTCGTAGGTTCAAATCGATAGGTAGATTGTAGATGTAGAGCTATTTCAGTCTGATGACTGATAAAGAAAATGTAGCTAGGTACACACGCCAGTACATCAAGGTACCCGAAACTGTAAAATTTTCCCAATCAACTTTGAACCTTACGCTTTAGCGATAAAGTTAAAATCTATTAAAGAAATTTGACAGATTGTAGTAGGTTGATGTGCTGGCGTCTGAACGTTTTTTTAGGCTTCAGAGGTTAATGATCATTACTTACGATCATTTATCATCTTTTAGGAGTCGACGTTAAGGAAGTTAGACATTGCTTTTGCTAGCAGAGGCGTAGCGTAAAGTTATTTAGGGCCAGTTTCTCGAACGAAAATTATCACAAAATTAAGGGGCTTACAAGACCTAAACACAAAAAAGCAAGTTTTAGAAACAATAAAAGTATATGATCGACTACAATAAACAAAATCAGAAAAAAATATATGATATTCTTCTGGATATATGCAAGGTAGATAGTGTTTTGAAAACATAAGCTAATTTGATACCATAGAAAAAAAATCATGAATATACCTCTAAAAACTTTCTTTTTACAATAAAAACCATAGTAATATACATACAATCATCATCATTTTTTGTCTGATTATTCTACAAGCAACGGACTAAAACACTAGTGATTTAATTTTTAGTCCAAACAATAGATTTTTTGTAATTAAATAATTGCTTCATATTTTGCAATAAATTACCTGCGTTTTGTCATCGCGCTTCTCTTTCTTTTCTATGCAGTCCGACAGTGACCGCGCTTTAGGTCATTGCTGTTTGGTTGAGTGATTTATCAACATCTTCTCAGTAGTTTACTAGCGCTTGACAAAATGGTTACATTATTTTGCGATAATTTTCGTTCGAGATTCCGGCCCATAGTTTTGGGTACCCAGGGTACCTAGTGGGTCTATCTTATAAACGATTAAATTCACGAAAGCAGTACAACAGCTATCTTCTGCCATAAAGATTAAAGGGGTTTATTTATAAACGATAATTAAAGTTAAGTGACATTTAAACGTCAAAAATGTATGGTTAAACAGTCGCTAATCACTTTAAGCAACGTTTATGAATAAAGGGGAAAATGTTTAATAATTAATATTAATTATATTAATTTAATCATTGTTTTAGAGTGTAGCCTAAGCAAATTTCAACACGACCAAGTCAAAGGCAGCATTAATTCAAATTAATATTTGATTAAGTAGTGAATTAATTTTAACACTAATGGCGTCGTGTAATGGCTTGAAAGAAATGGCTTACTTTTATAATAGGTTTTTCCTATTTTACACGAAAAAGCTATAAAGCAAGGGAGCTCCGAGATTAATTAAATTTATTCTCTCTACGTGTGATGCTGCAATCAGCTGTAATCTCTTGCCTTGTTTGCTAGGTAGGTACAGTCACCAAAAGAGAGAAGTAACCAGGGTCGTCGAGTATAGTTGACGTTTAGTAAAAAACCGTAAGAAAAGAAAAAGTAAGAAAAAAGAAGTAGTTTTATGTTATTTATTTAGGCCTGAACATACTACAGGGGCTTCTTGAAGGCAATATCATTTAATTTAATTGAAGCTACGCCCTCTTTCTCATTTTTTAAGAAATGTTTTTTTTTTTTTTGGAGAAAACTCTTTGTTAGCTTTGGTTCTTATTGAAACTGTCGCAAACATTTATTCTGCAACTTCTTCTCGTCATTCGATGGAGCGTGAAGGTTTTCATTCTTAGTTAAGTATAGAATTATCTTTTTTAAGGGTACCGTTGTGAAAGAAGCTCTTATAACCTCGCGTCTTATAGACGCGTTGTCTTAGGAATTCTGCTTATGGAAAAGCTTATGGACGCTCTTAGGGATAAGCTGGTACACATTTGTACAGTTTGTGGTACACATGTGTAGCAGCTCGTCCTAATGGAGTTAAGGTTTAAAATGCGAACTTACTGAAAGAAAATAGGAAAAAAAGCTATATGTCATTCGTTTTACATGGTGTCGTCGGGAAAACCTATCAACGTAGCCAAGATATCAAAAATCAGGTCAGTTTGATAGGTCGAAGTCTCTGTTGGACAGACAAAAAAAAAACATGGTTATTTGATGTCATACGACCAATAAACATCCACTGTAGGTACCTACTCTACTCAAACAATAATTAAGAGTACGGAACCCCACTGTTTGCGACGCGTGGTTCGTCACGCACTGGCAGGTTTTCTTTTGATTAAGTTTGCTTGGGGTTTCAAGAGTTTTGTGTTCCCAGGGAGTTCTCTCCCGCTGATTGTTGTTGGATTGTATTTGTATAGTAGGAGCGGAAAGTACCTACTATCAATAAATTTCGCAAGTCGGAAAGGTACCTATTACAAGACTACCTACTTGTACAAATATTGAGCGCGAGTCAAAAAGACACTTCTGTCTAGGACCTATATCTACTAATATTAAACCGGAGCAACGTGATAGTTTAGGGCTGGATGTGATAGAAGCAGATTAGAGAGGATAAGCCCTCTTCGCAGATACACTTGATGTTGTAAGTGTTGAGATATTTTTGGTTAGTTGTGTGTATAGAAATTATTGACAAGCTCTGCTCAGATATTAATGAAGGAATTCATGTTCAGATATTAATAGTAACTTGTAGTGTATGGAACTTTTTTTTTGTTAGATCCTGGGCAAAGGCTTTCCCTTTTTTTTCCAAGCCTCCATGTCTTGTGCGATCTATGGCCATTTTGGCAAGAAATATTACAAATGTTCAGAAGTATTTGGCCACTTTGCCTGCTACAATATATCTGACGGCGACTGTGCTTGGAAAAAAATAATCGATTACTTGAATTAATTATGAACTTGAAGGTATCGTCAACAACATAGGTAAGACATCAATACAAATATTATTGGGAATTGTGGGAATGTAAGTATCACGTGTCAACTCGAACGCTTCTATCGGTAACGTACAATGCGTGCCACGAAAGATGAGACTTGACCCCGCCTTCCCCGCTCTTTCCGCTGCCCCTATGACGTCCGGTCCCATCCCGTACTCAGACCTCATACCGCTAAAGATACCTAAAATCGTGTTCTGCGCAAGTCAAACCACGTGGTGTGTCAAGTCTCATCTTTCGTGGCATACGAACTTCTTATTTTCCAATATTGACGTATACCGGATAGGTAACGATCCGGTAGACATCGGTAGTCCTTGAAAAATTTATGACGTCAAATTCAGCGACTGACATATTAAATAAACTTAATACGAATATATAGAGGTGAAAGCCGCTTTAACGAGTTTGGTGCTACATCTACATAGACAGTAAACCTTGCTAGAACCATGTTTAAACGACAACACACTCGTGTTACTCTTTAAAAAAATAAAAAAATCTGTGAAAGAAATGTGTTTATTAAATTGCTCAATTTCGGATTTTTACTATAGATAAAAATCCGAGATTTGATTTGATGTGGTGACGGTATGCGGGAGCTCAGTGATTCGTCAACATACGACAACTATCAACCCTCCCGCACCGCGCAGCTACCTCAGGCAACGTCTCAGTTAACCGGTCGGCGGCCTATAGTGCCGAAACCAGGAACATTGTAGAATAGGCCTTATTAGATACATAAAGTCACGCCAAGCCTGTGACAGCCACACTTATATCGCGTCCGGGCCTGGTTCAGGCCATGGTCCGGGGCGTTAGGGAGTGGGGGGCAGTCGCCTCCTTCTGCGAGGCAGTCATGCTAGCAAAGGAGGCGGCGGGACGGCTGAGGGAGAGAGCCTCCCGTCCCAGCCGCCACGGGAGACGCTCCGGGCGTCGTCGGGAGCCGCGCGACGACTCCCGGCCACCGTAGGCGCGGGCCTGCGGGCGGTGTGTAATGGGTAGCTCACCGTCCGATCAGGACCAGGCCCGTGCCGGACGGCGCGTACGTGTTCCACGCGCGCCTCAAAGAGATGTCAGCATCATACGGAGGGGCCCGTCAGGGCCGAAGCCTGCCGGGTCAGCGGGATTGTCCGAAAGGGTTACCGCTGGCCCGGAACATAAAGGGCTAAGGAAGGAACACGGGTGGGTTTTAGTCAGAAAGAGTCTGACACTCCCGCTCCACCCAGAGCGGGGGGGTCATTTGATGATTTCCCATCCTCAAAAAAAAAAGCCACACTTATATGTAGTTACGTGTAGGACTGTAGGTTAAGCTTATTATAAACAAATGAAAAATTAAGATAAGTAGCAGTTACTTGTAGAGTGTTATTTAGTCTGATTAAATACTTCGTAGTGTAAAGACGTTCCGTTTTATTTCATTAGACCCCTTCTGTCATTCTCTCCATGGGGTCGGTAAAAATTACAGAACACAACCTGCTACGATTCTTACATACCTACTTAATCCTATTGCTTTGCTTACTTTCAGACATCTAGTCACACACGCACGCCGGTTGCGAGTACTACCTACCTGCTACGCACCTGATTTTTCTGAAGATCTTCACCAATGGTGTCCCCACCCGGCGTTTCCACTCACATCTGCTATGTAGGTCTCCGTACATGACTACAACATCTGAGCATACCTAATCTTTTAAATTTTTCCCCTACACTTATCACACCGCACCGTTGCTTTATTACTTAATTCCTCAGCCTATTATTCATCGTCACACCACACATGCTCAGCAAGAATGCATTTCCACAGCATTTTTTGTACTTTCATGGCTCTTTTTGCCACACCCAACATTCACTTCCATGCATAAGCGTAGATACCAGCACGCCATTGTGAACAGCTAGTCGAGCCATTTTTGACATCGACGGTCACAACTGACTCACAAGCCTAAGATTTACTAGTTTTGTACGAAAGCTATTTCAATCACAGCTAGAGGTTTAGACACGTAGTTCGAGATCAGAATTCATACCTTTTTATTGAGTGCAGAGTATAATAGTATGAGCGTCTATACGAAGCTATATACTTTTAAACTATTTCTTATTACATTAATTTTATTCTATTCAGAAACGACTTAACGCCGCGCTGTAAATACAAACAATATTTCAAAGTGTAGGCAAATTTAGATGCCTATATAAAATTTAATATTCCCGTACATTACCTACCGCTCCGTAAATCAATTACCTAACGTTTTAGCGTCAACATTCATCTCCATGCACACCTAGGTATGTTATCTTATATACAAGATCGTCTTTATAGGTTTATGATTGAGTTAGGAAACATTTATAATTCACTCCAGCCCACGGTATAGCGCGGAAGTAAGGCCTTTAGTAAGGCGTAAATATTGTAGGGAAGGAAGCTTTAGGTGAAAGACGCACGCAGATCCTACTAATATTATAAATGTGAAAGTCTGTAACGATGTTTGTTATTTTAATCACGCGTAAACCGATGAACAGATTTTGATGAAAATTGGCACAGAGATAGACCATTTCCTGGATTAACACATAGGATATATATACTTACACTTTTTATCCCGATATTCCCACGGGATCAAAACTTACGCGGGTGAAACCGCGGAGCGCTGCTAGTAATTCATTAAATAATAAATATAAATAAAAAAAGACGATAATTTCGGTTTGACTTACCAAGTTTTATGAACTAAAATATTGTAAAAAGTGGGTTTTTCATCGTTACCAGTCTACGTTGAATGAATTCTCGCTCGTGTTATTAAAATCCATCATGGTACTAATTTGGGTACAACTGTGGATTGAAACATGGGACAGAATAGTCTTAGTATTCATCGAACTCATTAAAGTTTATTCATGAAAGACATTTACGTAATTAATTGATCATTTATTACTTGAAAACTGTGAAGGAAAATATCGTGAAGAAACCAGCTAGAAAATGCCGGTTTCCTCATGGGCTCGCGTGGTGGATTATGGTCCATTCCCTCTTACCGAGAGGAGGCCTGTGCCCCAGCAGTGGGAACATTATAGGCCGCTTATGTTTATTATTTGATGTAACCGTGAAATAAATACACAACAAAAATATAAACAACAATTTTTATTATTTGTGTTGGTAATAAATTATTACATTATTCGATTTTATGACACATTCACTTGTCTAAAACTTAAAAATAATGTACTATACCACTATACATACATATCACATATAAACATAATTTCTGGATTTCCTCACTCTGACAAATTGGATAATTTCATATCACTATAAAGCATTTAAATATGATATAAATACTCTTTGCTCTGTGATTTATGCGTCAGACAGAGCCGCAACTCCTGGCAGTACTTTACCTGAAAAATACATTTTGAATTAGGACAATGTTTTTATTTTGTCTCCCTCTAATTTATTCTAGTAAGGGTTGATTTTTCTATCGTCGGATAACTATTTATTTCTTTCTTTTTTCCCTTTTGCAAAGAAAAAGTCTTGAATGAATACGGCGGTTTGACCTATTTTCTATACAAATAAGCTGTCAAACCGTCATATTTATTCCCCAGATGAAAGTTATCTGGCAATTTAAAAATCATCCCTAAGTCATCTACTTATCTACGTTTGCTAAGTTACGAATTTAATACTGAAAACTACGCTCAAGTATGTACATCTACATTTCGAAAATGCACTGGCAAGTCATCTGTCCGGTTTCCGGATATGAGCAAACCATAATGAACGTTTCGACTACGGATGTGCAGCGCCCTCTACCGAAATCCTTCGTTGAAATGCTCTAAAGTTTGCAGTGTACTGAATCTCTCTACTCGCATGTGTGGTTCAATTCAACAATTTGTAGGTCATCATTTGGTGATAAACTTTTGATATGGATGCGTTTCAGAGATAGAATGACACTAAACGCATGATACAGTTTCCTACATAGACAAATATACTTACAGCTACACCAATTTGTACTCTAAATAAGAAATACAACTGAAAAACTAAAAAAAAACACTATATGGACACAATCCGTTTCTAAATCTACTAAAATACTAAATAATTTACGAACTTTTCAATACTACGTAACATAAATTAAAAGGTAAAACATAATTACGTTTAGTTTGTTTTCTTCTTTCTTCGGTAATTATGTTAAAGGATTTGCAACGTAAAAAACACAGCTTTAAAAAAAGGGAAAATAAAAATTGTGTCTTGTAGTAAGTAAAATAAAAATAAGCTGCTTTGGGTACTCCATTATCGTCAAGCTTTAGTAGGAACACTTAAGGGGCTTACATGACCTAAAGCGCGGTCACTGTCGGACTGCATAGAAAAGAAAGAGAAGCGCGATGACACAATGCTGGTAATTTATTGCAAAATATGAAGCAATTATTTAATTACATAAATCTATTAGTGAGGACTAAAAAATTAAAACAGTAGTGTTTTAGTATGTTGCTTGTAGAATAATCTGACAAAAACCAGAATGATTGTATGTATGGTTTTTATTGTAAAAATAGTTTTTTTTTTAATTAAACGTTGCCCCACACTAGGAATTACTCCTGTATCGTGAGTGCGTTTACAAACATTTAAATTCACATACACAAACAGCCAGACCCGGAACAACTACCTGTAGGCAATACAAATATTTGTTCCGTGCGGGAATCGAACCCACGACACGCAGCGCAGCAGTCGATCGCTCAGCCACTGCGCCAACCGTGTCGTCAATTTTTTTTCTATAGTATCAATTAAGTTGTATTATGTTTTCAACACAGTATCTACCTAGCATATATCCCGCAGAATATCGTATATTTTTATGATTTTGTTTACTGTCGTCGATCATATACTTTTATTGTTTCTAAAACTTGCGTTTTTTTGCGTTTAAGTCCTGTAAGCCCCTTAAGTATTTTAGCCTATCGTACATAACACATTCTTTTAATACTGGCACATATTGGCGTAGTCGTGCAAATATTCACGTTATTTCGTTAACACAAAGTGCACTTTATTTGTATAAGAATAGGGTACTTATATTTTGTAATAACGTAAGTACGCCAAGTGAAGTGCCAACATAATAAGGTAAACGTAATAAGGCGTCTGGTAACTTACCCTCGAGCAGCTCAAGGGATGCGCCACCACCGGTGGACACGTGGGAGACTTTGTCTTCAGTTCCCCACTTGGCACAGCAGGTGGCTGTGTCGCCTCCACCTATTGGGCAAAAGCGCAGATTTTATAACAGAAAAAATGTAGGGTAGGTATGTAAGTATCTATACTTAATATTATAAAGCTGAAGAGTTTGTTTGTTTGTTTGGTTGAACGCGCTAATCTCTGGAACTACCAGTCGGATTTGAAAAATTCTTTTTGCATTTGATAGCCCAATTCTTGAGGAAGGCTATAGGCTATTTAACATTACGCTATGACCTTTAGGAGCCGAACAAAAAGAAAAAAAGTCAGAAAGAACGCTAAGCAAAAACGAAGTAATAGCGCGGGCAGGCGATGCGATGCGACGGGGTGGGTCGGAGTAACAAGAAATTTCACGCGGACGAAGTCGCGGGCAGAAGCTAGTATTATCATAATATAATTCACAAGCGCGCGTTCGTTTGTTGTGTACCTAAATCTGTATTTAATCGAACTGAATAATATGCTGATGACAATCTATACAATAATATAATAAAGCTAAAGTGTTTGTTTGTTTGGCCGCGCTAATCTCTGAAACTACCACTTGAATTCGAAAAATTCTTTGAAAAAAGAAAAACGTAGAAAGATCGCTAAGCAAAAACGAAGTAATAGCGCGGGCGGGCGATGCGATGCACACGCGGTGGGTTGTATGAGTATATTGTTGTCTTACGACTTTCACGCGAACGAAATCGCGCGCAGAAGCTAGTTCAATATATACCTATGGGACTGTTTTCCTTGGTACAACACCAAACAGACGTATCATTTTCAGCGTCTAGATTTACGTTTGGAAGCGAGCAAGTGCGGGATCTTGTCACTTATTCCGACTCATTCATGTTCTCGGCTATGACAAAGATGCTGAAAGAAGGGTGCTTATGCTTACCAATAATGGTGATGGTTCCATTGGCAGTGGCTTTGACAACGCCATCCATTAAAGCCCGGGTGCCACCAGCGAATTTCTCGAATTCAAACACACCAGCAGGTCTGTTAAACAAAAACAAACCTTATTTCATTAGCTATAACGTTGACTTTGTCAATTAAACATAATATGTAGTTTCAATACATACCCATTCCATACAATAACTTTAGCCCTGGCAATGGGGTCGGCGAAGAGTTCCCTGGATTTAGGTCCAATATCAAGACCCATCCAGCCCTCAGGGATGCCACTGGCTACGTCAGCAGTACCAGCCTAACAATAACAAAAAGTGAATTTAAAAAAATGTGTGTTCTATAATCACTAGCGGCAAATAAATGGCTCGCAGCTCGTGTGGCCAGCAACATCGCGAAATATTAAGAAAAAGACAAAAGAGAAAAAAAAACATACATATTAAGAAAAGGACAAAAAAGGAAAAAAACACATATTATTAATATAAAGACATGCATCTAGAAACTTTTATCGTAAGCTATAATGTTCCCACTGCTGGGACATAGGCCTCCTCTTGGTGAGAGGGAGTGGGCCGTAATCCACCACGCGGGCCCTGTGGCCGGTTAATGGATGTCACATGTCTTCACTTTCACATTTAAAAAATGTATGATGTAGCTTACCTGTGCATTCTCATCAAACTTGTCAGCAGTAATGAAGTCAACTGGAAGGTGTACTTTGACATTGTTCTTGGCGGCCTTTTCCAATAGTTTTGTCACAATCTTTGCTCCCTCGCTATCATATAAAGAGTTTCCGATCTAAAATCAAAAGTCTTTATATTTATAGTACTTACAGGTTTTTTCTAACTTAGAACAATTGTCTATAGCACCAGAGAGCTGAGAGCAGATAATCGATGTGTTTAAAATTATAACAGTTTTAAGTCATTCTTGTGTTCTATACTTACAGCCATACCCTGTTTCTCCTTGAGGAAAGTGTAGGCCATGCCACCAGCAATGATCATCTCATTGACTTTGTCCAGCAAGTTCTCAATCAGCTGAATCTTGTCAGCTACTTTAGCTCCTCCCAAAATAGCGAGGAATGGCCTAAAATTAAAAAAGTAAGTAAAAAAGTTAAAAGTAATAATAAAATAAGAAAAAAATCAATGAGTAAATGTTTGTTCAACATATTTTAGACACGTGCAATAGGATTTTTATTGCCTAAAAAGCATTTTACACGATATCTGCAGTAAGACATAAAATACAATAATCTTTAAGTTGATTGATCTTATACAAGGATCAATCAATTGCTTTTAAACCTGATAAATGATTAACAAAAACAAAAAGGACATTTACATTTAATTACGAAACCAAAAAAATCTTTTACTTTTGTAGGTTCTGCTTTTACCTATAGCAATTTCGGATTTATATTATATTAGCTGTGCCTCGCGGTTTCACGCGCTTAAATAAGTGTCCATCCCGTGGGAATAGCGGGATAAAAAGTAGCCTACATTTCTCTATGTAATATGGTGCATTTTATTGAACAGTGTCTGTAATATGATATTTATGATAGGTAATACGAGCTGGTATCCGTAATTCCACGTCAATGCGCGTATTTTGAGATTTTATGATAATAACTTATTCAGGTACCTTTCAGGCTCCTGCAATGCCTTGGCAAAGTATTGCAGTTCCTTCTTTAGTAAGAAGCCACTGGCCCTCTGCTCAAAGCCCTCACCCATCATGGAACTGTGGGCTCTGTGGGCTGTGCCTGTTAAAAGAAAAATAAACTTTTATTATACAAAAATACTTAAAGGAAAAGGTTGGTGAGTCCATTACCTCTAAAACTGCAGTAGTTTTACTCACAGAAGGTAGGTAATGGATAAGAAGATATAATTATTATAATTTCTTTATGTGAAAGTAGATCATTATGTCTAGATCTAGAGAAGGGGGGGTTAATGCTGAGAAGACAACTGTCTTCTCAGCATTAACCCCCAACATTAACATTAGATTACATCTTTATTCTCTATCAACTGATAGAGAATAAAGATGTATGGAAAAAGATGATGTGCTACTTCAACCATAAATAAATTGGTGTAGGGGCAGGAGTTTGATGTTTGCGGTATAGTCAGCCACCTGAAGGCCAATTCTCGTAATTTAAAATGTTCAAAATCTAGTCGCAGTATCATCTCGGCAACAAACAAATGTAAAAACTTGTCAAAATGTAGGGAAATTTCAAGTTATATGTATTTTTTGACAGATTGAGACTGAGATCCGACTGTGAATGTTCTTAACAGATTCACTGTTCATAAAGTAGACACAATAGTTAAACAATTAACATGAATCATAATATGTGATTCATGGGGCAGGGAATGTGTTAAAATTACGAGAATCGGTATATAGTCTGAGAGAAAGCAGGCTGAGACTGAAAAACTTTTGTTATAATGCTTACCAAATGCATCATTGATGTAAACATCACCCAGCTTCCTCAAACTGGCTCTGAATGCTTTGACCTTTCCAGGGTCAGCCTTAGCCTTGGCACCGGAGGCATCAATACCCTTGCCCTCTTCCTCAATGTGGAACCGGAGGTTCTCCAGCAAGAATATAGATCCAGGTGCGGGGTCAGCACAAGCAGCTTCAACTTCAGGGCCCGCACAATCAGAGAGGAAAATCACATTTCTGCAAGTGTGATTTTGATTATTGTATTGGTGTAATAAATAAGTCCCTAGGACTTGGATTGGTGATATTTGAATGGACTGAGACAAATTCAAGTAGGTATTTTTGTAAAAGCTATGAAATATAAATTGATGTCAGAAAATTAAATGAAATATAATAATATTGTTTTATTGTTACATCAATCTGTTTACCTTGACTTGTGCTTAACATTAACTGTCCCCCATACAAAATTTTTCGATAACCCCATATTGTCTAAATCAATTTTTGTAATATTGTCTCAAATTGACACAAAATAACAAATTTTTGGACCTTTTTTTTGGACTTATTGTTGTGTTGAAGCACCGTGTACCATGGATTTGGGGACGGCTAATTATATAAAAAACACCTTTTTTTATTCATATTCTTCTTTATGGACACTAATTGGCATTGAGAGAAAAAGTCTTTGCATAAATAAAGCCATTTTTACTAATTAAGTAACAGTTGTTTTTAAATGTATCATATCCACTATGTTTTTCTATTCATTGGTGTCCTGTTGACAAGTCCTGACAAATAGAGCAACTTAACACATACGTCCATGAAGTTAGAGCTCATAGAAAGAGGCAAAAACGGTTTTGCAGGACAGTTCCTAAGTCAAGATTATTTTATTTAAAACTTGTAAAAATAAATAACAATAATAAACAGGGGCGAGTGTACTGTCTACGGTACACGGACTTGATGGACCCACGCGGTTTGTACTGTATTCGGCACACTGGACATGGAGCTAACGTGTTAAGGAAAAAAATTGACATACCATACATTTGGTACCTACATTCATGATGCAATAGAATTTCAGTTGTTTACATGATACATATTTAAATCTCTTACTTGTTCAAGAGCTTCTTGAGCTCTTCAGCGACCGGCTTCAAAGTGTATTTGAGGTTCGCTTGACCGTCCGGCCTGCCCAGATGTGACATAAGCACGATCGACTTGGCACCCTTCTCCAAGGCATACTTGACGGAATCAAGAGCCGCGACAATACGCTGGTTGTTGGTGATTACTCCTTCTTTCAGGGGAACGTTAAAGTCCACTCTGTAATCATTCAATTAATTTTTATTCAAGCTAAACGAAGGTCGGTACTTACTTAACTAAGTACCACTTGTAGTGGAAAGGTATAGAAGAAAAACTCACCGCATCAGCACACGCTTGCCGGCCAAGTTAAGGGCATCAATACTGAGTTTATTTAATGCCATTTTGATACTAGTTCTATAGAACTTTTATTGGAAATTTCTCACTTGGTCAGCGGCGAATTTCAAAATGTCAAATATAACCTTGGAAATGTCAAAGAGGTCATTCCTTCATGCCAACAATGAAAAACTACTTATTTTATAGCTGGCAACAATTATACAGAATGTCGTAAATAAGTTTTTATTTTTTAGATAACTAATTTTGTAGATATTTTTTGTTATTAATTGATAAAAAAGATGAACCTACTAATTAAAAATATAGTTCATTAGTAATAATTCTATAAAATTAACTAAACAAAGACAATAGGCTGGCCAACTAGAGTTTTGCGGGAGTGAATAATTTAAAAGTAGGTTGGCACCACAGACTACATAGAAATATGGTTGGCACCACTGATCGTCTTCGCGAAATATGCACGCATTGGGACGCCCGGATTTAGAATGTTCTTTGAAAATCTACGTTGAAATAAATGTAAAAACTGGAGTGAGTGACAAGTTCCGTGTGTTACCTTATCCGAAGTTTAATTTAGATTGTTTTTCATTGTGTAATAGTGACTGTGTTGGGTGACGAACAAAGTAAAGCGTAGTGCGTCGAAAGTTGAAACATGGTGCCGCTAGGTCCCGGCCCAGGCCACCCTGCTGCACACCAAACACACGGTGGGCCCTCCGCCAACCTTTCCGGCCCGAATTCGCTATCACAATCCGCTCCTCAGTCTAACAAGTCTTCAGTGGCGGTAAGTAGCGTCCTGTCGTTGCATTTCATTGGTTTGCGTCAGTCCGGCGGCTAGCACATGTTTATGTAACTTCAACTTGTGTGAGCACGTGCGATTTGGCGCTAATTTTAATGTCGGTTTCCAGAAGCCGAATTACACGCTCAAATTCACACTTGCGGGGCACACGAAAGCTGTCTCGTCGGTTAAATTCAGTCCAAATGGAGAATGGTTGGCAAGCTCCTGTGAGTATTACACATTGGCATAAATTATTGGGCCATCTCAATTATTTATTTACGTTTGATGACCCCATATGTTTAGATTGTTTAATTCTTGTAATCCCTGAAGAGGTCATGATATTGTCTAATCTAGTTATTATCAGCTTCCACTATCAATTTGTGGGCAACTTTATTTTTAAAAGATCTGACATCTACCAAGTATAAACCTTATGTGATAAGCATAGTATCTAATTTGATAAGCAAGAGTCTGTTTTGAACTTTAGTCTTTGGAAGTGTATCCTAAAAATACCTCCTGGTTTATCGTTGCAGCGTATTCATCATTACTTTATATTGTGTAAGATTAACAGAGTACCAACATAGGCCTTGATGCTGTGTTGCTAAGCATGAAGCTTGGCCATAAAACCACTATTTGAGTATAGTTCAACAAAATTAATAGTCATCATGAATGTTAAATTGTGAAATCCTTGGTGTTTACTGTTTTTTGTTAGAAACAGAATCTCCTAAACTACACTATTTTTTATGTTAAATGCCTGCCCTAAATCTAGATTAGGACACTACCAACCCAACTGGGCAAATGACCTACTTACATGATTATTATTATACCTAACTAAATCATATTAGGCTCAAAAAAAAAAGAACAGTCTGCAATATTGAGGCAAAGGTTTAGTATAAAGTTTGGCCTTGAATACTGGCAGCCAATAGGAGGAAGTATTAATATAAGAATAGTTTACATCACTGGTTTTTTGTTTAGTTGAAATAGTGATGTAATTATGTAAATATATATATAATATATAATAGAATAAAAATGAACGCACAACGGACCGAATGGGAGTCTAAGTGCGGAAAAGGGAGTCCCATCATCATCATAGTGATGTAATTTCTTGTACTCACATACTTATTTAAGACTAGTCAACCTCTTTTGACCATACGTCACACTTAGTTGGTTTTAGGTGTAAATACTGTTCAACACATACTTATTTAAGACTCAACCTATTTAGACTATAAGTCACACTTAGTTGGTTTTAGGTGTAAACAAGGCCTTAATTTGAATGAAAGAAAAATAAAACCTGTGAATCATTCATTGTCAAAATTCCTATTTTAAAACTATTCCTGTATTCTCAAACAAGGGCTAATGGTATACCATTAGCCCTTGTTTGAGAATACAGGTAGTCTAAAGTAAGTTGGGATTATAATCCCAACTTACTTTAGACTACCTGTGTGTTGGTTTTAGGTGTAAATACTGTTCAACACATACTTATTTAAGACTCAACCTATTTAGACTATAAGTCACACTTAGTTGGTTTTAGGTGTAAACAAGGCCTTAATTTGAATGAAAGAAAAATAAAACCTGTGAATCATTCATTGTCAAAATTCCTATTTTAAAACTATTCCTGTATTCTCAAACAAGGGCTAATGGTATACCATTAGCCCTTGTTTGAGAATACAGGTAGTCTAAAGTAAGTTGGGATTATAATCCCAACTTACTTTAGACTTGAAACAAAGCACGTCTAATTCCAATGACTTGTTCGGGTTTGTTGACCTTCAATTCAATTTACAATTTAAAACAGCTGTTGCTAGGCAAGCAATGCCACAGCATTTTACTTGAATGATGATTTCTTTTTGACTAATGAACTCACACATAAAATAATGATGTCATACGTATTGCATGTCAAGATATTATATGGATAAGGATAAAAATGTAAAATATTACTTAATTTTATACTTTACAGCTGCTGACAAACTTATTAAGGTGTGGGGTGCTTATGATGGCAAATTTGAAAAGACAATATCTGGACACAAAATGGGAATCAGTGATGTGGCTTGGTCCTCAGACAGCAGGCTGATAGTCAGTGCAAGTGATGACAAGACTTTAAAGGTAAACTTTTATTTATCAAGGCACCTTAGCCAAATATTAAAGCTTGATATAGTTAATTTCTGTAAAAGGTCTTGTTTACAGAATATTAGTACAATTATTGTATCAAATGTCCTTTTAAAAAAGACCTCTGACAGAAAAAAAAAAACTTATTTCTACATAGTGGCTGTACACTGTACATACTCAAGGTTACTTCCTAATTACAAGTACCAAAACCATAGACAGTCATTGCGCGCGAAATTCGAACGACGAACGTTATTAGGGGTCGCACATGCGCGGTGAATGAACTTTGCAGGAATAGGGGGGAAAGGGGGTATAAGGAATCACGTGAGGACCTTTTCATACACGCGAATTCCGTGTCGTACTTACGAATACCGTTTGTAAGGGAAAGGTTATGGCCGTAAATTGTCGCCGTCCGTTTGTACGGAAAATTTTATCAGAATAAATTTAGTCATAATATATGATTGTATTGCCGTCTACTTGTAATCTAAGCAGCAAGTAATATTCTGTTTGAAAAACTTTACTACCCATAGAAATGCAAGTTTTCAAATGTTATCACTAGCCATTGTGGTGGGCTATATATTTACTGCCAGAGTAAACATTTGTTTTTTTTTTTATCATAGACAACACTTCAGTGATAAGCCCGAAAGATTATTAGACCAAATAGGTGTCATGACCTTATCATGATTGATAGCCATTATTACCAGTTGCTCCAATTCTCAAATACCAACAACTAGAGTTACCTTTGTTAAAGTAGTCTAGGAAAGTTGATAAAATACTTCTTAGTTCAGTGAACCAGCTGATATCTTATAAGATACCAGTGTCCACAGCATTAATAGATAAGAATCAGGGCTTTTTAAAATTTGAATATGCATTGCATCATTGATTATTATTTTTTGTGTTGCAACAAAGACAATCTGCTGATGTAGAAAATAATCTAAAAATTATTGCAGATGTAGAAAATAGTTAATTATAGTAGACTGTAACTATGCAAATAAGTATTGAATGTCTGGCAAACAATAAACTTCACATCTTGTTCTGACGTTCAAAAGTGCCTTTTATGTGCCTATTTGAAATAAATGCTTTGACTTTGTATTCAATATTTTCTTTCTTAGTGGGTGTCACAAATAATATAATGCAAATATTGAAATATTGCTCCATCAAAAAGAACTAGTTTATGATATGTATGAGCTCAACTGTCACTAATGAGACAAAATTACTTTTTCTATTGTTACCAAACTTAATAATAATTTCATTTAACCACTATCTAGTCTGTCAGGCAAGGTGCCTGACAGACTAGGAGTTAAATGAAATTAAAAGTAAACTGGTTTATATTCTATTGATTTTAATGTCTTATCGAAGTATTAAGTAATATGTTGCTAATATTATATTGTTGTCCACATTGCATAGTTATCCTTTGACATCAACATCTGGTGTTGCAATAGCAATTCATTATTTATCTATTTATTTAAGCTTTATTATGATTAATGTATTTGGTGTCAAAAGTTATCTAGAGGTTGCAACTTCAGTTCCATTTAGTTTGTCAGTAAGGGCCAAATCACGATTTTTACAACATAAGCATTAAGTACTTCCCACTGAAGTGGTTACAAGTGAACAGTTGATATCCGATGTTTATACTTCATTACTACCCAATGAGTTCACGAAATACATCTATAAAATAAAATCACTACAACAGATTTTTATTTACCCAAAATTGTCAATAGGGGATTTCCCAAGTGAAAATTTATATGTAGAGCAAAGGGACTTCCTTTCAAATTAGGGATTCAATTGTTTATGCTCAATATAAAACTCTACATTTCCGCTTCATTAGAATACGTATTCCACCATAAATCTCAAAATAGATTGGTAACACCCATAAAAAATATTTTATGACCCATTTTCATGTTACAGGTATGGGAACTGAGTTCGGGCAAATGTTTGAAGACACTAAAGGGACATAGCAACTACGTGTTCTGCTGTAATTTTAATCCACAAAGCAATCTTATCGTATCAGGCAGTTTTGACGAGAGTGTACGGATATGGGATGTAAGAACAGGTGAGATTTTAAACCTTTTGTACCCACGCCATTGAAAGACTGCTATTTGTTTAAAAATAAATAATGCAGAACGTTTGCCCCTTAAATTGTGTACCGTTAACGGCACCAACGGCATTTCGAACGTTGTCGTGCGCATGCTCGTAACCGTGGAAAGGTTAATTCATACCGCGGCGTTTGTATTAAGTAGTTTATTTTCATTCTTATGCAATTAAAAAGTTGAAAACTATACACCTATTTCTTTTCGTCCGGCTATCGTATAGAATTTTGGGTGCAACGCGTACGTAGATATTAGATATTTCTGAAATGTAACAGTTTGTTGTTTATTGATAATATATTATAGTGACCATTCAAAACTGACACGTACCTATGCGTGAATAACGGTCAACGATCCAGATTTTGTAACACATCTTAAACATACCGACCGATTTAATAATACATCTCCATTACGTTAAACAATAATCCTAAAACGTAGGCGTGACACACAGTCACGCGCGTAGTAGTTCAAACAGCTAATCCGAAACTACATACCTACATCGTTAGTTCGTTACACAACGTTCGCCAAGCATATTAACACCATACTGTGAAAACATTTTCACCGTTCACCACACGACTTTCAACATATTTTCACGACGAAAATTACTTCTATTAGTAGCCACATGGAACTAGAAACAATCTTAAATGTCACGCTAGCAACTCCTGTTGAAGTACGTTAGTGAACTATTTATATTATTGACATCCTGGCCAAATCGGTACGTCTCATTGTAATACGGAAATCTATTGATCAAAGTGGCTGGTTTAAATTCCTGCAAAGTTCTCTTCATTCTATAGGCTACTTTGTCACTTCTCTTTCGTCGTTCCTCCCTATTGCTAAAGGATCGCGACATACATACATGCTATATCCCGACGATTACTTCTGCTTCGTTTTTCATCTATTTAAAGAAGACTTCATTTATTAATGACTAGCTGCGCCCCGCGGTTTCATCCGCATAAGTCTTTATCACGTTGGAATGTCGGGATAAAAAGTATCCTATGCCCTATTAAATTCAGGTCACGGTCTCCCATGTTCAACATTTCATCCAAATCCGTTCAGCCGTTTTAGCATGAAAGCGCAACAAACAAACCAAGGATATTTTTTTTTTCTCTTTACAATATTACTAGCTTCTGCTCGCGACTTCGTCCGCATAAAATTTGTTGTTCTCTTGACCCACCCCGTCGCATCGCATCGTATGCCCGCGCTATTATTTCGTTTACGCTTAGCATTCGTTCCGACTTTTTTCTTTTTGCGGCCCCTAAGGGTCCTGGCGTGATGTTAAATAGCTTATAACCTTTCTCAAGAATTGGACTATCAAATGCAAAATGAATTTAGCAAATTCGAACAGGTAGTTCCAGAGATTAGCACGTTCAAACAAACACACAAACTCTTCAGCCTTTTTATTAGTAAGTATAGATTAATTTATTAATGATGAAATACATATTGTTATTTTCAGGCAAATGTTTGAAGACACTACCGGCGCATTCGGATCCAGTTTCAGCGGTGCACTTTAACAGAGATGGCAGCCTTATTGTATCGTCGAGTTATGATGGATTATGGTAAGACCGTAATTTACTAGGCCTTTAATTATCCAACTACATACTTATATCAAACTTCATGGTTTGTTAATGTAACCTTGTTTAAATTGCTTATTAGAAATCGCGTTTCACTCAATTTTACCCTCAGCATTTTGCACCAAGTATAACTGTTGTTGTTGCTGTTGTTTGTTGTTTTCTATCCAGCTGGCAGAGATTTAAAACGACAATATTTTCTATTTTCAGTCGAATCTGGGATACAGCGTCAGGTCAATGTCTAAAGACTTTGATAGACGACGACAATCCGCCGGTTTCCTTCGTGAAGTTCTCTCCAAATGGCAAATATATCTTGGCTGCGACGCTTGACAACACACTTAAACTGTGGGATTACAGTCGGGGCAAGTGCCTCAAGACATACACGGGACATAAGAACGAGAAATATTGCATCTTCGCCAACTTCAGTGTTACTGGTGGAAAGGTAAGATTATTTTCAACGTTACCCGCCAATCATCGCCACAACCAGGGCCGTCTTAACCATATTGGGCGCCGGGGTGCGAAAATCAGCTTGCGGGGCGCAAACTGATTTTCGCTCCCCGGCGCCTTGCCAACAAAAATAAATTAAACTTGTGTGTTCCATTTATAAGATGGTTTCCACCAATTTTTTCCAAGTGATTTTTTCGAGGCGGTGACGCGCGGTTAAAGCGCTGGAGCGTTGCGGTTATAATGAGTGGTCAGTGATGACCTGATCAGCTTGCGCCCCCCTAAGACCTTCCGCCTGGGTGCCACGCACCCCTTGCACCCCCGGGTAAAGACGGCCCTGGCCACAACAACCGGTCGTACGCATTGTATTGCATAGGTTCAGTTTATCATTAGTCAGCCAGTTCACAAGCACTCACTCCTGAATATAACTATCTTCCAAACCAAATTTTTTTCTAAATCATTACAACTGACGTAAATAATGGAGCTTGATTTCAGAATATAATTTTTCACCCTTTTCCAAAATAAATACGTGTGTTAGTTTCGTCACACGGGAACCATTATCTCATCAGATTTGTAAAAATGCTCACAGATTTACCAAGCTTTATCTTGCGGTAGCTAGTTGATAAGAGTTTGTAAGTGTGTCATGGTAAAAGTTGAATTCCCACGATTTATCTTAGCGACTTGATACAGTTGCAAACTACTCAATAATTTCTTAGTACATGATATTACTGATTTCTAATCGCTTTCTGATATAATCACTGTTAGTAGCTAGTTGCTTAGTACTGATTTCTAATCGCTTTCTGATATAATCATTTACATCAGCGAGATGAAAATTACCTTACTTATGCAATCAGTTTTGTTACGCATGATAAACAAATAGCGCGTGTGAAATCGCCACGCTATTCGTGTTTCTAGGCAAATGTGCACCAGGCCCGTAGTAAGTGTTCCACGCGCGTTTCAAAGAGATGTCAGCATCAATTGAAGGGGCCTGTTAAGGTCGAAGCCTGCCGGGTCATCGGTATTGTCCGAAAGGGTTACCGCTGGCCCGGAACATAAAGGGCTAAGGAAGGAACACGGGTGGGTTTTAGTCAGTAAGACACTCCCTTCCGCTCCACCCAGAGCGGGAGGGAAAAATAAAAGTATTATACATGCTGTGGTAGTAAAATATATAAAACAAACTACTCCAATGAATGGTGATAGCTATGTACAGACGCCAGCACATCAAGTTACTACAATCTGTCAGATTTCTTTAATAGATTTTCAACTTTATCACTAAAGCATAAGGTTCAAAGTTGATTGCGAAAATTTGACAGTTTCGGGTAGGTTGATGTGCTGGCGTCCATCATCATCGTTCATTTCGTCACTGTTTGAATTTGTGGAAAACGCAGTGTAAGAGACAAAACAAAAGCACATGCGCCGATAAGTTAGTTCTACCCCCATTTTATAACCATCTCCTTTGTCCACAGTGGATAGTATCAGGATCAGAAGACAACCTCGTATATATCTGGAACCTGCAATCAAAAGAGATCGTACAGCGGTTGTCTGGCCACACAGACACCGTGCTATGTACTGCGTGCCACCCCACCGAGAACATCATAGCGTCTGCGGCGCTCGAGAACGACAAGACTATCAAGCTTTGGAAGAGTGATACTTAAAGTAGAGTTTGTGAGTAGTTTTAGCTGAATCTTTATATCTTTTTTTTTGTATTCATTTGAAAACATAGTTTTATTTTATGGCTTCTTAGCTATAAACTAAAAACCGAATGAGTGTATGATCTGTTTTTAATTGCATGAACTAAGTTATATGAATAAGTTACGAACTACTACTGCGCGACAACGTGAGACCTGAGCGCTTTATAGACGTAAAGTCACTGAACAACTCTATTTGAATTCGGATAAAAATAATATTCCAATAAAGTCGCATTCAATGCGGGACTCCAGCTATCGTGCACGGGTAGTAGTTGAAACATTTCGAAAATAGAGTTATTTTGTATAGAGATTATTAACACAGCGTGAGAGTGAAGATAGACCGACTACAATTTGCCTGAAAGATACTAGAGGAATAGTTGGCACACAGTACTTTCGACTGCATCATAACTACAGTACGACTACATGGTGGCAGGGACATCGAGGCGCAACCATGAATTCAGTACAGACGCCAGCACATCAAGCTACTACAATCTGTCAAATTTCTTTAATAGATTTTCAACTTTATCGCTACAGTATAAGGTTCAAAGTTGATTGGGAAAATTTGACAGCTTGATGTGCTGGCGTCTGTACATAATTCTGAACCCCCCTAGGTTAAAAACATACGTCGTTTATTAAAAAAAAATTACTTCACCATACATTTTGACCGCGCAGGTTTTCTATACAACAGCAGATTTTTTTTCTATAAATGAGATCAATCTTGTGCTGAATTCATGATTACAGTTTGCGCGTCTGTATATTAACGGCCGCATAGTGTAAAACAACCGTAATTCTTGAATTAAATGCATGTTGTATCAGTTGCCTCAATATAATTTTTATTGCAGTCCGTCTGTGCTCGCTCCTAATTAGTTCTCTTTCTTATTCAGCATACTGTTTTGTTGCAGACTTGTAACCAGACAGTGATCTGTACATCGTGGCTTCATATTGAAAGCCGGCGCCACTGGCTTGTGAATACATTTTATATTAAGATACTAGTCGAGTATCCCGGACGATGGACGCTGAAACTATGAGTGTGCGTTGTTTTATTTCAATAAGTTTAGTGTATCACATGGTATGAGTGGATTTTCTGTTGATATAAGATATAAATATTTTTGTATCTGACATACAAATGAGAAAGATTCGAGTTTTAGCGATTATGTTTTAGTTAAGTATGATTTAAAAGATTCGCATAAGAGTACTTGTTGGATATAATTAAAGATTCAGTAGTTGTACGTCGTGTTGTTTTTATTAAACCCTCGCATTTTAATGTATTTCGTTTGACTAATGTATTAAAAGGACATACCAAGATTTTTTTTGTTAAATGATTTAATAATATAACACACTCTTCCGTGATGGATATTGAGAAAAAGTGGTTTAATTTACCATTCCTAACGCTCGCCTAGGTATTGAAATGCCCTTGCTACCTCAAAAAGCTATTTCTTGGTACACCGATACTCATATTGCACTCTCGATATACCTACTATACTAAAGTTCGTACGCCGTATAACTAAGAAAACAGACGGTGCAATTTTAAACTGCTTTGCAGGTTTAGAAAATAAAGTACGGGATTTTTTTACTCGCACTGTACGGCTTGGCCAACTAGCACACAATAAGTTAGCATCTACATTTGCCCCTTAGTGATAAACGTATTATATCAGATGAATAGTTACACGCCGATTTCTCTCTTTCAGTCGTCAGTAATTTGACTTTCGAAAGAAGAAGACAAAGTGTTGTGTAACTATAAAGACTACAACGTTTAGGGGGTTAATATGGATGTTTTGTTGTGTTTCAATTGATGACAATTGAAACACAACAAAAACGGATCGTTTTGCTTACTAATGGTAGAATTTTTTTATTGCCAAACTGGGCATATAATAGTACATTATGATACATGTGTGCTATGGTCAATGCACACGCGTTTCATACGTTTTTCAACACCCTTGCGAGGAAAAAAACAGACTCGTATTGTTATTAACTTGTATGGAAAATGGCGCGCTGCCGCTGGTTTTATTTTTCTGCGCGCCGCGCTAGCCAGCACTAGCGATGCGCGCGCAAGTGTAAATAAAATATGTCCGTGACTACCGCCGCCACTACCACTACCAGACCACTAACGCCAATCGCTTCCATATTTGGTAAATAATTAGTACTCAATTGGTACTAATTTGTACTCGAACAACAAAATTGATATGTACCATACTTAGTAGTTTTCGAGAAAATCGACTGATGGTGGTTCGGCGGTAGTCACGCTCCCTTCAGCAGGACCACCATAAGCGCCGAAAAAGGGGGCACGCTACAGCTATTCTAAGTATACAAATAATTAGTACCCTTATATGTGATTTATTTCGTAAAAAAAAAACAGAACTGTAACATTTGTATTTACGGAGAAATCAACGATGATATCTTTCTCGCAATTGGACCTAGTTATGCAAACAGGAACCAATCCACACAATGATAGTTTTGAGAAAAAGCGATTTTTGTGAAAATGTTGTATACATTTAAATTGATTGATATTTTGATTAAAGTTTACATACTATATTTTACTAAATAGTTTGTTTTATGTATACTTATATAATATTGATGAAAATCATTAACATTTTTAATAATAATAAATGAAAAACTCGTTGGTTCCTTATTGCAAAACTATCTGTGTGTGTGTTGGTTCTTTGTTAATTTTTCATCATGTCATAAAGTTATATGAAAAACAAATGAAAAATGCCATATTTCTTTAAAATCATATCTATTTATTATAGAAAAAACACAAATCTTAAATTCTTAGAATTATATGATAGTGAAAATATTAAAAACTACAACAATATTAATTAATTGAATATCAAAAAATAGTTTTTAAACTGACATGTACATATTTAAACGGTTATTTACCATGTTTATTATTTAAAACAAATAATAAACATGGTAAATAACCGATTGGTAAATATCCCGCTTTGAAATACTAATGTTAGTGTAAAAAAATACTTAATCTAAATCTAATTCTAAGTAAAAATCCGGTTGACCTGAAAATCCTTCAAGATCGTCTTCGATAATATTGTTTCCGACAAGTTACACATAGAAATTATGCGAGTCTTGTGGAATCAGATGCAACATAAACGACCGGGTTCCTAAACAATTTATCTTTGATAAAAAATACAAGATCCAGCTTTACGAGGACCGCCGCGCCGATGCGAAGGGCTGCGTCCTGCAGAGCTGCGTATCTTCACGGATGGATCCAAAACAGGTAGTGGCACAGGTGCTGGAGTCTTCTCGGAGGACTTCAACATACATATAGCTGCACCATTGGGGGTCCACAACACAACACAGTGCTCCAGGCCGAATGCTTGGGCATCTCTCTAGCCGCTTCAGCCATTATGGCCAGGGAAGTAAAGGAACACTCAATCCGAATACTCTCAGACAGTATGGCTGTTCTGCAAGCGCTGAACAGTTATGCAGTTGACTCTGGGCTAATATACGAGTGTCACCAGCCCCTCAAGCAGGTGGGTAACCTCAATAATATAACCATTCAATGGATCAAAGGACACAGCGGTTCGTTAGGTAATGATGCAGCCGACGAGCTTGCCAGAAGAGGGTCGAGTATTGCACCAGTGGGACCTGAGCCCATTGCGCCACTCCCCTTCGGGTATATACGTACTCTGGTAAGGAAACGCACTAGAGATCAACACAACAAACTATGGACGGACCAAGGCGATTGCAGGCAGGCTAGGGAAGCACTTCCCACTTTGGATGGCCGCCTCACGAAACAGGTTCTCCGTCTAACTAAACAAAAGCTGCGTATAGTTACTGCAGCTTTAACTGGCCACGGGTCATTCAATAAACACCTCTTTGTCATAGGAGTAACAGACAGTCCGCTGTGCAGGGCCTGCATGGAGGACGACGAGACAGCGGCACATTTGCTTGTAAACTGCCCGGTGGTCGTCACGTACAGGGCAAAGTACTTCGGTAACCCAGGTACCCTACATGAGACGGTCAGTAACATCAAGGCGTTGCTGGCCTTTCTTGAGGAGCTGGGGTGGATCGAATGATCGATTTTCCCACCCGTACGTAAAATACGCGCATTGACGTGGAGTTGCGGACAACAGCCCGTTTTACCTATTACCTATAGTATGAAGCCATAAAACTTTCCATCTATCTTTTTCTTTCTATTTATTATATTCTTTTCTAATTTCAATGATGACAAGAAATCTTCATTTTTCATCCTGTGTACATGCATTGGTTTCGTTTTTTTAACCTAAATATCTGGTGTATCTAGATCCTCTGTTGACGTTTTAAGGCACATTCTATCTTTCCAAAATCTGTATCATTTTGGAGGAAGCTATGCCCTGATTCAAGGAATTTCATATTTATTTGGTTTATAGTAGCGCGCTGCGTTAAACTTAAAAAAAAAAACTAATGAATAACCATAATGTATCACTGATTTGGATGAATAATTTTATCAAGGTTGTTAAGGAGGTTATTATACGACACATATTCAAAAAACATGACTTCTTAGATATTGTAAATAAAGTTATATTGTAAATAATAATCATCAAGGAACCAAGAAATGTGAGTATTTTTAAACATATAGGATTATGCCTATTATGCAAACAAGAACCAACTCGCATGGTTCTACTTATTTGATTACAAAATAAAAAATGCAAGGGACCATGTGGCATGAGTCTTATTAAAAAAAACAATTTCAATGATTTTTTAGGTTTATTGGGTGACTATGGGGCATGGGTCTTGTTAGTTTATTGAACAACTGGTGTTATGTTGGTTGATAACCTTGTCATAAAAATGTTTTGTTCTGTCAAAATTGTCAGATCATTTTGATATTTACAGGGTCGATAGAAGGTTCATTTTTGAAAGCTTCTGTGTCCTTATCTCGATTTTGGCATGTGTGTGGATTGGTTCCTGTTTGCATAACTAGGTCCAATTGTTCAGCAGGACCACGACTTTGAATGTTGATTCCAAGTAAGAGAAGCTTGTCGCTTTCCTCAAACCTACATAGAAAATTAGTACCCTGCAAGATAAAATTAGTACCTACCCAAAATTTTCGTCGCCGGAAGATGCGCTGTCAGCGTTCGAGCAGGCTGTAAACGAGGTGTCTGCGGTGGACAAAACATGGCAAGTGCAACATACGCGATAAATTGTTAAGAATAATTACAAATACATAGATGGATACATACATACATATAAACAAAATGAACTGTCAGGAGAAAAATTATCGTTTTACCTACTTCATTGCATAAATAGGTATTAGATACTAGTTTTAATCGTGTCTAGTGTGGACTGTCGCGGTCTCACGCTTGATTGTCCAATGTTTGTTCAAACATAATTATCGTGTAGGTAGGTATTCTCGCAAAATATTCTCCCACTCTTGTGAGTTTGTATAATATTATTATTATTTGTGTACATGTGTATGTAAGTGACCGGAGTCGGGATTTGAACCGGTTCGTACGCGCTATGCATGCTTCGCGTACTTGCGCTCTCTCTCTCCAATCTCTCTTTGCCTGTTTCATTCATTCTGTTTGTCTTGTCTCAGTCTGTCTCTGAGCCAGGGCCGTCTTCAACCTATTGGAGGCCCTGGGCACATAAGGATTACGGGGCCCCTGAGGATATAAGAGACAATAAGAGAAACATACTAATATTTCCTAACTGGGGGGCTAGAAAATCATTGTAAAACGCACTGCAAATCACTTAGTTTTTCACTAGCAGCTCCCCGCTGTTTCATAGTCAAAGTCAAAGCATTTATTTCAAATAGGCACATAAAAGGCACTTTTGAACGTCACAAATTACAACTAATAGAATTGATTCTAGTCGCCCATCCCAAAAAGTTTTCGTATGGAGAAGAACGGGCAAGAAACTCTACCGTTACTCTTTTAAAATTCTTTCAATATTTTGACATTTTATATAATCACAATATGTGAAGATGATGCACCTAAAATAAAATTACTATACCACAATAGGTAAAAGAATTAAAAATGAAACCATGACATAAATTACCCGCACATAATTCACCCGCATAAGTGTCGATTTCGTGAGAATATTGGGATAAAATTTCACCTAAATCGGTTCCGCGGTGTAAGCGTGAAGAGGTAACGACATACAGACACACCTTCACACTTATAATATTAGAATGGAAGTATGGATTGAATCGGGTACTAATAATGCGAAGAATGGAACGGCGGCTGCAAAGAATGTTTTTTTATGAGAGCAGGCCGGGGCCCCCGAAGATCCCGGGGCCCTGGGCACTTGCCCAGAGTGCCCAATGGAAAAGAAGGGCCTGCTCTGAGCGCTCCATTATATGTCACTGTTGGTTGTTGGACAAGATTAATTCACATACCTATTGAAATGTTATTTTTTGGAGCATTTTCAATAACAACATTGTTAGAATATTAAATGCATCATAGTTTTTCAATGGCGCTGCTGCTACGCTGGCGTCTGAGGATTCTGAGGTCATCTGTCGTGGGAACAAAGATAATAAAAAGACCCTGAGCTTGTTGATGCCATTAGTGTGGGTGAAGAAATTAGGTCGAAGGACCTTTGGGGAGATCGGGATACAACCTAGTCAACGTCGTCGTCTTAATAGTAATAAATAAAGCATGTAGGGTAGGATTCGTAGGAATTAGGTTGATAGACTGTGATAGGTAGGTAAGTAGTTGGGTGACCTACACATATCTAAGTTAATCAACATTTTTCAAAGAGCTTGCTTGTTTCAATTATTTAAATGGCCAATTTTGCCTTTATTTTTGTCGCATTGCAACTTTTCTGGCGTTCTACAAAAATACGTGCTAAGCAGGTAGATTTTATAACTAAGTTTCTAGTCTTTAACTTAATTAAAAACATACCTAACCCCATGTTAGGTACCTACTACCTATTCAAAGATGCTTTGAACATAAACTGCGTTATGGATTCAAAAGTAATTACTGGCGTTTCTCGGATGCGTCGAGAGCCGAGCGTTTACCGCGCCTGACATTCGATTAAGAATTTATACTTGGCAAAGCAAAATAAACGCGAGGGTGAGTGCCTTGTCACTCGTAGTCAGTCGCCGCATGGGTTTAATAATAGGAAGGTGCTAAATACTATGTAGTTTACACGTTTCTTTTGGCGTGGGAGGTCTAAATAGGAACTGACAGACTGATATAAATTAACAAGCTCAACACGTCTGTTATCAGCGAAGGTTTAGGCAGAGGTGTACATATTCAGGGTCAAATTAAAAATGAGCTAGCGAAACTACAGGCATGATGAGTTGCCTGCCGGGTCAGCGGGATTGTCCGAAAGGGTTACCGCTGGCCCGTAACATAAAGGGCTAAGGAAGGAACACGGGTGGGTTTTAGTCAGTAAGAGTCTGACACTTCCTTCCGCTCCACCCAGAGCGGGAGGGGTCATTAGATGATTTCCCATCCAGAAAAAAAAAAGGCGTGATGAGTTTCGATATCTAAACATTATTAAACAGAAAAGAAAGTCATCACGTCTGCGGAGTTTAGCTAGCTAATTTAATTTGACCCTGAATTTATAGTTGCACCCATATATCGCCAGTTTATGTTTAAGTCCTGTATGTGCATAATAGGGGGCGAGCCTATCGCCATCAACCGATTTCCGAGTACAATGCGTGCCACGTAAGAAGAGACTTGACACACCACGTGGTCTGACATGCGCAGAACACGATTTTAGGTATCTTTAGCGATATGAGGTCTGAGTGCGGGACGGGACCGGACGTCATAGGGGCGGCGGAAAGAGCGGGGGAGGCGGGGTCAAGTCTCTTCTTACGTGGCACGCATTGTACAGCGTAGTAATTTAACAAATGCAATGGCTTTCATTTTGAAAGTTGTACAACATTCATTGCGTTATTTTCGTTGTTGAGCTGACAAATTCGAACATAGGTATGAAGCAATGGATTAGCAATATCCTTCAAAATGATTCAGATTGTGATTGAACTGTGTGACGCAATTAGGGTGCAGGGTCCGGGCTGCTACTGGAAATTAAATTAGTATCACACCGCCAACTTCTAAACTCCGGCTGTTATCTACATTATTGCTGGAAGAAATTTCTTATGAAATAAGCATCACCTTTGTACCTATTTTGTTCTGTTTTATTTCGTGTCTATTTATATATGTGTATACACAAAAGGTAAAATAAATAAATAAAATAAATTATTTTCATTGTTATTGATTAGGAATTTCCTACCTACATGTAAGGGGGTAACTAAAGCGTAAACAATAAGGCCGCCCATTGTATGTTTTGTATTTATAGGAAAAGGTAAAGTGTGTGTCATTATTATCAGGCATATCTTAATTACTGTGGGCGTACTAAGTGGGTAGTGTTGGTTAATGCGCAATAGAAACACGGTTTGCACTTCACATCAGATTATAATTTCATGAACAATTTAATCACATTAGCAAATTAAGCACTATAGGTACACGATACAACCAGATACGAACGCGATATAGTTTCTGAGCACATGATGTCCGTACGATGTCCAATGGTCAAGTCCCCTGCCGCTTCGTTGCTCGCTGTTTTATACTGGTGTCAAAACAAGTCGAGCAGTGGGGCGGTGGGAGAAGTCGAGTGACGTACTTGTCGGTGGCGTGATCGTCGGTGCATGTGTTGTTTTCGACAACGCCGCCGACACGGCCATACTGACGTGCGGACGTCCTCGTGCGCTTACAATTCATACATCTGTAATAAGCATAAATCGTTCGATTATCCTGACCAAAAATCGTACTTTACAATCTGGACCGGTTTATCTAAACCCTACAGACAGGCTGGTAAGAATTAGTTCTGGACCGGTCTTCAATGACCCTTCAGATTAAAACTTCTGGACCGGTCTTCATTGACCCTTCAGATTGACAAGTTCTGGACCGGTCTTCAATGACCCTTCAGATTAACAAGTTCTGGACCGGTCTTTTTTTTTATTATTGACCCTTCAGATTAACAAGTTCTGGACCGGTCTCTATGGACCCTTCAGATTAACAAGTTCTGGACCGGTCTTTTTTTTTTTATTGACCCTTCAGATTAACAAGCTCTGGTCCGGCTACAAGCCCTACAGATTAACAAGTTTTGGTCCGGCTACAAGCCCTGCAGATACAAGTTCTGGTCCGGCTACAAGCCCTACAGATTAACAAGTTCTGGTCCGGCTACAAGCCCTTCAGAATCTAATTTATCTTATTTTGGCTAGTCCGGAATATTATTATTCCCTATAGCCGATTTATCATTAGACCGGTTTAACCCTACAATGATTATTGCAATTTAACTGTCATCATTAGTTTTATGGACATCAGCTCGCGTTACTATTGATCGGTTCCGAATAAACGGACATAAAGTGCAACTTGTGCCCCGTCATACACTTTCCGGGGTGGAAAATCCTCATGGATGTCCTCCGCCACGGGGCGGACGGAGGGGTCTGTCAGACTCTTACTGACTAAAAACCACCCCGGTGTTCCATCTCACACCTACGCCAAGGGTCGCGGGAACGTACGATGCTTCCGTAACGTACGTTCACCGTGACACGCCAGAGCCAAGACTGTCTCGTTACACCACTGCGCGCTCTCTTCCACTCCACACGAACTCAGGCTAGACTCTGTCGAGCGCCGCCGGGTGACACTGGCGTTCAGAATAGTCAATGAATGACGCCGACACGACCATCTTGCTCGCACACATTCTCGTGTGTTAATCTGTAACCAAAAAAATCAACAGCAGTGCATGTTCCACTCGGCCAATTCTGACCACATTTTATAAAAACAATAACAATCATTGATAATAAAAGATTCGGTCGGTGGTTCGTCCTAGGGGCGGTTCCTCTAAGCCTTGGTAATAGATCACATACAACGCTCATGGCCCGGCTGCCGCAGCATCTAGTGACACTCATGCCACCCATGTAGTCATCACCTCAAGTGATACGACCAACACACATCACATCCCATATAGTCTATGACTCCCAGGTCATTAGAAAACCAACACAACAATAGTCTCCTTTGAGAGCCCATCGCTCCCTGAACAACTCACAAGCGAGTTGCAGTTACGACTACAGACAAGTACGTACAGTGCGACCTAGCCATGGTATGTGCTCTACTACTCGGTGAAGGAACTATCCTCACCGCCTTCTACGTTTAACACGTTAGGAACACTACTTAGAGGCATCTTTCGTATGCGATCGTGAGCATACTAGTAAGTTCGGTTAGAATCTAAAGCTTATGACGTATAGCGATCACTTGTCAAAACTTCCACAACCTTAAATGGACCTCTGAACTTCCGATCTAGATTAGTCTGATAATCTGATTTCACTCTTCGTTTTATAATAACACAAATAGCCTACCCAAAATAATACTTTGCAAGTAAATGTCGAGTAGTAATGAAATAAAATCTCAAGTTGTGGCTCGCTATTCGCAATGCTTCTTATGATTTGTTTTGTGCTGAAAACACGCGTTTAACCAATACCAGTCAACGCAATAACATTATTAACTCGTTTGGCACTTAATTTGGCTGCACAATTCGCTTTTACTAACGAGCATTCAAAACCAGAATTTTAAGCAAAACAATACAGCTGACCTTTATGTTCTAACGCGCCCGCGGGCAGCTGCACGACGCAAACATCCACTCGCCGCCGCTGCTTGCAGCGCGCGCTCCACCTCCACCATCTGCTTGGCTGCCACCCCCCGTGCACCGGGCCGCAACACGTCCTGGATTCCCCCACTTGCAGCACACGAAGGGCTTCACCGAAGGCTGCGGGCTGCTTGGCTCGATTCTTGAAGTCACTCCACGTCACTGGTAGCTCCACGCTACGTCCTTCGTACTATTTACGATAGCCACGTCGATACTGCTTCCTTTGTGCGCCTTAATGACGGCCACAAGTTGACCTCCTTGCAGTGAATTTTCAGCAAAACACAAATCAGCTGTCGTATTGTGTGCTGTTACGTTTGCACACGTCGAACTCAATGCCGGTTTTTAGACACTTTTTTTTTTTCTAACATGGCGGTAGGGCGCAACTGCCGCGTCACTGGGCAAAGGTATTTCGGCATACAGCCTATGCCCAAAACAACATTCACTATGATCGCGCATCCGTATCTGGCTTGTCTGGGTTCAACTCTAACAGGTCCACACGATTATTTAATAAGCGTTCGCAGTTTGCACTTTGTTTTTTAAAATGTCAACGGTCACTTTCACTTTTAGCGTTTTCATTTTGCGCATGAACCAACACGAATCCCACTTCTGATATAGGAAAAGGTAAAGTGTGTGTCATTATTATCAGGCATATCTTAATTACTGTGGGCGTACTAAGTGGGTAGTGTTGGTTAATGCGCAATAGAAACACGGTTTGCACTTCACATCAGATTATAATTTCATGAACAATTTAATCACATTAGCAAATTAAGCACTATAGGTACACGATACAACCAGATACGAACGCGATATAGTTTCTGAGCACATGATGTCCGTACGATGTCCAATGGTCAAGTCCCCTGCCGCTTCGTTGCTCGCTGTTTTATACTGGTGTCAAAACAAGTCGAGCAGTGGGGCGGTGGGAGAAGTCGAGTGACGTACTTGTCGGTGGCGTGATCGTCGGTGCATGTGTTGTTTTCGACAACGCCGCCGACATATTCATAATCGTATTTTTTGTTATGTATTTTCTGGTGTACAATAATGTAAATATAAATAAAAAAATACGAATCCATTTCACTGAAGTGATTATCCGCGTAAAATTCGATGTTCTTTTTATTATTTCGCCTCGAGCAATACGCGGTCGAAGCGCGGAGGCGTTGAAATTATATTATTGTTCGAACACCGTATCATTTCTATTAAGTTATTAAATTGAGGAAAATTGGATTTGGCGTTTTATATAATTTGGGATAAGTACAGCTGCAGCGAAGCGGATGAGCAAAGCCATCATCCCGTTCTAAACCCACGCGGCCACGTGTTGGTTTTCTTTTAACCATTGTACACGGAAATAGGAGCCAAATTTGTAACAGAACGAAAACTACTGTACCTATTATTAAAGGTACCTGCCTATATAATTATATAGGCAGGTACCTGTAACCGGAGAAGTTAATAGGTTTCTTAAAGCTTAACTAACGCTAACTTTAACGTCGATTCGGTCTTAACTATCAATGGGCAAGATTTCATTTGTTCCTTTCAAACTATTACTTATCAATATTTTTTTAGGAATTAATGAGTCGGTCCGGGTTGCATTATGTACCTATAGATTTACGGGATATATTAATTACCTGATAGATTATAAGGGATACGTACTATATAGGAACCTAAGTAGATACCTAAGCTATAAATGAAATATAAAATATAAAATGAAAAATAGCACACTAAAATAACCGCCTATATATATATTTATTCACATAATGTACCTTGTAGCAACGTAGGCGCACGTACTTACCCGAAATGCCTGGCCCACTTGCACGCGACGAGGAGCGGCGTCAGGATGGCTTCCTCACCTATCCATCCAGGTCATTCAAGTAACAAATGTTATACCTTCTGTTACCCACTTATGCATCGCTGAATCATGTTCGCTTGTCAACGTACCAAATGTTGCCTGGCCTATTTGCACATGAATGAGGCGTACAATGTCGGGATGGCGCCATTTTTACCCATCTTTCACCAACAACCGGCACTGGGCGAACCTCTGTGCAGTTTGTGATTTGACATCCATGAGGCTGTGAAAGGGAGACGGAAATTAAAAGTGGGTAGTTTTCATATCTCACATTATGCCAGAATTCATTATTTGTTAATTATGTACATCAAATATTTCTATTATCGACTAGCGCTTACCTTTCATCCTTTTATGTTTCGTTTGTTTGTTTTTTTAATTACTTTTCCACTTTCACAAATAGTGTTTTAACTGACTTATTTAAAGACGTCATATCCTTAGTATTTGGTTAATCCAAATGCAAACAACAGCTAAGACAAGTTCAAAGCACACACAAGATGGAAACTGTCCGATAATAGTCCGCCGCGCTCGGCTGCTTGCAGCGTATTGTGCGATGACATTACAGTGCACGGATTAATAAATTATTATGACAATGTGTCGGTGCATGGCAAGTCAGGCATCGTTTAAATTAAAACAGGTTTCTGTTCTGATTCGTTTCGGAGAATTTCTTTATTTGCATAAGAAGGTCTATCATGCGGTCATGTCACTTATCTATTTATCAGTATTTTATTTATTTATTGTTTAGTTTTGCAATGTTACTCAATATCACGCTTTTTATACATAGGTCTACTACTAACATCTATTCGTTACTGTTTTTATGTGACACTAATTTATTTTTATTTATTTATACAATTATGCATACACATTACACACATCACGATGCAGTATAAAACTGATTTACATTCGTCACCTCACACACCAGGTCCAGTTGAAAACCAGCGTCAGGCACCAGTTGTCTGGCATTTTTGCTGAACTGGGCCTTTTTGGCGCAGCCGTGAGGCACACTTTCCTGCTAATTTCTTACATCGGACTTTGCACTTTTTATTTTTTATCTTATTTTTTTCCTGATGTACGACTATAATATTATCTAACTATCTGGTGTATTGTGTGTCTCTTAGTCTGTGCTAAATAAATGTATTTTCTTTCTTTCTTTCTTTCTTTCTATAATACCTAGACGGAGCACAAAATCTGATTCCAAATTACAAATTGGAATATCGCAAACTGTACTAATTGAAATCTTGCTGAAAATTGCCGCTATAAAGCTTTCAGTTTACTGTTACAATAATGTAAAAGTAAACTTGAAATTCTGAGAAACTATCAATGAATGCATTCCCGAATCTGTTTGTGAAATAATTCCTGCACGTAAAATAAATACTTACAGAGAATTGTATCTACTCGTACCTACATATCATTTTGATGCTAGAAAATAAGGCAAAATATGGAGGATACTTTTTGAAACTAACGAGCTCAGATATGATACTGTGAAATAATTACCTAACATATCAGTTTTATAAGTTTCAATAAACATCGTGGAACTCGGCATTATTTTTGATTCTTTCAGAAGTTACTTACGTTGAAACTTCTTTGTTGTCTAGGTAAGTAATAGGGAACCTACTAGGTTACTGTCTTACCCAAATAGGTGGGTATTACGATGGTGGTGATTGAATCTTTCTATACTAAGACCCTTTGCACGGCACGGCACGGTTTCTTTACCGACGGTACGGCGTATACACCGCGCCGTAGAAAAAACGTGTCCGCAACAAGCTTTCTTATATAGATCCATACAACATTGATGACCGTGCCTACACATGGCGAATAAACCATAGTTTTTTTACGGCAAGAAAAACGTGTGCGTTGAAGGGCCTAGGTCACCAGCCGGTCAATTCTGTAAAAATATCACTGTGAAGACTTTCAGTGTCATCCCACTGACACTAGAGATTGACCAAGCATTAAAGAATGATGGGCATTTTTGTATGGAGCCTGGTCTGATGACGAATAGTTCTAATGAGATGATCATCAGATCAACGGCTTAACGTGCTTTTCGAGGCACGGAGGGGTCTTGGTATGTAAAAATGGTCACCAATCCAGGGACCAACCGCGGCAAGTGCAGCTTAACCTGATCGATCAACCCGTGCAGCTGTTATTACTTAGCCATAAGTCCCCTCAATGTTATGAGCCAATAACTAGTATTATTGAGAACTGCAGTGAACATTAGTGTCATAAATTAATACGTTTACATGGTACTTGCTGGTCTGATATCTCTTTTACCTGGTTTTTCACAGCCTTCTGCTCACAATGGAAATTGATGCTTATGATAATTATAAACTTTCATTTGATGTTACATAAGTATTATGTGGTTTTTATTGGACATACTGGTCAAAACGCCCATCATTCTTTACAATCATAATCGAGATTTTAATAATCCTCATGTCAGGCAGGATATGTTATCATTGGCGACATTCTTGTACATACATACCTATTGAAAGTTATTACAAAATGTAGGTAGGTATGTTACATAGGTACTTATGTATGTAATTTCAGTTATTTAGATAATTATCTATCGAATTGTTGATTACTGTAAGCACCAGTTAATTAATGGGCGAGTATTTTCAATATTAAAATCGTTCCAATTTACGTTAGGTTTGGTACTCCGCGTGTTTATTCTGTCCTAAGTTCTGGGGAGCCGGACGTGTTCCAATAAAATGCCAAAGGATTGTGCTCACTGCTATCTGATCCAATTATTGTACCGGCTGATAGAGACGTGTGTGGGGTGATGTCTATTTGAGGACTTTCTCACAATAGCTTCCACGAGACGGTTGCTTTTGTTTTCGTTAGGTATCTAAGTAAAAAATCATACGATCATTACGATTGGCCAAAAGGAGTAGTGAAACTTTCTTTATAGCATGAGCTGAGGTCATAATTTGATATAGAGTAACAAGTTGTCATGCTTGTCAGTTTTTGAGATTTTAATTGGCTTTGAAATTAAAAAGTCTTGGATAAATTAATAAGACAGAAAATAAAAAACCATTTAAATATTTAAATGAGGCTGAGAATCAGCATTTTTTGAACAACAAAATTACATAAGATATTCCCCCAAAACCCTTCTGTAAACAACCGTCTATAATACCATCGCGAGTTCGTGACGATGTAAAGTAGGGACCTACAAATTGAACATCAGCGCTAACATACCTACGTTACGAAATAATATGTATTATGTGGTGTAGATTACACCGCATATTATTTCGTAATGTCGCGAAAATCGGGCAATTTCTCCACTCAGCAAACTATGTTCATTCCTAATGATTTGATGAGGACTCTTACCTTTATTGTTATGTCTAACATTGGTTACCTAATTGGGTAAATGGTTTAATTGAAATAAATGCTTTGAGATAAATTATTTTATTTCTGAATGTAGGTTTGTACAAACACTTTTACACGTCAATCATATTTTTAAAACTAGACGAGGATGGCGCTTCCTATCTGACTGCTCAGATGTTAGTCTTTTTTAAAGTCCAGACATATTCTTGGTCAGATCATGTGAATTGAATACCATGTAGAAAAAAAAACCGGTCAAGAGCAAGTCGAACTCGCGCACCGAGGGTTCCGTGCCATCATGTTTTTTTTTAATTTTTCATCGGCGAGGCCTATATTCGTCAGAGAATTTTAACACTGTGCACTGCGGTGTAGAATATTGCAGTTTTATGTCAACGCCATCTCTTGACCGATAGTAAAACTAATGTAACTTTTGTTGATGATTTCTGAAAAAATGTGCTATTTAGAGACTTTGTTTTATTTTTTACTGTAATTTTTACATATACTTCTATCACATAGAATAATTTCAGATTTTTTTCTTTGCAAACTTCGGAGATAAGGGGGGAAACGGTATTTTTTTTATATTTTTTATCAAAAGTCAAAAACTATGCGGCCTAAAAAAAATAAAAAAATGTTTGAGAATGTGCAAACTACGTTCTTTCATATGATACCCCACATGCCTTACTAGCCCTAATTCGAATTTTTCAGTCCCCCTTTCAGTCCCTGTTGCAAAAAATATACGGTACGTATATTTTTATTTCTTTCTTATTTGCAAAATTGTTGGGCAAACGTCGTCTAAAACTATTCCAAATTTCAAGCTGATAGCATTAGTAGTTCTTGATATATCCAGCTGTGACAGACAGACAGACAGACTGAGTCTTACTATAAGAGTTCCGTTTTACCATTTTGGTACGGAACCCTAAAAACATACATACCTACATAATTGGGTAGGTATGTATAAACGAATATGCAATTGAAGTCTTTGATTGATAAACAATAAAAAAGACTATATCCAGTAGTAAATAAAATTCAAACTACCGATAGTTATGTAAATAGAGTTCCATCCAAACTGAAACAACTTCGCCACCGGAGGCGCGAACGGGTGGTGCCGTTGCGTTGGCGTGAATTCGTGTGTTGGACACAATTCATTTTTGCTGTATTGTATACTGTTTCATGAATACCTACGTAACTTCGTTTCAGAAGCTTTTAAAATGTAAACCGTTTTTAAATGTATGCAACGCTATTGATTTTACATTTTATTAATTGAATTCACTACTTTTCTTGCTTTTTTTATTGACTGTAAAAATAGAAAGACGCTGAATGTTTTTTTTTAGGGTTGAGGTACCCCGGTAGAAATCCTCTATGGATGTTGTAGTAGGCCTTCTTAAAGGAAATAAGTAAAAGGTTTTTCTCCCGATAAATAATCGTGAGAACTGCAGCTTAATTGCCACTTTTAATCACTATCCGAAGGATTTTGAATATAATTCCATTGCGTCATATGTGTGAAAAATTCATCTGGTTAACAATGAAAATAACGCAATGAATGTTGTTGGACTGTCAAAATTAAAGGGATTGATATTTTAAATGTGTTACGCAATTATCCCTCTGGCCTTTTCCAGCAGAGAACGTAAATCGCTTCGATGGGAAATGTCCCATCGAAGCGATTGTAATGACATTTAATGGTGTAGTTTTCGGACAATAGGATATCCTACCTACTATCAAATTAAGTAAAGTTTTGCTTATCTCCTTGAAACTGTCGAAATAGTATCATCCTGTAATCAAAATATTCATCAGGTAATGTAAATCTGGCCCAAATTTACATTTTGCTGGGAGATTCATCGTTACCTGGCTAAGTGGTAAACTCAAATCTGTCAAGATCTATTTATTAATCATGGCAGTTGTTCAGTGCATCCGAAGTTTGCATAGTACAGACGACAGCACATCAACCTACTACAATCTGTCAAATTTCTTTAATAGATTTTCAACTTTATCGGTAGAGCATAAGGTTCAAAGTTGATTGGGAAAATTTTACAGTTTCGGGTAGCTTGATGTGCTGGCGTCAGTACATACCTAATAGGAAGAGATTCTGATGAGGTAGGAAGTTTTAAAGGATAGGTCGCTAAGTATACCTACTTGTGCAATTTTAGTGAGGTATTCCAACTTCACTTGGCCTGTGTAGGTACCTTTTATTATTGCTGATTGGGCCCGCTCTTGACCTCGATCACGCCTGATGGAAAGCGATGGATGAGGTCTAGAGGGAAAGAGCATGCCGAGAAGATGCCTAAGGCACTGGAACTCCCACGCATCGACGAAACAGCAGGCTGCTTGCACGTTAAGTTGTGCTCCACAAGATTATACGTTAATATTATTATAAACGGTAGTTTTACATTGTTTAGTTTTATTATAATCCCTAAAACGGAAAATAGTGAACACTATTTTCTGCATTTTCATTTAACGTGCTTATTTTCTGCATTTCCATTCTAAAATAAAAGAAATAACCAAACAAACGATGAGGGCGCCATTGCGCGGTCGGCGTTTGGTCGGCGCCCTCGGCTGCCTATACATTGACGCGGAGCGAGGCTGCGGAGCGGAGAAACGGAGAAATATAATTAACCAATACAAAATGACATTGAGATTTTATGCAATCCTATGGAGGAGTGAGGCTGCGGAGCGGAGAAACGGAAAAATATTAAGCAATGGGATTGCATAAAATCTCAATGTCATTTTTTATTGGTTAATATTTCTCTGTTTCTCCGCTCCGCAGCCTCGCTTTCGCGTCAATGGACAGGCAGCCGTAAATGGGGCTCTAATCACTACTATTTAATAATAAACCATTTTTCATTTTCAAGTTTTGGCGTGCGATTGGAGAGGCAGTGGATTATAACATCACGCCTGTATCCCCCGAAAGGTTAGGCAGAGGTGTACCTATCGCACACCCACATTTTGTTATGATTGTTATGTTAAAGTCCCATGAAATAGGGGGCAAGCCTAGTTGCTGTCAACTGAAAGAAAGAAAATACATTTATTTAGCACAGACTAAGAGACACACAATACACCAGATAGTTAGATAATAGTCGTACATCAGATAAAAACTAAGATAAAAATAAAAAGTGCAAAAGTCCGATGTAAGAAATTTCTTACAATAATAATAATAAATAATAATTAATAATAATAAATAATAATAATAATAAATAAATTAATTTAATAATTAATTAATAATAATTAATTAATTTAATTAATTAATAATAATTATTAATTAATTATTATTAATTATTAATTTCTTTCTTTTTCTTATTTCTTTTCTTTTCTTGCTAATTAGCAGGAAAGTACACAAGTCACAGCTGCGCCAAAAACACATACGCGCGCCAACACGCGCCAACAACAGCTGATGTGTCCGAAATTCAAAGCCATGTTTACTTTGCTCCGGAGCGGCTACGGCTGTCGCGTGCTGTTCGGCGCGGCTCCGCCAGTGCGTTGCCATTCCTACTGCTCGCTGTGCTTGTTCCCACAACACGGGCGATCAATTTGATGAACGCCCAATTGTTCAGGAGCTGGATATTGACATATTTATGTATAGCAGAAAATTGATGTTTAATGTTTTCCTGAAGTTTTTTAGTTAAGTTGTGTTAAAGGTTCTATAAGTGCAGCAAGCAATTTTTATATAAATAAATAAATAAAGCTTACCACAGCTTATGATACTGGAAATTAGTGCCTTATTTCATTTAGCTGATAAGTATGTACTTATTAACTTATACTGAATCCAGCGTCATGCTTACAAAACACATGCGAAAAGAAAGTACAGACGCCAGCACATGAAGCTACTACAATCTGTCAAATTTCTTTAATACATTTTCAACTTTATCGCTAAAGCACAAGGTTCAAGGTTGTTTGGGAAAATTTGACAGTTGCTGGCGTCTGTACATAAGTCTTGTAATGCGAATAGTTTCTAAAGTTCCGTTGACTAAACGCAATCAAATCCCACATTGGTCGTAAAATTGTGCTTCATTTCGACAGACGGACCATTTCCCTATGAACGTCTAACTTTGTGGGTATTAGTAAATGAGAAAAGTTAAAATCTGAGTATGCGAGGAACGATGAATGTTTGCTAAATGTGGTAACCCTATTGATATGATGTGCTACAAATAAGTAGGTACGACTTTAGTTGAGTAATAACTCCGCTGGGCTCGAATTTTATGGTGTATTTTTATGCCTTTGTAGAGGATGTATACGCAGATTGATTGTGGAATCTACTGTTTTACATAATCGCTAGCTGTTTTAAAAAACAGCTATGTTATGGAAAACAGCTGAACGACGTGTTTTCCACAATTAATGAACTTTAACACGCAGAACTGCATATAAACGTTTTGCATTTATCAATGCAGTGGGTCAACGATTAGAGGTAATGTAAAACAGCTTGAAATAAAACGTCGGTTTGTAGATTTTAGTCCTGAATTTTGTCGTTCGTAGATATGTGTATCATAACAACTATAATGGCGTCCGAAACACAACTAAACGAGTAATATGAGTGAAAATTACCCTTAGAACTCAATTGAAAGCAGTGCTTTCAAGGACAATTTGAATAAAAAGTTATCAGAAATCTATAAAAGTCAGTCCTAAAATACTAAATAGCCAAATAACTGCCGCGGCACCACTCGTTTCGCTCGCTCGGCTTGCGTGTGCTTGGTTACAGTTGTAACCTAAACCAATAGATCAGTGTACCCTAGCTTAGTAACTGCGACCGATTCGGCATTAGAAGCCACTGCAAACGCTTATTGTGACTGCAGACAAGCTATTTTACATAATGTCTAAATATGGGGAGTAGTTTTGTTAAACGTAACGCAATGGTTTAGGTACACAACGTAGCAGTTTTGTAAAACAGCTAGCGGTTATGTAAAACAGCAGATTCGACAATCCACCTGCGACATATACATATCGAATGCTTTATATATCTGCAATTACATGAATACTTATTTACCTACTTTAAAACTGAACAAAGCAATGCTGCTTGACACTAGCAACAAATTTCCCGGGGGATTTGTTTTGCAATGAGCTCTACTACAACGTAAATAAAATGTTGTAGTTCACAACTCAATTCTCGTTTTGTCTAAAGACACTGGTGGTGATTACATATAACATTATGTAGGTACCTTACTGTTCTGGTATTTTATACGTCATGGTCATAGCAGGGGTCCACCCATACATTCCATTGTATGATCGATTTTCCCACCGGTACCTACGCCCAATACGCGGTTAGACTTGGAGTTGCGGACACCAGCCCGTCTTACTACTTCGTCATGGTCGTTTGAAATGTGGCTTAGGTAGGGATCCTACTGCTCCTCTTATAGATATAATTGATATAATTTCAGCCTTTCAGGGAAGATGACCACTAATGGACATCGACTTCTTCGTGAATTGCCAAAACGGACAAATCTTGTCGAGGTTCTACCTACTCGTAAAATTTTCAATTTAGTACAGAAGTAGGAATCATTTATTTGCTTATTTATTGTCTAGGTATATAGATAAGATGGATATTTTATATTAATAGTAGGCACCTCTACCACTAATCTAACCTCGCAGTACCATTTACCAATATATTTTACCTGACGGCAAAATTTTCAAATAATTGAATTTATTTTAATAATAGATTTGATTTTTTAGGTATCAAGATAACAATATTATCTATTATTAACTCTTCTCCAATGGTATTCAGTAAAGACATAAAATGATACCAACCTCATTAAAACTGTAAACTGTATAAAGTTCCAACATACACCAAAACTTCATAATGATCAAAATAAGCTTCCATGAAACAGTAGGTACCGTGACGTAGAATGTTACGGTAACATTGTGGGAGGGAGAAGTAATGGGATTTACTCTCAGTCTCGATAATGTCAATCTCCAAAGATTTATGGTGTGACATTCAGAATTTCATTATAACTTTCTTTTCAGAGGTTTGGAAAGAAAATTTTTCTTTGCAGTGGTGTGCCTGTGTATGTTCATTAAAGTATGTAAACTTTCAGAGAAACAATATTAAAGCTTTGCAGTAATGATGAAAACTTATGTGTGTGAGTTATGGATTGCCTAGATTAAGTAAGAGAAAGATTAAAATAACAAAGCGGAGAGTTGCAAACCGTGTATTTTAAAGCCACAAGATAATACAGGTCAGTGTCCAAAGCAGACCATAGACAGGAGACTAACAAAATTCAAAATTAATTTTGACACTTACGTAGAACGTCGCGTTCCTCAACATGGAAGACTAAGTTTGCGTTCATATTTATTTTATTCAATTAATACAGAATGGATATATTATTATGTATAGCAGTGATAATAAGATCAAATAATTTACATTCCATCGCCACTTAATCAGTTATCTTCTTTAGTGAAATGTATTCTAAATTGATTTTTGAGTGGCCATTTGTAACAAAAAGGTTCTGACAAGATTTTAGTTGCAATAGAATTTGAAGTTTTTAATGAAGTTTTTAAAGTAAGTATGACATTCAGTTTGTTGTTCCATAACTTGAAAATTATCTCAAATTCTTAATTCAAATATAAGTAGGAACTCGTACTTCAGGCTAGTTATTATTTCAGATTTGTATAACTACTTACACAAAATAAATAACTACATTATTATAGATTTATATAACTACTTACCTATCTACGAGTAGGTACATATAATATAATAACATGGAGCATCAATCAATATAGGTAGGAATATAATCCCATGGGAAAACTTCTACTTTTTATTTTAGTTTAACGATGCATATGAGCTTTCAGTGCAGTGCGTTCTCGAGTCGGAGTTTACTTATAAAAGTCCAATTTGCTGTGGAAATCCGATCGTGGTCGCCGCCGTGCACTCCTGTAGTCCAGGAGCTAGGAATAATCGATATTTATAATATTGTTGGCGTCATGGCGGTATTGATGAAGATGGTAAAACCACCATGGAAAGACGGTATATTGAGTGGGGAAGGTAGCATAATGTGGACTTCGTAAGAAATTGAAAAGCAAATGCAATTTTCACATTTACTTTTCAATTTCTTACGAAGTCCACATTATTCCAACTACCTAAATTGGAACTTTCGTGAGGGACAAAGACAAACATCTTAAAAAAAAATAAAAACTTTGACCGTGTAGGCCTCGATCTCTGTCTTGTATGTTGTATGGAAAGGCCCGCGCCAGACGTTCCTTAAATGACACTCTATTATATTTTTACAAGCTTTTATTTTTGTGCTTGTCTAAGATATTTGGCGGTTTATCTAGGTAGGTAGGTACCTACTTATTTCAGCTATTTGAACTTGCAACCTTGTCGCGTTTTGTTCTCCTGCAAGTGCAATTCCGGAATAAATACGGGAGTAAACATAGAACTGTAAAACATTGCATGATCATTGATAATTATTAATTAATTATTAAAAAAAAAGACATTACGCCGCATTTACCCGGAGGGGTTTGGCAGAGGCATTTAGTGCACTCACAACTAATTCAAGTAAAATCATTTTTCAGTTTACTACATTTCATAGGCTATTATAAAAAAGCATGTAAAAAAAAACTAAATAGTAAACAAACACCTACTAGCCCGCTTTTAAAACACTCGTTTAGGAGGTGTCAGATACACAAAGCGCTGCGGTCTTGAACAATTAGTTCGAATATTCTGATTTTAATAAACGTTTGCTTCCTTGAATAGGGTCTTTATCAAACATTGATTTTCATAGATTTAAAAAGTCCTGTTACACTGTAAGGTCAAATGCTGCCCAAAACCAGTGAGCCACAATTTAGCGAATTTAAACAAACTAAACGAATTTGAAACATTAATCTGTTTCTGTCAAACGTTTGAAGATGAGGAGACAGGATGATATTTTGTATTGGTAATGTGTAGCGCTAAACGCATTTAGTGATTTATGGTGCAAGCATGTCTCGGTAGGTTTTTTTTAATGTAGTATTTGGAAACATGCTCACAGTAGGTAACCATGTAATGACCAGACTTTATTTATCAATGGGCAATTTAAAACCAATTGCGAATCACTTAGACAGGTTCACAAAAGCTTTAAAATTAATAAGGACCACGTAATTTGCCGCTATAAAAATCCCAAACGATGTCGTCCTAGGAAGCTATACAAAAAATCAACATTTTTACATTAAGTTCCAACAAAAAGTACTAATGAGGGTTACTTGACCCAATTTGTTTGAGCTCTTCAATTAAAAGTTTTAACTTAAAGAGCGTAAATAAATATATTTTTTTTTTTACGAAATTTTATTCAAGCGAATAATTAGGAAAGTAAGAATCCAGACAGATACTACTAATGCCGTGTTCCCACAGACTGTAAACTGATGGCCGCACCAGGCGTTGCTACGACTGTCGAGGCCTGTCGCGGCCCGTGCCGAGCATTCCCACGGCGTGTCCCTGTCGGCCGCTATTCCAACATGTCAAGTGATACGGAGCGCATGGCTGCCAGTGGTCAACATTTGATAAACAAAGCTAAAATATACGCACCCGTGCAGGCCGTAAAGACCGCGACAGGCGCCTTCGCGCTGCACCACGCCGCTCTTTTGAACTTACCGACTCCCGACAGATCGGACGGGTGACGGCAGACCACCGCAGATCTCATCGGATGCGACGGTCCTCAGCTTGACCTGTGAGAAACCGGGCCCTGGGACCGCGGCATAAGTGACGTTAGTCCGTCTGACCCTGGACATACCACCCACCACCAACCACTCTTACTGTCTGACAAATTTTTTTCCACGACAGTAACTATTTTTGATGATATTAAAAAATATGAAAATATTGAAACCTGTGTAAAAAATTCGTAACTGAAGCACCAACAAGCTATCAATTTTGTGTTCGCAATTAGTAAAATATTACGGATCACTTTACTCAAAACAGTTAATTAGTTTTACCTCGTATCAATCATACTTATATTAATTGGGCTTGTAGGTTTAATTATGAGATAGCTATTAATATTTGAAAATTGAACCGACTGACATGATTGTAACTACGTATCTACTGTAATGTGCTCAACAATAATTGGGAATTCTTACTTCTTGAAATCAATAAGTCGTATTCTCTACAGTACCCGGCGATAAATATTGCACATCGACCTTTACCTTTTTTGTATTTTATACAAAGAATAAAAATAATTATCAAAAGAAGCAAATCATAATTGTTTTAACAGCTCTTAATAGATACCGGACTCTTTGTATTTCGTGCGACAGAGATAACGCTCTACGAAGCCGAAATTAGCCGATTTATCGCCGGGTACTGTAAATATGATACTGTAATATTATTTTCACTTATATTATAAAGACGTAATGGCTTGTAAGTTTTGATATAAGTGGTAATCTTTGAATGTCAATCAACTCGGTCTATTGCAGTCGAGATATTTGAATTCAAATATCTCGAAAACTATTGAATTTCGGCCATACATTATGGGATATGGGGGTTCAATTTGTTGCATTTTGGCCCCCCTATCAGCTCCAGATGGATATTAACGTCGAATTACAAGTAACCCTGTATATAAAGGCCGCCAGAACAGTCACAATATCCCCGTACTAGTTGATACTGTATGAAAGTGGGGTATTGATGTCATGATTATGACTCTCTTAGTTAACCATGTGATGTATGTATCTTTGGACGGCTACACTACCAAATCAGATTTCCATACCCGAAAAAGTAGGTAAAACTTGGTAAGGACAGCTAGTCCAATTTTAGTACATTTTCAATTGAAAAGCGGGTATGTTTTCTACTAAAGTACGCTTCTATCAATAACTTTTATATCATCTAGACTTTAAAAAACAGTGCACGTATCAATAAGTTTTTAATATCTTCTCACATGAACGTTGTCTGAGTGCGAAGCAGGTCTTACCTATTTATTTTTGCAACGCGTTCCCGGAATGCATTTCATTTCATTTCGATTTATAGACGGTACGGTACGGTACGGCAGGTTTCTGTGTTTCTATCGAGCAGTTTAATTGCTCAATTAATTACAAATTTTTTGTTGTTTTGCCCGTTGTTTACATATTGAGTTTCTAGTTGATTGAGAGTACGTTTCTGTGTTCGTCGTTGCCGAGCTGTGCTCAAAGCTGGTAAACATTTTATTGAATGTTCCTTTCTGGATGATTTTTGACGTGACAACGTCTAATCGATGAAGCTGGTTGCACTCACGAAAATACATGACTCATGTAGCGTTAACTCGCGGCCTCGCTCTGTAGCGTTCCATGGCGGCTTGAAGTGCAAGCGAATATTAACAAATGCAATGCAACTATTCCATCAGTATTTTCTTATGACGTTGTCACGTTCAACTATCGTCAGTAAACCGACTTTACAGACAACCGATTTTTTTTCTTGGAAAAGATGGCGTAGAGTACTTAAATGTCAACGATTCTCGGTACTATTTACGATGGCTCCAGGTATTATATTATAATCTGCTAGGTTCACATCTACATGCCTAGTACAACGGGCATTGCAGACATGAGGGTCATGACTATACAGGGTTAAATAAAATTAACTAACGAAACTCCGAAGACGTGATGGGTATATCTGAACATAAAATAAAAAAAATAACAGATTTTCTAAACTCTTACTTCAAGTAACTACAATAACTGCTATAGCCCCAAAAAAACTCACCAATCCAAATTATTTTTCGTTACATCACGTTTGGATATGTCAATAAGACTCATCACATCTGCGGAGTTTCGCTAGGTACCTAATTTATAAACGAAGGTATGTATTTGCCTCGCAAAAAGCTCAGCTTGTCCTAGACAGGCCTAAACTGTTTTGTGAGCCTGCAGCGATATTAATCATAGGAGACAATGTTAGGAGCGGGGTAGAAAACCAGTTTACACTTCATTTTAGCGAAGTAAAATAGATAAATTAATATAGTTTAGCAGGCTTGCGCTGAGGCGATAATGTAGTTATACGTAATGTATAAATTCTTTTTCATGACATACTTTACAAGCTTTATAATCGCTGAACCATAGCGCACATAATAAACCTACTTTTAATTACATAACTACTCTCCCTTGCTTCGCACGGGTGCAACATACTGATATGATGACATGTTAAAATATCGAAATTTCTGTGATTTATCTAAGTTATATATTAATGTATAATAGATACACATAAACCTTCCGGAATAAATTCTCTAAGTGATGGTAGAAATCGCATCAAAATCTGCTGCGTAAGTAGTTTAAAAGAACAACGCGGTCACACAGCAAACACGAAAAGCGATGTTGTTTTACGAATATACTGTTTATACTAGCCACCAGCCCCTGCTTCCCACGATCTTAACGTCTTCACATACCATCGAGATTTCTATATGGAAGTTTAATATTAATACACAAAAAAATTCCGGAATAAATTCTCTAAATGATGAAAACCGCATCATAAAAGTCACGCTGTTTAGAAGAACAACGCGGTCACACATACACACACAGACACGAAAAGCGACTTTGTTTTAAACTATGTATTGATGACATTGATTGATAGGTGAAGAACAGACATTACTCAATGCAGCTGCACAAATGTACAGCCGACACAGAGTTTTCGTTATCTGGGTATTGCCATTGATAGAAGATTATCTTTTGATGAACACATTCACAACTTATGTAAAAGAGTGCGGAAACTTACTTATATATTTAAACAGCTTAGACAGGTTGCGGATGGTAAAACACTTAAAATGGTATACTTCGCACTTGTTCAGTCCATATTGACATATTGTATAACAACTTGGGGAGGTGCCAGTAAAACAAAAATGTTGGAAATAGAAAGAGCTCAAAGATTGATTCTGAAAATAGGCCTCTCAAAACCACGACTCTTCCCCACTGCCGCATTGTATCAGGAAGCCGAGGTCTTAACAGTACGACAAATATACATCCTCTCCACTACTCTGAGACAACATTCGGATTCATCTTCTTTTGATCTCTCAAAATTAGCAACGAGAAGGCAGTACGCAATATGTAATACCATTAAAATGAAATCAGGTTTTGCCCAAAAATTTTATATATTCCGAGGCCCTGAGCTATACAATAAGATAAACAAAGAAACAGGTATTTTTAATTACAGTAAAGCTAAATGTAAACGGGTATTAACAAACTGGCTACTAAAGTTGAACTACACTAAAACAGAAGAGTTACTAGTCATAAAAATTTAACAAGAATCAAAAAGACATATATCCTTCATATACCATACATCTAGTTAGATAATGATCCCACTCACATTATACCCTCTCATCCTAACTATACTTTATCACACACACCTACACAGACAAACACTCACACGCACACAGACACACAGGCAAATACACCAGGCACACATATACACACACACAAATACACCAGGCACACATACACACACACACAGATACAGACAAACCTATTAAACGCACCTACATCCCACACGCACCTTATTCTCCACATCTTGTCTCCACCACACCTCACACAAATTTAAGGTTCTATTATTATTTAGCTATTAAATTATAATGTTTTGTTCTTTCCATCAAATATCCATATCTGTATACCTATAATTACAATAACTAGACACCAGTATACCTAGCTACTTTAACTTTTAACCAATAAACAAGGTAATTTTTACCTGTAGGGGGGAGTCCCTGGTGTCCTGAAATACAAGCTTAGGCTTAGTTTAGGCACCAGTCTCCCACAAATAAACATAGTGGTCTTTTTCAATTCATTTACATGTGTTAGTTTATAAGTATTATTTGTGGAAGAAAAAATAAACATTATCATTATTATTTATTTTGGGAGTTTTTTTTTCTCAGCTCTTAGGCTGGTTTTAGCTACATTTACGGGCCAAAGCCAAGTAAATGCAGCGTGTGGTGTGTATTAGGGTGTGCTTTCTTCCTCTAACTGCATGAATTTCCTAACTATTCTGCAGGTGTTTAAGATGGCAGCTTTCTGTAGGTTGATGTAAACGGATTCTTCTAAGTCTATTAGTTTTAGGCTACGGAGAAGGTGGTTGGGAATAACGCCAGTTGTGGAGACAACTATAGGGATAACGTATACTTTTTCTTGACTCCAAATTCTTGTGACTTCTTCCTTAAGTTCAGCATATTTACTTATTTTTTCAGATATGGTTTTTTGTAGGTTGTGAGTATTGGGAACTGCAATGTCTATGAGGTATGTGATTTTTCTTATTTTATCCAGCAGGGTTATGTCTGGTCTATTGTAGTGGATAGTCCTATCTGTAAGTATGGCGCGATCGTAGTACATTTTGTGCGTATCATTTTCTAGTATAGTTTGTGGTGTGTACTTGTAGTAAGGAGTACAAGAGTTTTGTATGAGACTGTGTTTAAGAGCGAGTTTTTGGTGAATGATGTTTGCTACCTGGTTGTGTCTGTGAGTGTAGTCTGTCTGTGTGAGGGTTGTGCATGCTCCTGTTATGTGTTGTATGGTTTCTGTTTGAATGTGGCATCTGCGGCATTTATCATTTTTGATGGTAGGGTCTTTAATGATAAATTTCCTGTAGTTTTTGGTGTTGATGATTTGATCTTGTATAGCTATGATAAAGCCTTCTGTTTCAGGGAACAGGTTTCCTATTTTTAGCCACCTATTTGATGCTAATTGGTTTATGTGAGACTGCTCTAGGTCATGAGGGTGCCGGCCGTGAAGTACTTTCTTCTTCCATTCTTCAATTTTTTGTTTCTGCGGGTCATCATTGGTAGTGTTTTGTGTTTCTATCTGTTCGTTTAAGTTAAGTGGAGTGTAGTTGAGATCGTTTATCACGATGGCTTTATGTATGTTACTGGTGCGCGATTTTGTGTGAAAGAATGTTTTAAGTCGACTGACTTGTTTCCTGCAAAGGCACTGGATGTCGATTAGGCCCCTCCCTCCATTTTGCCGTTTGATGGTTAATCTTTCTATGGCAGATTTAGGGTGTAAGTTGTTGTGTTTTGTAAGTATTGTTCGTGTAGTACGCTCTAATTTTTCTGTGTCTGTTTTGGTCCATTTTATAACTCCGAATGAGTACGTTAATACGGGGATGGCAAAGGTGTTAAGGGCTTTAATGAGATGTTTACCTGAAAGTTGGGTCTTACAAACCGCGTTAAGCCTTCTCTTGTACTCTGTAGTTAATGTATTTTTAATTCTTACATGATCGAGTCCCTTTAGCTGCGTGTACCCTAAATATTTATACAAGTCAGACGGTTCCATCGCTGTTATAGTGTCCGTGACATTCACCGCGTAGTCGCCGGGCTGCACCTTGCCTCTTATAATGTGAAGTGTTTTACATTTGTCTAAGCCAAATTGCATGTTAATATCCTTACTGAACTCTGCTGTAATTTAATATTATTATTATTATTATTACGTAGGTCCCAATCAACTTTGAACCTTATGCTTTAGCGATAAAGTTGAAAATCTATTAAAGAAATTTGACAGATTGTAGTAGCTTAATGTGCTGGCGTCTGTAGGTACCTACTTCTTTTTATTTAGAAGAAAAAATAAGACATACAAACAAACAAAAGCACATAGTTAACGGACATGGACATATTAATAAAATTGTGCAATAGGAATATTCGGAAGAAGACTTCATCGACAAAACAATTCAATCACCTGATTCATTACCTTAAAAAAATGCCTAGGTACAAACGCCAGCACATCAAGCTACTACAATCTGTCAAATATCTTTAATAGATTTTTAACTTTATTATTATTACTAAAGAATAAGGTTACCACAAATAAATTCACTAAAAACACATAGCGACTTTTGCACGCACAACCACGATAGTCTACTATATCTATAATAGCAGTCTACGTTGGGCGACCGACAGGAGAGGGACGACGTGGGCGAAATAGCAAGATTTATTCTAGGATCAAAAATAAAATTAAACAAGATCATCAAATGGTAATAAAAACAGATATTGCTGTTTTAGGGGCCCGTAAGATGTTTTTTTCATGTTTTGTATAAATTATATTTTATGGCATGGTAAGTTGATATTGTTCTGTGAATAATGTTTGGAGTATTGTAAAGCGCACCGATGACCAGCACCCTAATTGCGTGACACACTATCAATCAAAATCTTTATCATTTTGACGAATAATGCTATCCATTGCTTCATATGTTCGAAAAATGTATCTGCTTAAGAACGTAAACAACGCAATGAATGTTGTTAAACTGAAAGCTATTGATAGTGTGTTATAGATAGTGCCATCCACGAAGCCGCGCCCGAGTTTTACTATTAGCTAGTGGTTATCGCTAGTTAATTCCGCTAGTGTTTTAGTTTTTTGATACACACTAATTACCCATTAATAAGCAAAGCAAGACAAAACTGTAACACTAGCGGAATGTTGCACACTTGTGCTGTATAACTCAATACTCAATACCTTATTGCATTCCATAATGTGTACATAAGATACTTAGTTGGTATGTTAAAACATCGAATCACTTATGGACCCTATCGGGCACAGTAAAGTCAATTTTTAATAGGAGAGAGGATGAAGGCGCTTTTTTTTTTACGAAAAAAATTTTTAAAATAGTATCATTTGCTTTTATGGTATTTATATTTTATATAATCGTGTTTTTGTTTATTATTATTTTTATGATTTATGCGGTACGGGGCTTTGATATTCGCATTATTTTTGGAAACATAATTTAAGTAGATTATCCAAGAACCCGCGCGGAAGCGCGTTTTTGTCAAATTTGTATACAAAAATCACGAGCGGGAGTGCGTTATCTGCGCCCCGTCTAGCTCCAGCTTTGCCCAGCAGTGAGACGATATAGGTAGAAAAAAAAACGTACCTTAGGGAAATTATAATGTTAAATTATATTAAAATGCAAAAATGTAAGGAACCTTCAATGCACCGCGTCATTTTCTGAATACATTTTTAATTCAAATCGTGATCGTGCCGTCCGCCGGCGGTGGAGACAAAAATAAAAACAAGTTCTAGAATATTATAAAAAAGAAAGTATAAAACGTGAACGCCGAGAAGTTGCACAGGTAGGGTTGCCTGTTAAACTTGATATGGCTTGCTAGATAAAAGCAATATTCTGCAAGTGCAACACTAAGAAACCTATACCTCCTTATTACAAAGCGTGGTTTGATGATAGTATTGGACTACGATATATGTCTGTCGTCGTCGTACTAAGTCGTCAATTTGCAGTGCCCTTGCAACCTTACACGTCATGATCTGTGTCTTGAAATTTGAATGCATGCCTTCTAACCAGTGTTTTATATGTTAGGAAATAAATAAATCTTGATCTAATGTTTCACTGACACATATAAGCTAAGTGTAAGTTTGCGATATTTTCTGTGTTGGAATAGGTATAATTAAGTACCTATTAGATTTTGTAACATTTCAGCAGGTGCTGCCACTATCACTTTGCTTTAAGATATCACTCACAAAAGAAGACGTCAAGTCCTTCGTGTTCAGGCCATGGAAGTACTTAGTAGATACTTATAGGTTTTAAATACCCTCCCGGAGTCCTAAATCGAGCCACCCAACATTTTTTGCATAGAAATCTATAGCTTTTAAATGGTTGAAAATTCAAATTCAGAGCAAAGACGATGCTAAAATGATGGCCAGTATTTCGGCTTCAAAACGGCATAAAAACTTTTGATGTGAAACATCTATAGCCGCACGTAAAACAAATTTCTAGCGTGGCGACGCATGCCGTGGCGACGCATGCCGTGGCGACGCGTCGCCACGCTATATGATGGTGTATATATACAGTCACAGTCTTGTGTACTGTGTGGCGACGCGTCGCCATGCGCAATGTTTCACATCTGCCAGGCGTCCCGTGACGGCTCACTTTTTTTTCTTTGACTCATCATTATTTTGATGTTATAGGCCTTTATAGCTTACATGGAATTGTACGGTGGCTCGATTAAGGAGTCCGGGAGTGTCGTACACGTCGTTGGTTTAATCAAATTGGTACTGGAAGTGGGGTGACAATTACCGCAAATGTTGTTGTGTAGATCAACAAGTAGGTGTCGCGATGAAGTTTCCTTTAGTAGAAGAAGAACAAGGACAGCATCCCTCGAGAACAGAAATTAATATCCCGGCAGAATGTCGCCTAAAAAGTATCAGATTTAAAATCAAACATCAATTTATCCATATATATAAGTTTTTTACATTTCTATGGTTTTATCTGTGTAGGCTTTCAAAAGGAAAATAAATGACTTCAACTCGAAAATTTTTGTGACGTTTTGAAGCCGAAATACTGGCCATCATTTTAGCATCGTCTTTGCTCTGAATTTGAATTCTCGACTATTTAAAAAGCTATAGATTTCAATGCAAAAAATGTTGGGTGGCTCGATTTAGGACTCCAACTTTAGAATTCAAGGTAAATCTCGGGCTGGTATCACTTAGAAATCAAGATTGCTAGAATGGTTTTGAATCAATGTGTCTGGTTGAAACATTCCAGTGGAATGTTTTGAATTGCATTCGTTTGCGAGTACTAGAATATTCCATTTAACTTAATTGGTTCTTTGAATTTGTGAGAAGCTCTTAGATTTAAATAGGACTACGAGGGAATATATCTGCTATGATTAAAATTACTTTAAGTCTATTTGTAATGAGAATTTAGTAATATACTTAGATAAAAATTGGGCCGTTGATAAGATCATGAATAATATTTTTTTGCAGCTATACTTAAAATAGGAATGTATAACATATTTAGGGATGTCACTCTCTGATATTAAAAGCACCACTTACATCAAGCTAATGTTTATCTAGTCTGAAAACAATCTATAATTATTATTTATTGTCGTCATCCCGTGATTTACTCGCAGGATTCATTGAAATTCAAGCACCAAAATCCGCACAGTAAAGACCTGTAGACATCAAGGATATCGCACGTTTTGTCGAGTGCTACGACTAGTCAACGTGGTGATGCGTGATGGCATAATCCGCCATGACAGTGCCGCGACGTTAAATGGGTGACAACACTACAGCGCTATTGAATGCTAGCAACACTTTGACAGATCCAAAATGCACACCGGCAGTAGACGTTAGAAGTTTCAATACAGGAGAATGTTCAATTTCACAGTATGCATGTAGCATAGAAATAACAGCCCACTGATAATGTCCCACTGCTGGGATACAGGTTTCCTCTCGGTGAGAGGGAGTGGGGCGTAATTTACTACACGGGTCCAGTGTGGGTTGATAGATGTCACATGACATCGAATTTTTGGTTCTAAGACATGCCGGTTTCTTCACGATGTTTTCCTTCACCGTTTTGAGAGCAGTGGTGATGTAATCATTTACACAAAGTAAAGCGCCTATCTGGGTTTGAACCTAAGACCTATAACTCGTAGGTCACGGCCGTTACCACTGAGCCACCCTTTACTGGTAGTGAGCAGTGGTGGCATATATCATGCAGTTTATCGCAATTCAATCGCTGACATGAGCGGTGTTACCGTGTTACACAACACAATGCCGCTCACAAATACATAACGGCCGGCCCCTTCTGTAGTGTGACCGGCTTGACCTGGTAACGTCTACAGACGGGAATCTGCATCCTCAGCGGGCAGCGCTTTCAGTTGGCACCTTTCACCTGGCGGAGACAGACCGCCACGGGTGGCGTGAAGAAAGCGGTACTGTGAAAGAGTGTCGTTTCGTTCCTGCTGAATACTAAGCATTTACACACGTTGCGCTGACGCTGCACTTGCCCCAGGCCAGGCTTACATAGCCCCCCATCGAACGTGGCCGTATTGCCGGGCATCATATTATACCGCAGGACTTTAAGGGCCATGCCTATAACACACTTGCCGTGTCCCCTGACTGCGACCATCCACATGGATGTAATTCATACGCATTTACGTAATTGCCCATAAACATTGGACATTGGGTTTCAGAAAAATTTCTTTTGTCACTTAAACTTGACAGAGTCTCCTTCTAAAGATGTGATATTTAACTCTTCAACTGCTATCCTACTATTCATTTACAAGGACTCCGAAAATTAATAATTTGTGATAATAAATTCCTGCCGTCAGCGTACCGAGTACCGACAAACACTTTGACGTGAAAATGAAATTATTGAAATACGATTTATCCACTTTGGAGAGTAAATTGGTTCGACTGTGATGACACCTTTCGATTACACTTGTTTGTGAATTGTTGAAAGCTTGCTTTAATTAAATTATAATAATGCTCACTTTCGAAACAGCCGCCCGGGTCGATCGATCAGGTTAAGCTGCGCTTGCCGCGGTCGGTCTGTGGATGGGTGACCAGCTCTACATACCGAGACCCCTCCGAGCCTCAAGAAGCACTTTAAGCCGTTGGTCACGGCTGTCATTCTTGGATCTTAGACAGTCGTTACGGAACGTCGTCAGAAGCCTGAAAGTCTGACAACAAGTCTGGTATTACCCAGTTACTGGGTTGTGGAGATCAAATAGGCAAGCGCTCCATGTAAAATACTGGTATTTAGCTGCATCCGTTTAGACTGGAAGCCGACCCCAACATAGTTGGGAAAAGGCTAGGCAAGTAGGTAGATTGACTTTCGTGACATATGATGCGTTATTTATCAAGCAATTGGAAACGTTGCCTATATTGAATTGAATTTCCAAATAGATCAGAATGCCATGGGGTGATTGTCTTAGAGCAAGGAAATTTTGGATAGTAAGTATCGTACAGTCACGAGCTTAAATATATTACTATGAACAGCTGGCCAATAATATCTGATTTCATGATTCGTCCATTAATATCTGACGGCATAAATATCTATGTGATCATTTGTGGAAGGCATCGAAGGAACACCAAACCTATCTGAAGCGACGTCAAAATACAGGGTGGCAGGGACTTCCGTACTCAACAAGTTTGCGTAGATTCCAATGAAACGATTCAGTACACGATTCTGGATCTCCCTGCGTTGAAATTTTTGGATAAAAAAACAACTGCGGGATTGCATTACAACACTAACAGTAGCAATTGCTTTTATTTGGATATTTCAAGAACATTCATTGCGTTATTGACGTTGTTGAGCAGACAAATTTTTCGAACATATGGAGCAATGGATTAGCAATTTCCTTCGAAATGATTCTGATTGGGATTGAAAGTGTGTTACGCAATTAGGGTGCAGTTTACTACAAAAGCGCGGTCAAAACGATAGCAAAGCTAATTTGTATAGGACAATGGATCGGCTTCAAAAAGATGTGACCTCTTAGGCCTGAATTCTTCTTACGCTGACGTCGGTCGTGTACCGTCGGTCACGCGTACCAAGACGCTGACGATAAATGGACGTGTATAGTGAAGCACCGACGGTCAGCGAGCGTGAGTCCATATAAATCGGTACGCGAACAACGTCGGCGTAACAGTATTCCCAGCCTTAGAATACTCAAAACTAAACCGATGTCAACTATTCAGCCAGTATAAGTTACTGAATCACAATTACATCTGGTGGACTAATGAAATCCTAATCAAGCAGTAGTTCCACCAAACAGATAAGTACATCGCACTGAACACTTCTCCCATGTAATTGATCCAATTCCGATTCTCAAGTAAACAAAGTTCCAATCGCCACTTCAGAACTTGATCTTGCAGCTCCAGAGATTCAGAACTCAAAGATAGAATCCTACACATCTCAGATTGTCGGTCCATTTCTTACCGACTACCAAGTACAGTCGGACAATGAGATTGGTTACTGGTTGCAAATCGTAAACCATACGGGTACGTATACGGGCAACAGCTAGTTTACCTATGCATGTGAATGTGAGACTGTAAACCTTGTACAGCGTCTTCATACAAAATGCACCATTATAATAATAATAAGTTTATTTTATTTTCTCTTCACAAATGTACAGTAGTGGTGCTTAAAAAAACTAGCTTAAGGATAAATTTACATTTGAGAGAGACTGGTGCTTGAAATAGGCATTGCGAGCAATGCCTGTAGTACAAGTCACCAGGGCCCCCACGACGCTTCATAATATGTACATAAGCTTAAATTGGGTGATTTTATGAGATTGAAGAGAATTAACATTAAGTATAAGAGAAAAAATTATAAAAAATAAAGTAACGTAATTAGAATAACATAACGATTATCTGTCTATACACTAATAATAAAGCTGAAGTTTATTTGTTTGAACGCGCTAGTCTCTGGAACTACCAGTCGGATTTAAAAATGTATTTTTGCATTTGGTAGCCCAATTCTTCAGAAAGGCTATACGTTATTTAACATCGCTCTCGGAGTCCCCTTAGGAGCCAAAAACATTGTTGTAAGAGCGCTGAGTAGTCGAGCATGTTACAGCACTCGTATAAGCGTGCCTTAAGCATAGAAAGATATGCACACAATTAATGAATTTTGGCGGTCTCTCTCGCTTATCGAATCGATGGTACAACATTCGTCTTGTTAACCACATTGATCGCGGATTCGTTCTTAACTTTGGACACCCCAACAAGTGACACATCGTCTGATCAGAAACACCACACTCGCACTGGGTGTCAAAAGGACATTATAATCCCCTATTTTGTCAGATTGTGTTTGCAGTGGCTTTTGCAGTGTAAAGTCGAAAGATTTTATTTATACTTTTGCCTGCATACCAAACTCTTTATTCAACTGTACTTTTGTGACCCATTTCAACAGTTTACTCTCAGAAGTTGCGCGGGAAAGAACCAGCTGAAACTATGAAACACTTTCTTAGATAAACACTGAGGATCTTTTAATCTTTACGATGTAGTTTATTTATAGTTAGTATTTGTGGCGATCTGTCGGTCGATTCTGTAAAAATCTCACCGTGTAAACTTAGGTGATGTGAGTTTGTTTTTTCGAGGAATTGACACTATTGACAGCTCTCTCCACGCTCACATCACCCAAGTTTTCACGGTGAGATGGTTACAGAATCGCACCGCTGATAGTTAAATGAAGAAGCGCGTGAAGTCAATCTAGGTCGGTGATTTCGCTTTAATAGTTGTTGCTTTTTTTGGTTTAGTTGCTGTTTTTTCGCCTACATTGACTGCGAGTGTTGCTGTAAAAGCTGGATTCTTAGGCGTTTCTGAGATGTTTTGAGAAATTAAAAATTATGTTCTAGGGATTGCTACGAATACGAATTACTAGGGCTTTATTTCACAGTTTGGTTACAGCAGTCTTTTTAAAAAGCTTCTATAACCAATGCGAGCTATGAACTAGGCACCTTTTTGGGGAATCATTATTTTAACGATCCCTGTTACGTAGGGAAAAAGCGTTATGTCCCATCCATGCGACTTTCTCTTTCTCTCTGTCTCTTTCTATTATATAAGACTGTGTGTGTTTCAAGTATTGCGTAAGGAATTTCGTTCCAGACGGGGGTCCCCCCGACAGCAAATGTTTCTTATTGTTTATATATCTGGCAACATTTAACTAAATACGTGGGATACTCAGAAGTTTTGCGAAAATAAAAATAAATGTTCTACAGGTAAATAGTTTTTTATTAAATCTTTTCAAAGTACTCTCCACTAGCCGGTATACAAAGTTTCATGCGTCTGAACCAGTTTTCAAAACACTTTTTCGAGTCTGCCGCAGACACCTCGTTTACAGCCTGCTCGAACGCCGACAGCGCATCTTCCGGAAATTGAAAATTGTATCCCTTTGAGCAGATTTTTTATTTTTGGGGTTGAATAGAAGTCACACGGTACTAGGTCAGGGCTGTAAGAAGGGTGACCCAGAAGTTTGACCGGCGTGCTGTCCAGGAAGTCCCTCGTTTTGAGCGTGGTGTGCGAAGGCGCGTTGTCGTGGAGCAGTAGCCCGTGGAGCCCTGTGTTTGGTCGCTTGTTGCTCACAAAAGAGAAAACTTCTGCCGAGCAGTAGCCCGTGGAGCCCTGTGTTTGGTCGCTCATTGCTCACAAAAGAGAAAACTTCTGCCAAGAGTTTGGTAGTATACCATTCAGCGTTGATGCTTCTTTGATTCCGTAAATTCCGTAAAGGAATTGACACCAAGTAGTCAGTCAGCCAGTCAAATTAAAAAGCTCGTGATCAAAATCTTCTCCCCGCTTCTAGATCGCTTCACTTTGGTAGGCGTTGATACGGTTTGAAACACCCAAACCGTCGACTGGCGCTTCGTTTTTGGATCGTATTGATAAATCCAAAACTCATCACCTGTAATAATTTCGTAAACACGCCGAAACGAGTCTGCTTCAAATTTGTTTATCATATCACGGCATCATTCCACCCGAGCCTGCTTCTGAGCATCGCAGCGGTGAGGTTGTGCGGCATCCAGCGTGAAACTATCCTCCTCACGCGAAGATGCACGTGTAGAATTCCGTGAAGGCTTCCCGATCCAACCTGCAGTATGTGCTGAATCTCTTGCTACGTAACTCGCCTATTGTCTTAGATTAAATTTTTCACTTTTACCTTTTCTTCCGTAACAGCCGTCAAAGGGCGACCACTTCTTTCTTCATCCCCCAAAGTTAGTCAACCGCGCTTGAATTCGTTATATTATATCAACGATACACGGTTGCCTTAGAAGGGCCTTCATTCATGAATGCCATTTGAAGTGTATCGTACGATTCGTCTGGTTTCAGGCGACACTTGAAAGCGTAAAAAAACATAGCGCGAAAATGTACCTGGCGCAGATGCATTTTTTAGCTCGCAAAAAATGTTGAGGGAAATTTTGAAATTGGAACGTATCAACGTAGGTACCTATTTTTACTTACAAATAATCATATTTTCAAAATAGATAATAACTGGCCAGTCTCTCATACATAAAAACTTTTTTAACAATACTTTCTGAGTGGCCTGGAATATTTCATCAGTTTTCAATAGCGTATCCGGCAAATCTTAGAACTTACCTTCGACCGCTCTCCCACAGTAACATAAGCAAAATTATTTTGCGCGATAGTAAAACAGTCCAAACATTCTATCTGTTGGCAACAGTTCCCGTGATTAATATCCTGACAAGCTCATAAACAAAAAGGTGCGTTGATAACGTATTTATTTTTATCTTTTATTTCGTTCACGGCAGAAACAAGGCGTTATTATATGTATGTAGGTACAAGTCGGCCATGATTCATAAACTGGCCAGTAATTCTTTTCGGCGGGAAAGCATCAATCACTTGGGGGTACAGTGTTGCTATTGTGGAAATATTACTTTGATTGCAAAAATGAAAGAATAAGTCGAGAGGTGTCTTAGGACACCCGGTTAGAACGAAGTTCCTTTTGCTATACCTACTTATATTATGTATTGAATAACAGTCACAATCAAATAAATAAAAAATGTTTAAAAGTAACATGAAAAAAAATAATGAGTGGTAAAACTTTTAATTTTAATTTTTTTAATTTAATTTAAAATAATGGAAAAAATAAAAATGTAATTATTATAAAATTGGCAGTCGTTCAGAAGCCTGAAAGTCTGACAACCAGTCTTACCAAGGGGTGTCGTATTACCCAGTAACTGGGTTGTGGGGATCAGATAGGCAGTCGCTTCATGTAAAATATTGGTATTCAGCTGCACCCGGTGACACTGGAAGCCGGCCTCAACATAGTTGGGAAAAGGCTAGGCAGATGATGAGACATAAGGTGGTCTAGCTCTCATTGGCCTTGTGTTGTGCAGAGTAAGTATACCTAACGTTCGATAAGGAACTTCGTTCCAAAAATAAACTATCTCTTGAGTAAGTTGTATTGAGTTAAAGGTAAATAAATTAGAGTAGTTGTTAAATTTTCTAGGCGTTTAGTAATCCTTTAATAGATTAGGTTATGGCACTAAAGTAAACCAAATAAAATTACTTCTTGTAACTTTAAACTGTCTTAGTTAACTACTTTACCTACTTTATTGTATTGATCTTGGTATATAACATTCAATTATAGAAAGATTTGTACAAATGATTAATAACGAAGAAACTTAATATGTAATACCCTATAATTTAACAAGCACTAATATTATTTTGACAAGGTAGGTCCAACCACGAGGAAGGGGACAATATTTCGCATCGGCTGGCAACACTAAGCTATGAAACGCACTCGACACCGCGCACCTGGGTTCCGTCGCTAATTTACGTGTAGTAACGCGTAAAATTGGGTTACACAGGTTATTATAAGATCTATGTTCGGTAGGGGGCGAAGAGCGAGTTTCTCACGCACCGTATTGCCGCTGTTACGTACCGTTGAAAATAATCTACATGTTTCAGGCTTGTTTACAAACGCGTTTTGTAATAGAAAAACTAAATTGATATTTTTAAGAGATTTTCCGAACTTCCTAAGACTTTCAGAAATGTAAACAAAAAGAACTGCAGTTTTGGAACACAAAACAGTAGATACCTACTGTGAGAGCTCTTGCGAACTCTCTGTACCGGGATGAGTAAATTAAACAATCAGTTTGATAAAAGATAACATCCATAATAATTATTCCTAGATAGGATTTAAGTTTTTACATTTATATCTCTTTTTATCTTCTGGCTCCCCGCTTTTCAGCTACACAGACCCCTACTTGTTTTATATCCTAATCTTAAGGCGACTACATGGTCTTTGTCGGACTGCATAGAAAAAAAGAAAAGCGCGATGACACAACGCTTGTAATTTATTACAAAATATGAAGCAATTATCTATTTACAAAAAATCTATTGCTTGGACTAAAAAATGAAAACACTAGTGCTATAGTATGTTGCTTATAGAATAATCTGACAAAAAATCATAATGATTATATGTATAGGTATATTAGTATGGTGTTTATTGTAAAAAGAAAGTGATTTCGTGATTTTTTCTATCGTATCAAATTAGTTGTATTATGTTTTTAACACACTGTCTACTTAGCATATATCCTGAAGAATATTATATGTTTTTCTGATTTTGTTTACTGTAGTCGATTATATACTTTTATTGTTTCTAAGGGCCTGTGCACACCACGTTTTTTAAACGCGCCGTTGACGCGCGTTTTAGAAACGTGTGTCGACGGCGCGCTTTTATCCTGCAGAAGGTCTACAGGCTGCGTCTGACTCGCGTGCGTATCGCGTCTGTATCGCAACAAACGCGCGTCGACGGCGCGTTTAAAAATGTGGTATGCCCAGGCCCTAAAACTTGCGTTTTTTGTGTGGTCCTGTAAGACCCATAAACTAAATTAATTTTTGTCTTGTATTTCTTGCCAATAACTTTTTAACGGACTCGCAGAGGTTGCATGTAAGCACCAAATAGGCTATAATCTCTACAGTACTTCATGTTAACACTTTTGTTATTTTCCATGTAATGAAATCATCCAATTAAACATACTGAAGGACTGAAGTTTTATTTCTAGCTGTAATCAGAACAGTGAAACACTAAAAGTATTTTAATATCTGTAATAGGAACTAACAACATTAGTAGTATCTACCTACTCCCGTCATTTACCAATTTTGTATATCACACAACAGTAGGAAATTCAAACAGATTTTGATCAAATTAAACGAAGGCAGTGTCCTAACGTAGAGTACGTTACCTGAAAAGTGTTTTTGACGCTTTATGCAAAGCAAAAGCAACAGTTGTGCTATGCATATAGTGCTCGCACGGGCATATTGCAACCGTCGACGTCTGAAAAGCGACTACTGTGTGAAAACGGCGCGAGCTCTGCGCGAGAAGCAGTGAGCGACGCGAGTTAACAACGTTAGGACGCCTACCGTCGCGACTGGCTGTACGGAATCAACGCCTTGGCTTTACCGCGATAATTTAAAAAATAACGCATCTGTTCCTTTTTTAAATGATGTCTATTTTTTAATTGGTAGTGAGACGCTGTGTCTGTGTGTTTTTTAGTGTTGTGAATTTGCTTGTGAAGTTTTTCCAAATTTTATGGATTTTCGTGCGGGTACGTATGATTTTAAGTATTACTATTGGATATTTATGATTTTAACGTTAAAAAATCTTTACTAATGATGTGAATGGATTTTTATAACCCATTTGGAAATTGAACTTACTGTAAGTAGGTATTTGTCTAACTCATAAAACGCGAATCGGAAAATGATGAAAACGAGATTTGAAACCAAGTTGCCGCTAATGTCGGACGTAAAAATTTGAGTTTATCTGTTTTTATGTCTCCCTGTTTATTTATTTTTGTTTACGGAATATTTGAATCTTCGTATCATTTATTTAAAGGATGGGTTTAAAAAATGAATTAAAAGAAACTGTAAGTATTTGAAAGGAATCCCATTATTTAAGTTATTTCATTTCAAACAAAGAAATTATTTATCTTCCATTAAAACAGATAATGCAATATTTTAGAATCCCCAAATTACTGTAACTCAAAGTCGAGAACCCTACAAATAAATAGAAAGATTTTATTACAAGCTATTTGACAGATAATAATAGTAGATTGTTGCATCGAGCGCAAAGTGAGTCATTAATGCACGAGAGTGCGAAGGCACTAAATTAACACGAGTGCATTAATTACTCACTTTAGCAAGGTGCGTAATCTACTTTTCTTTCAACTGCCGATCTATCTACCGTGACAAAATATACCTACTCAAAATAAAACTCAAGTTAATGAAAACAAAGTTTTCCTAAGCTTTAAATATTTATCCCGCGACTTTTGCGGCAAAAGGTTATTAACAATTTCATTTGTAGCTGTTTTTATACTTTCTGGAGTTGCATTCATATCGCTATCGCTATTTCCATTTTTTAAATCATTTCTTGCTAAATAGGATACAAAATGTGCGCCATTTGTTTTTTTTCACCGAGTCGGTTTTATTCAGCCGATTTTTTATTTTCAGCCAGTATCTTTTTGATCTAATGCATACATTTTATATTAAACTGAATGGGAGACATTAAACCTCTGTGGTAAATTTATATCTAAATAAAAATAAAAAACAGTGCATTAATGGAAAACTGTGCAACCATGAGATTTCATACAACATTTCTGCACTGTTTTGATTCTAAGCAAAAACTACGTCCTTTGTGATCGGTTTTGTAGTGATTAATGATAACATTACTACGTAGTTGAAAGAAAAGAGAATTTTCGAACTGAGAACATTAATAAAACTGTCAAAATAGGCAAAAAGGTTATCTAGGTGCGAAATGCCATATATAATCGACAGTGATTTGGCAAAATCCAAACTTTTAAAACGTTTTTTCTCTCGAGAATTAGAATTCTTTAGGCCAAGTAAATTGATATTACCAACTTTGTTTCGGCTTTCTTTCATAAACTTTTGTTTGTTGTACATTACACAGAGAATAAAACTGGGTTTTTCGATTTCAAAGAAAAATGTCGGGCATTGAACAATCACATACACAACTTCTTAGCGAACTTCACTTGTTTTGAATATATTTGAGCGATTCAAAAATTTTCATTCTATTTTCAAACAGATTATGACTGGCAAATGTAACCGGTTAGAATAAAATAAAACTAGTTCAGAAGAAAAGTCTTATACGGCGTAGAGGTAGATTAAAACGGTTTTTTCAAGGTTTTTGGAAATTGAACGATTATACTCAGCTCTAGGATAAAAACTTTGTCTATTTGTGATAATAATTATGATTAGCGCGAGTATAGGCTCCTACAAACAGGCGCGACACGCGATATAATCGCGTTCGACACAAAGGCACCGCTCGTTGCGCGACTTGCGGTGCCTTTGTGTCGCGCGCGATTTTATCGCGCGTCGCGCCTGTTTGAAGGAGCCTTAAAGTAGTTTTCATACCCACTAATTTAATATATTTTTGAAATACGAAAGTTATAGGTATAAGGCCGTGTGCCGCTGGGATTTCCCATCGGCTAAAATGACGAACCGTCATCCTCTATTTCACTCCTTTAGGGGTAGAATTTTCAAAAATTGTTCCATATTGCTCAGTTTTGTTATATAGGTAAGTAAGGAACCCCTGTCCAAATTTTAGTGCTTCTAGACTCTTGGTTATAGGCCGTCTGTCAGTGAATGAATTAATGATTCTTATTAAGTAGAAGGAGGGAGTGAAACAAAGAAAAAAGCAGTTATACCTCTATAACTGCTTTTTTGTTTGTTTACAATTGGGCGGTAATTAAGCATGAGTCATTTAATTTTATTTATTTAGCTAGTTAAAAAGGCCAAACTATCACAAGCAAATCATTCCAAAAACAATCTACCAGATAACTCATGAAATAATTTCAGTCTTCTCAAACATCTGCAATTCATGTCTTGGCTTATGACAACTTTCCAATATTGCAACCGCGCCCTAACATATGTTCCTACACGTTGTCACCTAATCAATACCGATTATAGGTTAATAAGGCATTACCTTTACACGACACGTGAACTAGACTGTATGAAAAAATTCCATTGTCTACTTACAAGTAGATAGATAATAAAACAGTAACTCCTGTCTAGACGTGTTCTAAGTTTGAAAATCAAATTGTTCGTAATGCAATTTTATTGGTTGCCTATTACATAAATAAGGTTAAAAACTTTTTGAAATAGAACAAAAGTTGACAAGCTGATTCACCGTGATTGGTAAAAAGTAAATGATAAGCATTTTTTTTGGAATTCTAATTTAGAGGGTTCTCTAGATCTGTATGATCAAAAGAAAGTGAATGGAAACGCTTGCTTGCATTTTCTTTTAAAGGTAAATAAGAGTCGCTAATTCGTTAAATATTCATGTGACAAATGTTCCATTAAGTACCTAAAACGAAGTGAGTTTCTTCTTTATATAGCATCCGGTGTATGCTAAAAAGAAATCTATGGCCGTGTCCTAATATAAGCGATCACTTGTCACTCGTTTGTCCGGAAAACTCGAACACCCCGCTGTCGTAGCTAATGCGTCCGGGTTAGCCGAAAATAATGAATCGCGTAAAATAGGACACGGGTTAAAAGTCGCAGTTTTACAGTTTATTTCTCTTAGTTTTACATTTGTATGTCTCCTCATCCGCTCTTGTGTTTTCCTTCCTTATAGGGGGAACTCGGAAGGCTAATTTAGTTAATAATTGACGTTCATGCTGACATTTTTTTGAGCATAAAACATTATATGCGAACCATGGACTAGATATTCAATGCTGGTTCCGAATCCGTATGAGAAAAGACAATTTGCCCTTTTTTTTTTGTAAAGCACTCTATGTAGTAAAAGAGGTCCGAAAAGTAACATTAAAATCAATATTTTAGTAACTTTTGCACCCCACCTCGAAATGGAACCTATATCTTTCGAAGGGGCTTCCCTCGTAATGGATGTAACTGTCGGATTTCGAATTTCGAATAGTTTCCGAGTTCATACCTCACTTGTTGAGTTATGGTTTATCTAGTTTACCGAAGGCTTATGTATTAGACATATGAGAACAGGCTTACTGTAGGTACTTACTTAGGGGCTGCCATAAGTACTTATCAGAATACTTAATACTTATGAATACTTATGGCCAACCCTTGTTTGGTTTTGGATCACCAACTAAAAAAAAATCGGTTGTCTGTAAAGTCGGTTTACTGACGATAGTTGAACGTGACAACGTCATAAGAAAATACTGATGAAATAGTTGCATTGCATTTGTTAATATTCGCTTGCACTTCAAGCCGCCATGGAACGCCTCCACGCTACAGAGCGAGGCCGCGAGGTAACGCTACATGAGTCATGTTTTTCGTGAGTGCAGCCAACTTCATCGATTTATTAGACGTTGTCACGTCAAAAAACATGATCATGAAGAGCAAGATTCAGAAATAAATGAAAAAAAAAATCGTTGCGTCATCGTAAGAATGCTAGAATCAAATTTCTGGTTGGAAATAGGATATTGGAATTTTATTAAAAAACGATTAATAAGTCTTCTGGCTACGATGGTGTATTATCTGAGGCCAATTCAGCGACAGTCAATGTCAAGACCTAGTGAAAAATGTAGGGAAATTCGAGGTATTTTTGACAGATTGAGACTGAGAGCAGAATGTGAGGGTTCTTAAAATTACGAGAATTGCCCTTCAGTTGTCATTGTATGGGCATGTACTGACGCCAGCACATCAAGCTACCCGAAACTGTTAAATCTACCCAATCAACTTTGAACCTTATGCTTCAGCAATAAAGTTGAAAATCTATTAAAGAAATTTGACAGATTGTAGTAGCTTGATATGCTGGCGTCTGTACCTAATGCGTAGGTAGGAGTGAGGAAACTGTCGTGAGAAAAGTTTCGAGTCTGAATGTGAATGGTTTTACGAGTAGGGGAAGACCAAAGAAACGTTGAATGGACTATGTGAAAGATGATATGGTTAGAAAGAGAGTGAATACTGAGGTAACGACTAATACTATAGATAGTGCCATTCACGAAGACGCGCCCCACTCTTCTTACTAATCGCTACTGGTTATCGCTAGTTAATTCCGCTAGTGCTTTATTTTTTTGATACACAATAATATGCGTGCCACGAAAGATGAGACTTGACCCCGCCTCCCCCGCTCTTTTTTGCCGCCCCTATGACGTCCGGTCCCGTCCCGCACTCAGACCTCATACCGCTAAAGATACCTAAAATCGCGTACTGCGCATGTCAAACCACGTGGTGTGTCAAGTCTCATCCTGTCGTGGCACGCATTGTACTCACTGATAAGTAAGTAATTACTAAAACAAAAACACTAGCGTAATGTTGCACATTTGTAACTGTAAGCGATTAGGAAGATGAGTGGGGCGCGTCTTCGTGGATGGCGCTATCTGTAGGGAAGTATGGAAGAAAAACACATGTTGCGCTGACCCCAAAGTTAATTTGGCATAAGAGCAGGAGAATGATGGTGAACCATGTTTTCCTATTTATCCATTTATTTCAGGCATCAAGGCCTATACAGTATGTTAACTAACAGAGGGCGTTCCCGTTAACCCGCAATAGTATAGCATCCATACATGCTAAAAAAAATATTACCATTCGAAAATAAAATGTTTTTATTTTTTTTTTATATTAAAATATTCACTAAAAATCGTAAATTGATACTCTATTTATTTAATTAATTCTAATTTATTTAATTAAATAAATTCCGACATTGCTGTCCTTCAAGTACGCGTGTACAGAGTGTTTCTTTAACGTATCAATTTACGATTTTTAGTGAATATGTATTTTAATATAAAAAAAATAAAAACATTTTATTTTCGAATGGTAATATTTTTTTTAGCATGTATGGATGCTATACTATTGCGGGTTAACGGGAACGCCCTCTGTTAGTTAACATACTGTATAAACATATACAATACAATATTAATATAACTTAAAAATACTATTAATACATACAACATCATATTTAAGTACATTAAATACTAACAACAGCAACCAACAACCTAACTTATTGCCAACAACTCCGAATTATGGATTCCCTAAAAATCATTACTTCCTTCTAGGGCAGTCAGATAAAAAAACTGTAACTCGACTCGACAAGTTAAGTAGATTACTCAGTTATTGGTATAAGACTTCGTTTAGAGAGCTCGTTTTATTTAAAGTAATGGCTTTGTTAATCTTCTTCACGCGTTGGGTCTCAGTCTGTAAGTGAAACTTGTAATTTGTCTCTTTTGAGCGCTCTTAGTCGCCTCACTGCTCGGTTCAACAAGTAGTTTCCGATTCTCTACTTTTTTAAAATTATTTATTAATTTAGCATCAAAACTAAATTTATAATAATGTCAGGAAAATATTTAACTGATCCTCTAAAAACTTATTGATCTTCTAATGATGGACATTTTAATAAATTAATGAACCTCTAAAATCTTCTTGTGCTTCTAATAATGCACATGGGTAGGGTTAGGTAAAGATTTTTATATGGAACCTGCATACCGACCAGTCAGCCATTTTGAAAATGTTTTTTTTTCAAAATGGCGGACAGGTAGGTATGCCACGGACCTTCAAAGCTCTTTATCAAACTTTTAACTGCAATGATATCATAAAATATATATGAAACTGATCTGAACTGTCTATGAAACTGATGTATGAACTTCAGTATTTTAGTTTACTGTGTTGGGTTTGCTTGTTGTTGATCTTAGAAAGGTGTTAGGCAAATTAATATTGTAATACAGAACACCTTCACAGTTCCGTCTGTCGGTTTATCATATTTTAATTTCAACCTTTACAATGCCCTGGAAACAGAAACATTTGCACAGGCAGTGTCACGGGTCCGTCTAGTAAAAATATAAGTCTGTGTTTTTAGCACTCGAGCGATGAAGAGCACTCAAAGTTACAATAACAAGGAGTTCCGGTACTTCAACGGTCATTGAACTTTGACTCTTCGACTTCGCTAATTAAGTAGGTACCTGCAGGTCTAAAATGTTCCTTCCTTAATTGAAAATCGTCAAAGTTTAGGTTAGGGTCACAGGATTTTAGGAGTAGCAAAAGATACCAAAAGGTTACTGGATTTATAGGTCTGGATTGAAAGGTTTTTAATAGGTCAGTTTTTATTGTTTTTAAGCAAGTTTTTTTGTACAGACAGCTGTGCTGCTGGGGAGTTTGTTGCGCCACTTCTTCTTCCCAGCTATAACACTGGAAAGTGGTGAAGGGCAGGCGTTTTAGGGGAACTATCTTATGTAATTTTGACGTACGAAAAGAGCTGATTCTCAGCCTAATTTGAATAAATGTTTTTTGATTTAGTTAAAAGTTACTATTCATTATTTATTCAAAGTTTGCTGAAAATAGATATAAAAATAAATAGGTAGGTAGGTACCTAGGCCATATAAATTATTGTTAAAAAATACCATTGACAATGATGGAATACCAGTTCCATCAATACCAGTAATTTACATGGGACGACTTTAAAAATGTTTTACAATATTTTGCATACATTAAATATACCATATAGAATATTTTGCATACATTATAATAGACTACCGACTATTTTAATCAATGCACATCAAATAGGTAAATCACACTACTGTCATTGGCTCTCAGCAATCATCCTCATCTCTGCTGAAAGACGTGCTTGACATCCTCTATTGACAGCCTCCCCCAAGCCGTCACAACAAATAAACTAAACCAATACATTACTTGAATTCTTAAACCAATTACCTCTGAATGTATGAAGATACACTCTTCTACTTTTTCTCAGTATTTCTAGAAGTTCTGGAAGTCCAAACTTCACGACACAAAGGCACCGCAAGTCGCGCAATGAGCGGTGCCTTTGTGACGGGAGCGATTATATCGCGTTTCGCGCCTTTTAGTAGGAGCCCTAACTCTGTCTGTTACCTTTTCATGTCTTAACGGCTAACCGGATTTCGATCAAAGGCAAGTTGTATTTTCTAAAACTATTTTCAATTAGGTACCTCTTAAAACAAGAAATACTCTTCTACTTCCTCTAAGTATTTCAAGGAGCTTTGGAAGTATCACACAATCAAATACTCGGGAATGCAGTCCCTCGACGAGTGGTATTAACATCTAGTAGTTTACAACTATACCACCTGCCTCGCAACGCAATAACTTAAAATTGTTCTAAGTTAAAGTTAACTTAGAACTATTTTAAGTTGTCTTGAGCTTAGTACGATAGTATATTCGGTATGCTATACGAAAAAAATGAAAAATATCGTATCTTAAACTTTTTAGTTTACGTTAATATTGTTTACATTACCTAATGTTAATATTGAGGATCAGGGTGTAAAGTTCACTCATCCTTCATAGAAAAGGGAGGAATCTCTGACCAGACGGGTGTTGTGTCTGGCGGGAAACTGCCCGATGATTCATGTATGACTACTTTTGTTAGCTTGGGTCTTACCTGTTAAAACAAAGTATGTGTTAATGAATAAATAAATAAATAAATGTCGGGCCATTGTATCTATGCTAGTTGTGCGGTAAATTCTGCTTGCGAGATGCAGAATTTAGCGTGACGTCAATATGACGCGTTGTTCGCATGTGGCGTTGTAGATACCACTACACTATGCAATAGAAATTAATAGGTAGCGATCTCATTTCCCACGTCAGATGAGAGTTGCCGAAAATCGAGTTGAATGGCGTGCAATAGGACAGGCCTATGTCCAGCACTGCTTTAGGCTGATGATGATGATGGCGGCTACCGCGCTTTCCTTTAATCGTAGCTTTGGCTATGCCAACCTTTGTTGACAATTATGATATGTTAAAAGTGCGTAAAGGCGTTCCCTTACGTTAGCATGACATTCCGAATTTAATAAGATTTAGTCAAAACAGTGGTGGAAGGATTATGGTAATACTAACGTGGGGTGCTACAATAACAAATGTGTGAAGGGCGCTCGCACTATATGGGTTTCGTATTCTTACAAATACTGCTGCTTTAAATCAGTCAAGCAAATATTAAGGGGATTACAGGACCTAAACGCAAAAAAACGCAAGTTTTAGAAACAATAAAAGTATATCATCGACTACGGTACAGTAAACAAAATCAGAAAAATATATGATATTCTTCACGATATGTGCTAGGTTGATAGTGTGTTGAAAGCATAATACAATTAATTTGATACGATAGAAAAAATCATGAAGATACCGCGACATACTACATCAACAAGCAACATACTAAAACACTAGTGTTTTAATTTTTTAGTTCAAACAATAGATGTTTTGTGATTAAATAATTGCTTCATGTTTTGCAATAAATTACCAGCGTTGTATGATCGCGCTTTTTCTTTTCTATGCAGTCCGACAGTGCCCGCGCTTTAGGTCATGTAAGACGAATAATGAATATTTTTGCAAAATTTTAACAGGATCTATTCAGTACTTTTTGCGCCAATCCGGAACTTACATACATCCAGACAAATTGGCTAAAATCCTAAAAACTATATTTTCGGCATCAGAGTCGTTCCTACACCTCGTAGCAATAATTTTTTTTTATACGTATATTCAGTTTTGACTTCGTTACTATGTATTTTATTATAATATGTAGATTTTTTGGGTTAGGTAAGTAGCACTTAGCGTAAAAACATCATAAAGTTTATGATGATTGATTAAGATAATGATTTTATTACCTGCTGGTTAAGCGATTTTCTTTCTTGAAGTGAGACTAAACTAAGTACAAAAAAGTTTCGATGAAATTGCAGTTTTACTCAAATATTTTTTTCATCCCCCCATCTCGGAAAGCGTATTTTTGCTCTTCCATATCTGAGTGCAAAAGCTGTTTTTATCCGCTAGAGGATAAAGTAAATTGAATTTAGAACATCGTGTGCACTAAGTTTGTGAATTCAAAACATCATTAAACCTATTTACTTCTACCTCCATGGTGCCGAATTTATCATACAATTTTTTTTAATTTTTTAAAAACTCTGACTCGGAACCTTCTTGGTGTACTTTTTTTTAATTTGCTTTGCGCGCGCATGTTTCTTTTCACGTCATATTGTTAAAACCTTAGGTTAAAAATAAAAACAAGAAACTTGTAAACAAGTGAAAAATCTAAAATCGGTGAATCTAGCGACGACGAAGTTTATTTGACGCCAACAGAATTGACTGAAACTGTAAAAAATGCGCAAATGAGCTTTCTCCCTCAACAATCACGCGAGAAGTATTTGAAAAAGTACGGTATGATTGAGCTAAAGGAGCCAAAACTTTATCAGAAAACGTTTTGCTGGCATATTTTATTGAATTATCCGAGACCAAGAAATCAAGCACTCTATGGAGTACGTATTCAATGCTAAAAGCAACAATAAAGATGAAAAAAAAACAAAGAAATCCGAAGAATCGGTACAACTATTAAGTATGACAGATAGTTTACCGAAAAACAGTACACAAGTCACTAACACCAACATTACAGTACCTAACAAAAATATTAGGTACACCCAACATAAGTAACTAACTGTAGCAACGTTACTTTCAATTTTTCTTAATTATATAGGTATTATTTGTTGTAATTTAAAGATTATTCTGTAATACTACCTATCATAATGTAGTACTCGCTGCGCTCGTGATTCAATTTTAGAATCCTTCGCTTGCTCGGTCATCAAAATTGAGCACGCGGTTAAAAAGCAACTTTGCACTCTTGTATAACAAATAACTATTGCCTCATATTATGTGGATTTATTAGTGAAAGGTTTTGTTGGATTCGATATTAATCTACAGTGACTGTCAGTAGTTTGTTATCTAGTAGAAATCTATCAATAAACCAATCGTGTATAATTATTAATCATGTGTATAACTCTCTGCAATTACGGATAGACAATGCCTAGTTATAATCTGTGTCCATCTTTATCTATGTATAGCTGTGTCGGCTAGAAACGTCCATTGTGCGTAATGACTACTTCCATTGAATAAGGCCATTAGTCCTACGGGATATTTGCCATAATTACCTTCATTTATCGGCAAGTTTTGATCTGTAACCGCAATCTGATGCTGATATCTAACAAGTAAGTAATAAAGTTACGAGTAATCTATTCAATTACTCTATTTATTCTGTTTTCTGTGGAGGTGTTCGTGGCTATGATAATATGATAACTGCTGTACGGCTCGATCGAAGGTTAAGCTACGCTTGCCGCGGTCGGTTTGCGGATGGGTGACCATCCATTACAAATCGAGACCCCTCCGTACCTCGGAAAGCATGTTAAGCCGTCGGTCCGGGATTTCATTTATAGATCTTTGAATGTCGTTACGGGTAGCCAGATGCCCGAAAGTCAGACCACCAGTCTCACCAAGGGGTATCGTGTCACCCAGTAACTGGGTGGTGTAGGTGAGATAGGGGGTCGCTCCAAGTAAAATAATTCAGCTATATCCGGTTAGACTGGAAGCCGACCCCAACATACTTGGGAAAAGGCTGGGTAGATTGACTCTGTAGATTCTGATTTTCATCACAATCAGTTCGGATGGAAGTTACACACAGATACCTATGGTTGTTAATCTTATGTTTCAATTAGAACTGTGTACATGAAAACCATATAGATTTGTGGTACATATTATTTTAATATAATGTCTAACACTTATAAAACTCCAAAGTGGAGTGGAGTCTAAACCTTCATACATTTAGTTTGATCCGGAATTCCGGACCCGGGTTTTTTCAAAACCAACAGTTCATCACAGAAATACAAAATCGATTTATTTTATTTTATCTTATGTTCAAATAAGGTAACATATGTGACTTGAAATGCGAATATTGTGTTTCAATTGGCTATCAATCAAATTGTATCGGCAATCCGAAACAATACGGTTGGATTGATAAAAGAATTTCAGTAAGCAAATAATGTTACATGTTTATGTTTTCCTCGTTTTTCATTTCCGAAGTAGATAGGGAGGAAATCAGGGTTGATTTGATGTATACAGACGCCAGCACATAAAACTATCCGAAACTGTAAAATTTTCCCAATCAGCCTTGAACCTTATGGTTTAGCAATAAAGTTGAAAATCTATTAAATAAATTTGACAGATAGTAGTGGTTTAATGTGCTGGCGTCTGTACATATGTATTAACTAAAATGACATGACGCCTGTTTCTTCCAAAGGGAGTTTGACAGGGTTCGATACCATTTATGTATATCAAACTAACATGATTATAATGTTAAAAAAAATCACGATGTTTTGGGTTTTTAAAGTGTTCAAGAGTGACGACTCAAATTTTTTTTTGAGTAAGTGCGAAAGTGTGATAAAAATTATTTGTTTTTATAAACTATTTACAGTACCCGGCGATAAATATTGCACATCGACCTTTGGAAAGAGACAATCGGCTAATTTCGGCTTCGTAGAGCGTTATCTCTGTCGCACGAAATACAAACAGTCCGGTATCTATTAGGAGCTGTTAAAACAATTATGATTTGCTTCTTTTGTTAATTATTTTTATTCTTTGTATAAAATGGTTTTGTGTAAAAAGGTCGATGTGCAATATTTATCGTCGGGTACTGTAAGTAGGTACTTGAACATGCGTGGTGACCAATGCTCCTTCCTTCTCTGTATGAGAAGACGCCTTTTCCCTGCAGGGAGACAATAACAGGCTAGTATTATTACAGACTAGCTTCTGCCCGTGACTTCGTCCGCGTAAAATTTCTTCTTCTCGCGACCCACCCCGTCGCATCGCATCGCCCGCCCGCACTATTATTTCGTTTTCGCTTAGCGTTTTTTCTGCCTTTCATTTCCATTTGCTTGGCTCCTAAGGGCTTAATGTTAAATAGCCTATAGCATTCCTCGAGAATTGGGCTATAAAATGCAAATATAAATTTTTAAATTTGACTGATAGCTCCAGAGATTAGCGCGTTTAAAAATAACAACTCTTCAGCTTTATTATGTTATATAGTATTATACAGTATGGAAACCGCATATTAATATGCAATAAATTATACCACATAAGTACCTTGCTATCGGCTTTACTGACGATATACAAAAAATTAACGAAATCGGTAGCGAAAAAATGTCATGCTGTACCCTACATTTTGACGAGTTATGCGAACATAAATGTAGGGAACAGCTGATTTATTTTCGCGTCCAATTTCGCAATTTTTTTGTATATCGTCAGAAGAGGCGATAACAAAGTGGTATAATTTATATATATGTTGTTCCCATACTATATATGTATATAGGTAGTAAAGAAATCATCTATTTTCATTTTTAATCATTCCAGCCTGTTAAACACACAAACCCATAATTTACGAGAAAAAAGAGTAATTTTTAATGGACTATTAAATAAGCAAATAAAAACTGCAATGCATTCTTTTTATTTATTGATAGGGGCTTTTACGCATAGCGTATGCCAGTCCCATCGTATCCTAAACAATTGTACTTTCACATGATGGAATTTAATTTATGCTACCAACAATTCCAACTGCATTGCACAAAACGAATTTCCTGAGGACATAATTATTTTGGAAAATTTAATTTAAATTATCTGGTTTAATAACATTTTATGATAGCTTAAATCTTAAGCTGTATATTGTATTAAATTCAGGTCAATCAATACTTTAATAGTGTTTACAAAATAAATTGGCGAACGAAAGGTAACTGGAGCGTATACATCCAATTAAACTGTTGTGACTTCAGTATTACTCGCATAGAACGATATCATTATGGACTAAAACACAACAATAAACATAGTAGGTATCGCAGTCATGTTTGCAGACAGTTCAGTAGAAAAGATTCGAAAATTCTGCATACCCCTCCAAAGCTATTTTGTTTTCAAAATGTACAAATTTTTTGATGATTGCAACAACAGACTATACCCAATCCCACAACCTATTACATGGGATTTAAACGTTAAGTATTGACACCCCCCCCCCTCCCCAGATACATAAGAGTTAAACATAACTGGCGAAATGACGGTGCACTATAGATAAACCTCTGCCTTACCTTTTGGAGAATACACTCCCATCATACAAGGCCCCAGTGTACGTACATTTTTGAAAACGCCGCTGATGGGGTTAGGTGTCACAAGTTCAGAAGTGTGAAGTAGAAAATGTATTATTGCTGGTAAGGAAGTACCTAATTGATATTAGAGGCAGGTGGAAGTCAGCGATAAGACTGAACGAATCCTCAGAGCAATCCCCATTGTTAAAGCAATAATGTGCATAGGGATTCAAAGACTCTTTGTAACCCAATAGACTACTTTGGCTTTATGGATTTCTTCTATATATTTGATCCTCTCAAAGAAACAATTTGATAGAAGTGCGAGGTCGCCAATTTGCGAGTTGGTCTATGATCTGATGGATGCAATTATTGTATAAGTAATTAATATTTGAGTAAAAATGCATTGTCTTCGAAACAGAATCAACATGTACCTCCATACCTTACCAGACTACCAGAGGAAATGGTTTTCATCTAGCTTGCAAGATTTGACCTATACGTACTAACTAACTAACAAGGCAAGTTAAATAAAAGCTTGTAAAGAGTTACCGTCTCAACATTCGATCTATAAAAACTTCACATAAACGCATATTAGACGGTTGAGTGGATAAATAACGTGAGATGTAATGTCACACTATATTAGATGACACGTGGAAGTAGGACGTCATGTCGTATTTATCGGGAGCATTAATATCAGCATTTGATACCATTTGTAGTGCGAAGGGAAATTCCTGTCTTCTCTAAAATTCAAGCACAGATATAATATCAAATTGAAAATTGAAATATTTCGGAGTTTATTACACAAACCTTTTGTAACGTTTTCAATGATGAGAACATTAATTCTCTTTGAAACAATAATTTCCAATCGCTGAATAGCCATCGATTGTGTTGGTTGTTTGGTAGTGATGAATAACTTCATTCTGTCTGTACCGAAAATTTGAAATTGTGATCATATAACTTGTAATGGTTTTGGCTGATAGGAGAAGCACCAAAGTACTTTTGGATACTTACATAGGTATAATAGTATGTAAACGAATTGTACGGCTTTATTTCATTTTTTTACCGAGTGTTATCTTGGCTTGGTATGGGCAAATGATGTCCTCCTATGCTCCGTGTCTCAAAAACATGCAGTCAAAGCCAGTGCTTTGACTGCATGTTTTTGAGACACGGAGGATAGGAGGTATAATACAGGTCAGTACCTGTATTATACACTTGTACTTACCACACCACTTATAGCGTACTTACGCTGGACTTCATGATGATCATATGAAGACATTTAATTTTCGCCATTTTGGCGCTGATAGCAACGTGAGGGTCCGTGGAACTAATATTAGAGTTGGGACATATCCTTCTATAAAAAAATACTTTTATGAACTTTATCGATCGTTATAATCACTGAAAGTAATTTATTGAGAAAAATATCATGATTTGATATTTTTCTCAATAAATTACTTTCAGTCCCAGTTATTTGTATGCTTCTATTTTAAGTAATATAATAATTGCTGCAAAGGTTACCTGAGAATTCGTTAGGGCGCGGTTAGATCGCAAGCTATAAACTAGTGGATAGTGTCACAGTAAGTAATGTTATAGCGCATGACTGTCAGATCAGTGAGCTTTAATTATGAAGATAGGCTTAAAATTTAGCCTAAAACTACTACGGTTGAGCCATAACTGCTTAGTTGAGTTGGTGGGAAATCTGAAATTAAAGTATTTAATCGAAGTAAAAATGCTAAAGTATACAGTACAATGTAGATGGAAAGTTTTATTTCGATGTTAGGTGTTTACTTCTGAAACACGAGTAAACATTATAATTATATTTATCTTTTGAAATTAGAAACTAGTATTTGCTAATTTGTTTCAGCTCATTAAATTGCAGAAATTTCTGGCGACATTTATTTTCTATTTGAAATAGGCACGTAAATTTAAAATTACTCACTGTCTGAAGAAAATTATCGATACATTATCGACATGGAACATTCACAACATGAACATGATAATGATGATTCCGATCCATATTGTAGGTGTCACTCACACATGGTCCACTTTCTTTTTATATTTTTTCATGACTCTCCATGATTTCTATTTCTTTATTTACTTTACCCTAACCTTAGTACGATTCTTTGGAAAACCTAATGGTACTCTGGGGTGTTGAGTATGAAACTTGAGCACATTTGCTGTGTTAAAAAAATGTCTTCCGGATTTTCGCGGAAAGATTGTCGATAGAGTTTGGTAAATAGCTTAGGTTCGGAAAAAATTAAATACAATTGTAGTTTTATTTTGGTTTCTAAGGATAAAGTTGTAGAAGTGAAAAAACAGCCATGTATCAAAAAATAGACAGTTCAAAAAAGCAATACAAAACCAAAGATGTACCGCCGCCGGTTTCGTGGCCTGCTACATGACACCAGTCAGCGAAACACGATGCAGACACTTCGTGTGCGTTAGTTTTAGTGTAATTTTAATGTTGTATGTATTTATAGTATTTTAAAGTTATATTAATACTGTATTGTATGTGTTTTATATGTGCCTTGACGCCTGAAATAAATAAAAAAAGAAAAAGAAAAATATTCCTAAAAAGTTCACATTATATCGAGGACAGTAGGTAGTCAGCTAATTTCTGACGGTGCTCTGTTAATTTTTGGTGATTGATATGGCATTTATGTGCCATATCAATCACCAAAAATGAACAAAAAAGAGAAAGAAAAAGAAAAAAATTAAATAGAAAAAGAACAAGAAAGAGAAAGAGGTAGGAAGCTGCTTGTTGTATGCTCTTCCGACCTCTTTTTAACCGACTTCAAAAAAGGTGGAGGTTTTTAATTCGGTTGTTTGTTTTTATGTTTGTTACCACAGAACGCCGTCACTTATAAACCGATTTGAAAAAAAAAATGTTTGAAATGGCATACTTATAAGGTGGTTAACCATATAAATTTGGTCAAGTTCTGATGTATGGTTTTAGAATTGGCTTCAATAATAATCTACGTAATTTTTGAAAACGAATCTTTAATGATATTTCGTTTATTGCCTAAATCGCTTGGGGGTAAAGCCGTGAAAAGTACTTCAAGGTAAAATAAAACATACTCGTAGGTATATTATGTATGTGTTACAAACGCGAGAAAAACATTACCCTCCCTAAGGATTTACCACATTCAACGAAACCTCAATGCGATACAAAGAGAAAAATGGTTTACCTCACCTGACGTTAAGATAATAATAATTAATTTATTTTCGGATAAAGTTCATTAACGAAATTTATTTATTAAACAATTTAGAATAATCCTACATACAAGAATTTACACACTAATTCTATAATAGAAATAAAAATATTTACAAGTATCAAAAAGAGTTACAGGGCGTCGAAAAATTCGTCCACATCGCTGTCAACAGGAAAAGTGCCCAGAAGGCTGGCAGCATTGCCACGTTGGATAGCAATGCTGATTCTTTGGCCAAAAAATAGGCCCGTCCTCTGGTCACGTGAAGAGTCGACCAATCGTTTGGCGATTTCCCGAAATACTAGTTCATTAACTACATTATATTCAATTAAAACACAAATAATTTAAAAATCACACGTACAGAATAGAAAAATACATACACGTGTCATACAAATCAAATCAAATATAAATATGTACATACATACAAAATGTCATTCTAGATAAATCAAATTAAAATTATACTTAGGAAGTAAATAAATCATAAAAAGTTTGACTCGGAAGATGTCACTTAAAATATCCAAAACATTCACTTATATACGGTGGAAAATATAAAGTTATATAATTAAACAATTTAGACTTACGGAAACGTATTTGAGTTTTGAAAAGCAATTAAGATGTGAGCGCCATGAACGAAGGTGACGTTTACTGAGATGATTTTTAGGGTTCCGTACCAATATGGTAAAACGGAACCCTTATTGTGAGACTCAGTCTGTCTGTCTGTCTATCACAGCTGGATATCTCAAGAACTACTAATGGAATCAACTTGAAATTGGAATAATTTTAGAAGACGTTTGCTCAACTATTTTGCAAATAAGAAAGAAATAAAAATATATAAAGAAAAAGAAAAGAAAAAAGAAAGATAGATAGATATTTTTTGCAACAGGGACTGAAAGGGAGTCTGAAAAATTTGAAATAGGGCTACTAGATCAGGTGGGGTATCATAATATGAAAGAGCGCAGTTTGCACATTCTTAAACATTTTTTCTTTTTTTAGACCGCACAATAACTTTTGATAAAAAATAAAAAAAAAAATACCGTTCCTCCTTATCTCCGAAGTTTGCAAATAGAAAAATCTGAAATTATTCTACGTTATAGAAGTTTATGTAAAGATTACAGGAAAAATAAAACGAAGTCTCTAAATAGCACACTTTTCACAAATCATCAATAAAAGTTACATTAGTTCTACTATCAGTCAAGAGATGGCGTTGACATAAAACTGCAATATTCTACACCGCAGTGCACAGTGTTAAAATTCTCTGACGAATATAGGCCTCACCGATGAATATTTAAAAACATATGATGGTGCGGAACCCTCGGTGTGTGAGTCCGACTCGCTTTTGTTTTCCGTATACCACCAATAATTTTGAGCATTGCTATAAGATTTTCATGAAAGGCACTTAACGTGCACTAGCACGTGCACTTGTTATTTCTCGCTATACATTATAGATGAGCTCGAATTATTGATTGTCCATAAAAAAATCAATATCTATCATTAGCAGCTTTTCCATCAAAGATGTGCTATACTACGTTGCTATGGATGCGATTGATATCCACCAATCATATTCACTGATCCACATAGTAGAGCACTGGTGGAAACGGGTTCAACTATGCTATGTTTTTATATGGAAGAATGCGTGCTATGGATGCGCGAGTGGTGTAGCTGTATGCAGAGCAGAGTACTCCCCGTTTCTTCCCTACTTATTGATGCATCGCATAGCTCGAGCTGCGCAACTTCTTCGCACAACTACCCCACGGCGGCGCATCTTCATACAGATGTTCTATGTCACGCAGTCCGTTTGGCTATGAATGTTGTCAAGCGTGCACATGCACATTGTGATCAACAGAGACTCAACAATGGGTGAAGTAAAACGGTACACTTTCGCGGAAATAGCCTCATGCGACGACGGCAGCAAGGGGCAGCCGCTGTGGGAGCGCGCTTGTCGGGATACGTCACTACTACAATCAAAGCCGAACGGACTTCGTGAAATAGAATATCTGTAGCACATTTTACTCGCTCTGCTACACAGCTTAGCATTAGTGGAGACTGTCGCATAGTTTCGTAACTTAGCTTTTACATCCTTGCAGCATAGCTGCGTAGCATTATCTCTGGTGGAAAAGCAGCCTTATACTTGGTGATCGTGGCTAATTGACAACAGTCGCACGGGTCTATCGAAGGTTAAGCTACGCTCTCCGCGGTCGGTTTATGGATGGGTGAACACCCGTTATACCTATATCTGAGACCGCTTCGTGCCTAAACAGTCGTTATGGATAGTCCGAAGCCCAAAAGTCCGACAACCAGTCTTACCAAGGGGTATCGTATTATCCAGTAACTGGGTTGTGGTGGTCAGCTGCATCCGGTTTGATTGGAAGCCGACCCGACATAATTGGGGAAAAAAGACTTGGGCATATTAATTTTGATCCACAAAACAATAAAAAAAAAAATCTTCTTAGTTATTCTTTTTAAATTGCGCCCTGTCGACGAGAATCCGCAATCCCAGATCTTCTAACTAATTACATCTTTTAACATCAGTTTTCTTTAGGTGACAGAAAGGGATATTTTCTGACGGAGATTGCACGAAGATCACATTTGGATGAAAATGATGATTATTCATTAATTTAATAAATCATTGTTAATTAGCATAGCCAGGTGTTGTTTTAACAAATTACGGTTATTACCATTATTTTTAATGAAAACCGCAGCAATTTATATGAAACATTTTACCTAATTATAAAAAAGGAGTTTACCCTACAGCGATGATAATAATATTATGCCACTATCATGACGTCACAAAGTAATTGACAACCTCTTAGGTTTTTTTTGTGTAAAACGATACTATTCCCTACTTTCCCCTATTATTTACTAGATACCCTACATCCCTAATTATTCTTCCACCAACGCCTGTCATAATCGGTTGTCGAATATTGAAAAACACTTACCAAACTTGGTGAAAATTGATTTTTCATGTAGGGCGAAGACACTTTATAAGTCAAGTATATTCCTGGGAGACGACGTACATAACCCAAGATTGTTATTTTTTATTTACGCGGATCTCGAAAAATCCGTACAGGCACGAGCATAAAGACGTTCCATTAACGCAACATTCAAAAGCGATTTTCTCGTGAAATAACGATTGAAACTTTCAGAAAAGATACCAACATAATTTACATCGATCTCGTCGTATAATTTCAACATGAATAATGTGATTATGTGACTAATATTTTGATTTAAAAGTCCATAGAGTTTTTTTGCTCATTCTTCTCCATAGGCAACTCGCTTTATCTTTCAGACTGACTGACCCCTTGACAATTCAAAAGTGCCTGTAAGTGTAATTGGTTTATTTGAAATAAATGCTTTGAGTCAGTGTTGAGTTCTGCCTTTCGATTCTGTAAAAATCTCACCGTGAAAACTTAGGTGATGTGAGTTTGTTTTTGCTAGGAATTGACACTATTGTCAGCTCACTCCATGCTCACTTTCACCTAAGTTTTCACGGTTCGTTTTTTTTTAAAATATAGTTTTTATGACTGAAATAAACGCATTGAGTTTGAGCGTAATATTCCCATGTTTATGGTCGTGACTGTACAAACTCATCGGCAGCTTTTTCCTAAAGGAATACATAAGATCCGTGACTTTTTCGTATTTCATTCTTATGATAACTTAAGTTGCTTGAAGACGTATGTATTCTGTGTTATTTGCGCTTTTTCTTCGGAGTAGCATAATGTTTTTTTGACAAATACCAGATGTGTTGATTCCATTGAATCAACACATCTGGGAACTGTAATGCGATCAGGCACTTTTATCACAGTAGTATTATGTCTGGTATTGTATGCTTTTGTAAGTTTGTGTAGTGAATATTTTGTCTCTTCGGTCTAGCGGTCGCAAGCGCTAGTATTGGATATGAGATCCTAAGTTCGATTCCCGGGTCGGTCAAAGTATAATTGGCTTTTTACATCTGGAATTTCTCAGTAGCAGCTCGGAGTCAGGATTTGTGCCCAGTGATGGCAATAGGCTCGCCCTCTATTAAATGGGACTTAACTTTCGAAATGTGGTTGTACTATAGGTACACCTCTACGTAATCTTTGGGAAGTACAGGCGTATTTTTATGTTATGAACTGTAGCAGGCACGTAGCAGCGACCGTAGGTAAGTATTTACCTACGGTCGCTGCTACGGATGACCGAGAGAGGTCTAAGGCGCTGCGTTCAGGTCGCAGTCCACTTCAGTGTGCGAGGGTTCGAATCTCATTTCTGACAAAATATATTTTCACACATACGAACTAAACTATTGGAAGATCAAGCATTTGCCATTCAGTTTTGAATCGATGAGTGGCGAAGTTGAAGTTTTTGACAAAATTAGGAAGGCTACTGGATAAAGGCCTCCTATTTCTCTTGTCAAACCTATTTGTTCTTTGCCTAAAACACAAAGAAGGCTTCAAAAAACGGGAGAGGCGATCTAATAAGCCCACGTAAAAATATCGCGGCGGGATTTTATCGCGCACTGGATTTTGAACTCTCGGTGTAGTGCCGAGTGTTGAGAATTCAACAAAGCGCATCCTAGCGCGTCAAAAAAATACACCGTTGGGTTTTCAATTCTCAGTGCTAGAAATTCGTGCGTTGAAAATCAAAAAACGCGCCCGTGCGTACCTAGGATAATGGTTCGTTCGCGTGTTTCTGTCGTAAAACCCGAGCTAAAAACCCGTGAAAACGTAGGTGAAGTGAACTTTCAAAAGTGTCAATCCCAAGCATAATTTGGAATGACAGCTCACTTTACCTAAGTTTTCACTTTCACGAGGAGATTTTTACCACATACTTAGATCGGTTGGTAACAATTTGTTAAATGTCTTCATAATAAGTAGAAATCTTTGTCATGAAAATAAAAGTTTTTAAATAATTCGTGGTTTTAACTTTGTCTCCTCACTTCTGATACAGCTCATGTATTTTTTATTCCGCGACGACTATTCGAAAACTTTGGAGCCTTTTTTCTGGAGGTGGATATAGTCTTTTATGTTCTGAATGAGTTTTGTATATTTAAGTTTTTCTTTTAGTCGAGTACTTTTGTAATATAAAAAAATCCTGTCTTACTAAGGGAGGGCGCCCACGAGCAACTTCTTTCAGCAACTAACTTGTGCGCACATCAAGTCTACGGGTTTGTATGAAAGTGCGCGCGTGTAGCGACGCAACAGCTTGGAGACATCTTTGTCCGCGGGTTTGGACGCAACTGTCACCCGTCTATTGGTTGCAATACAAGTGCGCACATGGCGACAAAAAAGTTGCCGGCTAGCAAGTTGTAATTGGTTTATTTGAAATAAATGCTTTGAGTTTGAGTTCTGTTAGTTTCATCAAAAAATATCGCTGATTTATTTCGCCGTTTCACCTTCCATAAAAAAATCGATGGCCTATTTAATTAATAATGTACGCGAATCTGTGTCACAAGTTGTCACGAACATTTTTATCAATGTTCGCGAGATAAACTGATAAATTAACCAAGCTTACCTATTGCCGTGATTATAAATAATTATGTATACATGTTGTATGTGTTATGTATTAATATCACACCAGTTATGAAGTGACTACTAAAATGTGTGATGTTATATTTTTTGGCGAATAATTGTCGCTATTTTTTGTGAATACATCTGTTACACTTGCCAAATGTGGGTGTACTATGTACACCTATAGGTAACCCCTGGCACCTATAGGATACCTATAAGTAACCTCTGCCCCAACGTTCGGCGAAACAAGGCGAGATGTTTATGTTATAACTGTGTGTATAACTGAATATAAACTGTGTCATACTTAAAATGGCATCGTACCTCGATATTTTGTGATATTCATGCTAATTTTTAATGTCACCGTAAAATGGTTTATTGCTGTGTGTTTATTTAATATTTTATTGCCTGAAATATGATAGTGTCATTGTAGACACTTTGTTTGATGTTGTGCCTCTTACCAGATGCTAACCTTAAAGACAAAGGCCGACACACACCAAACGTATAGTCGGTCGCCGAATGTGAGCTTCAAGTTCAGAATGTATGAAAAAATTACGTCAGGCGTCGCGCGTATCGTCGGTCGTGTAACGCCAGAACCGACAAGTAGATAATATAAATCAATTTATTTCAAGTATCACAGACTCATAATATAAATACATAATAAATTCACACAGTCACATTACATACACAATATTTTCAATAACAATTTCATTTACTTAATTCAATTACATTCCATTATAATAAGTCAAAAAACAATAAAAATAAATAAATCAATCAATTAACATTAACAGTTCACATAATAAAAATCAGGTCCGTTAGTTGCATCAACCTACCACATGTCGCATGCAACAGTGGGAGATGATGGAGCAATCAAGCCTCCCCGCCAGCGTGGCCAGCATACTGTTAGCTCTCCCCCGCACCCGCCGCACCAGCGACGTGCCTCTCTTGCGCATAGTGGCGTGGAAGCAATCCACGCGCGCTTCTGCAAACATAGTCGATGCGCTGCAGTAGCGGGGGAGCGGGGGGAGAGATAATGAAACATTCAATAATATACTCAACCGATGCTGCGTTAGTACGTCGAGCATACTAACTAAGTTAACGCCCGACATATCTTCCGTCAGATATGCGACCACTCTGTGTTAAAATCCTTAACATGTTCGTATAATTCCACAGCTAACCGGAATACACTAATGCAACTTGATGTTGATAGCAGAGATAAAAGAAAGTGCAAAGCGTAGCGAGTGTTCGTTCTTAGGGCAATTGACAGTACGATATTATATCTTCTGTATAATTTTAGGATCACATGGCAGTTTCATACTGCATTTGTATTTAACTGTATGAACATTGGGATATTGACGTGTGATCCCAACTTTTTACCGAAAAAAAATCGTAGGTACTGATCATCTCCGTGTGTATGGGGTCTGCCAATTTCAAAATAGTACCTTTAAAGTTTTACAGGTTCAATAATCTAGGTAAGGACCCATCTCACCGTTTACACAGTGGCCCATATTAGACACACGTCACCCATGTTAGTAAGTAGGTGCTTTAAAAGTTAAGGGAGTAATATTGCTAGGCGTTTTTGTTTATATTAGTCCGCAATCTCGATGTCGCTTCAGACCCCTGTCACGACAAAGTTGTAGCAATCGTTAATACTTAAGACAAAGAGGTATCGAGAGTAATTATATGTGGTAGGGTTGTTACGACTGAGGGGGTCTCGGTATGTAATGGATGGTCACACGTCCAGAAACACTTGCTGAGGTCAGTCCATGGATGGGTGACTATCCATTTCATGTCCAGAGCCCTCCTTGCCTTCAAAAGTACGTTAAGCCATTGGTTGTTATTGCAGATCTTTGACAGCCGTACCGGGTATAGCCAGAAGACCGAAAGTCTGACAGTCTTACCAAGGGTATCGTGTTACCCAGTAACTGGGTTGTGGAGGTCAGATAGGCAATCACTTTATGTGAAAGTCAGTTGCATCTGGTTAGATCGGAAACCAACTCCAACATAGTTGGAAAAAGGCTATAATGATGATGAGGAAGGGCTTCTTTTTTAAACGGTTTTTTTTTTTCAGGATGGGAAATCATCAAATGTCCCCTCCCGCTCTGGGTGGAGCGGAAGGGAGTGTCAGACTCTTACTGACTAAAACCCACCCGTGTTCCTTCCTTAGCCCTTTATGTTCCGGGCCAGCGGTAACCCTTTCGGACAATTCCGTTGACCATCATGAGGGAGGGTTACGTTGGATTAGTGGTCACAGGCACTACTTTTACTGCTCTACACAAAACTGCTGCTGCTCAGACCATCAAGTCCACGTTTTCTCTCAATTTTACTGTAATTCAGTGGTGCCTTTTATATAGAAATAAAGGGAAACGACTCATAAAGTTTATCTCATAAAAAATCCCATAACTGTACCATGTACCATGTTCGAAACCATCAATCTTATACTTCTAAAGCAGATCCTTAAACTCTAGAGCATCATTGTATTTTTTTGTTATGTATTTTCTGGTGTACAATAAAGTATATATAAATAAATAAATAAAGTTTTATTTTATACGTATTCTTTAAAAATGCTATTTCAAAACATTGCTTTTTCTATGTTTCAATAGTCCTCTGCATCGCCCGATATTAAACCTTGAGCGAATACATTTTTTCAGTCCTATTTTTTTAGTATTTCTCTTCACGAGAACTTGTAGTCTGTTATATTTTTTTTGTGCTTCGTGTCTGCTTCAAAAGGGGCTATAGCAGTAAGGTATATATCTATGGAAATATCAATGATGTGAATGTATATGTAGCGTCCTTTTGTCTATTAATAACTGCATCCGACAAGTGGTCCGTAATTACAATAATTACTTTTTTGCTTTGCATACTCTTCTTGTGCGCCACAATTAATGCCTGGTACATGGTGACATTAGTTACCACTAGCGCCATCTAGTATCGGGTAGCAGAACTAGTAAAGTCAAGATCCTTCTAGAAATTTCGACGCTAGAACTTTTGAGAATTATTGACATCTGGTCAGCCGGGACCGGTATGTACTCGAACATTCTAGATGTTTCTACAGTAGAAGGTTCTAGAACTCTCTGAGGCACAATATAAGGCCGGTGTGGGCCTCGAGCCGGATATTGTTGGATAAGCGATACAAGCGAATACATCGAAAGCGATCTTCAAGTGCGACTTAGTGCAATTGTGTTTTATAATTAGTGTGTTTGAGTTGTTACTAGTGTTGTTGATTAAAGTGTTATTTTTTTGATTACCTATTAAATCGGCAGTTTTTAATTGTCATGAACCCCAAGCTCGTAACACTATAGACACTATAGTATAGACCAAGTTCTTCTAACTCACAGACAGCTGTGCTGCAGGAAAGTTTGTTGCGCACTAGGAAGTGGTGAAGGGCGGCCGTTTTGAAGGACGGCCTTATGTAATTATGATGTTCAAAAAGTGCTGATTCTCAGCCTAGTTTGAATTTTGTACTACTTTTGAGTTTTTAAACCGATTGCGGCGGAGCCCAGAAGTAGGGTAATCAGCTTATAATGTTCCCAGTGCTGGGACATAGGCCTCCTCTCTGAGAGGGTGGAGGTAGTTGTCAAAAGGAGCGTAATGTTTTTAAACTCTTATTAAGGCGTATTGAGATGAAAGACCGATGATGAATGAGAAACTTTATATAACAAGTCTTAATAAACTTTACTTACGAACAACAAGTTGTCTCTTAATCAACCCTTTATTTCAATAATAAACTTTCATTTCGAATATCTATAATATAAGCAGACGTGAAGGTCCCTACGTTATAAACAGAGAGCAAGGTTATACTTAAAACAAAAATAGCCAACTAATTTTGAGGCAGCCCTACCCAAAATCCTTTATACCCTCACCTAATAATATCTAATGGTGATTGACGGAGCTAAAACCCGATGTCAACCGAAGTTTTCCGATTAAGTGCTGATGGTAATCACTGGCGAATGGCGACAAGCCTTTAGGTTTAGGTAATCTTTTAGGTGGGAAACAAAGACTACTAGGGTCAATAGTCGAAAATATTTAGCGGAATGTTTTTTACAATCAAGTTTGGCTATATGGTTATAGACGGAAAAGTGGAAAACTGCGGTGCTATTCTGTAAAAATCTCACCGTGAAAATTTAGGTCAAGTGAGCGTGGAGTGCCAATAGTGTCAATTCCTTGCGAAAACAAACTCACTTCACCTGAGTTTTCACGGTGAGATTTTTAGAGAATTGACCGACAGAACCAATAATCGCTACCAAGGCTCCTTCAAACAGGCGCGACACGCGATAAAATCGCGCGCGACACAAAGGCACCGCAAGTCGCGCACTTTGTATCGCGCGCGATTCGCGTCGCGCGTCGCGCCTGTTTGCAGGAGCCTTTATAGTAAAATGAAATTAGTTTGATGATCGTAGTTTTTTGGACCCTTATAGGCATTTGTGCCCGTTTGATGGCAAAAGGCGCGCCCCCTATTACATAGGACTGAAACATAACTGGTAAAATATGGGTGTTGTATATAGGTGTAGGTAGTAATAATAGTAGTAGATATTAGTTCACTAAAACTAGGAAGCACCTAAATTAACCCATTTAATATTTTTGCACTGTTGAATTTTCAAATCTCGCGCTGGACCAAGTATTGAAAATCCCAGCTTTTATTTAGGCATTCATTTAGGTGTCACCTGTTACTAAAAACTGACATCGGTCGCTTTTAAAACTTCACGGACGGGAAAAGGTCTACAATTCATTTAATCACTAGATTTGCCATGACGTTTGCGGGTACAGTAGCATTTTTGGGCGCTTCCAGTCCAGCCGATCGATCTGTAAAAACATCACCGTGATAACTCAGGTGAAGTGAGCTGTCATTCCACATTATGCTAGGGACAGCTCACTCCGCGCTCACTTCACCTAAGTTTTCACGGTGAGATTTTCACAGAATAGCACTGCTGAAGCTAGAAAGCACGCCAGTTGCCCCGCACTTCTTTAAACGCAGCCTTTGACCACATAATGACGAAGTGGTAGCGTGGTGTGTCAGCTGTCAGTATGTATGAACTTAGTGAATGTTACTACAACTGCAGGCACGTAGTGGGTTGTATAGTGATGTAATTATGTTCCGTGTCAGCGCGCGCTTAGCTTTTAGATTAACTGCGTCTTTGAACTTTGCATGTGGCTGTTCTACGTGTAGCCTTTTATTGTCTATGGATTACGTCATTTGCGACTAGTATGCGAATTAATCGCGTTGAAATAAAGAAAGAAAGAAGATTAAAATTGATTAAAAAGCAGCCCTTTCCGTAAAAAAACTTCATATGCTTTAAGCGCTTGGTAATCTTTTCTTTGACCATATTTTACTGACTGATATTAGGTACAGACGCCAGCACATCAAGCTACTACAATCTGTCAAATTTCTTTAATAGATTTTCAACTTTATCGCTAAAGCATAAGGTTCAAAGTTGATAGGGAAAATTTGACAGTTTTGGGTAAGTTGATGTGCTGGCGTCTGTACAAAGCACCCGAAGATGCACGCCCGCATCTAAAATTCATCTCATTACTAAACTTCAACTATATCCGACGATCCTGCATACTTATCTCTTTTTTTTTTGACTGTACAGACGCCAGCACATCAAGTTACCCGAAACTGACAATTTTTCCCAAACCACTTTGAACCTTATGCTTTAGCGATAAAGTTGAAAATCTATTAAAGAAATTTGACAGGTTGTATTAGCTTGATGTGCTGGCGTCTGTACATAGACTAGTAAATGCTAGGAAAATAACCTTTTATTCGGTTAGGAATGTAATATCGTAGTCCGAATGCAATTTACTAAAAGGAAACCTAAATGTATGATGTTAATGGACCTTGTGTACGTGTGGGCAGTACGTATTTTGGGATATTCATTATGGAGTATTAGGTATCAGTAATATTGTTGGTAGGAAAGGATATTTTCGCTTGAGTATGAATAAGAATTTACGAGTGACCCAGTTTGTTTTTGACACTAATATTACTTGATGTATGAATGGCACTGTTACAACCTGCCTTTATCCTGAATTATTTAGGGTCGTAGCAATATGTTTTTTTCTTATTAGTCGCCATCTTGTCACCCCCTTTCTGGCCATATATTATTCATACAGTCCATCCATCGTTTTTCGAACTTTACCTACTCTTACAGACCACATTCATACCCAAAACATTCCCTACGACATTTTCCTCGTTCTTCTGTATCACATGCCTATAGTTACCATGACAACTGATTTCCATATAATGTCACAACAAATATGTATAAAAATTAGGTACTAGCTGCGCTCCGCAGTTTCACCCGCGTAAATGTCGATCCGTGGAAATATCGGGATAAAAGTAGCCTATATGTTAATCCAGGGTGTCGGCTACCTCCATACAAAATTTTAGCAAAATTGGTCCAGCCCGCGCCTGTTGACTAACATTAATCATAAACATAACAACACGCCTGGATTCCCCGAAAGGTGAGGCAGAAGTGTGCTTATAGTACACGTACATTCCGCCATTTATCGGTTGCCCCATTTCAAAACCTAGTAAGGACTTAAAATGAAATTTTACAGGAGAGCGCATAAACGTAATATTGATGCTAATGGTTGTAAAAGAGGTTTTGAATTGGTTAAAGTGACTTACTAGGTTTTAAAATGGTCAGTAGGGAGTAAATGGAGCACTTTACTAGGTATTGATGCTTAATTATATCTCCTTTTATGTAAGTTTAAAACGCTGGTGTTTTTGTATTTGGTAGAGACCTTCTAGGTTAGCAAGATTATGCAATAAAACGATTTTTGTAAAAAGTGTCCCTTACTAGGTTTTGAAATGGGACAGCCGTTATGTTTAGTCCCATGTAATAGGGGCAAACCTATTGCCATCAACCGGGCAAAAATCCAGCTTCCGGGCAGCTACTGAGAAATTCCAAATGGAAAACCCAATAACACTTTCCTCCACCCGGGAATTGAACCCAGGACCTCATGCATAACCTTTGGCTAAAGATGTTAAAATCAACCTCGCCCTACTGTGATGATTCTGGTTAAAAAACTTAGGTTTTAAATGGAATGGATTCTGTGAAAAGTTCGATATTTTTATTGGAATATTTGAACTGCAGATAGACTATTAACTGAATTCTGTATGACCAGTCACGAATGGATGTCATTGGTTGATAGGGCCACTCTATAGTTTATTGAAATATTGTGGACATTTTACTTTTGTCTATTTCATAGTCATAATAGCTAAGTATGTGTTTGTTATCACCGAATTAAACATACGTGTCATAATTAGGAAAACCAGCACCGCAATAGTGTCTATCTATCACTATCAAAACCTGAATAATTTTGAAGGAAAAAATTGCTTGAACAAAATGTGGTTTTTCTATTTCGTGAGACTTGTTAAGTATGTGGAATAGGGTTTTAACATTTTGGTATATGTTTTTTGATTCTTTGGTAACAAGAATACACGATTCAATAATTTTTTCTCGATACAAAAAAAATGTAAAGTTATATCTATTTTTTTACTTTTTTTGACTTCACGGCGTAACGCTTAAAAGGTATTCAATGGAATTTACCTTAAAACATAGAGAATAACCATTATCAAAGTTTACTCAAAATAGTAAATATAATTCTTTATTTTGTTAAAAAATATTAAAGGAGTAAATTCGTTTTGGCACATACGTCGTTTTATTCCGAGTGCACGAACTTTATAGCCATATCTCTTCTTTTGCGTTTTAAAAGTAAGTAATTGCATCACTTTCGCTCGCTTAGTAGATCAGTCGCTACGATTTATTTTCGAGGTAGCGCCTTAATATGTTTGGATAATTTGTCTGCTCAAAAACGTAAATAACGCAATGAATGTTGTTGAACTCTCAAAATGAAAGCCATTGCTACTGCGGTGCTATTCTGTAAAAATCTCACCGTGCAAACTTAGATGAAGTGAGCGTGGAGTGAGCTGTCAATAGTGTCAATTTCTAGCAAAAACAAACTCACTTTACCTAAGTTTTCACAGTGAGATTTTTACAGAATCGACCGGCTGTTAGGTGTTACGCGTACCAAATTCTCGTCGCGCCTATCTGCGGGAGCCTTAAAGCTTCAAGACGCCACCAATCGGAGAAATGAGAGCAAATGTTTTTTTCTCTTTAACAAAAAAAAATGAAGAATTCTGATTATATTCCGAGTCCTTAACCTACTTACATACATCTTTCGAATTTGCAAAAATAAAATCAAAATCCCTGAACATCTACGTCCATAATTATGTGCATAATTAGTTAAGGGTCTGTACACACGAGATATGAGAACGAGCCTTCTCAGTGGAACGCAAGATTGATTGAAGCTGAACTGAATTTCTAATCAATCTTTGTTTTTATCATTCCGGAATGAGGCGGGCCTTTTAGTAGGTAATAATGTTACGGTATTCGGATTTGATTTTTTTTAATTGGTAGGCATCTTGTTCGTTTGAATGGTAAAGGTTTTTTCAAAGCTATTTTGTTCGTTTTGATTGTTGAGTGTGAGTGACTAATTAGTTTTTCCTTTTCACATTCTACGTTTTAGCTTTTATCTCCGTCATTGTTTAAAAATGAACGAGCATGCACTCAGTTTGGTTTTTACTTGTTTGCACCATTCTAACTCGAAAGACGACGATAAATTCTGAAGACCCTACATTATTATATTAACCTTCCTTAAGGTTTAAAGCATCTTTTATTATACTAATGGATTCCCTGAGCCTAATACTGCAATGTTGTTGATTTTACTGCATACTTAGATCACTGCCGAGCATTTATTACGTCATAATTAGGAAATACAGTCTGATCAGCAACATGATACAGGTTTCTCAACAGCAGACAGTGAAACACTGAGTTGATAGATCGATGCAACACATGTACGCTACAAGCCATCCATTACAAGTCATAGGTACTGGCATAAGCTCAATGTATCACTTACCCAAAATACCAGTAATACCACCCTCGATTACTTACATCCATATTATCGCACAAAACTATACAGAAACTGTGACATACATTTATATTATGTGTTACACGAGCAAAACAAAAGCTCTCTGGTGAAATAAATCGCTAGGAGGCGGGTTTCCGCGTCAGAGAGTATATTTAAGGCACGTGCGTTTCTGCGGTGACAGTAACTGTGTCGCGTGAACTATATGAACTGTTGAATGAACGAATTGTATGATTTGTGAAAAGGTATTGCTATATTTTATCTGTGGTATGGCCAGCTTTGTAGGATGGTTATTTTTTTAAAATTCTAGGGTTTTATTTTGTTCAGGAATTTCTGATGGAGGTTTATTGTCTGGGGAATTTACAGGGGTATCCTGTCAAAGGCATTTAGTGGCTGTCGAAACAAACTCTGAAGTCCCACAGGCGAGAGCTAAGGGATTTTTCTTTTGGAAAAAAACAATAGTCTACACGGTAAACATTATACTTTCCTGTCGAGATGGTAATAAGGTAAAATAACACTGTTTCTCAAAATTATGAATCATAATAAGAAAACGACGATTCGAATCAACAGCTCTCGAAAATAATTTGTGACGCCATTTCTTTGTTATGGAATTCTTCGCAGTTGAACGAAACTTGTAATTTATGATTTCATTCTTATACGAATATCACTATGGCACATAAAGAAAGAAAGAAAAGAAAGAAAGAAAATTAGTTTATTCTGCACAAACAAAAACGCACATTACTAATAAAAATTAAAAAAACATACGTAGTTTCAGGCAACAATCATAATAATTCATTGGAAAAACTTCCTAATTCACTTTCTTTTGTGTTTGGAGTTAGTATTAGCGCCGCGTGGGGTTAATTGACCACGCGATTACATTTTGAGGGTTGAAAGAATAATATTAATAAATATTAATATTAGAAAATTGATTGAGACCAAATGGTCTCAATCAATTTTCTTTCAACTTCACGCCATATTAAAATAACATTCCTCTATTATTTATTGCTTTATGGCTATGACGCCATAACGGCAAAAAATACACTGCTTCGTCAGATATTACTGGGCATGGCGTTGCAAATTACGACCAAGCGGTAGATAAATCTAATTATAATCTTGGTCAGGATACAGGCTAGTTGAATTTACGATGGCGAGCGAAAAAGTGCGGCGCTGAAAATGAGTTTATTAGAGTTACGATAGTGTTGATTATAATATTTCTGATGAAAATGATCGAAAAAAAAAAATGCTCAAATAAATGCTGAAATAAATGCTTTGACTTTGACTTTTGACTTTGATCGTTTATCTCAAACAATTTTTTCCTAGAACTCTATTCGCAAGAAGCTTCTAAAAAATGCTAGAGAAATTGTAATGCAAAATCATCTATTACGAGCTTTTGCTCGCGGCTTCGCCCACATGGAGGTCGGAAATTATCTCCCAAGGACGTACTACCGGGATATCCTATGTCATCATGTGTTAATCCAGGTTATACACTACCTTGTGTGCCACCCATTCAGGGGTTTTTGCGTGATTGAGTAACAAACATCACAACACATTTATATAAATATTGAATAGGTACTAGCTGTGGCTGCGACTTCGTTCGGGTCCAAATTAGATTTCATGGGTTTTCATTTTTTTTACGCGGATACTTAATTGTTTTTCTAAAACAAAAGTGGCCCAAGTAACTCCTTATACTATCAGCTATGTGCCAGTGGTAGTTAAAATCGGTCCAGCCGTTTCGGACATTAGCCGGAACAAACAGTTAGACAAAAATTAAAAAAATAGATTTTATTTGTTATAAGTACCATATATACTATTTTCTTAAGCATTTAGTAAAAAACTGTTATTTCGACATTACAAACGGACACTTCAATTTCAATAACTTTTTTATAAGTAGGATCCATACTAATTATAAATTCGAAATTAACTCTGTCTGTCTGTCTGCATGTTACCTTTTCACGCCTAAACCACTGAACGGATTTCGATGAAATTTGGCAGAGAGATAGATTGCATCCCGGGGAAAGGACATAGGATAGTTTTTATCGACATACGTCGCGGGCGAAGCCGCGGGCGGAAGCTAGTGCTGATATAGTCACCACTCCGCCAGTCGTATGTATACACAAAATATACACTTGTCTTTTTGAAACTGCTTAATTAGTAGAAAGAAAACACACAGAGACTCATATTCTTCGTAACAAAGTCATATAGCGTACTAAGTTGTATCTATTTATTTTACCAAGCCCGTATGTAATAACGGTGTGTATAATCTTGGCTTCTCTAGTTCTTTCATATGGTTTATAAAGTGTACTTTAATGTGTGTATGTTTTGTGTGTATATAAATGTGTGTGTAGCGTTTTATTTGAAACATAACAAGCGGGATGTTCGAGTCTCCGAATGATCTTTTTTCATTGTATGAACATGTTTTTATCAAATGGTAGCTATTAACCTAATGCCTTGTTAACCTACTTCTTAGCACGGATGCTTTGTCTGTGTTATGTTTTTGTTATAATATACAAAGCAATATGTAGCTTTCATTTTTAGAAAAAAAAAAGTTTTCGTAGGTAGTTGGGACGATAAAAAGTAGGTAATTAATAACATGTAAGTAGATATGTACTTACAATCAACGAAAGAGATAAGTATGCAGGATTGTCGGATATAGTTGAAGTTTAGTAAGAAACTGATGGATTTTCTCGAATAAAATATATGTAATTGTGTTAATAGAAATCAAACAGCTCATTTATCAAATTAAATTTCAGTCGACAACATCCATCGGTTTCTTACTAAACTTCAACTATATCCGACGATCAGCCGGTCGATTCTGTAAAAATCTCACCGTGAAAACTTAGGTGATGTGAGTTTGTTTTTGCTAGGAATTGACACTATTGACAGCTCACTCCACGCTCACTTCACCTAAGTTTTCACGGTGAGATGGTTACAGAATCGCACTGCTGCATTTGTTTGTTGACTGTAATTACTAAGAGCTACTAGGTAGCATACATTATTTATTAGTATACACCGTGTATTTCACGTTACCCATAAACTTTGTCAAACGCTTCTATAGCTTTAACAAATTAAATATAACAAAGGAAGTAGTACTTAAAAACGCTTCGTTACAAAGGTATTTGTAATTTCATTTAATGAAATTTAATTGAGAAAGTAAGAAAAAGTCTTAACAAGTTTCAGCCCGCAAAATCTCATTAATGAAAATACGTCGTTGCCAATTCGGATAAAGAGGCATGAATATCGTGTGATTTACGTCAAGGTATTTAGATTGTAAAAAAAAAGGATTCATTAATGTGTCCATAATGAAAAATGCTTATTTCCATGGTCTTAACATCTGGTCAAAGTTTATGTATATTGTCCGGAACACGGTGTATAATGCAGTTTTACTCGTATTATTATACCTAGGTACATAGTATGAGGTAGTTTGTGGTTATCTATAAGGTATTGAAGTTTTGTTTAGGACAGTTGAATTGTTTTTCGCGATTTCGATGTTGGTCCCATGGCGGAAGTTGTTCAGTTTGATGGTCTGAACTACCCTTAAATATGACCACACCTCTCTGATACACGCTGTATACCTACTGAGATGAAACTTCTTAAACAACTATTTTTGTCTTATAAAAAACCATTTCAACTAGTACTTTTAAAGCAGGTGAAAACCGTACGTCAATTTTAAGGTTTAATTCATATTAATTTTAAAATAACATGTTGTGCATATGACTTATAAAGAGTGTATCAGAAATGTGTGGTCAAATTTAAGGGTGTGGTACAGACCATCAAGCTGAACATCTTTTTCCATGGGACCAACATCGTAATCGCAAAAAAAAGAATCACTAAACTTCAATAACTATTCGATCCAAATGTGTGGGACAGCTGATTATTTATCGCATTTTCATATAAAACCATACCATTTTCCACTACCAACCGCAAATTAATTACGACTAAAAAGCCTTCATAATGGTGCTACAAACAACAATAGCTATGATATTTCATCCTTACATAATATCAAAGGTATAAATTGACGAGTGACCACAGCCACACGCTGTTTAAAGCACTCGTGCGGTTTGTGGGTTCGACTTGTTGTTGTCATGTTTTTTTTTCGCTTCAGTTTTTCAGTCAGATGTAGCGTGACATACTGCTATAGGCTAACCAGCGCGACAATATTTTGTCATTATCATTTATTGCATTCCATATTATTACAAAAAGCTTAAAGCTAAGTACAAAAATATGAACCCTGTTACTGTTAGGGCATAGCAACAAGATAAATAATAAATTACAAAAAAAAAACAATGTCGTCGTATTATCTCGTGCTGAATCGAGATTCTGAGTTTCGTTCAGTCGTGTCTAGTATCGGCAAGAGGGTCTTCGCCCGGATGTTGCTGGGCATGTGATGCGGAGGAGTGAGAAAGATTTTGAGATCGACATACTATGACTTAGAATAGTAAACTGAATGTTTTGAAACTAAGTCGCCGTGAAGACTTAGACAAGAAGCGCCAAAAACGCAAAAGTCGCTAAAGCCTTCATACAAAGTGGCAGGGCCATCGATGTGCAACCTGTTACCATGGATTTGCTACACGATTTTGTACCTTCCAGCGTTGAAATTTTTCGTCGGTTAAATAGAACCGCGAGCGCGGTCCGTACAGTTGTTAATTGAATGAAAGTCGAATAGTTTGTAAAAAGGGATTAGTAACTAAATAAAATTACAGCTGATGGTGTATTATTCTTGTTAGGTAGAGGTACTCAACTTTTACTATACTATTGGGGTGATTGGAAAAGTTGTTTTATATGATGAGTACAATCATGTATTTAAGTAACAGTCACTAATTACCATTTACCCTAAAGAATAGAGAAAGGACCATCGATGAATTGATTGTACGAAAAATTATAAGATTAGAAAGGAGGTAGGTATTCAGATGTTGACTCTCATGCGTGTATTAATCCTTCGCGCGTCTAATTAGCAGACACAATAGAATTTTATTGTTCTTATTATCCAATGGTGTAACGGCGACGTTTGAGAGGTAGAGTAATTTAAAACTTTGCAGGTACCTTTCTTACCTCAGAGATGTTCGTGTCGATGTCAAAACATATAAATTTGAAAGAAAACTACGCCTATTTTACTGATTCTATATAAACCAGATGTTATCAGCTATCTGACCGGCATGCGGCAGAGGGCTAACTTGAATACAGGTCACTGACAGTGTGACAAGGGGCTTCAAACATTTAGAATGTAAATATGGCGGTGCAGGGATGGAAAACTTAGAGCTATGAAAATATCAATTAAGGTGAATGCGCAGTGGTAGACCGCCAAATTGAAATTTCCTTACTTTTTTGCAATTTGCACATCAGTGTCAGGTTGTATCTTGATCCAAATATAATTCGCGACTATTATGAATTTACAGAATTATAGTCATTAGAATCATTAATATATCTCTTTAAGTTATGTTAGTTATATTTAAGTATTAATATTGTGTGTTAGATTGTTATGTATTGTGTAAAGTGCTTGTATTTTTAAAGTTTAGATTTTTATTTTAAGTATTAGCTGTAAGTAGATTTTTCATTGTATTTTTGGTAGGTATGTGTTTGCAAACCGCTATTGTATTGGGGTCATCCTGTCAAGATAGTGAGTGTAAGTTTAATAAATAATAATAATAAAGTTAGATTCGTTCCATAAGCACTTTTCCAAGAGATTTGTTCTTATGGAACAAAAGATGACTTAGAAAGATGTATTATGATGCTAATGATTATAATTCTGTAAATTCGTACTGTTATAGTCGCGACTCATATTTTGATCAAGATACAACTTGACACTGTCCTGAAAATTGCAAAAAACGTAGGAAAAATTGAATTTTGCGGGCAACCATTGCGCATTATCTTAAGGAAAATAATCATATAGTGGTTGGTGGCAATGGTGGCCCAGTGGTATTAGACCGGACTTACGAGTTCAGACTTTACTTTGTGTAATTTATATCATCGCCACTGCAAAAATATCCTAGAACCTAAAATACGAAGACATTCATCAACCGGCACTAGGCCCTAGCGGTGTTATGGCCAATTTCCTCTCCCAGAGTAGAGGCCTGTGTCCCAGCACGAATGACGTCACTGAAACGTTATTTATGAAAATAAGAGTTGATTTTTCCATCGCTAGATAACTTTTACTCGAAGAATAAAATTGACGTTTGGCGGTTTTTGTCTGAAACAACTGTCAAAATTTTAAAATTATTCCTCGAATAAAGTTCTAAGTGTGTTTCCTGGATAGCGTTTTTTGACACCTGCAGCCTTTATTTTCATGACTGCCGTCACTGCGGCCGTTGTGTAGCGGCCACCGCTCTTCCAGGAAACTGTTGCTTAACTTATCTGTTAACTAGTTTTGTTGACGGTATGTACACTTAGTAATGCGCTTGCCTGCTTTTTTCTCTCATATCATGGACGGCACGCATGCCATTGGTTCACCAACCCTGTAGCAGTGGGTAAAGAAAGGTAGAACTATCAGTAGATGGCGCTAATGATCTACGCGGTACACGCAACGAGTCGATTAGATCGGCCCTTGGCTTGGGGGCGCAATTTCCGCTAGATACGGCCGATAGCTGCCTTTCACCATTGTGGGGTTATTCTGGAGATCTTCGACTATGTAGCTCTTGGAGTGTTATGGTTTTTTAGGAACAAGGTTATGAGGCGAACCTAACCGTTCTGATTTAACTACATATGAGGAATAATTTCATTGCTGAACAAATCGGATTGAGAGCTATAAAGTGTCACAAAAGGTGATTGTCACAACCGCACGCATAGCATGACCACTTTTATCTCTGTTCTACTAAGACAAAGTGGTATTCTTTTGTTCATTTTTGACATCGCGCCGCAAAAAAACTACAATTGTCTTTCGTTTCTTCTGTTTTTGCAGAGGTAATGGAAGTGGCGAAGTTTTGGGCCAGCAAAAAAATCATTGTCGTGCCATCGACACGACGATAAAGAAGCGGTTATGCTACTCGTGTTGGTGCTATTTATTTTTAACGCAAAAGAAATGATACTAGAAGACATGACACGGCGTCAAAACAAGTTAAAATATGTCTCTGATGACATTCGCGATAGCAAAAAGGTTCACTAAGTAATTTTCATAGATGTAATAATGTTTAATGACATAACATTAATTAAATAATTTAATACACTATGCTTTGGCAATAATCTAAGTCTAGACAAAAAAGCTAAAAAAGTAATTTCGTTGAATTACTTTAATAATACTTCGGATCTATTACAGAATAACCCTGCTCCACCCCACTATGACTGGATACCATGAAATTACTTATATTAAAAGATAGAAATACGCACACCTTTCCTTTGAGTTGTTTTGGTTTTGTGAGTAAAAGTAATTTATACAAGTTTACAAAATTAGGTAAGTTTTGAGGAAAATTACCATAAGGATTACTATTCTTTTATCGAGAATGTTGTTAACACTCTGGCAATCACGCCTGTAATTCCCGAAGGGTTAAGCAGTGGTGTGTGTACTTACCTACTAGACCTATATTTGGCCAGTTATGTTTAAGTCCCACGTAACTGGGAGCAAGCCTATTGCTAACAGCCGGGCTCAAATCCCGACTTTAAAATCTACCAAGAAATTCAAAGCAATAATAATATTCTTAGAGGTTTTGACAGCAGAAAGGGCGGGGACATCACGTCGCTGCGACGACGCTGTCAGTGGAGGGGGTGACACACCATGAGCCGTGAGCTCACTCGCCTCTAGCACTTTTGCTGCGGAGCTCGGATGGGACGGACGCGTACTAGTGATCGTATTGAATTATTTTCTTGTAACGGTTTTTGTAATTCAAATAAATAGTTGTAGGCCGTGTCGTGTTTTCTTTAAAAAAAAACTAATTAGGCTTCTGATCCCTAAGAATATAAAATAAAGCTATTCAGGTTCATCTCCTCTCAACTGTTGAAAAATCAAAATTTGATTTATAACAATAGAAACTCAATCGTGTCTCATTAGCCACAGTTGAGCTACTACATTTTTGCTTTCGAAGTTATTATGAACGAAGATTTAATGAAAGAGGTTTCATTAATAAACAAGATTTATTCATATTCCCCTAGGGCCAGTCTTTTTTTTTTCTGCACTATGAGTACTACAAGGTATTAAGGCTTATTTTTGAAGTGAAAACTTCTTTAGCGGCGCTGTGTACTTTTTTTGGAATGGGTAAAAACTTCTAAACTCGCGTCAGGTCACGTGACCCTGATCGAAAATTCGTAAGACGTAAGACGTAAAACGTAAGACGCGCGTTGTTGAGGACAGCGCCATCTATGCACATCGGGAAGAACTACGAGGGCCTCGCGTACTAACTACGTAGTTCATCCAACAACGACGAGATGGCGCTGAACCACGGATATATTATAACTGACGACGAGCTCCATGCGAGCGGTCATCATACCTGATTTGCAAAAAACCCTATAAAATAAGGAACACACCTTAACACGCGTGTTTTGTTTATAAGACGATTCACAAAATACACTCGTAATTGTTCAAGTTTTCACTTCTGTCGGCACTACCGGAGTGCCAGTGTTTTTTTTTGTAGTAAAACGTGCTAAGCTTTCTTAACAGAATTTCGTTACTGATTTGCTGATATTTAATTGTAAGTATAGCTATTGCTTACATTTAAAACTATTTATAAACATTGTAAACATTTTAGAAATACAATTATGTAATAGTAGGTATATTTAATGACTGTTTAACTACACTGTTTAACATTTACACAATAATATGTATATAAAACAATAGGGTTCGGGGCAAAGATCGTAAAAATTGTACACTTTTCGGTGTGCTGCTCAATTGACGGACTTCACTAGACTAATGCCAAAGAGAAAGGTTCGCGTCGTCTGTTTCTCAAACGGCTTTTAGAAGTGGTTATTCCCAAAGTACTCCATTGTTTTGTTCTAAAAAGATAAGAATTTCATACATTCATTCCCAAGTTACTCCAAGGAATTATTATTATTAAAAAATACTTATTATTTTGTACCCATTCTGCTTCACAGATATCTGAAATTATTCTCAAAGTACTCCGCCGTATTCGTTATCAATTCTCAAACTGCTCCGTCTACATAATTACTTATAATAGTTATTTAATACCTAATTATGTATAGTTGCATATAAGACTTTATCTACACCCATGATATGAATCCTTAAGAAAACGTTCTGAAACCATAGGGTGTTTGTACAGGATTCTAGTAGCATCACCTTTATTGGACGAGTGATTGTGGCGGGAGCGGTTCAAAATAGGTTCGCGTTATAACTGTTATTATTGCTGCTAGGTGCATAAGTATAACTTGTTTAAAATGTTTGTATGCTAGTACATGGCGAAGTATGTAGATCATAAGCCTTATTAAGACCATTATTGTACCATGTTCTAATTAAAATAAATATATTCTATTCTATTGAGCATCCAATAATATTTAGGAAGGTCATTGACATAGGTTTTTAATTTATGCGCCAGAAAATTCATTTCTATATTCCTACAGCTACTTTTTCCAATCTTTCTTACTCCAAATTTCAATATTGGCCCAGAGAAACTTGGCAGGATAAAGCCACCTGACAAGTAGAAAACTCAATATAGGGGGCGGCGGGCTTCCATTAGTTACCGACTCCCAGCTGAGTGAAGCCACGTAATGCACCTTGTATTTATTTAACTTACTGGTTTTCTATAGAGTTTTATTTTTGTTCTGTGGAAATATATATTACGCTGTTTTAAATTCTTGAGGATAAATAATTAGAAGGCATATTGGAATACTAGCTGCGCCCCGCGGATTCACCCGCGTAAATGTCGATCCTGTGGGAATATCGGGATAAAAAGTACCCTATATGTTAATCCAGGGTGTCAGCTGCCTCCATACAAAATTTTATCAAAGTTGGTCCAGCCGTTTGAGCGTGACAACGTAACAAACATATAAACAGACACACACTAATATTATACAGGCAAAAATTTGTGAGTGTGTGTTTGTTACTTCTTCACGTTCAAACGGCTGGGCCAATTTTGATGAAATTTTGTATGGAGGTAGCTGACACCCTGGAATAACATATAGGCTACTTTTTATCCCGATATTTCTACGGGATCGACATTGACGCGCGTGATACCGCGGGGCGCAGCTAGTAAATTATATTTCCAAGTTTTTCTTTTAATCGTATACTAAGATCTAGGACAGAGCTATTACATAATGCATAAGTGACCTTGTACGTTCTTGATCACCCCAAGGTTGAATGTCACTTGCGCGTCAAAGAAAGACAAGTTTTATTTATATTATGGAAAGGTCAGATAGTTACAAACTAGTGAAGTTTCAACTTACTGAGAATTGTTACCAAAAGTGGTAACGCAGTAACGAGGTCGACTACAGGGTTGTGACTTTTTTTCTTTGAATAAAGCTCATCACAGACGTACAATGCGTGCCACGAAAGATGAGACTTGACACACCACGTGGTTTGACTTGCGCAGAACGCGCTTTAGCGGTATGAGGTCTGAGTGCGGGACGGGACCGGACGTCATAGGGGCGGCGGAAAGAGCGGGGGAGGCGGGGTCAAGTCTCATCTTTCGTGGCGCGCATTGTACCTATACCCAATATATATTAAAGCAAACTGCCACACACGGAGACGATGATATAACCTCTTACCAAGGACTAAGTACATGATCCTGAACACCCGTCATCTACCTAGCCTTTTCCCAACTATGTTGGGGTCGGCTTCTAGTTTAACCGGATGCAGCTGAATACCAGTATTTTACATGGAGCGACTGCCTATCTGACCTCCAGAACCCAGTTACCGGGTAATACGATACCCCTTGGTAAGACTGGTTGTCAGACTTTCGGGTTTCTGCCTATCCGTAACGACTGTCAAAGATCCACGAATGACAGCCGGAACCAACGGCTTAACGTGCTTACCGAACCACGGAGGGGTTTCGGTATGTAAAGATGGTCACCCATCCACAGACCAACCGTGGCAAGCGTAGCTTAACCTGATCGATCGACCTGTGCGGCTGTTATTATTTAGCCACGGGCCCCTGTGACGTCATAGAAATATATAAGTATTATGTAGCTGCGTATGCGGTCACTCAAAAATAGTATTTAAAATGTATCGTAATATGCCTAGCTAAGTTTATATGGATATACATATATCATAGCTATTTCAATGGGCTTAATACGCTTAGAATAAAAATTTTTGAAGCTTTATTTTTTAAAGGATAAAATAAACGCACAGCATAATCTTTAATTGACTTTCACGGTTCTATTAATAGAGCCAATGACGTACCGATAAGCGTGAACTTTAACATTATCAGCTCAGCATGAAGGGGCGGCGGTTGAAAGCTATTTTGCATAAAGGCTCCCGCAAAAAGGTGCGACGCGACGACGGACGGGACGGTGCGACGCAATTCTGGCAGAACAATTTCCATGAAGTTTTCGTAGACTTTATTCTACTGGTCGTCGTCGCACTGTCGTGTCGCACCTGTCTACGCGAGCCTTAACGTTTTTAGAACAGCGTTTGAAGGTATTAAAATGAAGCCACTAAAAGAATGATTTACAGCAATGTCTTTCCTTTTCAACGATTTCTAACTGCGACCAACTGAGAACAGGGCAAAAAGTTAAAGAGATTATTTTTGATTTTTAAAACGTTTGCGTTTTGGTTTCTCAAAAACTTTTCAGAGGTTCTTTAATTTAGAAAAAGCGTTCATCATTTTGAAGGTCAATAAGTTTTTAAAGGTTCCGTTAAATAATTCCCATTTCTTTATCAAACTACAAGTCAACCAATGTCCATAGCAACCAGCTTTACCGTAAATAAATTATATCTGTACGCTTATTAGGTAATAACATTTTCTGCTTATAAATATTAAACTCGGCTAATGCTGACCCTAATCGATCCCAGTAAGCGTGTTTCTCGAATGCATAATAATAATAAAACCTTTATTTTCAGGCTACTTTGGCCCATAGATAAACACCTTACAGACTAACATACATATTATAATAGTACAATATGTGTGTTAGTGTTTAAACTTAAAACTATGTTAGTATTACTCACTTCACTCGAGCACTGTGTTTGTGCGATCGTGTGGCACTTGTCCGCGGAAGCGACGGAACATTACACCTTGCGGCCAAAAGTCCTTTGCCATGATGAGGTGCAGGTAGCATCTAGGACCTAGATATAGATTATAGATTATATCCTAGATATATATTATAGACCTAGATTCTAGGTACTCGCACCACGAACGCCTCTCGAACGAACGAACTGCACTCTCTGTCTGTACTTGGTCCTCTGGCACCCGTACTCCACGATTTCCTCAGCATTAGTGGTATAATGTAGGCGGGAAATATATACGGGAGTGTTCGGCTGGGCGGCTCGAACAGGGATGTCGGGCTTGATAGGAGCTATGCCGCAGCGTTCTTGTTGGTTATAATGAGTAACGCCTAGAACTACACCTAGACAGGTACAGGTCCACCACAGAGTGAAGAACCCCCAAAAAAAAATAGAGGTGGTTAATGAAATAGAGGTACCCCATTGTACGCTGTCATAATTTCAAAAGTGAGAAAATTATCGTTGACGTCCACGGCATCAAATTAACACTATGTATATGAAGATGCTTTTAAGTCCACATCTATTTCCATATACATATTTAATGGACTTGGACGACCACGATTATATCGCCACGCATGTAAATGTGAGTGTCGAAGGTCGACAAATTGCCTTTTCTTCAATAGGGCCCACTGAATATAAACAGCCCAGTCATTTATTATTCGACAACGGCATTTTTAAATCGGCCTGAGTGAATTCTCGAATTACGCGTGACTTTTCCATCAATCGTTTGTGTATAGTGAGAGGGAGCCGTTTTGAAAGCGCATTTGGTTTTTTAAAATAAAGGTGATGTGATTTTCCTATTCTTGAATTAAGTATACAGGGTGTTCCTGGAAGTATAGATCAAATCGAATAGGGGCGTGGGCAAGGTCATTTCCAAACTTTTGAACTCTGATTGTCGGTGAATTTTTTTACAGTTCAAAAGTTACGAACAATTTGTGTTTTTTTTTCAACCACTTCGCATAGTGCTCAAAGAAAAAGGAATTAAAAAAACTATCAGAACTATCTAAAAAAATTAATTGATAGCCCTGATAGTTTTTTATTATTATTTATTCTATTTCACTAAACATATATTGTATAAAATAACATATTGTTTTCTTTTCCTGTATATTATTTGATAATATCTGTAAAGGAAAAATGTTTTTCATTTCTCATACTCTGAAAGTAGTGTTTGTTTGATCCGAATAGCGGGTGGAAGACGCTGCTCCACCTTTGGGCGGGAAAGACTCATAGTAATTGCTTCCCTCGCTACGGCGGGACTGAATTTTATAAATAGAACTAATTTTGGTTAGGTAGTCAGCTACGAAATTTTTTACATAATTAAGAAAAATGCTGCTGTTTTGTGAGTGTATAAACAGCCAGTGTGAATTAAAAAAAAAATACCTATTAAGCGGGACGGTCCGCGGAGGTGACGCGGTGTGTTCCATATTTAAAATTTTAAAAAGACTATTTTTCACAAATTGTTCTAACTTCTCCTAGGTGCTCATGCTCATGATATTATCAAAAATATTTTAGAAAAACTACAATTACTACTACTATTACTACACTACTACTATTACTTCTATTATTACTACTTTTCTTATATTCGAAATGAAAAGTAGAGTGTTTAACACGGCTGAAAGTCATCAATTCCTTTCGACCCTTGTATAAAAATCGACAATTTTTTTCTTTTATTACTTCTAAGGTAGGTATATCGCAAAGGTAGGAAATACCTTAGGAAGTTTAGAACTCTCCACAACATACAGGTTTGATTACGTATTTCCTGCTCATTTTTAAGGCTGCATTTGCTTAGCCTTTTTCCAACTACGTTGGGGTCGGCTTCCCGACTAGCGCGGATGCAGCTGAATACCAGTATGGAGGGATGAGGTACAGGGTCTAGAGTTCATTCAACCTCCATAGAAAAGGGAGGATTCTGGGTGTTTCTGGTGATCCGAGGTGTTGTGTCTGGTGGTATATATGCTAGTCACGCGGTAAACTCTGCTTGCGCGATGCAGGATTTTGCGTGACGTCAGTATGATGCGTAGTTAACATGTGACGATATAGATGCCGCTACACCAGTACTTTACATAGAGAGACTGCCCTCCACAATTAACCCAGTACTACGATAACATGATATACCAATTTCTCTTCATTTTAAGCTCAAAATAAATAGTCCTACGCTAAGTAATCCGTTTGAAAATCTCAGCTACCTGGTTAGTTGGACTTATGGTCTATCTGAAAATCGTAGTAGTAACTTTAACTGTATTTCCAGGTATTAGACAGTTTCTCAGAAATAAAGAATGACGTATTGGATAACGTATTTATTTGGATAAGGATTGAGATTGAAATGTGTGTGTATGTGTTTGTGTGTGAGGGTATGTTTGTGTGTTAGTAGGTAGTAGATACGTCTGACACGTGCCGGAAAATTATCAAGGAAATCGTACAGATTGGCAGGAATATCAACGCGCAACCTGTTACCATGGATTCAGCTTCAGCACATGATTCTGAGTCTGAGCTCCCATTTTACGATGATACAGCTGTTTTTTTTAACAGACGAAAAATGTCTACGCTAGTGGGGGAGGTCTAGAATCATGCTCTGAATAAATTCACGGTTAAAATTTGCGTTTCGATGCTGCTACTCTGTAAAGTTATGCTTTTTGGTGACCTTGTTGGAAGATCAAACAAAACATTGTTTTAAAATTAGTCTATTTTTGAACTTCGAAAAAGGTTCATAAACCTTACGTCATTCAGTTAACGACTCTTTTTTTCTAAGGGCAGATTTTACCAAACTCTGATATCATTTAACCATGGATTAAAATTGACGTCTGACAGTTCTAGTATGGAAAAACTGTCATAAATTCAAAATTTATACTCAGGATAAGATTTATTCCAGGTATAAAACATTTTTGGAATTCATCCTAAAGCAAATAAAATACATTTAGTGGAGTCAACAAGCCACCAATGCTGGTTTCTCTTTCGCGCATGTCATCGCTCCGGGGTGCGTATTAGGGCGGAAATACATGTTATTCGTTACGTTATATGATTTCGGTAACACTTATGCTATTGATGGGGTGAATATATACCTACATACAATACATACTATCTTCTTAAACTTACATACACCTTCGTGTATAGGGGCCACACAAGTTTAAGAGGAAATACGGTCGGAGAGACTTTTGAAAAAGCCTAAGTAAAAAGTCATAATACGAGGTGTGGCTCTCGCCTATTTACGTTTTTATATTTTGAATTTTTGTTTCTTTTGATTTAATTTTTAATTTTGTGACCCTGTCAATTTGTATGTTTTAATTTTCGTTTACTTGAATTGCTTTGACATTGTATTTTAATCCTAATTCCATAACCTTTTTAATTTGTTTTCGTTAATTTATTTTATTTGTATTTTATTTAGAGAAATTTTATTCTGTGGCAGTAGGCATTTTGATATTTTAATTGAATAAATGAATTTTATTATTTAATTTTTTTTTAACATATCTAACTGGCGAAATGTGGGTATTGCTCTGTACACGTCTGCCTAACCCTTCGGGGAATGCAATCGTGATGTTATGATTTGATGTAAAGTTAGCGAAAAATTATAAAATTACGTTTTGTGATCCGGACTCCAGACCGACTCGCATATAATCAGTAAGTAGTTATCTTAGCCACCCTTCTGCACAATAGCAAGCATCTATTTTCTCATCAGGATACAAAACTTCCAACAATGACAAGAAAAGCTTAGTAAAAACGCTGAGTAAATCCAAAGGATGAGATTCCTTGTGTTCTTTTGTGTGAAACACTTGTTGAATGAAACGGATCATTACAGGTTCTGACAAGGGTATTTACAGACACATTCACTGAATGATCTCACTTTGCCCTTTTCTGGCTATTGTCGGAATTTGTACCTGCCAATTTATTCTGTAAAAATCTTACCATGAAAACCTAGGTGAAGTGAGCTATTAATAATGTCAATCCTTAGCATGTAGTGGAATAACAGCTCACTTTACCTAATTTATCACGGCGAGAATTTTATAAAGAATTCAATAGAGTACCTACCATAAGGGGACTACATGATCTAAAGCGCGGTCACTGTCGGAGTGCATAGAAAAGAAAGAGAAGCGCGATGACATAACGCTGGTAATTTATTGCAGAATATAAAGCAATTATCTATTTACAAAAAATCTATTGTTTGGACAAAAAATTAAAGCACTAGTACTTTAGTATGTTGCTTGTAGATTAATCTGACAAAAATCAGAATGATTGTATGTATATTAGTAAGGTTTTTATAGTGAAAATAAAGTTTTTAGAGGTATCTTCATGATTTTTTTCTACCGTATCAAATTAGTTGTATTATGTTTTCAATACACTATCTAACTAGCATATATCCTGAAGAATATCATATATTTTTCTGATTTTGTATACTTTAGTCGAGCATATACTTTTAGGCGTTATAAAACTTGCGTTTTCTGCGTTTAGGTCTTGTAGTCCCCTTAAGAAAGGTTTACTCGAAAACCATCCATAAGCGGCACGACCGAGTGTCGAAGTTTGTATGCGCCAAAATTCGCACGCAATAGCTAGTGAATACTTACATATCAAACGTGATGTACATATACAACCTTATACCCAATTCTTTATTTAAAGTAATCAGAGAACAAAGGCTGTTGCGCGTTAATTAGCGGACATTGATTGATCAATGCAGCCGTGATTATAACTGATACGCGTCTGTGAAGCTTCATGTTTCAGTTTATCATAATTAATCATTATTTTAACGGTAGTATCTATTGAATAATGCATGCACTAAGTTATAGGTTATATTTCAGTTTTCAATAATGGACTAAAATTGAAAACTGAAAACTCCCTTACATACCCCAATTTGAAAAACTCATGTTTTTACAAATAAAACAATCGCTCAAGCACTATAGGTTCCTAAAGATATTTATTCGTAAAAGAATGAGTTTTACGAAAAAAATATCTTTAGGAACCTATATTGCTTGAGCAATTGTTGGGATGCCACCTTCGATCAAAAAATTTTGATAGAATCTAAGTCTCGGTTTACAACTGTTCTGCTATAGCGTCCGATAAACCGCCGCTCAGCTGTATACAATTGAAGATCATCAGCATATAGATTAACACATGAATATGATGAACATTTCCTTTGATTTTAATTCCAACTGGTATAACAGTATTATCCGAGGGCACGGTAGTGCCCCCGCCAAGTCTAGCAAAAAGCGGCACGGCCGTACCATCCTTTTCTCATCATTTTCGATCCCCCATAACTTCGTTGTGGATAAAACTAGAAGACTGAATTTTCAGTAACCAAGCAGGCATTGTATAAACACGGTATATTTCGAATTTCATTCAATTTGAACCAGTAGTTTAAGAATTATTGAACTAGTCAAAGTTTCTTAATTTTGTCACTCACTCACTCACTCACTGACTGACTGACTGACTGATCATCAAACTCTAAGGCACTTCTAGCAAACATACAAGCTTCAAATTTAGAATACAATTATTTAGTGTATAAATCAAGGAAAAACTAAGATATTTTGCAATTTCGGTCCACTTTTCTAGATACATCAACTGCATAAATACCTTTGTAATCCTTTATAAATATAAAGGATTACAAAGTTACATTTGCAGTAAATGAATCAGTGTACCTGTATATGTATAAAATAATGGAATAATTAATATGATGAACATTTCCTTTGATTTTAATTCCAACTAGTAACAGTATTATACTGTTACACTTCTAATATTTCAATGTATGCGTATAATTTGTGAATACTCGCTAACAAAGATGTAATTATATCAGGTAGACGCAAAGGACACCTGTGTCTTTGTAACTCAACAACTGCCCAAGAGCGAGTAATTAATTCCGAGATGGGAGCGAGACTAAAAATGATGTGGTTATATTGTTACTTTGCATAGATATTTTTAATTATTTATTATTTTATTTATTTATCCATTTATTTCAGGCGTCAAGGCCCATATAAAACACATACAATACAATATTAACATAACTTAAAAATACTATAAATACATACAACATTAAAATTACATTATAAACGAACAAATAAAAACTAACGCACACGAAGTGTCTGCATCGTGTTTCGCTGACTGGTGTCATGTAGCAGGCCACGAAACCGGCGGTACACAACACCTTTCGGCCAGAACTCTAATAATAATCTATATAAATCTATAGTTACAAATAAATACAATTGAAGTGTCTGTTTATAATGTCAAAATAACAGCCTCTTACTAAATGCTTATGAAAGTATATGTTTCAAAAAATAATTTTAATTTTTTTTTTGTCTTTGTGACTGTTTGTTTCGTCTAATCTACGAAACGGCTAGACTAATTTTAACGGGACTTTCACTGACAGATAGCTTATGTTATAAGTACTAACTTAGGATACTTTTACTTAAGAAAAATAATTAGTAAAGAGACACATTATTGTTTTCTAACATCCACGGGAACGAACTCGCGGGCACAGCTAGTCATTTATAAAGTTTATATCGGGTTTCCTCAGTTTCACTCGCTATTTAGAGGATGTGTGAGTCATTTTTTGGAAACAAAACTTTCAAAGGAAGTAAAAACCCACGCGGTGTCTACGCGCTTCTTTTCCTGCGCTCTGCGCTGCGCTATGCACCGTGCTACGGCGTAGCGGCACTGCTACGATTGAACGTGCTACGATCATGCGACTTGAATTTGAACGTTTTTTTGTTACGAGAATTGGCCTGAACCTCACGTTTTAAACTACAGTAGTTCAAAGTACATTAGGATTATTTTATATGTGGAGTTTCACTAAATCGATTATTATTACTTACTACTTTGCAGCTTCTATAGGTACAAATAATTTGTATAGAAGCTGCAAAGTAGTAAGTAATAATAATCGATTTAGTGAAACTATTATAAATTAAAGTCAACTTTCGTGTCTGTCTGTGTGACCGCGTTGTTCTTCTAAACCTTGCAACGGATTTTAACGCGGTGTTCACCGAGAGAGGCGGTGAGAGGGAGTTGGCTGTAATCTACCACGCGGGCCCAGTGCGGGTGAGTTTACTTAAATATCTTTTTTTTTCGCTGAGATATCGCATTTTGAAATTTTCGTGTACGTGGATTGTTTTACGTTTGAGAATTCATACACATACAGTCTATTGGAACATGCATAGATTCGAATTCAGCGCATCAAAATCCTTCGGAAAAGTATTGTCTGGTTTCTGGGTAAGAGTGTTCGTCAAATGTTGTTGGCCTGTGTAATTAGATAGATTGATAAGGATTAGGATAAATTGTTTAAAGAAGAATCTAAAACATTTAACTACTCAACAATTAAGTATTTCTTCATTGTTCTAAAGATAATTTGACCAAGAAATCCAGTAAGGACCGCAAAACAATTAGATTGTTGCCACAAGCACTCAACTTGAAGTACCTCCGTTAAGGCGATTGTGGTCTTAGTAACAGTTACGAAGTCTGAGCCCGTCCACCGTCGCCGAAACATCGTAATGGAATACAATAATAACATCAGTGTGTTTGTTGACTTGTGTCGTACCTAATACAAAAGCATCTTTTAATTTAGAAATACAAACGAGAATTTCTTTTGTGTAATATACTAATTATAGCCAGCGTTTTGGGCACTTTTCCTGTTGACAGCGATCCGGACGAATTGTTTGATGCCCTTATGATTATTTAAATAGTTAATAGCATTTATTGATAGGCTAATTAAAAAGGAGGGGTCCGTGGCTAAATAATAACAGCTGCACAGGTCGGTCGATCTGGTTAAGCTAAGCTTGCCGCGATTGGTCTGTGGATGGGTGACCATCTTTACATACCGAGACCCCTCCGTGCCCCGGAAAGCACGTTAAGCCGTTGGTCCCGGCTGTCATTCGTGGATCTTTGACAGTCGTTATGGGTAGTCAGAAGCCCGAGAGTCTGACAACCAATCTTACGGGGTATCGTATTACCCAGTAACTGGGTTGTGCAGGTCAGATAGGCAGTCGCTCCATGTAAAATACTGGTATTTAGCTGCATCCGGTTAGACTGGAAACCGACCCTAACATAGTTGGGAAAAGGCTAGGCAGATGATATTGATAGGCTTATTTTATTTTAGGGTTTTGAAAAAAAAAGAGATTTCTGTGCCATGTTCTTCTACTCCGTTCACCTTTTATGCCTTGTGTTTGACCAGACGGTAAAAAAAATCTGCCGGTATATTATTATTTTAATACGCCTATAAAATAATGTAGGTATTTATTTATTCACAGTATTTTAGTGTAATTTTACTATCATAGCATTTACTTTTATTTTTGTCTCAAGCTATCCATAAACGATCATTTGGAATTGTTGTTTTTAGTAAATTTTTTTTATCGCTACTATTGCATTTGGTAGACGATCAATTTACACATCAATGTGTATCAATCACGTAAATATTAACAATTGAAATTGATCGTTTCGGGGACCATTTAGGGCCTAGAAGAGTGGCAACCCCTTTCAAAGCGTTTCATTTTTGTACAACGATTTTTAACGGGATTGATAATATAATATATCAACTTTTTGCGGTAGTTTATGTCAGTTTCACTTATTTTGACTTATCCACCATCGTTATCGTAGATATAATGTAAATTTGTCTAAAGTCTCTGTCGAATACATAAACGTTACTTAATTAAGTCTCAAGCAATCTGTGTCATCTTTAGGTGGTATTGTAGATAAAGAAAGTATCAAAGTTATGTTAGAAAGTGCAGTCTTTTCACAGTATTTTTACCTCTGACAACAGCAACCATATTGTAACGAGAACAAAGATCATATTGAATTTGACAGACTTGTCAGTGGCGCAACCCAACTGCAACCTTATTTGAATGAGAATAAAGATCACTGTAATTTGGATAGTGCAGCAGTGATGCATAATCAGAGGTAAAATAACTGAACGGATCCAAATTAGATCCAAATGAAATTCAAAGTCAGTAACCTGTCAGATTGTGAACCCATAACCCAGGTGAAAAAAATTGTGTTTATAAGCCTGCAAGTCACCATGTCAATGTAATGTTCCTTGATATTTCAGCGTAGGAGGGTGCTCGCTAGAACGGAACTACGCTGGGCCGGAATAATGCTGAGCCATTAATAACGTCGGGCCTATACTTATAGTTTTAGATAACATCTTTGTGATTGTAAGGGTTAATACAATTTTGCGGTTCATGCCGATGGATGGGGTGGCTTTTGATTTACAAGTATGTGACTCTCAAGTCAAACTAAATCATTCTTGGCCCTACAAAGTCGTCTGGCCATCCTTTTCATCTTGGGCTCATTAAGTATCACAATTTAGTATCACAATGGACATAAAAAATAAACTCCCAGTTACTTTTATTGCATCGATAAAATGAACGTTACTAGATTATACAAGAAAAAATGTTAACATTATGATTCTAGACCAGGAAAAAAACTGCCAGTTACTTCTCTTGCATCGAAAAAATTACCGTTACTGGATTATACAGTGGCGCGAGTTCAATAGTTTTTTCCCATCTCAAAAAATGCCCAACGCGCCTTTCTGTTTCAAACTGTTACCATGTACTCAGCATATGGTTCTAGTCCAAGCGTAGAATATTTTCCGACGGTTACAAAAAAAAAAAAAATATTAGTTGTTCCATACATTTTGACCGCATAGGTATTGCACTTTTCTATGAAAACAGCTGTTTTGATTTCTAATATCCGACGAATAATTTCTACGCTTGGACTAGAATCATATGCTGAATTCATGGTAACAGTTTGCGCACTGGTTATTTTTTGAAGTGAATACTTCTTTACGCGCGTTGGGCATTTTTTGAGATGGGAAAAAACCATTGAACTCGCGCCACTGTTGCCGTAAGCGAAACCGCGCGTGTTTTGTTTATAACACGATTAAAAAAATACCCGCTACGGATGTGTTCCATTCGGGTTCCTTCTATCTGGCAGATTTTTTTTTGGCAGAAATAAATTTGGCATAAACCCCTTGGCATAATCTTCTTTAAACGAATATTTTTAGGGCATAAAAATTATTTGACATACCTAATTATTGTTTGGCCGAATGTTTATATGTCCGAATTTACGATGGCATATCTACTTTTAAGATGGCAGAATTTTATTTGACATAATTTCACTTGGCATGCTATGAAGTTATCAGTAGAATTATTTTTTACATGGTATTTGAATGAACTATAAAAATAATGGTTTCTATAGGCGATCTCGGGACTTGGGTCACCCCGACTTGGGTTTGGTTAGGTTCCTTTAAACCATGTAGAAAGAAATAGAGGCCCCGCGAAGCGTGGCTCTGTCGACTACTTCTTATTTATTATTGCTTGTAAACCAATTATTAAAAAAAAATGTTAGGTTAGGTTAAAACTGTGATCCCTACGCACGAGCTCACGTATACCAAAAGACGATTCTGACTGTGAATTTTCTGCGATATGATGGTTCTACTTTTTAATTATTATGGATATGAAATTTATGCCTAAAGATGATTCTGACTTACAAAATTATGAGTTTTGAATGTATGATAAATGAGTGTATGCCAAACGATTTTCTGCGAAATGAAGTTTATCCTATACCCTGTTATATTATGACATGAAAATTTCTGCTCTACAGGGTAGACCCGTTTGACTGTCCTCGGGATGTTTAAGGTCTTAATGTATATTTGATATGTCAGTGAGCGATGGCAAAGTATTCTGTTTGTGTTTTGTTTTCACTTCCGTCGGCACTCCTGGAGTGCCACTGTTTTTTTTACGGTATAATTAGTAACGGCCATTTTTTCGATACAAGAGAAGTAACTGGCAGTTTTACTTCAAATGCTAACAAAAAAGCACGTTCATCAATTACTGAATTATCCTTTTTTCCGTATTCTTCGACAATCTGATAATAAAGCGCCTGGAGGTAGTGACATCAATCCGGCCGAAAATCAAGCTACTTCGAATGTGATTTAACGGGGCTTGATTGATTACCTCGGCGCACGTTACCGTTACAATGGTACTCTGTGGAACAGGTTTTAGTGTGCATCGGAGTGTCGGTATTATGAGATTAATAATTGTAAATGCAACTGAGGGTAGAGAGCATGCAGAGAGGTATAAAGGTGAAGGAAGAGAATAAATAAAGCAGTCATTAACCTGAGCTGGTGTTTTATTGACATACAAGTTTTACATGGCGCAGCCGGTAGGATACTTCACTAATACCATTGAAGTAGATTAAAATCGTCGCTCCGAAAATAAAGTTTTAAAGTAGTGATAAACCAACGGACATAAGTTGTTGTTTGTTAATTTACAATGGAAACAGTACTGCCGCCACCGCCTCCATTTTGTTTCAACAATAACGTCGAAAATGCAACGTCAGGAAACATCTCGAAGGAATGGGAGAAATGGAAGACTGCGTTTCTCATATATTTTGAAGCATGTGAGCTCAACAAGAAGACTCACAAGGTGCAAATCAATATATTTTTACATGTTGTGGGAGAACAGTGTCGAGAAGTTTATGAACAGTTCGCGGAGCAATTTGTTGACTTGAAGAGTTTATTAGAAAGGTTTGATGGAGTTTTTCTACAAAGAAAAAATATAACTGTACAAAGACACGCATTTTTCATACGTGAGCAAAATGATGGTGAATCAGTTGAACAGTTCTCTTTGGAATTAAGGAAATTGGCGGTAAAATGTGAATTTGAGGGATTATGTGATGATTTAGTACGAGACCGATTAATTTGTGGAATTAAGGATGGATCACTTCGAGAACGCCTTCTGCGAGAGCCCAAATTAACATTGCAAAAGGCCGTAGAAATATGCAACATAGCTCAGTTATCGCGCGTGCAAGCAGGAAATATAAAGAAAGAGTCCACAGAACACTGTGCGTATTGTGTATCACGAACGAGCAGTACGAAAAGTGATAAAGCAGAAGATGATACCAGTAATCAAGTGCGTTGGGTATCACGACAACGCCGTGGTCAGCAATATCGAGGAGCGTGGGTGCGTCGGTCTCGACAGGGAGCGGGCCGCGGGACATCATCTCAACAACACACGGTGCCGTCGACGTCGAAGGGTTACGACGGTCACGCTAATCAGCGAAACCAAGAACACTTGTGCCGAAAGTGTGGAATGGACCATATTGGTTATAAATGTCCAGCGGTTGGAAAACGATGTTTGAAGTGTAATAATTTAAACCACTTCTCACGTGTTTGTAGGGTACATGAAGTGAAAAGGGGCGAGGATGAGTCAAACGATCAGGTAATTTATTATTTTAACAATTCTTCCAATGACTGGTGTGTAAAGTTAGCGATAAATAACAAAGATGTTACATTTAAAATTGATACTGGTGCAGATGTTAATGTTTTACCCTATAATTATTTAGAAACATTAAGGATACCTAAAGACTATCTGATTCCGACCAGTATCAAACTTCGGGGGTATTCGGGCAGTGACATCACAGTAGTAGGCAGCTGCAATTTGAAAGTAAAGTATAAAGAGATGGATTATATTATTGAATTCTTGATAGCTGACGTAACTTCTCCTCCAATATTGGGCCGTGATAGCTGTCAAGAATTGAGTTTAATAAAATTAACACTAGCGGTTACCAGCTCAGAATATAAAAATAATATTTTTACTGAATATAAAGATGTTTTTGAGGGTGTAGGTTGTATGCCAGGAGAATATAAAATCGGTATAGATAGTAGCATAAGACCAGTTGTACATGCCCCACGAAAATTACCAGTTTCTTTAAAAGAAAGTTTAAAAAAAAAATTGGATGAAATGGAAAAGCAAAAAATAATAGAGAGGGTAGAAGGACCCACGGACTGGGTTAACAGTATGACGGTAGTAAGAAAGCCTAATGGTGATTTACGGGTATGTTTGGATCCACGGGAACTAAACCGTGCCATAAAACGGGAACATTTTCAGTTACCAACACTAGATGAGATAACAGTTAACTTTATTGGTGCAAGGTATTTCAGTACAGTAGATGCGAGGAATGGGTTCTGGCAATTGAAGCTCCATAAAGAAAGTACAGATTTGTGTACCTTTAATACTGCTTTCGGCAGATACAAGTTTTTACGTTTACCCTATGGGATTACATCAGCTTCGGAAGTTTTTCACAAAAAAATGTACGAGTTTTTTGATGATATCGAAGGAACTTGCCTTTTTGTTGATGATTTAATCATTTATGGTAGGAATAAACAAGAACATGATCAGCGCTTGAAAAAAGTTTTAGACAGATGCAGGGCAATCAATTTAAAATTAAATAAAAGCAAGTGTAAGATAGGGTTAACTGAAATAAAGTATTTGGGACACAAAATAACTAATAAAGGTATTTATCCTGATGAGTCCCACGTAACAGCTATTAAAAATATGGCGAAACCAGAAAACACAAAAGATTTAGAAAGATTTTTAGGATTAATAAATTATGTGGGTAGATTCATACCGAATTTATCGGAAAAAACAAACCCATTGCGATTACTTTTAAAGAAAGAAGTAGAATGGCACTGGACACCAGAACACCAAAATGCATTTAATATATTAAAACAATGCCTCATAATTAAGCCGGTGTTACAATATTTTGATGTGGGTAAACCAGTAGTTATATCGGTAGACGCGAGCAAAAGTGGTTTAGGGGCTTGTGTATTACAAAACAACCTTCCAGTCAGTTACGCATCACGATCTCTTACTAAAGCAGAACAAAACTATGCGCAAATTGAAAAGGAGTTGCTGGCCTGTGTGTTTGCTTGTGAGAAATTTTACACTTATATTTACGGAAAATCAGACGTAGTTGTCGAAACTGACCACAAGCCGTTGGTAAACATAATAAATAAACCAATAGCGAGTGCGCCTGCGCGACTCCAGCGCATGTTATTACGTTTACAGTTGTATTCATTCAATTTAGTGTATAAGCCAGGTAAGTACCTATACATAGCAGATACACTGTCGCGCGCTGCGGAACCGGTTTTTTATCATAGTGTGGATCTTCGCGATCACTTTGACGCTAAGGCTCAGGTGTGCGCGGTAACAGCATGCAATCTATTAATGGATACACATTTTGTTCAATTACAAAAATGCACATTTGTAGATAGTGAATCACAACAATTAATTAAGTGTATAAAGCAAGGTTGGCCAGAACACAAACAACGACTTAGTGATGAGTTAAAACCGTATTGGATCTACCGTCATGATCTGTCAGTGTTGCATAACTTGGTCTGGAAAGGAAATTGTATAGTGATACCGAAAAGTATGAGGTATGAAATGTTAAAGAATATTCACGTAGGTCATTTAGGACTAGAAAAGTGTAAGTTACGTGTGCGTGAGACAATGTTTTGGCCCAACATAAACAGTCAGTTAGAAGATTATATCAGTAAGTGTCAAGCGTGTGTTACACATAAGAAAGAAAATAGAAAGGAGACTTTAATTTCTCATGATATACCAAATAGACCGTGGTGTAAAATAGCCACAGATACGTTCCACTTCAATAATAACTTGTTTTTAGTGGTTGTAGATTATTACAGCAAATTTATAGAATGTGTTAAATTGAAAACTTTGACATCAAATGAAGTCATTTCAAGGTTAAAGCACATTTTCACCAGGCAAGGAATTCCCAATATTATTGTCTCAGACAACGGACCAGAGTACAATTCTAGTCAATTTCAAACATTTTCAAAAGAATGGAAATTCAGTCATATCACGTCATCACCACGGTATCCGCAATCGAACGGACAGGCAGAAAGGTCAGTTCAGATTGTTAAAAATATCATGAAAAAGACAAAGTTCGATAACTCAGATTACAGGCTAGGATTGTTGGAGTACTTGAACACTCCTTTAAGTACTAAACTAGCGTCACCAGCAGAATTACTTTATAGTAGAAAATTAAGAAGTTTGGTACCATGCTCACCGAAACTCTTAAAACCAAAAGTACAAACAAATGTTAGGTGTGAGTTAGATAATCGCCAAAGTAAACAGGCTCGTTATTACAACAAAGGTGCAAAAGACATGATTCCGTTAAGTGTAGGTCAAAGAATTAAAGTCAGAGTGAATAAGAAGTGGATAAGCGGAGTCGTAGCAGCTTTGGTGGGTACAAGATCATACAGTATTGATCTCGAATGTGGTGGAAAATTAGTACGTAATCGTAGGCATTTGATATTAGATACAGCGTATAGCCCAACAGCTGATCGTTCGCGGCCGCGGTCGTTGCAAAACTATGACGATGTCACTGTGACCGAACATCACGAAAATTCTCCGTCTCGTTTACACTTGCAGGAATCAAACTTATACACTACTCGTTTTGGCAGGACTGTGAGGGCGCCTGAGCGGTGGACTTATCCGTCGTCATAACATAGTAATTTTAAGTAAAAATAGTTAATATAAGTATATATATACCTACTTTTAAAGTTGCCTAATTTAATGAATATAGTATATAAAAAAAAAGAAAAGTATGGAAAATGATTTCAATCTAATAACTATCATGAAATGTAGCTCAATGTACTATGGTTTTATGTATGTGAATGAAATGTCAAAACTTCAATTGTATGATTGTTCTACTATTTTCATCTCACTAGTTAATTATATAAATGAATTGTGTGCTAAATGTTAATGATTCAATAAAATTTAATAGGAAATTAAAATAAATTCATAATTATATTATTTTATGATCACAATGAACAATACAGTATTTTGTAGGTAATGAAATGAAGGTTTTTATATTATTATTAAGTACCTACAGAAGCACTTTATCTTTATAAAGTGTAGTTCGTAGATTGATTCATTATTCTTGTAATTAAATTCAATTCTTTGTGTCACATTTAAAAAAAAAAAAATGATTATGCATGTCTTTTAATGTAATTTAAGTGTAACTTTAAATGTAATATTTTTTTTAAAGAAAAATATCGTTTAAAAAGGTTAAAATCCAAATATTTATATTCTTAGCATGTAGATAATTTTGTTATATTCTTTTATAATTTTTTGAAAAAGGGAGATGTCGGTATTATGAGATTAATAATTGTAAATGCAACTGAGGGTAGAGAGCATGCAGAGAGGTATAAAGGTGAAGGAAGAGAATAAATAAAGCAGTCATTAACCTGAGCTGGTGTTTTATTGACATACAAGTTTTACACGGAGTAGTGTAGTCGCGATTTTGACGGCATCTCATTTCGATAGTACTACGTTCATTCGATGACATGAAATGAAATTGTTTATTCTATAAAGAGGATATGGGAATCACTTTTACACGTCATATTATAAGAAAATAAGCAAGATGGAGTCCACATTTCATATCTGAAAAGAAATGGCAGAACAAACTCAAGGATCAAGGTCAAGGTAAATGTGCGGCAGCGGTCCGACACGAAACGTCTAAACTGAAAGAGTCCTAAGAATACTCACTATCATATTTAAATATGTGGTATGTGTGATACGTTGGGTGAAGTTCTCGACTAGAAATCATAAATGTGCTATGTCCGTTCTCTGTAATATAACTCGAAATTCTAAGCTGATAAGTCCCGTAGCAAAAGCATAGCGTGTAGACCTTATATATTCTGAAACAAGTTATATCTAGTTATACGTATATATATATGTTGGAAGAGCAAACAGTTCCTGAACACTGTTGTGTGTACTCTTGTTGCAAATATAAGTAAAAGATACTATGGAAAAAAATATAGCAATTCCAAGGTCTCATAGAGAAATATATCTAAAGCAATGACCGTTAGGAAACCCTTCAGTTTTTTTATACTGTTATCTGTTCCCCGATAAGAATCTTTTATCGAAACTAAAGAGCCTCTCCGGAACACTTCAAACATGTGTTAAGTTCGAGATTACAGTTCACAAAGTGGAAACATATCGCCTTTGAAAAATTTAACTAAGTTTTATTTAGTATCTTATGTAGCTAAACTTAATTGTATCAGAAGTATTTAATCTAATTAACTTGTTTTGATATAATTAAGTGCGGTTTGGTCTTTTATGATAGCAACAAAATAACAATTATTATATAAATAGCATTCTAAAATTACTTACTCGTATTTTGATTGATTTTCACCAAAGATTTAAATCATTCACCCTACCGCGTCAAAAGGTCGTGTTTCTGTTTCGTTTTGATACCTCTGACATAAGCAATGTCGCATGCTACCATAGAAACGCCATAACGGGATGTGTGAGCTCTGCTCAGTATTGATAATTTTCGCGCGGCATAGGTAAGTACGGTGACTGCAAATTTAATGATTTAAATCTTTGGTTTTCACTTAAACCACAACTACTTTTGTTTAGTCGTAAATTAAATAAAATGGTAAGCAGAAATAGTGTGGGGCAAACAGGCCATTCCTTTTTTCGAAAGGGATCGATATTTACATTCTGCGGACTAATTCATGATTGTACTAGCTGTTGCCCTCGACTTCATCAGCCCGTATTTTGTATTTCAAACTTTTTAATACAAATATCTAGAATTTTCTTAGTCTGTCGATGGTAAAAATAACTCGAGACATATACGATGTATATTGGGTTTTCTTTAGCAAAGTGAGTAATAGTGAAACCAATTCTTTGAGCTGCAACATACAGGGTGGACAAAAAGTCGTAGATCAAACAAAATACAATACGATCAAACGATGAAGAGATCATTTCCAACAAAAAATCTTTCTACAGCATGACCATAATTCAATTGCAATATGAGTTATGAACATTTTTGTATACCGAGTTCTTTTACAATTAGACTAATTAAAAAAAAAATGTGATGCAAAACAATAAATCAAACGGTGTTGTATTATTACTAGATATTGTACCAGCACTACAAAAGTTCTATTGTTGCTGGGTACCAAACAAGAGCAATTATTTTTATTCCAAATTTTTGAAGCATTGCCAAAATTTATTTCTCACTTTAAATGCGTTAGAAATGATCTCCTTTATCTCCTTATTTCGGAGAGCGGGAGGAGTCATTTGATGATTTCCCATCTTCAAAAAAAAAAAAAACCCTCCCGCTCTGGGTGTAGCGGAAGGGAGTGTCAGACTCGTACTGACTAAAACCCACCCGTGTTCCTTCCTTAGCCCTTTATGTTCCGGGCCAGCGGTAACCCTTTCGGACAATCCCGCTGACCCGGCAAGTACAGCTGTATTAATGCCTAAAATAGAGATGATTTTACTAAACCTGTCAAGTGATATCAAACTGTAAGTAAATAAATATAATACATTCTATTTCACCAAAAGCCATCATATTACAATATCCAAAGACTAAGAGCATATAAGGCTTATAAGTCACAATAATTTTATTACTCTGACTCCCAAACTAGGTGTAGGTGCCTGTGTCTTATGAGTCAGAAGTATGCACAAGGAGCTTCTAAACTCGATATCCGTGTTTCAAACAATGTCTATAATACATACCGAACATACACAATTACATGGTCCCAAAATAACCACAACAATCCAGCTGAAACCAGTCATTTAATTTTCGTCCTCTGGGAGTAATGAAGACAGGTCTTAAAGGGTCTGTCTCAAAATAGAGACAGATCGATTTACTGACTATCCCCCGGGCTAACCTCAGAGGTTAAATTACACCTCGATTTTTAATTATGCTTAAACTAAATGATTTGTTAACAATTATTTTGAGTTTTTTTTTTTACTTTTTCTAAATATTATAATGGGTAAAACAGCCCCGCCATCTACCTTGGTAACGGGTTAATCTCTTTTCTACGGCATGAGAACAGAAGGGGATATCTCGTAATTTTAAGAACTTACAATCTCAGTCTCAATCTGTCAAAATTACCTCTAATTTCCCTACATTTTGATAAGTTTTTGACATTTGTTTGTCGCCGAGATAAGACTGCGACTAGATTTTGAACGTTTTCAATTACGAGAATTGGTCTTCTGCGGTGCTATTCTGTAAAAATCTCACCGTGAAAACTTAGGTGAAGTGAGCGTGGAGTGAGCTGTCAATAGTGTCAATTTCTAGCTAAAACAAACTCCCTTCACCTAAGTTTTCACGGTGAGATTTTTACAGAATCGACCGGCTGATCTTAGTCTCAATGTGTCAAAAATACGTTTAATGTCTTTACATTTTTGACAAGTTTTTAACATTGATTGTCGCTGTGATGAGATTGCGACTAGATTTTGTAGGTTTTTAATTACGGAATAGGCTTTCAGCTCCTGCTGTTAAAAATTATTTTGCCCATCACCTCATCAGAAACCTATAAAACCGAAAACAGTTTCAGACGAAAGGTATTCTTATGACGAAAATTTATTTAATTAGTTATTTTTCAAAAAGTTCCACAATAATTTACATAACTTACCTAATTACTCACGTTGCCTGCCCACTGCCAAACTTCGTATCATTTTCCTGTCTAAGGGAAAATGTACGAGTTTAGTAATTACTTTATTTCGTTGTTTTCGAGATTACGACTAACTTATTTTGACGGTGTCGGCACGTAAATCGAACTTTAAGATAAGCTTTATTATATAACCCGATAGCGTTAATTTATTTGATTGCAAAGGATTGGGTGGAGGGAGAGGTACTCTCTTTTGAGATCAATAATCGGTTTTCCAAGCGTAGTCAACTTCAAAGTTCAGCCTCAGTTAATTTACTGAGGCTCAGTCAATTTATTGAGGCTTAACTCTAAATCTCATTAGTTATAAGCATGCACCTTCAAAGTTTTCTTAAAATAAACACCTTTTTCGCTCATCTACTAACCGTTTTTCAAAGCGTGCAGATTAAGGTCCACGCTTTGAAAAATACGATTAATCTAATCTAACTATTATTGCTAGGGGCTGATTTGAACAAAGTCAGATAACTTTTATCAGTGGAATAAAATTGACGTCTGACGGTGTTAGTATGGAAAAGCTGACAAAAATAATTTACTCGCAGGATAAGTCCTATTCTAGGTATACAAGTTTGGTGAAATTCACCCTAAGAGGGATGTCGTACATCGTGATCTATTGCTATCATTAATGGCTTTTAAAAACGTTGCAATTTTTCATAATGCATTATTTTGGAACAATTTTGATTACCATAAAAAGGTTTTGCAACCCTAAGTATTTGATATTAATTTCAACTTGGTAACTCCACGCGTTCCTGAGAAAAAGGGTCTTGACAGACGGACAGACAGACCGACAACGAAGTGATCTTTTAAGGGTTCCGTTTTTCCATTTGAGGTACCTACGGAACCCTAAAAAACATAATGTAGCTTCACAGCTGAAGTGGAAATATGTCAACTAACTTTTGGGGAACGCTGTAGGTAGATTGCTCCCTCATGGTGAAGAAGTTCGGCATGTTATTGTGTACAGTCACGAGCATAAGTATGTATACACTTGACGTTATTCAAAGACGATTTTCTCCTTTAGCTTTGATTGAAATTTTTTGTTATTACGAACAACGTATTTTCGATCCCATAGATTTGTGTAAAGTGTCGTATTTCAAAGTTGCATTCGTTATTTCACGAAAAAATCGCAATTGAAAGTTACCAAGTGTTGACATATTAGTGCTTGTGACTGTACATACTAGAAAGAAAGAAAGAAAATACGTTTATTTGCGGCAAACAAAACGCATAAAAAATAAAAGACAAACAACAGAAAAACAAAAATAACAATTGACACATACTACATATTGACATATCCAAAAACATCCTTTATTAACTCTTACAGACGAACATATATTGTATTTATTATAGCAGTAAATCATTCTTTGCAAGTAGCAAGCAGTTTATTATGTTGCTGTTGCTATGTGCACCCTGTCAGTGGGTATATAACGTCCTTATGTGCTAAGCCTTGCTCAAGGATATTAGTTTGTAAACGAGGCACGTCTGCCCCGTATGAACTGTCAATTTGCTGTATTGTAACTGTATAAAGTTTTATTGTTGGAAATATTATATCTACATTCTGGAAGAAATTGCTTTTTAGTCCTTGAAAGATAGAAATCTTTCAAAACGACGTTCGTTTCTGTTGTTTAGAACAGAAAGAGGTGGTTTATATAGGTATCACGGAACACGTGTAACAAAGCACTGAATTTGGTTGTGTCTGATCCTAAAACCAGAAAATACGAGAATACTGAATGCCGTTAACGACTTTGCATTTGAATGTTGTGTATTGTAAAAGACAATAAAACATCACCTGATATTTTATTATCTTTTTAGAAGGACCTTTTTGAAGTAAACACTTCTGTAGGCGCGTTGAGCATTTTTGGAAATGGAAAAAAAACCATTGAACTCGCGCCACAGTTACCGTAAACGACACCCGCGTGTTTTGTGTATAAGACGATTAAAAAAATACCCGCTTCGGATGTGTTCGGCTGTCCTCGGGATGTACTCGGTTTTAATGTATAATTATCCGATATGTCAGTGACTGTTGGCAAAGTATTCTGTTTGTGTTTTGTTTTCACTTCTGTTGGCACTCCCGCAGTGCCACTGTTTTTTTTTTGTTAGTATATAAGTACTGTCCCACTGCCAGGCAGAGGCCTCCCCCAAATCCTTCCAGGATTTTTTTTACCGCGCCACCTCGAACCAACGTCGCGGTACGCGGCCAGGTTATATCGCCATCTTTGTCTGGGCCGGCTTCGGTAGCGCCGTCCATATTCAGGCACCCTTATGTTGTAAAATAAATAAATGAAAGTCATAAAATGACAATACCAGCATATATTCCTGCTAATAATATTGCAACAAACATACACTACCTTCAAGACAAGTCTTAAGCTAATCAAACTAAGAACCCTAGACAGCTGTGCTCCTGTGAAGTGGGTCATCACAGTGCCATGGTGTTAACAGTTAGACTTGCCTGTTAATGTTAGCTGTCATAATGACACTAGCTTGATTTATAGTGCCTTTCTTCACGGCTGACGGGCTGACAACTTTCTGACAGGTTTGTGGTTTAAGTTTTGTTTTTGTTCAGTTTTTTTTACTGGATTTGGTTGTAATTGTGTTTGTGTAGGTGTGTAGTTTGTATAGGTGTGTAGTTTAGTGGCTTAAACATTAAAGTAATTTGTTGAATTTGAAAGTAATTTTTTGGCTGATAGGGTAGTTCATTAATGCTTCACAAAATTATGAATCATAGTTGACGGTGAATAGAACTAATTAATGTGGAATCTAGTGAGCTACACGAGCGGCGTGTTGTCGGAGGCTGCCTCTGATACCTACGCGTTGACGGCAGCCTTCGACATTCGTCGGCGCCTGCAGTTGCCTCTGCCTTCTTCCGCGTGTCGCTCGTGTGTGTGAATGAGCACTTAGCTAAACTGTTTCCATGTCATAGTTAAGTCAGGAACAATGTGTTGTTTATGTTTAGACGGGCGTTGATACCTGCGACACAGTTTTAAACCTTTGTAGCTATCACCGTTTCCATTGTTAAAATCTCTGTGTTCTGAATTCGTGGATGTTTTTACAACAAACGCTACAACCATTTTAAGAATTTATTTAAATTTCAAACGCAATAAAAGCACTCACACAACATAACTAGCAGGGGATCAAGGACCCCCCCCGGGTTCAGGGGATCAGACTGGAATAAATCTACTACTCAGACCTGTGATCAAATCCGTGTTACATATTACGGCTTCACGTAGCTTTCGCAATGCAATCAAGGTTCATTTTGGTCATTCCTGCAGTTCCATATTCCATCCGTTCTCATAAAGGAAACGTGTGAGTTGCATACGTAAGTTGTGTAACAGAAAATTACCTGACTTTTAACTCCAGTTTGTAATACCTGCATGAAAATGTGCTTTCAAAATATCGTAATTTTCCCGATATTTATCCAGAATTTTCTTCCACACCTCAATTTCTATTACTGTCATAGCTCCTTCACAAACAGTTTAATAGAACTGAAAGAATATACTCACAATATTTTATAATAAAGATTAAAAACTGTGCTGGCGCCGTTGCTGCGGCTGCTGAGACCCTCAAGCGGCGCAAATACTGCAAACTACAGCTTTGAGCCAATTGGGCTCCAAAGGCTCGGGACATGGGGCCCGAGTGCGCGTCTCCTTTTTAAGGGCTTTTCTCGCCGGCTGGTCGACACTTCACGTGACCAGAGGACTGGGTCGTTCTTTGGCCAAAGAATTAGCATTGCCATTCAACGTGCCAACCTAGTAATTGGGTCGCGGAGGTCCGATAGGCACAACTAGTCTTCCCAAGGGGTATCTTATTACCCAATACCTACGATTGCGAAGACTGGTTGTCAGATGTTCGGGCTTGTGACTATCCGTAACGACTGTCAAAGATCCACGAATGACAGCCGAAACCAACGGCGTAACGTGCTTTCCGTAGCACGGAGGGGTCTTGGTATGTAAAGATGGTCACCCATCCATGGACCAACCGCGGCAAGCGTAGCTTAACCTGATCGATTGACCTGTGCGGCTGTTATTTTTGCCACAAGCACCTAAACTTTTAATTGGCACTACAAATTGGCATTCACAGGTACGTTGTCTAATCCATTTGTTTACATTTTCATCAGAACTCAAACTCAAAGCATTTGTTTCAATGAAACCATTTACAGGCACTTTTGAATTCTCAAGAAGTCAGTCAGTCAGAAAATATGAAGCTATAATAGTTGCCCATTCCAAAGCGTAGTAGGTAGGTATATATGGAGAAGAACGGGCAAGACACTTCATGGACACTCTTTTAAATTATATTTTACAAAAATATTAAGTAGTTAGATCATTAATGTTGAATTTATAATTATATGAGAACTATGTTAAAAAAATAGATGTACACGTTAAAAGCGTCCAGAGAACAGCAAATTGTAACAAAACGACAATCCATAAATAAAATAATTAAAAATAACCCGAGGCAGTTAAGCGATGACCGGTCCCGACTGACGACGCCCATTCATGAACATGACGCATAGATCAGCACCATTCAGCGCAACCATTTTGAAGGGAGCTAAATGATCCAACACACACACGCCACCGTCAGCGAGACATTTGAGTGAGCATGACATACTATCAGCCGCTAGGGCACATTCAAGTCAATGAAAGACCTTAATAGCTTTCGGACACATATGGTCTGACCCTCTACCTTTACAAAACAGAGTAGGTAACCACAATCTATGTAAGTAATTGGATTTACCTTATGCATTAGACGTTATTACTAGTAATAAATAGTAAATGGATAAGTTATTATATTTTGGGCTTGTTCGCTTGTGCTTTTACGATAATAGTTTCCTATGAAGACTAATCAGGTTACAGTTCTTTTGGCGTGGTTTTCCCAGAGGCAGAATGTTTCATCTAATATCTCATTAGAACATAGTTTTGAAACTGGAAAATATTGTTTTACAAAACAAACCTTTGGGAGCCTTCAGGGAATTCCGAAAATTCTTGCTCAGTAACCTCTAATATAATAACAACGCACCCTTCAAATTATAACTTTATGTTTATCCGATTAACAAATCGACTACTAAAGGCCAAAGTGAGTTATCCTTTCAAAATACATCTCGTTTCTATACATAAACTCTCATTTTATTCCAACATAGGCAAAATTATATCGCCACGTGCTACAATTACGTAAAGGCTCCTACAGACAGGCGCGACGCGACAGCAAGGTAAGATTCTAGCAGAACAATTTCTATAAAACTTAATGGAAATTGATTTACCAGAATTGCGTCGCTCTATCGCGTCACGCCTGTCTGCGGGAGCTTTACGCAATGAAAAAGCGGTGAATGGTCACAAAATACCGAATGTCCATATTCAGAGCATTTTTGACACCTTATTGAAGTCAAATACTGGTGAAAATGACAGGTTATGAAAATGATATAATGAATGGTGAAACTGATAGGCTATAATATGACGGAACCGCTTTCCTTGGAAACCAAAGTTCCTCACGCACAATCCCTTTCAATTTGACAACACAAAAATCCATTTCCATTCCATTTCCATCCATCCATTCATTGATCATCTTTTTTTTTCCATTGTTTTTTCCATTTTCTTTCTTTTCTTTCTTTCCATTTCTTATGTTCATATATGTTTAAAAATTCTTCAGCCCGACAAAGGCAAACATAACGTAATGAATATTGTTGAATATTCAAAATGAAAAGGATCGTACAGACGCCAGCACATCAAGCTACTACAATCTGTCGATTGTAGTAGCTTGATGTGCTGGCGTCTGTACTGTCTGTGCTTTAGACATAAAGTTGAAAATCTATTAAATTTCTTTAATAGATTTTCAACTTTATGTCTAAAGCATAAGGTTCAAAGTTGATTGGGAAAAACAGTTGACAGTTTCGGGTAGCTTGATGTGCTGGCGTCTGTACTTGTGAGTGTTTCGCAATCAGGCTGCAGTCGGTCTATTTGCTACTGTATCAGTATCACTAAGAAATCTTAGGAGAAGTGAATTTGAAGTTGGCTGTCATTTTACCTTATGCTTGGGATTTGCACTAATGACGGCTCACTTTAAGCTCACTTCACATTCGTTTTCACGGTCAAATTGATACAGAATAGACCCGCTGATCTGCAAGTGCTTCTTTCCATTTGCCTTAATCCCTCCAATCTGACCTTTACATAATCATCCCACACAGCACTGCTGGGACCCAGACCTCCTCTCGATGAGAGGGAGTGGGCCGTAATCCACCACGCGTGCCCAGTGCGGGTTGGTATATGTCACATGTCTTCGAATTTTTGGTACTAAGATGTAGTACCCTCACGATGTTTTCCTTCACCGTTTTGAGAGCACTGGGGATGAAATAATTTACCTACACAAAGTAAAGCCCTTGTCTGGGTTCGAACTCACCACTTACTACTCGTAAGTCGCGGCCATTACCACTGGGCCACCACTACTCATCAATCTGACTTTTAAATGTAAAAAAAAAATATGAAATGCCCGCACGCTCACGTACCTAAACATATATTGTAATAAATGTCGGTACACAACGGAAATAGAATTTTACGTTGGTTTACAAACGAAGACGCGCTAGACAATAAATATATCTGTAAACGCATCGTAAGTACGTCAAAGCATTGTTTAAGCTTTCAATACTTAAACAAACACCTGTGTTGACTTCGGTCACATAGAAGATTCTATACCTAGATACAAGACAACAGGTGAATTTTCGAAAGATTCTTTGTTGGTAAGCATCTACGCCCGTTTAGCCACATAAAATTTATCTTACTGCCTGTATGTTCACTTGTTTAGGCTTTGCATTGTCAAATTATGTTAACAACAGCTTTATATGTATAAAAGCAATGTATAACTTTTCAAAAGATAAAATGTCATCGTTTAATATCACTTAACATTTAAGTCACGTAGCAAATCAATGTGATGCTAAAGAAATAACAGACGATGGTTTAGGTAAAGCCATTTTCCAATAGCAACAGGGCTATTGAAAACCTCGAATGTCCTTCCGAGAGTATTATTTTTGGCGCGAGCGCGAACGGGACGATGAATCGGGGCGGCAGGCATCAGTGTGGGACGCGACCTGTTGACGTGAGGTTGCCAGCCGCGTCGCGCTGTGTTGCCATACGATGCAAGTCATAATGGCGGGACTTTTGAATTGAGAAGAGGTTTTTTTTCGGATCGAACGATATTAATGAGTGCAGTGTGGCCAGTTTTGTTTTGTGTCGTGCTGTGAGTTTTGATTTAGGAAGTTGGTTTGTAGGTATGTTTTTACCAAATATTTTACTAAAACATAAATACAAAAGGGCTCACCTTTAGCTCGCTCCGCGGTTTCACCTGCGTAAGTTTCGATCCCGTGGGAATATCGGGATAAAAACTATCCTTTGTCCTTTCCCGGGATTCAAACTATCCCTATACAAAATTTAATCTCAATCTGTTCAACGGTTTACGCGTGATTGAGTAACAAACATCCAACCATCTTCACAAACTTTCACGTTTTTAAGTACCTATGTGAAATAGGGATTTAATATTTTGGTATTTGTTTTTTGACTCTTTTTGGTCTGTTAATCAGTACTACGTACCTACTTGTAGTACAATACGTAGCCATTTTACATGTTAAGTTTTGATTCGTTTTGATTCAAGTATAGAATAGAATAGAATACTCTTTATTATGTACACCATATAAATTACAGACATAAATATAGAAACTGTACAAAGGGTGACACAAGGGGCCAATGCTGTATATGGGAACATTAGGTTGCAGCACAAAGAAAACGGGTAGGTACGAGATTTTCCGAAACGTTTTGATTACGTTTACCACCTACTAATTTAATGCAAACTTACCGATTGATAAAAATCATTAGCTCATAATGTTCTGGAAATCGACCATTCTGAAAGAATATAAAATGAATCATTGTAAAATTGCCTATTTTTAAATTAATTGCAATAAAACTCCTTTGTCGTTCACAAGTAATAATTTTCTTCAGGATGTAATTCTGAATGCATAATTGCCAATGCTACTTACGTGCTTAATGGCTCTTCATTCAAGTTGTAAATGACCCGTGGCCTACAATCATCATGCAAGCCATTTACCACAGTGCCACTTAACTGTTAAATGCCTGGTAATACAAGTGTCTATCTATTCTATAGGTCGACAAAATTTATAGTCATACTTAAGTTATAATAAAATAGAGGGGATAGAGGGGCTTGTGGCTAAGTTATATCAGCCGCAAGGGTCGATCAATTAGGTTAAGCTACGCTTGCCGCGGTTGGTCCGTGGATGGGTGACCATCTTTACAAACCAAGACCCCACCGTGCCTCAAAAAGCACGTGAAGCCGTTAGTCCCGGCTGTCATTAGTGATCTTCATCTTTGGCAGTTGTTACGGGTTGTCAGAAGCCCGAAAGTTTGAAAACCAATCTTACCAAGGGGTTTTGTATTACTCAGTAACTGGGTTGTGACTTGAGGAGGTCAGATAGGCAGCCGCTCCATGTTAAATACTGGTACTCAGCTGCATCTGGTTAGACTGAAAGCCGACGCCAACATAGTTGGGAAAAGGCTAGGCAGATGATAATTTAGGTTCTAACAGAAGTTCTAACAGAAATAAAGACATCTGTGGTAACAACGCCTGTAGACTCTTTCAATCCAAGAAATCATAACTTTGAATATACGTACTTACACCTGGATAAGTCACATTGGCAAGGAGCAGGTTTCTAACGCAAAAAGTTTCTATACCTTCCATACTTTGACGATCAAATTAAAGAAAAGATGGATGGATGGTGTGAGGAGTGATATGAAAGAGAAGGGAGTGAGTGATAGCGTGACGGTTGACAGGGGAGAATGGAAGATGGAAACGTGTTGCGCCGACCACAAGTGACATGGGACGAGGCAGGAAGATGATGACTTTGACGAACACAATTTTGTTTTCAAACAAAACGTGTTTACTTAGGTACCATTTTGAATTAATATTTTTGTAAATAGCACCTCCATTTTGTGTCTACCAACCTAGCTATATGAAAACAATTACCGTACGAAAACAGATTATCGAGTTTTTTTACACACGACTTATTTAATAAATAAAACCTCTTTGTCGGTTGTTTCCGTATGTGAAATTTTTACATCACCATTTGTGTCATTATTCTGTGATGCATTGTTTTTATTTTGGGAAACGGTTATTTTTACATATTCATTTTAAAGCGAATGCCATATTTAATGAGAGTATCATTATCAACTGTCCTAGCCTTTTCCCAACTATTTTGGTGTTGGTTTCCAGTCTAAACAGATGCAGCTGAAAAGCAGTATTTTACATGAGGCCAGGGGGAGGGAGGTCAGATAGGCGACTGCCTCAACCCAATTACTAGGTAATACGACACCCCTTGGTAAGACTGGTGGTCAGACTTTCGGGATTCTGACAACCCGTAACGACAACCAGATGACAGCTGGGACTATCGGCTTAACGTTCTTTTTGAGGCACTGAGGGGTCTTGTTAGGTAACGATGGTCACCCATCGATGGACCAAGTGTGACAAGCGTAGCTTACCTGATCGATCGACCCATGCGGTTGTTATTAATTACCTACAAGCCCCCTTAATTTAATGAGAAATGTAATAGGTAATTCTATTTTAATTAATTACTTTTTGCCAGCGACTTTGTCTGACTCTTAACTGCTATAATTAATTTCATTGCTCGCTGACAGAAAGAAATTGCTTAATAGGTACACATATTTGAAAGACTATCTCGTTACGAAAAAAGCACTTTTGATGAAGCATACAAAAGCGAGAGCGCTGTTCCATGCAAGTGCTTGCAGCCAGTTAAGCGAGCATGTTGCTTTAAAGCTCTCGTGACTATAGATAAAATACTTGTAGTAATTACTATACATGTTCACTCGTCACATTTATGCTTGTTGTCCTACTATTGAGATAAGAGACATATAGAGTGCACTGATACTGAAATACTACGCTCACATACATTTCTGTTGTATAAATACGGTCAAGTCTTTTATATCTTCGTCAGTTTCGTCAGTTTCCTTTCTCAAGTCAGGACACATAATATCTTTTAAAGCTACGGCACTGAGCAGGCTCTCGTAAAGAATAATATTATATTTAATTACTTTATAATAAAGTTCTAGTTACTATACTCCTTTGACCAATGTCGTTTTGATATCAAACTAAATCATTTTTAATGGCCTCGCCATTACAAGCTTTTATTTTTTTATGAAATACTAGCTGCGCCCCGCGGTTGCACCCGCGTTAGTGTTGATCCCGTAGGAATATCGGGATAAGAACTATTCTATATCCTTCCCCGGGATGCAATCTATCCTCTCTGCCAAATTTTATCGAAATCCGTTTAGTGGTTTAGGCGTGAAAAGGTAACGTACAGACAGACAGACAGACAGACAGATAGACCGACAGACAGAGTTACTTTCGAATTTATAATATATTTATAAATATAATAATTAAATTAAAAAATTTATATATGTATTCATTCATACTAATGAATACATATATAAATTTTTAAATTTAATTCTTTATCTGTATAGCGCAGTGGTGGCCCAGTGGCCAGTGAGCCACCACTGGCCACTGGGCCACCACTGCGCCACCACCGCGTATTGGTAACGGCCCCGATTTACGAGTTTTAGGTCGTGGGTTCGAACCCAGCCAGGCGCTTTCATCATCATCACCATTTCAGCCGAAAGACGTCCATTGTTGGACATAGGCCTCCCCCAAGCACCTCCAGTTCAACCGGTTCTGGTCTCCAGGCGCTTTACTTTGTCTAAATAATTTCATCACATATTACTATTTTCATTTTAGAAATACCCGAATGGTAATCTTTATGGTATAGGTAATAATGCCAACTTTTAGAACTTCCCTGTTAAAAATGTCAATACCACTTGACTCTGAAATACCATATACCTATGAATATACATAATATAAACTCGTATGATAAATGAAGCCTTTATCTAGAGTAGTTGCTGAAATCTGTTAGTGACGCAACCGTACATTAATACACCAGGTTGTTATAGCGTGTAATGTTATAACACAGTGATAAATATTATCTTTGGAGTGCATGTTTTAAGGCCATGAGGTTTACTCCATAACCACGAAATCCGCAGTTATCCTAATCTGTGTCACTTACGGATATATGAATAGTTCGACGTCCGAACTAAGAATCACACTTAATATTATCACACTAATATTATAAAGGCGAAAGTTTGTGAGTGTGTGTGTTTATATGTTTGTTAATTCTTCACGCTTAAACGGCTGGACCAATTTTGATAAAATTTGGTGACACCCTGGATTAACATATACGCTACTTTTATCCCGATATTCCCACGGGATCAATATTTATTTATGCTGGTGAAACCGCGGGGCGCAGCTACTCCTACTATCACACTAATATTTTAAAGGCGAAAGTTTGTGAAAATACATGGATGGACAGATGGATATTATGTTATCTTTGATGCAAAAACTACCGAACGTAATTGGATGATATTTGGTACACAGATGGTTTATAACTAGGATTAACACACATAGGATACTTTTTATCTCGATAATCCCACGGGATCGGAACTTATGTGGGTGAAACCGCGCCTTCGCAACCTCTCCGTTCAATACAATATCACCTATTTGTTGCTTAAGAGACATTTTTGTCTCCGCTTTGGTAGAAACCGGCTCTATAAGCTAGGAGTCAGGGAGTATAATTTTCACAAAATTTACAAATATATTTTTTCCTTGACTATTTTTAATAAAAAGTGAGAAAGAAGATCTCAAGATCTTCCTTTAATAGAAAGCGTGTTTGGTCCTTATTGCCGGTGTCAAGTTAAGTACCAATGTATAAGACTTATTTATGTTGGATTTTTTGTATTTATTTTGTTTTTATTTTTCGTTACTGTTTTCTCACTGTTGAGGACATACACACACATGCGCATACACACACACACACACACACATGCACATGTACATTATCTTTTGATAAACAGATATCAAAGGAACTGAAAAAAATCATTGCTATTCTATATTTCAATTTTAATCAAATTGTATTATATTATTTGTCAAACCAACAAGTGTCTGGTCACGTTATGACCATTGCGGTACACCATTCAAAATGCCATTATAACTTTGAAACGGGAAATTCAAAACCAATTCAGGAAAACCAATTATTGTACCTTGCCGACTGTTTCCAAAACTTCTAATATACCTACGTCATTGGACATAAATATAAATGTTCAGTGACGTATATACTTAAGAGGTGTAAGTATTGGGAAACTAGAAACTACATCGCTTAAAATAAAGTGTAATTATAAATATCACAAATTATTTATGAAAGACTACACAAACCATTTGAAAGAAAGAAAAATAACTTATTTGGGACACACAAAGGAAATACAAATTTAAAACTAACAAAGTTACATTAAAAACAATAAAAAAAGAACACAAAAAAAAGACCTGTGCCAGGACAAAAAGGCTCCTATCTGAGCATGTTGCGACTTGCGATATTTAAAAATAAATATTAATTTTCATTCTGATAGGGCCCGCTGTGATATCACGGACATACGAACGGACATCTATAAATCCCACTATGGGATTAAAAAATAAGAAAATAAAATATAGCAATAATATATAGTTTAGAAAAAAATAAACCGTATTATGTAAATTAATAAATTATTACGATCGATCCACGCCCGACAGTGGAATGATGGTGAAATCCGCATCAAAATCCATTGTGTAGTTTCAAAGAACGAAGTACACACACAGACGGATAGGAAAAGTGACTTTGATTGTTTAATTACTAGCTGACCGGACAGACGTTATCCAAATAGTTCATACAAAATCCCATAGAAATGGGACGTTCAGGTTTTCCCGAATTTGATATTTTACCGGTTTTTTTTTTATTTTTTCTCTCCATAAAACCTAATTCGGGCTACCATAAACATTATAGAATAACAAATTGCCAAATCGGACCAACCGACATTAAGTGATGCGCTTTCCAACGAACAACACTTCATTTTTATTTACCTACTAGCTGCGCCCCGCGGTTTCACCCGCGTAAATGTCAATCCCGTGGGAATATCGGGATAAAAAGTAGCCTATATGTTAATCCAGGGTGCCAGCTACCTCCGTACATGATTTTATCAAAATTGGTCCTGCCGTTTGAGCGTGAAGAAGCAACATACATTTACACATACCTATATTTTATTTATTATATTATTATTTTTATTTGCAATGTGCGTTTTTGTTTCAGCAGAATAACCAAATTTTCTTTCTTTATCTTTAAAATATTTTTTAAAACCTGACAAATTCTACAACTTTTTTCTTCCAATAAGTAGGTGTTTTTCCTAAAATACATCTTGACCAAAAAGTCAAGAGTTACCACAACTTGGAAAACAAAAATATTATTACGCTCAATACCAAACAAGTTCGGAAAGTATTTCATTGAATTAATTTCCATCTTCCATGTTCATTAATTCGAAGCGATCGTTTGATCATCTGAAAATTACTTTCCAAGTGGCGTTGTCGACATAACTGTCTCTTACACTACCCATTTAAGAGCCATGCTTCCAAATAGCGTAGTTATTGGTAACATATAAAGAAAGAAAGAATAACATTTATTCGGCAGCAGTTCGTGAAACACAAAAATAAGTTTAAAAATAGTATAAGTGAAGTGAGGGAATAACATATCATAATTATATTTTATATGTAGCAAAATTTTAATTTTGCAAATGAATGAATTTTACGACGAGTTTTGGCGTCTGTTTATTGAACACGATAAGAGCAAAACATTAAACGCTGCTATTTTTTCTAGTAACATTCATAAAAACATATCGTAAACATAGTAGGTTATTAAAATGTAAATTCGCGGGTATTAAACTGCTGCTAAATCACGAAAACGTAAAATATATTTTTTTATTACTCAGCGTTGCTTTACGATGTCTGTACCTACTATAAGTACTTAATTATTATTAATGTTCATGCAAATGCAGTTTTAACATCAATATTACTAATAATATCAACTAGTACAGCGTGCAGGGTATTGAGACTATTACTGGCGGCCTTATACAGGGTGACTAGATTTGGACCCGTCATAGCAAATTTGCATAAGGAGGTTATTTGCTTATTATTAAACCTTACATTCCCTGGCTAAAGTTTTATAGCTTAGGAAATATGTCTGTGTAAAAAAGCGTACTATCTTATTTTTTATTTTAGTTTGAGGGAAGTTCCGAGGCATTTTAATCACCAATGTTTATGACTACCAATAAATAATAAAAAAAACTACTAAAATAATGCAAAAAAAAGTTATGAATGGTTGAAGGTCAAATTTTTGAAAAATATCAATAAAGTATTAAAATTGACACATCTCCCAAACTATAATACGTTAACTAGGGATAGTAAGGTTCAATAATTAGTAAATGACCTCCTTTATATGCGAATTTGTTATAGCGGGTCCAGATCCAGTCATCCTGTATATTGTATTGTCAACAGTATACTTATGGTAATTAATTGTGCACAAATAAATAAATAAAGTAACAATCGACGTGTCAAGCTCCTGGCCTATAGGTGTCGTGACGCGCAGTCGTTAGGTACGGTAATGTTTCGCACCTTGTTAGTTCGCATCTCGCTAGTATGTTCGACGTCATTACAATGTATTTATAATATGTATTTGTAAAATATAGGTACTTTTATTTGTATCACATAAACAATAGGTATGTAACATAATTAACGCAAGACCTCATACTCCCCAATTAGGTTATTGAGTTAAAAGTATAATAAAATGACCGATGTTTTTTAAAGCTAACTGTTAATTAAGAAAATCGTGTTGACCCTAGCATTACTTTGTGCATTTAAAATTGAGCCTTATCATCTTGAGAAAAGATTTAATTTCCTTTGGCTCAATCGGCGGTCTGATTGAGCCAAAAAGTTAGTAAAAAGTTAACGACGCTTTCATAAATCCCTTTCACAGTACTTTTGACAAAATCTTCGTCCATTAGTCCGCAAACAGAAGGCCAAGTCCCGTAATTAAAAACGTGCAAAATCTAGTTGCAATCTCATCTCTGCGACAATAAATGTCAAAAACTTGTCAAAAATCTAGGGAAATCTAGGGAGAGGTATTTTTGACACGTGAACATTCTTAAAATTACGAGAATTGCCCCTCAGAACGAACTCTATACAGTCCTATCGAACTTCCTCTTTCGAACTTTATTTCTGACACGCTTTAAATAAACTTTAAAAATGTTTTAATTAAATTTCAATCAAAATTTGCCGTGTTATAGCAATGTCATATAACTGTCAAAGAATGACATGATGTTGTGATTTGAATTTACGGATATTTTAAGCTGCCGTGCCGGTCGATTCTGTAAAAATCTCACCGTGAAAACTTAGGTGAAGTGAGTTTGTTTTTGCTAGGAATTGACACTATTGACAGCTCACTCCACGCTCACTTCACTTAAGTTTTCACGGTGAGATTTTCACAGAATAGCACCGCTGGTTGCTACTTTGGTAAACAATTAATTTTCTTGAACGTTTCAATGTGATTGTTGTACCGGATTTCAATACACTTCGCTTATAACAACACAATATTACCACATAAAATCATATAAAGTATGGAAGGACTCGGCTGCCCCATTTCAAAACCTAGTAAGGACTTAAAATGAAATTTTACAGGAGAGCGCATAAACGTAATATTGGTCAGCGTAGCGAATGTATTTTTTGAATTGGTTAAAGTGACTTACTAGGTTTTAAAGGGTCACTAGGGAGTGAAAGGTGCACTTACTAGGTATCGATGCTTAAATATATCTCCTTTTGTGTAAGTTTAAAACGCTGGTGTTTTTGTATTTGGTAGAGACCTTCTAGGTTAGCAAGATTATGCAATAAAACGATTTTTGTAAAAAGTGTCCCTTACTAGGTTTTGAAATGGGACAGCCGAACTTTAATCAAAAATACGTAGGTATCTACGTATTTTTGATAAAAGTTGTAACCTTCTCGAACGTCAAAAACATTCAATGTTCGAAATTTTCCTGGAAAATTAAAACCAGAGGCAACAGTGAAAGCTTTTACACAAAATAAAAGTGCAATACGTGTTGTAGTTACCTACGAATCCATTATTCTATACGTTTTGTTTTGGTTTCCGAAATCCGAATCGGAACAAAAGAATTTTCGGTAGGTATGGAGGAGTTCTTTTACCGTATATTTGTGGTGGTGCCATAGGTACTTGCTCATGGCTAAATGATACTAGCCGCACGGTCGATTGAAGGCTAAGTTAAGCTTGCCGTGGTCGATTTGCGGATGGGTGACCATTCATTGCATATCGAGACTCTTCCATGCCTCAGAAAACACGTTAAACCCTTAGTACCAGCTATCATTCGTAGATCTTTGACAGGCAAACTCAAAGCATTTATTTTTTCACTAGCTTATGCCCGCGACTTCGTCCGCGTGAAATTTAACCCTCCCTCAAAGAACACACCCACAGCCTAAACCGCTGGTCCTAGAGTCATGAAATCTGGAGGGTGTGTTCTTTATGAAGAGTAGGTATCCATTAAGAAAGGGTTATTCGAAATTCCACCCCTAAGAAGGTGAATGGGGAGGGTGAAATTTCTCGCGGACGAAGTCGCGGGCAAAAGGTAGTATTTGTATAGGGCGTTAATCATCTTCTGTCTACTTACTTACTTACTTGTGTGCAAACAAAATAGGTTTCAAATCGGAAATACGTGATAGTTTTATAGAATGACCTCGGCAATTGCGTAACACATTCTCGACCTGAGACGCATTAGGTCTGATCTGGTATTTCACAAGTTTAGAGGAGAGCCAAAAGAAAGATCTTGACAAAATCGTGTCAAAACTATTGTTCAGTATCGATTAGGCTAGCAAAAATAGTATAATGTTTTAGATAAGTCTTATACCTTTGTATTAGTATGATAATAAAACTAGTCACAGTATAATAATAATAATTTATTAATCAAAAACTACTTTTTCGGTGTCATCCAACCTTATGCTTGTACAGAGTTATTAAAAGACCAATCCTTTTAATTTTATTTACTGATCCAACTTTATGCCTGCAATTTTTTGGTAAATTCAATGCGTATTGTAAGTTTTTTTTTAACATGTAACATTATGTTTGACAAAAAAATAGAAATTAGTTAAGTCCGATCTTCTGAAATATTCAGGTACGTAGCTTTTAAATCAACTATTTATGAAATACATAATGTCGGAATCAATAAAATGAAATTAAAAAATAATCAAAGCTAAAACATAATGACTTTCAAACAAATTTTTTTAACTAAAAAAGAATAGCATAATAAGCCTTATTACGTAAAAAGATTATTAAAATTAATTATTATTAAAAATTTAATCAACTTCAGGAAAATCTGGCCGACTCTCGGAATGTTTTAAATTTTTATAATATGTATGGAATTCTTGTGGAATCCATTGTAAAAGACTCATCAAATCATTGTATTTTGCTGTTGATATGGACTTTTCTTTTTCTCAATTTGTGAGTGTATTTGATCGACTTCCATGTGTGTATGACCCTTCAGCATAAATTTGTGGTTTATTATTTTCAGCTGGGGATGTTCGTGCAATATCCACATGTAAGCCATCACTACCATCAAATTTCGGTTTTGGCCCGCACAGTTATCAGACCACAGAGTTAATTCCCTCACATTAGTAAGACTTTCAATATTTTCTTCAACCCATCTAATCAGACAAGAAGCTATTTCGTTTCCTCCTCTACCACCTATATTTTCAGACCATAAAATGTTTGCAACTCTATTTGCTGTAGAATCAAATATTGTCAAATTTAGTGTCCAAAGCTTTCGTAGATAAAAAGATTTACTATTAGTTAAATTCGGTGTAGCCAAACACTTCTGCAAATCAAACATCAATACTTTTTTTTCACCTGAACTTGATTCTGCTTCTTTTTTGTCATTTCTCTTCAAGTTATATCTTTCTTCAGCATTCTTGACATGAATTTCTTTTTCTATATTATTTTTCAGCTCTTCATCCACAACATCTGTTAGCTTTCTCTCAAATGCATCGCAATCATCACAAGTGTCGACTGACGGTAGTTTGAAGCTTAAATTGAACTTGGTGTTAAAAATATTTCGGTATAGCCATTCTTTGGCTACCAAATTCGGAGGGATCTCTTTAGATTCCATCATCTCCTTATATTGTTTATACATAGTAGGGATATTCAAGTCCGGTCCTAAAAATTTTCGTCCGCTCTTTTGTCGTGAATAATGACTCTCATAACATGGATATAAGTTAATGTGATCTAACACTGATTGGACTACCACGTCTGATGATTTATTACCAGGAATATGCTTTCCCCTCTGATCTGGAGCTACCAACCCTCCATCGAGCTATTTCTCCAAACTCACCTTAACAAACTTTTCTCCTATAGATAGCGTGTTAAGAAACATATTTTTTCGCTCTTAGAATTGACAATAAGTCTATATTCGTAGGAAAACTTTCTTCGGTCAGTGTTTAAGTTCCCATCTGTCCTCATCATGCGTTTTATTTTCTTTGTGACATGAGAGACTATAAACTGGCGACGTTGATCCCAACTGGTACATTTTTTCCAAAATTCGTTGAATATTTGCATTCTTGTTTCACTAGGTACTTTCTCATAACATTTAAACTTACACATGCATGGAGGTTTCAGCTCACGACCCTCTATTTCAGGATTTTTTTTAGCTACAGTTGAGTGATAGGGAGAACCTTTCAGCCTTGCAATTTTAGCAGCAACTCTTTTCCATTTAGTCACGTTTTTAACTTTCTTTCTTGTGTTAGATTTTGAAGGGACTGCTTTATCGATCTGCTGTATGTCTTCATTATGTCTTATTTGTCTGTCACCTGGTATATAAATATTCCCATTCATATCTGCGACCAGAATACCGGCGCCGAAAACGGCCGAGTGATCGGCGATAATGTCCGAAGCCACTTTATCGCGTCGGTGTGCGGTCACGAAGTCAATGGAATAGTGTTTCTTTTTCACATATGCATTTCTGTACAACGATAAAGTAGCACTTTTTAAAGGCATAAGGACTAATTATGTTTGTAGACCTTAACCAAACAAATAAAATTTTTGAGGCATAACACTATATCTCGAGGTACGTCATCTGATTATTTAATTTCAAAAGGCATAAAGTTCTATCTGACAATCCGTATTATTTTTAGCAACAATCCTTGTAGAATAAAGTCGAATGACAAAATAGTCCCTCCCTTACGCGTAAAATAATTTAAAAGCATAAATGCTCAAGTCAATATTCGACCTTCGAATTATACCAAAATTTTAAGCATAAACACTGTAGTTGATAACAAGCCTTAATCCACGATATAAATTCAAAAACTCGACAGATACGACCTTATGAACTTGTATATCTATCAGAACAAAAAGAGATAGAATTATGATTGTTATATGCTTAGAAAGAGCGCGAGATACCGGTTTCAGCTGTCTATTAAAGTTATTTTGCTCCAATCTCGAAATTCGACCTTATGCGTCTCAGGTTGAGCATTATCATTCGGAATCGGTTTCATTTTGACAGTTCAACAACATTCATTGCGTTATTTACGTGTTGAGCAGACAAATTTTTCGAACTTATGAAGCAATCGATTAACAATTTGCATCCGATTCCGATCGATAGTGTGTTACGCAATTGGGGTGCTGTTGGACCTTGGTCAGTCGCTGTGATCTTCATCCTGCAGCTGATCCTATTGGCAGACAGCCAACTGTGTCATCTTACATAGTTTTCAACTGTTTTTACGAGTGCGGTGTAAACATTTTTGTACAATGATTGTACTATCGATTGATTCCATCGATCGTTTCTAGTTTATATTTTTAACTAGGTTTTTTCCGCGGCTTCGCCTGCATGGTGTTCAGAAATTATCCCATGGGAAATTACTTCCGATATAAAAATATATGTATCTTATGGGTCTTGCCGCGGTTAGTCCGTGGATGGGTGACCAAATTTACATACCAAGACCCCTCCGTGCCTCGGAAACCACGTTATGACGTTAGTTACGGCTGTCATTCGTTGATCTTTGACAGGCGTTACAGGTCGTCAGAAGCCAGAAAGTCTGACAACCAGTCTTACCAAGGGGTTTCGTATTACCAAGTAACTAGGTTATGGAGATCAGATAGGCAGTCACTCCATGTAAAATACTGGTACTCAGCTGCATCTGGTTAGACTGGAAGCCGACCCCAACATAGTTGGGAAAAGGTAGGCAGATGGTGATGTGTTAATCCAGGTTGGTTGATGAGGGTAAATCCAGACAGTTTATCTGTGTGCCAAATTTCACCCAAATCCTTTCAGCCGCGTTTGCGTGATTGAGTAACAAACATCAAAACACACAATCTTTGACATTTATAATATTAAAATTAAAAACTTTTGGTGCATTCCGTGCAGCATGCTATCTGAACGAATAAGTAGAAAAAGAAGAAATGCGGAATTATAGATGGAAACTTTTGAAAAATTGTTTGGAATATTCGGCTAGCTTGCACGACTCACCAAATACAATGTATAGCTGAACTCATTTAAACCTATTATTTAATATTTACAAAAAATACAATAAACCTCATTTTTTAAAGTGACTCGTCTTCAAGTTAGTTTTAATGTATTAGCTACGACTAGTCTCGTAATAAAGGTTCTTTGCAATGAACAAAAACAACATTTAATTGATCAATAAAATCCCGCAGTCGGTACTGTAAATAAAGCTCCACCCACGCGACGTCCCCACCTCACTTTCATAGCGAATCATTTCATTTCGGCTTTATGCATCTATATTGATTTTCACTGAAAGCCTACCACGGTCATCAAACTCGATTGTTATCTCGCTTTAAGACCATAAAGGTGGTCAATAAAGTTGATGTAAGTACTCGATCACGTGATGTGGCCGGCTATTTAGAGTTCGTAGTTTATTGTACCCATCCCTATGGCATGTACCCTTCCCACCTACACCTTTACGAACCATTTATGACTGTCATACTCGTATTGTGAGTTATGTTTTTTTACTGCAAATAGACGGTTATAGGCGTACGTAGAAAAAATATCGTTTTTATTATCAACTAATTCGATTTTACGAAATAGAAGCTCGTCTGACAAAGTAACGAAGAACAAATGTCACTGCTCTGCTCTCGCTTCGTTATTTCAAGAATAAATTCATCGTACCTACTTAAGTCGAGTTTTTGATGAATATTAAGTGTCCCCGTCCACTTTTTCTGGATCGTTCATGCGAATTTGCTTAAACAAGTATACTCGATGCCACTGCAAATTAAAACTGCTTGTTATTAAAATAATTTTCTCAGTTAATATTTTCTGGATTTTCATTAATATGACAAAATAATTGTCACACACGCATCACATTTACTTTTCACGCATCACTTTACATTTTAATTAAAACCTTTGGTTTACGTATTTCTGTAACGAATGAACATCGAAATTGAATAAAAATATTTACAACTGTAGGTCTACCACAACACGACGTCGTATCTCACGCATACTTTGTGCGCGTGCTCTCTCACCGTGCTCCACTACCGCGCTCACCGCTGCTGCCGGCTGCGACCAGAGATGCACGACGTGCCTGGGCCGTCATTTGCAGTTCAGCTTGCACAAGGGGAGCGTGTCCTTCTTTCGGCACGGCTTCGGGCGCTCCCTGCCTTGCATGGGCGGCACCCTTCTCGGAACCGATATCGGCCTCTACATTGAAAAGAGCCCATGAAGTACAGGATATGAAAAAGGAGAAGCGAAAACTCTGATAAGAGACGTCAATCATGTCCTAATTATCAGTCTGGCGATCAAGTTATTGTTGATGAAGGCTGCTTCTTTGGCGGTTTGCCACGGGGTCGAGGCTTGGCAGATGTTGCCAGGAACTCCGGTGGAGTTGACTTGTTCTTCCGCGGGTGACCTCGCCGGCGAAGTGCAAGACCGGCTCGGGCAGGGCGGTTGATTCTAATCCTTGATATGAACGCAGGGCCGAGGAAAGGTACAACGCGCCCAGCGCAACCTCCGGCCTCGGCCAGGGAGTTTATAATGGCAAGCACACCGCGGCCGCCATTTGGCAGTTCGGCTCGCACGGACAGGCTTCCTTCGGAACGGTTTCGGGCAGTTGAGCGCTCTCCCTGGCTTGCACGGTCGGCATCTGTTTCGGTACCGATATCGGGTGGTCATACGTAGTACTTTTATTGTCGCTATAGTGCTGTTATTATTGCAGTTTTTTAAAGGGTTTTTTTTTTTTTTTTAATCTTTATTTATTTAGAGGCTTTTACCTTACAAGGTACGTCAGCCTCATCATACCCTAATCTAACTAATTCTTACACGTAATTATAATATTATATGAAGAGGGTTGAGGGAGGGGGGGAGGGTGGGTTGTATGTGAAGAGAACAATAAATATCCTGCGCTATTGTATTGCATTGGTTTACGAGTTGTTTCATTGGAACAATCCTTATATAATCGAGGTCGATGCCTTTACACCATCTACAGTACATACATCTCATCTTACATTACGTATATATTTGTGTAATAAAAAATAAGGCTACTATGGTGAGGTACTTTTTTACATGTTTTAATCTTTAGAAACTAGACAAAAGTAGGAGAATGAAAAGAAGAACAAGAAGAAAATTATTGAAGTAAGAAGATAATTTTAATGTTTCCTTCGTTAGTGGCCGTGAAGTTGCGCTTAAGAAATACCTACAAACTTCCAAAACTAACCAAAACCTTCTCTTTCCAGGTACAAAGAAGTGCAGTGAGGAGGTAAATACGTGTGCAAGTGTATATAATGTGCACACGTTCCTGAGTGTAGTGTAGTGCTAGTGCTGTGCCGCGGTGCGCAGGCGCAGGCTCGGAGTTGTCGGACGCCTCCGCCATGTTGCTAAGTTGACGACGGCGATCGGCCGCGCCTCACGCCGCTGCTCCACTCGCACGACAGGTGAGATTAGATCTTAAGATTAACTGTTAATAAGATATTGATGAAAAAACAAGAAACTAGCAAGTCACTGATAGAAAAACCTTCGTTTAAATTACCTATATACCCACACATCCACTTTTAGAAAAAAATCGGCTTTACAGAGCATCAATCATTAGATTAAGATCAACAGGTAAACTTTTTTATTTTTGACGGCAAACGGTTCCTCTTCTTTCTTTCATCAAATCAGTACTCTTTGTGCTTAGTCTTAACGAAGCTGTTGATTACAATTCAAAGAGCTGAACGACAATTTTTACTCCAATTTGTACTACAGGTAAGCATACTAAACTGTTTAATTACATTTTTCAATAATGATCATGAAATTCAAACAGCTACTGCCTTATAAGCTTGATGTGCTTTGAGCCAAATAATTTATGTTTAGGTTGTGAGATACAGACATTCGGTGCCGCCAGCCCTATTACTGGAACACGGAGGCATATTCTTGGTCCTAATTTCGGCGGTAATTACGTTGTCATCTCCGTTTGTGCCGGCAACTAACCGAATTCAGTTTGAAGTACGGCTCGGTATGGTTATTAGGGATATAGGATTTCATCTCTAGGAAACGGATATGCGAGCAATTATGGACCAATTTGCGACATGAAAAGGGGTATGGGTTTGGGGATATAATAGGAGATTATGTCAGTTACGGATGTATTAATTAGGTGTCCTGTAATATCAATGGAGGTAGGTTATTGAATGCACGTCGATAGAGAAATGAAACAAACACATATTGGTGTCCTAACAAAATTGTATAAAAAAAAATTTTGTAGCTAACCTATTCATGACAGTCTAATAACACCAAAAAAAAAATCTAACACACTTAACCTATTTTACAATTTTACACTAAAATAAACATTTTATAGGCAAGTATATAATAAAAAAAAAGGAAAAGAAAAAGGCAGGTGCTCATTGGGCATCAAAAAATTCGCCCGCATCGTAGTCAGTTAGTGACAGTCTAATTAATTTGACAAATGTTAGATATTTCTGAATGCTTGTGGAAAAGCATTGTAAAAAGCTAAAAGTACCTAAACATAAAAATGATAATGGTATTGTGACCTAAGTATTTGCAATTTTCTAATTTTGAAAGCTAACAGGATTAAAATAATAATAATAAGACGTGCTGGCGTCTGTACAACGCCGCTAAAGAAGTTTTCACTTCAAAAAAAGTGAGAAAGAACGCGAAGCGAAAACGAAGTAACAACGCGGGCAGGCGATGCGATGCGACAGGATGGGCCGGGGGAGCAAGAAATTTCACGCGGACGAAGTCACGGGCAGAAGCTAGTACCTACTGAATAATATACCATGGCTAATATTGCAGACATGTCATTGTCACCTTGTCATCTACAGCGTGTAAGTAATCAAAGCACGTATTTGTGGACATCTACATGTGTGTGTTCTGTGTAATATCATTTCATGATTGCTACCCCTTTGATGTAGTCATGTTACATGTCAATACATCGAAACAGCATGTATTGAATGATCAACAGTACTCGGAACGGGGATTAGTTCTGTTTCGGAAAGCGGGCGATATGCTTTGTTGTTAGTAGAATAGGTATTTGGTGAAAGTTGCCGATTGCGAAGTGTACTCGTAAAAGTAAAACCTTGGAGAAATCTTTTTTTTATCATAATCATAATTATTTATTTGGTAAATTATTATGGTCTTATGAATATGATCAGCTTCCATTTTTGAATCGTCACAAAGATAAGAAAAACAATAGAAATATGTTTATTTACAGGTAATACAATTACTTACAATGATACAGACGCCAGCACATCAAGCTACCCGAAACTCAAATTTTCCCAATCATCTTTGAACCTTATACTTTAATGCGATAAAGTTGAAAAACAATTAAATAAATTTGACAGATTGTAGTAGTTTGGTGTGCTGGCGTCTGTACATGATAGTTAACGTGGCCCAGTGGTATCGGCCCCGACTTATGAGTTGTAGGTCGCGAGTTCGATTCTAGGCAGGCACTTTACTTTGAGTATTTAATTTCGTCACCTCTGCTCCCAAAACGGCGAAGGAAAACATCGTGAGGAAACCGGCATATCCTAGAATAAAAAAATTCGAAGACATGTGACAACCTCCAACCTGCACTGGGCCCGCGTGGTCTATTATGGCCCACTCCCTCTCAGTTTGTTTGATGTAAAACACAAGCACTTAAGTCAATTTCTTTTTTAACATAACCATACGAAATGTACATTTCCGACGATAACGGTTGACATAAAATAATAATATAAACCGCGTTATGAGAACATTGTAACTGACATTTGATGCACGCACTCAAAATGTCATCACGTACATATACAGTGATGACATCATTTCAATAAAGTGACATGCGTGTGACGAAGATTTTTTATGATACCCTAATAGAGAAGTATCTAAGAAAAAGACATTTTACGCCGACTTCATATAAATTGTTCATACTCAAACTCTTATCTTTATTTTTATCTGCCTCGCCTTATCCCAGCTATATTGGGGTCGGCTTCCGGTTTAACCGGACGCAGCTGAATACCAGTATTTTACATGGATCGACTGCCTATCTAACCTCCACAACCCAGTTACTGGGAAATACAATACCCCTTGATAAGACTGGTTGTCAGACTTTCGGGCTTCTGACTACCCGTAACGACTGTCAAAGTTCCACGAATGACAGCCGTGACTGTCGGCTTAACGTGCTTTCCGAGGCACGGAGGGGTCTTGGTATGTAAAGGTGATCACCCATCCACGGATCAACCGCGGCAAATGCAGCTTAACCTGATCGATCGACCTGTGCGACTGTTATTATTTAGCCACGGACCCCTCACTCAAAATCTTATCTACATATACCTATATGTTACGAACATCATATATAAAATATAGATACAGTAAGGGAAATTAATTATCAAACTGATTGATTGACACTCTACGTCATTTTACTGTGTGATAGCCATTTGACAAAACCGACAATAAATGACAATTGTGTGACAATTATGTTGGTTGTCAATTCGCTTAACAATTAATATCCTTGAATTGACTACATTTGCCTAGAAGGGGATGAAAAGTAGTTGTATTATCATCATTTCAGCCGAAAGATGTCCACTGCTGGACATAGGCCTCCCCCAAGCACCTCCACTTCGACCGGTTCTGTGCTTCTCGCATCCAACGGGTCCCTGCGGCCCTCACAAGGTCGTTGTATTATACTGTCCGCATAATTAAGTTATCTCTTTTATTAACTATAGAATATTGTGAGGAGTCCATATGTCCAAGCCCAAAAACATTTCATTCACTGACTTACTAAACAACCTCAAAAAGCCATTAACCACTTCACAGAGCCTTCCAACCTACCTGTTGAGTAATTTAAGCGAGGTCCCGACAGATATCGACGTACCTATTGAAATTCTACTTGGAATCGAGTCCAGATAAAATCTCTTGGGCATATTTCTCGTTGTATTAGAGGCAAGGCGACATAAAGCAATATTGCCAAGGGAGTAGTAATAAATCAAGGCTCTGAATGTAGGTTATAGCCAGTCGTAAACTTTGAAAGCTGTTGTTACTGTTTATGTTTTGAGGAAAAGAACCATTAGCGATTATTGTGATGCTTTGAGACCGCGTAGCTATATTTCGTAGAGGTGCTACGGCGTAGCTACATTTCGTAGAGGAGCTACGGCGTAGCAAGCGTAGGCGGCTACGAGAGGTAACTTAAGTAACTGTGGGCGTGATTCATCATGAATTTATTTATTTTTAAATGTTTATGGATGAGTTCCGGTAGTCGGCATTATGATAAATGATGAGGAATTGGTCGATTGAAAGATTAGGATATTTTGACCAACCGAATAGCTGCTGTTCGAATATAAATTAATCACCTGCCAGTTACAGCTTTAAGAAACAGTGGAAGGGCCAACTTTGCCTTTGCAAGCCGAATTTGTAGCGGTAAACATCTAGCGGAATTCGCAGATTAGTGCTAAGAATAACAACTTACGGTAAAAACCGAACTAGACATAAATTATATTTTATTCCTATTATGGTCGTCCGACCTAATTTGTACACCAGCCATGGTCAAACATGTTGTGCCAAAGAAAATCCTGTAATACCTATAATAAACATTATACCATGTATATTATCTACACATGTTTTTGCAAATAAATGAATCTTTATCTTTATCTATAAATCGGTTTTAAAAAACACTTTTATCGTATTACCCAGTAACTGGGTTGTAGAGGTCAGATAGGCAGTCGCTCCATGTAAAATACTGGTATTCAGCTGCATCTGTTTAGACTGAAAGCCGACCCTAACATAGTCGGGAAAAGGCTAGGCAGGTGATGATTATACGTCAAAAAGAATTAATAATATTTTATACACCGACCTTCGGTGTTTTCCAACCGACTTCTCTGAGAAGAATCACCGACACAAACAAATAAAATAATATCTATCATGGGCCAATTACTTATGTTTGTATAAGAGGCAGTGTATTACCTTTTACAGCTTTACTGTATTTCGATTTTAGAGTGTGAGGTATCATTAAATTGGTATCTTGATGTCGACTGGCCTAAGCTGATGACGTTAGTCTAAGTTATGACGTCATAGGAAATACAAAATGGCGGACGGTAGACGTCATGACATAAAGTTAGGTACTTAGTTATTTTTGGATTCGAGTTTATATTCCCCAGTTATTTAATAATCAAGTTAAGACATAAATTACGTACCTACACATACATAAATTCACGCCTTCATCCCATAGGGATAGGCTAGGCAGAAACTACAGAACGCCACCTGCTACGATTCTCACATACTTCATGTTCATACATCTGGTTATACACGCACGCCGATTACGCGTACTACGCGTCTAGGTGCTAAGTACGCGCAACTGGGGTGTGTGTTCGTCTTTGTGAAGAAAATCAACAGAAAAAGGTTATTACAAATCCTGTATTAAGAGGGAACTCTTAAATGAGTTTTGTATTGATATGCGCATTTTAATGAGTTATATTGCACATATCGTGTAATACGCGATCATTACCGACATGCGATGGTGGTTTATTTTCGCCATAAAAGGCAACAAATCCTGGTACACTACATTTGCACGTAAGCGTCGGTGAATTTGATAAATCTTATGAGACGTTGTAAACGTCAATATCGTTCATTCATGTGAATATGCGTGGAATCTTGTGGAATCTTGTAGACTTGGATAGTTTTTGAAGGATGCCTTAGAACATAATTTTCGCAACATAACATAATGTGACATCACGCCTATATTCCCTAAGGGATAGGCAGTTATGTTCGTGCAGTTATGTCCCATCTAATAGGGTTTTTTTTCCAGGATGGGAAATCATCAAATGACCCCTCCCGCTCTGGGTGGAGTAGAAGGGAGTGTCAGACTCTTACTGACTAAAACCCAGCCGTGTTCCTTCCTTAACCCTTTATGTTCCGGGCCAGCGGTAACTCTTTTGGACAATCCCGCTGACCCGGCAGGCTTCGGCCCTAACAGGCCCCTTCGGTTGCTGCTGACATCTCTTTGAGGCGTGTATGGAACACGTACGCGCCGTCCGGCACGGGCCTGATTCTGATCGGGCGGTGAGCTACCCATTACTCTCCACCCGCAGGCCCGCGCCTACGGTGGCCGGGAGTCGTAAATGTAATAGAGGATTTGTCTATTGCCATCAACCGGACATGAATCCAAACTCCGGGCTGCTACTGCAGGGTACACTATCAGTAGCAATAACTTTCATTTTGACAGTTCAACTACATACATTGCGTTATTTGCGTTATTGAGCATACAAATTTTTTGAACCTAAAAAGCAATGGATACCTTCAAAATGATTCAGATTGTGATTGATAATGTGTTACGCAACAAGGGTGCTGGACCTCATGCTAATTGATAATGTGTTACCTAATTAGGGTCTAGACCTCATACTAAACAATAAAACTTGCGATCAGGCAGTTATTCTCCCGACTTGTAGGTTTTAAAGGTTTTATTCGGTGACAGTAGATTTCACTTGTAGCTTCATTGATAAACATATTTTGTAGAGAGTTCAATTTTATTAAAATAAAATCCTTGTTATGACAACAACTCGTGCGACATGTGACCTATCATATTGGTATGACGACAATGGTAATTAATGATATTGGTATTGTAACATTTTGATGAACTTTAAAACAATATTTATAATTAAAAAAAAATGACTACCGAATACCTAACCAAATACCTACTCCTTTTTTTGAAGTCGGTTCAACATGAAATTCTGTTAATTTTTTTGGTAAGCGCATCACTTGAGAACGTCTGGACCGATATGGCTAGTTTTTGTTTTAAAATGTTATAGTCTGAATAAGGTTTTTAGGGACAGAAAAATTGGAAAAGTTTTCCGGAAAATTGGAAAAATCTGACTCTTATTCTAAAGGTTTTTGTATAATTTATTGTGTACTCAGGACAACGTCTGTCGGGTCAGCTACTAGATTAATAACGGCAATATAAGGAATAAGCCCCGATTTTTTCGTGACTGTCACTTGAAATTCAGATCAGCTTCTAATTTGAAATTTACAAAAAAATCAAATCTGAATATTAAAAACAAATCTGAATATTAAATTGCAATTACATATAATACAATGCAATGTATTGTAATTACAATTGCAATTTAATATTACAATACACTGCATTGTATTACAATTGCAATTTAATATTCAGAGCCATCAGAGACCCGTGTCGGTTGCGGAAACGAAGGCCTCACTTCATTAAACACCCTTCGTATTCAAGTAAAAAGGCCTAAAGCTCCCTGCAAGCTAAATTGGCCTCTACGCCCTTCATAATTTAAGCGTAATCCGGCGCAATTTGATTACATTGTTGCACGTGTGTACATACATAATTACGGGAAACAAAACAAGTTTGAATCGGTTTTGTGACGTGTCGAAACAATTGAACATTGTGTGTAATGGAATGTGTAAAGTTTGATTGTAGGGAAAAATAAGCCGAAAACATATAAACACCATTTTCGTCAAAAATATTACAGGATTTACAAAATTAAACAGGCTAGGTAGGCTATTTTACAGGCTTAATGATTTGACACACTTCAATTAGATAATTGATTACTAACGTCGATTTTAAAGTGTTTTTTGTACCAGTGAAACTCTGGAATATCTATGTATTTCTTTCTCTATACCTTGTAATATGCACATTGATCAAAATGACATGAATATTTAATAATTTTTATTTATCAATTTAATTTTAAACTGTAATAGGTACAGTATCAACTAGTACAGGGGATATTGTGACTGTTACTGGCGGCCTTATATATTACTAGTTGACCCGACAGACGATGTCCTGTTTTTGAATCGAAAGACACGTGGCGCCATTTATTATCATAATAACGTTATTGTTGTTTTCCTCGGGAACAGCACTTTAATTCGAAAGGTACCCTATATCTGTTTCTGTACACCTGACAACGTATAAGCAAAATTTCAGGATGATCGTTTCAGTGGTTTAGGCGTGAAAAGGTAACAAATAAACTTACTTTCGCATTTATAATATTAGTTAGGATTGTAATGTCCGCCTCTGTACATTTATGTGCTTGAAGTATTAAATAAATAAATAAATAAATAAATAATGTCAACTGTATACTTGAGGTAATAAATTGTGCACTAATAAATAAATATTTCTGAAATATATATATACCCATATATTACTTTGTAAGGTAATAATTATATTGATTTAATTATTGCAAATATGAGGACTATGTGGGTAATTTTTAAAATTTTATTATTACTTTCTTATTTAATTTTAACCGCTTTAAAATGCTAATGAGACACAACTTATTTTCTATTCTAATGGACCGATAGCGTACCACGCCGGGATTGAGTGCTTAATGATGATCTGGCAGTTTGAGTATTTTCAGAAACTGAAACAATTTGTAATTTGCAAACGTTGCACATCGACCCTAACTCGCATGCGAGCTAGTTCCAACAGCATCTTGAGCGTATTGGCGGACCGGTGGGATTCTCCGATGCTTGAGCGCTGGATGCGGCTGCACGCAGTGAAGTAGCATACATGAGTTCTGGTGTCGGATTATCCTAAAATCTATGTTAATTATATTTGCTTTGTTTACTAACATTAGCTCTTAAGTATTTTCGTGTTACTAACAATTTATATGGAGAAATCTGAATTAAAATATTATTATTATTATTTACTTACACGCCGGGAAATCTCATGTCATCTGTGAAAAATGGTCGCGCAAAATAACTACAACGAATGAAATAACTTGAGTTATTATTTGACTACAGATCATTTTCGATTGGCTCCTAGAAACGGATCTATTCAATCGCAATCACTTTAGCTTATCGATACACACCTCGGATTGAGACCCTTTTCGCATCACTTAAAAGTCGATAAATCTTTTCAATTTCAACAGCTCTACTTAAACACATTTAAGGGATCAGCACCGAGATTAGGGAGATTTCGAAGGACAGCCTGTCGATCAAGATAATTTATTTTCTTTCTTTACTGTCAATATTTTCAGTATTCAATCTGATGGAGTCTGAAAATACAGTTTGTATTAGGTTAGGCGATAATCGAATCATTAGGAGCGGGAGATTTAGAAAAAGATTCTTGGTGGCATCATTAAAGGCGTGTTTAGAAGATCGTAAATCAATGTAGATTTGTGAAGGTGTGGAAGATAGATTAGCACTATCTCATCTATCCATACTATCCATACTAATAACACAAATATTATAAAGGCGAATGTTTGTGAGTGTGTGTTTATATGTTTGTTACTTCTGCACGCTCAAACGGCTGCACAAATTTTGATGAAATTTTGTATGGAGGTAGCTGACACCCTGGATTAACATATAGGCTACTTTTTATCCCGATATTCTTACGGGATCAAAACTTATGCGGGTGAAACCGCGGGGCGCAGCTAGTGTTAGATATTGGGTCAAAAAATATTGGCTTAAAAAGAATATTGGGTCTTAGTAGGTCCCTAGATACGATCCCTATACTTATCGCTCTCGGTATGTATCTGTAAAAGGACCTCGTAGGTCACCTCTAGGACTCGAGCAAAAGTAAACGAAAGTAAAAACCAGGTAATATCGCGGGCAGGCGATGCGATGCGACAATGGGTCGGGGGAATAAAAAATTTCACACGGACAAAGTCGAGCTTTATGCAAACAATTTTACACGTTAATATTTTAGCGTAATATTTAATAAATAAATTTTAATTTCATAAATAAATTTAATATGTTAATATTTTAGCAAATTTACACGTTAGTATTTTAAAAGCTAGATGAGGTCGATGTTTCATCCCAGTTCATGTCATGTCATATAAGAGGCTTATAAATATATATATATAAAGAAAAAATAAATATATAAGTCTAATAAATAGCAGCAATGCTGTCTTAATGGCCGAAGCTATCAGCCATAAGGAATCTAGTTTGTCATAGAGCCTAGCTTTATTCGACTTTCAAGGTTCTTACGAGAAGCTTTTATATGTATGCACATATAAGTGAAGCTATACGAAGGATTCAGCTAAGCTCAAAAGGACTTAGCTCGGGTCTTCGAACTCTCAGCAGCTTTGTTTGAGCCCGCGCGGCTTGTTCAATATCTAACGTTAGAATACTACGTTCAGACTACAGTTTGCCTGGTTAAACGAAGGACTTCAAGGATGATCATTTCTAACTATCCTAACAAATTACTATTTCTTATGAAAATAAATAGAAAAAAAAACATATAGGTACAAGTCGTTATGAAAACCTTCAATGAAACTTAGTGTTACACGATTTAAGAAATGTTGATACACCAATTGCGTGGGCGCGTTTACTGCACCGGAGCCGGAATCAGGAACAGAGCCAAGACTGATCCGTTATTCCATTATTCTTTCATTTCATGTTTAAATGTTTCATGTCTATGAAACTGTAATTAGATTTGCTTTGTACATGACGCCACCAGCATCTAACAGTAATCATTTGATAAGAATCAATTTCTCTATATCTCTGAAGGTATTGAAACTGGTATTAGGTTTAAATTTCATAATATTGTTGTTATTGTTTTATTTGAAATTGGAAAATATTTGCTTCAGATTTACGGCTCCTAAAAACAGTCGCGACACGCGATATATTCACGACACAAAGGCACCTCTCGCTGTGCGACTTGCGGTGCCTTTGTGTCGCGCGCGATTATATCGCGTGTCGCGCCTGAAGGAGCCTTTAAAGATAGTTTAATTTTTTACGTTACTTTGAAAGTAGACTTTTGAATCATACTCATAACCCAGAAGTTTCCATCAATTTGGCTTAGTTACACCTATTACCTCCCCTTGTAAATATAATTAAACCTCCATAATATTTACATTGTAGCCAAGCCATAGTCTTTAGATAAATACTGTATCATCTTTACAATACTAAATGTGACAGAACAAGGTAAAATCCAATTCCGTAGGTATTCATTATTTCACCGCTAAATTTGTTCCATCGATTTAAAAGTCATATCGTTAATTTGTTTCTATTCACCGCTCAATTATGTCCCGTAACGTGGAAAACTAAAAATATTAACAAAAATTCATTCATACCAATAACGGAATCGTTTTGACGTTTAACGAAATTGAATCTAGAGTAAATAAATTCAAGATCCAATTTCGTTTACTCCGTCCAAATCCGGATATTCTCAAGCATTTGAAACGGGTGTTATGACGAATTTCGCGTGTCTTTGCGAACATGTCGATGTAAATTGTTGGGACGTGTCGCGCGACGTTTTGTTGTATACGTGTCGCGAGTGACAAACGTGTCCGCTTTGCAAGAAATATGTTTCCTTTGAGTTTCGAATTTTAGTGCTGCGTGAGCTACATGGAGACAAAACGTTGTTTTTCTAGTAACTACAATGGAAAGTGTAGAAAGACACTATTTGGAAATTAAAAAGAATAGACTAGATACTTACACGTTACATGCACATTTTCATTAATACTAAGCACCACGATTAATGCCTACATAAGCACACTGTTAAATTTTCATCACTTAGCTTAGCTCTAAGAGTTGAAAATTCAACAGTATAATAACATTTTAACGTTGATTTTCAATGTTATTCCCAGTCACAGGTATTTTGTCTACCTGCATACCAACATTTTTCGGATACCAATGTTCAGTAAAAAAATTCAATATTCCAGGCCGCTATAAAGAATTTCCTAATAAACTTGCTAAAATTATGTACAACCTGAAAACGAATTTTGTTACCTCTCTTTTGACCATTAAATCGATAAACTATAGTTTGCAATATATAAACGCTCTCGATTAAGTTAATTCTACATTAATTATTATAGTTTACAAAGGATTGAAATTACAGCCTGCAAACAAATTGCTGATTACAAGCCTGTAATGTATTTGGTATTTATTATTCAGATCGCTACATCGATTGATCTTGATCGACGCCGTAATTACAAGTCAAAGTCAGCAATTGTTAATATTAGATATTACCTGCACAATGCTTCCAATCCATAAGATATTAATCCCTTTGTCATTACAAACTAGTAAGCGAAAATCGGCCTTACTGGTTTCTTTAATGAGAAAGAACGACAAAGTAGCATACTACTACATCTATTTTTCTTTGAACATTGGAAAAAGACTCAAAAGGGACCAGTTGGAAGTTTTATTAAAAGAGCAGTATCCGTTGAACTAAAGTTAATGAATCCCTTGGTTATGGGTAACCCGATTGCTAGTGACCGAGAGTGCTTTTAATGGCAAAGGTTAAAACTATGGGATGGCGATGTAAAATAAAACGCACCAGTGTATTTTTTTCGTAGGTTTTATATTTTTACTTCGTCAATAATCTTTTCTACTGAATGTGCACTAAGTCCCATCATTATAATATAGAATTATATCAACCCTATTACGCGCCAAAAGTTTCCATTTCACATCGTCAAAAAGATTTTGACCCCACAAACCAGACCCCGAATTTGGAATATCTGATTTGCTAACCAGATTCACTTACACCATAATAAGATTGGGTCACACGTCAGTCCATCGCTCACTGACCACTCCAAATCTCGAGGGATCCCGAGTTGTATGAGTATAAGTATACAGGTCTCGTGATAAATCATATTGGGTCATAGTTTGACAAAGTGGAGCGTGGAGGCACGCTCGCGTCTCTTGGCCACTTCACACGAGTAACGCTGATTTTGCATTCGACTCTTGCTGCTTATAAATAGGGACGGATACATCTATTTGGAGAGAAATACTTTATAAAAACTGCACCTGGGCGGTACGATCAAGTGGCAATCGCTTACAAAGCGTTTCGTAATTCTTCAGCGACTTTCAAATACATTTTAGATTTTTCCACCAATTTTATCTCTGATAGAATGTCTCTTTCTATAGCTTCATCATCTGCCTGGCTTTTCCTAACTATGTTGGGGTCGGCTTCCAGTCTAACCGGATGCAGCTGAATGGCAGTATTTTACATGGAATGACTGCCTATCTGATCGCCTGGCTTAGCGCCTGGTATACTCGTATGCAACGAACCTGTCATAAACAGCTCCCAAAATTTTAGGAACCGGTGATCAAATTCCGGTTAAGTGTTCAAAATGTTGAAAATTTATGAGTCATCTAAAAGTTTAGTAGGACTTGGAACGTACGTAAAATAACATATAGCAAAAATAAATTCTACTTTCAGTTTTATTTAAGTCGGTAATATATTCTGCGAAGGGACAACCCTATAACAGTTGTTGAAAGAGCTAGATTATGCGAGGCAACTTGTGCCAAATGTGAGAGTGTGAAAAAATAGAAAAAATAGTTACACAGTATATCGAAGGGTGGAGTTTTTCCATAGAGTAAGCAGTTTCAGTAATGAAGGCATAACTTTGAATGCTGAATAAGTTTTTGTAAAAGCTGGCAATAAACCGCATTTATAACTACTATTTTATTTACTTATTTCAGGGGTTTATGTAACTTTAAAACATGAATAGTTTTGATGAATGCCTATTTTTTTTGCTCACTGGACCGGTTGAAATATTATCTTCATCAGTGCAAAGAGACGTACGTTAATTTAAATCACAAAATGAAATTGAATAGTCTCGCTCGCGTATTCTGTTTGTATTTTACCTTTAGTAAATTAAAGGTAGGTTTATTTTAAATGTCCAATATTGGGTTTCGCATTAATTTAGCTCTCTTTGAAACTTTTACCGATTGATTAATGCGAGTTTTTGAATCTGTTTTTCTTTCAAACCACTTCGAAGTTTATGATCGTAGTTTGTTTGGAAGCTGTAAATTTATATGGAACATAAACTGCATTACAACGGTGTTATTTCGACTCTAAAACGTAACGAAGTCACGTACTCTCCCGTATAATCCCTTGGCTCCACGTAATCCAAAAGCCATGACATGAAGGGCAAATGCCGAGGATATTACCTATTCGCTCGTCGAACAGCGCGTGTTTTATGTATGGGCGCACTTACGCGTCAGAAAATTGATATGAAGTTCGCCAGAAATGGACACAATTTCTTACGGAGTCTTCGATATAATAAGTACACCTATTCCGCGCCTCTAAGACCTTTTTTCAGCGTTTATATTATTTATGTAGGTACCTATAGTGAATATTGCTGGCTTGATGTGAATATTTTATATTAAGGTCTGTTTTTACCACTACTGATAAGCCATTTTGAGTGGACACATTTGGAACTGAACATTTTTTTATAGTTTTATCTTGGAGTTGTTATGAGGGACTGGTCAGATAGTAGGCTCGTTTAAACATAATTTAACAGCGACAAAAATAAGTTGTGTAGTTTTTGTTTTCATTTTTCCGTAATTCATATATTAAACACGATCTTCATTATTTAATAGGTACTATTAACCCGTCGCGAGCTTAATTAGCAGACACAATAGAAACTTTATTGCTATCGGTAAGTACGGCATCTGATTTAGTGGCAGGATACGGGCCCAGTACGTCGATTATGTGGCTATCGCAACATACTATCATGAATGGTTTGACCAGATTTCTATATTTTACACATAGTGTAGGTACACTCGACGTGTGAAGAGATAAACTGTTTCTAAAACGTATATTCCACCATATTTAAAAACTAATTCAGTTTCTTATATAAAGTCAATTTATTCTCACGTGCCTCAAGTATCAAACGATGTTATGAGGTGGACAAGAGTTTTCTTTTCATAGTTAGAAAAAAAAAATTATGGATCATCCGCTTTAAGCTGTTACTAATAAAAAGTAATAAATTCCGGATTTAATGAAGGTTCTTTATGCTCCATTCCTGTGAGGAGTAAAAAGTATCAACAATCGTAAATAAATAATAATAATAAAATTTATTCAAAAATATAAAGACTAACGTTAATACAATTTTTCTTAAATCTATGTCGAGTTCACCCATGATTTGTGCCTGAACTAGATAATTCTGTGTTTCAGGCGATAGGAGGTAACACTAATTGATTAAATAATCACATACTTATAATATTTATCTTATCGGTACATAATGTAAAAAGGTGTATACAAATTATTATATAATACGACAAATATTTACTTTAGCACAAGTAGGTAATAACTTTTCTGTATCTTCATAGGACATAGTTTGAAGAGCCTCCATAAGGATTTTCTTGCAGTTACTATGATTTAAGGAGTAGATGTTTCCTTTATCTTTAAGCCTATTATAGAGTAGCAATCCAAGGTACATATAAAATTTGGCTGTGAAAGCATGTTTTGTACTTTTTTGAGGGCAAACTATATCTTTCCGTCTCCTTTTTGTAAATCCAGTGCTGTATGGAATCGCTGCGTGTTGTTTTAGTACAGTGCTCATTATAAATAACTGTCGAACTGTAAGTACTTTACAAGCTTTATACAGGATGTTAGTGGGGAAAAGAAAAGGGCGGCAAGTAGCCACCTTGAGAATAGCTCTTTGAGCTCTTTCAATGGGCATAAACAAAGTTTTACTCGCCCCTCCCCGTGAAGTAATACAGTAAGTCAAAATTGACTGATAAAGTGCGAAGTATACTTGCCTAATTATTTTTGGATCTGCAATAAATCGTATCTTTTTGAATACGTATATCAGTTTACGAATTCTATTATTTAGAGCTTCCATATGTGGTTTGAAGGAAAGGGTTTCATCTATTATAATACCCAGGTATTTTATTTTATCTGTCTTCACACTTAACAAATACACGCACACTTGCTTCTGACTTCGACATCGTCTCGTATGGTACCAAGAGCTCCTGCGCTTACACACACAGCGGTTTACAGCGTGTTTGTACACTTGGAAAACATAAGTAAAGCACGCGTCGCTTCGTGAGATAAAAATACTATAAATCTAGACGAATATCTCGCAGTACATACTCCATCATTATACCTAACAATGAATGTAGTATTGTATTATAATTCAAAAACAGTGTGTCAGTGTAAAATTAGGTTTAATTAGTGAACTGTTCTCATTAGCGTTTATAAAATGATCGCCAACAAAGCATGCATTCATAGAAGAAATTAATTGTACTGTACGTTGGAAAATTAATTAGAGAAGTTTTGATGTTAGTTTTCTATTATTTTGCAATATGGTTTAACTTGTTTTTAGGTAGACATGTCTCATTGTTATCCATAGTCTAAAACAAAGAGAAAAGATTAGATTTTTTTATAAGTATTTGTATGTTTAGCTTTGATGCTAAAACTGCTGAACAGATTTGTTATCTCGATGTTTCCACGGAATCGAGATTATGTGGGTGAAACCGCAGGACGCAGCTAGTTTCTAATCATTAATAGACTTCGAGAAGTTGAAAGATTCTAGATATATGCCATTAGCTATATATCCTGTCAAATCAATTAGGCCATGACGTAGCTTTAAAAAGTTTTAGGTATGTTGGCAAACCCAACGTTGTCCTGTGATTTAAGCATTCATTGTAGATCAGGCAATTATATATTTGTTGTTGTGTCTGGTTCTATAATGGTCAAATTACTTTAACAATAGCAAAACGTCCATCACCCCATAAGATGTATATTGCTTAACACAGCCTCTCCACAATAGAATGGAAGACTTCTCACACATTGCTGTGATAATGTCTGATGCCTATTATGACATATTCTGTAAGCCTACGACTTGCGACCTACATGAGTTGTAGACGTATCAAACCTCCTTTGTCTCAACAGCTCAATACTGTTGCTATTGAGACATGTCTCCGCCATATTCCTCGATACGTTATATGAATACATAATAGATTGCAAAGGGTTATTCATGTAAAACATAATACAATAAATTTTAGAAATATTAAATGTTTCACATTAAATGTTTTGCATTTAATATTTGTAAAATTTATTGTAAATGTTTTGCATTTAATATTTGTAAAATTTATTGTAATGTGTTTTGATACCTAAGTTTAGATTCAATTTATGTGAAGTAATTGAATTTATGTAACAAGCGTAATTAGTTTCACCCATAAAGTCAAAGTCAAATGTAAAAATCAATGTCATAAAAAAAAATTAAATTAGCAACCAGTTTGATTTTGTCTAGACAGATTGTCCTATGGAACAGGACCAGCATGTTTCCAAGCGTTCTTATCTTGGATATAATTATTTAATTTGTGATATCCTTCTTTTGTGTTTCCATAGAAATGCATAAAGTATCAAAAGTAAGTATCAAATGTGTGCGAAACGAGTGTTTTCACTTTCAAAATCGTTCGAATGTACGTTAAGTTTACTCCGCATGTTCGTGATGGGCCCACAGGTATCCACTGTAAACGGCCCGCTGTTCAGTGGACTATGCGAAGCTATTTTCACCTTTTTAATAATATATTTTTTCGTGGAACATTCTCTACAGACGCTGTTATTATCAGATTTTGTTGAAAAAGCAATCTAGATCGATGATTGGCTGAAATTTAGTTTGTTCTTAGAACTGTTATTTCTTTTTAATGTTGATTTAATAAGAGAAGGTTTGAGGGGTAGATTTGGGTAAGGGTTCTACCGTTTTTAAAATCGAACTACATATTGGTTGTTTTGATTCATTTCAATCAGGCTCGTTGTATACGGCACGATTTCTTTACGGTATAGCGCGCTAGCTGCACCGTAGAATAATAGTGCGAGCTTGTATATGTGACCGCCGTGTAGTGTGTATACAGTATGTTAACTAACAGAGGGCGTTCCCGTTAACCCGCAACGCAATAGTATAGCATCCATACATGCTAAAAAAAATATTACCATTCGAAAATAAAATGTTTTTATTTTTTTTTATATTAAATATATTCACTAAAAATCGTAAATTGATACTCTATTTATTTAATTAATTCTAATTTATTTAATTAATTCTAATTTATTTAATTAAATAAATTCCGACATTGCTGTCCTTCAAGTACGCGTGTACAGAGTGTTTCTTTAAGAGCGCTATCACAAGTTTTTCTTGTTTAGAGCGTTTGACTCGAGTTTTGATTTGTGATTATGGTTTAACTAAAGTCACAATAGTAAAAAAAATACATGCCCGAGAAAGTTTAATTCCTTCTTTTGGGAGCGCATTCAATAAATATTTCAGTTTGTTTACATAAATCAGTAAAAAACTTGTTCCTGCAAAGGCTGTTTCATAAAAATTTAATTTCGGGCATCTCGCGATGCTCTGTTACATCGAAGATATAATAGTTTAATAATTTATAAAAATGTCCACGGTACAACTGTATCTTCTACTTTGGAATGCATACATCAATTTATTATGTTTAATACAGTAATAAACCAAAAATAATTCCGTAAAACAGAGAGTTAATGATATTTTTTCAGCCGAAATGATATTTTTTATCTCTGAATATTTAATAGAAATTCAAACAAAAAGTGTTTAATAACTAAGGTTACTTTGTCACCTTGCTTGAAAAAAAAAATACTCTATTTTGAAGTAAAATAATATTTTTAAGCAATTGTTTTATGCAATGCTTTTTTATCAATATAAATCTCGGGATGCACGGTCTTAGCTTTAGTCCGCGCCGAGCGCTTTCAGAGGGAGGACGTAGCGCTCACTCGCTGCTGCCGTCACGTGATCTCGTTCGACAATTCGCCACGAATAAAAAGCGACCAACACTTGTTGATACAAGTGAGTTTTTTTTTTTAATTAGTTATGTTCTGATTGTAATGTATATAATATAATTATTTTCCTATGATGTTCCAACGCGAATATAATTATAGAAAAAAAACATACGTAAATATAGTTGTTGTTTTTAATTTTTCTGACTTTTTTATTTATTGTCATCTCCAACTTTAATTTAATTAATTATTTTCAGGCAATAGTTCACAATAATGGGCAAAATAGAAAAAAATAGAACTTTTGGTGCTGTCAAAATAAAAAAAAAAGGTTTTGGCCGATAATTTGAAACGCGCAAGAGAAGCTCAGCGGTAAGAATTTTATGAGGAGTGCGTGCTTCCTGAAATCATAGATTCGAGGAAAGCACGGTCTATGCCGCTTCGGAGAATATTATTTTAATTATTTTACAATTATTATACTGGTTTTTTATGGTTCCGTACCTTAAGGGTGCCAACGGGACCCTATTACTAAGGCTCCGATGTCCGACCGTCCGTCTGTCTGCTAGTGTCTCAGTTCACAGTTGTAATTTTTAATTTTAATAAAACGACTTTTGATTTGTCTTTTTTATTTTCTTTTGACTTTTTTGACGTGACAACGTCTAATAAATCGATGAAGCTGGCTGCACACACGAAAAAAACATGACTCATGTAGCGTTACCTCGCGGCCTTGCTCTGCTGTAGCGTTGTAGGTACGCCATGGCGGCTTGAAGTGCAAGCGAGAGCGCGGAACGAGCGATGAGAGACAGATGATGTCGAACGCTGCCGAATCGGCCTCCGCGTTCGGCAATTTCATTAATGTTTTGTTATGACGTTGTCACGTTAAACTATCGTCCGTAAACCGACTTTACAGACAACCGATTTTTATCCAAACTGTAGAAACAACATCACATTGCATTTATTTCTATAAATAAGTACTAAAATGTCTTCCTACCTGCTAAATAAATTACATAATATATTAAACTTCGTAAAAAAGTAGGTACAAAAAGTATTTATAAAAGTAGCACAAAAGTATTTGTAAGTAATGTTAGAGGCTGGCAACGCGCAAGTAATGCAGCTTCTGGCAATGCAAGCGTCTTTAGGCCAGCGTTGCCAGTATGTTACTTTTGTAAAATTTTACGTTACTTTTGACCCTCTCATGTTACCTCCATGTTACACGCCTCAAAATGTTACTTTTAAGACATAATAAAAAATATTTCTCAGAAAACAAAAAATAAACATGAAACGGAACGCAAAGGTTTCGTTTGTCATGTTGGCGCACTTGATTGTCTTGATTTTGTGACCAAATTCTGACGCGACGACAGCGCGAAAATTTTTCACTTCGTTTGTCGTATCGCATATTCACTCACTCGCGTGAATTTCTAAATGACCCATCCCGCTTACTTAGGCGAGTGAGCGACAGCCTAGTAGTGGCATCCGTGTTGGTTCAGTTCAGTTTGTTATTACGATTCTTTCGAAGCCTACTAAGGGGACAGCTTTTTTTTATGTAATAAAGTGCCATGTTATTATTAGTCGTTTTCCACAAAAAAATAAGGTAATGTTACTTTTCTCGTGAAAATGTTACTTTTTGAGCTCTCTCATGTTACATTTGACTATCTGTCACTGGCAACACTGCTTTAGGCTGCGGTAACTACACACCATCAAGCGGGCCGTATGCTAGTTTGTCACTTTAGTGGTGGTGGTGGTGGTGTGGTGTTTATTTGCAATGTGCGTTTTTGTTTGTGCAGAATAAACAAATTTTCTTTCTTTTTTCTTTATAAAATAAAAATTAAAAGTGAAGTAAATTTGTATGACCCTATTGTAACTCAAACCGTTGTAGGTAACACTCATCGGTACAAATAATATTTCATGAACTATAATAACAGTAATTTAATTCATTTTGAAAACGAAGGCTCTTGTTGGTTTGATCCTGGCGTCCGACGCATAGCGGTTTGTATGTGTGCATAGCGTTCTTCCCTAGACGCACACGTGCGCATCTGCTGCCGCGCGCCGTCGAATTTACCTAAAACTGAGCACTTCGGTTTTGTAATAACGCTCTTAACGTATCAATTTTCTGCTTACTCTGTAAAGAGTAAGCAGAAAAATGTACGGCGATGACACCGGTGCGTGTATTGAAAGGTACACCTCTGCCCAATCCTACCGGGTCTACAGGCGTGATGTTACGGTTTGTTATGTAATAATAGAACTGCAGTTCCTAAGTTAAGTTACGTAGCTTGCATATCTCAGATAGGCATCCGACATATTTATTTATATTTGAAGCGAGGCATTGGGAATATTTCGTTATGAAATTCTGGTTGCATCTGAATTGAATAGTTTACACGAAATTGAAAAGGCAATGCGACTTTGAAGAATTACGGTATTTTACGTAGGTCATCATCACCTGCATAGCCTTTTCTCAACTATGTTGGGGTCGGCTTCCAGTCTAACCGGATGCAGCTGAATACCAGTATTTTACATGGAGCGACTGCCTATGTGACCTCCACAACCCAGTTACTGGGTCCAGTCTTAACTGGTTGGCAGACTTTCGGGCTTCTGACTACCCGTAACGACTGTCAAAGATCCACGAATGACAGCCGGGACCAACGGCTTAACGTGCTTTCCAAGGCACGGAGGGGTCTCGGTATATAAAGATGGTCACCCATCCACAGACCAACCGCGGCAAGTGTAGCTTAACCTGATCGATCGACCTGTGCGGCTGTTATTATTTTGCCATGGGCCCATTTTACGTAAGTACCTACAATAATACAGTTATTTAATTTTATTTACTCTGAAATAGGAAGAGTAATAAAACATCGTAACATCACACCTGTAGTCTGTGAAAGGTTGGGCAGCGGTGTACCTTTTAGCACACCCATATTACGCCAGTAATGTTTAAGTCCTATGTAATAGCAAGCCTATAACCATCAACTGGGTATATATTCAGACTCTGGGCTGCTACTAAGAAATTCCTGACAGAAAAACCCGATAAGATTTTGCTCGCCAAAGGAATCGAACCCAGGACCTCAAGGTCAGCAGTAGCGCTTGTCACCACTAGACCAGCTAGGCTGTCAGAGAGGCAGCGAGACAGAGGGAGAGTATCTCATATGTCATTATTGTAAGATTGATACTTCCCAACTAACTAAATTACCCCATAACATTCCCAACTAACTTATTCCCAACTAAATTACAAGAACAACAGTTACATAGGATCACAATGAGCCAATATTATCGCCAAAAGCGATTATTTATAAAGTTGTCGAAAGCTTGGCTTGTTTTAACATTATTTTCTTCAGGGTATCATTTTCGGTTTTTTAATTTTAACCCTGCATTTATCATCAACAAGGGGTTGAAAGGAAACTGCGCTAATTACAAGTTAATTATAATTTGACTGACGCTCAATTACCTTGTCGGAGTTCGGTTTTTAATGAACAAATTAATGAGATGAAATGATATTTTTTTTGTTTTTTGGGCAGGAAAAAGCTAATGGTCTGCTGGGTTTTTTTCTTTGATATGAATGTAGGAAATCTTATTCAACGTTTATTTGTGTAGGGTATTTATTAATGAATGACAAATGATTTTATTTCTGTAAGTATAGGTTTGTACAAACACTTTTACGCATCAATCACATTTTAAAAACTAGATGAGGGCAGCGTTTCCTATCTGACTACTCTGAGAAGAAAGGCCGAAACAAACTCAGAGGTCACAGTCTGTTTTGAAGTCCAGATCTCATCTTGGTCAGATCATATGAAGACCATGTAAATTTGTTGTCTGAAATGGTCTTTTGAGGAAAGAACCACACAGAGTGAGTGGACCTATCCAATCAGTGCATGCATTTGTTTTTACCTGTTTTTAAAGTAAGGTCACATAAATAAATTGATAAGCAAACTACATTTAAATCACATACCATTGTATAAAAAATGTTTTATACAACTGCCAAAGGCTAATAACACGACAAATTGTCATAGCGTCAATTTGCTTAACAATTGATTTCTTCGACTGGCATCAGACAAATCCATCAAATTCATCAGTCATGTTCATCTATTTTCCTAAAGCAACCTGCATATCAATTTTTTTTTCATTTCATATTAATTTTATAATATTAAATTTTGCCTGTATGTTCACAGTGAAGTAAAACATTTACTATTAGGTACCATATTTACCCTCTATCTGGCAACTCTAATAAAGTTCTACTGAAACTAGATTAATTTGGAGTCGGCGGTCAAAGCTCAAAGTGTAGGTATATAGAAATACCTACGTAGGTACTGCATTTAAATTAACACACATAATTTGTATTTTGGGAATGCAAACACCATTGATAGGAAGTTCCGTGCATTTACCTTGCATATGAATGTGGGTATGTGATTTCAATTGCAATAGTGATTTCTGATGTACGTTGGTATTTGCAATTATGTACTTGTACCTACATAGCTATTAATATTATGTATAGCATCTTTCTGTTGCTTGTTCGTTAGTGCGTTCATTAATCGAGAACTACTGTTTTCTTTTTTATGTGATTTTTATTCCAATTCATAGAGCCATAATATGTTGTCTTGCCAGGATTTAGTAGGTACATATATATATATTACCCATAGAAATATATCAATAATAATAATATTACGCGGCGGTACCGCATTTAATTCATTAAAATTTCCTAAGGGGCCTCTGCTAGTTGGCTTCGGCCCCTCGTGCACCTTTCAAAGGCCCGGACCCCATTAGCCCGAATATGTAAAATATTACCTGTACCTTTACGATAGCGGAGTCGGTGGAGTCTCGCAGATTTCATAAGATATTTATCAAATACTGATCCAAACGTATGAAAATAAACGAAAAGTTTACTATCTATTATCTCTATGTAATAAGATAGGTAGGTACAGACGCCAGCACATCAAGCTTCTACAATCTGTCAAATTTCGTTAATAGATTTTCAACTTTATCGCTAAAACATAAGGTTCAAAGTTGATTGGGAAAATTTGACAGTTTCGGGTAGCTTGATGTGCTGGTGTCCTACGTGCTGTTGTTTGAAAAGATTGCTCGTAAACTAACTGCATCCGTCGTAACAGGAAATAACAAGGACGTTCAAAGAATATATCTGTTTGCATGGTAGGCTATAAGGTTGCTACGTTTTCAGACTGGCGACTGATGTGCAGCAGTAGGTACAGTACCCGGCGATAAATATTGCACATCGATCTTTGGAAAGAGACAATCGGCAAATTTCGGCTTCGTAGAGCGTTATCTCTGTCGCACGAAATACAAACAGTCTGGGATCTATTAGGAGCTGTTAAAACAATTATGATTTGCTTCTTTTGATAATTATTTTTATTCTTTGTATAAAATGGTTTTGTGTAAAAAGGTCGATGTGCAATATTTATCGCCGGGTATTGTAGCTAAGATTTTTGGACTTCTGACGACCCGTAACGACTGCCATAGATCCATGAATAACAGTCGGGACCAACGACTCGACGTGCTTTCCGAGACACGGACGGGAACCGAACGGGACTTGATATGGAAAGATGGTCACCCATCCACGGACCAACCACGGCAAGCGTAGCTTAACCTGATCGATCGACCAATGCGACTGTTATTATTTAGCCACAAGCCCGATGCCACTGTATAGTTAATCTGATAAGAGCTGATCTTACTTTTTTCATTTAAACGAAGTTTTATTTTAATGAACTTCTGCACCATTCAAATTGTTAAGTCAATGCATCTTGGGCTCAATTGGAGTAAAATGGAAATTAATAATAATAATCTGACAGCTGACATAATGTCATAAGACGTAATAATTATAGTAGTTAAGTGCTTATAGACGTTGACTAAAGAACATGTGAATTAGTATAATTGCTTGTGACTTAGATTCCCTTGCGAGTTGAGTGTGGGTACAAATTGTACAGTAAACTGTATTCTATGTCCACTAGACATAAGGTTTAGTTTATTGTTTATCTGAAGAATTCGCATAAAACTCTCGAAAAAAACGAGTAGGTAAAGTCAGGGAAATTAATGGTTCAGCTATTTGGTAAAACTTAATTTGCATGTATATTCAAATCACAACTTTCATTGGTTGACAGATGTGTGAAACGGCTTTAACGCTAAAAATGTAATTAATTAAGGGCTGATTTTTCAAGCATCTGATAACTTTATTCAAGGAATAATTTGAATTTTTGACAGTTATTCCATACAAAAACTGTCAAACGTCAATTTTATTCCTCGAATAAAAGTTATCTGGCGGAGGAAAAATCAGCCCTTACCTGAATTTAAATTAGGTTGGCCGGTTAGAAGTACAATTCCGCGGGCAAAAAAAAAACAAAAAATAATGTACTAAGTGATTTGTGAAACTGTTTAGGAAATAAACTAATAAATAAAATAAATATTAATGATTTTATTTTTTCAACTAATGTCTTTGCTAAGGTTGAAAAATTAAAACCTTCTCTTTGAAGTTAGTTAAAAATAAAATCGTTACCATCAAAATAGATGAACCAGTCCATTTTAAAATATTCATTATTTATATTTAAAGTGTTTGATAAATTCGTAAACTTTTATAAATTGAACGCAAACACTGAATCACTTCAGAAACTTTTCGCAAATTTTGAATAAGTTAGGAGAATATTTGTGGAGAAGACATTTAACTGTCATTTTATTTTTTAAATGAAAGAGATTTAAACTTTTTTTTAGCAATCTAAAAAAAGTAGGTACTTCAATTCCTTCAAATTGAGGCCTGGATTTAATATGTTTTGAAGTACGGTTTGGTTCTAAACGAATAAAAAATCAGTAGTTTATGTGAGGATACCTCTCTTATACTGTGGAAAAATTAAAATTTGATTTATAGCAATAGATAAAGTAATTGTGTCTCATTAGTCACAGTTGAGCTCAAAGACAAAATTTGTTTTTTTCTCTCTTTGACTGTTTATTCTTGTCAAATAACTGAAATATAAATGTCAAAATCATTTTTTTTCTTCAACTTTTTTGTATTTACATACTGCCTCGTTGGTTTAGTGGTCGCAAGCGGTACTGCTGAGCTTGAAGTCCTGGGTTTAATTTCCGGGTCTGTCAAAGTGATTTTGGGTTTTTCCATCTGGAATTTCCCAGTAGCAGCCCGAAGTCTGGATTTTTGCCTGATTGATAGCAATAGACTCGCTCCCATTACATGGGACTTAAAAATAACTGGCATGACGTGGGTGTAAGTACTTCTAACTAACCTTTTGGGGAATACAGGCATGGTGTTATGTTTTTTTGCACTTTTGGATAGATATCAATTCTAGAGGTTGTTCGCACTTACACTTTTTTAAAGGCAACTAAACAATTAATATAGAAAACATAGAAAATATTTATTGTCCAGGTAAAGGCTCCTACAAACAGGCGCGACGCGCGACGCGAATCGCGCGCGACACAAAGGCGCCGCTCGTTGCGCGACTTGCGGTGCCTTTGTGTCGCGCGCGATTTTATCGCGTGTCGCGCCTGTTTGTAGGAGCCTTAATACAGTAAGCAGGTTCACTGGTTAACAGCAAGTTAAGACGACATGAGTAGCTTAAAATATTATCTTAAATATTAGCTAGGGTACAATATAGTATTTGCTAGTGATCCCCAAACTAGACAGTTAATTTGTATCTTGGGGCTCGGAGTACGAATTCCAGAGCGGAGGCTAGAGAGGTGATTTCAGGTATGGTATGGTACATGTCAATGTGTGATGTGTGTGTGTGTGTGTGTGTGTGTGTGTGTGTGTGTTAGTGTGCGTGTTTGTTCCATTGTGCTTCGTTTGATTTGGTGTCAGGTCAGGGCCTTTAGGTATATTAATTGTTCCGAGTCATCATAACCAGTGTTATGTAAAATTTCCTTTACTATTTTTTTGCAACAGAATGAAGTAGTAGTTTTAATTGTTTATTATTTTCATTAAAAATGTTAAAGGCAAACCCGAATACAAAACTAGAGTTATTTAACTTGTTCAGTCTACCACTGAAATAAGAAACCTCATGAGATCCCGGCGAAACTTTCTCAAGTACGTATAACTGAAGTCTTTTAATGATATGGTACGTCTCGAAATACGAGATGACGTAAAATTTTATAAGCATGTCTGGTTTTCTCGTAATAAGGTAGCTAGTAAAATGTTTCTTTTTTACTGTTTTTTTTTCAGTCTATCTTGGTAGTTTGCTAAGGTAACTTTTTCCTTAATTTTCGTTTTAATACAGAGTTAACTTTCCCTAACGATACCTAGAATCCGATACATAGAAATACCGGCGGCGCTTTGTTTTCTATGAAAATTACGCGACGTCATTTCGAGGTATGTGTGATAGGTAATTTAAAAAGCAATGCAGGTATGAACACGCTGAACTTTCTAAATCGTCTAATTTCTTAAATAACTTTATTAAAATTAACTTTAAAATTATGAATTTTTTTTTGAGATCCTCACAGTAAGCCCTTTCATTTGATTTGATTTGGCACACGGTACGATTGCGAAACTGTTTTTTTAAATTTTATATTGGCCTCCTAAAAATGACCACCATATTCAAAATTCATTTATTTACATTACACGTCTGTGTTTGGGTCACAGAGGTTCATATGTATATCAAATATCAACTTAATCGGTCCATTAGATTCGGAGCAAATTGGCTGTGACAGACGGACGGACAGACAGACACAAGAGTGATCCTATAAGGGTTCCGTTTTTCGTTTTGAGGTACGGAACCCTAAAAAGGCGCTAACTTTCGTCTAACCAATAAAAGCGTTGTTTCAAATTATAATTACAAAATTATGGCCTTGACATACGTCAAATAATAAGGATTACGCAATCGTTATTATTTGACGTATGTTACGTTAACCAACCGTTTAAAACAACAGGCTGCCAGAGTGGACTGTCCCTTCCAGGGACACTTGGTGGGGACAGTCATAGATCTGAATTAATAATTACTGTTTTGAAAACTAACAATACTAACCTATTTACATAAGCATTAGTGTTACTAACACCAATATACTAACAAAATTATGGATCTAGTCTGATTTTTTTTTTATTTAATTATAAGGAGTACGTAAAAATTAAGACATTTGGTATGAATAATTATCTTTTTATCACATTTATTCAAAAAGAGCTAGTGTATTCTTCGTAAACAGGGACTACAATAGCTCTTTAATCTCTAGGGACTAAAAGTGTTTTGAATTTGAAATGTGGATGTTGTTAGTAAAAGTTCCAATCACCAAAGAGATCAATCACGAACATTGTATGAATAAGTAACAGGCTGTATGAAAATGTGAAACGCGTGAGCCAAATAAAAAAAAATGTTTGTGAAAAAATAAAAAACGCGCGAAAAGCATTCTGCCTTCGTTTATAATTGTTTACTCAAACTAGTATTTAAGTTGTAATTGTATATAAATAAATACACGTACTGTTCTTATTCATAAGTTGCACTTAATTATTTTTTCATAGAGGCTGATAAAAAGTAGAGTATCCACCTCGGGAGCAACACTATATTTTAAGCTCGAGTGACGTACTTTTAATCCCCCGCTGCGCTTAGGATTCTACTTTAGAACTCCTCGCTTGAGCTCGGGAGTCTACTCTAGAATCCTTCACTCCGAACTGGATTCAAAGAAAAACCCTCGTCATCAAAATGGTTGTTTGGTCCCTTGGCAAACAATCTACTATTTGTTCAACTTCTTCGTCGTTCCCTCAATGTTGAGGACCGCGACTACATACGGCGCGTCTCCAAGTTATGCGATCTTCTGCTGTGTGGACCGTTGACTCTGTATGCTGCTTCCAATAGCCTTCTTGATCGCGTCTGACGAGCTTGCATCTTGAGTATTATTAAGTATGTATATGTTACGGCTAATAGCCGAAGTGCGGCTACACCTAGTTTTAACTAAACCTAACCTCGGGGTGCCCTTCGCTTGCTCTTACATCCTACGTCCCCTCCCGAAGTACACACGAACCGTATGTGGCCGGCTGCACCTAGTTGTACCCAACTAAAATCAGGTGTAGCCGCACTTCGGCTATTAGCCGTGACATATATATATAATATATATCATTTCTGTCCTCGCCTAGGCAAAGCTGGCACGTGATCTCTCAAGCTCCGCTAATGAGACACAATTTAATTTTCTATTGTATCTTATTACATAGCATACGCGCTGAGCTTGGCGGGTTAACAAAAGTAATACTTACCTATGTACATCTCAGTTTATATCATACATTACGGTACATTTCAGTTAATTATGCATATTAGCTCAACACTCAATCCTCATTAACTCGTGTCAGACTTTATCATCAGTAATGGACGTAGCGGCTTAATATCTTTGATGTAATGTACCGGTTGATTATCTGTGCGTATGTATGAAATCTTGTTATGCTGGCGACAGAGTAATTATCGCGTGATAATCATGTGTCTCGATATATTAAAATGCACTCTGTTAAAAGTCAACTGTACTGTTGTATAAAGTGCGCTGGAAAGTCATATTTTAAAGCAGAAACTAACTAAACATTTTGAAGCAGTATTGTGAAGATATATTGATTCCGATTTCAGATTTTTATGCAAGAAAATAATACAAGATGAAAATTTTGATTACAATAAGTATTAGACCTACTAAAATCCCCTAAATTAACACTACAGATTAATTAAACAACGATAGCCACAAGTCCACAAGCTTTAATTTCTGTGTTTTTAAACACCTGATTTTGTAGTGTTTTGATGGATAAGTGTGAAACTTTTGTATATGTGTGTGTAACGACTTGTGGGAGTAGCCCACACTCGTAATGACTGATTGACCAATAACTCATCGATCATTCAGTGGAATGAGCAGTTCATGATGGTGTTAATTGACTGAATGAATGAAATTAGTTTAAGCTTTAGTTTCCTAAAAAAGCGGTGAACGATCACACAATAGCGGCTTTTTGAGACTTTAATTATTACTGTAGCCCCGTGTCCAAAATGAGACGTCCGGCATTCAATTAACTCAAATATCCGTTAAGTAAGAGGGGCCCGTGGCTAAATAATAACAGTCGCACAGGTCGATCGATCAGGTTAAGCTACGCTTGCCGCGGTGGGTCTGTGGATGGGTGACCATCCTTACATACCGAGACCCCTCCGTGCCTCGGAAAGCACGATATGCCGTTGATCCCGGCTGTCATTCGTGGATCTTTGACAGTCGTTACGGGTCAGAAGCCCGAAAGTCTGACAATTAGTCTTACCAAGGTGTATCGTATTACCCAGTAACTGGCTTGTGAAGATCAGATAGGCAGTCGCTCCATGTAAAATACTGGTATTCAGCTGCATCCGATAAGTACACATGCTCGTCTATTCTATAAAAATCTTACCGTTAAAACTTGTGAAGTGAGCAGTCAATTGTGTCCATCAGGTGGAACGGTAGCTCACTTACAATTCACTTCCCTAAGTTTCTACGTTGTTTTTTACAAAACTAACCGACAGTAGAACAAGAGTTAATGTCAAATACTGGAGAACACACACCCATACCCACACTGGATATTGCATATTCACACACCCATTCGCAAATCCTCAAGCACATTCCTTCGCACTCACCCACACTGTACACTTAGCAATGCTTAGTGGCGCTAGCAGTTCACTTCATTCTGTATGTTTGTTTCTGCTGCATATATTGTATAGCTATTAAACTTTAAATCTGTAATTGGCTGTAAGACTAGCTTATATATTTTAAAATAAATTTTCAATGAGCTGTGGATTTTGTGAATAATAAATATCCAAATAAAATGATAGAATTTCATGACGATAGTTATAATATGACGCAACCGCTGTCTTAGGAATCCAAAGCTTTACTTAGTTAGTTTCATATATCCGTTGTATATGACAGGCATCCAGAGCCGCAGAGTAAAATAATAAAATTACGGTAGTGGATTAACCACATCGGTCGTTGAAATGCAACCTGAGTGGCCTACCTGCAACCCACTCCACGACTCTAGTTTGCAAGCTACGGAGCGTAGGTATTTGCTCTGCAATACCGCCTCTGATGATACCTAGGATACCCGTTATAGATCGTGGGTTTCAGAAAGAAATTCATTTGAGAGATACCTGGGATTCGTACTCGGTGTGCGTATAGGTATTTGCGTACGTGCTTTCGAATCAATATTTGCGATGTGTAGGTATTGCAAGTAAGTGGTATTTGGTTTATGATATTTTTATACCATGTTTGATAGTTATAAGTAGTAGGTACTGTGCCGGGATCGTTCAATGAAAGGCTTATTTAACAAAGAATAATTATTTCTACAGTTCATTCTATAATATCGATGGTCTAGAAGACAAACGTGCTAATTGCAAAATTTTACGCACACAATTTTAGCACTGTTGTCTTCTAGACCAAGTGCTAAAATTGTGTGCGTAAAATTTTGCACTTAGCACGTTTGTCTTCTAGACCATCGATATTTTGTATGATGACGCGCTCTGTTAGCTCTTCAAGCTGATCTATATTATTTTCTTATCTTCTTAATTCGATATAGTGTTATCTCATTAGGTATAATATGCCATGCACTTATACAATACTCGCGGACGTTGCCTGGAAACGCTATGGAGGCTAAAGTCTCTACAATACTTATGACATGTTAATTTTTGTAGTGATTTGTTATTGGTTCTGATAGGGTATGTTTTACTTACTTTCAGTCAAACTCACACACTAATCGCTGTGTTTATAGAAGAAAGTCTGGAAAAGTTGTTCTTAATTATAGTAAAATATTATTATTAAACAAACAATAAAAAATATGAGTGTTTTCTCCCTGGACATCTATTATCGATTTCACATTCCCATTTAATTCAGCTTAAATTTCAGACAAAGGATTTCCTATAGAATTGAAACTGTTTATTGTATTATTATAACGAGCGCACTGGTCAGGTAGATTGTTTGCGACTAGGGAACGTCGGAGTTTGAAACTTTGTCCGTTATATTATTACTGCCTGTTGTCCGCCTCTCCGTGTTACGTTATTTTTTAAAGAATTCCAGGAATACCTTTTTAATTCCATTACTAACACTTCGAAGGAAATTATGCACTTACCACAACACCAACGAGGCTGTCAAATCAGTCAGATTAATAAATACTAGCTGATCCGGCGTAATGACCCGGCGAACTTCGGACCGCCTCGGAATCAATAAATTGGAAAATGTATGAGACGTTGAAATATCTGAATTTTTTTTTGTTTTAATTTTTTCCTTGTTTAATTAGTTATTCTGCTATTCAGGGCGGAGACAAATCCAACAAATCAACGATTATAAAAATCGGTCCAGCCGTTCTTGAGTTATAAATGGTGTAACTAACCCGACTTTGTTTTATTGAAAGGATTTATTCCGGTCTCCCCTGAACCCCCCTCCACCCCCCCTCGATCCCCTGCTAATTCGTCTTCTGTTTCAATCTCTGACTTATCCACTTTATCTAGGTCACTCTTTTTGAAAGGTAAGTACAGTCAAGAGAAAATAAACGTTTCATGTTTAGATGTCGCGTAACATCGTGGCAAAAGCAAGCAATGTTGCATATTTGGGAAAAGCGTTATTAGGTTTTGAGTTACAGCCCGGAGTCTTAGAAGTATTAGAATTTTTTCCCTTGGATAGTAACAGAAGGCTCACCTATGGCAGACAACGTGGTGATGATGATGATGGGACTCCCTTTTCCGCACTTAGACTCCCATTCGGTCCGTTGTGCGTGGGGATTCTGGCTAACAGAGCCAGCCTAGCTCCGCCCAGACAACGTGGTGTGCCTGCTATACATCTCCGCCTGTATACAAGCGTGATGTTATGATTTATCAGGCCTTGAATTTGTAATTGCATTTCAATTTCTACATTCTGGTAACATGTTAAGGTTATTATAGACCGTTTATCACTTTATACATCAAAGTGAACAGTTTCCTTTAGCCGAATTTTACACCTTCCGGCAGATGAGAAACAGTGGATGTTCGGTATTTTCCGTTGCTATTCCTTTGAAAGCTGTTTCGAATTTATTTGTAACTAGCAGCGCCCCGCGGTTTCACCTGCATATGTGTCGATCTCGCGGGAATATTAGTATAAAAACTATCCTATGTCCTTTTCCGGGACTCAAACTATCTCTATACCAAATTTCATTTAAATCAGTTCAGCGGTTTAGGCGTGAAGAGGTAACAGACAGACAGATATACTTTCGCATTTATAATATTAGTATGGATTTTAAACAGTGGTTTGCACTGGTTCTAGTAATTTTTCGGTTTTATCTATTCAAATAATTAATTCTAATTACAAAGCTGAAGAGTTTGTTTGTTTGAACGCGCTAATCTCTGGAACTACTACGTTGGATTCGATAGCCCTATTCTTGGGGAAGGTTACAGGCTATTTAAAACCACGCTACGGTTAGGAGCCGAGAAAAAAAGAAAAAGTCAGAAAGAACGTTAAGCGAAAACGAAGTACTCATCACGTCGCATCGCATTGCATCGCCCGCGCTATGGGCGATGCGATGCGATGCGATGAGTCGGGTGCAAGAAATTTCACGCGGACGAAGTCGCGGGCAGAAGCTCGTACTTAAATAATATAATTTGGTAAAATTCCGTTTCTGATACACAGATAGTTTTGATGCGAGGAATGGAATTATAGGCAATTGTTTCATTGTGATACTGTCTGTCATTGTGATATTGTCTGGCATTTTTGCTAAACTGGGCCTTATTAGCGCAGCCTTGAGGCACACTTTCCTGCTAATTTCTTACATCGTAGTTTGCACTTTTTATTTTTATCTTAGTTTTTTATCTGATGTATACGACTATTATCTGTCTGGTATATTGTGTGTCTCTTAGACTGTGCTAAATAAATGTATTTTCTTTCTTCGTTTCTTTCTATACCAGCCTGCTGTTGTCTGCAGGGCAAAGGCCTCCTTCTCACCTCCTGCTATGGTCTTGTGCAGAGAAGGCGCGACAATTGATCACTATGCTTACTCAAGATGTAGAGGAAGAAGAGGCGATTTCGGACTTATATTAACTGTAAGTTCAGGTTTCCTCGCGATATTTTCCTTCGCTGATATCAGTAATAACTAAGATAAACGCAGAGAGTACTTAGAAATCTACATAATTTGTTTGAGTCATTACAAAAGTAATAAAACTGATCAATGCTTCATTTAGTTGTGAACATGTTACACATGACCCACAATGTAGAACGTCTCCTGGGTTCTCCTTTCTGAACGTGTCTTCGTCGGTAAACTCAAAAGTAATTCACTTTGCGAGCCGTTAGGACATGCAAGACTTGGTTTATCTTTGATTATTAAATTGAAGCATTACTGGCAGTGTAGATGGTTTATATGGAGGTAAATAGTATAAAGTTAACTTTGAGAACGAGTTTGATACCACAAATGCTCGGTAAAAATAAGCAAAATGATTCATTTCTGTTTAAAGGATTAAACAGAAATGAATCATTTTGCTTATTTTATTGCCAAACTGGGCATATAAATAGACTAGCTGCGCCCCACAGTTTTACCCGCGTAAATGTCGATCCCGTGGGAATATCGGGATAAAAAGTAGCCTATATGTTAATCCTGGTGACAGCTACGGACGAGGGTCCGGTGACGGACAGCCGCGGCGAGTTCACGGATGAGTGCTAAAGCGTGCCCGTGTTCCCGCCGTAAGCGGCAGAGGAGGACACCGTGGAGTTTTAGTGGGTTAGAGTCCCACATAACTGCACTATCTCCCCGTGGTAGTGCAGAATGCATGAGAATTTCTCCACGAAAAAAAAAAGGTCGGCCGCGCCGAGTGTTTACTGTCAAATTTCACGAGCAAAGTTCGACGGTTTTGTTGCAATCGAAAGCAAGTGAGCGGCTATATAATTAGTTCCACATATTTTTTCATACATAAACTAACGCCTTCTTCACATGTAGGTATCCTTACATACTCTTTTTGCCTCGTTTACGTTCATACATCTGGTCATACACGCACGTTGCGAGCACTACACAGTCTACACACCAGACCTATTTATTCAGCATCCAAAAATACCTTAAAAAAAGTTGAATTTTTAAGAAAGAAAGAAAGAAAGAAAATAACAGTATTTATTGCGACTCGTAGGTACAGGAAGATCACATACTAAACTAAAAATAAACTGATACTATACTGATACTTTTACTGATACGTTTTCAGTTTGTGTCTTAGTTGGTACCTATTTTTGTAGTTTAAAAATTAAATACTTATTTTCAAGTAGGTATCCTTTTGACCTATTAATAAGTTTGCTAACAAGATAACAAACTGATCAGCTAAATTTGTTTTAGTTGGTGTAGAAATAGACTCTATCACACTAATATTATAAAGGCGAAAGTTCGTGAGTGTGTGTTGTGAGTGTAAGTTTGTTACTTATTCACGCTCAAACAACTTGATCAATTTTGATAAAAATTTGTATGGAGGTAGCTGACACCCTGGATTAACATATAGGCTACTATTTGTCCCGATATTCCCACGGGATCGATACTTAAGAGGGTGGAACCGCGGGGCGTAGCTAGTAAGTAATATTTAAGAATCAAATCAGTTTGATAGCGGCATATCAATGAACCGTTATAAATGGTTTATTGATATGCCGCTATCAAGCTGTTGACTCTAAAATAATTTGCCACCTCTGAAAGCGTTCACTACATTAGTGCCGTTATTCCGTCCTAATTGAATTTGCAAACCCTGGCTGAGGGCGACGACGCGGCGACGTGGCGATGTCGGTCAGTCCACCGTGTCTCATTTTATATAAATATTTTACTTTTTTATTAAAGTTACGGTGCTACTTATTTTTTAATAACGTCGTCTGCAGCTCTGAAATATAATTTTCTACTTGCATTACGCTGACTCATTTTTATTAGCCATTAAACAGGAAAGTCTTGGTCGCTTGGCATAAACCAACACTTTTCTAAGAAATGGAATGAGATCATGGTAGACTATAGAAAGGTAATGTTCACTCGCATTATAATATATCATCAGCTCTGCCAAACATAGGTAGGACAATTCTCTTATTTTAAAACGTTCATTTCGGCGCAGTGTCATCTCGGCGACAAACAAATGTCAAAAACTTGTCAAAATGTAGGGAAATTTGAGGTATTTTTGACAGATTAAGACTGTGAAAGTTCTTAAAAATACGAAAATTGCCTCTCAAACTCAAACTATTTATTTCAATTAAACCATTTACAGGCACTTTTGAATTGTCAAAAAGTTGGTCAGTCAGAAAATATGAAGCGTTACCCATTCCAAAGCGTAGGTACCTATGGAGAAGAACAGTTGAACAGAAGAACCTCAGTTGTCATACCCTATAGTCACGTCTGACAATTTTGAGTCAATCAGTTTCATACTTCCTTGTTACCTTGTTGGTCTAGTGATCGCAAGCAGTACAGTTACTGCTGAGCATGATGTCCTGGGTTCCATTCCCAGGTTGGGTAAAGTATTGTTGTGTGTGTGTGGTTGGGTAGTGTGTTGTGTGTGTGTGTTTAAATGGTGTGTTGTGTGTGTTAAGTTTTGGATTTGTGCCCGGTTAATGACTATAAGCTTGCCCCCTATTACATGGGACTTAAACTTGACTAGTTGTGGGTATAATATGGGTACACTTCTGCGTAACCTTTCAGGGATTACTGGCGTGGTGTTATGTTTTCTTTTACAGATATTCTATTTCACGAAGTCCGTTCGGCTTTGATTGTAGTAGTGACGTATCCCGACAAGCGCGCTCCCACAGCGGCTGCCCCTTGCTGCCGTCGCACGAGACTATTTCCGCGAATGTGTACCGTTTTACTTCACCCATTGTTGAGTCTCTATTGATCACAAAGTGCATGTGCACGCTTGACAACATTCATAGCCGAACGGACTTCGTGACATAGAACATCTGTAACACCAATTTGAAAATCACTTCCAAAGTTCTAGCGGTTATTAGGCGAAGGGGCCCATGGCAAAATAACAACAGCCGCACAGGTCGATCGATCAGGTTAAGCAACGCTTGCCGTGGTTGGTCTGTGGATGGGTGATCATCTTTACATACCGACACCCCTCTGTGACTCGTAAAGCACGTTAAGCGGTCTGTCCCGGATGTCATTTGTGGTGGATCTTTGACAGTCGTTACGGGTAGTCAGAAGCCCGAAAGTCTGAAAACCAGATTTACCAAGGGGTATCGTATTATCCACTAACTGTGTTGTGGAGCTCAGATAGGCAGTCGCTCCATGTAAAATACTGGTATTCAGCTGCATCCGGTTAGACTGGAAGCTGACCCCAACATAGTTGGGAAAAGGCTAGGCAGATGATGATCAGTTGTAGCGGTTATTTGACATTTAATTCAAAAGTCAATTTTTAAGAGAACTGAAGGATCTCATGTCTAAGTCGCGATCCAAAAGCTGGCAATTTTATCAAAAACGTACACTTCTGTGCCTTTTAGTAAGACCTCTTTCATATTACAGTTACACGCGACGTTGACAGCAAAGTAAATAAACACGTCGCGGCGTATTATTACGCGCAGATAAGAAAGCTTTTTATCGACATTATTATCAATACCCTCATTCCCGTGTCCGTTACCGCTGGGACCACCGCTGAGACATCGGGCCTATAATTAATATGTCATCGTTTAGGAACGTTTCTCGTAAGGTGCGGTCACTTTGTCTGTCGTGTCCTTTATGTTACCGTTCGAAGAGAAATTACTTATTGATCCGCGGTAAGTGTTGGCGGTGCCGCTACCATAGACTTGATGTTTAATTATGAAATTGTTGTGAAATTAGAAATAGGCAAATATTTAGTTATTGCCATGGTTTCGAATTCAAAAATTAACTTATTCTTCGAATCATCATCATCTGCCTAGCCTTTTCCCAACCAATTTGGAGTCGGCTTCCAGTCTAACTGGATGCAGCTGAATACTAGTATTTTACATGAAGCAACTGCCTGTCTGGCCTGCACAATCCAGTTACTGGGTAATACCCTTGGTAAGGTCAGCGGGATTGTCCGAAAGGATTACCGCTGGCTCGGAACATAAAGGGCTAAGGAAGGAACACGGGTGGGTTTTAGTCAGTAAGAGTCTGACACTTCCTTCCGCTCCACCCAGAGCGGAAGGGGTCATTTGATGATTTCCCATCCTGAAAAAAAATACCCTTGGTAAGAATGGTTGTCAGACTTTCGGGCTTCTGACGACCCGTAGCGACTGCCAAAGATCTACGAATGACAGCTGGAACCAACAACTTAACGTGCTTTCCGAGGCACGGAGGGGTCTTGATATATAAAGATCCACAACCCATCCACAGACCAACGGCGGTAAGCGTAGCTTAACCTGATCAATCGACCCGTGCGGTTGTTATTAGGCAACAAGCTTGTTCTTCGAATGGCGCATGATATACTTAAGTCCATTTAGTGTGCAAACAATAAACATCTACAATACATTCATAAAAATGAAAATGCTGTTCGTTCGTAAGCGCATAACTGGAGAACGGCTGGACCGATGTTCGTATAGTCCAAATAATGTTTTTATAGAAATAATAATTGGAAACGATTCCAGAAAAAATTCAAATTCAGGGAAACCTGGACGTCCTTTTTTATAAATTTGGATAAAACAACGTTATTCGGATTACCTAGTACAAGTATAAAATATATAATTATGGTATTTCACTTTTGCTTGACATACAGGTTATATATTATACATTAGGCAAATTGAAAGCCAGTTTTTACAAGTATCTCCCCGAAATTGAGTTTCTCAGCCCTGCATTATCTCACTGGGTGAGTGAATTTAGGCTACGTATAACTTATTCTTTGTCTGGTCCTTTGTTTCCTAGTATTGTCTGGTTTAGTCGGTCTTGATTTTTTTATTTGTTTGTTTTAATTTAGTTTAACTAATTTATTAAGTTCTAATCAGTGCAACTTACACATACATACACAACACACACACACACTCACACATACACATTCACATAGTCTTTTATTTGTATGTTTTGTTTGTTACGACAACTATTTGTGTGCATGCAGAGTTTACCTATAAGTGATCGTTACACTTTACTCCCATTTGTTGCTTTTATTTAAATTGCTTAAAATAGTGTAGGTATACAATTGTTGGTGAACCAAATAAATAAATATATATTTCATGCATATTTATTTCTCAGAGCCTTGGAAAATGCACGAGACGTTCATTGCACATCTTAAATTCTTTTCGTTTTCACCTTATTTAAAGCTTACCAATTCACCACCTTGAACACAAAACATAGCATCCAAGCGCCATTCTTATCTACACACCCCGATATATCCATCAAAATGTAACCAATCCATCAGTGTATCCTACCTACGTTAAACCAACAGGTTTAGTTGAGTACACAATAGGTACTCAACTAAATCTTTGCTTATCCATTCCTACATAGGTACAGTACCCGGCGATAAATATTGCACATCGACCTTTGGAAAGAGACAATCGGCTAATTTCGGCTTCGTAGAGCGTTATGTCTGTCGCACGAAATACAAACAGTCCGGTATCTATTAGGAGCTGTTAAAACAATTGCTTCTTTTGATAATTATTTTTATTCTTTGTATATAATGGTTTTGTGTAAAAAGGTCGATGTGCAATATTTATCGCCGGGTACTGTACATTGTGTCTTTAAAGTGTGTTTTTGAAACATATCCTATTTACTAAATAAACAGTACGAAAACTGGGAGTTATGGCATCAATTACCTACCTACTTTAAGTTACGTTTTGATATTTGCTTCCACCGCTAATTATTAAGGGGATTACAGAACCTAAACGCAAAAAACGCAAGTTATAGAAGCAATAAAAGTATAATTATGATCGACAACAAATTCAGAAAAATATATGATATTCTTCAGGATATACCTATGCTAGGTAGATAGTATGTTTAAAACATAATTCAACTAATTTGATACGATAGAAAAAATCATGAAGATACCTTTAAAAACTTTATTTTACACTAAAACCATACTAATATACATATCATTCTGATTTTTTGTCAGATTATTCTACAAGCAACATACTAAAGCACTAGTGTTTTAATTTTTTAGTTCAAACAATAGATTTTTAGTAAATAGATAATTGCTTCATATTTTGCAATAATTTACCAGTGTAGTGTCATCGCGCTTCTCTTTCTTTTCTATGCAGCCCGACAGTGACCGCGCTTTAGGTCATGTAGTCCCCTTAAATACAGTTTGCGCTACACGAATCTAAACCGTTCTGTTTCAGTCAATCGTTTGAGGATGACAGAGACGGAATTATATTTTAAATGGGTACGTTTAACGCTAAATTCAATTAGTTAATCGTGGTGCAAGTGGGCCATAAAGTATGGCTTTGATCAAAAACCATTCAAACTCAAAATTGGAAACACAGTACTCCATATTTGTTTACCTAATGAGAACATCGAGAAAGTACACTTTACATAAGAGGTACCACAATTGGTAACGGCCGTAAGCTTGTCCAATTTTCCCCGAATTATTTCCCCGTTGGTAAAGTTCGAGTGTGACCCTTTTCAAAGCTTTACTCCGACAAAAACATTCGTTGGAGTTACTTCATGAAAGAGCTTTTCAACGACCCGAGATAGTTTTTATATATTTTCTTTATTGTCACATAATTTCTATAGACAGTTTCAAAAGTATCTGATAAAAGTGGAAACAAAGCCTATTCAGGATAAATTCTTACGCAATCACTCCCTAAAAATAATTAATTAGTAACACGTTCATCTGTATTTATAGGTTTCAACTTTTTGTCCTATCACTGTATCCAACTATTATTGTTGAGAAAACATCATTAAATTGTAATTGAAAACAACCGGTCAAGTGCGAGTCGGACTCGCGCACCGAGGGTTCCGTACAAAGTAGGTGTGTAACTAAAAATTTACAGTTTTCAGATTTAATCCTTTACTTGTGCTACATGGCATTGCTTCTTGCCAAATTTTATGGTTCTAGGTCAACGGGAAGTACCGAATAGGTTTTGATTCCTTTGCGAATGTCGAAATATGAGGTATTTTATAAATAGAACATAAACACCCGTATTTAGATCTCTTGATTGCGTTGACTTAGAAGTTTGATTTTTTCATTGCTTCAAGCAAAATTGCATTTGATATTAATATCAACTTGATAACTCTATGCAACCAACTTAAGTGGCAGTGGGCAGGGCACATTGCTCGCAGAACAGATGGCCGATGGGGCCGAAAGGTTCTGGAGTGGCGACCGCGTACCGGAAAACGTAGCGTTGGAAGGCCTCCCACAAGGTAGTTCGACAATCTTGTGAAGGGCTCAGGAACCCGTTGGATGCGAGAAGCACAGAACCGGTCGAAATGGAAGTGCTTGGGGCAGGCCTATGTCCAGCAGTGGACGTCTTTCGGCTGAAATGATGATGATGATGAACTCCATGCGTTCCTGAGAAAAAGGGTATTGACAGACTGGCAGACAGACGTACAACAAAGTGATCTTGCAATGAGTGACTCAATGGGCGCTTTTATCGCTAATAGCCATTTTTTAAAGACAACATTTGGATGGATTAAAAAGGGGAAGGAAAGACAAATGATGTAGGTAGTCTGTGGTATACCATTTGCATAATACAATAAATACATACATAAAGTATATTTATGCTAATCTAAATAAATATATATAATATATTATAATAATAAACACGAAACAGCGATAAAATGCGATTCGGTGCGGTGTGATAGCCCCTCGACTAATTTATTGCTTCTTAATATGATGTAAACCAATTAGAGCTCAGCTTGAGTAAAAATGTAGCTCAGATTTAATAACAGCATTAATTAGTATTTGATTACCTACTAACATCCCTTTACCTGCTAAGTACAAACCATTGTTCAACAAATTGTGCATAATAACTTGTGTAATAAAACCCGACTGATAATTTAATTACACAAAGCTTCATGAAAGTTATTTAACAAACCATATTAAATTAACCGAGAGTCTGAAACCGAGATTTAATATTGTACCCTAATTGGCTCGCTATTGCATCTACGTCTGTTAATTTACACAATATTGCAGGGTATTTTTATTACAACAGCCATTCCCTAAATTAGTGAAGGTTGACGAGCGAGTTGAATCAAACACTGTCCATTGCTCGTCGTTAATCAAGTGCGAATGCGTACGCTCGGCCGCGTGGCTCGATGTAGGAGGAAATTGTGAACGGTGATATTGTTGAAGTTTGATTTAGTAGGGGGCTGCTTGGCAACGCTCCGGGCACCTGTTGCCCGGGCTTGCCCCCTTCTCACCCCCTTTCAGCCCGCCATCCCTCCCGGGATGCTAGTACTCGATTCGTCTGTCTGCGAGCGGGGGACTAATATGGAGCTTAAGCTTTGTAAGTCTCGTAACTACACGGAAGCTTACGTCTAGACGCGGTTGCAGCGAGTTTGTAAATGAGTTAAGTGTTCAGTGAGGATTGGTGAGCATGTGATGCACAGATATTGCTAAGAGATTCGGCAATGTACGCGCGCTTTGCAGTAAGCTCAAATATTTGATTGTAGCTTCATGTTGCTCGTCTTTGAGACTAATTGATTTAGTAGGTAATTGGATTGGTGTTTACTAATTGTTGAATTGGTAGTTTCTGAAACGACTTTAGATTCAATCAAAGATGCTCTTGGTAATTTTGTTTGTGGATTTAAGAGTGGAGTTACAATTGGCGTAATTCGGGTCGATATTGAACGACGAATACGAAACAGTTGGCTTATTTGAACAGCATTTCCTTTTACGCCGCAACAATTCCAAACCATGCAGTATTTACTCCAACGTAACCACACCAAAGCGGATTACCTGCCAGTATCAATCGAGCGCGGTGTCAAACAATAGATTGCATGTCATTCACCCTTGTTACTGACATTTGCAATACACTTACTGCGTTCTTGTTACTCTGTAATACTGCCACAGTCTATACCATAATCTAACCTATATTTATGTATGTAGGTACAGTCGGTCAATGCAAGTAATTTGAACATGCAGGGGAGGCGGAATGAAATGCTGGGGTTGATTGAACTGTGACATAACATCTATAGGTGGTTACTGGTGTGGACTGATTTTGAATAAAGACTCCTTCAAACAGGCGCGACACGCGATAAAATTGCGCGCGACACAAAGGCACCGCAAGTCGCGCAACGAGCGGTGCCTTGGTGTCGTGTGCGATTCGCGTCGCGCGTCGCGCCTGTTTGCAAGAGCCTTAACTTATATCTATGTTTTGATAGCAGCCTCTTAATTACTGTATTGTGGGCTTGTATATGTACAGCGGCTAGTCTTAAAAGTACGTTTATAATTTGTGATGAGCAAGAATCAAAGATGGGTACCTACGACGCAGCACCATAGCACAGATTCAATTCAATCGTTAATATTTTCGATAAATGTAGCTGATTGTATTATACAACGAATAATGACAGAATTCGTTCCTGACACCTGTCAATTATATTATTATACAGTTTTTTCATAGTTATTTTACATCTTACAGCAACCATAAAAAAACGACACTAAATATCACTGTGATGCAAAAGCAGAGGTAAAATAACCGTGGACGGACTGTAACACTTGGAAAGTATGTAGTAAGAATACGTGTTTTATAAATTTATAATTTATTAGTTCCGAATCTTGTCCATTTGACAGGTGTCAGGTGCGCATTCTCTCGGTGACCGGAATATGATATATACGCATATTTTTTTTCTAACTACTGTTTTTGGTCTTACACGCCGAATCAAAAAGGTCCGACCTCCCTGTATACAACGCGTTGTACTACTGGATTATCAATAATACTATGAGCATTACGAGTATGTGACAGCCCTGTAAACATTTGAGCCTCGTTTGAAAGGTGCAACCGTATCGTTCAATACTCGCAGCCTTTATGTATCGCATCGGAGATTGAAACGTTTTATTGAAAGTATTTTTAATAAACGGAACGTGGGAGTGGAACGACTTTTAATGCCATATTGAATGGGATTTTTTACTTTTATGATGTGGTTATGTTTAAAGGCTCCTTCAAAGAGGCGCGACGCGTGACGTGAGACGCGAATCGCCACAAAGGCACCGCTCGTTGCGCGAGTTGCGGTGGCTTTGTGTCGCGTTTCGTGTCGCGCCTGTTTGAAGGAGCCTTAATACCGTAATCGTAATAATAACAAATGTAAACGCTAAGATCGCAGCATCACGCATTGTTATAACAATGATTGTGACTTCTTTATTAAATAACCCTGTATTTAGCGCAGAACAACATTGACGCGCAAAATGTTACGATGAATTTAGTAGGTACTTACATGATTCTAATTTCACTAGCGCTAATTTATTATGTACATTTGAATGAATGAGAAAAAAAAAATGAATGAATGATTGTTTTTTTTTTTATTTGGTTGATGTGCTGCTGGTCAGAAGACCCCCGGACACAGTAATCTTATGATTTTCTTTTTGTTTACTAACAATAGTTTTTTTAATCTCCCTAGTTGCCACAAATAAACAAATATTTAATTTAATTTTTATTGAATGTAAAAATATCTGTTGTTTCATACAAAAGTAACCTAGGCGGTCAAAATTATGGAGCAGCTGCATTTAAAAAAAAATCAACTCTATGCCAAAGGCAACTTTAACTTAAACCTAATAACAGAAATCCGAAGATAGCAAGGTATGTATACCTACTTAGGAATACGAAACAATATTCTTTTTTACAGAATATGGAAAATAACCGTAATCTTTTTTCGCATGGCAACAGAAAACAAGAAAGACGAAGCGCTATACACTTGAGCAATCATGTAAACAAAGGCGACTAGGTAAGGAACTCCATTTGAACTCAGTAATATCTTTTATCGTTTTTCTTTTCTCCGAATGGATATAAATAACATAATTTTGCCTTTATTAGAACAATATTCCATTCAATCCATCATTCGCTAATGGCTTTATAATAATACTGTGTCCCTGCTGTAATGGGCCAGTATGGCTTCATTTTGATGTTCGTTCACCAGTGCTAAGAGCTTACAAGAGTAGGTATTATGATTCAAATCATAACGAATGTCTAGTGAGCATGGAATTACTGTGTACTTTATGAAGTCAGTGCTAGAGAGAACGCAAAATGACATACTATGGTATCTTGCACAGTCACCTATTGGTCGTCACAACCGTTGGCACAGCTAAGGCTCGTACACACAGGCGCGACTGGTCGCGCGACGTGTCGCATGGTGATTCTGCGATATTATCGCGCCGCAACAACTTTATAGAAATTGTTCTACGGATATATATCGCAGAATCGCGTCGCACTGTCGCGTCGCGACTGTGTGTACGAGCCTTTAGAGTCCACATGCAGACAACCCGACCAAATAGCAGTGAGTGTAGACTTACGAACCATCAGTATAAGATTGACTTTCTGATTGCTGTTCATTTCATTAAACTTGGTTCAGACGCAGATTAAATAAGTTAGATTCAGTCGAGTCACGAAGCTTTTAGCCTTATGGAACGCTAATAGCTCCTTCGAGATAACGACCAGCGGTGTAACACGCTAACAGTAGCAATGGTTTTCATTTTGACAGTTCAACAAAATTCATTGCGTTATTTACAATGCGTGCCACGTAAGAAGAGACTTGACACACCACGTGGTCTGACATGCGCAGAACACGATTTTAGGTATCTTTAGCGGTATGAGGTCTGAGTGCGGGACGGGACCGGACGTCATAGGGGCGGCGGAAAGAGCGGGGGAGGCGGGGTCAAGTCTCTTCTTACGTGGCACGCATTGTACGTTGGTGAGCAGACAAATTATTCGAGCATAAATGAAGCAATTGATTAGTAATACACTTCAAAATCATTCAAATTCTGATTGAAAATGTGTTAGGCAATTAGGCAATTAGGGTGCAGTTTGTAACTGTATTTATGTTTCTTGAGACAGTTTTTGTCTTCAAGCTTTCACTATACACCTCTGCCCAACCTTTTAGGGAATACAAGCGTGATGTTATGATAGTGTTCATTTTTCATTTTACAGATACTTAAGGCGTTTCCACACTGCATCCGATCTGAATCCGGCTTGAATCCGCTAACTGACTGTCCAAAGAAGCCGTATGAGTAGTTGTGTGAGAGGTTGCACATTAGATAAGTAGATGCGCCTGGTCTCTCTCCGGTCGTGTCGGATTGCCTTCCCATCGGACTATGAAACTGAGGGAAGAGAGAATACATCTGTGTCTGTGCACACACTTGTGCACTACAATATTTCCACAACCCCATTCAGATTGGCCGCCATGGCCGAAATTAGGTCTGGAGGACTTTATGTATTTCATAGCTGCTACATACAAGTACCTATATCATACAGGGAGAAGAATACATACCTAGTAAGCATCGCAATACCGAAAAAGCTAACTATTCTTGTTGCGTCCTTTCAATTTTCAACAAAGATACTCGAGAATCGATCCGGTCCGGGCGCGTGACGGACGAGCCGGCAACAAAAGAAACTCGTCTGCCGTACGTATCACCGGGACGCAATATCCACGATTTTGATTGTACTCCTCTGAGTACATGGTCAATAATGCGATGGATTTTAATGGGATGGAGGTACTATTATGTTGAGATTTATTTCATATACAAATTCGTTCAATATGCAAGCTTGGTTCATTCATCTTTATGAACAACTAGCTGATGCAGCGAACTTTGTACGAGTACCTACCGCCTCAGATTCAATAAAAACGAATGAAGGTATAATTAATTATATTATATATATTTTTTTTCGTGAATTTTTCCCATATTTTAATAGTTATTCTGCTATTCGGGGCGGAGATAAAAGTTAACGAAAACGTAGATTGTAGGTAGTAGTGTTATTTCACGACAAGTGTCACGAATTTTGTGACATGTGTCTTGCATACTATTAACCTACCTCGTTGGTCTAGTGGTCGCAAGCGCTACTACTGAGCATGAGGTCCTGGGTTCGATTCCCTGGTTGGGCAAAAAGGTATTGGGTTTTTCTCTCTGGGATTTCTCGGTAGCAGCCCGGAGTCGGGATTTGTGCCCGATTGGTGGCAAGAGCCTTTTTTTTTTATCGTGGACAATGCTCTTGCATACTGCACTACCACGGGGAGATAGTGCAGTTATGTGGGACTCTAACCCACTAAAACTCCACGGTGTCCTCCTCTGCCGCTTACGGCGGGAACACGGGCACGCGTTAGCACTCATCCGTGAACCCGCCGCGGCTGTCCGTTACCGGACCCTCCTCTGGGGAATACTCCCCATCACCGGCGCACCAGAACACACAGCACGCCGCGACCACCCCAGGGACCAAACCAGCACATGGGCGCCAGACGACCCCGTGTCTGGGCACCCTTGGTCCCCCTGCGACGGGTCAGGACATTGGCCCCGCGCCTGCCAATTTTCGGCTGCAGAGGATAGGGAGAGCGGCCACCGTAATACCGACACTCCTCCTCCCCTGCAGCCCCACCGCGTCCGCCATCATACGGTGGCAACCCCGTCAAGGCCGCGGAAGGTAGGAAGAGCGGCGCACCGCAATACCGGCACTCCTCTCCCGCCGCGGCCTCCAATCCTCAGCCGCGATGCCTCCAATACGACATCGCGGCCCGCCTCAGTTGCGATGTCACCCAAGCGGCACCGCAACCTACTTTTGGCCGCTGCGTCGTCGGCTTGTCAGCAAAAGCCCTGACGAGCGGCCCCTCCTCGGGTTCCTCGTCGCTTCACCGTGGGTGTCCAAGCCACGGCTACTGAGCCCCCCGCCTCGACAATGCGGGAACCCACCGGGGGGGGTGGCAAGAGCCTCACCCCCTATCATATGGGATTTAAACATAACTGGCGAAATGTGGGTGTAATCTACACTTCTGCTTACCCTTTGGAGAAACAAGGCGTGATGTTATTTTATGTGTTTTGCATGTCTTGTCACGGTAGTGTGTGGTAGGTTTGGTCGAATTAGGCACAGTATTGTATTGGGAAGAGTCATGCATGACTGAGTGAATATCTGTTTATATTCAGTGGTTTGAGACGTTGGGAAATCAGTATGCATTTCAGCAGTCAGCATAGTGTTATCGGTAGCCTATTGTTTTTACTTATCTAACAGCAAAACAACCGAAACGAGTATTTTGATACTTAATTAAATGATGCGATTACATGCGTTCTTCAGGGACAATTACGATATCCACCATTTTTCCGACGCATAAAAATATTAAAGAAAGAAAAATATTTTATTTGGAACACGCACAGGAAATACAAGCAATAAAAAAGAAAATTAACAGAATCATAAACTTAACATCTCTATCACTTATAGGAAGCACCATAATCTGTAAAAATCTTACCTTGGAAACTTAAATGAGCTGTTATTCTTGATGGTAGGCATTAATACTATTGACAGTTAGAGACAGGTTTTTACAGAATAGGTAGACAGGTGAGCGTAACCAAAATGAAGCTCGCTGAAAATGAGACTCCGAAATTACGTTCGGTTTTATAATATTGCGAAAAAGATGGCTCAGGCTCTTCTAGCCACTTCAAAAACACAGTGTGATCCATTCAGCCCTCCGCCACACCCTAGTTACATCTGTTATTACATAAATATACCTACCTGGCCTATTCTGCGCCCGGTAACAACTCGCCTTTGAGATACCTGCTACCTAATCGTCTTAATTGCTATACATAATGTTAGCAAATGGCCTAGCTTCTTAGTTATTAGCGTATAGGTTTAATCATGCAAATTGGCATCTCTACAAATGGTATGCCTCTGGGGTTGTGTTGAAGATTGATCTCGACCTAAGCTATTAAGTATAAGTGGAAGTTGTAATTTGTATTATTAATTAAGCAAACTAAGGAGTTACAAGAATAGAAAAAATATGAGAAATTGAAACGCTCACTTTTTATTCATAACTAGCTCCGCGGTTTCACCCGCATAACATTCTATCCCGTACAAATATCGGATTGGTCCAGCCCTGAAAAATTAACGAACATACAAACACCCTCACAAACTTTCGCCTTTATAATATCAGTGTGACAATTTAAAATGTAACTAAGTGAAGATCCGCAGAACTATTTCAATAGATTAAATTCAAAGAAAAACGAAATATTTCATGATCAGAATTTTATTCATCGGAACAATTATATATTTTTTTACCGTATCATTCTTTTGAGAATGTGACATGTAAAACAAAACTTACAAAGTCAAACTCAAATCATTTATTTCAATTAGGTCATTATAAGGCACTTTTGAACGTCAAGTAGTTAGCATATTAAGTAAAACTCACTGAGAATTTATGATCAAAGTGAACAGACTTTACATAAACTACTTCTTCTTCCACCTCTGGTCCCGTTATTTAGGGTCGGTTCTCACTTTACATAAACTACTATCTAAGATTAATACGCAGCTCACTTTGATTTTTAATAGCTTGCAGTGAAGGATGTGTGCTGTTACGCGAATGGATAGCATAAGAAATAAATACATACATAAGAAGTCTGAAAGTGGCAGCGGTGTCTGAAAATTTGTGTAGAAATCGGGTGTCGTGTATGGGCATGTGATGCGGAGGAATGAGGAAAATAAAGGCTCCTTCAAACAGGCGCGACACGACACGCGAAGGCACCGCAAGTCGCGCAACTAGCGGTGCCTTTGTTTCGCGCGCGATTATATCGCGTGTCGCGCCTGTTTGTAGGAGTCTTAAAGCTGGTAACTCAGTGGAAGTCTAGACCAGTCTGTACTAGTACTTTAAGCAGGTACAGTCAGCCTCAAAAAAATGTATATGTCGCAGGTTTTTCATAAAATTAGGTTTTTGATGAAAAACCTAGGTTTTTGATGAAAAACCGGAAGATGACAAAATTATTACTTTATGTTATCATAAGCCTGAGAAAATCCAGTTTTTTTTATCAAAAACCTAGACTGTATTAGTTTTATGATAAAAAAGGTCAGGTCGACGGAGCCCCGCTGCGCGGGGCTCCTATTTCTGTCTGCAGGGTTTAAAGGAACCTAACCAAACCGAACCTCGGGGTGCCCCTGACGTCGACCGATTTCCTTCTACATTTTTAGCCAAGGGCCTGCAGTTACACTTAAGTTTAGTCGGAAAAAGATAGAAGAAACTAACATTAACACCTCGTCGAAGATAAACCTAGGTTTAACCGGCTAATGTTAAGTTTATGCTCACACCTACCTTTAGCCGTAACATATATAACATTTATACCCCTACCCTCTACCCATGTTGGCAAAAAATAAATGATTTGATTTGACCAGCGCTTATATTTTATCATAAACCCAAACTAGTTTTTGATCAAAAATCTGGATTGGTAGAAGTTTATGATGAAATTGAGTTTGAAATGTGTCATCTTCCGGTTTTTCATCAAAAACCTAGGTTTTTCATCAAAAACCTAATTTTATGAAAAACCTGCGACATATACATCGACAAGAATTCATTTTCAATTAATTGTGTAAAATTAATGTTCATAATACTGTCGACATTACATACCCATTCCAAGTCAAATCATTTCCTTTCAACTTCTCTGACACTGGCACCACTTTTAAACTTCCCCTTATAACTTTATCAATTTTTGGCACTTCACCCATCCATCTCAACATTCTCATCTCCGTTGCATGCAATCTTTTTTTCTCGACCCAGCATTCCAATCCATAAATTATTTTTTGTCGATGTGTAGAATAGAATACTCTTTACAACATCTTGAGGCTGACGGTACTTGTAATTACGCCCCACACAGCTCGTATTGGTTGTGAAACAAAGGAGTATATTAATTAAAGTTAAAATGAACCAAGCTGTGCGATGAAGGCTTCTGCAGGGAGCAGCTCTGTAGTTTCTTACTTCTATGTTCTAAGTCTGCAGAGTTTGGAATGCATTTAAATCTGCTGGAAATATATATGCTATGTCATGTATGGAAATATACCTATATGCTATGTTGTATATATGCTAGAGTTGTATATGAGTAATTTCATACTACTGCTTTTTTAAATTTGGGAGTATTTTGTTTTATGTATACAGGGTGGCAGGGACATCGAAGCGCAAACTGTAACCATGTATTCCACACACATGATTCTAGACCATTTTTTTTTCAGGATGGGTCATCATCAAATGACCCCTCCCGCTCTGGGTGGAGCGGAAGGGAGTGTCAGACTCATACTAACTAAAACCCACCCGTGTTCCTTCCTTAGCCCTTTATGTTCTAGGCCAGCGGTAACCCTTTCGGACAATCCCGCTGACCCGGCAGGCTTCGGCCCTGACGGGCCCCTTCATTTGATGCTGACATCTCTTTGAGTCGTCGCGCGGCTCCCGACGCCCGGAGCGTCTCCCGCGGCAGCTGGTATGGGAGGCTCTCCCGCAGCCGTCCCGCCGCCCCCTGATGATGATGATGATGATGATGATGGGACTCCCTTTTCCGCACTTAGACTCCCATTCGGTCCGTTGTGCGTGGGGATTCTGGCTAACCGAGCCAGCCTAGCTCCGCCCAAAAGCACAGAAGCTTCCTGGGAGCTTCACAGGCTTCGCGGAGCGACCTCATTGTTCCGAGGATTTCTGCACGTTGAGAAGCCACGGCCTCGCAATCCAGGATGACGTGGGCGGCTGATTCCTCGGCATCAAGGCAGCCCCTGCAGAGGGGGCTGTCCGTGGCGCCTATGTTGAAAAGATGTTTGTTAAGGAGGTTATGGCCCGTAATTGTGCCTATTATTATTCTAAGGTTATTTCTACTCAGGCTGATAAGTTTTTTGGTTAATCGCGGGTGTATCATTGGTAATGCCAATCTTGACTGTCTACAGTCTGTTGCCCGTGACCATCTGTTGTTATGGAGTTCGGTCGATCTTTGGCGAATCCACGCACGAAATTGTGAGAAAGGCAAAGGGAGAAGTGGGTACGGGCCTAACACCCTCATATCAGAGCCTCTCTTCGCAAGTTCATCTGCAGCATCATTGCCCAGAGATTCACTGTGCCCTTTGATCCACTGGAGAGTAATACGATTGGACGTCGATAAACTCTCCAGAGCTAGATGGCACTCAAAAATTAGTTTGTTGTTAGTTTGTTTGCTACCTAAAGCTTTAAGCACAGATAGGCTGTCGGATAGGAATTTAATGCCGTAGTTCCGGATGCCTAAGCGCTTTACTGCTATTGCAGCTTGTGTTAAGGCAACACATTCGCATTGAAAGATCGAACTATGTGTGCCTAGTGGTATGTGAAAGTTAATATTGAGGTCAAGGGAGTGTACGCCAGCACCTGAACCGTTTTGTGTTTTAGAGCCATCTTTATAAATGCGCACTTCGTTGACTCCTGACTGATCCCTTTCTTCCTGAACTGTTTGTATAATGTAGTTCTTATTAAACATCGGTTGGTTTGGTGTTCTATCACACGGGGCAGCGATGAGAGGCTGGTACTCAATCGCCCGGTCCAGGATTTTAGCGTGTGGACTAGTAATGTTTTTGCCCCATATGCCCAGATGCATTAGCCTGATGGCAGCTAGCGCCGCTTCCTGCTGTATGTACAGGTCAAGGGGAGTTAATTGAAGGGCTATCTCCATGGCTGCTGTTGGGGTGGTTCTCATGCAGCCAGTGGTAGCTGAGCAGGCCAGTCGTTGGAAGCGTTGTAGTCTGGTAATGGTGGTCGAGAGTTCTGTCCTCGTCCACCAAACCAGAGCGCCATAAGCCAACATTGGCCTGATCAGCGCTTTGTAAACCCACAAGGTAATCTTCGGAGAGAGCCCCCATGATTTTCCTAACATTTTTTTACATTGGTAGAGTGCAATTGTGCTTTTATTAAGTTTGTAGTCAAGATGCTTGTTCCAGAGCAGTTTGCTATCTAGAATCACCCCCAAGTACTTGACTTCGTCTTTCAATGTTAGTTCCGTGTTGAAAAGTTTTGGGAGCCTATGAGGTCCAAGAGTTCTCTTGTTGGTGAACATTATTAGTTCTGACTTCGAGGGGTTAACCGATAGTTCGTGCTTCGTGCACCAACTCTCGACTATTTTGAAGGCCTTTCTCATGAGATCACATAAGATGCCCTCAAATTTACCTGAAATCAGAATTGCTATGTCATCCGCGTATCCCACTGAGTACAGACTGCTGGCGTTGAGCTCTAAAATGAGCTCATTTACGACTAAATTCCACAGCAGTGGTGACAGCACCCCACCTTGTGGGCAGCCTCTACTCACGATACCTCGTGTGGTGGTGTTCACGGTAAATTGAATAGCTCGGTGTTTTAACATGTTATTAATCCATTCTATGAGTGTTCGCGCAACACCGTGTGTAGCAAGTGCCTGTTCGATGCTGACGAAGTTAGTTTTGTCGAAAGCACCTTCTATATCAATGAAGGCGCCTAGGGTTGGGTTTTTGACTTTAAGAGCATTACCTATGCGTGAGACTACGCTATGAAGTGCTGATTCAGTTGATTTGCCTGCACAGTAGGCGTGTTGATTAGGATGTAGAGGTCGTTGTAACGAAACCTGGGATCTAATCTTCCTATCCCCCAGCCTCTCCAGTGTCTTCAAGAAGAACGAGGAGAGGCTTATAGGTCTAAAAGATTTGGGCTGGGTGTAGTCGCCCCTACCAGGTTTCGGTATAAAGATTATTTTTACTTCCCGCCATTTCAAAGGAATGTAGCGGTGGGCCAGGCAGGATCGGAACACCTTAACAAGGTGATCGGCCAATATATCCTGACTCCACCTGAGCAGAGCCGGGAAAATACCGTCCAGTCCTGCTGCCTTGAAAGGTAGGAAGGTGTTGATTGCCCATGTTATTTTGTCTTTATCAATTACTTCCAACGCCACTTCCCAATCCAGGCTACACGTGGCCCTATCCCTTTGCATTTCCCAGCTTTGCTGGCCAGCAATTTGGCATCCTGGGAAGTGGGTGGTTAGAAGTAGTTCACTTGTCTCAGCGTCGTTTGTTGTGTATGTGTTATCTGGTTTTTTTAGGCATCCTATTGAATGGTTTGTCTCTTGGGCAAGACAAGTTTTGACCCTCATTGCCTGGTTGTTACTTTCAATGTTAGTACAGAAACGCCTCCAACTATTCCTTCCTCTGAGGCGTATCAGTTTTTTATATATTTTACGGGCTGTTGTATATCGGTCCCAATCTACTGGCGACCGTGTGTTCCTAGCTCTGTTGAACAGTCTTCTCAGCTTGCGTCGGTGTCTTTCCAGCTCAGGACTCCACCAGGAATGGCGAGCTCCCTGCCTAGGTGTCGTGAGGGGACAAGACTGTTCATAGCTAGATATAAGTATGTGTGTGATGTTGTTTACATGTTCGTCTAAGTTGGTTACTGGTATTTCAGCCGGAAGGGCGGGAAGTCTACTTAGTTCAGCTTCGACGAGTTTAGTGAACCTGACTTGGTCCGTATTGCGAGGAACTCTTCTTGGCTGTGGTTTGGTTAGGTTGAAGTTAATGGTATAGCGGATCCATCTGTGGTCTGAGCATGATATCTCGGTGGACACATGCCAGTCCTGTATGGAGTTAGATATGCCTATGGTTGCTACAGTTAAGTCTATTACTGTTTGTGATCTCGCATTTATGAAGGTAGGTTCGGAGCCCTTGTTAAGTAAAACAAGGTTATTACTAAGAATAAAATCAAGCATTTCCTCACCTCGATTGTTGGTTTTAACATTACCCCAGAGCGTGTGATGCGCGTTGGAGTCTGTCGCGATGATTAGTTCCAGTTTCTCCTTTTCACAGTACTCAACCAGTGAGGCGAGCTCTGGCAGAGGCACGTCCTCATCGCCTGGCAGGTATGCCGAGGCTAGTACAATGTCCGGGAGTTCTTGTTCGGTTCTGAAAAGCCTGACTGCTGTCAGGTCCCTTGAACAGAATTCGTTAATTAAGAGGTTAGGTACATGTTTTGGAATAAAAATGCAGGTGCGCGGGTTACAAACGGAGGTGTCTAGCAGCAACTTACCCCCGATGTTGCTAAGACCACATATCCTGCCACCCCTGATCCACGGCTCTTGGATGAGGGCGATGGTCTTTCCTTGTTGTTTTTCCAGCACTCTGCGCAAGGTGGCCGACGCAGATTGGCTGTGCTGGAGGTTTGTCTGCAGGATCCTAGTCCCGCAAAGGAGAGGAGCAGAGGCTGCTGTCCTCGCCCTCACTACTCTCCCCTGGCGGAAAGCAATCCTCGTCCGAAATCAGACCGGACGAGGGTGGATCCCTCGTTGAACCCGCTGTTGAGAGAACCTCCAGCGCGGCCATGGAGGTCGCCAACTCCGCCGCCCCCCCAACAGTCTCCATCGCAGAAGGTGACGGGGAACGTGCAGGAGGCGGCGAACCAGGCTCCCTCTCAGGCGCACCCGAGGCTGTTCCAGATGTTGTTGCGGCGGCATCCTCCCTGGTACCACCCTCCTCCAGGAATCGGATGTAGATACAACCCATGAGGTAGTATACCCGCCGTTGCTGGTCTTTTATTGTTTTGACCATGGACTCCGGCACACGAAAGAAGAGACAGGTGCCCGGGGGCTCCTGCCTGGCCCTTTCGTGTGTCAGGGTCCAGGTGTTCATTTTGAGGTTCGGGTTCTACCTCGCCAGCATCCTGAGGAGTTCCGCTGTGTCCTCGCTGTTCTCGGGAACAAACAGCATGCACATTACCTTCTTGGGTATGTCAGCTTGAGGCCGAACGGTGAGCTTGGTCCCCGGTAACGGGGACGGAATGTTATTTATGACCCCTTTGAGCCAGGCCATTGTGAAGTCGTCCTCACACCATGTCTTGAGGACGCCTTCAGCGAAGTGGGCCCGACCTCTAAAATGGATCGCGGTGTTTTGGTTAGTGTCAGTTAGTTCGGTCGGTTCAGGAGCCTTAAGCAGAGCCCGGAGCTGGTCCTCGATGACATGGCGGATCCCCTCCGCTTGCTCCTGCGTCATTTCCAGAAAGGGCTCGGTCATGACGGCAACGCATAGCTCGTTGCTCCTGTACGACGCAGCCGCTTCAGCGTAGCTCACCAAAGTTCCATCAGCCAAACGGGAGCGAGCAGGCTTGCTTTTCTTGCTAACCCCGGTTGGTGTGACGGAATCTTCGGGACGCGAACGCTTCTGCGCCCTGGCCGGTGGTATAATATTTGTTTTATTAGGGTTTTTTCGCCCTCTTGGCCTCTCGCTGCGCTTGCGCTTAGCGCCGGTGGGGGCCTCGTCTTTTGGCATCTCAGCCGTGGCCGACACCGCCTTGAGGGGGGTTTCTTTGTTGGTGCCTGTTTGCCCTGCTCCTGCACGTGGGGCTTTGGCCAGACTCGTCAGGTCCCTCTCAGGGTCCGCAGTCGTTGACGCAGCCCGTGTTTTGGGCGCATCCACTTCTGCAGTACTCCTCGAGTCGCCATGAACGAGTACAGTCCTTGGCCTTTGTGTCAGGGTTATGTTAGGGGGCGCATCCGTGGACGCAGATGAGGTTGGGATCGCTCGGGACGCAGCCAGTTGTGGCGCATCCTTTGCGGTTGCCTTCCTCAACGCATCCTTGGACGCAGCCGAGCGTTTTTGCTTTTTGTGTGCGACCTTAGACAGTTGCCGCTTAGGTGCATCTTGAGACGCAACCCCTGTGTTGGATGTGGATGGCGCATCTGAAGACGCAGCCCTAGGTAAAATGGTTTTTGTTAGCGCATCCGACGAGCGGGACGCAGCTTGTGGTTTGTTTGTTGACGGTATCGTCTCTTTATCCATTGGTTTGGATGTTTCTAATTCACCGTTGGAGCTCTCCACCCGCCACGGAGCCCTCAGTCGGGGACGTCGCCCGTTCAACGAGCGATCGCCAGAGCTACTCCTTCGGTATAGGACCAGCCTAGCAAGAAATTGACGAGCCCGCACGCGACGGAAGATCACGGGACTGTATACGACACGAGACTATGCCGCAACTCATCCCGAGACCCCACGCCACGCCGGCTGCCCTCCTCCACTAGGCCGCTCCTCGCTTGACATCCCGCTTATGGGATGCCTCAGCCGGTTGATAGTGGGTAGCTACCCCACTACCTCCCGTGTAAGAGGAAATCCGGGCCAAAGTGGTGTGTTGTGTGCAACCTGCTCCACTCAACCACCAGGATTCCTTCATCCCTCCGTACGGGTCCCCGCGCACGGCACAAACACGCGGGAGGTCATTGCTGTCCATCATCTGCTTTTGTTTGATGGTGAACACCCAGGGGCATGACCTCGCCACCCCTGAGGTAAGTCGCCCGGTGATTTCTGTTACGTCTAATTCATATGGAATTAGACCAATAACGGGGAGCAACCTCGAGAAGGAACATCACCAGACTTGCCTTGAGGATCTACACGACCGCTGCGCTCTCCCTCAAGACCACGCCACCCTGCCGCCTCTGATGGAGGAGACAAGGTAGGTTTGCGTCTACAAAACCAAGCCAAGCAGTAAGCAGCGAAGCATGTTGCTGAAACCAAATCATAAATTTGCAAACACAAACCCCCCCCCGCCGCCCCCTTCGCTAGCATGACTGCTTCGCAGAAGGAGGCGACTGCCCCCACTCCCTCTCGCCCCGGACAATGGCTTGAACCAGGCCCGGACGCGAGAGGTCGCCGCCGCTGTCGATCGCCTCTACGAGGACACGGCGGTGCTCCGCCCAAGCGGGGTAGACCTCCACCGTGTGTTCTAGACCCCTTGCATAGAAATTTCACGATTTTAGAGTTCTCCCTACTCCTGGTGTGTTTTTATCCGAACGAAAAAGTTATTTGATCGGGTGTAGGGTTCAGTCCGAAGATTGGAACAACTAAGAATTTTAAAAAAAGTAATAAAAATTATTCGATATCAGTTTGTTTTTTTAAGTGATCATAAATTAAGTTGTATATTAAAGTAATTTGAACATGGGCGTCAATGACCACTTCGTATCGGACCATAAGTTGTTGAGCAATACCACTTTCTCTTGATAAAGGTTATGTTTCGGCTTTTCATTTACAGCCAAGGCAAGTTTATAGAACCAATAATCTCACAGTAATAACAAAAGTAGACCACAAAAGTCTATTAATTATAATGAAGACGTAGAGATGAGAGCTACATTGAAAGGAGAGTGGGCGTATTAACTTACTAACAATATATCCTTTGTGACGAGGTCGAAGCCAGCTTTTAATCTGCGTAAGAAACCAAGATGACAATGTACCAAAAACTGCCATTAATCTCTTCAAAAGTATCCAATAGAATTCACACAATTTTATACTTGAGTACCTTTTTCATAAAAACTTCGCGTTTTAATAAAAATAATACGTAGGTAGATACATTAGTTCGTATACTTCTAATGCCTCCCAATCTTTTGATGAAGAGCGTCTCCAATTTGCTGTCTTTATATTAAGGCTTATGTACTTTAGTTGAGTGAATGGTTCGTGGAGATTCTTTAGAATTTAATATACCTACGTACAAAAACATTTTCTTGGGCTTCATATATAGGTTAATTTTGAGACGTTGCTACATTTAATTGGTAGCGCGGTTTGTGGTTGTACGTTAATTAAATGTTTAAGATATATACATATATGTTAAAATATTACAATAAAACACTTATTTTTAAAGGGAAAGGTTCGTTGCTAAATAATATCAGCCGCGCGTTTCAATCTTTAAAGTTAACGCAACGCTCGCCGAAGTCAGTCCCTGGAGGGGTGACCATCGATAATATTCCAGGACTCCTCCTTGCCTCGGAAAGCATGTTAAGCAGTTGGTCCCGGTTGTCCTTAGTAGTAGACCTTTGACAGTCATTACCGGCAGTCAGAAGCCTGAAAGTCTGACTGTCCGATCGTGTTGCACAGTAGTTACTGGGTGCTCCTCTATCTGTTGCTGTAACCCAGTTCTGGGTTGTGGAGGTCAGATAGGCAGTCGCTCCATGTAAAATACTGGTATACAGCTGCATCCGACTAGACTGGAGGCTGACCCCAACATAGGAAAAGACTAGGCTAATTGATTAACCTATTGTTAAAGAGTACGTATTGTTTTTAAGCCATAACAGCTTATACATTCATTTTATGGAAAAGAAAGAGTAAAAGCTCTATGATTAATTTCCTTTAAAACCGGAACTAGCTCGTAGTTTTGGTTTGAAAGAAAAAACGGTGTTAGCATTCAGATTAATCTCGCATGAAAACATCAAAGTGAAAAAATACGTTCGTAGTTAGTTTAGTTAGTAGTTTGTTAGTACCTAACTAGTTCTTTCCGGTGCTCCAACCCAACGAATAAAGATCCATTTAAAATCATATTTTACTCACTAAGCACCTTTAGCGCTAAACGAATTTAAAACATACGTTCTGTTCCTGTCAATCGTTTGAAGACGGGGGACAGAATTATATTTTAAACTAGTTTCTGCCCGCGACTTTGTCCGCGTGAAATTTCTTGGTTCCCGACCTACCCCGTCGCATCGCATCGCCTGACTGCGCTATTACTTCGTTTTCGCTTAGCGTTCTTTGTGACTTTTTTTCTTTTTGCCCAGCTCCTTAGTGTCCTAGCGTGATGTTTAGTAGGCTATAACCTTCCACAAGGACTGGGCTATCAAATGCAAAAAGAACTTTTAAATCAAACTGGGCATTCCAGAGATTGGCGCGTTCAAACAAACAAACTCTTCCGTTTTATTATTAGTATATATATATGTATGTAGTGATTTCTAGCGGAAGAGGGCCTAAAAGTGAACTCGAACGGCACAGAATCACCAAAAACCCTTTTCAACTACTTAAAACAATTCATTTTAATCCACTTCGCTAAGTTCGGCGCCATCGGATAGCTGTCAAAAGCTTTGAACAGTTCGGCAGCTGGCGCGACCTGTTGATAGCCGACCCATGTAATAAATAAGTCACGAATTATTGGAAAACCGGTTACGTGTGGAGTTTGATGACGTAATCGCGCTGTTGACTGTACTACTTCATCTGTTGCTTTGTTTGTGTTTAAATTGTTGAGCGAATGAGTTGGGTGGCCTGTAATAGGTGTTTGGTGTCATTTTCGAGGAACAGGGTGGAAAATTCGTCATCCTCCATTGAAAGGGGGGAATTATCCGACCAAACTGGTGTTGAGTCAGGTGGACTACTGCCTGGTGTGTTTTTGAAGTGAAAACTTCTTTAGCGGCGTTGTACCTACACTGTTTTTGTAATGAGTAAAAAATGTTAAACTCGCGTCAGGACACGTGACCTGACCGAAAATTCGTAAGACAGATGGCCGTAGCCGGTACCGCGCGTGTTTTGTTTATAAGACGATTCACAAAATACACACGTAATTGTTCAAGTTTTCACTTCTGTCGGCACTCCCGGAGTGCCACACAGTGTTTTTTAATGGCTTTTCGCAGTTCAGCCGGCAATCGCATTGTTAACCGGACTATCCTGTGGAACTCCCAATAAATTGCGGCCTCCAGCCAGGTTATAAAACTTATAAATGAAGCGACTACACGATAAGAGCAGACTTTATTTGATACAAACCTGGGCTTAGGGTGTTGTATTGGTGGGCAACAAGTTGCAGGCTGGATTGGATCAAGACTGTTGCTTGATTTTCGGACTGTTGTATATAACGCGTGGTTTGAATGTGGAGTTATAGATCATCATCTGCTTAGCGTTTTCTCAACTACATTGGGGTCGGTTTCTAGTCTAACCGGATGCTGAGTACCAGTATTCTACGTGGAGAGACCTCCATAACCCCGTTACTGGGTAATACGAAACCTCCTATTAAGACGATTTATTTTCGTTGGTTGTCAGACTTTCGGTCTTTTGACGACCCGTAACGACTGTCAAAAATCCACGAATGACAGCCGGGATTAACGGCTTAACGTGCTTTCCGAGGCACGGAGGGGTCTTGATATGTAAAGATGGTCACCCATCCACGGACAAACCGCGGCAAGCGTGGCTTAACCTGATCGATCGACCCGTGCGTCTATTATTACTTAACCACAAGCCCTTCTCATTACATTAATGGCTAATAATATTAAAAATAAAAGATTTGAGTTTCTGGTTCAATTTATTATTAACTGAAAACAAAGTGGCTTTATCACTTTTACTAACATTGATGTTTTAACCTACCTTTTATTAACTCGAAGATCTATCTACCCTCAGCAATCGAAACCGGGAGTATCTCCTATTGTTGATTCCACCTTTTTGTTTCGACATTGTCAAAGAGATGTACTTGTAAGTAGGTACCCTTTTGTGTTTCTATTTGAGGCTTATGAAGAATAAATAGCTCTTTTGTTGCTTCTTGGGCAGGTTTCAAGTTTCTGTAGGGAAAATTAAATGCGGCTTTATTTTTCAGGTTATTAATGGTTTCGTTTACTAATATATCTTGAAGTCATTCTAATTTATACTTACTGATTTAAATATTATTATTTTATATACTGGGTGTAATTTTAATCACCGTTATCCTCTTAAGGGGTCATTGTACTCATCATTATGAACAACTTATACTATGGGACCAAACCTGGAGTCGCGAAAAAAAAATCAGCTGTTCCCTACATTTTGACGAGTTAAGCGAACATAAATGTAGGGAACAGCTGATTTTTTTTTCACGATTTTAGTGTTGGCTCCATAGTAAAAGTTGTTCATAATGATGAGTACAATGACCCATTAAGAGGATAACGGTAATTAAACTTACACCATGTATTTAAATATTTTTTGCTTTGGCCAAAGAATTAGCATTGCCATTCAACGTGGCAATGAGATACAAAAGACTTTTTTTTTTTTGTGGATTTTTCCCATGTTTTAATAGTTATTCTGCTACTCGTGGTGGGTGGAGAGAAATCCAATAAATCAAAGATCATAAAAATCGGTCCAACAGTTCTTGAGTTATGAATGGTGTAACTAACCCGGCTTTGTTTTATTTATAAAAATGTCACGGCTAATAGCCGGAGTGCGGCTACACCTAGTTTTAGCCGGGTACAACTAGGTGCAGCCGGCCACATGCGGTTCTTGTGTACTTCGGGAGGCGACGTAGGCGTAGGTTGCAAGAGCGAGCGAAGGGCACCCCAAGGTTAGGTTTGGTTAGATAGAAGATATTTTATACAAAACAAGCTTTTCGTTTTAATCATACTTGCTGTAAAAAAAAATTACGTCGAATTCCTTTTTTAATGACTTCCACGCAGTTCTTGGACGACGGTTATTTTCTTTTAATGTATATTGAACCATAAATATAAGCTCTGCTACTCGTACTGATATTTGGAAGAACAGTAAAATATCTGTAGTAAAACTCCTTGTACAATAATAATTCTACCAAAACTTTGATAAAACTTTTGAATTTTCAAAAAGTCCGTTCGTAGATCTTTGCCATTTCAAGTAGGCAGAAGCTCGAAAGTCTGGCAACCAGTTTTACCAAGGAGTATCATGTTACCCAGTTACTGAAGAACTAGTTTCTTCAGTAACTGGGTAACATGATACTCCTGAACTTCTACAGCTGGGTTGTGAAGGTCAGATAGGTAGTCACTTCGTGTAAAATACTGGTAACCAGCGGCATTTAGTTAGACTGGAAGCTGACCCCAACATACTTGGAAAAAGGCTAGGCAGATTGTTTTTTTTAATTGTTAAAAGTTCGTGTCGTGGCTACCTGTTCTTCCGAAAAAGCAATTCTAATATAACTACCACTTTCTACATCCAAGCACTATAATTTCCACGCTGCTTACAAACACCTATAAAAATTATCAGACGTTGCCCAAGGTCGTAATAGGCCTGTAATTATAACGGTCTGACATATAAACACGTAATAAATTAGGAACGTAATAGGCCTAGAAATATTTTTATTTACTTTTTCAAATGTCTTTATAGCATGCATGAAGAAGCCTCCTTGGTGTATCGCAGTTTGTTCCGCCAGTTACTCAACTGAACCGAGCGCTCGGCGCATCCTGGACAGTCACACACAACCCCTTATAGCCAATTCTTCCCTTGCGGTGGTAGGGCTAACGCCCGCCTGGTTTTCGACCACCCTCCTACCGGAGTCCGGCGTCAAGCAGCTTGCTGTGTTTCATCGATGCGTGGGATTTCCAGTGCCTTAGGCATCTTCTGGGTCTCTCGTTCCATCATAGACCTCATCCATCGCTTTCCATCAGGCGTGATCGAGGTCAAGAGCGGGCCCATTCAGCAATAAAAAATAAAAAAAAAACTAGCTGGAGAATATTTGTTTTGTAAGAACTTTTACGAGTAGTACCTATTTATATTCAAATTTTAGTGTGTCGTGTTCCATTTTTTTAATTACCTTTTGTTCTTTGAATTATATAATAATATTAAGTCCAAATAAATGATTAATTAAAGCGTTGTCAAAGTTTTCCAAGTAATTGTTAAGACCACAGTTAATGAAATAGTAAATCTATATATGTGGTGCTACTTCACAAACAATGGGACACTTATTATCGTGTCCAGCGTCCTGTTGTCTACACCTCACAGGAACTGTTGAACGCCACTGAAGGTTCTTAACTACGATTTTGGCAAATTTGGCTACGGCCAAACTTGCCAAAATCGTAGCCAAATTCGCCAGACTCTTAGCCAAATCCGCCAAACTCGACGTCAAATGCGTCAAACTCGTAGCCAAATTTAACAAACTCGTAGCCAATTTCGCTAAACTGGCAGCCAAATTTGCCAAAATCGTAGCCAAATTCGCCTAACACGTAGCCGGATTCTGGGCAGATTCGATTCAGACTACCATTGACACGCTAAGAAGAAGAAGCACTTATTTATACTAGATATAATGCAACATTCATCAACTCATCATTCATTCAACTTACCTAGTAACCTAAGTAAGGTTACTAGGTAAGTTGAATGAATGATGAGTATACTTTAGTAAGTATTTAAATTTCTAAAAGCTAAACCAGTCGCTTCCTTAAACATTAAATCATCGGTTCACGATATTCAGAACTAAGGAAACTGTAAAAGGTAGATAGAGAGAGAGAGCGATTGATAAAAAGAGTATAAACCAGTATAATCGCCAGACAATGAGTTTCCTGAAGAAAATATTGTCTCTTTTTATATTTTCTGTAATCCAGCATCGATTTAAGAAGCTTCTTACGCCGACCCGTATTGCCCACGCAAGTTTCTAAAGGTTGTATGAAAATAGTATAATCCTCACGCCATATGACGAATTCTAAATGTATTCCCATGATTCCGATCCTATTCGTCGTAAAGACAGAAATACTTTCAATAAGACATGAAGACTGCCTCAACGGTCCAGTGGTCGCAAGCGCTACTACTAAGCATGAGGTCTTGTTTTCGATTCCCGGGTCAGGCAAAGGGAAAGGAAGTCAGCGGGATTGTCCGAAAGGGTTACCGCTGGCTCGGAACATAAAGGGCTAAGGAAGGAACACGGGTGGGTTTTAGTCAGTAAGAGTCTGACACTCCCTTCCGCTCCACCCAGAGCGGGAGGGGTCATTTGATGATTTCCCATCCTCAAAAAAAAGGTAAAGTATATTGGGTTTTACCATCTGGAATTTCTCAATAGCAGCTCGGAGACTGGATTTGTGCCCGGATGATGGAAAAAAGCTCGCCCTCTATTACAGGGGGCTTATACATAACTTGCGAAATGTGGGTGTCCTATAGGTGAGCTCTGACTAAGCCGTTGGGGAATACAGGCGCGATGTTATGATTGTTAAGACATGAAGCATCTTTAAAACACCCACACACACACTCTTTGTCCTATCGCAGGTATGCTGGATTAGATTTCTTATGAAATAAGCATCACCTTTGTACCTATTTTTCTGTTCTGTTTTATTTCGTGGCTGTTTATATAATGTGTGCTGTACATAAATGGTAAATTAAATGAATAAATAAATAAACACATAAAAATCACAAGTTACAGGAAAATACAGTTTTAAAAGTTCATGTCAGGTCAGTACTTATACTTCAAACATCTTGATACTGAAGCAAGTGTATAGAATTTCTAATAAGTTCGACTTGGTTCGACTCAGTACAGTAACTTCCATTGCAAAGTCATAACTGGTACCCTGAGGTTGAAAGTTAGTAAGTTGTGGCTGGACTTAGAAACATAGATTTTTCATAGGTTAGGTGTCGTTTCCCTGGTCTATTGATAGTTTGACAGTATTTACGGGTAGTCAGAAGCCCAAAAGTCTGACAACGTCTTACCAAGGGGTATCATATTATCCAGTAACTGGTTTGTTGAGGTCAAATAGGTAGTCGCTACATGTAAGATCGGCGTCCCGGCAAGTTTCTTATGTTTACAAAATTGGTAAACAAATTGCAATCAAACAAACAATAATACCAAATCATTTTCCAATACTGGTTTTATAAAACCAGAACAAAAGCATACGTTAATGAAGTAAAAAAAAATACAGCCATATGTAAATACAATTAGAATAAATAAAACGCACAACCTTTTTGCTCGTTCATGCCAAAAAAATTATGAGATCCCGTTTTGCATTCCACATGTCGACGTCGCTTTCTTTTGCTTGTATTTTCCTTTTAAATTAAGCTCCCAACAGTTATGAAGGAAACTCGAAAGCCTCCACATAATCCAGTGTACCATGAGATTCATATATTATTTCTTTTTCCTTCGAATAGTCGACGAAGCACGGTCTATAACCGCGAGTGCTTCGAGGAATCAGAAACGGATTTTAATCAAATTTTACAAACAATTTCTAGATTTAAACGGATGTAAAATTGTTGCTTGGAAGATTGGTTTTGTGAGATTAATCGGTAATTAATATTTGCATTGGATAAATTATTTAGATAGAGATGAACTTCGTTCAAATAATTATATCGTAGCTTAGGTATGAATCAAATCAATTTATTTGTATGGATCAAATCAAGTCAGTTAATTTGTAGAATAGAGGTGTATCAAGTGAATAATAATAATGACGGTTTGGTAACAACGCTATACATACGCTAGGTATCAAACCATGTCATTCTTACTATAAAAATTTTTGTGAGCTACCAAAAATCGCATTTGCACAACCTCTGGTAAGATTTTAAACATAAAAATCTTAATTTATATGTTGACTGTGCTGGACTTGTATATCTTTTAATTATTTTTTTTAATGTACCTATTGTGATTTTATTTATCACAAATAAAATTATCATTAAAAGATGAGCTGCAAAAATCTCCTTAAATCATTTAATTTCTTACCGAAGACGTTTTCAAAACGTCTTCGGTAAGATCTTACTTTTAGTGAGCAGTAAATCTGTTCGTAAATATAAGAATAATGAAGATAATAATGCCGCAATCAATTTGGCCACATACTTAAAGTTTTTTCTCGGAGCAAACAGAAATTAGTTACAAAAAATCCTCAGACAAGAAGACATAAAATCCAGTCAACTAAATAATCAGCAACCACCATAAAACGAAGACACTTACATTATCATAATCAGTCTACTATTCTTAGCCTTACAACGAAGCTCAGAGCACCACAAATTGCCTCCACGCCATAAAACATGGCTATGGCGGGTTCCACACAATCCCAAGTGTTTACGGCACCCTTTATTATCGTCCCAAATGATCGCGGTCGACAAAAACGTTCTATGTTGATAGCATATGTTGATTGAAGCTATTCTACCTAAATGTTACTTAAGTGAGAAGATTATATATGAGGATTTCGAAGCTACTGGCGGGTTTTTTTATGGGCGGTGCGATTTTTTTTTATTGTTATTTTGAAACAACGAGGGAATGGGAGGAATGTTGAATTTTAGTAAGTTACAAGCTGTGTGCCCGGTGGGATTTTCCATTGCCAAAAATCATACTTTCATCAATGTATGCATTTTTAAATTTCCATCCGCGTTCGGTTGATATTAAATAAAAAATCTTCTCTCGGAGCAAACTGACCTGAGATAAAAAAATCCTCAGACAAGAATACATAAAATCCAGTCAACTAAATAATCAGCAACCACCATAAAACAAAGAAACTTACATTATCATAATCAGTCTACTATTCTTAGCCTTACAACGAAGCTAAGAGCACCACAAATTGCCTCCACGCCATAAAACATGGCTATGGCGTGTTCCAAACAATCCCAAGTGTTTACGGCACCCTTTATTATCGTCCCAAATGATTGCGAAAGATAAAAACGTTCTATGTTGATAGCACATGTTGATTGAAGCTATTCTATGTTAATTAAGTGAGAAGATTATATGAGGATTTCGAAGCTACTGGCGGGTTTTTTATGGGCGATGCGTTTTTGTTTTTATTGTTTATTTGAAACTACGAGGGATGGGAGGAATGTTGAATTTTAAAAAGTTACGAGCTGTGTGCTCGATGGGATTTCCCACTGGCGAAAAACATTGGCACAAACTTTTATCCCCTATTTCACACCTTTAGGGGATGCATTTTATTACCTTCGTTATGAAAGGAAGTTGTGTGCAACATCCCCCCACCGAATAACATGGTAATGTGGTACTACGACAGTTTTCGTTTTATTGCATATTCGGTGTCTAAAGCATTAATATTATCTTGTAATTTTTTTTTGTATTTTTTCTATGTATATTTATAAAAGTACAATAATTTCAATGGTACCGTAATGAACATAACAACATTATTCCCTTAAAATCTAAACACACTTTTTGCACGAATAATACCATAACATGTTATTACAGATCATGCAATCGTTAACTTTTTCGGTAAGCGACGATTACCATTATATTCGCGTAAGAAATGCATGCCTTTTTCCACGTAAAGTATAAAACAATTATATTTGTGTATTATTTTTGTTTACAATATAATAGAAACTGCTTATTCGATTTAGATGCGGTTTTCACTAATATATTGTAGTAAGCTTCACTTAACATTTAGTGTTTATTTCATGTCAATCGGTTCATAAATAAAAAAGTTATGTCAATTTAAAGAATCACGGCGGACATTTTTAAGGTATACTATCAGAGTACGTATATGGACGCGCACTCTCGAGGCTAACTGATGAACAGCGTTTGATATTTGATCTGGTGAGCGCTGATAGTACTTTGGAAGAAATGCTATTTGTAGATGCACCCGGTGGAACGGGTAAAACATTTCTTACGAAAGTTATTTTGGCGAAGGTACGAAGCCAAGGTAAAATCGCGCTTGCTGTCGCTTCATCAGGCATAGCAGCCACATTGTTGCCAGGTGGGAAAACTGCTCATACAATGTTCAAAATTCCGATCGATTTAGACCGCACAGAAAGCCCTGTTTGTAATATTTCAAGGAACAGCGATAAAGCTAAGGTTCTTCGTGATTGTAGCCTTATTATATGGGATGAGTCCACAATGGCCATTCGAAAAGCAGTAGAAGCAGTAGACAGAACGTTGCGTGATGTCAAGCAAAATGATCAACCCATGGATGGCATTACTATGCTTTTTTGTGGCGATTTTCGTCAGACTCTCCCTGTAATACCACGTGGAACAAGGGCTGTTGAAGTTAGAGCCTGCCTAAAGAGTTCTCGACTGTGGCATTACATTATACCTTTGCATTTGACATTAAATATGCGTGCGCAAATTAGAGGCAACGAAAATGCTCAAGAATTTTCAGATTTGCTACTTGAGATTGGTAACGGTGTGTTACCGCAGGAACAAGGAAAATTTGTTCTTAATGAAAACCTATGCAACATAGTTTCATCAATGCGAGACCTCATATCATCTGTGTATGGAAACGCAACGCAAATACCAACTTGCGAAAATTTCTGGCTTTGCGAAAGAGCTATTTTGACGCCACGAAACGACCAAGCAGCAACAATAAACGCTGAAATTTTGAGCTATATTCCGGGGGATTATGTTGAGTATATCTCCATTAACAGAGTCATAGAAGAAGGAAAATCTACAAGCTACCCAGTAGAATTTTTAGAATCCCTCAATGCTTCTGGACTACCAGCACATAAAATAAAATTAAAAGTAGGCGTACCGATAATGCTTCTTAGAAATTTAAGCCCCCCAAAACTTAGCAATGGCACCAGGTTAAAAGTGACCAATTTACAAAGAAATCTGATAGAAGCAGAGATTTTAACAAGGTGTGGAAAAGGTAAAAGTGTTTTCATTCCTCGGATTCCTCTCATTCCAAACAATTTTCCATTTAGTTTTAAACGAGTCCAGTTTCCAGTCAGCCTATGTTTTGCGATGACAATTAATAAAGCCCAAGGTCAGACGCTGAAAGTTGTAGGTGTAGATCTAAGTATCAGCTGTTTCTCGCACGCTCAGTTGTATGTGGCTCTGTCACGGGTTAGCAATCCTAGGAGCCTGTATGCTTTCATCCCCGATGGCCATACGTCAAATATCGCATAAGCATTACTGTAAAGTAAATTTTTAGCTACCCAAACGACGGTATATGTAATTCAAAATATGCTGCCCGAAAAGTCACTATTCCACGCTGACGAAGTCGCGGGCACAGCTAGTTAATAAATAAAAGGACTGATTATGATAAATAATAAAACCTTTGTTTTATTTCATAAATTTTAATAAAACGCTATTATAAATTATCCAGTATTAATATCAACTTCCTCTATTATTGTTATTTTTCTGCCAAATCAAATAATAAGTACTGGATTATTTAATAAAACATGTATTTGCAACATTATATTACTGTTAATCTTTTGACACCACACATCGACGAATATTACTGTAATGTAATATTACATTATACACTATCGCTTGGATTTCACACGAATAATATCGTAATATCATATTGCCGTTAGGTTTTTTGACACTGTATTACAACGAATAATACTATAATGCATTAATATTGACTACGATATTGTTGCGTTTACACGCGAATAATATGGTAATGATGCGTTGCATACTATACTTTTGCCATTTAATTTCAGTAACATTATTTTTGTGAATAACTTAATTTTATTAAAGTATTACAAAAAAATCATAATATAAATTAGATTGTAAAAAAATTAGCTTTGTTTTGACGTGTAAATGTCTACCTTACGATCTACCCGTCCCGAGATATACGCATAAAACAGTTTTTTATTTTTCCTGTAAAATTTTGATTTATCGATTACCATATTATTCGGTGGGGGGAGCGAATTATTCTACATCCACCGGTTTATTGGTCGGCTGTGCGTTTTCTGTCAGTGAATGTATTTAAGATTTTCATTAAGTAGATTTTTAGAAAGCTGTAAAATCTCTGTTATTTCATGAAACTATAACTAACCTATTATGAATTTCTCAGTAGTAGTTCGGAGTCTGGGGACCTCGTTGTTCTTCTAAAACTACGCAACGGATTTTGATGCAGTTTTCACCATCGTTTAGAGAATTTATTCCGAAAGGTAATATTAAAGTAACACATAATAAACAAATCTCGATGTTTTGTGAAATCGTAAAAACCGTACGAAGCGGGGGCGGGTCGCTAGTAAATTACGAAAATATATAAAAAGTAGGTTAGACACAACAATATTAGAGCAGCACGTGTAACAAGCGGTTACTAGCTCTGTGTAAATTGTTAGGTATCAGTTACGAAATAATTGAAACACAATATTATGTCTTAAGGTAATGATTGTGTTTAGAATTCTAAGCGGCAAGTAAACAAATCAAAGGTGTCTATTACAGGTTCAAGTGTACCTTCTAAGGTATGAGAGGTACTTGTGTTTGAATTAATTCTGTACTTGAGTAACACTTCATTCAATAGTATTATGCGATCATCAATCAATCAATGGTGATTGATATTGTTTTCGACCTGTAATTTAAGCCATTTATGAGGTTTATCGCGCTTAGGCGTCTTCGTATGCTGCACCGGTTGACATCATCACGTCAACGCCAGCTGTCACTGAACACTAGCACTGAGGCTGTCTCGCATAGGGTCGTAGCATTATGCTGAGCGATGGCCGTTTCGCATGGATGTGACGCATATTTTCTCCCAACTTGTTATTTTTTGTGTTTTTTCTCTGTCATGTTTACCGCAATAAACATTTATTATCTTATGTTAAGAAACAAGACGTGTGTCCGATGGTTTTCCAATTGGCAGAAAGAAATGAGGAACTTCATATTAACTTCCCATTAACTCTTTTATGGAATAAATTTTCAAAAATCCTTCCTTATCGTTCACTCACTAGTAATAAAAGGAACTATTGCGCAAAAAATCGGTCTTCTAGATTCAGGGGTTTAGGCTGTGTGCGTTGTCTGTCGCTGAATGAATTTAAGATTTTATTTAGTAGATGAAGATCGAAGTGAAGTCCCGTTTTCGATTTCCTGGTTACTTGGTTGTTATTAGGCTTATTATTATTATTATATTATATTATTATCTCAGCCTGGAGTTTGAAACGGTAAAATATAACAACAGGCTCGCCTCTGTTACATGGAACTTATTTTGTTGAAAAACGTTGCACTATGTATTTTTTTTAATTTTGTCACTTTTATAAAAACTACTTTATTTTCCAAAATAACGAAGAATTTATTTTTCTAGTTTACAGTACCACTAATAACATGAACCAATGTTTCCAAGTTAATATAATGTTACATACATTTTTTGTCACTCTTTTGCGACATCAAAGCTGAAGTTTCATTAAAATTGTATCCCACTGAAGAACACTGCGCTCTACTTTTTCAGGGAAAATTGGATACTATATTTACCTACATACATATACTTTATTGTACAGCAAAAAAAAAAAAATACCACCAAAAATACATAACATGAAAAAAAATACATGAAACACTACAGAATATACCGCCTATAATTATTTTATGCATAAACTACTAAATGGGACTAGACTGGTATTATAATATCACAGGTTCGAAAAGTTGGTACTATGTCCCTTGGACCAGTCCCTGTTACATGGGACTTCAACATAACTGACCAAATGTTGGTATACTACAGGTGCTCTGCATAATCCTTGGGGGAATACAGGCATGCTCTTATGTTAGTGTAATGTCCCTTGCATCGGCGGGACGGCTGAGGGAGAGAGCCTCCCGTCCCAGTCGCCGCGGGAGACGCTCCGGGTGTCGGGAGCCGCGCGACGACTCCCGGCCACCGTAGGCGCGGGCCTGCGGGCGGAGAGTAATGGGTAGCTCACCGTTCCGATTAGGACCAGGCCCGTGCCGGACGGCGCGTACGTGTTCCACGCGCACCTCAAAGAGATGTCAGCATCAATTGAAGGGGCCCGTCAGGGCCGAAGCCTGCCGGGTCAGCAGAATTGTCCAAAAGGGTTACCGCTGACCCGGAACATAAAGGGCTAAGGAAGGAACACGGGTGGGTTTTCGTCAGTAAGAGTCTGACACTCCATTCCGCTCCACCCAGAGCGGGAGGGGTCATTTAATGATGTCCCATCCTGAAAAAAAAAATCCTACTTCCTTATATTATAAATGCGAAAGTTTGTGAGGATGGATAGATGGATGTTCGAATCTGGCAACCCCAGCAATGTTTACATGAGCTGCGTATCTAAACTTCATAAATAATTAAAGTTCTAATTAGAAAAGTGTAAATAGTGGTGCGATCGAGTGTAAGGATTATCATTCTCACGTGACATTGTTTGTGACGACTTACGACAAGTGCTTTAACAAATACGGAAACATAAAGACGTGACTACATCTCACTGCAAACGGACTACGTAAACAATAAATCTGTGTTCATAATACTACAATAACACCTAAACACCCAATGTTATTGATAAATAATGTCCTCCAGTGCAGTTCTATAAGATTTAAACAAGTTCCTTCAAAAACAACAGTAATAAAAACCGTTTGTTAAAAATATATCAAATTATGGACTTTGGACTCCGATCATTGTATGACAACTAGCGCCAAATTCGCCCCAAGTGGTGAATAGACGAACGAAATAGAACAGCTACTAGCCGCCAGAGGGCCAAACCTGACAGGTGGTGATACCACAGTTAAAAATAAATTATTACTTGGTAGAAAATTTCAAATTTTCGGGAATTTTACTCCAAAATTAATATGGACGAAAACGTAACGTTCCGCAACCGAAAATTATTTAGGACAAGTTCATTGTGTGACATGAGTGCCGAGAGTTCCGCTCTTTTTGATGCGACCATGATGAGTCTACCAAATACCTCATTAAATGCCAGCCAAACGATAAACGATCTACAGGAGAAAATTAAACAGATGTCTAATGATTTACAAAGCGCGCATCAAGAAATAGAAAATTTAAATTCTGAAAACTTCAGACTAAAAACAGATGTACAAAAACACATTCAAATAATAAATGCCTACAAGAAAATAAATGCGACCGATACAAATAATTTAACTCCTCGTTCAGGGCGCAAACGGAAAACCAACAAAAACAATAAAGGTACGCCTGCGACAAATGTGCAGCAATCAATCACAACTGTACGGAATACAAAATGCAATGAACTGCTTTACGAAGAACACTCAATATCCACAAAATCGACTGAAAATGAAGAAACAAATATATTAGCCTTAGACCCGACTACAAACACTAGTTTTGCTCACCAAAATGTCACGCAGGCAAATATGTTGGCAGAAACCTCAATACAGAATAAGGTATCAAAGTCTGTAGAAAATTTCAATACACCAGAACCTAATCAATTCCCAGAAACTGAATTGAATGTTACCTCCTGTAACAGTGCCTTACAAGATCAAACTATGCAAGGAAATAAACTAGGAAACGTGGAAAATAATACGAAATGCGTTGAAATAAATAAGAGAAACGTTATCATAATTGCGGATCAGCAGGGACGCTATATTCAAAAAAATCTGCAAAAACTTATCGGTGAAGATTATCAAGTCAAGTGTTTCTGGAAGCCAGGAGCATCCCTAAATGAAGTTTTATTAACCGAAAAAGCTGAAATCAGTAAACTAAATAAAAATGACTTTGTAATTGTTTTAGGAGGTATAAATGAAAAAAATCCGGAAGAAACTCAACTATGTCTTAGTATTTTTTTTAAATAATACCAGAAATACTAATGTTATGATCTCTGAAGTTCTATTTAACACTTATTTAAACGAAAAAAAGTTGAATTATGAAATTAAATTTATCTGTTCGCACTACAATCATACAACATACGTAGACATGAATTTCTCATCTTATGTGCCAAAGTATCGCTTTTTATCATTACATATATCACAATTAATATTAAAAGAAATCTTATCTAAGGTATACAAGCAAAATTATGACAGATATGTTAGGGAAAAGTTTGACACTACCCATATTACGACTACCTTTGTTGATAAATGCATTCAGACAGAAATCAATGATTTGGAAAAGGAACACTCTCCAACCAGTAATAGTTTTTTTCGTTTTTAAAAATTTAAATATTATTCATCAAAACATTAACGGTTTAATAACTAAATTAGATGAGCTGACTGCACATTTACACTCATTGGGAGAAAATAATGATAAACTTCCAATTGATATTATATGCATTACTGAACATAACATGACTATTGAAGACACCAAACTACTCAAACTGCCCAATTTCATATTAGGGGATAATTTTTCACGTAGTAGTAGACATGGGGGATCGTGTATATTGTTAAGATCTAGACTTAAATTTAAAATTGTAACAGAAGCCAAAAGCCTCAGTGTCAATAATATTTTCGAATGTAGTGGTATCGAACTTACTGATCACAGAATTATATTATTATGCGTTTACCGACCACCTAAAAATAGACTTGACCAAATTGATTTATTCTTTACTAGATTAGCCGAATTACTAACAAAAATAGGTTACTCTAACAAAAAAGTTATAATGTGCGGCGACTTCAACATAGACATTTCAAAAAGTAATAAAGTATCCCAACAATTCGAACAATTATTAGCGAGCTATAATTTAAAATTAACCATTCATCAACCTACTAGGTTAAGTAGCATGACGTGCATTGACAACATAGCACATAACATTAGGGGAGCCAAATCAACTGTTCTTGAACTTTCGTTGTCAGATCATACGGCGCAATTGTTGAGATGCCCTATAAAGAAAACCTACAATATTGAATACTGGTATAAATATAAACGAGATTATTGTGAAGAAAACACTAAAACATTTATCAAATGCATTAAGAGTCTCAGTTTTAAAGACTGTTACTCAAGTAATGACCCTGAAATGGCTTACAACATTTTTTACGATTTATTTAAATTATTTTACGATCTGTGTTTCCCGATAATACGTGTTAAAATATCAATTTCTAAGAAGCCAAAATGGCTAAGCAAGGGAATAAAGTTATGCTCAAAAAGAAAGCGTCAATTGCTATGGAAATATAGGCTAACGTCAAATTCGAAAGACAAAATACTCTTTAAAGAATATACAAAAAGACTACGAACTATAATAAAAAAAACCCAAAAATCGCAAAACAATTACTACATTAATTCAGCGACCAACAAAAGTACAGCAATGTGGAAAATTATTAACAATAACAAGACAGTAACACCTAAAGAGGAAATAAACCAAATCAAAGTAAATGATAGAATGGTTACAAACCCGACAGAAATAGCTCAGTCATTTAACAATTTTTTTATTGACGATATAAAACCGACACCTAAGGACAATAATATAGATTTAAAAACACTAACATACAATAAATCCAATTCAATTTTTATGAAACCAACAGACCCGCCTAATGTAGACCAAATAATAAAAATGCTTAAAAATACTAATAGTACAGGGTACGATAACATTAACACGAAAATAGTTAAAAGGGTATCGCATCTCATAGCGCCAGTACTTAGCCACATTATAAATCTGTGCCTTGAACACGGATTCTTTCCCTCTAAGCTGAAATTAACGGTTATAAATCCCATATTTAAAAACCGGCCAAGAGCGTGTCAGGCCACGCTCAGTGTAGGGTTCCGTAGTTTCCCGTCCGTCACAATAAGTGTTCCCACTTATGAGTTTAAAAGTGGGTATCCATCCATCGTATAGGTACGATTATACTACAAACAGTCCAGAAATTATTTTGTACAACTTTTTGTCTTTTTTGTACAAAAACTGTTGTTTCCATCAAGTTCAAAATAATTTTCCTAGAAAGTCCTTATAAAGTTCTACTTTTCAGATTTTATTCATATTTTCTAAACTTATGGTTCAAAAGTTAGAGGGGGGGGGACACATTGTTTTTTACTTTTGGAGCGATTATTTCCGAAATTATTGACATTATCAAAAAATGATTTTAGTAAACCCCTATTCATTTTTAAATACCTTTCCAACAATATATCACACGTTAGGGTTGAAATTAAAAAAAAAAATCACTTCCCACTTTACATATAGGGGGGCTACCCTAATAAAACATTTTTTTCCAATTTTTATTTTAGCACTTTGTCGGCGTGATTAATATACATATTGGTACCAAATTTCAGCTTTCTAGTGCTAACAGTCACAGAGATTAAGCGAGGACGGACAGACGGACAGACAGACATGGCGAAACTATAAGGGTTCCTAGTTGTCTACGGAACCCTAAAAAGACGACAAAGAAGAGATGAAATTTTACAGACCAATTGCGCTAATACCAGTCTTCGCAAAAATATTTGAAAGAGTAATTTACAATAACTTATACAACTACTTTGAAGCTGCAGACATATTTGCAGATGAACAATTCGGGTTTCGCAAAGACAGATCCACTAGCGGCGCTCTTTTTAACTTTTTAAGGAATGTAATGACAGGACTGGATAACAAGCAACATATAACAGCCATTTTTATGGACATGTCAAAGGCCTTTGATCACGTGGATCATCAGATACTCTTGAGTAAATTAGAAAAATATGGGGTAAGGGGAAATGCACTAAAACTTATAAAATCGTATTTATCAAATAGATTTCAAGTAACACAAATAACTAAAATAGCATATAATAATAAGTTGGAACAGACATATTCGTCAGAGCCTAGAACTACTATGTATGGAGTGCCCCAAGGAAGTATTCTTGGACCTCTTTTGTTTATCATCTACATAAACGATCTACCGAAAATTATAAAACAGGAAATGGTACTATTTGCAGATGATAGTACTGCTATTTTTACGAACCGTGACAGAGATAATTATGAAACCAACATTAACAAAGTACTTGAAGAAATTATAAATTGGTTAAATGTAAACAATCTAAAGATAAATATTGAAAAAACAAATTATATGACTTTCACAAATAAAAATACTACTTCAAAAAAAGAGCTACATATACATTATAAAGGAGAACAAATAAAAGAAGTGAACAACACTAAGTTTCTTGGTATTCATATTGACTCTGAACTTAACTTTAAAATGCAGGTTGATCATGTCTGTAAAAAATTAAACCAGTTTTCATATGCCCTCTACATGCTGAGGAAAATTGTTAACGAGAGAACACTACTGACCGCTTACCATGCGTACGTAGGTTCAACAGTAAAATATGGTATTCTTTTCTGGGGTAACTCAACTAACAAAGAGTATGCTTTTAAAGCACAAAAAAAGTGCGTTAGAAGTATGTGTGGGCTTAAACAGACCGATTCATGTAGAACAGAGTTCACAAGATTACACATTTTGACATTACCTTCACTGTATATTTATGAAGCAGCAGTAATGATAAAACGTGATTTAAGTAACTATGACACATTGAGAAGTGCACGGTATAGAAATGTATTAAGCGGAATTAAGTGTAGGACAGTTAAATTTAAAACGAGTGTGTTTGGGATAGGAGTAAAAATTTATAACAAACTACCAAATGACGTAAAAAGCAGTGTAACCTTACATAGTTTTAAAAAGACACTGAAGGAATTCTTGATTGGTAAAGCCTACTATTCGATCAATGACTTTTTTAGTGAAAAAAACACTGGTAACTACACACAGAGATAGAAGCTATGCTAATTTTAAAGTTAATGCTATCTGTAATGTTTCGAGTCATGAGTCATTTCATTTGTATGAAATCAATGACTAATTTAATAAATCGTAACGAAACCGCTGAATAATTTAATTTGTAAGAAACCAATAAGTAATTTAATTTTAATGAAATCTATGAATAATTTTATTTTATGAAATCAATGAGTTATTTAATTTTAATGTAAACAATTCAATTTAATTAGTATGAAAATATCAAAGTTCCTATTTACTGACTTTTTTAAAAAACTAACTTGTGAATTAACAACTGACTATAGATGTTGACTGATTATAATGTTAAATTAAGTTACCAAAACAAAAAATATTGTACACCCTATAGGTATGTTACAGCGATCTTTTATAATATAATAAGAACAAATATTTCACCTGTGACAAACAATAAATGAATTTGAATTTGAATTGAATTCGTTATTCCTTCTGAACGGATTTTGATGAAACTTTATAGCAATATAGCTTATACATCAGAAAAACACATAGTTTTTATCCCGATATTCCCACGGGCGCAGCTAGTATTATAAACGCAAAAGTTGTGAGGATGGATGGATGTATGGACGGATGTTTGGTACTCTTTCACGCAAAAACTTTTGAACGGATTTAGATGAAATTTGGCACACAGATAGTTTATAACCAGTTTTACCACATATAATACTGTTTATCCCGATATTTCTACGAGGTTGAAACTTATGCGGGTGAAACTGTCGGACGCAGCTAGTAAATAATAAAACTCACCTATCTAAAATCCAAACACGTGTTGAATTTTCTGTCACCCAGCATAAAAACAGAAAGGAAAGGCGGATAGTCCAATAACTTAATCCTATTGCCGATAGGTACTCAGACATACCGATACCATTACCTGAGACGAAGGAAAGCACTCACCAAGTTTATCGATTGTGAGAAGTAAACATCCAATAAACTCATCGATGGATAAAATAGCCCCATTCCAAATAAGATTATGGGATCAGGAAGGACAAAATCAATTGCTCGTGCTCATATTTCTAGGTATAGTTTTTGCGTTAGTAATATTGGATCTCAATAATTTTGCTGCGTCGAAAGCGAAGAAAGTCATAAACGCTTTCAGTGTGGCATAATATTTTAAACTACACTGCTAGAAAGATTTTTGGCAAACATTTAATTTTGTCTAATATTGCTATGGAGCTTTTTACGTAGTGTAAATTATTTCATCACCGCTGCCCCTAATTACGGTGAAGGAAAACATCGTAAGGAAACCGGCATGTCTTAGAACCGAACGTTCGAAGTCATCTACCCGCACTGGGCCCGCGTGGTGAATAAGGTCCCACTCCCTCTCACCGAGAAGAGGCCTATTTCCCAGCAGTGGGAACATTATAGGCTGATTTTGCTCCTTTTATTTTGCTTTGTGAAATATATTAGAAAAAATCAGTGGCACTCCGGGAGTGTCGACAGAAGTGAAAACTTGAATAATTACGTGTATATTTTTAGAATCGTCTTATAAACAAAACACGCGTGTTGTCGGTTACGGTAACAGTGTCGTGAGTTCAATGGTTTTTCCCATCTCAAAAAATGGCCAACGCGCCTAGAGAAGTTTTCACTTCAAAAACTGAATCTTTAATAATAATAATAATAACCCCATCGACGTATCTCTACGTTGACGTCGTGGTGGGGCTTGCGTGCTCCGAACTCTAGGCCTGTGCCGGAAGAGTTTACTTTGCCGGAACAGGTCTAAGGTGAGGAGCCAGACCAAGAGAGATACAGAAACCCGCAGGGCAGCATGTGGCGAGCTGTTGGGCAGTAGCGACCCCACGGACCCTATCTCCTGGGAGAAGTCTTGTTCCTCACCTCTGGCTTGCCTTTATTGGCCGGCTGGAGTGAACAATGACGAGGAACAGAGCTCCCACCTCATTCTTGCCTTTATTGGCCGGCTTGAGTGGAGATTCGCAAGAGCAAACGTGCTCGGAGGAAGGAAGTATTCCAGTAAGATGCTGGTAGGGATCTTGACCGTACTTCCGGGATTGTCCTGATAGCCGTGGAATACCTCTCCACTCCTCATAAGCACCTCAGGACATGTTGCCCCCTTGTTGCTACGTCACTATGTGCTAGCGACCGTTTCCGGGGGCCCATTATTGAGTGTGCAAGTCACCCCCTGCCATTTTATCCGTGTATATATAAAACATTGATCAGGCAGGGGTCATAGTTCTTCCATAGTTCTTGGTAACCAGTCCACTTTAGCCACCCAAACCCATAGCCCAACTTTTTATTTTTCCATATCCTGCAATAGCCTTACACCAACCTAACCTTGCATAGTGCATACAGGGATAATCGTCGGTTGGTGCCGCATTTCATTAAAATTTACAAAGGGGCCTCTGCGAGTTGGCTTCGGCCCCTCGTATGCCTTCCAAAGGACCGGGACCCCATGGTCCCGAGATATGAAAAATGTAACTAAATAATAATAATAATGTTTATTTTTCTTCCACAAATAATACTTATAAACTAACACATGTAAATGAATTGAAAAAGACCACTATGTTTATTTGTGGGAGACTGGTGCCTAAACTAAGCCTAAACTTGTATTTCAGGACACCAGGGACTCCCCCCTACAGGTAAAAATTATCTTGTTTATTGGTTAAAAGTTAAAGTAGCTAGGTATACTGGTGTCTAGTTATTGTAATTATAGGTATACAGATATGGATATTTGATGGAAAGAACAAAACATTATAATTTAATAGCTAAATAATAATAGAACCTTAAATTTGAGTGAGGTGTGGTGGAGACAAGATGTGGAGAATAAGGTGCGTGTGGGATGTAGGTGCGTTTAATAGGTTTGTCTGTATCTGTGTGTGTGTGTATGTGTGCCTGGTGTATTTGTGTGTGTGTATATGTGTGCCTGGTGTATTTGCCTGTGTGTCTGTGTGCGTGTGAGTGTTTGTCTGTGTAGGTGTGTGTGATAAAGTATAGTTAGGATGAGAGGGTATAATGTGAGTGGGATCATTATCTAACTAGATGTATGGTATATGAAGGATATATGTCTTTTTGATTCTTGTTAAATTTTTATGACTAGTAACTCTTCTGTTTTAGTGTAGTTCAACTTTAGTAGCCAGTTTGTTAATACCCGTTTACATTTAGCTTTACTGTAATTAAAAATACCTGTTTCTTTGTTTATCTTATTGTACAGCTCAGGGCCTCGGAATATATAAAATTTTTGGGCAAAACCTGATTTCATTTTAATGGTATTACATATTGCATACTGCCTTCTCGTTGCTAATTTTGAGAGATCAAAAGAAGATGAATCCGAATGTTGTCTTAGAGTAGTGGAGAGGATGTATATTTGTCGTACTGTTAAGACCTCGGCTTCCTGATACAATGCGGCAGTGGGGAAGAGTCGTGGTTTTGAGAGGCCTATTTTCAGAATCAATCTTTGAGCTCTTTCTATTTCCAACATTTTTGTTTTACTGGCACCTCCCCAAGTTGTTATACAATATGTCAATATGGACTGAACAAGTGCGAAGTATACCATTTTAAGTGTTTTACCATCCGCAACCTGTCTAAGCTGTTTAAATATATAAGTAAGTTTCCGCACTCTTTTACATAAGTTGTGAATGTGTTCATCAAAAGATAATCTTCTATCAATGGCAATACCCAGATAACGAATACTCTGTGTCGGCTGTACATTTGTGCAGCTGCATTGATTCAAGGGAGGAAAGCAACATCGATGCACAATTAGGGGGGGTTTATTTTGGAAGAAGTTTTTAATGCTCCTGATTGAAAATGGGATATATTTAGTTTTATCAGCATTAAGTGAGAGCGAGTTTGCAGCGAGCCAGTGGCAAACCGTATTTAGCCCCAATTGAGCTAGTGAATATACCTCCTCCCAAGAGTCACCAATGAAAGTTAGAGTTGTGTCGTCTGCGTATGATATTATTTTGCAATTTTTTATTTTAAGTTGACATAGCTCATTTATGTAGCATAGAAACAGAGTTGGGCCAAGAATACTGCCCTGTGGCACGCCGTGCTCAATAGGAAGTTCATCACTCAAATGGTTCCCGATTTTAACGCGCTGTGTACGCTCTGACAAATAATTAGACATTAATTTCAATTCATTTCCCCGTATTCCCATGTTAGCTAGTTTTCGAATTAGGGTAGGGTAGAGACTGTGTCAAAAGCTTTGGCAAGATCGAGAAAGATTGTTAAGCATTTTTTGTTATTGTCCATGTTTCTTACCACGTAGTCAATAAAAGTGTGAACGGCCTCATCCGTGGACTTGTGGGCTCGAAAACCGTATTGTGTTTCTGCAAGGATTTTATTTGACTCTAAGAAATTTATTAGCCTATGATTAATAGTACGCTCGAAAACTTTCGATAGTGAAGAAAGGATAGAGATGGGCCTATAGTTGTTGACACATCCTGTATCCCCAGCCTTATATATGGGGGCAACGATTGATTTTTTCAGTGCTTTAGGAAACACACCTTTGTCAAAGCAACGATTTATGAGATATGTGATAACAGGAGCTACCAACTCCACAACATGTTGAAGTAGCATAGATGATATTGAGTCCCATCCAGGTGAGCATTCTCTCTTTAAATTCAGGATTACAGTTTTAACTTCTTCCGTATCCACTTTGAGTAGTGCGAATGAGTTGCTAGGGGAGGTATCTTTAACTACGGAGGTGTTATTGAAACGTGGAACATTCGAGGGTATGCGTTTTGCCAATATCTTACCAACAGTAGAAAAGAAGGTATTAACATGATTGATAGATGATTGAGGGCTGTGATGTGTTTGTAATAGTTCTTCAGGAGGTTTATGACATTTATTAGAATTCGTTATAGCTTTAATAGTATCCCATAGCAATTTGCAGTTACCTTTAGCCATTTTCAGTTGGTTTTCTTCATGCTGTCGCTTTAATTTTTTAAGGAGATTGTTGCAATAGTTTCTATATCGTTTATATGTTATATTTAGTATTTCATTATTTGGTTCTTTTTTAGTTTTAATATGCATATTGTCCCTATTTCTAATACATTTCAGTAGCCCTGGTGTAATCCAGGGTTTTAAAATAGTTTTATTTCGTGGCATCCTAATGATCGACATATGTTGTAGTATTAAATTAGATAATAATTCGTAATTGTACAGCTATAAGCCAAAGCATCAGTGCGGAGTATGTAGTATCCCATCAGGAAACTCGTAAGTACGTAAGCTTACAGAAACGATGGACTAAAGGCGGCGCTAGGGGAGCCCGCAAAATTCAAAACGTCATGCGTTTTTTGCAATTTGCAGTTCAGTAAAAAAGTTGTATATTATGAAGTCAAGACAAGAAATCAAAAAAATAGGTCACAATCCTCAGCCTTGAAGGACCGATTACAAAGATGAATTAGGTTGTATGGCAATTAAAAAGTTAGACACGCCCGTAACAGACATGCATTTACTGAAAAATGATCATAAAAATCGTCTATACAATCATAAAAGTTCAAATTGGCGGGATATTTCATAAAATCAATTTCGGCTAATTTTAACTAATGTATGAAATTAACTTGGGATTCCTTAGTGCATCTTCTTTGGACTTCGATGGTAAATTGTTAAATAAGTTGAACCCAGTAGATGGCTACGCCAATCGCGGCATCAGTGCCGATTTTTAGGTCTTCAGCAGTTCAGGTGTATGGATACATTGGACACGCTAACATATGGAGCATGGTTCGGTTTGAACAAATTAAGATTCATTCGATATCTCAGTATCTTCACATGATAAATTATTTTATTTCTGTAAGTAGGTTTGCACAAACACTTTTAGGCCTGAGTTCACCAACCTTCAAACCACCGGTTAGGTATCTAAACCAACTGTTTAGATACCTATCCGGTGGTTTGAAGGTTGACACTAATGACAGCTCACTTTAAGCTCACTTCACCCTAATTATCACGGTGAGATTTTTACAGAATAGCACTACTGCAACAGTTTGGCGGTCCCTTATTTTAGGCGGTAGTGAATTCCACAACCGCACCGCGTGCACTGTGAAGGAATAGGAGTAAAAGTCGTTGGTCTATCTCATATTCGAATGTATATTATTTCCTTCAAAGAGCTTTGGATAAATATTGGTTTTGGTATCGCTTATATAAGGTTCGTTGTTTATTTACTTATCTACCGCTGAAGGTATATTTGCCGCGAGGCTTTTACTTAGCTACTTCGATTGAGATGTCAATCTGAAGGTACCTATATATTGAACAATTTACTTTAGAACAAGTTAACTTTCTGCTGCGGTCTCGTGGTCGTCTCTCTCGTGGGTTGAGGTTCGATTCATTGAGGTTTAGGTGAAGTGTTACTGGGTTTTTCCATCAGGTTCTCAGTAGCAGGTCGGAGTCTGGTGGTGTGCCCGATTGATACTAATAAGCTTGCCCTCCTTTACATGGGACATAAACATAATTAGCTAAATGTGCGTGTACTATAGGTACAGACGCCAGCACATCATGCTACCCGAAACTGTCAAATTTTCCCAATCAACTTTGAACCTTATGCTTTAGGGATAAAGTTGAAACTCTATTAAATAAATTTGACAGATTGTAGTAGCTTGATGTGCTGGTGTCTGTACCTACACCTCTGCCTAAGGAGTAAAGGCGTGACCTTATGTTAAGCATAAGGTGCAAAGTTTATTGGGAAAATTTCACAGTTTCGGGTAGCTTGATGTGCTGGTGTCTGTACCTAACCCTCTGCCTAACTCTTCGGGGAGTAAAGGCGTGACCATATGTTATGTTACGTTTTCATTTATGCGCGTATCAAATCCGTAGACCAGATTAAAGTTGGTGAGCAGATCTAGAAACTACTGAGATCATGTATTTCCAAATTAATTACAGCTAGCAGCGCCCCACGGATTCACCCGCATAAATCTCGATCCCGTGGCAATAACGGGATAAAGAGTATTCTATGTGTTAATCCTGGTTATAAGCCATATGTGTGCCAAATTTCATTCAAATTCGTTCAGGAGTTTTAGCGTGAAAAAGTAACAAACATACAAACACACAAACTTTCGCCTTTATAATATTAGTGTGAAATGTGATAACATAAAACTAAAAACGGTCTCTATAATTCTCGATGTTGTCTTTTTGAGCAACTGTTCTATTTATCTAACTGTACTTTTCAAAACAATATCAAAACTTAACCCCACCTAACTTCTATCTAAGCCACGCTTCTAAATAAAGCCAATACACACAGTCACCCAAACAGACAGCCCACTAATCAATATCCAGCTTAATTACTCTTAAACAAACTGTTCCAAGTCATTTGGTTCCGTATTTGCGAACCCTTGATTGTCTAAATAAGTTCAATATGTTCGTATGTAAAGTAAGGGAAGAAATGAATTGGTTGGTTTTGGGTTAACCCTTCATTAGTAAAGGTCTTGAGAAGCTTACTGGTAGCTAGTCATAGTCATAATCATAGTCCATTTATTTCCATAGTCATAGTTCATATATTTGTCAGAATATTGTTACAGAGTTGTTACATACTTTTAAAAGTTCATAATATTCTGCCGTTTCCGGCGTACAAATACTCGTACCTACATTTTTAGGGTTTTGGTTATTTTATTAGATATAACATTGAATTAAATGAATTAGAATAACATTCAAATTGCCAATTAGTCAAATATTAGGAATTGAAATGTCAAAAAGATTAAATTAAGTTAAAGAGATAATAAGAATAAAATATAATTATTCTAATATGTAAGTCAACTTTTCATTTCATTCGTAAAATCATTAGTCGAGTAATAGCATTTACATAAGAGATAATTCAATAATTTAGATTTAAATGTCCTAAAGTTAAGAGTTTTAAAACAGTCTGGTAGTTTGTTATAAACTTTATATATATCTTATCTTCGTATTATCTTCGTATATCCATCTGCTTTTTCCATAGATAATTCATCATTCACCTGGACTTATCCCAATTTATTTGGGGTCGGCGCAACATGTTTTGTCTTCCATACTTGCCTATTAAAGATGATTTCCACCAAACGGCTCGTATCGCATCGGATCGGAATGGATAAAACTATAATCTAAAACTATTTCTTTAATTTTGAAATGATTCGTACTTACATCAATTATATATTTCTTTAACCTAAACCCACATGTCAGCTACCACTTCTCGAAATTGTCTATGGTTTAGTGATAGCGGTGGTATGAATATATTTAAGTTCAATTCTTATCGATGTTACAATTAAAATCATAAATCAAATCAAAGTCATTTATTCAAACTAGGCTGAGAATCAGCACTTTTTAAACTTTTTTTTTTTAAGTTGCCCCACACTAGGAATTTTTCATGTATTGTGGGTGCGTTTACAAACATTTAAAACTCACATACTCAAACAGCCAGACCCGGAACAACTACTTGTAGGTCATACAAATATTTGTTCCGTGCGGGAATCGAACCCGCGACACGCAGCGCAGCAGTCAATCGCTTAACCACTACGCCAACCGTGCCGTCAACGTCATAATTACATAAGACAGTCCCCCAAAACGCCCGCCCTTCATCACTTTCTAGTGTCTTAGCTGGGGCAAACAAGTGGCGCAACAAACTCCCCAGCAGTGGTGCTATTCTGTAAAAATCTCATCGTGAATACTTAGGTGAAGTGACCGTGGAGTGAGCTGTCAATAGTATCAATTCCTATCAAAAACTCTAAGTTTTCACGGTGAGATTTTTACAGAATCGACTGGCAGTACAGCCGTCTGTTGGTGTTGTTGTAGTTAAAAGAACTAGTTAGTACAGTGTGAGTCTAGAATGGTCGTCACATGATCTGACCAAGATTATGTCTGGGCTTTAAAAGAAACTGTGACCTCTGAATTTGTTTTGTCCTTTCTTCTCGGAAAGTGGCGCAACAAACTCCCCAGCAGCGGTGCTATTCTATAAAAATCTCACCGTGAAAACTTAGGTGAAGTGAGCGTGGAGTGAGCTGTCAATAGTGTCAATTCCAAGCAAAAACAAACTCACTTCACCTAAGTTTTCACGGTGAGATTTTTACAGAATCAACCGGCAGTTATGTCATCTACAAACCTGTCATTTATTTTCTCCCAAATTGTTATTTTGTTTTTCTTATGTTTGTGTTTTTTTATTTTTATGCGTCATGTTTGCCGCAAATAAACGTATTTTCTTTCTTTCTTCTTTCTTTATCTACAAACATTTTAAAATTCCATCACAGCACCCTTCAAGTATAATCAAATACATCATCAGAAAGTCGAAATTACTTTTTCAAAATCCCATAATGAGAAACCGTCATACCTTTGCAAAATGTACAGCAATAATCCTTCATTCATCGGGGCCCACCTGAAAGCGACTGAAACCTTCAAGAACCCTAAAATGGATTAGGATAGATCCTTCTAATCAAATTACGTCTAACAAGAGCTTTCCTGTTTTTTAATCTCCATCACGACCGAGTCAATTAGAAAAGGGGCGTTGAAGATAACTGGTATTACTGCCGAGGGGATCATTAAGTAATCAGGGGTTGAAACAAGTGAATGTTTTAAGTACTTTTGGTAAAGTGTTTCAATCATTGACTTATATATTACTAATCATCATCATCTGCCTAACCTTTTCCCAACTATGTTGGGGTCGGCTTCCAGTCTAACCGGATGCAGCTGAAAATCAGTATTTTACATGGAGCGACTGCCTATCTGACCTCCACAACCCAATTACTGGGTAATACGATACCCCTTCGTAAGACTGGTTGTCAGACTTTCGGGCTTCTGACTACCCGTAACGACTGTCAAAGATCCACGAATGACAGCCGGGACCTACAGCTTAGCGTGCTTGCTTGTAAAGGTGGTCACCCATCCACAGACTTACCGCGGTAAGCGTAGCTTAACCTGATCGACCGATCTGTGCGGCTGCTATTATTTAGCCACGGTCCCCTCCCTTATATATATTAGTAATCATTGGTTTCAATATTGTTTCGAGTTATTATATTGGTTGATTTGTACATAACGGCGCAGGATAGCCTTCACCAAAAGTGGTCATCGTATTTGTGGTTCAGCAGATTCAATATCATCAGGATTGGAATATCGTCGTGGACGTGACACGACTGCGGCTCCTCCGACATCCTCTCTGTCAGCTCCACGTAACCATCGATGCTACGCTCTGTTGGAGTGACGGTCACCAGCCAGTGTCACTCTTATCCGACCTTTCGGTGATTCCAGAGGGGCAATTCTCGTCTGATCTCAGTGTCAATCTGTCAAAAATACCTCTAATTTCCCCTACATTTTTGACATTGGTTGTCGCTGAGATGAAATTGCGACTAGATTTTGAACTTTTTTAATTACGGGAATTGGTTCAGTAACTTCGTAACAAAACGGGGAGACGCCAGTTGCTGCGCCGTCATATGTACATACTCGTATTATACATTTTACTCCTGGCTCCTTACAATTTTGCCCTGTAGGTAACGTATTCTATTCTAAATTGTAGTAGGTATTACGAGTTGTAAAATTAGAGTAAACTTTAATGCACCTTACTTATTATGAAAAATCGAAACCAAACCCTAACTACTTACTTGTGTGTTTATCATGTCATTTTAGGAAAAAAAAAAATGTGGCACTCCAGGAGTGCCGATAGAAGCGAAAGCTTGAAAAAGCATAGTAATTTTATAAATATGTTTGATGGTCATTCTTCCCAAAGAAAATGTACCACGCGTTGATGTCTTTATAATGGCCAAAACTTAAAACAGAGGTGTCGGTACGGTAACAGTGTCGCGATTTCAATGGTTTTATTCCCATCTCAAAATGCCCAACGCGCCTAAAGAAGTTTTCACTTCAAAAAACTTAACCTCAACGTTAGTACGTTGTAATTACACAAGTTTGACTCCGGTACGTGTTATCAAAATGATTTCAATTGCTAAACTTTTCAGTACGTCAGAAAAGTTTAAAGAAAGACATACAAAGAACCTTCACACTTCTCATAATAATTGTATTAACACAAGAAACGTTGCAGAACAAAGCACGTTCTTCCACACAAATACAATTATGGTCTGCTCTCAGACGGAGATTAGCGGTTAGCTGGTTAGATTAGCTACGATACGAGGTTCCACCTCTATGTGTATGCTTAATTACTTACTGCACGCCAAGTTTCTCACAGGACAGGTAGCCGACGGCCACGAAATTCACCGTATTTACATAATAAATGCCCGAGAGCATGCGAAAATAAAATCAATCAAAAGTTTGTGATTCGATCACTGTTATTTTTAGAATGATTATAAAGTGTTTTGGTCTTATTTTTTTGTCTTTAAAGAGACACCAACACTGACAGACTTTTTTGACACAGCATAGAACACCAGCAAAAATGTCAGATTTTCACAATATATGAAAGCAACGGTGTCTAGGAAACCCATGCTAAATGATAAAGCTTCAGTTTACTGGAAAAGCGGTGACCGCACATAACGGCCGCAGTGACAGCTGTCATGAAAATTATACCAGCGACAAAGATTTAAATCAAGAGATACGGGCGTATCTCTTGGTCCCGCGTCAAAAGATAGTCGTGTTTCTGTTTCGTTTTGACACCTCTGTCACACAATGACACAGTGACTTGAATTAATTGTCATAGAAACGCTGTTTAATAATGCGTGAGCTCACTTTTTCGCGTGACTAAGTACGTTGAGGGCAAATCAGACTTTACGGTGTCAAAAACGTTCTCTAAGAAAATACATGAAATTACTATCATCTTGACGGCACGGTCGGCGCAGTGGTTAGCGATTGACTGCTGCGCTGCGAGTCGCGGGTACGATTCCCGCACGGAACAAATATTTGTATGTGTTGTTCCGGGTCTGGCTATTTGTGTACGTGGGTTTTAAATGTTTGTAAACGCAAAAAAGATTTGTGCACATTCCTTAAACACTTAAGTGTATTAAGTGTAGGCAGTTATATAGTCCTCTTTATCAATTTCGACAACGGCGACCCGTTGATATCATTATTTCCCAGCATGTAGCAACTAATGCAATAGAGTTGGCCGGTAGAGTTAATGTTATGGAAGGGCTCAGGTTTTTCTTTACTTATATGACGTTTTTGGTTAGTGTGTTTTTGGTTTTTTTTAGAAGTTTTTACCTTTTTGTAGACAGTAGAGAGCCAAGACGATTTATGTGAAGCGAGCCGGTGTGGAAAATCCTTATGGATGTCCTCCGCACTAGGGCGGGTGGAGGGCTTTGTCAAACTCTTACTGACTAAAAACTACCCCGGTGTTCTATCTCACACCTACGCCGGGGATAGCTGGAACATACAATCCTTCCGCAACCCCCGACTGGCGCCGGCCCGCTACTGCGGGTCTCCTTGGGACTGCGGGCCTCCTAGGGATGTGAAGCGAGCCTCTCCCAACCTGTTGGAACAGTTATACCTACTATTTTATTAAATAAAATGAAAGTATTAATAACTGTTTGAATTCAAACCTGAAATAAACGTGTTTCAGATGAATTGGAGCGAAAAGCAAATATGAATTATGTATATCAAATATTGATGCAAAACATTTAAAACCAAACACTAGTTTGTAATATTATAGTATTGGCAAACAAGAATCTGCAAATAACGGACTCTTTTTTAACAGTGAAACGGATGTGGGCTGCGTACCCACAATGATTTGTAGGGAATTTTTAATCTGTGGGTATGAGCTTTCAATAAATGAATCGAATAAATGTTGTTTGATCTGAATTTCGTTCTTATGTTCCTGTTTACATCAAGGCTGTTTCATTTTGTAATCAGTAGAGAATATAAGCTGATGCGGGAGTCATCATCATCTGCCTAGCCTTTTCCCAACTATGTTGGGGTTGGCTTCCAGTCTAGTCGGATGCAGCTGGATACCAATATTTTACATAGAGCGACTGTCTATCTGACCTCCACAAACCAATAACTGTGTAAAAACAACCAACGTATTTATTTATTTCTTTGCCACATAACAGAATATTTGTATCACAATATTTTCTGCTAGCCAATGAAGGATATAATAAAAGGTTGAACGTCTCAAAGAGTACCCTCAGGCAACACAAATACAAAGATAAGGTAAAAGAGAGTGTACAATATACTGATTGCAATAATACCATAAAGACGTACTGGAGTGTTGCCAATATAGAATCGTAACACCCACATAGATGGGTAAAAATCATAGAACACGGAGACGCCTTGGCGGCCGCTGCTAGAGGTGGTTTGGCAACACTTTCCATACAAACCAAGAGTGTTACCATTTTCTCACACTTCGACACAAATGACGTATACAAACTGACGGCTTCAAAATAATTATGGCATCCGCGGCAGAAGTTTTGCGCTCAACGCACTTTCGGCGCCACGAATTTAATAAAAAAAAAAAGTAAATTATTCAAATAACGCCCTTCACCACTTCCTAGTGCTTTCGCTAGGAAGAAGAAGTGGCGCAACCAACTCCCCAACTGCACAGGTGTCTGTTCAGTTATAAAAACTAACTATTGGTAGACGAGCTTCCACCTGCGGCTTCCCCGTCGTGGCATGTCGATAAAAAATCCAGCCGTTTTGGAGATTAGCCGGAACAAACAGACAGACAGGCAAACATTTTGATAATTCGTTTTTGTAAAAAGCTGTTATTTTGACATTAGAAACAGACTTCAATTATATATTTTTGTATCGACAATTTTTTTTTTTTTGTATTACTGCCGTCTGGTAGGCTCTGCCGGCACTGCGGTTCCGAGCTCTGTGATAAATGTAATATGGGTGTAATACTGAGTGGAAACGCTGTTTATGATGAATAAGGAAACAGTTGTATTTGAAGGAATACGTCGGGCGAAAATGATTTGCTGTTTTATTCGATCCCGTTTTTACGTTTTGCTGTCTCGAGTAAAAGGGGAGCCCCCTTTTACTTGTTTGTTTTAGTAATGAGGCAGTGGCGTAGCGTGGGTGACCGCCGCCCGGGACGGAAGAAAATTTTGCCACCCTTTAAGTTAATGTGAATGGGACAACTGACGATCCATCAATCAAACTTTCTTCAATTGTCAAAGCATCACTCACGGACTTCCCTGAAGAGACTTACCCGTACTATAATCTAATTTACAGGTCGTATTATACAAAATTGAACTCTATTCTTTATATGACAGAAGTCATTCTCATTGAATATAATCATAAACAATCCAAGCACAAAATAAAATACGGGGAATCCCTGCAAATCAGTACAGACGGTGTTGCCAGTCGCTACAATGAACAAGATGTCATTATTATACGTATATACCTACATTAATTTAAAGAAAGGTGATTCCCCGATTTCGTCATAGTATAAAACGAAAAAATCCGTGCTCATTTCGATCGGTCCGAATCGTAGGTGCGACAAAAATATGAAATGGTTAAAATATTTACAAGATATTATTATTTATTGTGAAATTTTTGCCGCCCCCTGAAGGTGCCGTCCGGGGCGGGTCGCCCCTACCGCCCCTACTACGCTGCGCCACTGTAATTGAGCAATTAGAGTGATATCTAGTAGAGATTTAAGCTGGCTGCTATTATGGGTATCGTTGGCAACGAGTACGGAATTGTTCAAAGGGTTATAAATCTTATTGTGAAAAAGATGGCTCCTCATTAATTGAGTCTAATTCGTAAATCTGCTAAATTAATGTGGTTGAAGATAATATTAACTCTTCGCACGTCGAGTGTACACCATGTGTTCCGATAACAATAAAATTTCTATTGTCAGGTAATTAGACCCGCGACGGGAAAACATCCCGTCGCGGGTCTAATTAGCTGCTAGACGGATTGATGACAACAATGGGAGTAACCTTGTTGTTATAGATTTATGTAAGTATAGGTCTATAGACAGCCACAATAGCTGGTATATTATGTAAAAATCTCACCGTGAAAACTTGGGTGAAGTGAGCTTGAAGCGGTCTGTCAATAGTGTCAATCCCTAACATTAGGTGAAATGACAGCAAACTTCAAGCTCACTTCTAGCTTCATAGATCGGCTAGTTCCAATTTTAGATGTATATTCGCAAAAACCGGGATTAATAACACCAAGAATTTATTCGCAGAGATAAGCGTGTTGCTACTCTAAATACTTTTCTACCTTCGCTGTTGAAAGGCTTAACGTGTCTGCTTGATGTATTAAGATTTTTGGGGATTCTTACAAAATACAGGATTATCCCATCAAAACAAATGGCCCCAGTGCGATTACATATGCAAAGAAAACATTCATGAAAATCCTTGAGGAAGATTTAGTACTACATGAGTAGATATCAAACAGAGACGAAGCTTCATACAATTGTGCTATTTGTACACATAGAATATGTTTGCAAGACGTGGAAAATATTGTTTACGCGACTCATACGAGAAGCCCATCATCCTCCTGCCTTTATAGATACCTACACGCTTCTGGAAGTGCCTGATATTCTAAGTGAAAATTATCCACTCGGTGACGGAATTATCCACACGGTGAGACGTCACGCACTCACTGCTGTGCAACGCAGTATAAGTCATCATCTGCCTTGCCTTTTCCCAACTATGTTTTTTGCCTTGCCTTTTCCCGGTCGGCTTCCAGTCTAACCGGATGCAGATGAGGTCAGTATTTTACATGGAACGACTGCCTATCTAACCTCCAGTTACCGGGTTATATGATACCCCTTGGTAAGACTGGTTGTCGGCGATGGACCCATTTAGGGGGCTGGAAGAGGGCATTGTCCTCCCTCCGCTGAAGCCCGGTCCACGTGCTGCGGGCTGGGTGAGTGGACTAGATCTCCCTCTTCCTTTCCGCAGCCTCCTTCTGCGAGACGACTGTTTCCCAGACCAGTTTACTCCTACCGCAATTCACGTTAAAGAACTTCGTTCCAAAATGCAGTTTCAGCACCCCGCCTTGGATAGGATAGATTTTCTTTTGACTATAGATACAGAAATAAGAGTTACTTTGTCGACATAGGTAGTATTTAGTGATAGGTGGTAGTTTAAGAATTGAGAGAACCTGGGTTGCAGGAGCGAACGAAACGAGTTTAATAAATTAAACCGTCTGGGAGACCCCCCTGGATCCGATTGGGTGTAGTTGTTACTACACAGAGAGACATGTGATGACATATAGTGTTGTAGTGTGGTGCATGATGGGCATAATGCATAGATATTAAAGTTTCGCCTGTCTAACTAATCCTACAAATTACAATGTCTACTTTATTGTATGAAGTTTGGTCTCTGTTAGATATGTTACTCTGTGTGCCTGTGTGGCAGCTCGCCGTAACAGATTTCTTTTTTCATCGCAATGTTTCTTCTACGACATGCACGCATTTTGTTCTATTTTATAGTTTTGAGTTTTATGTTTGTTTGGAGCGAGGTGTAAATCTTAAAGTTGTAAATCAATCGATACAAATAATACAATTCATTGCACGCTATTTTGATTTCGGAGTATTTTTACGATGCGTTAGATTTTTCATTTAAGTGCTTTGAAACGATTTTGTTGTTTATTTTATATGAGATATGAGTTATATTTCCTTAAGGTCTTAGGTTTACTATATCAAGTAGTAACAGAATCTTAGGGTAGATAGGTAAGTTGGTGTTAATACTGCCAGTCTTAGTATTGCAGCACTACCACACTTAAACAATATTGTTGACTTATTCTCCAGGCAAGACTGGTATTTCGGTCTGTTTGATTACAGTAGACGTAGTACTAAAGTATATCCTATGATATTTATATTGTGTTGTGTGTAAGTGCCATCAAATACTTTGATAAATGTTTCCCGAATCACATTTGTTCAGCTTTATAGTGCTTTTGACATTTACGACAGTAAATGGCCGATCATAAACCGTTCAGATCCAACCAACAGGTTGCCATAGAGATGGGCCATCAACAAACAACAAACGGAACTTTAACTAACTGAATAGTAAACAAGCTAAAGGAGAATAAATAGAATGTTATCCGCACATTTATATCGAGTACTTTAATTCTAAATTAGTACATTTTTACGTGACTATATAACAGCCGCACGGCGAGCCGTGCGGCGATTGCGTTAGTGATGACCTTGAATATCGAGATATTCAAGGTCATCACTAACGCGATCGCAACGGTCATTGCGGTTCATCGCTTGCCGCATCAGTCTGTGGATGGTTGACCATTCATAACATACCGAGAACCCTCCGTGGCTCGGAAAGCACGGTAAGCACTTGGTCCCATATGTCATTCGTAAATCTTTGGCAGTCGTTACGGGTAGTCAGAAGCCCGACAGTCTGACAACCAGTCTTTTCAAGGAGTATCGTGTTACCCAGTAACTAGGTTGTGGAGGTCAGATAGACAGTCACTCTATGTAAAATACTGGTATTCATCTGCAGCCGGTTAGACTGGAAGCTGACCTCAACATAGTTGGGAAAACGCTAGGCAGATTATGATACGCTTTCCGATATCGAAGGCCTAAAACACACAAGATTTAACACACTAACAGTAGGTAAACGAAATTCTTTAGAATCTTAAACAATGCATGTAAATGGCTACTATATATTTCGGTAATTTACTCAGTTTTACATAATAACAACTGCCATAATCCAAAAGCGTTAAAAATGTAAACACTCACCGTTATTTTTGGAAAATTTCAATCATAATCCTGTTCATGAATCCTCCATAACGTTAATGTTAGGTTATATCGCTCAACACATCACAAAATTGAGTTTACTCTCAATTTTTCATTTTGGGTTCTTTTTATCAATTTCACTACAGTACTGTGAAAATGAACCGTAGCTGTAACGGTGTAAAGTCGATATTAGATTTTCTTGATACTCTACCCGGGCGAACGCAACAGGTCGACTAAAATAAAATATATTGAGTGGTTTTTGTTGGGAACTAAAACATAGGTAACTCGGTACTTTTAAGAATAGGACGTTTTATTGAGATGGTTTTGTATATAGAAATAAGATGTTTCTAGATTTTGCGGCATATCCAGAACAAAGATACGTAACATTCAATCAATCAACTCAGCTTGTCACAGTCCATTGTTGGTCATAGTCCTCTGGTCCTCTCCCATGCTGCACTACAACACCCTCTCCTCAGCCTTCCGCATCCAGTTAGTTCCAGCCACTTTTTGAGGTCGTTTCTCCATCTAGCTGGGAGGCGTCCCAAACTACGCTTGCCAATACGCCGTCTCCACACCAGGACTTGTATGCTCAACGGACCATCGGTCCTTCGACAAACATGGCCAGCCCACTGCCACTTCAGCTTGATTACTCTGCAAGCTATGTCGGTATTGGTACCGTCACTTAAAAAGAACGCTGGCGTTTACCTGCGCACTGTCAAATTTGTGGTATGAAGGGAGCGCGACGCTAGTAAAGTAACTCTTCATCATCATCATCATCATCAGCCTATAATGTTCCCACTGCTGGGACACAGGCCTCCTCTCAGTGAGAGGGAGTGGGCCGTAATCCACCACGCGGGCCCAGTGCGGGTTGGTAGATATCACATGTCTTCGAATTTTTGGTTCTAGGACATGCCGGTTTCCTCACGATGTTTTCCTTCACCGTTTTGTGAGCAGTGGTGATGAAATAATTTACACAAAGTAAAGCGCCTGTCTGGGTTCGAACCTACGACCTACAACTCGTAAGTCGCGGCCGTTACCACTTGGCCACCACTGCTCTCTTAAGTAACTCTTATGATTCAAAAAAAAAAATTACACTTATATATATATATATATATATAAAACAATAGCCTAGTACTTTAGGACACGACTGTACCCGCCCATGCTCAGACACATACCCCCTCTACTGTCGCTCGCCGTTCTTTTTACGTAACAACAGCAGTAACTCCGGTTTTTTCCAGATAACTTCGAACAACACAACATTTAACATTGTCGTTGGTTTAAGTAACAAAGGAAAATATAACACAACATACAAAGTTTATTTCCCGAGGGGATACACCTAGATGTACTCGTATGTAAGCAATACAAATACATTTCACGTTCGTAATGAGGATACCAAATAGGCGTGATGTATACGATAATAGAAAATCTACACAACAAGATAATGTCTGTTGAATCTGATCAAATTATATAACACCTCATAAATATTTATCCCAATCGATGGCGGAATGCCTCAACAACGAAGCCGGCATTCTTCACATTCATTTCGCGTTTAGTTTTTAAAAACACTAGTTTTGCATGCACCTATTTTGTGAAACTGAAGTATTCATGGGGTTGGTCAGCGGGATTGTCCGAAAGGGTTACCGCTGGCCCGGAACATAAAGGGCTAAGGAAGGAACACGGGTGGGTTTTATTCAGTAAGAGTCTGACACTCCCTTCCGCTCCACGCAGAGCGGGAGGGGTCATTTGATGATTTCCCATCCTGAAAAAAAAAAGTATTTATGGGCTTGTACCGCTAAGGAGCCTATAAGTTCCCACTGCCGGGACACAGGCCTCCTCTCTCTTAGAATGAGTGGGCCGCAATCCACCACGCGGGCCAGGTACATCAAGTGTACCTACAGATGACATCTGTTAATTGATTAAATAAAACTATTAGTATACCTACGCCAGCCATTACACAGTAAATTGAGCCAACAAACAAAATAAAACGATAAACATCAAGTTCGTTAATCTTACTATTTGTTTGGTTTCGGTAATTTGGTTGCGTGACTGACTGACACAACACAGCCAACCATTGAAGATTACTGTGAAAGAATACTTGGCTTCGGTCCAACAGTTTCAGCTTGGTAAGCTTAGGAAGTTGTCCAAAATAGTCTGTAAGAGTCCTTCAATCGATACCTATTATATAAAATTCAAAGTCCTGACTGATATATCAACGCAAAGCATAAACCGCTGGTCCTAGAGACATGACATTTAGAGAGTGTGTTCTTTGTGAAGAGTAAGTATCCACTAAGAAAGGGTTTTTTGAAGTTCACTTGAGAGGGTGAAGTGGGGGAGGGTGCGGGCAGAAGAAAATGAAGTCGCATTTCGTGTCTGTCTGTGATCTTCTAAACTTCACAATGAAGATTAATGATGCAGTCTTCACCTTCATTTGGAAAGGCTAATGTGTCATCATCATCTGCCTAGCCTTTTCCTAACTACAATATTGTATTGGCTGTTGTTGTGTTGTTGTTGTTCTGTGGCTTGGCTTCTTTTCTGTGTTGAGGTCGGCTTCCAGTCTAACTGGATGCAGCTGAATACCACTCTTTAAATAAACCAGTACCACCAGTACCCAGTGTTTACCATTTTAAGGGTTAATGTGTATAACACATTAATACTTAACAGATTTAGCACAGGAATCTGGATGTTTTGACCTGTCGCCATTACACCCGCGTGAAACAGGTTCGGATCGCTAGTAAAACTGTTAACAAGTGAAACTACATTTAGTTTTTATTAATTCACAGAAAACAACAAGTAAAGCAATAAACATCAAATTAATTATTTTTTGATCAAATCGAACAGCGTGCGGTCATAGGTATACACAATAGCCTAATATGTTTTTTATTTTTTGAAGTGTAACTTCTTTAGCGGCGTTGTACACTTTTTTGTAATGGGTAAAAAATGTTAAACTCGCATCAGGACACGTGACCAGCCGGTCGATTCTGTAAAAATCTCACCGTGAAAACTTAGGTGAAGCGAGTTTGTTTTTGCTAGGAATTGACACTATTGACAGCTCACTACACGCTCACATCACCTAAGTTTTCACGGTGAGATGGTTACAGAATCGCACTGCTGATCGAAAATTCGTAAGACGGATGGCCGTAGCCGGTACCGCGCGTGTTTTGTTTATAGACGATTCACAAAATACACATGTAATTGTTCAAGTTTTCATTTCTGTCGGCACTCCCGGAGAGGCACACAGTTTTTTTTGAAGTGAAAACTTCTTTAGCGGCGCTGTGTACTTTTTTTGGAATGGGTAAAAACTTCTAAATTCGCGTCAGGTCACGTGACCCTGATCGAAAATTCGTAAGACGTAAAACGTCAGACGTCTCGCCCACAGCCTCGATTCTAACTGTCAAATCAAAAAGCTCTAAATATTCGGGCGTAGAGTAGACTGACAAAAATAATAAACTGTACTTAATTTTTTAAATATTTCTATTCTTTTACTACACAATTGAAGCTACATTTATTAGAAGAAGCTAAGAAAAGTGATAATTTGAAGAAAGCTCGACAGGCGAAACAAATACGAAAGTTTAAAACAATATTCCGTGATACAGATTTTATCCATATTTACAGGCTTTCTGAGGATTTAATTAATATATTGGAAGATGACTTAACTCCATATATGCGTCCGCGACTTCGTTCCAGTGGTTTAACCAAGAGGCTAAAGGTTTGTTTACATCTAGGTTTCTTGAGATATGATGGGTATACCTCACCACACACCAACAAAAGCCTATTGAATTCCTGATGTTTCAGATATTATGCACACTATCATTTTTGGCTAATGGAAGTTACCTACCAAAAAATCATTGGGAAGAATGTAGACACATACATATCTCAGTCTTCTGCCTCTAGGGCAATCCACGAAGTTATTATTTAAAATACAATGATAACTTAAACACAAGTCAAGATTGCACTTAATTCTAGCTTCATTCATTGATTTCAGGTGACTCAGGATATCCTCAAAGGCCTTATTTAATGACTCCCTTTAGTAATTCAGAAACTGAGACTCCAGAGCCATTACAACAATTTGCACAGCAGTGCAAGAAACAGTGTAGAGGACTATTGGAATCCTGAAAGGACGGTTCAGATGTTTATTAGTACATAGGGTATTGTACTATGATCCTATAAAAGTGGGAGAAATTGTGATGGCTTCCTGTGTTTTAAACGACATATGTAATAGAGCCGGGCTACCAGCTCCTATGATGATGAGACCAATGTGACTTAGATGAAGAATCTAGGTTACTTGGAATCCTGACACATCAGGCTCCAACACATGATGACTTAGAGAGTAGGCTGATAAGTAGGCGAGATTTAGTTAATCAATTATGGCGAGCATGTTGTATCTACAATTTATGCGTTCCTTTACAGATGTGGTTAACGTGTTTAGATAGAATATACTCACCATTATTGATTAGATACAATAAATAGGTATTTAAATTATTAATAAAAGTATTATTATAATCAACAATTGTCATAACATTTAAGGTGTGTATTTAAAGTGTGGTGTTTAAGGTGTATATGATTAGTATAATATCAATAGCCTATAATAATATGTGCCTATTTATACCTTAGTCCCTATTTGTACTATATTTTTAAATGGGTAAGAGTGTATACAGGGGTATGAGAAATTAAACAGATAACTGCATTATTTTCTTTTTTATTTACTATTAAAAACAATCAATCAAATCAAAAATCATTTATTCAAAATGACTTTTGATATTCAGTTAGAAAAACTTGATTCTATACAATAGTAGGTATGCAAAGTAATTAACATTACAAGAAACAGGACATTTAATTAAATAATTTAGTATATACAATGAAAACTACCCAAGCAAAACAAAATTAAATAAGTACCTAAATAAAAGCCTGCAGGCATAAAGAGCATGCCCGCTAACAAACATTGACATTTACTACAAAAAAACAGTTCTTATACTTAAACTTCTTAACATCCATCTTAAATAAACTTAAAATTATCTAAACATAGTAGTAGATCCATGTTTCGGAGATTCAACTTCCTCGACTGATGGATGCTCATAAATCCTGCAGTGCCTGGGTCTGCCTTGACCATGACTCACTTATTTCCTTAAAAGTCGAACATCCTCTGCTGGTTGTCAATAAGAAGTCTCTCATTTTCCAAACACCTCTCTTTAATGGCGACAAAACATTCAGTCAGGCTCGCCATTTGGATTGCCTTTGAGAAGGTGGTGAGTGCTGGATCAGACGGCGGTGTGCCGTTCGATGCCTACGAGATGCTATGAACATAAAAATGCAACAAATTACTATACAGAGGTAAAACAAATATGTAAGTATCATCAACATCACATCACTCTCCCTCTAAAGGAATAGATATTACAATGTAGTATACATATTAGATGTAGTCTATATCTTGATTCTATTAGATGTAGTCTATATCTTGATCTTGATTGAATAAGGGCTGCTGTTGAAAAAACCTACAGAAAATCCCAACAAATTGGCCCAACCCGGGAATCAAAAGTGAGACCACTACTATGTAGTGCTTTTTACACTAAACCAATAATTAACCTAATTATAATTAAGTTAACCTTACATGAAGATGCAATTGGGGCATTACTCCTATGATGACGCATTGCAAGACTGCAAGTGGTGATCTAGCCTCAAACTGTAATACAAAAAAAAGTTATCTAAATATCCATTATAAAGTTAAAACATATTATTGTAAGACTTTTATTTAAAACTTCACCTTTTGTTCTGTATTAGGCTGGTTTTCCATTGGCACATTGTCCCTATACAAAGATGGGCCTGGTTGTATGTCCGTTCGCCCTGCAAATATAACATTACATTATTATATTTTATTAGAATTAACTTACTGGTATTGAAGGTGTGGACTGTTCGGTCTGGAGCATGCCTCTAGTAGATTGTTCTACAGGCAGTAATTGGTCAGTAGGTCGTCTTAGGGGTTGCTTAGGACTCTACAAAATTAAATATGAAAATTATAATTTCCAAGTACCCATACAGTTTTCATATTATGTAATGAAAGTATAGCACTTCTTGGCATGCTAAAACACACAATGTTACGTTACAACAATAAAGTTATACGTACATATTATAGTAAAACAATAGCTAATCATGTAATTTACTTAAATTTTATTAATATCTCGTGTATCATACAATACTCGTGGATGAGACAATAGTAATAATAGCCATATACTATCAGTGAAAAAATCATAATACTCACATTTCATTAGGTAGTTGTATTTATCCTCTTAGTCACAGAACTACCTATGTTAAAAGCACTCGCTGATACAAATAATCAAGCACCCAAAAGTTTAAAAACTACAAATTCAAGTGATTTTGTTAGCGTCGCGTCATCGGTTGTTATTGTTATGTCATGTTGACTTTTAATTCATCGTCGCGTCGCGTTGCACGAATAGAGCAAAGGAATCGTCATTCAGCCTTAAAATGTAATAAGAAATATGAAATAAGCTCTTTTAAATATGATATTGGTTATAGTTTAACTGTATTCCTTATAATACTTAAAGATAGACCTTTAATATATATTTTAAACCTATAAAACTCTCAGTCGAGATTGATCGATTATAATTTATAGAATTTGTGTCAAGCCCTACGTTCGTCTGAGAAACAGCGACGGGAGGTTACAGCCTTGGGTTTGACGACGAGCACAACCACGTTAGTGAATACGGTTTGAATCAGCGCTGTACGCTCGGTCGATCTCAAGGCTGTCTCGTCGACGAGCTCGTCGCAGCTTACAGCCATGAAATTGTCTTTTAGAGAATAGCACTGCTGAAGTCTATCCTGTGTGCTTATTATTTTGTAAATCTGAATAAATTCCTTTCACGAGAAGAATAAACCAGTCACTTTGGTCATCATACCTGATTTGCAAAAAACCCTATAAAATAAGGAACACACCTTAACACGCGTGTTTTGTTTATAAGACGATTCACAAAATACACTCGTAATTGTTCAAGTTTTCACTTCTGTCGGCACTACCGGAGTGCCAGTGTTTTTTTTATTATTTGATATGGGTTTACTCTTGACTCCAGTCTAGGTCAGGGGTAATAGAGACAAAGTCTACGATGGAGTGAGCTTACCCAGAAGAAGCCTGTTCAAAAAATAAATGGTTAGGTTACTATGCCGAACCCTGAGGTTAGGTTTGGTTAGGTTACTTTAAATCCTTTACACAGGAATAGGGCCCCACGAAGTGGGACTACGTCGACATAGGATGCAAGAGCGAGGGAAGGGCACCCCGAGGTTTGGTTTGGTTAGGTAAAACAGCGAGCGTTTGTAAACGGACGACGCCGTTTGTAAAACGCGGAATCATACAAATTGCCTGCGACATATATATAATACCTACCTAATGCTTGTAAAATAGTTCACATTTCCATTTCACATTTCAGTATTTTTGTGTTCGTTTCTATAGCAACAGTTTATTCCAATGTCAATAAGTTCCATACAGATAAACTAGTAAGATATTGCAAATAAATAAAAATGTTATCAGTCCGAGTGCGGAGAGAACCCTATTCGTCTTGTACGGGTACCGAAGTAAAACGATACGATAGAATGATAATATGATCAATCAATATCTAAAAGTTGTTTGGGGATCTACTAGGTAACTCTATTTCTTTTTGTCACTATGTTTTACGAAATTGGATTTCATGGTTTTTTTTGCACGGAACCCTAATTTCTAAAATAAAAGTTGTAGTGTGCCTAAGTTACTCTTATAACATCAGCTATCTGCCAGTGAAAGTCCCGTCAAAATTGGTGCAGCCTTTTCGGAGATTAGCCGGAACAAACAGACGGACAGAGAGACACAAATTGTCTTTTGTTATAAGTACCGTATATACTTTTTTTCATATGCATTTAGTAAAAAGCTGTTCTTATGACATGACAAACAGACATTTCAATTTTATTTATTTGTATAGATGGTATAAGATAGAAATCACCCTAAAAGTATGGTTATTAAGAAATTAATTTATTCACACACAATAAAAATAAAAAGATTGATTGAATATCTTCTTCATACCATAAATCATAGGAATTTTTAATTATTTGATATTCTCATACAAGCTCCGTAATAAACCCGTCACTCCAACCATACGATATGTTCCAGACGTGCTAGTTCAATCAAAATTAATAAAAAAACGCTTCTCGAATACTGGGTTAAAAATAAAGCGTGGGTTTTGTTCTGAACTGACGTTATATTGTGTACAGTTACATTCACGATACTTGGAATAAGAATACACCCTAAGTTATTATCCACAAGAGGGGACGCTGCGAAATAGTTATCAAAGGACACATCGAGTTTTGTAATAAGTTCCACTGCGAATAGTTTTCTCTCTGTCAGTCATACCTTTATGACAGTCTCTTTCTCACATTAACGCACGGCTTTGAAGTAAAAGGCCGAAAAAAAATGGCACAGTTTTATAATAAGTTCAGCTTTATAGGGCATCTTCTCTAATACTGTGTGACACTCACTCATACTGTGTGACAGTCACTCATACTGTGTGATAATCTCTTTCTAAAGCTTGCTTAAAAAACTAGCATGCTTATTGCTAGCAAATAAATATGAACACAGCTGCAGAGCATACTAATTTTAAGCATACTTACAAGCATGCTTTTATGAGCATATAATTCCGTAACATTCTTGCCAAAATATGTGAGGTTCCGCCTACTCGCTAGTTCACAGAATAGTTCATTAAGTAGAGAGATGGGGTTCGTTTGCTGTTAATTGAGATGTATGACAATATCGTCGTCGGTGACGCGTTCTGGTTTATAAGTAGCTACTAAGGTTTTCAGATCATGTGTCATCACAGGAATATACTGTATAGTGTATTTTAAGCCAATTTTATCAAAAATAACATAAAATTTATTGCATCTTTTTTAAGCACTTTGTGTAGTCTTCCATCTTTGCTGACTTTTCTTTTACTGATTATGCACTGGAAAACGGTATCTGGTAGGTTTATTTATGCGCAATTGTAATTTTGACGTTTGGAAATATGTATTGCATACCCCGCGTCGCGCGCGCGTATTGCTTTTGGTTAGGATGCAGCCTTAGATGAGATATTGATTGAATTTAATTCGCCGCATATTGTATACATTTGGAAAGACCAAATCTGCATGAAAGAATACGAATTTCTATGAAACTGATAGTATACCCTACTGGGTAAACCCCAATAATGCGTGTCAGTCATTAAGACCACTAAAATAAATGAAGTACAGACGCCAGCACATCAAGCTACCCGAAACTATCAAATTTTCTCAATCAACTTTGAACCTTATGCTTTAGCGATGAAGTTGAATATTAATTAAAGAAATTTGACAGATTGTAGTAGCTTGATGTGCTGGCGTCTGTACCTACCTAGTCTATACTAATATTATAAAGCTGAAGTGTTTGTTTGTTTGGTTGAACGCGCTAATCTCTGGAACTACCAGTCGGATTTGAAAAATTCTTTTTGCATTTGATAGCCCAATTCTCGAGGAAGGCTATAGGCTATTTGACATCACGCTATGACCTTTAGGAGACGAGCAAAAAGAAAAAAAGTCAGAAAGAACGCTAAGCAAAAACGAAGTAATAGCGCGGGCAGGCGATGCGATGCGACGGGGTGGGTCGGGGCAACAAGAAATTTCACGTGAACGAAGTCGCGGGCAGAAGCTAGTCAATTATAAAGATTCAAAACTATCTAACATTGTGCTATAGGTACACTAGATGGGAAGTAATAAAATAATAAAACCAAACTATTTAGTACAATAATTAGAGGAAGTTTGAAAGTGACTTCGGTGTCCGAAAGTTGTGTAGAAATCGGTTGTCTTGGTATGGGCATAAATTGTGGAGAAATGAGGAAAATTTCGTCAGGAAAGTTTAATTGGACTGTGTGAAAGATGATATGGCTGGAAAGGGAGCGGCTACCGAGATAACGAATAATATTAATAGAGAAGTAGGTATGGAAAAAGTCCCGAGCCCAAATAAATTGAAGAAAGAAGAAAAGAAAAGAAAGAAGAAAAAGTTTTTTTATTTTTATTGAGATCTGCGATGCTATTCTGCAAAAAGATCACCGTGATATCTTAGGTGAAGTGATGCTAGAGATTGACAGCTCATTTTAAGCTCACTTCACCTAAGTTTTCACGGTAAGATTTTTACAGAATATCACTAAAGGGCTGGAGAATGATTTTTGCACTAACAGACTATCTCTTGGGTTTCCATTCCCAGGGAAACTACAAAACAAATTCAGTATTATTAGTCTGACTGGTCAGCTCATATGATACCGTTAATTAATGGAATGTCGTTATTATTTCACGAGTGTGTAAAGTTTCAACTCGATCGCTTTCTGTAATCACTGGAAGTGATTGAAAACATATTGGTATAAAAAGATTCGAATATTAGTTACAGTACCCGGCGATAAATATTGCACATCGACCTTTACCATTTTATACAAAGAATAAAAATAATTATCAAAAGAAGCAAATCATAATTGTTTTAACAGCTCCTAATAGATACCGGACTGTTTGTATTTCGTGCGACAGAGATAACGATCTACGAAGCCGAAATTAGCCGATTATCTCTTTCCAAAGGTCGATGTACAATATTTATCGCCGGGTACTGTATATGGGTGTAAAACTCATCATCTGTCCAGCCTTTTCCCGACTATTTTGGGGTCGGCTTCCAGTCTAACTGGATGCAGCTGAATACCAGTATTTTACATGGAGTGACAGCTTATCAGACCTCCAGAAGCCAGTTACTCGTAATACGATACGCCTTGTTAAGGCTGGTTGTCAGACTTTTGTGCTTCTGACTACCGTAACGACTGTCAAAGATCCACGAACGACAGCCGGGACCAACGGCTTAACGTGCTGTCCGAGGCACGGAGGGGCTCGGTGGGTAAAGATAGTCACACATCCACAGACCAACCGCGGCATGCGTAGCTTAACCTGATCATCGATCGACCTATTCGGCTGTTATTTTTTACCAATATAATATTCGTTTAAAATGAAGTCAGGAATATGTTACTAGACAGAGAAGAGTAATTTCATTGTTTTTAACAAACAGGACAAGAAACCCAGGAAAAGTAAACAATTAATAATTCTTACGATGGGTGACATTATTTTGCTGACAGCAATAACTTCTAGAGAGTATGCTAAAGCCTACATAGAATCATGTTATATTCTTCCGCCCCAATTATAATGTGATATTCGGATTTCCCAATATCCAGTATGTCGGATTTCCCAATATCGCGTATGATTTTATAACGCAGTGTTTCCGAGCAATTCAGTAGGTATCTAATCCAAAAATATTACCTAGGCGAAATTCTGGGAACGATTTCAAACACTCAAATGATTCAGATTTTGGTTCCCGATTTTCTAAATACGTCAGAGGAATTCGGGACGATTGAGCCATTTATTAGAAAATTACAAACAAACAGACGGATACATGAAAATTCCCAGAAACACTGTTTATGTTCAGTTCAGTGTTAGTTTATTTTAAAATATATTTTTTTATACACCGAGTTTTGTTTCGTTTTAATATATCTAATATTTATTTTTGTGCATATTATAAATATTTAATTTTTTATCAATACAGGTGCTTCAATGTTTTTTATTTACAGGATATGTTATGGTCTACAATAAAATTCCAAAAAGCCGTAAATATAACTTAAAACGTTTTCTGTTTTAATGACAGATTTCAACTCTCTTATCTACCTACCTAAATAAAGGCGAATTATTGAAGTGAAAACTTCTTCAGCGGCGTTATACACTTTTTTTGTAATGGGTAAAAAAGTTAAGCTCGCGTCAGGTCACGTGACCTGATCGAAAATTCGTAAGACGGATGGCCGTAGCCGGTACCGCGCGTGTTTTGTTTATAAGACGATTCACAAAATACACACGTAATTGTTCAAGTTTTCACTTCTGTCGGCACTCCCGGAGTGCCACTGTTTTTTTTTTCCAATACAACAATATCCGGTAGTTGATACCTAGTCAATCTATTACAGAACTCTGTCAAATATTTCGTCATAACACAAAACACTGAACCCGAGAAATGTATGCAATATTCAACATTTTTGACGAATATGTACGCCGAATATTCCGCTATCATGTACATTTTAAACTAGTGTTTACATCCGAATATGTGCCATCGGCCTCGTACGATAATTTACATTTATATTGCCGAAGTTCCACCGCTGACGTTTTGACTGACGGGTAAACACACAATGTACGGGAATATTGCAGCGTCGGTTCGGACGCTTGAATAAAACCGGCTAATATAAACAGCAATGGATCCGCTGGCGCTATAATTTCCATTTTGATTTGGTTTGTTACGTTATAGCTGCGTGTTTTAACAGGGATTGAAAAATAAAGGTGACTGGATAACTGTAGTTGTGACGAGATATTTTTGGAAATAGCTAGGAAGGAATACACGACTTACTTTTTTTTTTCACTGCTGGATAAAGCTCCTTCCTTAGCTTCCCATTGTTTCCTGTATGCGTAATTATACGAAAACGAGGACAAAACACAGAAAAATCCCGAGACTATGTTATATTTGGTATAGTTTATGAGTAGTTAATTGATAAGTTGTTATTTAAACAAGTGATCTAATCAAAACCGATTGATGATTTTTTCAAATACATCATCATCTGCCTAGCTCTTTCCCAACTATATTGGAGTCGGCTTTCAGTCTAACCGGATGCAGCTGAATAGCAGTATTTTACATGTAACGACTGCCTATCTGACCTCTACAACCCAGGTACCTACTCGGTACAACGATACCTCTTGGTAAGACTGGTTGTCAGACTTTCTGAGGAAATGTAACGCCTGTCAAAGATTCACGAATGACAGCCGGGACCACGTACTTTCCGAAGCAAGGTGTCTCGGTATGTATAGATGGTTAGCCATCCACTGACAGACCGCGGCAAGCGTAGCTTAACCTGATCGTCCGAACCGACCGGCTATTATCTTACTCTATTTCAAATTCAAATTCATCCTGCTTACATTTAAATCAGTTTATCAGTAAATCATTCAACAGTAAAAACAAATACCAATCGTCAAAAACCCACATCACTTTCACTGAACTCCAACCAATAAAAAGCACAAATGTTTTATAAATCATAATAATATGTTACCTACATCCAATGTATTTGAATTCCGTACATCTATAAAGGTGTGTAGGCGTTGTACGTCACGTCTTATCTAATCCCGGATCGCTCAGGAATGTGAAGGTAACGCAGAAATGCATCGCGGTATTCCAACAACTTCAAACTTAAGATTATTATGATGAACCTATTTTGAAGGTGTAGGTAGGAGTCGTGTAGCTTGATAAATTATTTTATTATCTAAACAAATATTATAAAGAGAAAAGATTAGATTTTTAGGGTTTCGTACCTCGCAAAAGAAAAAAACGGAACCCTTATAGGATCCCTTCCTTGTCCGTCTGTCTGTCTCTCAAAACCCTGTATTTCAGGAAGGCGTGGAGATATCGAGTTGAAATTAAAACCATATACTCAGGTCTACAGTTCCTTGAAACTGTGATAAAATCAGACTTCTAAGTTAACGTCAAAAAATATACGGCCTTTATGCCGCAAAATACGTTATATATTTCGACACTCTCAAGGGAATCAAAATTTATAGGGTACTTCCCGTTGACATAGAATCATGAAATTTGGCAAGCAGCAAGGTACAAATAAAGGAAAAAATCCAAAAACCCTGTAGTTACATTAAAAAGAAATCCCGTGATAAACTATTTACATGCCCACAAATTTGTACGGAACCCTCGGTGCGCGATTTCGACTCGCACTTGACCGGTATTTTTGTGTTTGTGGGTGTTACCTATCCAGAAGAAAGACCGACACCAACTCAGAGGTCACAGTCTTTTAAAGTCCTGACATAATTTTGGTGAGATCATGTGAGGACCATGTAGATAAGGTGTCTGAAATGGTCTTTTGAGGAAATAACCACACAGATTTGAGTGGGCCTATCCATCCAGTCAGTGCACGCAGTAATCGTGAAGAAAATGCATCAAAACTCAAAACTTACAGTGTACATAATTTATATGTAATGTTCTGGTTCAGATTATGGTCAAAAGCATGAAAATAATATTAATTATTTTCAGCAACTAATGAATAAGTAAACAGTGGGCGGAAAAGAAACATGAAGATCATTGTAGATAACATGCTCACAGATATATCCTGTTTACGGTAATCTTTTCTATTCGAAAATGCATCAAAACTCAAAACTTACAGTGTACATAATTAATATGTAATGTTCTGGTTCAGATTATGGTCAAAAGCATGAAAATAATATTAATTATATTCAGCAACTAATGAATAAGTAAACAGTGGGCGGAAAAGAAACATGAAGATCATTGTAGATAACATGCTCACAGATATATCCTGTTTACGGTAATCTTTTCTATTTACTCTTACGGTAAGTTTTGAATTGGTTAAAGTGACTTACTAGGTTTTAGAGTGGTCACGAGGGAGTGAATGGTGCACTCACTAGGTATCGATGCAAAAATATATCTGCTTTTACATAAGTTTAAAACGCTGGTGTTTTTGTATTTGGTAGGGACTTACTAGGTTAGCAACATTATGCAATAATACGATTTTTGTAAAAAGTGTCCTCTATGTACTAGGTTTTGAAATGAGACAGCCGACAGTCATCTCCATGTGGGCCATTAAAATCAGTCAGTAAATAGTTTGAACTATTCAGTAGAAAAGTCATCTAACCGTAACCGCTATTTGGCGATAGTTACCGGTAACCGGTAACTATCGCCAAATAGAACAAAACTATGTGTGAAAATGAAAATAGTTTTCATAGTAGTAGTTCGTGTCTCAAATAAATTATTCTAAAACATACGATGCGTACATTAACATTATTTACTTGTGCTAGATAAGACACGTTATTAAGGGGCTTACATGACCTAAAGCGCGGTCAACCTGCACACTGCTCCATCTATTTGCTTCGTCGTTGGAGTTAATTAAGAATCCAACATAGCTAGATACGATATAGATCATGGAATTGTATCCAATTTACATTAAGATGACTACATGACCTAAAGCGCGGTCTTTGACGGACTACATAGAAAAGAAAGAGAAGCGCGATGACACAACGCTGATATTTATTGCAAAATATGAAGCAATTATTTAATTACAAAAAATCTATTGTTTGAACTAAAACACTAGTATTTTAGTATGTTGCTTGTAGAAAAATCTGACAAAAACAGTAGTTTTAATTGTAAAAAGAAAAAAAGTTAAAGTTTTTAGAGGTATCTTTATAATTTTTTTCTAAAGTATCAAATTAGTTGTATGATGTATTATACACACTATCTACCTAGCATATATCCTGAAGAATATCATATATTTTTCTGATTTTATTTACTGTAGTCGATCATATACTTTTATTGTTTCTAAAACTTGCGTTTTTTGTGTTTAGGTCCTGTAAGCCCCTTAAGTGTAGGTGCGCAATAAATAGCGCTGTTACTTACCTGTTTCATAGCGACTAAGATTTATTGTAATGTTGCTACTTCTAGCTGAAGTAGATATGTATCTGAATGTATGTATTTAAACATTTTGTGAACAAGAACTACCTACTAGGAATGTAAGTTGCACATAATACACATTAGAGGTACCTAGTTATAGTAATAACTAGTGCTGTGTAGAAGAAGTTTTTCATCAACAGTGCAATAAGTGGGCTTGGAATTCACATCTTGTACGATGACCTGATGGATAAGCCGTTTCGTGGCCTAGCCATTAGGCTGTTCCCGTTACAAGGCATAGTAATTATATTAAATCAGTTTTTCCCAACAACTTCGAAAGATACCGTCAATTGTTTTCTCAAATTAACATGATCTCATCGAGGAATTGGGTCTACTACGTAATAAGAAGCCAATATCCATTAACGTTGCACTAGTCGACGGCTTGACCTCGTTGGCCTACCAACTGATATGCATGCAGTTTATCTATTTATTAATTTAGTTTTATTATTTAGTTTTCATTTATTTCTTTGTTATTTATTTATATAGTGAAATAGAAATGAGCGTATGTGTTTCATGAACAGACCTTTTGGCGACCTTTTGTATTAATATTATGAAAAACCGGCCAAGTATGAGTCGGACTCGCACACGAAGGGTTCCGTATCACAAGGCATAAAACGCTGAAAAAAAAAACGTTTCCTTTATACCCCTTTATATTTTTACTTTATTTTATTTTTATTATTTGTTGTTATAGCGGCAACCGAAATACATCATCTGTGAAAATTTCAACTGTCTAGCTATCACGGTTCATGTGATACAGCCTGGTGACAGACAGACAGACGGACAGTGGAGACTTAGTAATAGGGTCCTGTTTTTACCCTTTGGATACGGAACCCTAAAACTACTGGGTTAACGAATAAATTATCTATCCCTGTTCGGTGACAACTTGTATTTTCACACTCCGGGAGTTATTTATTTACTCTCAAAGATGCGTTAAAATATGGAAGTATCGACGCTCATAACTTTCAAAACAATATTTTTTTTTATTCTGTTTCCGTACGGTGCTAGATAATGACGAGATAAGTAGATATAGTTTTTGATTTTTAATGTGTACATTAATGACTGTCCGACTGTCAAATAGTGAAGTAAACCCTTACGACGTAAGTATGGAAGATTGACTGACTAGTGTAACCTTAAATAAACTCCACACCACTACTGAGAATCTTTTCACATAAAAATATCTCATCACATTTCTCGACCTGTAAATCGTACCCAGGAACTTGCACTCGGGGACCCATGCTGGCGCCTACTGATCAAATATGACCAAATAAGATTATGTAATCAGATAATTGATTAATTAATATTGATATGAGGGTGATTAAGGGTTCAACAAACATTCTCAAGGGTATTTCCCATAATGATAGGTGAATTTGTGTCTAAGTATGTTTATAGGTTAAACATTCTCGCCCTTCGTGCTGACATAATCGTTTGGCAACTATTTACGACACATATGGGAATCTATGGAATTTAACCTACCACAAGGTACAAAATTATTACATAAGGTATTTTCTAAATACGGAGGATGAACTGTCTGTAAGATGATATGGTTTAAAAGGGGTGACTACCAAGATGATGACTTATAGAGAAGTATGAAAAAAAAGTACCTACATATTGCGCTGATCCTCAAATAAATTAGGATAAAGGCAAGAAAATGATGCAGAAGGTATTTTCAAAATACTTAAATTTCTTCCAACATTTTCCGTTTCGGCAGAGTTTCAGCTTGACGAATAAAATTAAATAAATAATGAATGCTTACCTTTCAACTTGTACGAAACCGCGCCATTATGATAACTTTTAAAAGTAATGTTTGAAAGAAAATCAAGTTCCGTTCAATTCTGTGAACCGCGAAGCCGCGAACATAATTTCGCGTAGCACGTTCTCGTAGCATGTCGTAGCGCGTTCGTAGCCCGTAGCGCTCTTTGCACATAGTTGTTTTAGATTGTTACACGACAACATTATTATGTTTACACGTGTAGATTAAAATTAAGTATTAATAATGTTTTATGTTACAGCGTGGTATGTTTAATTTAGTTTTAATTAGTGTTTTATGAATTTGTTGTGTATTTCATGAACATTTACAAGTGCTGTTGGTTTTTTTTTACTGTGGCAAGTTATCAATGAGTTTATTCATTTATTTATTAAACATTTTAAATTGGGTTGGTCGTTGTTTACAGTTACATAAAACAAATTAATTGCTTAGTAACTTTGGTAAAAATATGAGTTTTAATACCTTATCCAATTGGTTTACATATGTCTCAGTACATTTTTGGATGGAAATTCTTGAACGCGGCTTGCGGTAGGAATAAACTGGTAGAAATATTCACGTAACGAAGAAGTCCCCACTTCTTCTATCTAAACTAGACTAACTATGGAAATCAAATTTTTTTCGTCATGGGCGTCGTTTTCATGGTCTTTGAGGGTGATAAAATAGATAGATGGCTCCGTATTAAATATGTGTATTTAATTCACACTTTATCCTTCTACCTCTTTTGTATTTTTCTACGAGTGTGTTTGCGTGCGAGTATCGCGTAAGGAACATTATTCCTGACGTGACCTAGGGTTCCGCACCTCAAAAGTAAAAACGGAACCCTTATAAGGTCACTTCGTTGTCCGTCTGTCTGGCCATCGGTCAAGGCCCTTCTTCTCAGGAACGCATGAAGCTATCAAGTTGAAATTAATATCAAATACTTAAGGCTGAAATCCCTTGAAGCGGTTAAAAAATCAAACTGCTAAGTCAACGCAATCAAAAGATACGGGCGTTTATGTTCCGGAATCAAAACCTATAGGGTACTTCTGGAGCTATCAAGTTGAAATTAATATCAAATACTCAAAGCTGTAATCCCTTGAAGCGGTGAAAAAATCAAACTACTAAGTCAACGCAATCAAAAGATACGGGCGTTTATGTTCCGGAATCAAAACCTATAGGGTACTTCCCGTTGACCTAGAATCATGAAATTTGGCGAGAAGCAATGTCATATAGGACAAGTAATGGAAACAATCCGAAAACCGTGAATTTTTAGTGACATACCCACAAATTTGTACGTTTGTACGGTACCCTCGGTACGCGAATCTGACTCGCGCTTGACCGTTTTTTTTAAACAATCTTATGAATACATTCTAACGTTACTGTTATGCTAACTCCACATATTGTTAGCTCGTCCCACTTCATTGAAACAACCAGTCACGAGACACTTTCCTATCTCGCTACTAAATAATGAAACCGCGAAACTTTCATCTAAATAATGCGGGTAGTTCGAAAAGTTAGAACTGTTTACAAAAGAATGCCAGCTCCGTGATAACAAGCCGTGATAGTACGGAGATCGTGACGTATTTAGGATTTAGTAGGTACATAAAGTTGGTAGACTAAGTTTGAGTTTGTGTTTAGGATAACAAGTCCGAATGTTTTGTGGTCGGGTGTTATGTTTTAGGTTACTTACTTTTTACTGCATAGTGGTAAAACTTTTGTCTCTTAAAGTAAGATGTTATGGTGTTTACTTCTACTTTAGTATATCACATTCCGTTTCGTAGGTAGGCAGATTTTGAAATTGACATTTTCTAGTGAGTAACGTAACATAACATCACGCTGTATTTCCCTAAAAGGTAAGGCAGAGATGAACCTATAGTTAGTACACTCCCAGTTATGTCTAAGGGCCTGTGCACACCACGTTTTTTAAACGCGCCACTGACGCGCGTTTTAGAAACGTGCGTCGACGGCGCGCTTTTATCCTACAGAAGGTCTACAGGCTGCGTCTGACTCGCGTGCGTATCGCGTCTGTATCGCAGGTATGATAAGTATGTATTTTCTTTTGTTGCACTAAATCAACGTTTTATCTATCAATTTGAAACGTTCAAAATCTAGTCGCAGCCTCATCTTGGCGACAAACAAATGTCAAAAACTTGTCAAAATGTAGGGAAATTAGAGGTACGAGTATTTTTGACAGATTGAGATTGAGATCAGATTGTTAATTTTCTTATAGTTACGAGAATTGCCCCTCTGGTTGCTACTGGGAAGCACAATTACACCTTGCACGGTCTGGGACTCGAACCCAGAACCTCATCCCGATCTCAAGGCAGCTGCACTTGCAACCACTAGACCAAATAGTAATAATTATAACGTATTAAAAAAAAACCCATACGAATTAGTTTGTTTTAATTGTTACACAGATGTATCAGAAGATTATGAACATTGAGGGAACTGATTAGCATAGCACACTATTTGTTCAACAATTTAATTGCTATTATATCAATAGTACTTAAAATGTAACTTCTCTAACTACGCTCGAGTATGCGCTCACAGTGAGCTCACCACTAAAGCTCAACAGACTATAACTTCCCAATTAATAGCCAATCAGAGCACGGGCGTTTGGACTGTCGTTTGTCGCTTCAATTAATATTATTGGCAAATTGCCGGGTCTGTTTTGTAGTCATACATTGGTCACCCGTTCGCTTGTCTGGTTAAAAAGTCATTTCGCTCTCAATGCTTATTATAGAGCTCGCATCGAAAGTTCGTTATTCGAATATATACCCTCCCACCGGAGTCGGTCAAGCAGCCGTATTTCGATGATGCGTGGGAGTTCCAGTGCCTTAGGCATCTTGTGGGAATGTTCGTTCCATCATAGACCTCATCCATCGCTTTCCATCAGGCGTGATCGAAGTCAAGAGCAGACCTATTCAGCAATAAAAAAAAAGAATGTGATTCATCAGTTTATCAAGAACTGATAATGATTGTCGATCACTCTTTGATACTATACAATACGTGCTTACCCTTAGTGTGCATACACACGCGTTGACGGCTATTGCCGACACGCGTCGACGGTTGCAGTTATCTCCGTCGTCGACAAGTGTCGCTTGTGTGTATGTACACTTACTAGTTCCCATTTACCTCTTTCAGACCTAGTCCCAATATACCGATATGAAAAAATCTGAAGTTACCATTTTCGTTTTAAATGGTGCCACTTTCTGTTCTTTATTTAATTAAAGTAAAAACAAAATCTAACAGCAATAACAGTTTCTCTTAGACAAAAATAATAGCTTCGTAGCACCACTTCAAAACAACCTTCAGTTTATTTTCCAAGAAGCCGTTAATAGCAACAACTGTTGCACTTCCACCAGTCGCTAGGAATAAAATAATGTACTAGCTTTCCTGCTAACAAAGCACAAAATCTATCTTTGTAATAAAATAGTAACGAAGTTAAAACTGAACATTAAATATTTGTAAGTTTCATAAACTAATCATTCGAAGATCTAATTGGTTTTTATTTCCTCGCAGAAGGTGCAAAAAGTAGAGTTATTCTCCTCGGACATAAAGGTGTCTTCATCTTGGGCGAACTTGAATCCCTCGCTATACTCAGGATTCCACTTGAATATTGCACCCGTGACCTAAGACACTGCTTTATACCCTTAGTGAATAATCTACTATTAGGATAGGTTTTTTTTTTGAGGATTGGAAAAAATAAATGTCTCCTCCCGCTCTGGGTGGAGTGGAAGGGAATGTCAGACTCTTACTGACTAAAACCCACCCGTGTTCCTTCCTTAGCCCTTTATGTTCCGGGCCAGCGGTAGGTAACCAAACCCCCCCCACCCCCCCCCCCCCTTTCGGACAATCTCGCTGACCCGGCATTAGGTTAGGTTTGCATGACATTTAATTTGACATTAGCGAGCAGGTGGTGTAAAAATATTTTATCCGTCCCTAAGAATGACATCAACGTACTACTATTATCTACAATCTTTTAATAACCCACTTCAAAACAACCCTTAGTATTTTTCCTAGTAGCCGCTAATAACAACAACTGTTGCTTTTTCAGTACTTGCTGGGAATCGAGTATAAAATAATGGACTAGTTGTCTCGCTGACAATGGACAAAATGTGAAATAAGACAAATGTATGTGACAACACTTACAAACTCATCTTTTACTAAGCCTTATACTTTTTTCGTCTATCTGCTTTTGTAAGCCGAACATTCTGCCACTTCCATCAATATTGAATATGATAATGAATCTGAAATATTTTATACGTTCGTAAAACTCGAACAGTTTAAGATAAAGGTAATATAAAAGTACTGCAATCTTATCTTTTTTTAATAACCCACTTAAAAACAACCCTCAGTATATTTTCCTAGTAGGAGCTAATAATAAACAACTGTTGCATTTCCAGTACTCGCTGGGGATGGAGTATAAAATAATGGACTAGTTGTCCCGCTAACAACCTGTGGGAACAACATTAATGGGCTATTTATTGCTTTGGTGGCTAGGGGTTTTATAGTTTCCTTTGAGAGGGAATGTATTCTCTTTATTGTTGTTGACATAAGTTTTATTTGTTTGTGTTGGGAAAATCGAATAACGATAGGTAGCAACTTAAATGTATACGTCATGCATATCCATACTTGCTTACTTACAATTTTTTGATGCGAAGGTAATTCTGAATGTCTGTTAACATTTCACACCTGAACGGCTGAACGGATTTTGATGAAATTTGACACACAGGTAGGCTATGACCTGGTTTAAGATAAAGGATTCTTTTTATCCCGGTAGTACGCACCCGTTAGATACTGTCTGAAGTAAAGTTAATTAAATATGATTGTTGAAACCTATGTATCTGCAAGAAAAAAATAAATTGATGATTCTCATCATGATATCTCTAAAGTTTTATCTACACGACAATTTGCATGGTAGCAAAATAAGTACATATTCATCGAACATTTTTAAACCTTGTTGATCATTTTGATGACTGAACGAAACAATAATTTAGAAAGAATGATTTGGTAATTAGAATCCTACAGCATTACTATTACGGTACCTATCAACTCATTCCCAGGTTTGAAATTAACTCCTCTGCAAAATCTAGTCAACTACTATCCATTTACTCACAATCAGAAACAAACAATGGGCATTGTTCATATTTTTTTAAATGTTGTAATTGAAAAACCATTTCGAAGAATAGCGTTACTGATCATTACGGACTAATTAATTTTGAAAAATATTCATATGTTATTGATATTTTTGATAAAATACGATTGACCTTCTTTGCCCTTCAAATTACGTACGACTTTGGCCGTTCAGTTTTGTATCGTTGCCTCAGAAAATAAAAAGTAAGAGGCAAGTATTGTCTACAATCTGTCAAATGTCAAATTATTGTAAATATGTCAAAAATATAAACATTCTTGTTTATATCTCATTATTACATTACATACATTATTTCAACACTCGACAATATTTAATATACTGGAAGAGTTATGGAATACAGGAAGTGCTTTGTTCCAACTAGCAGCAATAATAGTAATAATGTCGCCGCGTGCGTTATTATTCTATTTCTAAGTCGCCGCGTCGAATGTTCTAGTGTAAGTAAAAACTTAAAATAATTAAATAATTTTTATTAAAATAACTATTGAGCCAATCATCAAAATATTCAAATTAGTTTCTCAAAATGCTCTAAATTAACAAAAAATAAAATGAAATATAATGGTTAGAAATTTTGGACAATCCCCATTGCTACTTACTGTAATGCCCGTTTCCACTAGCATTAGGCAACATCTAACTAAAATGGCTCAATATGATTGTACATTGGATTTTCAACTCTATTTACTGAACCGAGGGCTGAAAATCCAAGAGTGCGCTTTTGTATAGGCATTATTATTTAGATGTTGCCTAGTTGATAGTGGGAACGCGCATGAGTCTCAGTATCTTGTAAATTGCATGCAATCTGTTAGTGGCACCTTTGACATACGGATACTGGTAAGCGTCTAACACGTGTGAGCATAGCTATAAGCGATAGCGATTTTAATCCTTACCTACTAATATTATAAACGCGAAAATGTGTCTGTCTGTAGGTCTGTTACCTCTTCACGTTTAAACCGCTATACCGATTTAGATGAAATTTGGTGTAAAGATAGTGTGGGCGATACAAATAAAGACCGACCTCGATGATTAGACAAGTAGTTTATTATTTATTGAAATTATAATTATAGTATGTGTCGCGACAATTATGGCGGTGTGCGCTAATCGTGAAGTTAAGTGAAGTTAGTCCGGTTCGTCCGCGTGAAGCGTGTCGCGAGCGCCGCCGCCGTTGACATCGGGTGCGTTCGTATCTTCGTTAATATGAAAGGCTGCGTTCAGGCGTAGACAGATAGTTTGAGTCCCGGGAAAGGACATGGGATAGTTTTTATCCCAATATTCCCGTGGGTTCGACACTTATGCGGGTGAAACCGCGGGGCGCAGCTAATGAATAATATTCGCACTAATAATTTGCAGTGTTGTCGCGAGACTGATTAAAAATCTTCCTTTTAAATGATAATCGTTTCATAAAACGCTCGGCATATGCACCAGGCTTTAGCTTCATCTGACAAGACATTGGAGTGTATTGTCCTGGATCTTCTTTGTTTGGCGTGAAACTCGACTTCAAACGTATGAAGCGCATATTGAGAGTGGATACAATATACCTATAAAGCCCCATACACAATGCAAGTTTCTTGCCTGTGACACACGATAAAATTGAAGTGACAAATTACTTGAATCGTCTAAAAACTGTATAGACCGTGCAACTTTTATTGTTACTTTCACTTACGGTTATTTATACCTCAGGCAATTAAATCGCACCGTGTAACTCAGGCCTGAGCTAAACGATGGAGAATCAGGGAAATTTATTGTTACCCTACGTCAGTTTCTCGGGTTGTAGCAATTTTGTACAACTGTAAAAAAAATATAGTTGTTATTTGATTATCGCGGACAATTTAAGTAGGTAAGTAGTAAATTTTGCTTAATAATCTCACTACTATAAAAGGCTGTGGTTATGTAAGGGTCGGATTAATATCTGTGACATGTATTCATATGAAATGAAAAGGATCTTTATTCATAGAACTAAAACTTGACAACAATGAGTATTTGATAAGAGCCCTTGATGTGTTAAGAATGGTGTGACTGACACAGATACGCGAAATTAGACCAGTTTCGCACGGGCGTAAAAATATCGTGGCGAATTCTTATAGCGTACTGAACAAGCAGGGGATCGAGGAGGGGGGGGATTGGAGAGGGGTTCGGGGGATCAGACCGGAATAACTCTGATTTTCAATTCTAGGTATTAAGCCGAGCATTGATAATCCTATAAACTCCATCCCAGCGCTTCAAACAAACACATTGTTGGATTTCACCTCTCGGCGATAAGCAGTGCGTTCATAAAGCAGTTCGCGGAAAAAATCGCCCGTGCGAACCAGGGCTTTTGTCAATTTAGGGACAGGACCGTATTCTATTGAGACAATTGTTTGCACACTCACATACGATTTTCATTATAAACTGTTATCAAAACTTAAATGACGGTATAAAATAACTTCGAATACTACCCCGTGTCCTAATGCTATCGTCGCGCGAATACGCAACAGTCACTTATTTGTTCGAAATAGCCGAACGCGACCTTTGTCAGTATGACCACGCGTTCAAATTCACTGAACAATCGCGACGATCGCGAGTTTGCGCGACCGTTCACTTTGGTTAGGACGTGGCCTACCGCTGGGGGTGGAATATGATCCTATATTAATTTCCGTCACACTATTACAAATAGAAGTCTCTCAGAAAGGAGGCTTTGTCACTGGAAATAGAACAATCTTTTTTTTATTCAGGTGTATACTCGACTGAATATCATTTTATAAATATCATAAAAGTATTACTTGATAGCACTTGCACTGGTGGCCCTGTGGTAACGGCGCCGACTTACGAGTTAGTAGGTCGTGGGTTCGAAGTCTTATAACCAGGTAGGCGCTATACTTTGTGTAATTTATTTCATCTACACTTCTCGGTGAAGGAAAACATCGTGAGGAAACGGGCATCCACCAACGCGCACTGGGCCCGCGTGGTGGATTACGGCCCACTCCCTCTCACCGAGAGGAGTCTGTGTCCCAGCATTAGAAAGATTATAGTCTGATTAATCTATATAAATAAAACAAAGTCAGGTTTGTTACACCATTTATAGCTCAAGAACGGCTGGACCATTTTTATGATGTTTGATTTGTTGAATTTTTCTCCGCCCCGAATAGTAGAATAATTGTTAAAAATCTTAAATTTTTTATTTCGTGAATTTTTCCCATATTTTTAACAATTATTCTACTATTTAGAATAATTGTTAAAAATATGGGAAAAATTCACGAAATAAAAAAAAATTAAGATCATTCATGTTTTGTAGCAGTAAATACGAAGTTCGCCGAGTCAACTAGTTACAAATAGAATTCAGTCAGAAATGAGGCTATGTCACTGGAAATAGAATATTCTTTTTTTATTTAGGCAGGTACACAGCGGAATATAGACCACTCTGCCACCTACTCATTTTTATAAATAACAAGCGACCTGCCCTTTGCTTTGCCCAGTCTTTAAGACTTGAAAATACGTCGAGATGTCTTTATTATTTATTTATTTAAAGTTTTCGCACAAAAAGGTACAAAGGCGGACTTAATGCCTTAGGCATTCTCTACCAGTCAACCAGGTGAAGAGATTGGACGGCAGGTGCTTTGACTGAGAGGAACAAAAATAAAAAAAATCTATTAAAACTAGCTACACAAATACATAAATAGGTTATATACACATTCATACCATTTACTATATAATTATACTTGTCCGAAATACGTCATTCGTTTGACTATTCGGAACGCCAGCGCCATCTGGTGGCGCTGGACAGAGTCTAGCCTGAGTCCGTGGGGGTTATAAAACAGCGCGACAGAACGATGTGGATCATGTGGAGGGCTCTTGACCATTGGACATCGTACGGACAAGATGTGCTTAGAAACTGTCCGCGTTCCGTATCTGGTTGTGACGTGTACCTACAGTGTGTAATTTGCTAGTGTGACTAAATTGTTCGTGAAATTATAATCTCATTTGAACTGCAAACGGTTTTTCTATTGTGCAATAACCAACACATATCCACAGTACGCCCACAGTCTTAAAATATGGCTGATAATAACGACACACACTTACCATCCCCGACATACTAATATATATTACACGTAAGTTTAATTAAATAAATATGATACATTATGATATTAATAGAGGGGCTTGAGGCTAAGTAATAACAGCCTCACGATTCGATCGATCAGGTTAAGCTACGCTTGCCGCGGTTGGTCTGTCGATGGGTGACCATCTTTACATACCAAGACCCCTTCTTGCGTCGGAAAGCATATTAAGCCGTTGGTCTTGGCCGTTATTCGTGGACTTTGACAGATACACACATAAGAGACACATAAACCTTCCGGATTCATTTTAAAAATTATGGTGAAACCCGCATCATCTTGTTGCCTAGTTTAGAGAACAACACGGTCACATAGACAGACACAAAACGCGAGTTTAACTTCTAATTTATGTATAGATGATACAAAAATAATGAATGAAAAGTATAGGCAATCTAATTAAAGTTAACTTAGCATTTATATCAAAACTAGCTGCGCCCCGTGGTTTTACTGGGATAAAATGTATCCTATGTTGTAATCCTGGTTATAAACTATCTGTGTACCAAATTTCATACAAATCCATTCAGTAGTTTTTGCGTGAAAGAGTAACAAACATACAAACACACTCACAAACTTTAGTAGTGTAGTGTGATACAAGACTTGTAGGTAGGCATATCAATTTCTGCAAAGGTCAACGTAGTTTAAGATTTACACACCAATAAATCTGCGGGCCCATTTGATTTATTAAGCATTAACTTCAAGTTGCAAGGGATTTGACCTCATAACTTGCCTTCCTATAATGATAGCAACAGATTGATCGAGAACAGGACATGTTCTCGATCAATCATTGCTAGACAAGTTACACTGCACTCCAATTAAGAAGATAAAAACGTAACACTACGCCTGATGGAGATCGGGCAGAGGTGTATACCCACATTTCACCAGTTAAAGAAGTCACATACGTACCGTTATTCGGATCTGGAGGATCTATCAAAGGTTTATACAAGGTGTTTTTTTTATATCCCATAACTCTAGGGTATGAATGAGACCTTAACAAAGAATCAACTGGCATATGAATTATTTTTCAATTATATAATATATTATTTTTGTTTTCATTTTTCATACTCGACAAAGGCACGATTATTAATGTAAAACACCCTTACGTGCACCCTTGCATTTTCTTAGCTTTAAATATGAATGATTGGTTTCAATAAAAATGAACCTTAACATATTATTATTATATTATCTTGGGTACATTACCAGTCGACAGCGATGCAGATGAATTTTTCGACGCAATTTTTTAGTTTCTGTATAGTTTTAGTTAAGCTAGAATTTAATTTTGTTATTTTTACCTTGCAATCATTGTAAAATATTCTGTTTTCATCTCAATAAACATATTATCAATACCTTAACTAAACTGGTATTTATCAATGAAACTTAGATAGATGATATCTTCGAAACTACGCATTTTTGGGCCACATATTCTACGACTTTTTGTATTATTTTTACTTACAGAATATAACCCTAGTGTTATGGGATATAAAAAAACACGTTGTATAATTTATCAAAAGGTTTTTTGAATTAACTGGACTGGTCTGGTCCGTGTGTCACTAACGAGATGCAGCAGAATACCAGCGTCAGGTATTGTACCTGGCATATGCTGAGCTGGACTCCCATTTGGTGCAACTATGAGACACACACCGCCCAGTAGTGATCGACCGTTATAGATTTTTATGAGCTAAGTGTCTATGGTTCAATTTATTTTTTTAATCGTTGTTTTTTTTTACACCTTTTTTGATGTTTTTAATACCTGTATTGTGTCTTTTGTTGCATTGAATAAACGTTTTATCTATCTATCTATCATCGTTTTCCTGCCTTATACCAATTTATTTGGGGTCGACGGAACATGTCTTTTTCTTCCATATTTCTCTATTAGTCGTCATATCGGGAGTCACCCCTTTCTAATCATATCCTCATTCACACGGTCCATCCATCGTTTCTTTGTTCTTCCCTTACTCTTATAGCCATCGACATTCATACCCAAAACATTCCTCACATTTTCCTCATTCCCCTGTATGACATGCCCATACCATGACAACCGATTTCCACACAACTCAAATTAGACAGGTAACAAACACAGATATCCGATTAGACAGTGATCAAAGGAGATATTTTCTCAATCACGATGTCTCGGTAGCCGCATTAAACAGATATCTAAATACGGATTTTTTTGTAGACAAAAATCTATGTTGGATTGTACAGCAGTCATTTGAAGTATATACTTCAACAGCACTTTTAACAAAGCGTGCATACAAAAATCTATCCTACTCATAACATTCTGTTTCTAAACAATGATAAGACTGATAACAACAAAGTGACCTAAAAACCAAAAATCACCTTCATTAGTTCATAACAATGAGTTTCTTTCAAACCCCATATTCACTCATACGACGAAATGGCGGGAAAAATAAGTTCATGGGAGACTGGGAGTTCATATTATTATATTATGTTGTGAGAGGTCAACGGCCTCTGCGAACTATAAGTTGAAGTGACGTCGTATGAACACCTTTGGTCTGACCTTGCGTCTGACAGCTGTGATTGATATCATGCTATACGAAATGGGCGGTTAAGGGCGGTTAGAGTGGCCTGGAACGTATGTGGAGTTTTTGTTGGTGAATTTTTTCGTAGTAGATAATAATATTGTTTTAACTTTACAAACTTATAATTATGGAGTTTTGTGGACGAATATTATTATACACGTGTCTTAAAATGTAGAACAAAATTAAAGATGCGTCCATAGTTTTAAATAATATTTACAGAAAGCTTTTTAAATGTTGTATGATTAATGAATAATTAGTTATCTGGTTTTTTATATGGGTGTATACCTGAAATAAAAATGATTTGATTTGATTTGATAAATGTAATAATACATCTACGACTTCCCAGGAAGCTGGCATGAATATACCATCAGGATTAAGTTTAGCTTAGGCAGTAAAATCTAGTTAAGGTTCTCGTACAACATTAACAGAAATTTAGCATACTAGTGTTATAGTAGGTTAGTTATGTAGTAATTTATCGCACCCAATTCTATTCACAATAGTAGATTGTTACATTGAGCGCAAAGTGAGTTATTAATGCACGAGTCATACTATTGGTGCCCGAGCGCACGCGAGGGCACTAAATTAACACGAGTCACTTTAGCAAAGTGTGCGTAATCTACTTTTCTTTCAACTACCAATGTACCATGATAAAATATACCTACTCAAAATGAAAACTTAAAAAAGTGAATGAAAACAAAGTTTTCGTAAGCTTTTAAATATTTATTAACAATTTCATTTGCAGCTGTTTTTATATTTTCTGGAGTTGCATTCATATCGCTATCTTCATTTATTAATCTTTTCTTGCTAAATATGAAGTATTAAAGTTTTACAATGGTACAAAATGCGCGCCATTTTTTTTTTTTTTCAACGAGTCGGTTTAATCTGCTGATTTTTATTTTCAGTCAGTATATTTTAGATCTAATGCATACATTTTATATTAAAGTTAATGGGAAACATTAAACCTCTGTGGTGAATTTGTATCTAAATAAAAAATAAAAAACAGTGCATTAATGAGAAACTGTGCAACCATGAGATTTCATACAACATTTCTGCACTGTTTTGGTTCTAAGCAAAAAATACGTCCTTTGTGATCAGTTTTGTAGTGATTAATGATAACATTACTACGTAGTTGAAAGAAAAGTTTTTTCACCACCTTTATTCAAATTCAATCAACAACCTTTTGCCAGCAAAGCCCATACTATCCTTTTGACAGTTCAAAATCAATAGCTTTAACAAAAGAGATGTCTAGCATAGACAGGTACAATTAAGCGCTGCAGCTAAAAAAATGCTGAACAGATTTTTGCCAAAGCTGTGAACAATGGTTGCCCGAGGTTTTGTGTTGTTAAGGATGATTTTTCATCAATTTTTGTGTGACATTAGGATTCTCTAATTAACGCAAAAGCTAAAAGACTGTTAAACTCACGAATGCTATGATTGGCTGATTAAAATAACAACAGCTAATGAAATCAATTTGCATGCGTTTGATTTTGACGTCTAAATTGATAACCTTTTCAGACACGAGGTATAATTCCACCAATAAAATTTCGTTTTTCAATAATCTTCCAAAGTAGTCTTACTTGCACACAGACGCCTTCTCTTTGAGAGGGAGTGGGCTGTAATCTACCACGCGGGCACAGTGGGGGTTTGTAGACGTCACAAGTCTTCGAATTTTTGGTTCTAGTACATGACGGTTCCCTCACGATGTTTTCCTTCACCGTTTTGAGAGCAGTAGTGATGAAATAATTTACACAAAGTAAAGCGCCTGTCTGGGTTCGAACCTACGACCTACAGCTCGTAAGTCACGACCATTAAAACTGAGCCACCACTGCTTGGTCAGCAAAAAGAGTTCAACGAACCAAGGTTTTTACACAAATGCCAAAGACATGCAAGGTTTCGAGTAGCGTAACCACACAACTATACTACATGGGTAGTTTAGGTAAAGCTGAATTTGTAGACGACGCAATCGTTCAAGCTGGTAGTTCTTGCCCGGCTTACTTCCGTAACGGTCCTTGCATATCCTGCCCGCTTTGCTACACAGCTACTTACGACAAAGACACGTCGTTTCACAGCTCATCTTAGCTTCCCTCGCTCATCTCTCTGTTGGAAACCCAACTTAAGATTCCTACATTTCTAGGGCATATTCTATTTAAAAAATGGGGTATTTTTCAAACAATGTTCTCAGTTTGTACTCAACTGGTTTCAAACAGTGTTCACAAATACATATGAGGATAAATGCTTGTCTGCGAGTGGTTTAGCGTTTTTTCGTCTCAATATAGAAGTTGTCCGTAAGTAGGATAGTAGCACACTTACCTAGATTTTATTTTGTCGTTCCTACAAGTGTCTTAAACTTAATAAAGAAGATATTGCCACCGTCTTTTAATTTGTGCAGATTCTATAGACTTGCAGGTTTATTAAAGTATTTATTTGTATAGGGCTGCTAGTAATAATATAATTTATGTGATTGAAAGGAGAAACAGAAGCGGTGTTCCAGCAATCACTGGCCACTGCAACACAGTTATAACTAGCACAGGAGTCAGAGAATTCTGTCATTTATATCTTACCAAATATTTTTTGTATTATAAAATTCATGTGATAGTTGCTAATGTGGATTTTGCCAAAGTCTGATGTATTCTAGCACATGCCTAATAACTAAAACTTTCTTGATGCACATCGTCAGCGTGAGGTATATTCAGAGCACTGATTTCCAAGGTACTTGACCGAACGGCACCATTAACCACACTGAAACAAAATTTTTGATACGTGCGGTTCGATTGAACAGTTTAATAATATCATTTTCAGTCCACGTTCATCAGCGCATTTCATTAACACGTCCCACAAAAAACAAAAACAACAATTAAAACCAGCACAACACACATTATTCTTTTGAAATGTGATTCAGACATCCAGAATGATATTTCACTAGTGAAAATTACACTACATTCTCACTGCATACGGCGACGAAAACGTGATTGCAAACCGTTTGTTCCTGTCGTCATGCTGACGGGGACGTGTGTGCTTCTATTTTGTTCAAGTTTTTTTGTTAAAAATAATATGAAATACAATGTGAGTTGTGTTTTGTTCTTTATGTAAATCAACATTGTTCTTGTAAAATGGTGGTTGTTTTTGGTTGCAGCGTGTTTGGGTACCTATAGTGTTTGTACAAAGTACATGACTTTATTATACGTCGTGTATTAATAACTGCTCTACCACGTAAATTAAACATTTGTCAGGTTTTCAACTCCAAAAGAAAACTTTAAATTTTTTAAAGTTATCCAGGTTTTTAAAGGTACTTCGAAAACATTTAACACAAACAAAATTACACATTTTATTTATTCTACCAAATAACATTAATAGGTACTTTTCGCTACTCTCATTCAATGGCATATTCTTGGTGGAGTAAAAGAAAGAGACAAATTAACTATAAAATACAGAAATAAAACAATGCTTATGATGCCAAAAGTGCTCCAGCACTGCACAATGTCAGATGACAACACACTCTAATTGTCAGCTGCAGCCCACAAGTACCATAGGCTTGAATAATAAACACACAGGGAAGTGCATTTGTCCGTTTTAATAAATTAAGAGAACGAGTATCTTCAATATCAATCAATACATACATGGTATAAAACAAAGTCGCGTATAGTGTCTGTTCGTGTGATCGCATAGTTCTGCTAAACTACAGAATCGGCTTTGATGCGGTTTTCACCATCACTTAGACAATTCATTCTGGAAGATTAATTTAACCGGTTGAATGTCATAATTACAGAAACATTTAAAAAGCCATTGTATCTCGCGTGGATCCACGTTCCAGCTTATATACAAAGAAGGATTAATACACTAAAATAGTTAAATATTTAAGTGTCCTCCAATCTATAAATATATATCTCAAACCTTAGAATAGGTTAGTCTTACCATAGGGGTATCGTCTCAGTCTTACGAAGGGGTATTGTGTTAACTAGTATCTGAGTTGTGGCGGTCAGATAGGCATCTGGTGTAGCTGCATCTGGCAAGACCGGACACCGACTCCAAGGTAGTTGGGAAAAGGATCGGCATATGATGATTTAACTTAGATATACCAAAGAAATCTCGTGTACCTAAATAATAAAATAAGCCTTTTATAGTAAAAGTAATTTAAACACAAATATAGCAGGTAATCGAAGTAACACGATTCACTCCGCCGGTAAAAACGCATTTAGTTCTAGGATTTCTGAAACTTCTCCTCATCAAAAGTTAGCGAGCAACTTTGTAGCAAAACATCGAGTTGTTACTTAGCTAGACCAGAATTAAAGTGCTCATCTTTTCAAGAGCTATACTTAAGCTATTAAATGTTCCAAAGTTTATTCTTTAGATGAAAATAGATCTTATATTACGTACATATTTTTGAGTAAAAAAACTCTGTATGTTACACACTTACATACAACTAAACTTCACTTATTCACTAAATGTTTAATATAATAAAAAAAAAAATCAATTGATTTAGAAACTGTAAAAAATCTCAACAATCTGTAATGTAGGTACTACAATTTCTTGCAATAAACATTTCATTTCATTACATTATGTATATAATTAACTAACAACAAACTAGCATCATGGACCCTGCTCCCGATACCGGCCGATTACTATTTTGAATATATTTAAATGTATTTTTATATTTAAAAATGTATTTAATAAGTAAGTAAGTAAATAAATAACGAACAATAACTAGCATGAAATTAATCAAAGTGCTCTCTGCTTGGAATTTTGGAAATAGGGTCCCAAAAGTTCTTTATAATTATAATTTCCAATTACATAGGTACTTATTGTAGGGGCCCGTGGCTAAATAATTACAGCTGCACAGGTCGAACGATCTGGTTAAGCTACGCTTGCCGCGGTTGGTTTGCGGATGGGTGACCATCTTTACATACCGAGACCTCTCCGTGCCTCGGAAAGCACGTTAAGCCGTTGGTATCGGCTGTCATTCGTGGATCTTTGACAGTCGTTAAGGGTAGTCAGAAGCCCGAAAGTCTGACAACCAGTTTTACCAAGGAGTATCGTATTAGCCAGTAACTGGGTTGTGTAGGTCAGAAAAGCAGTCACTCCTTGCAAAATACTGGTATTCAGCTGCATCCGGTTAGACTGGAATCCGACCCCAACATAGTTCGGAAAAGACTGGGCAGATGATATAGTTACTCGTTGATACGATTTCTAGCCTTATTATTCTGTCGGTATGTACCTATAAACTTTCTAAAATTTTTCCCTTGTATTAAAATTTGTCATTAATATAAAGTCGGTTAGGATCCAATTATCTCATAAATAAGACTGTCCTTAAATCCGTTGAAATCTCATTAACAGAGAAAACAGACCAATTCCAGTTTAAACACCCTTTTTATAATTAATTTCAGCCATCAAGTTGATTCGTAGAAATTCTTTAATTTAAGCTCTGGTCAAACTGAGGTAAATAGAAGCGCGCAGTCGCGTCCCTTGTCACGCGAGGGGTTCATCTCAGTTTAACCAGTCCTTTATACTTAAATAGAGCGTAGGTAGGTACTCTTCAGAAAAAAGAAAAAGTTCCGATAGAAAATGTTCTTTTTCAGGTTCCGTACCTAAAGCGTGCCAACGGAATATTACTAAGCCTCCGCTGTCCGTCCGTCTGTCTGTCAGCAAGATGTATCTCATGATAACGTAATAGGTACAGTGAAAATTTCACAGAGGGTGCATTTCTCTTCCGCTATAACAACAAATAATATGAATGACATAAAGTAAACAATTAAAGGGGATCTCTATTAATACATGAAACATGTATTTCCAGCGTTTTTTACAGCGGGTTGCATCTCATGAACCGTAATAGGTAGACAGTTGAAATTTTCATAGTTTGTGTATTTCTATTGCCGCTATAACGAAAAATAATAAAAATAAAATAAAGTTAATAAAAATCAAAGGTGGTTTTCATACAAGCAAGTGTTCTTTCAGCCCCGAACCCTTCGTGTGCGAGTCGGTCCGTTTTTTGAAGTTGTTCTTTAAAATATTCGCAAGAGCATTCAAGTGAAAATGAGTTAACTGATGCATCACCACTGAAGTATTTATTGGTGGCTGTAACTTCATAGGAAAAAGTTCATTGGAAGTAGTTTGAAAATCCCGTACTCGAGTAGGTACTACGATGATCATTCATAGGAAATGGAAAAGCAAACATGAGAACCCTTTGACAAAGTTTTGCTACATTAATGTGCAGTTTAAATAGGTATGTATGTTTGGACTTAAAACTAGGTTTGTAGTTGTCAATACGTTTTCTGTGGCATAATGTTTTGTTGTTAGAAATGCGGGTACGGTGAAAAATTATTTGTTGCAAGTTATTGTTTTTGTCATAATTTGGTAATTTTCCAAAATAGCCAGAAAAACTTTCCTTTAAGGCTCCTGCAAACAGGCGCGACGCGCGACGCGAATCGCGCGCGACACAAAGGCACCGCTCGTTGCGCGACTTGCGGTGCCTTTGTGTCGCGTGTCGCGTCGCGCCTGTGTGTACGAGCCTTTATTTTACCCTAGCTATCCGCCCATGCTTCGCATGATTTTTACCACTTAAAGAAAGAAAATAAAAAATACGTTTATTTGAGACAAACATGACGAAGAGAAAAAAACACAAAAAGGAACAAAGTTGGTGGACAATATACTTGACAAAATATCAACATTTCTTTATTATACAGGGTTACTGGTAACTCGACCACTTCCTTGCAGGAGGTGATAGGGGATCTTAAATGTGACAAATTTAACCCCCCATAAGTATGGCTGAAAACTAATACTTTTAATGATATTTGAAAAAAAAAATGCAACGACTCTTACAAAAACTTCTTGAAATTATTTGATATTTTTAGACATTTTACTGCTGTATTAGCTTTGTTAGAATGTTAGCTATAAATAAAAATAAAAATTAACCCAATCAATATGATTTGGTTTTTTTAATTAGGCGACAAGCTTTTATATCATATAAATTGTGTAATAATCACGTTATAAGTTGATAGTAAAAGTTTTAAAGGAAACGTTTATTTTTTTTTAAGTTTCTTTTACTTAAATTATTTCTGATTTTGTTTACTGTAGTCGATCATATACTTTTAGGCATTATAAAATTTGCGTTTTTTTTGCCTTTAAGTCCTTTAGCCTCCCTAATGATGGTGAAAACCGCATCCCAAATTCGTTGCGTAGTTGAGAAGAACAACACGGTCACACAGACAAGGGACACGAAAAGAGACTTTAATTTATAATATGTATTGATATAGATTAATTAACATAATGTACGGCGACACTTCATTGCTCTATTAAAAACTAAGAAACTAAGTTCGTTACTGTTTCGTCTAACTTCGAGTCATGTCGGTGCCAATTACTGTGGCATCGTTATTGTGAGCTTTACAAATACATATATCAAAACATTTTCGACCTGTAACGAATGTTGTTCATACCAATTGGCACTTGTAACTGTGTAGAAAAAAAGGAGAGGGGCATGTGGCACAGTAATAACAGCTGCATGGGTCGATCGATCAGGTTAAGCTACGCTTGCCGTGGTTAGTTCGTGGATGGGTGAACATCTTTACATACCAATATCTTTTGCATACAAGTTACTGCATCGCCGTCATTTAATAACGACTTTCATCCACTAGACGTCACAAGAAACTAGTTTTCTTTGCACATTCCTTAAAATATTGCCAGTATTTGCTTTGCTTAGGATAGGTTCAGACATCCTGTGGGAAATCAGGATCTTGCAGTATGAGATTATCAGTGGATATGATGCTGCGTACTCTTTTCACGAGCGATGGGAATAGTTGAGGTGGAAGCCTTCTTGATTAGGGATTTAATAGAGTAGAATCTTACCATGGTTAGGTATGTTGTAGGTAATCGTCCAAAAAAGGTTTGGACAACGCAACCCTGTTTCAATACGTCTATTATATTGTCTGTCAGGACTTTTTTTTTTTGGGTTCAGTATATGATTGTGGATCTGTTTTTTAAAAGTCATTTCATAAATTTTGACCGCGTAGGTATTGCATTTTTCTACGAAACAGCTGTTATTATTTTGATAACCGACGATAAATTTCTACGGTAGTATGTTTAGAATCATGCGCTGAATTCATGGTGGCAGTTTGAGCGTCGATATCCGTGCAAACCTGGAATATTGTGTGATCCTGTTAAATATAAAACCAATCTGTCCCGGCCTGTCTTAATAGGTGAGGGATGTAGTTTCCTAATTAACGGCGGTATGTTTCAGGCTTATAATAATGAATGATGATGAAAATGATGAAGTGAAATTAGTAGAATACCTGTATACCTATAATTTTGGAAGAACGCAAAATCAAAATTTTGGGAAGCATGAAGAATCTCATGTAGCGCAGTCTGTTCCGTCAGTTGCTCAACTGAACCGAGCATTCGGCGCATCCTGAACAGTTACACCCAACACCTTATTTGACTAGCCAATTCTTTCTTTGCGGAGGTAGGGCTAATGCCCGCCTGGTTTGCGACCACCCTTCCACCGGAGTCAAGCTGCCTGCTTGTTTCGTCGATGCGTGAGAGTTCCAGTGCCTTAGGCATCTTCTGGGCACTCTCGTTCTATCATAGACCTCATCCATCGCTTTCCATCAAGTGTGATCGAGGTCAAGAACGGCCCATTCAACAATAAATAAATAAAAATAAAATAAATCAGATCGAATTGACATCCGGATCTCGCCATAAAATATGACATCAAACGACCACAGGATGACAGGATTCGTTTCACAAAATCCAACGTGGCTTGAAATAAATTTCACGCGACACGGTTTCGTCATGAATGAATTATGGTCCTTAAATACTAATCGGCTGTCCTATTTCAAAACCTAGTAAGGGACACTTTTTACAAAAATCGTTTTATTGCATAATCTTGCTAACCTAAAAGGTCTCTACCAAATACAAAAACACCAGCGTTTTAAACTTACATAAAAGGAGATATATTTAAGCATCGATACCTAGTAAGTGCACCTTTCACTCCCTAGTGACCATTTAAAACCTAGTAAGTCAACTAAATCAAAAAATACATTCCATAGGCTGACCAATATTACGTTTATGCGCTCTTCTGTAAAATTTAATTTTAAGTCCTTACTTGGTTTTGAAATGGGGTAGCCGTGATGCCCAAATGAATAAACTTGAAGCCCAATATTATGGACATTGGGATTTTATTGAGTTAATGAGTGACTACGATCTTTTTACTTTTTCACCAACTGATTACAGGGTCAAATTAAATTAGCTAGCCAAACTCCGCAGACGTGATAGGTATTGATCGACATCTAAACATGATAAAATCACAATGATTGTTTATTTTTTTTTTCGTTATCAAACTCAAACTCAAAGCATTTATTTCAATTAAACCTTGTACAGGCACTTTTGAATTGTCAAAATTAAAATAAGTCAGTCAGTTAGTCAGAAAGTTGAAGCTAGTTGCCCATTCCAAAACGTAGATCTCTATCGTATGGAGAAGAACGGGCAAGAAACTCCATGGACACTCTTTTAAATCAAGATATTACAAATCGTGGGTACATTATTATTGTTGCTTCTATATGCGAGAACAATGTAAAAAAAAAACACAAATGAAGAAACATTTCAAAATATAAGATTAAAAATAAGCCTTGGCAGTTAAGAAATGACCAGTCTCAACCGACGGCGCGGGCGCCCGTTCACGAACATGACGCGTGGATCAGCACCATCTAGCTCAACCATTTTGTAGGGAACCGAACGATCCAACACACGCGCCACCATCGATGAGACATTTAGGTGAGCATGACATGTTCTCAACCGCCATGCTCTTTCAAGTCAACATGAAAAAAATCATAGTAAACGAAATATCGCGACTGCAGAGTTTTGCTAGATTAACTAGCAAAACTCTGCAGTCAAATTTGACCCTGTTTAACAGAGAATCGGGCACCTATTCGGGCGCAACTATTCGAACGCTGTCCAGTATCGCCTACGTAAAAATAAAACCGCAACAATTTATTTTCCATTTCATCTTACAGTTCACTGAATGATGGACATAAGTGCACTTTTACTCTACAATGGGCTAGCGGGTCGTTAACCCAGCAAGCTTTCAGACTAAATAATAATAAAATCTTTATACGACTTTACTAAGACTTTATCTGGATTGTGAAGCACCGACAAGTTATTTTCGTTTTCATTGAAAAATGAAAAGGTTGAAAAAGCAAGCTACAAATAAAATTATAGCTTACTTTTTTTTCTTTGCTTACCTTAAGGTGGAAGCGCTAAGGTAGCCCGCGAAATTCAAATTTTCTTACGTTTTTTGCAATTTGCTGGTCAGCATTAAGTTGTACGTTGATTATATGAAATATGTGTTTACAGAATTATAATCATTAAAGTCATCAACACAACTCTCTAAGACCACGTAAGTCCAAAGAATGATGATTTCATGAAATAGTTATTCTTGGGACTTACGTGGTCTTAGAGAGTTGTGTTGATGACTTTAATCATTATAATTCTGTAAACACATATTTCTTACGGCCGCGATTCATATATTAATCAACGTACAACTTAATACTGACCAGCAAATTCCAAAAAACCTAAAAAAAATTGAATTTCGCGGGCTACCCTGGCGCTTTCGCCTTAAGAACAACCCTTCTGCCTTAAAAGCTAGGGTTTCCTGGGACTGCGGTGGCTGATAGCGTCCGCAATTTATCGGCGAATGACGTCACTGCTCAAATAACGTGTTATATTTAAGAAATATGTTGTGTTTTCTTAGATTTCGTTTTTCACACCGTAAAGTCAAACCTGGTAGTACAATCAATTCGTCACCTCCATTAAAGACCGCGACCCTAAAACCGCGGTGACCTGACTCGTCCGACCTGACCATTAGATATGTATAATCAAATTCGTGTCCATCTTTGTTACCGCTAAAAGCTTTTTTATGCACTAATCACGGTGCATGATGATTGATGGTAATATTAGAGGTAGTGGAAAAACTTGGACTGGAAAGTGTAGAATGGTAGCCCGGAATTATGCTCTTTTGATTGGATTGCGCCGTCAATTCAAAGGCAGTGTTCTATTTATGGTTACGAAGAATTGCCAAACTTAAGTGGCAGGGCATATTGCTCGCAGAACAGATGGCCGATGGGGCCGAAAGACTCTGGAGTGGCGACCGCGTACCGCTAGACGTAGCGTTGGAAGGCCTTCCACAAGGTGGTCCGAAGACCTTGTGAAGGCCGCAGGAACCCGTTGGATGCGATAAGCGCAGCAAGATGCATGGTGTAGGTAAGTGATTTGACAGAAAACCAAAGTTGTTGATATAGCTCACAGTATAGGTAAGTTGGGTGGCAATGGGCCGGCCGTATTAGCCGTAGACCCGTTGACCGTTAGGGTAGACGTGAAGAACACGTCAGGAGGAGGTAAGACGCCCTCAGGCTAGGTCGAGCGACGATCTTCCCAGAGTGGCTGAGAGTTGCCGAAAATCGACTTGAATGGCGTGCAATAGGAGAGGCCATGTCCAGCATTGAACTGCTGTAGGCTGATGATGATGAATATAGTGTAATGGTACAGACACCAGCACATCAAGCTACCTGAAACTGTCAAATTTTCCCAATCAACTTTGAACCTTATGCTTTAGCGATAAAGTTGAAAATAAATTAAAGAAATTTGACAGATTTTAGTAGCTTGATGTGCTGGCGTCTGTACCTAGCAAAAGCCGTGTTTGCTGCTACACAATTACGGAGCTTTGCCATGCTAACAAGACTTTAACATAAATCGCCGAGTACCACCGCCGTGACTCCCATTCACCCAGATTACCTTAAAAATCAGTTTAACATTTTCCTTAACGTCGGGTAATAAATTGATTAAGGAAAATAATTGATACATCATCTATAACGGCCATTGTAAATCTCCGTGGGGCCGGATATTGGCTGTTCACGAAATGCTTAGCCGTCTTATCTCCATTTTATTTAATTGGACTTGTAATTTAATACTGAAACTGTTTTAAGATTGTTATTAAACAAAATATTGCTGATTTGGTTTGTTGCGAATTTCAGTGCGAACATACTTTATTTTTTTTTATTTTTTTTTAAACTTATTGCACAGTCAAGGAAATTAATTGTTAAGAAAACCTGACCAGTACCTTTATTGCGTAACACACTTTCACAATGTGAACCATTTTGAAGGATATTTCCTAAGACATTGCTTCATATGTTCGAAAAATTTGTCTGCTCAACAACGTAAATAACGCAATGAATGTTGTTGAACTATCAAAATGAAAGCTATTGCTTCAATTTGCCGAGTAAAATTTCATACAACTGTGAAATAATGACAGCTGCAATTTGAATTAGTTTTTTTTTTCTCTTCGCCCTACTTGGGCAGGCTAAGGTCTTGGACCATACCGCCTCGTTTTCAGTGTTTATTTATTGTCCTTCTTGACTAAAAGTAATGCCAAAGCCTCGTCTTCAGTTTCAACCTTATTGTTCAAAAGTAAGTAAGGCCGAAGCCTCGTCTTCAGTTTCATCCTTCTTGTCTAAAAGTAAATAAGGCCACAGCCTTGTCCTTAGTAGTTTAAACCTTGTTTTAAATTTATTTAGGCCAAAGCCACGTCTTCAGTATTCATTAGTCAAAATAAGTTGGTAGACAATTGGCTTTACAATTAATTTCCCTGACTTTACACTCGCGAGCATTAATAAATCCGGGTGGTTCACAAACATCTTATTTTGACAAGTATATAAAATATCTTTCATCTTGTATATCTCGAGCGTTGGCACACCAATGGTGGACGACCTACAAAATATTGCAGTGAGGACCTAATCTGCATTCGCGATTTATTTGCCAATAATGTAAACGAATATGAGTTTATGGAAAAATAACTTTAAATCCTACACAATAAAGTTTCGGTTTACGCTACAACTTCAAACATTTTTATGACTTCTTCAATAGTGCTAGTCACTCTGAAGTCAACTTAATTACCATTAAAATAAAGTTGATATTTGTGTAGCGGTATCTACAACGCCACATGCAAACAACGCGTCATACTGACGTCACGCAAATCCTGCATCGCGCAAGCAGAGTTTACCGCGCAACTAGCATAGATACAACGGCCCGACACGAATCAATGGGCATTCGCCCGCCAGACACAACACCCGTCTGTTCGGAGGATCCTCCCTTTTCAATAGAGTATGAGTGAACTTTACACCCTGTTCCTCATACCTCTATATTTGTTTAATTTGAAATAATATTAATTTGAAACATACTTTTGAATAGTCTTTAGATGCGACTCGCACAGACCAGGAAAGGATGTCAAAATATGAGGAGGTCTATACTCAACAGTGGGTGGAACAAGGGTGCCGATGATGATGATATATGTATTACATCCATCATAATCATTTCATTTAGATTAAAAATAAAAAACCGGTCAAGTGCGAGTCGGACTCGCGCACCAAGGGCTCCGTAGAAATTTGTAGGTACCTATGTAATAGTTTTTTTTTTGTAATGTAACTACAAACTTACGGTTTTCGGATTTTTCTCTTTACTTGTGCTACACGAGCCAAATTGTTTCTTGCCAAATTTCATGATTCTTGGTCAACGGATAGTAACTTCGGTATAGGTTATGATTTCGGAACATAAACACCCGAATCTTTTGATTGCTTTGAGTTAGAAGTTTAATTTTTTCACTGCTTCAAGGGATTGTAGCCTCGAGTATTTGATATTAATTTTAACTTGATAACTCTACGCGTTTCTGAGAAAAAGGGTCTTGACAGACGGACAACGGAGTGATCTTATAAGAGTTCCGATAAAGAGGCAAAATACTGACATGTCCCCAAATTACAAAGCAGGACACGTACATTGTATTGCAGGGATAGTTCTTCATGTTGGGCTTTATGTCAGAAATAAAACGAAAGCAATCTTCAAACACCTGAACAATTTTCCTCATAAAATAATGGAAAACTGGGCGTGCGCTGAAAACATATTAAATTACAGTGACCTTAATACGTACGTTACCCCAAGACGCCGCGTCTCGTCAACATTTTGTCATTATCACAACCGCAACGAATCGGGAACCTAATAATGTTCAAGTGAGCACCCGTGCCCTTTGATTGCTTCGGCACCTGTGGCTTTATGAAGAAAACTTTATATAGACGATATTAGTTATTTGTTAAGGGGAATTAATAGTTATTAAACAAGAAGAACAGGAACTTCGATTATTAACTACTAGTTTCTGCCCGCAACTACCAGCTACATACAAACTTACAAATTCTACCGTTTTATAATATTAGTAAACGAGACATTGTGTTATTTCGCAAAAGCGAAAACATGAAATAAATATACATATTAATATATTTCTCTTTTGATGTTTCTATATTGAAACCAATACAGAACATTTTTCCGAGTAAACCTCAAAACGATTCCGATGAAATAATATCGACATTGCTGAAACGTTTACCTAGAATTCCCCTCATCAAAATTCAATCGAAATGGATAACCAAACATTCGAGCAAGCTTTTCGAAAAATATTCATCTTTCGGCTACACCGCCATTATCTTCTTCTTAGCGTGTCGATAGCTATCTAAATGGACTCAGCCCAGAATTTGGCTACTTGTTTGGCACCATCATCACCGGAGGAGGACACTGTGGAGTTTTAGTGGGTTAGAGTCCCACATAACTGCACTATCTCCCCGTGGTAGTGCAGTATGCATGAGCATTTCTTCAAGATAAAAAAAAAGCGTGTCGATAGCTATCTAAATGGACTCAGCCCAGAATTCTGCTACTTGTTTGGCGCCATCATCAGCGTCCACCAGTTCCTGTAACGTGCAGCTTACAGGACACGCAGGACACGATATTAAGTGTCCCATCGTCTGTGGAACAGCACCACATTTACACTCCAAAGCGATTCGTCTATGAATCTTCACCTGAACAGGTTTTCCTTGCTTCAGCCAACCTGGCTTCGGAGTCTGTTTAAAGACTTCCAGGTTCCCTACCATTATTCATTTTTATTGTGTGCGTAAGACATCTGTCCTACCCGAGTAGAGCTAGTAACTAAGAATGTTGTGACGGCTCCCACACGGAACTGAAAGGAAATGCGTATAGTCGCATTACAGCAAAATAAATACACATTAAAACTATAAAAATAGAAAACAAAGATTATAATGCCAAAAGGGCCTCAGCTCAGCATAATGTTAAATGAAAACACAAGGTGTACCACCTGACGCTGATTTTCAGCAGCAACCCACGAATGCCTTATGCTGGAATAACAAACACATAGGGAAGTGTGAACTGCTTTAAGAATTGACTGGACAGATTAAATATCTCCAAGCTATTTGATATACATATATCAGCTAATTAGGTATAGCTGCTAGTGTGTCTAACCAAATAATAATAAGTAATGATATCTCAAAAAGACTTGGCGAGCAACGAGCAGTGAGTACGCGTTTGTACAGACGCCAGAACATCAAGCTACAATCTATCAAATTTCTTTGATAGATTTTCAATTGTATCGCAAAAGCATTAGGTTCAAAGATGATTGGGAAAATTTGACAATTGCTGGTAGCTTGAGTGTCCTGCCCGCCAAGCAAGCGTCATAAGCCAGTACTCTTCGTGATATCTCCTGTCGCTGGGACAAACGAGTACTCGCCAGGCAGCGTGAACAGCCTGCGATCAACTATTTATGTATTATGTATGTAATTTTACTAACACGGGACCTACAATCCTTTGTAGGCTTCTTGAGTGAGAAAATCGTTGATAGCTATAGGCCGACCGCTTAACTGAAATGTTGCCCGAGGTAGCTGCGCGGTGCGGGAGGGGTGAGAGTTGTCACAAGTTGACGAATCACTGAGCTCTTGCATTACGTCACCACACCCCTCCCGCACCGCGCTGCTACCCCAGGCAACGTCTTAGTTAAGCGGTCGGCCCATAGTTGCTTCTTCGTCGGCAGTAGGAGAGTTGCCTACGGCATGCCTAATACAAAAAAAAAATTACTATTCAGCAGACTCACAACTTTGTTTACAAGTAGTTGTAAATAGGTTGTCCGAGGCTACGTACACACTGACAGATGGCTTGCTTAGCGCCTAAAACTTCGATATACGCTAGGCGAAAAGGTGACAAAAATTCTGAAGCGTTCGTTTCACTTCGCGAATCGTAAGATGACTCGCTAGGCTCTAGACGCTCAGCAAGTCACATGTCAGTGCGTGCGAAGTCTACCTGTACGTTTCGTTGCTTAATCGGGGTTTTTTATCTCTTTCAAGTACTAACACGTGTATTCTCTTGTTTCAGGTAGTGACGCTGATGATATTTCAACAAGCTGACACTTTGATGTTATTTCAACAATTTCTAGTGCCGTCGATGAAATTGTTACAGGTATACTGTATACACATATCTACACAAACAAATAGCTATTAGGGGGAAATATGATCGTTTTTTTTTTTAGGAAAACTATCGATAAAATGGGATATCTGGAGCTATATGTCTTGTACAGCTCTATCTCTTTTCCACATTGAAGTAAGATTAAAATAATACTGCTTTAAGAGGTAGTGCTGAGCCCCCTGTAGGCATAGCTGCGTTCAATAATACAGACTTCGATACTTAGTCATCGAAATAATCTTCAACCCCTCAGGCAAAATCATTTGACGCACGCTCTACGCTCGCCGAAACTCAAAAAAGAATTTACCCAAATCGTGAAACATCTTCACAGTCCCATCATCCAGTTTTGATGGTTACCCTATTAAGTGTGCACGATTGGTGATCTCTATTTCATTTCATTTTGAAACGTAATAAAAACCAAAAAGCATTGCAGGATACCTAGTTCGTATTTCTTTTGAAAACTGCTTCAAAAAGTGCATAGTGGTATTTATTTCGATCTAAGTCAAAGAATGCACACATAAAGGGTCCTTTTTGATAATAACCATATAAATGGCTGCACGATGGTTCCTATTTCAGTTGAAACTCATCAATGTTGCAGCGAGCTTCTCGGCATTGGTGTTTGAAAACCTCATGAATGGAGTGGCCTATATTTGAGTCGCGCACAGCTTGTAGTAGTAAAGTGATTTTGATACGTCTTAAGTCGAAGTGTAAGGATTTTTCCTGCGCTACTTCATAGAATAAACACTAAATGAAGGCTTTTAAAATTTTACTATAAACTTGTTTTTTTTGCTTTTAGTGTAAAACGGAAATGTTTTGTTTTATTTTGAATTACAACGAATAAACGTTTATATGAGTTGTTTGTAATTTACAAAACCGTACAATATCAATATGCCCAAGACTCAAGAGAGACTATAAGAGTTACTTATGTATTAAATATTAGATAGATACGATGGATAGATATATTATAACCATATTTCTATTCCAAGACCACTCCGTGCCTAGGAAAGCACGCTAAGCCGTTGGTCTCGGCTGTCATTCATGGATCGTTGAAAGACGGAGCCCGAAAGTCTGCCAACCAGTCTTTGCAAGGGTTATAGTAGGTATTACCCAGTAACTGGGTTGTAGAGGTAAGATAGGCAGTCGCTCCATGTAAAATACTAGTACTCAGCTGCATCTGGTTAGACTGGAAGCCGACCCCAACATAGATGGCTATGAAAAGCAGATGATGATGACGATGAATGGATATAATATATAATAGATGGAATACGCTACACAAAATGTCAACAAAAATCACGTTAAAATAAAGCTATAAAAATCCAAACAACACACATGAACATGTATGAATATACCCAAAGATATAGATAGACCTAGATAACGCAAATATCACGATGTGAAAACCAAGCGTGCCATTTTTTGACTACTACGCTGTGACGTCACAAGCACTATTAGTGAAAGGAAAATCAAATCAATTCAAAGACGCCGCCGCGTACGGCACCCATCCAGCGCTCATGCTCACCCAATCAGCAGTACTACGGGACTGAGCGCGAAAGTGGTGACTTACGATTTTTGTACGTAAGCTGGGCACGCAAAGTAGTTGCTCTTGCGTTATCTAGGTGTATCTATATCTATGAATATACCCTTGAATAATAGACTTCGCAAATCAGTCCAAAGCAATATCTTTGAACCCGTCTTCAGAAATCATAATAATAATGGTCACTTGACCCTTGTCAGGGCAAAGGGACGTACGAGTATCCCTCACAACACTATACTATTTTCTAGATCTTTCTGTAAGGTTTATGAAAGCGGTTCTCAAATATTTACCTTTACATGTCTATGTTAGGTTTTTTCAGGCTTTAAGAGTAAACTAGTCGCGAGCTCGAACTCACTGGTGGTCAAGGCCAAAAAGCAAGCTGTCTCACCTGGCTTCGTGTCTGACAGAGCCAGTATCAGCTATGAGTAGTTAGACGCTAGTCTACACGCACAACGTCTAGTTCTCACGCACAGAAACACTGTTCCAAACTGAAAGGCGCGTAAAAAAATTCGTAGAGTACGTTCGAAAATCGAGTTTTATGAAAAAACCACTGCATAAATTAATTATAAATAAAGTTTATTAAAATCTTCGATAAATGAGCTTAGTCGGTACCGGTCTTGGTTTTGAAGATTAGAAGTACTATTCATATATTAATTTACGCACTCTTGTATTAATAACGAATGTTGTTCAACTAGCAAATACCCCGAAGGGCAGGAGAATGACGATATTGAGTTTATTCGTGAATCATGTTTTTTGTTAAGGAAAAGAAACAGAATATATAAAATGTAAATAATTGCCAACAAGTTAAAGTAATTTGAAAAGTTTGGTTTTCAGATTTGCTTATTTTTATTGAAATGTTTATTTGTCCCTAAGGGTTTGCTTCTAAAGTTATATATTTTAGTTGCGTAGTACCACTAACTGTATAGTTGAAATAAAATAAGATTTTGCAACTAAAGTAAGTATTCAAATTAAAACCGAGTGCTGTGTTTCATAAAATCAATGATGATTTCAATCAAAATCATATTCGCAAACGTTACGCGTTAAGGCTCGTACACACAGGCGCGACGCGACACGCGACACAAAGGCACCGCAAGTCGCGCGACGAGCGGTGCCTTTGTGTCGCGCGCGATTCGCGTTGCGCGTCGCGCCGGTGTGCAGGAGCCGTTATGCGTTTACTTGAGTAATATAGCGTCTTCATTAGCAAAATAATCTTTATACCCAGTAAGACATTCAAAGCTCCATTATTTAATCATTATAAATAAAACTGAGAAACGTTCTTGTTCGATTTCCGAGCAAAGTGTTATAGGGTTTTTCCATCAGGAATTTCTCAGTACCAGCTTAGAGAGGAGTCTAGATCTTTGCGGTTTGCCTCTTTTACATCGGACTAAAACATAACTGGCAAAATTTCGGTGTTACTATAGGTACAGTGCATCTCTGCCTAACCTTTAGGAACTTACAGGCGTGATGTTAAGTCATTACAGTTTGACAAAAGACAAGCCTTCCTAATAAAGAACAAGATAAAATATCATCCAACACAAAATCACGAAAAATAAATCTAAAATCACACTATAGTATTACAAAAGCGAAAGTTTGTGAGTGTGTTTGTATGTTCGTTACTTCTTTACGCACAAACGGCTGGACCAATTTTAATAAAATTTGAAATGGAGGTAGCTGACACCCTGGATTAACACATAGAATATTTTATCTCGATATTCCCACGGGATCGACACTTATGCGGGTGAAACCGCGGGGCGCAGCTAGTCCTAACTATCCATACTTAAATTATAAATACGAAAGTGTGTCTGTCTGTCTGTCTCTCTGTTACCTCTTCACGCTTAAACCGCTGAACCGATTTAGATGAAATTTGGTGTAGAGATAGTTTGAGTCCCAAAGGACATAGGGGATAGTTTTTATCCTGAACCAATCATCATGAAATTTTGCATATACGTTGTCAGGGGTATAGAAAAGGACATAGAGTACCTTGCACCCAGAAAAAAAATACTGTTCACGAGGAAAAGAACTTTCGACTGTCACAATTATTGCTAGCTAGATGGCGCTACGTGTCTTTCGAATTATGATTGAAATATGACCCGACTTTCTGAGCAGTATTCTAACAAAACGTACTAAGCTTGCATGAATTCACGACAGTATTTCAATTATTACGAGTAGTGTTATGTTTTTAATAGGACTTGGATGAAATTTTTCCTACAGATAGTTTAATATAACCTGGATTTACACTTTACGATACTTTTTATCCCCGTAACGTTTCCGTGGGATAATTTCCGAACTCGACGCGGGGGAAGCCGCGGGCAAAAGCTAGTAAAGAAAGAAAGAAAATAAGTTTATTTGACCCAGGTTAAGTAAGGCACACAATATTCACACAAAAACAACAAAAAAACTTATAATAGTATTGTGTGCCTCACGGTTACGCCAAATAGGGCCAGTTCAGCATGAATGTCAGACAACTAATGCCTGACGCTGGATTTTAACTGGACGCTATGTTACGAGGACGTTTAGTAGTATATATTCTTACATTTTGATCGTTTTAATCCTTAAAGGGGGTCATTGTAGTCATCATTATGAACAACTTTTATTACGGGATGAATCCTGATATCGTGAAAAAAAAATCACCTCGCCACTCATAGAGGCGCGCGTGGACTATCGCCTCCAGATCCCATGGCGGCAGTCCGGAAAGGAGGCTTGCCGCCTTGCCCGAGATCGTGCGGTAGCCCCGGATCAGCCTTACGGCTACTACCTTCTGGGGCGTGTTCAAATAATGGGCGGCACGCCACCGCAATGAACACACCCACACCGGGGCCCCGTATAGGGCCATGGACCGCACGACCCCCGCGTAAAGCCTCCGGTAGGAGGCGATTGGTCCCCTCAAGTTGGGCAAGAGCCGCTTGAAGGCGGCCCCGGCCCGTTCCAGTTTGGGGGCCAAACGTCGAAAGTGCTCTCCGAAGTTCCACCGGCTGTCGAGGACGAGACCCAGGTACTTCATCGTCGTCTCGACGCCGATGTGAACCCCTCCTACCGTCCTGCCCCGCACATCCGTGTAACAGGAACCTCAGGACAAATTCTTGGCGTTGAAGTCCCCGAGCACTAGCACCGGGAAGGAATGGTTTCCAGCGACGACGACACTCAACTGTGTTAAAGAGTTGTGGAACTCGGCGAGAGTTCGGCTCGGAGAGAAATACACTCCTACTACTACGATCTCTCCGAACCGTGCTGCTACGCACCCCTGTCCCTTCGTGACGCTTTCGAGGGACGGGGTACCGGCGGCGGCCGACGAAATGATGGCCACTGAGCCGCTCAGGTCCTCCAAATAGATCACCCTCAGTCTCATAAAACAACAATAGATACTTAAGCTTCAGCACAAGAGTTTGTTTTTCAAACTTGCCCAATTATTTATAATATTATATTCTTTAGTATTCTTATTATAGCGACCATTCATAACTTTGTAGACCGCTGACTTCTCAAAAGTTGCTCTCGTTCAGATTTATTTTACCATTTATGAAAGTTGTAATGAGAAATGAAAAATGTTTTTTTGATATTTTGTTACCTTAGGTCTCGTGTTAATTTTAAGCCCAGTGGATGTTTTTATTTTCTTAAGATTTGCATAGTGTCGTGAAATATTTTAATTTACGTTCTTGAATGTGAAATTTTATGCTTTTCTCTGTTTTATTTAGTTTCTACCTTTATTAAGTAGAAAGCCGACGTTCTATTTTTGTTTATTCATGTTATTAAAAGTATAGGATTTCGCATTCTTAGGTATTTTTCATAACGGTGCCTTTTGACAGAGTAACAGTTTCTAATAAACACGGTGAGTACCTAAAACTTATCCTATTTATAAAGCAATGTTGTAATTTAGCAGCCAGGGACTCGTGGCTAAATAATAACAGCTGTACGGGACGACGGAAGGCTAAGCAACGCTTTCACGATCGGTGCAAAGATGGGTGACCATCCATTACATATCGATCCCTCCCTGCCTCAGAACGCACGTTATGCTGTTGGTTATTCGTAGATCTTTGACAGTCGTTACGGGTAGTCAGTAACCCAAAAGTCTACCAACCAGTCTTACCAGGATATCGTGTTACCCAGGAACTGGGTTGTGGAGGTCAGACAGGCAGTCGCTTCATGTAAAATACTGGTATTCAGCTGCACCCGGTTAGACTGGAAGCCGATCCCAGTATAGTTGGGAAAAAGCTAGATAGATTGTTGTAATTTAGTAGCCATAAAACTACATGAAAATATAACGATAACAATGGCGAATTATAATGTAGGTAACTCAGGTAACCAAGTATTGCCATTTGGGTTGCTCCAAAACTTTGAGATCAACTGACCCATCACTATTATCCTATAACAGGTATTAACCTATAAGATCTTTTGGACCTGTAGATTGTCTATGCGCTCTGTCAGATTATGTAAATCAATCATTGTCGTTTCCTCACGACTCGTTTTTATTTGATTATATCATTTGGCAATATTGCCCGATGACCCATAATTTTGCAACACGATATTTGGAAATTGGGTCATGGAATTGTTACGTATGTTATCTACAAATGTTCTGGTGCGTTTGATAGGATAGACTTACCCTTTATTTAAGCCCTTTAATGCAGTGACGAAAACTGAAAAGAGCATGCTAAGATGGTTTGGTCTTGTTGAGAGGATAAATGAAAGGCGACTAAGGAAAGGTATTTACAAGGCAGATGTGAGTGGAAACGCCGGGTGGGCACCGTAGTATTCGCAACCGGCGTGCGTGTATTACCAGATGTATGAACGAAAACGAGGCAAAACGACTATGTAACGATCATAGTAACTGTAGGTGGCGTTCTGTAGTTTTTGCCTATCCCCATTGGAAGAAGGCATAATAATATATATCACACACAATCAGCCTAATCTGCATTCGCGATTTATTTGCCAAAATTGTAAACAAATATGAGTTTATGGAAAAATAACTTTAAATCCTACACAATAAAGTTCAGTTTACGCTACAACTTCAGACAATTTTATAACTTTTTCAATAGTGCTAGTCACTCTGAAATCAAATTAATCAAATGAATAACATGTAATGTACATTATATTGCCCTGAAAAAAAATCATCAATTTACGATAAACATCTAGTCGAAATTCGAAATCTCAAGCACGCGCAGCGAATGTTCTTAAAACAATATATACATACCTATATGTATAAACATCTGAATTCAGAACCTCCTCCTTTTCTGAAGTAGGTTAAAAAATATGGAACTTGCCCCTCTGAAATGTACCCTCTTTTGAACATATACGAACCTAATTAGGTACTTATATTTATTATCTTTGTATCAACAATACCTTAGGTAACTTACTTCTTACCTTACCTTACCTTTGCGTGTACGCAAAATACGCGCATTGACGTGGAGTTGCGGAGACCAGCCCGTATTACCTATTACCTTAGGTAAAAGAATCATGCAGCTGTAATCAACCTACTAAAAGCTGTCTAGTTAAGTGGTTCAAAGTTAGTGCTCAGTTCCTTGTTCTAGGCTAAGTGCCGAAACGCGGTTGAAACTAGGTTCAGCTTAGTAACTTCACTTCCACGCGTAAGTAGGTAAGTACATTTGATTGTAAGAAGGTACCAAACCTGTTATTAATAATTTTATGTAAAAAAAATAATTTTAGGAACCTTATGTGCCATAGTGAATGATCATGATAAATGATTTATTTCTGTAAATATGTTTAAAAAATACTTTAAAACGTCAAAAATAGATTATGTTTTGAAACTATGTAGATGAGGTCGTTGTTTCCAATCTGCCTTCTTTGAGAACACCAGAACAAAGAGATCACAGTCTCTTTTCGTCATGATCATTTCAGCCGAAAGACGTCCACTTCTGGACACAGGCCTCCCCCAAGCACCTCCACTTCGACCGGTTCTGTGCTTCTCGCATCCACCCGTAAACCATGGATGATCATGAATGGATGGTAAACAAATATGAGGTTATGGAAAAATAACTTTAATTCCTACACAATAAAGTTCAGTTTACGCTACAACTTCAAACATTTTTATAACTTTTTCAATAGTCACTCTGAAATCAACTTAGTAACCATTAAAATAAAGTTGATATTTATTTAACTTGAAATAATATTAATTTGAAACAGTTCGAATAGACTTTACATAAACTGACGACTTCTTCCCATGGGATTATAGGCAGAAACTACAGAACGCCACCTGCTACGATCTTAGGGTCTAAACAGACGGACTGCATTTTAACTGCAACGTAGCAGTTTGGATGCAGTTGATATATCTAGGTTTCGAAGTTAAAGTCAACTGCATCCGTACTGCGATGTTGCAGTCCGTCTGTAGGATGCCTTAAACTAACTAAAACTTCATTTAACCAACTCGATGCAGTCTACCTACCATCATTATCCCCTATTAATATATTTTTATCCTATTAAAGCCGTGGATGGCTGATCGCAGTTTCACTAAAAGTTTTTCATACGCTTGGAAAGCAATTACCAAAGCTTTTTAGTTCCGACGCACAGGCATCGATTGAAACTTTCACCGTTAAAAAGTAGTTTTTCTAAACTGCCTTTGCATTCGAATGCAGGTTGTTATGGTTGTGTAAGAAACAATACTTACGTTCGTGTTCATACATTTATATAAAGTCAGGGAAATTAATTGATAAGCAAATTTACATCCTACGTTACTTTGCCGTATTATAGCCATTTCATACACCTATCAAAGGATGACGGTAAAGTTGTGATTTGAATATACAGACCATTTGAGTTGGTACTTAATTATTAATTTACCCAAGTGCTTCCATCCATAGACGGATTTAACTGTTTTTGACTTAACGATAATTTGTAATACTGTCAGCATCTCAATACAGTCATAGGAATTTCAGGGAAATTAAACACAGTAATAACTATTCGTCAACAGTGATTGTGTGTGTACAGTGCGTGCCACGTAAGAAGAGACTTGACACACCACGTGGTCTGACATGCGCAGAACACGATTTTAGGTATCTTTAGCGGTATGAGGTCTGAGTGCGGGACGGGACCGGACGTCATAGGGGCGGCGGAAAGAGGTGGGGGAGGCGGGGTCAAGTCTCTTCTTACGTGGCACGCACTGTACATTCACGTGTGAATACACTGTAAGTTCGCGATAAAATTGAAGATTGTTTTCTCAAAACAATTGAGCTCTTAAAAAAGAATCATTTTTAGTCCTTAATGCCTGTTTTCACGAACTTTATTAAATAAAATGCCTAATTAAAGCGCTGTGTTGGATTTTCAATTTTCGGCCCTGAGCCGAGCGTTGAAAATACATCAGTGCGCTTTTATTTAGGCACTAGCTTCTTCCAGCGACTTCGTCCGATTGAAATTTCTTATTTCCCTGACCCACCCCGTCGCATCTCATCGCCTGCCCGCGCTATTACTTCGTTTTTGCTTAGCGTTCTTTCTGACTTTTTCTTTTGCCTGGCTCCTAAAGGTCATAGCGTGATGTTAAAATAATAGCCCATAGCTTTCGATATTTCCATAAAATATGTGTTGATACTTTATGATAATTAGTTCATTAAGTCTTCACTTTCTTCTCCAATAATTTAAAGGAACATCAACGACGTACACGCCTTCCATTACAAACGAAAATTTAAATATATTACGAACAATACCAAACAACCCTCTTTCCAAAAGATAAAGAAAACTTCTTCGTATCTTTTTAGAATATTAATGTGCTAACGTACCCACACATTGTGTCTTGTTAATAATTCTGAGGCTTCGATTTATAGCCGACGAGTGGAAAGAAAGTTGTTGCTTTTGTAAAAAGAAAAGAAAAAACAATTGCATTGCCTTTGCAGAGAAAATGCTGATCAGTTTTTGAATATTAGAATAATACTAACATAATTTAAAAGTTAACATTCTTAAAATAATAATAGTAATATGTGTTTACAAGTACATAAAAAAGTGAGAGGAAAGAATCATCCGCATCATATGATTGTCAACAGGAAAAGTGCCCAAAAAGCAGGTAGATTAATTAGAGAATACTCATAAAAACGCAAAAAAAATGCCGCTTATGCGTCTATGAGTCCTATAAAAAAGTGGCCAAGTGCGAGTCGGACTTTCATAAGAGGGTTGACACAAAAAACGCCGAAAAAAACTTGTGAAGACATGTATGGCTCAAAATGCTCAAAATGGTGTCAATTAGGGATGTTACGGAGCTTCGGTTCCGATTCCGAAAAGTCGGAACTTCCGATTAATTTTACACCTCCGATTCCGATTTCGGTTCCGATAATTTTGAATCGGAGTTAGACCGGAGTTCGAAACGCAGCGATACACGTGACTAGAGCGCCTACAAACAAGTTTTCACGTGTCGCCAGGGTAATGTTTATTTATTTTATACACGCTCGTGCTCGAAGTCTCAGTTTATTGTTTTGTTTGTGGATGTTAGAAGAAAGATGTTTTAAGGAAAGGCCCCTTAACACATCTTTCTTCTACTTCCACCCCGGCTCCGGCTCCGATTCCGGTTCCGAATCCGGTTCCGATTCCGATGAATCAAATTTAAAACCTCCGATTCCGGTTCCGGTTCCGATAAAACGACATCCGTAACATCTCTCTGTCAACTATCATGCGGAGTGCATGATAGTTGACACCATTTTGAGCATTTTTTTTTGAAGCTTTGTATCCAGCTTTCAAACACTCTATATTTTCTTTGCCCCTGTTTCATGTTTAATTTATACATATATATATTTATTTAGGTTAGCATAATATAATTAATGTATTTATTGTATTATGTAAATGGTACACCACAGACTACCTACAGTATTTGTCTCTCCTTTCAATCCTTCCAAAGGTTGTCTTTAAAAGATCGCTATTAGCGATAAGACCGCCCACTGTGTCACCCTTTATCAAATTTCTAAATTTATATCTGTAAATTTATATGGTGTACCTACATAATAAAGAGTATTCTATTCTACCCCCTATGGGTAGAATAGAATACTCTTTATTATGTTATATTGGAAGGTGTGATTTTATATATGTAGGTATGTATGTAATAATGTGTGCCTCAAGGCTGCCAAACATTTCCTGAACGATATTTATTTTTATTTTTGAATCATTTAATAAAAATGAATGTAAAATCTTCATAAATCCATTTAAATAATTAACAGTGAGTAATTTGTCGCTGTTGAAAGTAATTTCATCAACCTTTAACCGTTAACAAAATTATTCGCAAAGTAATTTTCATAACAAGGATAGACTCGACTAAAACATTTCTATTTAAAAGGTTAATCATTTTCTTTGTTAACGAGAAAATTAAATTCATCTCAAAATCTTGAATATCAAAAGATATTAAAAATCCTTGAACCCGTAAACCAAGTTTATTTATTAAGGCAAAATAATATTTTTTGTAACGGAAACATTACACGGTCCACATAAGCTTAAAAAATTGTATGAAGAAATTAAATTGATTCATTCATACCTCTATACATACATATGTATATAGGTAGGTACGAAATGTGGAATTAATTCTGTCTGTTGGTATGTTACCTTTTCACGCCTAAACCACTGATCCGATCGTCATAGAATTTTGACAGGTAGGTAGCCTAAACTAGGAGGGAGGAGGGGGAGGAGGGCCCGTGGCTAAATAATAACAGCCGCACAGGTTGATCGATCAAGTTAAGCTACGTTTGCCGCGGTAAGTCTGTGGATGGGTGACCATCTTTACATACCGTGACCCACCGTGCCTCGGAAAGCACGTTAAGCCGTTGGTCCCGGCTGTCATTCGTGGATCTTTGACAGTCGTTACAGGTAGTCGGAAGCCCGAAAGTCTGACAACCAGTCTTACCAAGGGGTATCGTATTACCCAGTAACTGAGTTGTGGAGGTCAGATAGGCAGCCGCTCCATGTAAAATACTGGTATTCATTTGCATCCAGTTGGACTGGAAGCCGACCCCAACATAGTTGGGAAAAGGCTAGGCAGATGATGAGGTAGCCTGAACTAGCCTGAGATTTGGAGAAGGACATAGGTTACTTTTTATACTGGTTACTATAGAATGCTTAGCAGTGGTGGCTCAGTGGTAATGACCGCGACTTACGTGTTGTAGGTCCTGGGTTCAATCCCAAGAACGCACTTTATGTTTTGTAAATTATTTCATCACCACTGCTCTCAAAACGGCGAAGGAAATCAATCGTAAGGAAACCAGTCATATTATCCGAGAACCAAAAATTCGATGATATCCCACGCAGGCCCATTGCGGGTTGGTACCCGTAATGGGTCTGCTTGGTGGATTATGGCCCACTACGTCTCACAGAAAGAGGAAGCCTGCAGTGACCCAGCAGTGGGAACATTATAGCGCGGTTACGATATGACTAAACAATGATGAAATACACACAAACGATGTCTTGGGCAACAGTTAGTGTAAACATATTAAAAGTGAATAATTTAATCTACATACTTTTTCTGCGTCTTTCAATCGAATTACTTGAACTGTCAACCGCGTGATTGCCAACATTCAGAAAAAATCTTCAGCAAAACAGAATCCTATAAAATGAGATTTAAAAAATAATCATTTCATATTCCGAACCGCCGAAGAAAACTTTGGAGCAATTCTGCCAACTTCACGGAACGTTAGTGTTAAAAAATAGCCCTTATTCTAAATGTTGCTTAACTTCAAGAGCAATTAATAGAAAAACTGTTCATGAAAATTTTACATTTACTTTTTCATGGTTTTGTGTTGGATGATATTTTATCTTGTTTTTTTTTAGGTAGGCTTTTTAAACTTTAGTGACACAACATCACGCCTGTAATCTCCGAAGGGTTAGGCAGACGTGTACGTTAGGGTGTCTCGAAAAATTTTTTTGTTCGCTTTTCACTACTCAAGCCCCCTCAAAAGTTGCATTATTAGTTTTAGATTACCGTAAAGATAATAAAAAAACATAAAAAAATATCTTGAGGGTTCTACCGGCATTTTTTTTTAATTTTTTTGGATTCAAGGATCTGAATCAGGATCTGAATCTGAATCTGAATCAGGATCAGACATAGGATCAGAATCTGGATCAGAATCAGGATCAGAATCAGGATCGGACTCAGGATCAGAATCTGGATCTGTATCAGGATCCGAATCAGGATCAGAATCAGGATCCTGGATCTGAATCAGGATCTGAATCAGGATCAGAATCAGAATCAGAATCAGGATCAGAATCAGGATCTGAATCAGGATCTGAATCAGGATCTGAATTTGGATCTGAATCAGGATCAGAATCTGGATCTGAATCTGGATCTGAATCAAGATCTGAATCTGGATCTGAATCTGGATCTGAATCTGGATCTGAATCTGGATCTGAATCAAGATCTGTATCAGGATCTGAATCAGGATCTGAATCAGGAACTGAATCAGGATCAGAATCTGGATCTGAATGAGGATCTGAATCAGGATCTGAATCAGGATCTGAATCTGGATCTGAATCAAGATCTGTATCAGGATCTGAATCAGGATCTGAATCAGGATCTGAATCTGGATCTGAATCTGGATCTGAATCTGGATCTGAATCTGGATCTGAATCTGGATCTGAATCAGGATCTGAATCAGGATCTTAATCAGGATCTGAATCAGGATCTGAATCAGGATCAGAATCAGGATCGGAATCAGGATCTGAATCAGGATCTGAATCAGGATCTGAATCAGGATCAGAATCAGGATCGGAATCAGGATCTGAATCAGGATTTGAATCAGGATCTGAATCTGAATCTGAATCTGAATCAGGATCTGAATCACGATCTGAATCAGGATCTGAATCTGAATCTGGATCTGAATCTGGATCTGAATCAGGATCTGAATCAGGATCTGAATCAGGATCTGAATCAGGATCAGAATCAGGATCAGAATCAGGATCGGAATCAGGATCTGAATCAGGATCTGAATCAGGATCTGAATCAGGATCAGAATCAGGATCTGAATCTGAATCTGAATCAGAATCTGAATCTGAACCTGAATCTGAATCTGGATCTGGATCTGAATCTGGATCTGGATCAGAATCTGGATCAGAATCAGATTCTGGATCAGAATCATCAGGATGTTCTTTAGCATCGTTGTGATTTGAAAGTTTAAGACACGAAAAAGCGACAGTTTTTACATGTTGTTTTGTTGTTTTTTTAGAGACATGTAAATTCATAAGATTTAACATGGGAGAAAATGAGATAGGAAGCATTATACAGTGTTTTTGAAGGTTTCACTTCTACCACGTGTGAATTGCACACATGCTGTTTTTTTTTTTGTCTGTGTAAAATACCAATCAATCCAATCCAAATCCAATGCCAATCCCTTTGATTATACCTACGTAGTGCAATGAAAAAAAGAAAAACGCGGACTGACACAGTCAGTGGAAAGATGTGTAAAACTAGTGACGGAGGCTTCTCAAAGCGTCACGGACGCTACAGCTCGGGATGGTTTTATTAGGAACAGATTAAAATCTCGCTCATAAATGCCTAATTTTGGTCACAAAAACCAGTTCCGTTTTTAAAGTTGCCATTGATTATTTTGTCTTTCAACTATTTTAAACCTTGCTTTAACTCATTGTTGTACCCTTAAATTTAATAAAAACCATTTAAATGTTATTTTTGTATGATTTATAGTTTATATTAGGAACCCCTAAAAATAGCAAATTTGAAAAACTTCATGGACTGGTAGAGGCCTCAAGATGCCGGATATCTAATTAAATTTTATAATAATCGTAATATAATTATGTGTCAAAACGCAACTTTTGATACCTCTTGCGTAGCCGTAGCTCAATTTTTTTTTTCCCCCATACATGAACGGGACACCCTAGTGTACGTACCTATAGTATAGTATTTTGCCAATTAAGATGCCACTAGTCGATATTTTTCTCATACAAATTTCGGGAGAGTATTAAGGCTCCTTCAAACAAGCGCGACACGACACGCGACACAAAGGCACCGCAAGTCGCGCAACGAGTGGTGCCTTTGCGTCGCGCGCGATTATATCGCGTGTCGCACCTGTTTGAGCCTTTACTCCACTGTTTGACATTGTGCATCCAAAGTTAAACATGATATCGTTTTGACTTATTATTAATTTTGTCTCTACGGAAACAGAATAGTAAAATAAAAAGCCATTAAAAAGTTATGAGCCAACAAAAATTCATCTTTCTTGCTATTTTTAAAGTAACTTTTGGTGTAAATAAGTAATAAAAAAACTGTAAAATCTTCAAAACCAAGTCCGTACCGACAAAGCTCAGTTATCGAAGAGTTGAATAAACTTTATTTGTTATTGATTTATGAAGTGGTTTTTTCATAAAACTCGGTTTTCCGAAGCAATTTTCGAATTTTTTTACGCGCCTATCAGTTCGGAACGGTTTCTGCGTGCGGTGAACTAGACGTTGTGCGTGTAGACTAGCTTCTAACTGCTCATCGCTGTTACTATCTCTATCGGACACGAAGCCAGGTGAGACAGCGTGCTTTTTGGCCATGACCACCAGTGAGTTCGAGCTCGCGACTAGGTTTACCCTTAAGTTTAAGTTCCATGAAGTAGGGGCGAGTCTGTTGCCATCAACCGGACACAAATTCAGATTTTGGGCTGGAACTGAGAAATTCCTGATGGAAAAGTTCGATAACACTTTGCCCGATCCGGGACTCAAAGCCAAGAGCTCATGCTCAGCAGTAGCGCTTTCGACCACAAGACCAAGGAGACAGTCCTTTAATGGCATTTATGGAATTTCTATTTCCTGTTGTTCTGTAAGTAGTTATACGAGAATACTGGTGCTTGTCGACAGGCCTGCATTGTCCTATAGGCTCTAGACAGACGGACTGCATTTCAACTGCAATCCAACTGCAAATTTGCAGTTCGGATGCAGTTTGAATGCAGTTGACATGACTGCAACAGAACTGCAAACCAACCGTGTTCAATTGCAGTCGGCGTGCAGTCATGAACTGCATACCGACTGCAATCGGACTGCACGGTTGGTTTGCAGTTCTGTTGCAGTCGTGTCAACTGCATTCAAACTGCATCCGAAGTGCAAATTTGCAGTTGGATTGCAGTTGAAATGCAGTCCGTCTGTCTAGAGCCATACCTATTCATATATATGCCTATAATTTTCCCACTGTTAGAATACAGGCCTCCTCTCGGGGAGAGGGAATGGGCCGTAATCCACCACGCGGGCCCAGTGCCGGGTTCGTTGTCTTCAATTTTTTAGTTCGAGGTTCCTTCACCGTTTTAAAAGCATATAACCATTACCTAACACTGTAATTTGAAAACATTGTTAAAGTCTATCTATAAATTGTTAAACCGTGGCCGCAGGAACCCGTTGGATGCGAGAAGCACAGAACCGGTCGAAGTGGAGGTGCTTGGGGGAGGCCTATGTCCAGCAGTGGACGTCTTTTCGCTGAAATGATGATGATGATGATGAACCGTGGAGTTTCTTGCCGGTTTTTCTCCATAGAAAACGACCAGTTGGTACCGTGCACTTAGCTGTTTCATAAGTGCCCATGTAGGTTTATGTGGAATAAAATATTTGGATTTTGAATACCTGAAGCCGAGTATTTTATACGGTCGATACTGATAGTCAACAATTTAAGGTACTGCCCAGGGTGTGCCAAAAGTACAAATTAAAGAATTGTCACGTTTTAAATGCTCCGTACCTATGCGAAAACATGGCCTTTCCCTCTGTTTTAAACGTTTTATTTGCGAATCGTGTGCCTATCATTTTAACGCTCAAGACACATAAAAACATGACTGAAAATCCCTCCATAATAGGCTAGTTGATAGTAAGAAAAATACCTTCTTATTTAATACCTTGTTCATCGAGTAGTAGTCTTAATTAAGTAGTAACTATAAATGAAGTTTGTTTGCAGACAAAACTATAAAAAACTGGAATTGACGATAAAACATTGAAAAAGAAGTAGTTTAGAAGTAGATACACAGAAAGTATGGATGACACTCGAACCACAATGCCAGTAGGTACCTATGCCCCGTTTTGACAAATATTGGTTTCACTCAAAGACTACACGAAAGAATTCAAAAAGGTAAATTAAATTAATTTTATTAATTATTTAAATTTTTCTTCTATACAAAAACGTCATAACATGTACCAAAACAGAATTAATTATGGAACATAATGGCTTCGTCGAAAATAAAGCCGGAGTGGATTTTACGTTAATTCTAGTGTCGTAAATATTTTCCTTCCTGTTCCGTTTATTGAAATTAACGGCTGTATGAGCGGTTTTATAGAGATTCAGTTCATTTACTGCCTTACTTCGCCCATTTACTGTTATGGTTTGTCAGATAGGGTAATTTGAAACACCTGACGGAGGCTACGAAAAACTGAATCTATCTGATAACGACTCATGATGATACAATCGAACCTAGGTACAGCTTAATTTGGTGCTACTAGCGGAGCCTGGGTAACAATTAGATAGTTACCACGTTTTGATACAAGCTAAATATTTCCGCCCCTAACAAATATTTATTTCTAGAATTATAATCATAAAAAGCCATCCACGCACAATGGTCCACTTCAAGGACTAAGTGCGGAAACCTAAACCCCATGATAGATAGAAGCCATCCAAAAGCATCTTTCTAAGTTCATATTACCCAATTGAATGACTATTTCATTTGAGGCCTATTATAACTTAGGAGTTGTATTGCTAATATTCTAATGCTTATAATTCTATAAAGCCTTATTTGTTAAGGTCACGAATTAATGGATTAATAATGAAATCAGATTGTAGCGGTATCTACAACGCCACATGCAAACATCGCGTCATACTGACTTCACGCAAAAATCCTGCATCTCGCAAGTAGAGTTTACCGCGCAACTAGCATAGATACAACGGCCCGACATGAATCATCGGGCAGTTGCCTGCCAGATATAACACCCGTCTGATCGGAGGATCCTCCCTTTTCTATGGAGAATGAGTGAACTTTACACCCTGTTTCTCACACCTCTATAAGATATTATTGCCGCGCTGTACATAGTCATATATTTATGCTCGTGACTGTAGGTACCTAGTTGTTTGTTTACAATAAGTCTTCTCGCCGAAACAAAATAAACCTACTACTAACAGTAAACACACATTTTCTATTTCCATGAGAGAAAAACAGTAAGAATAGCAGTTGCTTATCTCTCTCGTTTAATATAAATCAAGGGTAGGAACATCGCCTAGGGGCCACCATTAGCCGGTAGACTCGGCGATAGGAATCTTAAGATTTATTGACGCCAAAAACCAAGATAACAGACCTAATAAACATATCCTTTAAAAAAAACGTGTTCTTTTATCTAAAATCAAATTGCGACAAGGCTTTTATTTAAGGACTGTTGTTGTATAGTCGACCTCAGAATTACTTTATCACTTTTGACAACAATACCTATATCATATATATACCAATATAATTATAAATAAATATTTACAATATATGGGCCATAACGTAGAGGTAATATAATCACTAGATTCTATCTAAACTAGGAATAAACCTCAGGTATCTCACTCAAGGTATACGTAAATCACTACCACCACATATACACGCGACAAACTCAAAAACTTCTTAACGGATTTTCATACGGTTTTCAACGATAGACGGAGTAATTCATCAGAAAGGATTATGAAAACCTATCGTATTTAACGTGGTCTCATAATTCTTAATAAACAACGAAATCAAGTCGTACTCTCGAGTCATTTCGCTCTCGATCGAATATCAGGAAGTCGATCAAAATATTTCGTTCACAATAGAAAAGACGAGAAACCCTTGACAAAAATCAGCCCTCTTAAGCATGGTTACAATATTTTAACGTGAAAAATAAAATCACTGGACTGCCTAAGCAATGATTGTCGAATGTCGAATGAAACTGAACCCCGCACCCTTTTTATCTATAGGGAAAATGACTTATGACGTCATGTTTTTAAGGAGACGGTGTCATAATTTATATATAAGTTTTTCCTCTGTGATAAGTGCAAGTTCTTACTGATTTTTGTCCCGAATGAAAAGGTTCTGCACTTTTCGAATGAGGAACTTTTTTGGGCAGATTTCTAAGCTTAAGAGTGAATTCCACCAAACTTTTACACCTAGAATAAATCTTATCATGAGAATAAATTTTGAATTTTTGAAAATTTTTCCATACTAGAACTGTCAGTCTTCAATTTTATTCCACGGATAAAAGATATAATTATCTGACTTTGGTAAAATCAGCCCCAAATGTAATAAATTTTACATGAATACAATGTCTAAATGTCATTAGATGTATCGGTTATACTCAAAAATAACACCTAAACGACACCTATTTATAGGTATATATAAAGGTACCTATATATAAAGGTGTGATCAAATTTAAGGGTTAAAGGTTTGCTATCAGACCATCAAACTGCCTGTACCACAACACTTTGATCGTCTGTACCAAACCCTAAAATATGACCACACTTCAAATTGTGGAATTTAAAAACAGAACAAAGGTTTAGTTTTTCTTTTGATCATACTTTCAGAGCCTTGTTTACAAAGAAATGGTGAAGTTTTGTTGTTGTAAGTCCAGTAATTCCATGAACAATGATTCACTAGAAACAACTATCCCTCACTCTATTTCAATTCAACAACGAAACTAAAACCCGGAATCCTCTTTAGACCACTGCCAGCAATTGAAAGCAGCATTCACAATAAACAAAGGTTGAAACAAACGGTAAATCCAATTTTATTCGGGCACGTAACTCCAGTGCTATCATTTGGCGACAGTCGCCAAATCTAACGCTATCCGTAATACAACAGCCGGGATCCAGCTCACCACTTCGTATTACGGTGACGACCGGGATGTGAGAAGTTACGGTGTGAGTGTACTGATTGGAGATGACAATACGACATTCATTTAGTTCCCATGAATACGAAAATTCAATCAAATTATCCAATAGTTTAGTCACTATAGGTAGTTAAAGGTTGGCAAAACTTATTGTCGGCCATCTACCAACCCGCACTAGTCCCGCATGGTAAATTACGGCCCACTCCCTCTCACAGAGAGGAGGCCTGTGTCCCAGCAGTGGGAACATTACAGACTGATTATACATCGTCGGCCTTTGACTTATTATTAAGTTTGTAAAAAAAAAACGAAAAAAGTAATTTTGTAATTTCGATGCTAATAGGATTTATTTGATAGTTCCAAAATACTCTTATGCATTAGTATTGACAGTATTTTAATGTATTGTCGCATTAGATGGGATCCCGTGGGAAAACCGGGATAAAAAGTAGCCTATATGTTAATCCAGGGTGTCAGCTACGTACGTGTTCCACGCGCGCCTCAAAGAGATGTCAGCATCAAGGGAAGGGGCCCGTCAGGGCCGAAGCCTGCCGGGTTAGCGGGATTGTCCGAAAGGGTTACCGCTGGCCCGGAACATAAAGGGCTAAGGAATAAACACGGGTGGGTTTTAGTCAGTAAGAGTCTGACACTCCCTTCCGCTCCACCCAGAGCGAGAGGGGTCATTTGATGATTTCCCATCCACAAAAAAAAAGGGTTTCAGCTACCTTCACACAAAATTTTATCAAAATTGGTCCAGCCTTTTGAGCGTGAAGAACATACATATAAACACACACACACACACTCACAAACTTTCGTCTTTATAATATTAGTGTGATTAAATCCTCTATTGTGTGTCAAGAAACTGTTGCCACGTTCTCACAAATCTCTACCTTCCTTCCTCCACGTCAAGATAAAGTTAGAGACCGCGGCTCTGACACCAAGCTGCGATCCGTTGAGCTCTCCCAAATTGATATACCTGTTGATTCGGATCTCTCTCGCCTTATGAGATTTGTACGATATATTCCTGTAGGATTCATTACTCAGATGCCTGTTGCTCTCAAATGAATGAGGTGTTTGATAGCGAAAGTAGAAACATAGCTTATATTACCTACTACCGCAAGGGAAGAATTGGCCAATCAAATAAGGTGTTGAGTGTGACTGTCCAGGATGCGCTGAGTACTCGGTTCAGTTGAGTAAAGCTGCGTTTCCACCAGAGATGTGCGAGGATGCGCATGCGAGGGATGTGTTGTGAAATAAACCAATAACATCGCTTCATTTTCACAGCTTGAACTAATTTAGCGTTGTTATTGGTTATTTTCAACCAAAAATTACAAAAAAAATAGCCATTCCATAAACATTGAGAGCATTGGGGTTTCCAAAAGGTTTCAAAAACCTTGACTTGGAATAAATTTACCAAGAAAAATAGCTACAATTTCCATTTAGCCAGGCCTGTCTTTTACGCTTTGGTGTACCCATTACGAGTTTACTCGATATAATTTTACGTATGTCTCATGATATCTGTGTGCAGTACCACAAAAATTTATGCTTACATTCATAATTTTTTTTTGCGAAACTCGAACTCCTTTTGCTCGTCAAGTCACAAATATTACCATATTGTTTACATTTGAATTCATAAAACCCACTCTTGAAGAAGATTTACAATCTACCGTATCATCAGTGATATAATCTCAATCTCATCTTCTTTTACACAGATGTTAACCTCTCTGTACCTACGGACTCGAAAAAATTAATCAAAATTGTAAATGTACATTAATGGAAATGCGATTCTGCGGTTCTTTTGCGTGAGAAGTTAGCAAATTGTCGCTGCCGACGCGTTATAATTTATCATTAACTAGCGACTCGCCTCTGCTTCGCATGGGTGCAATGTACCTACTGTTGTGGCAACATCTGTGGAAATTGTAGTGGGGGGAGTATATTTGTTAAGGGGACTGCATGATGGTATCGGCTCCGACTTACGAGTTGTAGGTAGGTTGTAGTTCGAATCCAGCGGTGCTATTCTGTAAAAATCTCACCGTGAAAACTTAGGTGAAGTGAGCGTGGAGTGAGCTGTCAATAGTGTCAATTCCTAGCAAAAACAAACTCACTTCACCTAAGTTTTCACGGTGAGATTTTTACAGAATCGACCGGCTGTTAGGTACTTTACTTTGTATGTTTAATTTCATCACCACTGCTCTCTAAACGGTGAAGGAAAACATCATGAGGAAACCGGCATGTAATAGAACCATAAATTCCGAAGGCTTGTGACATCCACCAACCCAAACTGGGCCCGCGTGGTGGATTATGGCTCGTTCCCTCACAGAGAGGCTGATTATGTTACGTGTGTGTGAACCACACCATTGATCCCACAAATCTGACTCTGCTGTATAGATTTAAGGCAGTCTGGTGGTGGTCTGGTAGTTAACGCCCTAGGTAGTTTCTAGACAAAGAGAAAAGCGTTCGTCGATTTGCTTAAAAACCTGATGGCGTAGGTAAGCCAATCTGACTCACCTAAATGGCTAATAGAGCATTACATGTAGGCAAAGTGGTTTTAGGTTAAACGTGTCTGATCGTTTTGCTGTAACCAAAGTCAAGTGTAACTTTCATCTCTGTATGTAGTTGTTGTTGAATGTAATGATCCTTATCATATAGGTAAATGACATAACCATCACATAGGTATATGATTTAGAGCTGTTTTTTCAATCGACAGATATTTTTTTATTCGTGGAATAAAATTGACATCTGACAATTTTTTGTATGGAATAACTGTCAAAAATTCAAAATGATTCCTCGAATAAAAATATCTGGCGTTGGAAAAACCAGCAGAATTTTTATTTCAAGTCTGACATAAAAGTTTAAGTAAAATTGATTCTACAATAATTGTTCAAACAATTCAAACAATTGTTACAAACAATTTTACTTACTTCTAATGTTAGTAGGTTACAGACAAACATTAGCATAATATATTCAGCGTAGATCTGCATCCACCTCCACAATATCGGGAAATCCCACGATCTGCGAATATACTGAGAATACTGTTGGTGCCGGCGCGAACACGCGTCGTTAGGCATGCAAATATATTTCTAATAATGGCGACAAAACCACGCAAACATTCCCGACGCTGCACGACATCGCCACGGCAGCCGTAGCAGTACTCTTAGTGCATTTTAAATTGAACGCATAGCTCACTGTATGCCCGCTGAGTGAAGTCGACCCACAGGCTGCACGTGTAGCAGTAAGCTTTAACTGGCTTCGTACAGCGTGTAAACCTGCGGGCCAGCTTGTTATAACGGTCTGCCAGTATTAATTAATAGAAATTAAACAATCTAGCATTATGCCGTTCACCTGGAGCGTGTCCACTCGCATTCGTCCTGCGATTTTTTAAAGTTTAGTAACCACTAACTAGTGCTCCTCACTGACTTCTTGCCGCGTGAAAGTCAACTATACCGTAAAATATTTTTCAAGACACTCGACAAAAGTGTTGCTTCTTACCAGTGAAAGAATTTTTGTAATCGGATTAGTACGTCCAGGTACAGACAGACGCCAGCACATCAAGCTACCCGAAACTGTCAAATATTCCCAATCAATTTTGAACCTTATGCTTTAGCGATACATTTGAAAATCTATTAAAGAAAATTGACAGACCGTAGTATCTTGAAATAAATTGGCCTAAGGGCAAAATAATGCTAAAGGATCAGTAGGTACTTCCAGAGAAAACCTCTTACAAACAAATAATTTTACCCCTTTATAACATTAGCTTAGAATAAACTAAAAGCGAGCTCTTTACTCCATATTTCATACCGTTCATGAGTTACTTTTCTTGTAGCCAAATGCAAAATAATCATCAATCATTGATTAAATTCACCCACAAACCATCAAAGGACTCCTAATTGCCATGGAAATCATAAAATTAGCTCTCTCGATCCTGAGTCAAAGATGGCTGCGGTCGCTTTAATTACAATATTTAATGGCTTCCTTCAATGAGCTCAACAAACGGCAAAGCTGGAAAAGGTCGAAGGTAATTTTAATGTTCAATGTACCAAAAGGTTTCTTGTCGATTCACAAAACGGAAAAGAAAATAGGCATGAAAATTATATTATGTTCGTAATATAAGATGGGATTGATTTTACTGAATTATGTGAAAAAAAATACTGAAATACATTTGGAGGTTTTAATTAAAAATAAATTCTATTTGATGGTTTTCTCGGGCATTTTTTTTTCTCGGGCAAATTTTTATTTCTCGGGCATTTAAGTAATAAGTTAATTATTACTTAAATGCCCGCGAAATTAAAATTTTCTTACGTTTTTTGCAATTTGCAAGTCAGTGTTGTCGCAGTCAGGTTGTATGTTGAAGAAAATATGATTCGCGATCGTAACAAGTACATATGTATTAACAGAATAATAATCATCAATACAACCCTCTAAGTTCATATAATCCAATTGAATGACTATTTCATGTAATATCAATCAATGGGTTACATATTTACTTCACTTTAACATAATCTCACTCTTCACTTTAACTCTTCACTTTAACATAATCTGCCTATTATATGTTCCAAATGCTGTTATTTTGCCTTTCTCTCTGTGACACTCTTTACTTTGTCGTTCAGCTCATGATGACACCACTTATGTGAGGTCATTAATCTGATCCGTTTGAGTCATAGACCCCGAACCACACACGAAAAAAAAAAATCCAAACGGCAAACCGTGTAACCTAATTAAATTATAAAATGATATGACTTTCTTTCTAGGTTAGGTAGGTTTGTACCCATAGATTAATAACGCCTAGATCGATAGTCTTCATACAAGCGCTTCGTCTCAAGTGAGGCAAAAACGCATACATCAATCTATTGATGTATGCGTGAGCATTGCGTATTTACGATCGCCGACACGCACACAAACAAAACTCTGATGTTGTGGAGTGTGTACAGTGCAGTAGTAGTTTCCCCGAAAGTGGGGAATTTTTATACTTACGTAAAATCGGATTATTTATCTTGTACTTGGTAACGTACTAGTTCTATTTAAAGCTTGTTATAAAAATAACATGTTAATTTACATTAAAACGAATATTTGTAATTAAAATCTATATTTATTATAAGTTAACATTCAATAGGTACATGAATGAGCAGCATTAATGGTTTTAATCATTTTAAGGAAAAACGTGAAAGTTTCTTTACACTAGAAGCGCACGATTTCTATACAACGTGTTTTTTTTTATATTCCATAACTCTATGGGGTCATTGTACTAATCATTATGAATAACTTTTACTAAGGGACCAAACCTGAAATCGCGAAAAAAAAATCAACCATTCCCTACATTTTGACGAGTTATGCGAACATAAATGTAGCGAACAGCTGATTTTTTTTTCGCGATTTCAGGTTTGGTCCCTTAGTAAAAGTTGTTCATAATGATTAGTACAATGACCCCATAGAGTTATGGGATATAAAAAAAAACACGTTGTATTTTTACTGGTCTAAAGAATAGCAAGTTTTTTTCGCTAAAGTCTAACTAAATTGTTTGCAGCTGATAACGATGATTTTTTTTGCATGTACACTCTACTTATCTATATGAAATATCCGTATATTATTTATTTATATTTGAATTGAGCTCACCAAGACCTTAATTTTGATACCCATGTTGTAATAATTTAAAATAAATAGTTTCTTTTCAAATCTCAAAATGGCGCTACAAAGCCGCCATATTGATTTTTCTCTAAAAAAATTTTGGCCAGTTGTGTAAAAATCTCGGGTTCATTGTAAAAAAAAAATACGGGTGTGTATTTATTTTTCGTTGAACAATAGGGTAATTCATTGCAACTGGTAACACCTTCATAACATGGCGGCCTAAAATTTTGTTGTCGTATTTAATTTTTGTATTCATTATTGTAGCAAAATACAAGTCGAATTGTAGTACTTACCTATGAAATGATATGTTGGTAGGTTTTTTATTCTTTTCTGATGCATTGTGACACCCATTCACTACACAATAAGTCATTATTAATGAAATTGTCTCGGAAAGCTCGGAGATGTTTTCTCTAGCGTTTGACCTTGACAACTGGCGGACGTTCGGAACGTAGTGAGTCGTTTAGACTCACTTGAAAGTGCCTCACTGAAATCGCGCGTACTCGGTTTCTAGGCGTTATAATTCTATGTTTGTACCACAGATATATATGTAGATACACCTAGATAACGCAAGAGAAACTACTTCACGTGCGAAAAATCGCACCAGCTTACGTACCAAAATCGTAAGCCGCCACTTTCGCGTTCAGTCCTGCCGGTCGATTCTGTAAAAATCTCACCGTGAAAACTTAGGTGAAGTGAGTTTCTTTTTCTAGGAATTGACACTATTGACAGCTCACTCCACGCTCACTTCACCCAAGTTTTCACGGTGAGATTTTTACAGAATAGCAGCGCTGTGCACTGCTGGCTGGGTGAACGTGAGCGCTGGCGCTAGGCCCCGGGGGTGGGGCGAGATGGGTACCGCACGTGGCGCGGCGGCGTCTTTGAATCGATTTGATTTTTCCATCTCCAATTTATAGTGCTTGTGACATCATAGTAGAAAAATCAAAAAATGGCACGCTTGGTTTTCATACAGATCGTGATACTTTCGTTATCTATATCTGTGATTTATACAAGCACTTTTATACACATCAATAATATTTTAATACCTAGACGAGATCGGTGTTTCCTATCCGACTACTCTGAGAAGAAACATCGAAACAAACTCAGGTAACAGTCTGTTTTAAAGTCCAGACATAATCTTAATCAGATCATGTAGATTAGTTTTTGAGGAAAGATTAAAGTGGACGCTGTCTGACGTGTCCAGTCAGTACACGCTTTTGTCAGAAATATTGTAATTCAACTCAGAACTTCAGGAGCTCAACGACTCACTTTCTGTGCCACGTAGACCAAACTAACTTTCTGTCTTTTTTCCAGGATGCTGGGCGGCGTGGGAGGGCGGCACGCGTCCGTGCGTCGGCGCGGCAGCTCCCCGGGCGTGCGCCGATATGCGGCAGGCGCGGCCGCCGCAGACGATTCACCGCCGGCGTCGCCGCGGCCGGTGCGCCGACGCCGGGCCGCGATGGCTGCGTCAGACCACAAGACCTGCGCGCTCATACACACGAGGCTCAAATTGGGAGATATTATGTAAGTGTTAAGGTTAATACTGTTTTTATATTACGAAATGAGCTCGCTACGGTGTGGTTCTCGCCAGATGGGAAGCTTTTTCCTCCAGTGGCAGATCAATTTGGAACTCGCTGAAACAAGCATGATGGCTGTAATATGTAGTAGGTACAGTCACGAGCACTAATATACCTACTGTGTGTATAGGTACACTTAGCACAACAGAAAATTTTTTTTTCGTGGAATAATTATTCGACTTGGAGATAAGACCTATTTCAAAATAGTATTGGTTCCAAAATATTATACAGTGCTGCAGTGGCTGGCGGTGTTGGCTGGTATCCGCATTCCGCAACTCCGCGTTCGAGCGCATACTTTGCGTACCTACAGGTTGCAATCAATTATTACAATCAACACAGTGGAGAAAAACACTTTCAAAAGTTGCTCAATGTACACAATACTTACGTATTTAGTGCTCATGACCATGAGTATTCTGTCTTCTGCTATAATTACATTGCGGAAGCGAGTCCAGGAATTAATTTTCTATTTTGTATTGTGTCAATTATAATAAGCACTTATTTAAAACGGAAGTAGGTTTATTTTAGTTTTGGTAAATTAAAAATTACAAAATGCATGTTTTTTAATAAATTTGGCAGTAGAAACTGAGCACTAAACTAAATAAAAATAAGTTATAATAAATATTTAAATGGGTAATTCAATAAATATTAAACAGTAAAATGTCTTAACGGGTAGTTAATAAATCGGAATTAGTCGGTAAGAAATCTAAATTGGAAGTAGAGCTCGCCGGCCACTGCCGCGACACCGCTCGCTTCGCTCGCTCGGCTCGAGCGTGTTTGGTCACAGTTCTAACCTAACCTAACCCATTTGGTCAGGGTGGTAGCTTAGTAACTGCAACCAATTCGGCTCGCACATTCCAACCTAACCTATGAATGCCAAACTATTTACCTAACTGCAGCATTTTACTATCCATTTATTATTACAAAGAAAGAAAGAAAAATATTGAATATAGAATTTGTATTAATTTGAGACGCATTAAGTTTTTAACTATATAGTTCTTTAAATTACTTTTTTCAAATTAGGTGCAAAATCAAAAATAATTCAAACTTATCCTAACTAAGGAAGTGATAAAAAAGTTTAAATATACCTTTCGCTTTTTACACAAAATCCTAGTTAATTATCTCATTTTTTTATTTATTGTAAAAACAAAGAAAGCTAGAAAAACAGTTGCAAAAACAAACAAAAAGTCAAAATTTAAGTTTCAACTGAGTCGCCCTCTACCAATTTCATATCAAAGCTTTTAGATTCAAAGCATACGTAGCGCCACTGTTGCAGCGTAGCGAGCGGAAAACAGTGGAACTCAATCATAACTGCGATGCCAAAGTACTCTAGCGACAGTGGCCTAAACTACGAAGTAAAATTCTCCTGTAACGCCATCTAGTGCCCTGGCTCTAACAGCGGGAAAATGTTGAACTAAAACGTTCCTGTGACATAAGCGCCCAGTGCGGGAAAATGGGAAAATGTGTAACTGTAATTCTGCGACGCTAGAGACATCTAGCTTCAACAGTTCTGCTATCCGAAAGTTTGCAATTTCAGAGAGCGGATAACCTGGATGACCTGTGTTTTTTCGCGGTCTACAGATGTCTCTACGAGTCGCATACAGACGACGATGGTTGGAAGTGTTTGACTCGTGCTTAGCGTACTTGGCCTAATTTCGTGTTTAAAGAAACGTGTAACATGGCTTTTGAGTAACGTTTAATTGAATAATAATACGTTAATTCTGATAAATATCTAGTCAGTATTGTAGGCTAAACAAAATTGATTTAATCTAATCTAGGCTGGACATGTAAAAAATATATCCAGCCTATCCAAAATCAGAGTCAACATTTGCCCGAATACCGCAACATCGACAAAGGCCTATTCGTCGAAGTAATCCGACCGATGCTATCGATTGAAAATTCAATTTCCATTCGGAGTCCAAAACAGAAGACGGTCGGATTCAATTCTGTAATAATAGTCTCGTGAAGTCGTCCGTTCACCACGTTTGGCCAGTGTAAATGGAGCAGACTTGCTTCCTGCCTCCACGTGGTGAGATGCCATTATTGATTTCCGGCGCGAGAACGAGACAGCGCCATACCACAATTTGTTGCACTATTTTCCGTCCCATTCTTTCGCCAATATATGACCTATTTTTATGCCGCTTTCCCTATATTAAAACAGCCTAAGTAATTAGGTGAAAAGTTCGGTTGGCGCGTTGTAATCTAACAGTGGTTCAGTTATAATGTGTTTGTTTTTGTATTTGGTTTTCTTATTAGGTATGTTGAACTACGATACTGGTTCACGTCATTGGGTAGGTACGGAATAGAACCTTTCTGAATTTGCCCGAAATATAAATTGAATAATAAAGCGGTTAAGGTATCTATCATCATCATCATCATCAGCCTATAATGTTCCCACTGCTGGGACACAGGCCTCCTCTCAGTGAGAGGGAGTGGGCCGTAATCCACCACGCGGGCCCAGTGCGGGTTGGTAGATGTCACATGTCTTCGAATTTTTGGTTCTAGGACATGCCGGTTTCCTCACGATGTTTTCCTTCACCGTTTTGTGAGCAGTGGTGATGAAATAATTTACACAAAGTAAAGCGCCTGTCTGGGTTCGAACCTACGACCTACAACTCGTAAGTCGCGGCCGTTACCACTTGGCCACCACTGCTCTCTCAAGGTATCTATACGTTAACGTTTTAGGAGCATTGTGCTTTGTTACTTTCAATGTTGAAAGCCGATGTTTGGAAAGACAAATCAAATCCATAATTATTCTAATGTTTAGAATGTGTATACTAAAATATACTTAGATGATAATTTTATTCAAATATACTTTGGTAGATATTAATTCGTTAAATAAATGATGGATAAAGACTAATAATTAAAGTATTTCATTACAAAAATAATGTTTAATTAAAAATTTTAAGCGATACTTTTATTATCTACTGACATTACCTTTTTAACATGATAAAATTGCAAATAAAAGTCACTTCTTATACTCAAAGTAATAAAAAAACTTTTCTTATCAATAATAACACAATCACCATTCTCAGTAATCACCAAACTCAGCAACAATTGTCGGTTGAACAGTAAATCAGCGGATTACCGGTGGCCGGCGGTTCGACGCACCTGCACCTCACGGCTCACGGGGATAAACACCCCGGATTAGCACCGCGTTAATTGGACTTATTTTATACGTAGATATATGTAGGGGAAATTATTGAAACAATTTTAATTATGATGTGTCATTAAATAATTAAGTAGTTTTCATCAAAGAATAATGAGTTTTTACTACTTATTTTGCGCTTGTTTTCCCTAATGGTACTTTTTCATAAGGCTTTAAAATAAACACACATCTCCTCCTTTTTGGTTTAAAGTCGACAACTTAATCGGAGGACCACGCCATCCACACCATCTCGCCATCTTTAGTTAAAAGGGCGTCCAAAGAAAGATAGTATGTGACACTTACATACAGTAGTATTCATCCCGTAATACTGGCTTGTAAATCATGCAGGTAAAGCACAAATTTACAAATGCCAAAATATGATGGATGTACAGACGCCAGCACATCAAGTTACCCGAAACTGTTAAATTTTCCCAATCAACTTTGAACCTTATGCTTTAGCGATAATGTTGAAAATCTATTAAAGAAATTTGACAGATTGTAGTAGCTTGATGTGCTGGCGTCTGTACGTTAGAACACATGAACATCCTACATGAAAGTCCTATAGAATTATGAATGAAAAGTAAAGATTTACAATGCTTTTGGCAGCATTTTAGATACTTGTCTCGAACATAAATGGGTCCTGTGAACCTTGCCAACTAAAGTTGAACAGTCACGGGCTAAAACCAGGTCTTAAATAAGAAACTTCAGAGTCATTGTTGGCGACAATACGTAGCGCTGGGAGCCACTGCGACGACCGGCGGGTGACAGCGGTTTGTGGGGAGCGGGGGACGAGGTGCCGAGAGCCGCGGCTGCTGCCACCATTCACACATACGACACTGACCAGAGGCGCGCGTTCTTATATATCTCAATATACCAAGCTACTTAGATTTATAGTCCGCCATTTTATTTCTACCACCTCTGAGAATCATCAACAGTCATGCCAATCAACATGGAGAAGATAGAAAAAATAGAAACCGGCATGGAGTGGATATGCAGGTTCTATTGTTTCTAGATTAAGTTTTCTGTCAAACGCATTTTGTTTTTAGGTACAGACCACTACAGTCTGTTCACAGTTATTTTACCAAAAGAAAATTAAGGAAACAAGCGCAAAATAAGCAGTAAAAAACTCATTATTCTTTTTTTATTTGACAGCTGCAGACTAACAGCAACCTTATTGTGACGAGAATAAAGATCAGAGTGATTTTGACAGAATTGTTAATAGCAGCAACCCAACAGAAACCTTATTAAAATGAGAAAAAAGTTCACTGTGATGGACAGTGATCCGAATCAGAGGTAAATAAAAATATAACTGTGAACGAACTGTACAGGAATATTCATCAAGCTTTTATAACACCTACCGCGTACAGTAAGCACTATTTATGTATCTAAGTATGACAGTTATACACATAATCACCATAAAAAGTAATCACCGATATAACTTACTCATTTATCCATTAAATGGCTGCTGCCATGTATTAAAATCACCGAGTTGTGAGAGGATTACTTCAATTTACTACCCTAGTGTTACAATGCATCGCAAAATAGTAATACGAATGCTAAATGCCTGAGTAAATAAATAAATTACTAATTGGAACTAATTAAATTCCATGGTAGCAATCGTTTATTTTATATTAAAGAATAAACACCTGCAAATAAATACTGAAAGCAGTGGACGAGTTGTAGGTTGTAGGTTTGAAACCAGTCAGGCACTTTACTTTGTGTAAATTGTTTCATCACCACTGCTCTCAAAACGGTGAAGGAAAACATCGTGAGGAAACCGGCTTGTCCTAGAACTTGACATCCACCAACCCGCACTAGATAGTGCGGGTTGGTGGATGTCAAATGTCTTCGAATATAAATTGGTTTTATCTATCTAGATAGATAGATAAAACGTTTATTCAGTGCAACAATACAGGTATTAAAAACATCAAAAAAGGTGAAAAAAATAACAAAGATTAAAAAGATAAATTGAACCATAGACACCTAGCTCATAAACATCTATAACGGTCGATCACTATTGGGCGGTGTGTGTCTCATGGTTGCACACAAAAGTGTGTTGGTTGGTTGTTGGTTGCACTAGGCCCGCGTGGTGGATTATAGCCCACTCCCTCTCACTAAGAGGAGGCCTGTGTCCCAGCAGTGGGAACATTATAGACTGATTGTGAAATAAATACTATACCTACTTAACATCAATTAAAGTCGCTTTTCGACGCGGTCCTGCGACCGCGTTGTTCTTCTAAACTGAATGTTTGTGTACATAATACATTAGTATTAAATATGCATACAATAAAAAATTTTAGATGTTTTGCTAAGTCGTAAAAATAGCGCAAAGCAGGGGCTAGTTTTGAACAAATAACACTACATATTTTACAATTCTATCACGGAATCCCAAGGGGCGAAAATTTTCTACACGCATAGGTAAATAGGTAAGCTTAGCGATAAATGTTAGTTGATTTAAGATTTAAATTCTAAAGATTACTTCCCAAGGTATTTAATGATTAAAATACCAATTTCAGCAACAATCTCATTAAAATTCTAATTTAAAACAAAAAGAGAAAAGAAAGGGAAAACAAAAGAAGATAGCACCAGTGTTGTCACAAATCAAAGAAGCTGTAAATGAGTGCAATCCTTTACGACGAGGCGATAACGAAAGAGTTTGCGAAAGAAAATGGAACTTGAAATAATTGAATCTCGAGAAACAATGCGACGAAACTTCCGTTTCGTAATAGCTCTCTTAATAAATGCTCGCTTCAATAAATATCGTAACATGTTGCCATAAATTAGTCTGATCATAATATAGCCTACACGTGCAAATAATATCTTGGTACATTTCCGCCTCGAAGGACCAAAAGCATGTGTGTGAAGTGACATTCTATAGATGGACCACCAAGCAGTCACCTATAGATTGTCACTCTGGGGCTGTCTGGTGGTATAATGTGGTGGTAGTATTTTGAGCTTTCAGAAAAGCTCCCAGCGGGCCATCAACTGTCATGGCCTACCTGGAAATCTCTTAACCGACTGAGAAGCCAGGTGGTCGCTGCAGGTACAACTTAGTCAGGTGGCGACGCCGAACCTCATGTCGTGCTCTCTATGCAAAAACACCTGCACTATGGAAGACCTTTATGAGGTCAACGCTAACGCTGTCGTAGTTCTGGTCGATGCTTACATCAGATTAATAAATGGATACGACAAAGAAAAAGAAAAAAGCGATAACGATGTTAAAGAAGTCAAAACTGTATTGGATTGTCAAAATCTACCGAAAAGCTAATTTCAATCCTGTTGAAACTCTCTGTAGGGTTATAAAAAGCTTTGAAAACGATTTCCACTTGCCTAGGCCCTCAGGTGATACGATAATGGAACAGTTTGCAATGGAAATGGAACTTAAAATAATTGAAAATCGCAAAACAACCATGACATGGCGTTACGTTTTGTAGGCCATCAAGTTTTTGCTTTGTGTCGCACTTGCAGGGTGGAGTGTAAATGCACACTTTGTACCATAGATCTATGCTTCGTACTGTTCACTATATTGTACACATCGCGAAGTAGGACAATTCTTCATCCACCTGCCCACTATAATACATATTATAATGTACAAGTATATAAAAAAGGAGAAGAGATCATTGAGCATTCAATTGGAAAATTTCACACACAGTAGTGGATTTTGCAGAGATAAAAATTTAACCCGCGGAAGCTCTGAGCTCTGCGGTCATTGACCTGCTTATCCAATGTTTGTACTTTGTGGTGGGGAAGCATCACCATTGGAATGAGCACTAATAACTAAACATCAGATGATTGCTAAAAGGAATTGTTATGGCATGTGAGTCAAAGAACTATTTCTGATAGATCTAGCAGACTTGTCGAATTGAACGCTGTTTTCCCCTGCACGAAACCATTTCTTTTTGGAGAAAAAATATACTAGTTTTACTAGCATGTGTTAGCAAATGCCTCCAAAGCTCATGTTGGAATTTTAATTACTACAAAGTGATGTATTTTGTTAGTTCATTTTAGGTTGTTTTTTTTTGTTCCGTAGACATGCAATAATGTAAAATGCCTTGCAGGACCCAGTTCTGGTGTAAGCGCATTTACTGCTACTACCTGCTTGATTTTTTTTCACAAAACAAATTGAGTTAATCGCTGGGCATTAATAATAATATTAGCATTAATTAATGACTAATTTGTAGTCAACAAACCGGACCTTTAGCCAAAGCCTAAGCCTAATTGGCTTAAGCTTTGGCGAGCATTTTAAAACTGTAAATCAAAAAGAGCTTACATATTTTACCTCCACATTATATTCATGGGTCCACCCAAAAACATGCACAAAACACACACTAAAAAGACTGCACTAAAAAAGCACACGTGGACATACCCAAAACATACCCCCTTTTAATTCGGCAGCTTTGTGAACACGACGTGTGAAATAATTTCCCTCTTGTCGGCGGAGCGCAGAACGATGCCCATTTCTCCCTTGGGCTTTCACCACTCCGGTGCAACCGTAACCTAATACGTGCCGAGTTTTGTTTTATTTAGGTTGGTCCTGTTTTCTATGTTTGCTCGTTAAATCCAAGAGAAGTTTGAAAATGTACGCTGCTGAAAATGGGCCTCGCGATGGCCTTTATTAAAATGTTCATAAGCTCCACTCTTGAAAGACGGATATACATGTAGTTGTTGATTATTACTATGAAACAATCTAAGAGCACTGTTATTACTTGTTATCTTTACCAGTTTACCGCCCTTAGTGCTAATACACACGAGCGACACTTGGCAACTGCAGAGGTAACTGCAGGTGTCGCGTCGACGGCCGCCGCCGACACGTCCACGGCTCCTCCGGTCTGCTTGTGTACTTGAGGACCGTACTCAAATACACGAGCGACATGTTTTTGACGGCAGCCGTCGACAATGTGCCGCGCTCGTGTGTATGAGCACTTACGGGTTAAATACATCTGAATGATCGCCAATTCAGATCAGCTTGGCTATCACTGGGTTCTCTCGAGGCGACCGACCCCCCAAAACATCTTCTATTTCAGTTTTCAGTAACCACACTCGTCAAATAAAAAAAAAGTCTGATACACTAAAGTAACCAAAAATTATTAATTCCTTATAAGAAAAACTTCAGATAAAAAACGATCGTTCGACAGAACAGCAAATCCGCAAGAAACTCAAAAAGAACTACGTTGCACCCACTTTTCTTAGAAATATCTTGGCGTTAAGCCAAGATTTATACAGCCTGCACTTAACATGAAATCACAGCGCAATGTAAACTTACTAACTCAATCATTTACACTATTAACATGTTCAATATTTAATTAGTAATCAATTGCTAATATTGACTAAGGCAGGCGTTAGCCCGTGCAGTGTCGGGTGTCAAAGGGAGTTCAAAGGATCGTTAAATGCAAATTGCTTGCACTAACGTTTGAGTGAATAGTTTAAGTGAATGCTTACAAAGGTGAAGTGTTATGGTCAAAAGAGGGTTTTGATTTCGCCTGAGTTAATTAAAATATAACTTGTGAGCGGTTATAACAACATTGATTTATTGACATGTATTTAATCGAACTTCTAATTTTTGTGAACCACAAAATAATTCCTATTTTGTGGTCCTATTAATACATACTGAATAGTACTACTGAATAGTACTGTAACTGCGACCAACTGTGAGCTAAGGTCAGTCTTTACTGACCTTAGCTCACAGTTTGTTTTCAATTGAGCCTCTTTAGGCTCAATTATTCAAAAAAGTGTATTCTATCTTATATATCTTCTATCATTAGAAGCGTAAAAATGTATTATAGGTTCATTAATTTAAAAAAGTATCCTTCATTAAAAGATCAAAAGTTTTTAGAGAATCAGTTAAATATTTCCCTTCATGAGACACTGCTGAAACAAAATACGATTCCTACTTGCATAGATTCAACAAAAACCTTATTCCAATGACAATAAAGTTCACTGTGATTTTGGCAGAGATGCAAAATTAGAGGAAAAATAAATGTGGAAGGACTATAATTAGAACATCCACGTCCGATCCGATTAGATAATATTTTTTAGTATTCCAATTCTTTTTGAAACTTCACAAAAGTAATTAAGTAAAGAAAATGGCGGCTGTATGTATGTACTTATATAGTGTCAGCCAATCACTTACAAGCACTACTTACAATCCTTTTCCGGAGCCAACCTTTAAAACGTTTGTGGTGGGATGAAACATTTGTGATGCACTCTTTAACTTTTACTTACATTTGCACATTTTCCACATTGGATTAACATGAATTTAGGGAGAGATTATTCACCGAATTCGTGGATGTCTTAAACACTTATTTTCTAGTATATTTTTGGTAGTAAGGAGGAAATATTTACCTCAAAGTTTTGGTCTGACATGTTCAACACTACGAAGGTTCAAATTCTACATTGTTATTTTGTTGTGTTATAATAATATAAGGTAAATGTTGTATCACTATCCGCTGCCTTTCAAGTCGTACAAATATGGTCTAAACAGTAATAGCCGATATTAAAAAAAAAAACGTATCTGATAATCCTTAGGTAATCTCTGGGATATTTACCCCTTCCTATACCTTCTAAGAGGTTATTCAATCACATGATCAGACCATTGATTTCAGATCAGTGATTGTATCTTGTAATATTCGTAAACATTATGTCAGCGAAGGAAGGATTTTGTACCAGATTACATAGAATTTGTTACAAAATTCATATAAAAAAAGTTTTAATAACTGAAAACAACATTTTAACAGTAAGTCATAAGACAAAGGAATATATGGTACAAAACCGTTCAAATTGAGCTCTCTCAAGTGCCCTGGTTTGACAGTAGCGGGTTCAGTAGAGTATGTGAAATTAGCTCTAAGATGACGGTTTGGACACTATCCATCGGCAAAGTTTGCATTTCTCATGAAGAAAGTAAGGTCACCCAACTGCAACACATTCAACGTACTTGAGGATGTACATCATTTGCTGATTGATTGCGTCAGGAACCAAGGGGAAAGGAGAATTTTAGTCAATAGCACAACCGAAGTCAATGTGGCGAAAAGGTTTAGCGAGTTGGTGTACCATATTGATTAAGATTCTTCTTTTAATTTAAATTTACAGCATTGTATCGTAGTAGTCTGTATAAGGCGTGATGGGGTTGGCGTGTCCATTGGGATTAAAACCCCAATTAATCAATAAAGACTATTAAAAAAATCTATCTCCATGATTTTCTAATAAACCTTGACCACAACTGTTGTCTGTTGTTTATGGAAATGAAACCTCCCCCCTCTCTTAGAGGATGACCAAAAAAATTTTATATCTTAGTAATAAGTGATACATCTTGTATACCAAGTGAAAACACAGGTTATACAACTATGTTTATGTCAACTAAAGAGTTTAGGAAAGGGGGCAAATCAATTACTTTAACATGGTTAGGAAAACGCTCTGCAAGAGCACATGCATAGCTCTTGGAGATAAAATCTTGAAATGGTAACTTTAGAAATATAAGATGATCCGTGTACGATCATTGTATGTAGTAGGAACTGTGCCCGAACCCACCTTATAAAACGTTTCGTAAACTCAAAACAAGCCTAAATGAATGAATGAATTTTACTAAGCGATCCGTATCTAGCTAGCATAACGCTCGTAACGTACAGAGATGCGGTCAGTTCCACAGTCCCGTGAATAGAGGACGCAGCCACAGCAGCTCAGCGCACTGCAGCAGCCATTAATGTTGAGGTGTGGCCGGTGTATGTACGAGTATGTACTTAGACAGTGTGCATGTGCGTAGGAATTTGTGAGAATATACGTGAATTAATTCTGCCAAGCATTTGTAACTAGAATAAGTGTTATCCTGAGAATAAATTTCGAATTTTTGTCATTTACCATACTAGAACTGCCAGATGTCAATTTTATTCCACGGTTAAAAGATATCAGATTTTGGTAAAATCAGCCTTTAATGTGCCAATGATATTCCAAAATCCAGTTTATTTGTCACTATTCCAACAAAATGTCTATCCCATTATACAGTAGGTGCCTATATACGAGTAGTGTAGTGTGAACCGTCTATTGTTCGACGTTGACACTTTTCTAGGTTCGTGGGTCAATTGCAGCGGAGTCAGGTCACGGCACCTTCATCTACTAACGCTTTTGAGAAGAGAATACTATGTACATCCAGTACATCTACTGCTTTTAACTTGTTGCTTTTTATTCAATTAAGTTAATGGGGAAAAATTACATTACATTTACAGTACAGCGAAAATATAATGTTTATTTTTCCAAACTAACAATGAAATGGTATGTAGAAACAGATCAACGATACTTTTCCATTCCGTTTGTCAAGTTAGGTAAAAAAAAGTAAAAAGGTGAATGACACACATAATCTGCATTCGCGATTTATTTGCCAAAACTGTAAACAAATATGAGTTTATGGAAAAATAACTCTATATCCTACGCAATAAAGTTCAGTTTACGCTACAGCTTCACACATTTTTATAACTTTTTCACTTTGAAATCAACTTAATTGCCATTAAACTAAAGTTGATATTTGCCTTCTTCCCTTGGGATAGGCAGAGTTTACATAAATTCACGCCTTCTTCCGGGGCAGGCTGAAACTAAATACTTTTTGCACAAAGACGATTAACTTTATGCAAAATCAGCTATGAAAGAAAACCACGTATAGCGTAGTTTCTGCCTAACTCCATGAGACGAGGGCTTGGGTCTGTATGTGAATTACATACATAGACCTTTTATTCACAAACGTTGATACGTTGCTTAGAGTTAAGTAGTGATTAGCGACTGTTTTTGACGTTTGAACGTCACTTTTTAATCATCGTTTATACATAAGCCCCGGTAAACAAAATAGGCGCAATATTTAACGAGTAATAACAAGAAAAAAGAATTTTAACCCAAGATTCAATATTCAAATGTAAGTAAATCTAACTTAGCTCAGACTCCGAAGCCAAATCAACTAGCTAAACAGCTAAAGGAACATAGAACCGCTCTAAGTAAAGTTAAGTAGTAACATGAACGTTCAAAGAGTGCAACGTTACAGTCGGATCAAGCCCGTCGGGCTGCTGACCCATTTCTGTAGTTAACTTTTTTAGCTACATTTGACCTGATAACGCTTTACAATTTTCTTGGAGTTTGAATAATTAATTTTAGTTTTAGATATTGTTAGTAGATGGCGTGGCGATCTATCGACGGCGGCGACGCAAAGGCAGAAAATTGAGAATTTTGAAAGGATAATATATTTTTGTATAAATTATTATTTTGATTACGTTTAAATTATTAACATCCTAGTGATATTTATTTTAGAAGTATGTATGTTTATTTGTTTGTATGTAAGTATATTCTCATAATGTTTAAGTGTTATATAGTTAGTTTTTTAAGTGAATTGTTTTTAGATTTTATGTATTATTTTTTTTGTCTCCTTTACTCTTTCACACGCTGTCTACGTCTCTCTATTTGTTGTCCTAATCGCAGATTTGCTGGAAGAGATTTCTTATGAAATAAGCATCACCTTTGTACCTATTTTTCTGTTCTCTTTTTTTTTCTTGTCTCTTTATATTTAGGATGTGTGTACATAAATGGTAAGATAAAAAAAAATGATAATAGGCAGGATTTTCAGATCTTTGCGTCGATAGTTGCTTCGGGAGGATAAACGTTTCTTTTGTATTACCTAATCAAACTATGGGTGGGTTTGTTTTTTGTTGTTTGTTGGTTTGAATGCGCTAATCTCTGGAACTACCTACCAGTCGATTTTGAAAAAATATTTTTACATTTGTAAGCCTAATTTTTGAGGACGGCTACAGGTTATTTGCTATCACACTAGAACCAATAGGAGTCGTGCAAAATGAAAAAAAATCAGAAAGAATGATAAGAGAAAACAAAGTAATAGCGACGTGGAGTTTTATAAAATTGTGGCTGTTATTTTAGTATAGGCATTCAGTGGCGGTACCTTCATAGAAGCCGAAAAGCCCGGCTTGCCCTAATAAAATCATAATTCACAACAAAAAACTTAGTTAAACCTATCAATAAATAAATATATTAAAAAAATACCAGTCAATGAACTCGAACACAAAAATTAATAACTGAAAATCAGCCAATCCCTCAGTTGGGCGTTTTTTTTATACGTTGAAAATCTGTGGGCTTGCTCTAATTTTGACCCCTAGGCACGCCACTGTAGGCATTGTGTATCTTATGACTTCCATGCGAACAAAGTCGCGGGCAGAAGCTAGTTTTGCTATAAAACCACAAAGTAGTACCAAGGACCAGAACCATCTGTTTTACGATTTTCTCTCTACGAATTAATATTTGCAACCCAAAAGGCTAAAAAACAAAGAAATCCGGCTGTTCATTATCAAAGTAATTTTTCCAAACAAAACTATTAACAAAACAGCATCACGTTAAAATATCACTACAATACTCCTCAAAAAACAATCCACAAAAATTCAAAACTCGAACAGAAAAAGACCCCTTTATACTACACAAAAAAGACGACATGAAAACGCCCGCTCACACGAGTGGCGAGCGCGTCTGCTACGTTGCACGTTGCACGGTTGCAGTGCACCGGTCGTCGACCTCGGTCAGTAGGTCACCGCCGCCGCGGCAGGACACTGCATCCCCTTCCGTACTTGAACTTTGCGATTGACGGGCTGTATAACTGGGACGGTTGTAGGGAACTGGTAGGGATGTTCGCAGAATTGAGTGATGTAACAACGTATAGTAAATAGTTGTGGATTTCGGGGAAGTGGCTTGCAACTGCGTCTGGTTATTTCACGTTCATGTGTACGGGTTTATTTACGCGTAATTTTTGTCAAGGGCTGTTTTTATAGAGTATAATACCGTATTACTACATAGTCGGATGTGTGTTGTCTTCTATTAATTTTGTTTTCTATTTTTGATGTGAAACATCTATAGCCGCACGTAAAACATATTTCTGGCGTGGCGACGCATGCCGTGGCGACGCGTCGCCACGCTATATGATGGTGTATATATACAGTCACAGTCTTGTGTACTGTGTGGCGATGCGTCGCCATGCGCAATCGACTGCGATTCTCTTCCCACTCGATCCGGCGTTAAGCTATCTCTCTCTCGCCACACAGCTCGGATACCTATAGTGTATACTCCATAGTGTTGTTTACTGCGGTACACATAACCTGTGTTTTACTTGAAAACAAATTATTTTTAATGTTACAAAATGTTAAATAATGTCGATGTTTCACATCTGCCAGGCGTCCCGTGACGGCTCACTTTTTTTTAATTTTTGAATCGCATACATTCTTTAGAAATTTAAACACATTATTCTACTATAGAGGATTGTTACAATACAATTAATAGAACTTAGGTTCAAATACAAATTAAATGCTATTTGTAAAGAACGGAAAGGTGCAGTCATTAAACTCTTTTAAAACAGATATTACTCTTTTCTTTCGCTTTATATTTTCTATCAGCAGGCTTAGCATGACGTTTTCTATTTCTACTCTATAGTAGAATAAAGATCGTTTGTCTACCCTTCTCAAAATCTCTTCTTCCCGAGCACGAGGTCACACTTTTACTCGGGTTTCTTCTTAGACAGTGACTTTCCATAGAGACGGGGTAGTCACTAATGCATGTACAGTCACGAGCATAAGTATGTATACACTTGGCCCTTGGCCACCAAAAAAGATGAGTAACCAGAATCGTCAGATATAGTTGAAGTTTAGTTAGAAACTGATGGATGTTTTCTAATTAAATTAAATATGATAAATGAACTGTTTGTTTTCTATTAATTACATTTAATTTTATTAGAAACCATGCATTGGTTTCTTACTAAACTTCAGCATAACTAGCAGCAACTATATTCGACGACCCTGGTTACTTATCTCTTTTGATGACTGTACCTAATCTGTTGTCTTTTAAATTTGCTTTTGTGTGGCGCTATTTCTTTTATGTGCACCAAATAAATGGTTGATCTATAATTATATCGACTACATGCCTATTTTCTCTAATTTACCATTTAACGAGAAACGAGGCTCATCATCTGCCTAGCCTTTTCCCAACTATGTTGGGGTCGGCTTCCAGTCTAACCGGATGCAGCTAAATACCAGTATTTTACATGGAGTGACTGCCTATCTGACCTCCACAACCCAGTTACTGGGTAATACGATACCCCTTGGTAAGACTGGTTGCCAGACTTTCGGGCTTCTGACTACCCGTAACGATTGTCAAAGATCCACGAATGACAGCCGGAACCAACGCCGAAGCACGGAGGGGTCTCGGTATGTAAAGATGGTCACCCATCCACAGACCAACCGCGGCAAGCGTAGCTTAACCTGATCGATCGACCTGTGCGGCTGTTATTATTTAGCCACGGGCCCTCTCCCCTCTCCTCCCTCAACGAGAAGCGAGGCTATTGCCACAAATCGAAAGCACATGAAACCCTCCATCACTCAGGTGTTCCTAAAATTGTTTGATGCAGCACATAACTGGGTTACCTGGGCACTTATCTGTTATAAAGTATTGGACGTCATTGTCAACAGCGCTCCCTAGTTCCTACACTCTACACTTGAACTAGACGAATGAAGGGAAATTGTATTAGGCACTAAGTTGACTCGTGTGGTGGTTTCAATTGAAAGTATATAGCGATATTATAGGTGTCTAAATGTTGGATACAGTATTTTGATGGTTTTAATCATATTAGGCTCGTCATACATCTCGTAGAGCTCATGTATGGTTGTACTGCATTCACCATTGCTCGTTTTCCAGCACTGCATCGAAGATGCACCTGAGGATTTTAGGAACAGAGAGTTCTCGTATTTTATGCTTAACACATTGAAGGACACTGTACGAGACACAATAGAAGTTTTATTGTTATTACGTCGAGGGGCGTTCATTGTCCTTCAATGGGTTAATACTCAGCATTCTGAGCCATATATCAGTATTAGTCTTAGTAAGGTTTTATAGAGGAGAAATTTAAACTTCTTGAGAGTAATTTTGAATGAAACATGTAAGCAGGTAGTTAGATATAACTAACGATTGCGATTTTACTTAAGTTTAACAAATAGGTACTTATCTTTAATAGTTTTTTTTTTATTGATACGAAAAAAAAAATACTGTTGACATGCTTCGATATGTATTTCAACGGCAAATGACACGACTTAATCTTACCTCAAAATCTTTGGGCTGACTTAAAGCAAAATTATACCCAGGGTGACAGGGATTCATTACCTGATTCTGAACCATTGCGTTAAAAGTTTTCGACGGTTATTAAAAAAAAGGTTGTTCTGTACATTATGACCAACTATGGAACAACATTTTGGGACATTTTGAGATATAGCACTTTTCTATAAAATTTTTTTTGAACCGGTGACAAATGTCTACACTAGGGGTCTCATGTGCTAAATTCAAGGTTGCGTTTGCGCATCGATGTCCCTGCCACCCTATTAGGTAAACATATATTTACAATTTAAATGAAAACGTAAAGGCCATCATCCTTTATTAGGAGTAAAAGCTATACAAAAATGCAACCTACACGTAAATATAAAACACTACATGACGACATGACAGAAAAACTTGTGATGTCACGCGACTGATAAATACAACGTTTTTCTTTCATATTACTGTCGTAAATAACTAACACATCCCTTGACAGTGGTTTAATTTACATATAAAAGGCGCCGTTTGAAGGAAATGCACTATAATGAGTAGAAAAAGAAGCAGGCTCGGGCTTAGTAGGTACAAAGCAAAGATTCAAATCGTTAGATTCGCTTTACCGGGTCAACATAAAAAAGATTCGTTTATTTGCACCTTCAAGTAAAACATATGGATAACAATAAAAAATAGGCCTAAGGTTAGTAAAGTTTTATGTTTGAGCTGCAGCCAATACCTAAGCTAAGGTAACTAATTAATATCTTGAAATATCAACGCCCACCCTCGTTGTCATAGCCGATAGTCGGGTATCTGTTTCGTTTTGACACCTCTGACATACACAATGCTGCAGTGTCTTGACTTGACTGTCATGGAAACGCTATTAATAATGTGTCAGCTCACTATTCTCAGTATGGACACTTTTTCGCGTAACTAAGTACGGTCAGGTCAAATGTGGCGGTTTAAATCTTTGGTACAAAGGGCTAAAAAATCATGCCTATGTAGCCAGTTCTTAGCTTGACTCGTTTTTATAAAAGAAGCTCAGTCCCAAGCTCATATAACCAGATCAAACGTAATCGTTGTCATACACGGAATCTATACCTTAATTGCATCTCTTTTCTACTCTCGAATTCGAACCCGTGACTGATAATATTCTAAAAGGAAAACTGGGCCTATCTATTCCTAATCGCTCTCTCACTGTGGATAATCGTGACTCTGTTTCAAATTATTGTCAACGGTTTTACTCCTTCTTACAACCAGAGGGTCCAGAGGCATGATGAAGTGAGAGAACTCGTTAATAATGCGGAATTTTTAAGTCAAACAATGCCTCTGTCATGCGTTACAGCAACTTTCTGGAATGTAAAAGACAAAAATGAGGCTAAAATATCAATATTTTAACATAATTATATCAACTGCCACCTACCACCCTGGTACCTGCCTGCTACCTTCACAGCTCAATTATCGGGCAATAGCGTTACCACTCTATGATTATCAGTTGTATATCGTGTATTTCACACTACAGAATAAAGGAATTAGTTCAAAATTGGGCTATTGTTGGTATACATTCTGACTTGCTTCCTTGAATAAAATATAATGCACTCTTCGACTCCTAAGTCAAGCCACCCTGCATTTTTTCTATAAGCGTCTATAACTTTTAAAGTGGTCGTGAATTCCAATTTGGAACAACTACCCGTAACTGGTTTGGCCTAGGCGAAACTAGTTCATCCTAAAACCGGGTTTGACCGGTAAAGAATTTTTTTTTCCACTTTAACGGACTCAACCAGATAATCTGCAGATTAAAATAGAAAAAGACAACAACAAACAACAACAACAAAGTTAATCTACACTCTTTACGCACATTAACGGTAACAAATACATATACAGTACAGATAGACTAGCTGACCCGGCGAACTTCGTACCGCCTAAATGTATAAGGAAATGAATTATCTTCATTATTATTTTTTTCCTGATTTTTTCCCATGTTTTAATATTTATTTTGCTATTCGAGGCAGAGACAAATCCAACAAATCAAACATTATAAAAATCGGTCCAGCCGTTCTTGAGTTATAAATGGTGTAACTTACCCGACTTTCTTTTATTTAAATAGATAGATATCATTGACTGTACCAATAAAGCAGTAATTCTCCATCCATATGTATATTTGCCCACTAATTATTATTCAAACAATTTTCGTAATGGAATGTATAGTTGTACGCAACTGGATTGCGTGACTACCCTCGGTTTACGCTCCCATAGGAACGCTGAAGAATTGTTAACTCACGTTGCTGTAATGGATTGGCATCGATGGAGCGAAAGTTTTTACGTGAATTTGTAGTAGAAAAGGAGTTTGTGGGTTATTAAAATGGTTTGTTTGGAAATTTGTTTGAGTTTCGGTACTTGGACTGCCACGTTGAGACATGAGGTCTGGGTTCGATTCCCAGTTCGGGCAGTGTTATTGGTTTTTCCGTCAGGGATTTATCAATAACAGCCCAGAATCTGGATTCGTGCCCAGGTGATGGTAATAGGCTCGCCCCCTATTACATGTAGGGTTACCAGATGACAGGAATTTTCCTGACATGTCCGGAATTTTAGCTGTCTGTCAGGGAAACAGGGAAAATTGGAAATTTTCAGGCTTTTAAAAAAAAGAGAAAAATATAAGAAATTAAATTATAATCAAAGAATAAAATCTAATAATTAACAATCAAGTAATTGATTATTTATTAATTATTCATCTGAACCTCGTGCTTTTTATTGCTGGCTTTCAGCAACTGCTCGTTTTTCATAACAATTTTATGAAACTCTTCACTCTTCTCTTCAGATTTAACTGTGTCAATAGTAGAGACTTAACAGAAGTTATGGACTGTCTATTTCTCTCGTTTGTCCGCTGCGCACCCATTAATGAAAAATGTCAGGAATGCTAAGGTAGGGATTTTTCCTGGAAAAATCCCTACCTTAGCATAAAATTTTCCAGGAAAACTTATATTCGGATCTGGTAACCCTAATTACATGGGACTTAGACATCACCGCCGAAATGTCTGTGTACTATAGATACTCTGCCTAACCTTTCGGGAATTACAAGCGTGATCTTTTTATTTTTCCGTACTTATAGAATATTAAGTTATTGTGATAATTTTGGAAGCGGCCACTATCTGGTGATACTAAAAAATCCATTGCTAATTGTAAAAGCTTTCTATGGGCCACAGCTATTTGGCCTGCATAATGTATGCTGCTACAAATAGAAAGGGAACAATGGCTTTTAGCGCTCACGTCCGCTCCGGCTAAAAAGTCTTTATGAGGTCAACGTACGAACGCTGCTAAACAGCGGTGCTATTCTGTAAAAATCTCACCGTGAAAACTTAGGTGAAGTGAGCGTGGAGTGAGCTGTTAATAGTGTCAATTCCTAGCAAAAACAAACTCACTTCACCTAAGTATTCACGGTGAGACTTTTACAGAATCCACCGGCTGTATTGAAGCAGGCAAGCAGATATTTTTTCATTAATTTCAATATTGATCCAAATCTCAAGTGGATGCTTGTTAAGTCATATGTATTTACTTAGGAAAAAAGAAACAAGTTTTAACTGGTTTTAATAAATAGGACCTTATTTATTAAAACCACTAACATAGCGCCTATGTTGAGCGGTAGCGCCTGTAGCCAGAGGCCTGACTCCCACACCCAGCCACACACACACACCAGCCACCACCACACCCACAGCCACACCCAGCAGACGGTCACGCTCAGCAGTATTAGAGAACGTCTTGTCAATAAGATTATTCCGTACCAACCTGCAGAGCGGTTCATTCCACTGTCTCTGGGAAGAAGGGTTCACAAGCAGATCTGTGTCCCAAAAAAAAACTAGTTTTTTTTCCTTAATATTGTGGTTTATTAAGCAGTTTTTCAGTTCATAACTTAACTCAATCAGACAATTACATAGTCTTCCACCAACATTCCAGCTCCAGGATACAGTAAAACATACATACTAAGTATTAATAATAATGATTTATACCCGGCGCCTGCACACTTATGAATTACAAATTCTCAATTGTTTGCCAAGTACTATGTTGAACCGTTGAACGGTGTCTACATTATCGCATAGTTTACTACGGCTTATTATTAAATCATCTGACTATGGCATTTGGAATTGCAATGGAATGCAGTGTAACTTAGTTGGATGTATTTTTATGATGATTGGGTGGGGAGAGAATTTATGAAAGACTCTTTGGAGGTAGTAGAGTTTCACCATACATTATTTGTTTTTTGGGGTTTGCTTTATGATTTGAAGGCCACTAAAATTAAAGTGAGCCTTTCAAACTGCGGTTCCTAAAGTAAACATATCGTAGGATATTGGCTTAGGGCCCTTTGTGCACGGCACAGTTTCTTTACGGTACGGCGTAAAAACCGCGCCGTAGAAAAAACGTGTCTGACAACGCTTCCATAGTGATTCATACAACACTGACGCCCATACCTACACACGGCGAATAAACTGTGTTTTTTCGCGGCAAGAAAATCGTATGTGTACAGACGCCAGCACATCAAGCTACTACAATCTGACAAATTTCTTTAATGTTTTTTTTCTCTTTATCGCTAAAGCGTAAGGTTCAAAATTGATTGGGAAAATTTGACAGTTTCGGGTAGCTTGATGTGCTGGCATCTGTACCAAAGAGCCGCCCATTGTGTACACGTTTTTCTTCAGGCACGATCGTCAGCGTTGTATGGATCACTATGGAAGGTTGTTGACGACATGGCGGCACTACGGCACGGCATCGTTGCCGTATACCATAGAACCGTGTCATATATAATGTCACACGATATTTTTTGCATAGCACAGAAGAAATGGTGTATCGTTGAAGATCTTAGTGTCCCACCGTATGTGCTGTCAATTGAGGGAGTTTTACCTAATAGAAGTCCATTAAAGCCCATTGGCGGAGAATATCCATGATGTCAAATCCACGTATACTACAAGTCAAGAAACACTGTCCTACAAGTTCCCCGCTTCCATTTCCCGGGTCATTGTATTTTGCTCGGGTGGAAAACAAACATAGTAAAATATTCCACTATAACTTTGGTACGTATAGTAAGAACTGGGTTAATAAAAAGAAAACTATCCACTTACAACGTACCGGCTATACATTGAAATACTTTATGCGAAGATAGTGTACGTTGGAAAAGAAGAAAACTGCCAAGTGAGAGTGGGATTTTAATCCTACTGATAATGTCATGTGATTTTTATGATTAGGTAATTTTGTCTGATCCAGTGTTTTGCTTGGTTTTTGTCATTCGCTCGACTAGTTGATTAGGTCGTTTATGGGCCAGTAACGGGACACATTAACTTATTGTCAAAGCTTGGATCAAAACGTAATTCCTTGAAGGGCTGATTTATCAGTCGATAGATAATTTTTATTCGTGGAATAAAATTGACATCTGACAGATTTTGTAAGGAAGAACTGTCAAAAATTCAAAATTATTCTTCCGATAAAAATATCTGGCGTTGGAAAAATCAATCCTAAAAATAGTAACTAGGTACAGACGCCAGCACATCAAGCTACTACAATCTCTCAAATTTCTTTAATAGATTTTCAACCTTATCTCTACAGTATAAGGTTCAAGGTTCATTGGGAAAATTTGACAGTTTCGTGTAGCTTTTTGTGCTGGCTTCTGTACAATAATGTACAAAAAGCTAGCAGTAGCAGTCAAAGTAGCCATTCTGTGTGCAAACTGTCTCAATGACAGTGGCTTTTCAATTGTGGTTGATTTATGAAATGACACTTCTTCGAAAACGTAAACCTAAGAAAATCACCTCCCTCGTGATCAGGTCATGACCCCAAACAATTGTCTAAGTCTAAGCAAACCAGACCAAGATATTAGGACATCTAACAAAAAACAACAAACAGAACGTCTCCTCCAAGATTGCACATCGTACAAGAACAAAGCGGCATCGTACGGAACCCCAAAAAGCTGTCCAATACAGCCTACATGAACAAAGAGTTCGCTGCAAAGTGCAATATTCGCTGGACACGGATCTCTGAAACGCGGACACGGCTCGAAAATATTTATACGTAGATTTGGACTTCGTTCTACGGTTGTGAATACATTGCGGGTTATGTATGCAGGGTAATAACAACAGCGTGGAGCGGTGATGGAAATGAATTGTAAAGAGAAATGAGTTTTGTAATGTCGGGATTGGATGGCGTGTTGTATGATGTAGATAAGAGAGAAGTAGGTTACCTATTTTTATTTTCTTAATGGTATCTCGCAGGTTAACAAGAGAGCTCACTGTGTGGGGAGGAAATACAGAGAAACAATAAACACAGACCAAAACAGTATGTGGTTCATGGGACTGCGAAGCATGCTTGCAAATAAGATGGCATCTTCTGGGCACGCTCGTTTCATAATAGACCTCATCCATCACTTTCCATCAGGCGTGATCGAGGTCAAGAGGGCCCATTCAGCAACAAAAAAAAATTATATGAAATCGATGGCCATCATCATGGGCCAGTATGGCTGCTTTAAATGACTATCTATAATGATATCATAGGTAATACTCTGCAAGGGTTGTTTTACCACATTGTATGTAAATACAAACACTTACTAGATTTCCTCAAAAAAATTCCGCCTTCGTTTAACCCATCTTTTTCTTAAAATCCAAGCTATCAGAACACCAGCTACCAAACTACACAAAAACTCTTACATTTATTTCAAAACAGTCTTTTATTTTTCATTGAAAATTTCTTTAAAGCTCCGTGTAATGTAAACTGGGACCCCTTTTAATCGTGCAAGCAAGGCTTGCGTCTAACGGGTACGTTTGTGACCCGCTCTAGTTTAGGCGACTGGTCAAGTACCTTTGGAAGTTTACTCCGGGATTCCTGATGCAGTTTTTCGATTTAATGGAGTACGTTGATCGGGGTACTCAATTTGGAGGGTAGTTCATTGTTGGCTGGTAAATGGTGATAATAATATGAAGAAGTTGCACTTGTATGTGAAGATTTGCTGCAGTTTTGACGCTATAAAGGTTCTTTTACATAATGTCGAGATGAAACCTGGATTTTGAATGTCTCTCCTTATGCGATCAGGTTGATGCCTTGCTATAAGACAGTTTTAATGCTCTTTCAGGATAATTATTTGCTTTAATTTAACGTAAAAATAATGTTTGTTAATCTATACACAAACATAGTATGAATCAGAAAGCTTTTGTAATCTAAAGGTCAACGAAAACAATCACTGATTACCAGTTTCTGAAAATCAGTGTCATTTATTGTGAAATAAGCATTTCTTCGTATCACTCTATTGACTAATATTTCTAAGTATACAATAACACTTTGATGTCATCTTCGTCATCATGATGCATCGTCATCCAATTACCTAAGTATCTACTTACTTAGGTAATATGATGATCGTAGAAGGTAACCAATGGATAATGTTGTTTTATTAGTTTGTTGTCATTTGCCAGTGTCGCAACGCATTATCCAATGTGTATTGTCTTTGGTTTTCATGTAGCGCGTAGAGTCCGTTCGCAGTTATTTGCATCCTTGTCCAAATCACAGTGATCTTTAATCTTATTCTAATGTTGATGTTGGGTTGATGATATTGACAAGCCTGTCAAAACATTGAATACCGTAAATTTGTAGTTACATACCTACAAGTTTGTACGGAACCTTCGGTGCACGAATCTGACTCCCACTTGATCCTTTTTTTTTTCTGTAATGTGCACCTTGTTTGTGCGGAATAAACAATATTTCTTTCTTTCTTTATTTATGCACTTTTACTAACAACCATCGTTTAATTATATGTATCAGTAATTTAAAAGACTCTTTATCTACCTTTTACCTGCAACAGGCTGACTCAATTCTCACGAAACAAGCATTCTAGGAAAACATTGCCAACAAACTATTTTACACCCACGTTAGATACCTACAGAGGTATCGATCGATCCTGCAATCTGAAATACATGGAATAGATTCATTTTATATGTCCATAACTTTAAGGGGCTACGCAGACATGCTACTGCATCTGCGAACAGAGATTTCGTCGAAGTACGCCGAAACGCGTGGTATTGCTGTCGCGACAGCATACGCTCTACAAAATGCATTCTAACTATAGTTCAAGCATAAAGCAATACGTCACAGATCTAACGTAATTTGTTAATAGATTAGTAGTACCTAATGTTTTTGAATATGTATTAGTTTATTTTTTGTAAGATTAATTTTATAATCTTAGTTGCCTGATAATAAAGGAATTAATTTTATTATAAGCCCTCGAGCCAGTAGATATTTTGAACGTTATTCCGATAGACGTAAAGTTAAAAAAAAAAAAAAAAAAACTAAGACTCCGGTTTAAAATCAGTTTTTGTATTTTGAACTTGAACGTCGTCGGAATAAAGTTCGAAATTTAAAAATGGCAAGATAGCTTAAACCGATAAAGTCGCTAAAACGCGATGACAAGTCGCAAAATCGCCGATGCAGACATGCATCGGCGATTTTGCGACTTGTCATCGCGTTTTAAAACCACACCGGAAAGCCGAGTCATTCTTAGAGTAACGCGACTCGGCTTTCCACGTGCCATACGTTTGAGGCTGTGGTTTTATCCGGGTCGACAAAACTTGCATCGGTTCTTTGCCAGCCGGGTTATGGCGGCCAATAAACTAGCGGGTGCACTGAAATGAGCAGCGTTCGGGGATGTAAAGTATTTTTACCCGACTACGGCGAAGCAAAAAGGAGGGTTATGATTTTGGCCGGTATGTATGTATGTATGTATGTTCATCTGTTCCCTCATAAACTTCTAAACTACTTGTCATAATTAGACAAATGAGGTATCGTTGGAAGCGTCATGATCGTCCGCGGTTATAGGCTATGTGGCGTGACATTAAATTGAATATGGCGCCCTCTAGCGGACAAAGTCATGATATAAAAAACTATTTTTTTTATCATGCCGTGTGGTTTATCAAATGAAAGGGCATTAGCATATTTCAAAATTACATTACTTACTTAAATAAGTCCCAAAATAATTAAATAAAAAATAAGTTTAAAAATTAAAACCCGACTACTGAAAAGGATGAAACAAGAAAGTACAGACGCCATCACATCAAGCTACCTGAAACGGTAAAAATTTTCCAATCAACTTTGAACCATATGCTTTAGCGATAAAGTTAAAAATCTATTAAAGATATTTGACAGATTGTAGTAGCTTGATGTGCTGGCGTCTGTGCCTTTCCGTGGTCGCATGCTACCATAGCTTATAATATGTTAGCACAGTCCACTGCTGGAGCCTATCTCCAGCAGTAGACATCTTTCGGCTGAAGTGATGATGTGAGATTTAAAAATGTTTGACGTTAAATTCCTTTGTGTAACTTAAACTTTTCCTAAGCAATATTGTTCTTCGAAATACAACTCAAACACACTATGAACCAGACATACAATACAGTAGGTATGTACGTAGGTACTCGTGTGTATGTGAGGCGATGCAACCGCCGCTACTTTTATGGCTTCATCCTAATAGCTGTAAGTGGCCAGCATCTGACCCGGGAGTAAGCAAATATTGTCTTTACCTTTAACTACTGTTTTTGATTAAGAAAACAGAACCTTATTATATATCATCTTCATTATCGACCCATTTTTCCCCATTGCTGGTCGATAACTGTGTTCAGCCATGTTATTATAAGAATTTAGTTCCAATTGCTAATAAATGGAGGCGAAGAGAGAGATGCAAGCATGATGGAGGAGATCTCTCTTCATCATAATGTGTTGTGAAATTTCTATTTCAATAATTTCTTGGCGTAGTTTGATTTGCTAAGCTGCTATTAGATAGATAGCCGTTGATTGAGCAGACTTGACAACTAAAAACAGAAAACGTGGAACATTATCAGGCCGGAAAAAAATCAAACTTCTAAGTCAACGCAAACAAAAGATACGGGCACTTATGTTCTGTTTATGCGGCATATTTTGACACTCGCAAGGGAATCAAAACCTATGGGGTACTTCCCGTTGACCTAGAATCATAAAATTTGGCAAGAAGCAATGTCATGTAGCACAAGTAAAGTAAACAATCCGAAAACCGTAAACTTTTAGTTACATACCTACAAAATTGTACGGAACCCTCGGTGCGTGAGTCCGACCCGCACTTGACGGTTTTTTTTACGTAGTCTTCTAAGTTTCGCTTCCAAATTCAGTCCTGTGCCTTGTCTTAAAGAGTTTTTAGTAATTTTCAGGCTTAGCAAGCTCGAATTTAGCAAAAAACAAACCTAAGAACACGGGGATTGAATCCAGGTGTACACGATTTGTAACCTCCTGCGGATACTAGGCCAATGAGGTAATTTGCAAGACGAAGTGAGCTGTTCGGGTTAGTGGCCGCAGTTTGCGGAAACGTCTTCTTGGTCATACAATATTCAATGCTGCGACACGAGGTGCGACGATAATGCTCGTCCTGTTTGTTGTTGTTGTGTGTGTGTAAACAGGACGTAGGTAAGTATAGTATGTATTGCTCTTCTTGTCATAATTGGTCAACAAATATGGCACACTGGAATTAAGATCGTAATTTATATTTGTCAATTTTTTTTTATCAAAAACAGTGTTTGATGTAATCCTTAACATACTTTATTATTTAGGGCTGATTTTTCCAACGCCGGATAACTTTATCAGAGGAATAATTTTTAATTTTTGACAGTCCTTCCATACAAAAACTGTCAGATGTCAATTTTATTCCACGAATAAATATTATCGGTCGATTGAAAAATTAGCCCTTAAATAGATTAAGACAATAATAACTAACTTATCTTTTATTTATCTACTTACATCTACCGTTACAGGATAACCGCAATGCGATAAGCAAATGCGTTTATACTAACTTAATATTTACTAACTGTAAAATGTGAGATTGATGAGCAAGTTCACTCACAATACGGTTTTCTGGGGTCAGGGTAGGTAAACTATTCCCACGCAAATCCAGGATCTTGCAAGTGGTTAAATATGGCGTTCTAAAATAGACAATGCTTAGCTTCTCTTTACCTCAAGCTTTTGGAAATTTACACTAATATGGGATTCTGAACGTCGCTCGGATGTTTAAACCATATTTCGAATGAAACCGGAGAACATATGAGGAGCATAATTTATAATGTTTCTCATGCGTATCCTTTCGAGCCAAAGTAGGTTGCATGTGACTTGAAAATGGGCACCCGTATCTAGAAACATACGTTATGTGAGATGCAGCGATAGAATTCTTTATTTATGATATGGCTTCAGTTGCATTGAACAAAGGACACGTCATTTTAACCCATAATTTTACGAATTAATGTCCACATTTCTGTGAAATATTGTTGTCTATAATTTCCGATAAATTGAGCACCTTGGGTTTGAAATTGCAATGCAAAACGGCTAGGGGATTTGACTGTTAGTTGACCTTATGGTAAAGTTCGGGTCAGCTCCAAGTTGCTTTGAATTTGAATACAACTAATCGATTGCCGACTAGCATTTGCAATCAACGAAGTACGCCGTTTTCTTAGATTATTATTTATCGGTTTCAATTAGATATTCAGGTTCAGGGTTTGTTTGATATTAAGGTTTATTTAAGTGCGTAAGGAGGTATATGCAACCGGCGTGCGTGTATGACCAGATTTATCAGAAGAAGGAGTGAATTTATGTATGTATGTGTAATTAACTAATTATATATTGTTCACATATGTACTTTCTCCAAGTATCTAGGATCCTCTTTGCCGTAATATGACTTATGCCTAGCTGCTGCTCCAACGATGGGCCAAATCTATAAAACAGGAAGTTCTGCTGAGTAAGCTGTTTTCTGCCCCTGTGAACATCATGATGGAGAAAGAAAATATTCTTAAGTCAGTCAAAACTAAGTCACAGAAAATTTCTTCTGACAATAAAATATACAGCATAGCATAAGTATACGTAATAAGCCTCTATGTTCTCACCGCTAGTACACAGGCGTCCTCACTCTGAGAGGAGCGAGCTGTAATCTACTACGCCGCCCAGTGCGGGTTGGCGGATGTCACGTCTTCGAATTCTTGGTTCTAGGACATACCGGTTTCTTCACGATGTTTTCCTTCACCGTTTTAGAGCAGTGATGATGAAATTAAATACACAAAGCCTCCTGCCTGGGTTCGATCTCGCAACCTATATCTCGTACATAAGTCGGGGCTGATACCATTGGTTCATCGATACTCCGATACCAATATACAGCATGTATTCATATAATACGCAGCCCCAACTTTGCACTCACAAGCTTACACAGATATATTGCACCCGACGTGAAATCGAGCCAGCCTTCGAAGCCACGTGCTTCGGAGATTAGATTACACTCAACAGAGTATTGAGGGCTTCTGAACACCAAACAATATCGTCAACGAACTTTGCTACCTTGAACTCTAGCATTATGTACTGCAGGCAGTGGCTGAAACATTCTCTGGTTCATTTAACTTATCTCCGTATACAAATAATAATGGTGAAGAGTTTTTTTTTTTGTTTGAAAGCGCTAATCTCTGGAACTACTAGTCGGATTTGAAAAAAATATTTTGCATTTCATAGCCCAATTCTTGAGGAAGGCTTTAGGCTATATAACATCACGCTAAGACCCTTAGGAGCCGAGCAAAAAGAAAAAAAAGTCAGAAAGAACGCTAAGCCAAAACGAAGTGATAGTGATAGGGCGGGCAGGTGATGCGATGCAGTGGGGTGGGTCGGCAAGAAATTTTGCGCGAACGAAATCGCGGGCTGAAGCTAGTATTATATATTGATATTCGTGTTTGATCTATCATGTGCAGAAGAAGTCAGTTTTGTAATAATCGAGCTACTCGTACGTGTGACGTTTATCAATGTGTTGTAATTCAAACTCCATGATGTAGAAAAAGACACAGGGTGTGTCATGTTAAACGAGGGCCATCATTTTTGAGAGTACTCATGAAATAAACAACTATTACTATTGGATGAAAACTAAAATAAAAAACACTGTTGTTCCTTACATTTTGTCGAGTTATGCGATTATAAATGAGGTAGGGGAGTCGCTGATTTTTTTAGCGCTATCAGCGTTGGTCCCGTAGCAAAGGTGGTTCATAACAATGAGGACAACGACCCCATACACGGTTTTCAGTCATTACAATTACAACCTCTGTATCAACACTAGTAGCACTAAAAACAACCAGTCTTTTACATTATTGTACCCCTTCGAACAAGGCTTATCAATTTATAATAGCTTTTCACTTTCTAGAAACACGTTCACACGTACCTAATACCTTTAGTTTCTCAGAAGAATCGCACGTAATATTGGATCACAGTGACTACGTCAGATTTTCTTGGATACTTGGCTTAGTTACTTGGATATTTTAATTTCAATTTTATTGTTCGTAGAAAGGCGGTATTTAAATATTTCTTTTGACATACTACGTGACTTGAGTTAATGATTATGTGGTTATGAACACTTAGATCTATTCTGAAAAATCTTACCGTATAAATTTAGGTGGAGTGAAGTGATCTGTCAATAGTGTCAATCCTTAGCACCAGGTGGCAGGTCATCGACCTACGTAAAGTTGTGTTGCAGCGACTCTGTTGACTGTCAAACCTATCTCTTTAAGACTTTAAGGTGTCACCTGACTTGTTTTTCTTTTTAGTGTGTCGATACAGAGTAGAATAATAAGATGACACATGTTATTCATAATACCTAGATCTGATATTAAAAGACTCACCAACATTTTTCAGACGCGATTCGTTTCGGAGAAATACGCGAATTTATCGCGAAACCTAAGGCTGTGCGTTGTTCCGCGTTCGAATCCAATAAAATACAATTTGAAGTATAATGCAATACCTACATATTGCACCTACTATAAGAAGGTCATGTTCTGATTAGTTTCTCGCATCCTACAGGCTCAATGTTGGTAATCGGAGCATTGCGCAATTTAATGACAGTCACAAAACAGCACCCTGATTGCGATATATACTTTCAATCACAATCTGAATCATTTTGAAGGATAATCCTAATCTATTTCTTCATAGGTTCGAAAAATTTGTCCGTTCAACAATACGTAAATAACACATTGAATGTTGTTCAACTGTCAAGATGAAACCCATTGTAACGTGTGTTACGCAATTACCCCACAGGACTTTTAACACCTTTATAAAAGTCCCCCTTTCCAGCAGTATATATAACCGCCATATATGTACATAAATACACAAGGTAAGGGGAAGTGCTAAGACTTCGAGATGAAAGCGAGCGTCGATTTAAAATTAACAGGATAAGCAGAATTTAAGGCGGAACGGAGAATCCGATTTAAAAGAATTGTGTCAAATGGTGCGTTCATGTTGGCTGTAGGTAATTGACTTAGTTCTAGGAACTGTTTAAAAGTTACTTCGGTTTTTTTGAACACAACTAATATTGTCATTATGAAACTATCTACCTAAAAATATCGTCAATATTTTTTTATAAGTAATCGTAGCACCACAAAGTTGCTTGCCCTACTTATTATTTATAAGTAACTTGTGTACAATCTACACCTTTGATAAGGTAAACGCAAGGAAGATGCTCTATAGACGCCGGACACGAGATGATGAGGTACTCAGTAGCTAGCAGGAAGGAAATCATGTATCGCAGTGTGCCAGATAGAATCTGTTTGGGTTAGCACACTCGAGCGAAGTCGTAAAATTTTGACGACGCGGCGACGACGTGTCTCGCTGCAAGCGAGCTGGATTCAGAGACCAACACCTAGCCATATTTATACCTACTGATTATGTGTAGGTACCGTAAGTATGTATATAACCACTTAACTATCACCTTTATTGGGGTCAATGTTACTTGAATTGAAAAATGATGCCCCGTACTCCGAATGGCCAGGTTCAGGCCAATAACATGAACAATGAAGAGCCACGTCGTTACGTCAATCAATCTGCGTGTCGAGTTTATTTACACTTGTCAATCGGCCTCCGAGTGAGAGTGCACAGTGACGACCTTTCGTAAGGTGCAGAACCCTAGAGTAGAATCGATAGGTAGCGTGTGTTGTGTTGCGTGAGCCGTGTGCGGTGTGGTGCCGGTGCACGCGGTGCAGGCCGGAGGCCGAAAGCTCGGTCGCGCGGTGCGGCCGCCGGCGGTGCGGGCGTGCGCGCGCAGCGGCGGCGGCGTGGCGGGCGCGGGCGGTGCGCGGGTCAGTGGCGTGCAGCGCGCGCCGCGGACGCCCGCACCGCAGTGTCGAGCAGGAGCCCGCCATGCCCGGCCCGCGCCTATCCCGCGCCGCCTGACAGCATGGCCCACCCGACCGCCACCATCACACGCAGCCACGCTCTGACGACGGTACGCATCAGTGAAAGCATTTTGCGAAATGTGACCCCTAAGCTCGTAGCGTAACCGCCACCTCCATCCACGCTCCGCGCTACTCCCGATCAGTGACAGTGTTGCCGGAGTGCGGTAGGCCAGTGAGGGTCGGTCAGCGCAAAGGTCTCGTCTCAATTCGATCGTCCGCAGACCAAAAGGAGTAGGCGCAAGTGGTCGCCGCGCGCCCGCTAGATGGCGCCTGGAGTCGCTCCTGCGGCGAGCGCTCTCCGCCCGCGCCCCGCCGTCGCCGTCGCCGCCTTTTGTTTCGCGCCGTTCGTGTACATAAAATAATAATTGGCAGGCCGGTGGTGAGCACCGCCGCTCGGCGCCGAGCCGTCGCTGACGTCAGCGGAGCCCGGGCTCGCGCCCCAGCCGACGGCTCGGCTTCCCCGACCTTCCGTCAGCGCCGTCTACCACTCGCTCGACACACGACACTGACACGTCAGGCTCTACACTAACCCTCCGCCCCTCTTACGTGCCAAATCCAAAACGAGACGTTCACATTCAATCGACTGAATTTTGAAGACGTTTACAAAATATTCTGTAATTTTAGTACAATCGTGGCGTATCTGAAGGTCCGCGTCGGGTGCGAGCGATATGATAGCTATGACGCACCGAAAATGTGTAGGTTTCATTCATGTAACCTACAAGGGTTGGCAATTGATCTGCACCTAGCAACAACGGCGGCGGCGAGGGCGACCATCTTCTTGAGTCTTTAGCTAAATGTTCGGTGGTTTTATTGAGAAAATGGCGAGAATCGAAGCAGTAAATAGTCGTGGATTCATTTAGTTAAAGGAGTGCGGTGGGTGCTGAGTCGCGCCGCGCCCATGCCCCTAACTCTGGTGAGTGATAGATTGTAAGGCTTCGTGTGCCATTTTCGCGAGAAATACCGCGTAGGTGTTTTTATCACCTAAGCCAATAACTTAGATGTTTCGAAACAAGAGTGGATGAAGTGTATTTTGTATTTACAATATTTTCTGCGTCGATACGTAATGTTATGTGCCTCGGGACTACGTGTGGATTATACCAACGCCGTAGTAATTATTCAGCCATTTCTCTTCCAATTAATTTAATTATGAACACCATTCCTCCTTCATTTAATTTATTAAAGTAAAGTTACAAGGTTCGCTCAGTTTTTATACGTTATATTTTTCTTTTTGACGAGTAGTTAATAATATTTCATTTATCGCCTGGATAAGAACCGCAATCATACAATGTAGGGCACACACGTGAACATAAAGTGATTAGATAAAAATGATTTAGTATTCATATACAAAGTGTTTTCTATCACATTATGATCAATAAACAGGTTATGACAGAAACTGAAAACAAACTGGAAAGTCATGAAACTAGAATTTTCATTCTATATACGTTCCTTATGTACAGCAGTTATATGCTATATATATACATATACCTGTAATAGTCCTAATCTTTATTATAAAGGAGCTAACTTCACGGCTCTCCGAAAAACGTTTCTAAGATTCGGCTAAAGATGGCGGTACTATACGTAGCGAAAAGAGCACGAGCGACGACCGAAAATATATGCTTTTATAGATATAAATACGTAGAAAAGGCTTCTGCTTATTTTAAGGCTATTTTTGTTGTACTAAAGTTATTTGATAAACAATATTCTATATGTTTTATGTTGGTTCAGTTTTGAACAGAATTGTTATATTTGCTACGCATGCTTAATAGGTTAAATGTCGTCTAAAGTTCAAACGCCGGAAAAACTGATCCATCACTGTGTATTATGTTTTGTTTTCAGCTACAGGACTATTCATTTTGTATTGTACCTATATTTACAAAGTTTCTGTCACTCCAGAGTAGAAGTTTGAATCGTGGCTTCATATTGGCTCAGTTCTGTGTGTGTTTAAGATAAAAAAGTTGGCAGAAATAAAGTTAAAATGACGGGAAAGCAATAAAATAACCCCAAATCTTATATTTCACAGGGTAAAACTAGTCTTGAAATTCAAGCATTATGATTTTAGAAAACGTTTTCTTCCAGCGTGTCATAATCCACGCAAAGTAACTGTGTTATTGTTACTATAAAGTGAAAACACTACATTTTTTCGAACATGACTATTTAGAATTCCATGAGCATAAAAATTAATGTTTCTTTGATCTACCTACTTACTGATAAACCTACATACCATAAATGCCACCCATCCTACGTCACAATAAAGTAATAACACTGTAATTTTATTGCTCGGACAGTTTCATATTAATATGACTATAAACTTTCCATAACAGCCTGTAGAGTTCCACTGTCAACAGAAACTTCTATAATTCATTTCATAAAGTGATCTTAAATCATTCGATTAGATTCATGATAAGTATATCTACCTAACACATTCTTGTGATCTTTTTTTTTTTTTTTGAGGATGGAAAATCATCAAATGACTCCTCCCGCTCCGGGTGGAGCGGAAGGGAGTGTCAGACTCTTACTGACTAAAACCCACCCGTGTTCCTTCCTTAGCCCTTTATGTTCCGGGCCAGCGGTAACCCTTTCGGACAATCCCGCTGACCCGGCAGGCTTCGGCCCTTACAGGCCCCTTCTCATTTTCAGCATAGTTGGTTTTCAGATGCCTCTGATTAGACGTATCAAGAAAAGATGTGATATTCTCTTGGCTGGTTTTCACTTACCGGTTCATATTTCTGGTCCCAGGTTCGCAATCATCCAGGATACCAATACCAATTTGATATTTAAGCATCTAACAAAACTAAAGGCTTATTGAACATCTCACAAACATGCTTATTATGTAACGTTGGCGCTGTAGAGATGAACAAATAAAATATCTTGAAAATTAATCAAACGATATTTAATCATTTATGGAATGTTCCAAAGTTTGTGCTTTTGGATGTTCCAAAATTACTTATTATAGTTTTGCATAAACCAAATATAGACCTTCTTTTTTTAAATTGGTTTATAATTATTCCAATGGATTTGCATTCTTTAGTTACAGGTATGCTAGTAATTGTTCATAGGTCATTTTTATAACAACAAACCCTAGACCAGCTACTACAAAATCCACCTACTCCAGAAACGATAAAAGTTAAACCGAATCAAAATTAATATTAAGAGTCTAACAAATTTAATATTCAACAAATCACCATGGTAGAATTAATAAATTCTTATCAACGAGATATTTTGATATTCAGCTGAGAAATGCTGGCCCACTGAAATCACATTTTAGCCCACATTGGAATTAGGACAAGATGCAACCTTTAGAGGAATTGGGTCAGTTAAGTGTTATATTGTCTGTAGACAAAGTCAAGATACGCTCGTTTAGTGGTTCATCGATTATGTTCACGATTTTGGACGACTTCAATAACGGATCGGTTTCATCACTACTATGTATCTACTGTACGGTTTGTCGATCATTGCTTTGCCGAAGAACTTTTAATTCATATAATCTTAGTGACATCATCCCCATATTTTCAGTTCCCGCTATTTCTTACGCTCTTACTCTCCAAGAAACAAACTCAACAATCCGCAAAGTGATTGCAGAGTGCAGCACACGCTACATTCATAGCACCATCTACCTACATGTCGAAGCTATGACAGAACTGTTTTACAACATGTGTTCTATAAATGTTGTAAAACAGGTAATGCTACTGTATGTCAAAAACTCAAATAATCTATGCCATCTACATACCTATAACTGAAACGCGAAATATATGACTTTTTGAAACAAGAGCTGATGAAAGTTGTATTTTAAAATGTTCTATAAACATCAATGGACATGCGACTAAGGGCTGATTTTTCAGTCGATAGATAATTGTTATTCGTGGAATAAAATTGACGTCTGACAGATTCTGTTTGGAAGAACTGTCAAAAATTCAAAATTATTCCTCGGATAAAATTTATCTGGCGTTGGAAAAATCAGCCCTAAATCAGTTATTCCTTCAAATAGTTGCCATTATTATGGATAGCAACTACGTCCCAAAACAAACAACCATACGTAGTAACTTATTTCCTTGCTGACCTAAATAATATCGCATGAATTCTGTTCATCCGATCTCCATTCTGTGGCGAAACAATAAATCACCTGCAATTGCATACATAATACAAACAAAAATCACCTGTAACTACATACATTTACAAATGAAAATCGTTATTCTTTAAGTGCTTATTAGTCGCATTACGATTTTAATCAAAATGTTTAAACGAGCTTGCTGTATCTTTAGCAGGAAATATTTTCGTATTTACATACAGAATTCGGTGACATAACAAATAAAATGATATAATGATGGCTGTAGTTCATTTTATCAATACAAAATAATATGGAAAATAAAAGTCCAAAAAAGACTAAAGTTCAATGATTTGTTTAATTCCATTGGCCATTTAAAACTTCCTAAAACTGATTGCAGTGTGAATGTTTCACTACTTTGTTCCACACAAGAAGCAGAAAAACCTGTAATCTAACATTTTGTAGTTGCCTAACAGTCTGAGCAACTACCATTTGACCGTGTGGTGACACCGGTACTTTAAGGTCAGAACTTCAAAACCAGTTGGTACTTGTTGTGACAAACTCGTTACACATAGGACTCCCGTCAACACAGAATCTGGGACAGAGTAGCATCTAGAAGGAGATAATGGCAGCCATATTAGGAGCCATATTATGTCGTTTAAGACCCATCATTGTTCCGGTCCAAGAGCGAGATAGAGATATTTCACAGATGTGTCATCCCTTTTTCGCATTGTCCCAATGACAGTTTTAACACTACAAAGCCCCAGGGCGATAAAGCAGGATGTATCAATCACCGTTCCGTGAGTGTGAATGCGATTATTGTCGGTCACTTTGTTGTATTAAGAGAGTCTATAAAGGTTTGGTACCGGCGGCCTGCAATGTCAGTAATTTTTGAGAGTGGTCAAACTCAAACTCAAAGCATCGATTTCTGTTAAACCAAACAAGCAATTTTGCACTGTCAAAGAGCCGGTCAGTTAGTTAGAAAGTTGCAGCTTATTGCCCATTCCAAAACGTAGATCTGTATGGAAAAGAGCGGTCAAGAATCTCCTAGGACACTCTTTCAAGAAACGTCAAGTAAGCCAAAGATGCTTGTATAAACGACTTACCTTTCTCTAAATAAACCAACAAGACCCAATAAACCCAACATACTTGTTTTAACACCTTGTGCCACCAGACACACACCGCCCAGTAGTGATCGACCGTTATAGATGTTTATGAGCTAGGTGTCTATGGGTCAATTTATCTTTTTAATCTTTGTTATTTTTTTTTCACCTTTTTTGATGTTTTTAATTTTTAATACCTGTCTTGTGTCTTTTGTTGCACTTAATAAACGTTTTATTCATCTATTTAACACCTGCTAAACGTAGTCAAGTTGCTGCACTTAAAATTACGAAAACATAGGCCCATATTGGGACTATCTCGAAAGTTGCTAAATTTTCACTTATGTAGCACGTTTGCTGAAAATGATCCCCTCCTCTTTTATCACGGATATCGTGCTACAGAACATCCTGTTTAGTGTAGTCGTAACTCACATCCATCACGTAACGGAATTGATACTCGTATTTTGACAGTGTTGTTAGTAGCAGTGCACCCGTTTGACATAGGTAAGGTAACATTTTATTACTAGCGTTTTTATTACTACTATTGTGTGTGTGTGTGTGTTTTAGGCTCGCCCCCTATTACGTGGGATGGGATTTAAAACCCACGGAAATTTGCGTGGATAATTCACCTCTGCCTTACCCTGCGGGGACTACAGGCGTGATGACTGATGTGCGTTTTTGTTTTTTTTTTTTACTTCTGGGAAAGAATAGGCCTGGCTGCCTTATTCATACAGTGTTCTGTGTCATAATTTTTTTATTGTTGTACATATGTGCACTCACACTAACGTAAAGCTGTATGCGTCGTGGCGTTGACTGACACAGGCAGGTCATTGAACTCTAAACTCAGTTGATAAGCATTGGTTCTTTTCTTCTTTGATAGCAGCAAGAACTGCATGAGAACAGCATGCATACGATAACAGTGTTAATTAGGCATCAAGATGGTGACTGGGTTGACTTTTTGGAGCTCGCCAAACGTATATATTTTCATTGGGAGGTGCTTTAATTGATTACTAAGCCAAACATAGTTTTATTCTTCTTTTGTTTTTATTCTGAAAATTATTAAAATACTAGCAATCCGTCTCTAATTCTCACGAGTGCGATGGGGACATGTCGAAATATCAATAATTATATAACGTACTCTACACCTTCCGAAAAGATCGAAATTTTGGTGGAAACTGCTTGAAACTCCATTTTGTAGTTTAGAAAATCTTAACCGTCTTACGGACTGACTCGAAAAGCGACTTTGTTTTAAACTACGTATATAGAGATATAGAAACAGAGACTTCAACTTCCAAAGATATCGTGCATACACACCATTTGATAAGAATCCCATAAAATCTCAAACAAATGCAATATCGTGGAATACTGTAATACTTCCCAACCATTTCTTGTTAAATGTTAAAAATATTTCATACTGATTGATTGTAACATTGACTTCTTCATATTTATCGATTCATTCATTCACCTACTAACAAGTTCATTAACTTCCATAGTAGAGAGAGCGAAAGTAGATAATTGAAAAGGATTCGTCTGGCCACGCAGACAGATCGGAGAGTTTTCCAGGAAATGTGATAGGTACGGTACTGCAGTATCATAATAAACATCTTTCTTTAGCAACCATGCTCTATTTGTTTGAAAATACAGATCTGTTATTACTAGATGGACGTTTTAGGTCATAAATTGTGTTAATAGGTAGCAATGCAAATAGAATCTGTTATCATAATAATTGAAATATTACTTATTGTATATTGTGAATTGACGAAAATACTTCTCTACTTGACTCTTGAGATTAACATATGTACATTCTATCTAAGTACAGTCAGGGAAATTAATTGCCTAGGAGTGGGACAAAACAGTATAACCAAAAAAAAAAAGTGACTCACTACACCAATTTGCCGTATTAAAGCCATTTCTTACAACTGTCAAAGAATGACAGCTCGTCAGCCTTGCCTTTTCCCAACTATGTTGGGGTCGACTTCCAGTCTAACCGGATGCAGCTGAATACCTGTATTTTACAAGCTGTTTTGCTTATATCAAAACATGCAAATATTATAGGTTACATTACAAAAACTTTGCCGTCGACAAATTATTTTATGCACTAAAAATTTATTAGTATTCAACCATTTATGTACGATAAACATAACTTAGTTCATTACCTAGCGTCCTTTAACACAAATCTGCAATTGCCTAGTTCAAAGCTAGTCCTCGTTTATTACTTTTCAAGTTCCACAAAGTGTCGTATAACAAAAGTAATCAAGGGACATATTATTGTGTTTACAATAGAAAAAGAATGGAAGGTTCTAACTAACCCTCTCTTACAGTGCATTATATCAGCATAAAGGTAACCACAGGGTTGACGATTATTATTTATTTATTTTATTTATATATACTTTATTGTACACCAGAAAATACATAACAAAAAAATACAATTATGAATACAAAACATACAATGGGCGGCCTTATCGCTTTCTGCGATCTCTTCCAGGCAACCTTGGAATGGACAGTGATTGCGTGGATATAAAAAATGGGGTTGTCAATGGTGCAACATAATACCTATACTATAATAGATACATAGATATATATACTGTTGTATAATAGATACATAAATAAATATATACTAAGTATACATATAAACAACGAAAATAAATGATGACTATAGATTATTGCAGCTAAGAAAAATTATTTTATTTATTATTTAGTCAGTAAGAGTCTGACATTCCCTTCCGCTCCACCCAGAGCGGGAGGGATCATTTGACAATTTCCCACGCTGAAAAAAAAAAAAGGGTTGACGATGCCGTCGTTGAAAAATCTAAACATAATATAAATACTATTATTAAAGCTAGAGTTTGGTTGTTTTTTGGGTTGGAACTACTAGTCGGATTTGAAACATTATTTTTGTATTTGATAGCCTAAATGATAAAGGTGAAGAGTTTGTTTTTTTTTTTGTTTGTATCAACGCGCTAATCTCCGGAACTACAAGTTGGATTTGAAAAAATCTTTTTGCATTTGATAGGGCTATTCTGGAGAAAGGTTATTTAACATCACGCTTCGGCCCTTAAGAGCCGAGCAAAAAGAAAAAATGTCAGAAAGTGAAAACTATGTAATAGCGCGGGCGATGGGATGCGACACGATTGGTAGAGGGCTAAGTTTCACGCCAACGAAGTCGCGCGTAGAAGTTAGTATTAAATAAGTCTCTATAGAGATTCTGCAATTGGACACTATAGTTTTGTGTGGGTGGGAATTGATGTAGGTAATAATAACATTTTCTGTGAGTTTTCTTTATATGTTTGTAAGAAATTCACTTGAAAATTAATAAGTAGTTCATTCATAGGAACCGTGTGATTCTATAGAATGTTCTTTCGAAAACGATACAGACTCCCATTCACATTTAAAAAAAAACAGTGGCACTCCGGGAGTGCCGACAGAAGTGATAACAAAACACAAACAGAATACTTTGCCATCACTCTTTGACATATCGGATATACATTAAAACCGAGTACATCACGAGGACAGCCGAACACATCCAAAGCGGGTATTTTTTTAATCGTCTTATAAACAAAACACGCGCGGTTTTTCTTACGGTAACAGTGGCGCGAGTTCAATGGTTTTTTCCCATCTCAAAAAATGCCCAACGCGCCAAAAGAAGTTTTAAATTAACAATTCGATAGCCCCAAGTCTTAATGAAGGTTATAAGGTATTAAACATCACGCTACGACCCTTAGGGGCCGAGCAAAAAGACAAAAAGTCGGAAAGAACGCTAAGCGAAAATGAAGTGATAACGCAGGCGGGCGATGCGATGCGACGCGGTGGGTCGTCTTACGGCTTCCACAACGAAGTCGCGGGCAGACGCTAGTGTCTTAAATCTTGCCCTATCCTTAATTAGTACTAGTTATAAGTAACTATGATTACGTTATACAATTGCCAACACAACATAATTACTCAAGCATTTCAAACTTTGTTATCGAGAAAAGTTATCAGAAGTCCACAATGGCGCCGATTTTCTTGTTCACAAAATAAACTAAATTTAAGTTCAGTGCATCTTTTTCTTTCTATTTCATTAAGAAAAGGACAGAAGATAAATTATTATTATTATTATTTTAGTTTAGTCCTGTCAAATTAATCAGCGCCTGACACTACTCCATACAAGTTTAGACGTGATTAACAACTTGCCTACTAAAATTACGTCAATTTAGGTCAGAGCTAATTAATTTGACAGGACTAAACTAAAGTCATAGATCATCTGTTCCTGTACAAAATAATGAACTCATATTGATTGTTCGCGGTTCCTGAGTCAAATAAATTTGTATGTGCCCTACAAACTTGCTCGTAGGTCCAGGTATCAGTTACTCCGCGCTAAGGGATTTAAAACCAATCCGGTCATTTTTCCACCATTAACAGAATGCAGATTCAATTTTGTCGCATGTATTACCTTTATGTATTTTCAGGGTTCCCGTTGTAAATTAGACTCACGAAGACCAGTAGATACAAAGTTTATTCATAGATACGTTACATTAGAAATTATTAAAAATACAAACTGCCTCACATCCATCTGACAGCTAGTCGACCACACACGCACCAGGCCCGCGCTTTTATGACAGACACCCATAGACATTATACATTTTTTTTTTTCTTATTTGATGAAAATGGAACCAAAATTACAGAATTTATTAAATAACTAACAGACGGCCATTCTGCCGTGGGGATGACCCCATCCCCAACTGAGCTCGGCCATTCACTGTTAGGTATGACCTCATACCTTGACATACCTTGATTTGTTATAAACAATAAATTGAAATATGTTGAAAATAATTAGTTATCATATTTTTTTTTTTTATTAAATGGATCGGACAACAAATAAATCTGATATTTAAATATATAAATAATTTCTACTTATTTGAAATTCCATTTTTAACTTTACTTATTTATCTCATTCTAGTATAACACAAATCTAAGAACAAATAATGATTTATATTTTTCCGACTTCAAGAGAACTGCTAGTAATAACTCCAATAACTTATTCATAAACTTAATAAAACTTATAATTATTATCATTCATAGCTTATAATTATGAAATGCAAATAAATTAGTTCAAACACTAGAGCCACACTAGGGGCACACAAATTATAACCTAAGTACCACACTGGGAGTAGATTTGATTAACTGCAACCACACTTGGGGATTCTCGTTCACTTCAGTGGACAATCATCATTAGTGTTCACACTTGGGAACTTCATTAGGTACCACACTTGGGGTCCATTGTTATCTATTTGTATTGGCCACACTAGGGGCTATCAACCACACTTGGGGATTTTCATTGATCTTGGGTAATCATCATAGTGTTCACACTTGGGAACTTTAGTACCACACTTGGGGTCCTTCGTTAGCTATTCTGTAAGGGTCATAATAGGGAAAATAGTGGTAAGTGTATAAGATGTAAGTCGGTTAATTAGTAAAGATATTTACTCAGATAATAGATGCTTTAAATTACTCTGAAATAGAATCGTCAGTTGTGGGGCTTATTTCGTCAGTAACAGAAGGTGCCCCCATCGTTATCCACGGTTTTAAATGGTCTGCGGGGAAAATATTGCGGTATGCACGACCAGCGTGTCCGCGAATGCTAGATACTTCATACCTGTCATTATCTAGGATGCGTGTTATCTTAAAGGGTCCCCGAAACTTTGGGACTAACTTCTTACTTTTGCCTTTTTCTGTTTTATGATTGGGAATCATAATAAGATCACCTTGCTGAAATACTTTAGTGGGTGCTTTGTTTTTGTCATAATTATTTTTCATTTTTAGTTGATTATCTTCTATATTCTCTTGAACAGTCAGTCTTAGTTCTTCTCTTTCTATACTTGTCATTTGCTCTGTATCTTGCAAAGCGCCTTTAATAATTCCTTCTGAACGGCCTATCGTTCTTTGTCCGAAAACTATCTCAGCAGGACACTTTCCTGTGCCTTTATTAACAGTGTTATTTAAGCTCCATTGTGGCCTTCCTAAATTAAGGTCCCAATCTTTTTCATCAAGGCCATGATTCATTGCTGCCAGTGAATTCAAGATGGTCCTATTATACCGCTCGATCTGCCCATTAGCGCGCGGTGTCGCCACTGCGTTATACACATGTTTGGTACCAATCGAGCCAGTAAAAGCCTTGAATTCACTGGGAGTGAAGGAGGAACCTTGATCAGATATAATCACTTTAGGGTGACCAAATACCGAGATTTCTTCTAAAACCTTAATAGTTGTTTTAGTTTTAGTATTTCGTACGCCTTTAATAAAGATAAACTTGCTGAAGGCATCTATAATGGGATTGTCCAAAATTTCTAACCATTAGATTTTATTTTATTTTTTGAAAATTTAGAGTATTTTGAGAAACTAATTTGAATATTTTGATGATTGGCTCAATAGTTATTTTATAAAAAAATATTGAATTATTTTAAGGTAGGTGATGTCATCAGTGGCATAAAGATTAAGTGCCGTTGCCCGACTAGTACAAAATTAAAAATTTTAATCTGTCAACACAACGTCATCAATCCAAAGAGTACTGTCACATCTGTCAAAGTGTCAATAGGCCGAATAGACGTCTTAAATAATCGAATCCTATGTTAGCGTATTTATTTACAAATGGTTTTTTTTTATGTGTAAGTGTCCTCCAAGGAATATACTACTCTCTATCGTCACTAGAACAATCGACGCGGTGACTTAGAAATAGAATAAGCGCACGCGGCGACATTATTACTATTATCGCTGCAAGTTGGAACAAAGCACTTCCTGTATTCCATAACTCTTCCAGTATATTAAATATTGTCGAGTGTTGAAATAATGTATGTAATGTAATATAAACAACATTGTTTTTATTTTTGACATATTTATAATAATTTGACATTTGACAGATTGTAGACAATCTTACTTTTTTTTTTTTTTCTGAGGTAACGATACAAAACTGTACAGCCAAAGCCGATGTAATTTGAAGGGCAAAGAAGGTCAATCGTATTTTATCAAAAATATCAATAAAACATGACTATTTTTCATAATTAATTAGTCCGTTTAAACAATGATCAATAACGCTATTCCTCGAAATGGTTTTTCAATTACAACATTTAAAAAATATGAACAATGCCCATTCCAAGAATGTAACAGTTCCCTCTTTTGCTTTTGACAAATGGGCCAAGATGGTCCATGTGGATGGTGTGGAAAATAGCGCTAATCTTTGGAATGGGATGTAATTCACCACTTTTCTTGCCCGAAATTTCCTTATTATAGGCGCAATTAATGCATGCTTTCACATATTTCTTGACGAAGCGGTTCATTTTTGGGAACCAGTAATCAGATGCGATTTTCTAAGTGACCCGCTTCATCATGATTCATTCCCAACCAACATTTTGACGCTAATTTCCACCTCCGTTATCGTTTGTATTGGTTTAACGGGTGTATAAAAGCGCCCAATAAAACTTTTATTTATTCAATGGTCATGACTATAACTAAATAACTCATCAAGATGAGTAACAGTAACAAGAAGACATAATATGACTAAGGTAGGTACAAAAGATAAAAGCTGAACCACAGTAACACTTGGTATAGTAACTTCAAGTAACAATAAGTACCTAAGGTAATAGTTGGATTTCTAATAAGTCTCACTATTTTCAAGTGTTCTTAAACAGTGCTAAGTAAATGTTTTATGCCACCTATCTTGCCTAGGAAACGTATTATTACTTAAGGAGGTATAAACGGTACAATCGCAACTATCATAGCACCTGCTTTTATAAATTCAAGTAACAGAAATGACTAAAAGTAATATTATAGTTTCTTATAACTCTTTCTACCGACAAGAGCTCTTGAAAATAGTTAGCAAAATATTTTTACCACCTACGTTGCTATAAGAGTATTAATTGCAACTTATTTACAGCTACTTAATTCAGTAATCAGAAACCCCTATTTATGATAGCAATTGGTATTATGGAGTTATTTTTAGAGCCCTAATCGTTACAGTGGGGTTCAAATTTACTTTTATGTTATTCTAAGCCATAATAACACGGAATTTAAACATTGTAACTCTTTATTTTCACTCGAAATCTTAAAAAAATAATTTTCTTTCATAGTTGAATTTGGACAATTTATCTTTTCATTATAATTCTCTTCTTGAAATCTATAACAGTTAAAAACATTCATATTGTACCATGTTATTTTAAAGCTGAATAATTTTATTTCAGCAATTTGATTTGCAACGTATCACAATATTAATAATTATGAAAATACATCAATTAATCAAAAAAAACATTTAAATTATTAAAACAGAAAATGACATAAATATTGATTATTGGATTTTTTTTTTTTTTAAATTAAAAACTATCTAGCATTTAATCTCAATTTTACATCATTATTCCCTTTTTTTGATGGAAGGGTTTTATCGATTGAAAAACGTAACCCTAAAATACCACTACTTTTGCATCTAAGTCGAACCATTATAGAATCAAACCTCTTAAACTTGTACTCTTATTATCTTTAAAACCCTATTCTGGTATAACAAGAGGCTTAGGCTTGAGGTGGCTAGATTGCCTAGATTTATATTATACCACCATTATAGATACAAGAAATTGTTTGCCACTAACGCCACCCTATAACTATTATGTAACTCTCAGTGTGTTTTTTTTTTTTTTTTTATTGGTATTATCAAGAAACTTATTTACATTACAATTGATAAAATATACGTTCCAGAAAACCACAGAGGTTTAGGAACGTTGATTCAACTAGTAGGTCATAAAAATAGAATAGGTACAATATTTTTAAGCGATTAATCGGTATACACATCGTGTTACCAACCAATCCATGCAGTTCATATCGGCGCGGCTCTGTCGTCAGTAAGTAAGCATAATGTTCATTAGAGTTGGTTTCGAATTTATCTGTCTGCATAGATATGTTGGTCGCACTAGTACTACAAACAGTAATAGATAGATACAACATGCTTAACTGGGTACGGCACACATCTATGGTTTGCTAATAACCAGTTACAATATTGGCGTTGTCGTCCTTTAACTTCGTTATACAGTATGATTTTAATTTTGATTTTATATTGGATTTCGTTATACTGTTTCTAAGCATAGGATTCATTTTATTTAGCAGTCGAGGAATTAAATAAGTAGTGGTTCGTTGTCCGTACGTGTTTTTAGCATAAGTTGTCACTAGTTTTTTTTTTGTGATACGGAGCGCGTTTGTTTGCAGTGCGATACTTCAGTTTGGATGTCAGTGTTAAAGAATTGTTCATTTAGTAATGCGTTAAACGTTAAAAGAGTGAGCGTTAAAATTATTATATTACTTATAGCGCTATAAGACGTGGGCCCAATCGAGAGTTTGTAAGGGGTTAGAGCGTGCTCTAACACCAATTGCTAAAACCATTGTATAACTCTTGCTTGCCAAATTCACTTTTATCACCAATTCTTATTACCAAAATGCTAGTTGGGTTTGGCATATTTTCCAACGTGCTGTATTAGGCACTACCCATCTCATTTTGTTGCCCACCTTTCTATAAATCTTGTCATCTCGGATTGCATAATTTTGAAATATGTCCTTTATGTCATTTTCGTTTTTCTGTAGGATCTGCTTAACCGTTGTTTTGGGCGCGATGATCTTTCGGATGTAGTCGATGAAAGCGAATTATCAGATGATGATGTGTTAGATTGGGAACGACGCCGTCGTTTCCTACTCTTTGCGTGTCGATTTTTAATATAGTATAAATCATCAGAGCTTTCAGACGTACTGGTAGCAGAGCGGCGAGGGCGTTGGTAAGAGGAACGTGGTCTACGTGCATGTCTGCCACTATTCGTGCTACTGGACGAGCATCGCCTTCGAGATCTGCCACGGTCAGTTTGTCATTTATGACGGCGTTTATCACGCGAGCTTGTCACGGACCGAAGTCTCCGAATGGGCTGGTCGTCCCGAGTTTTGCTACGACACTCTCTAGTTCGCTCACGATTGAGTGAGAGACGCCGGGGTGGTGGCGTATAGCCTGACGTTTCCGTGGAAGACATGTTCAAGATATACCTCGGAAATCTAGTATGGGTGGAGACTATGTATACGTCCACAAAGTAGCAAAACAAGATAACAGGTGTATATAAATAAAATAAATGAGTGAGTGAATGTGTGTGTGTGTGTGAAGGAAAAGGAAGAAAGTAAAGGGGTAAGTGAAGGAGAGAGGAAGAGAAGAAAACAATAACATTTATTATTATGAATAGGTAGGTACGTGTAACTGAACGTTAACACCCTATTATTCTTAAATTATTAATTTTAAATTAGTCTATTAAGTTGTATCTGTACTGTACAATTTTTTTTTTTTAAAGATGCGTAGAACATGATTATTGTAAGTAATGGAATTTAAGCAACGTCAGCTGCGGTCATAGACATATGCAATAATGTATACAAATGAAGCCCAGAACTCAGTCATGTATTCAATAGTTAATAATTCTTCTAGTGCTCTCGGCCAGGGATCAAACCCAGGCTCTCTTACACACGCACGCCACCAGACGTGCTATCATGTGTGTAGTCTTTGTTATCATAACCATAGGAAGCAAAAGAAACCGATACGAGACCGGTACCCTACTTGCAACTTTTATTCGAAGATAGATAACCTACCCAATATAGTTTGCATGTGTAGTACACCCTCAGATGCACTATAAAACTACTTAATTACCACATCCACTGTAAATATGTTTGTAAAATAATAAGTGGGCTTATTATTCCAGTGCGATGAAACGGCCTGACACCTATTATGTTTATTTCTAGAGGTGATTACGTTTGTTTATAGCAAGGCAGATACCTACTTGCTGTAATGTGAGTATCACCATTGCTCGTCGCCCTGGCAAGTGACGGGAATTACCCGAAAAACTAATATTGTAAAAATAATGTAAATAACATCTTTGTAGGTAAGTATACGAACCGATTATGTAGTGATTTACATTACGAGTATAATAAAAAGGTTACATACCAGCAGATTTTCTCCAACGGTTTTACCACTTCTGAAGTATTACCTTTATGTATTTTCAGGGTTCCCGTTGTAAATTAGACTCACGAAGACCAGTAGATACAAAGTTTATTCATAGATACGTTACATTAGAAATTATTAAAAATACAAACTGCCTCACATCCATCTGACAGCTAGTCGACCACACACGCACCAGGCCCGCGCTTTTATGACAGACACCCATAGACATTATACATTTTTTTTTTCTTATTTGATGAAAATGGAACCAAAATTACAGAATTTATTAAATAACTAACACATGTCACGCTCACCCAGCATAGATATTGATATGTCTTGCTCTTTACATAAAGTCAGGGCTGCCTTGCATAGGGCTTTACCTTAAAAGTGAAAAATAATAGTGTACTTTCTTTTGTCTTTCTCATTTACTTAAATCTATATAAATATGTTTTATAATTGCATTTCCTACTCTTATGTTTAATGCATGCCGTGGCAGCCCTTCATTAAGGCTACACTATAAAATATAATAATAATATATAATATTTTAACATGTATTTTTGGTGTAAGCTTTGTTGGTTGTCCTTAAATAAATAAATAAATAAAATGTATCTCCTGTCCTTTTCTTAATGAAATAGAAGGAAAAGGATGCACTGTACTTAAATTTAGTTTAGTTTGTGAACAACAAAATCGGCACCGATAACAGGCGAACAGCGCGGAAAACATGCGAATACTTCCTATGCAACGATGATTCGCAAGCTACCCGCTTTTTTTGCAATAAATGCTGGCTGGTTATACTCTGACCTAGTTCGCCGTTGTTTGTTTTTCCGTGTAAACATGTATAAAATCGAAGCCTCGAGGATCATGGGGCAATTTATTGCAGTACTGTTTTAATAACAATGTTTTTAAAGAGATTTAAAAGGAATATAATGTTAAGTTCGAAGTGGCTTGTGGCTAAGAAATAACAGCCGCACGGGTCGATCGATCAGGTTATGCTATGCTTGCCGCGGTTGTTCTGTGGATGGGTGACCATCTTTACATATCAAGACGTGTATGACGTATATTTCTACGTGTCTCAGAAAGCACGTTAAGCTGTTGGTTCCGGCTGTAATTCATGGATCTTTGACAGTCGTTACGGGTCGTCAGAAGCCCGAAAGTCTGACAACCAGTCTTACCAAGGGGTATCGTATTACCCAGTAACTGGGTTTTGGAGGTCAGATAGGTATTCCCTTCATGTAAAATACTGGGATTCGGCTGCATCCGGTTAGACTGGAAGCTGACCCCAACATAGTTGTGAAAAGGCTGGGCAGATGATAATGATGATAATGTTAAGAGCGCGTATACAGAAAGTGGGCAACGTCGCAAACAGCTGTCAAATATTTCCCTGTTTTGATTAATTTGTCAATATTACTGTATGAAAATAAGAAATATGGCTAACTAATGAACTAGAATATTAATAATGAATTGCAATTAAAACACTGAATTTGATGTTGTAACCGTTTTAGGTGTAAAAAAGGCATTTGTAAAGTTTCCAAATACTTTTTTTACATCTAGAACTAAATATTCGGTGTTACGATATTAATTATTGCATTTCATAATCAATATTCTAGTTCATTAGTTAGCCATATTTCTTATTTTCATACAGTAATATTGACAAATTAATCTAAACAGCGAAATATTTGACAGCTATTTGCGACGTTGCCCACTTTCTGTATAAACGCTCTTAAGTTCGAAGAATACCTAGTTCTATTACTTTATGATGATATAGTAGATTTCACAACAAGTGCACAAAACAAACCATTTTTATCCGAGACTTTTAGCAGCCCGAGCCGAAGGCGAGGGCTGATAGTAATGTCGAGGATAAAAATGGTTTTGTGGACGAGTTATAAACTCTGCTTTTCACTTCGATTGCGAGGAAATAAAACAGTAGTATAACATAACATTTCTTTAATTAAAATTCAAAGTAAAATTAGAACAGTTTTGAATACTGAAGGAAATTGTTTTTCCCGGCATATTAACGGTATTTTTCTGAATTTGTGAAGACGACATATTGTGAGAAGATGACATATTATGAGAAGATTGCTGTGACGACAACAAGGAATCTCTGGATGTAGAAGGGACGGATTCGCTTGGGATTAAATTAATGGCTTCTGTTATACGGTCGGTAATCTTGCTTTTGTTCTGTACGGATTCTTAAATGTATCCCTCAGCAACCTGATCAGACTTCCACCCGCCATGTCTTTTCAGCATTGTTAAGTTTGCTCCCGAATCTGCTAGAAGGGTGGCTGAGGTCCGGCGGAAGCAATGACCCGTGTAATTTTCGGGATTTTCTAATTTTAGAAAAGTTGCGATCTGTTTGGGAAAGGCTGCAAATTTATTGCGTCCTATAACTTGCTTAGTGCACTTCCCATTTTGATAATTGAGGAAAAATTTATTAGTCGACACGTTTTGAGGACGTAGAGCTTGGTAATTTTTAACTATTTTTAGGTAATCTCCTTTGACAACAAATGTTCGCTCCCGTTTGTTTTTTGTGTCGGGTAAGTTTATTGCTTGCAAAAGCGTGTCCGTCTTTACGTCATTTACGGTAATGTTCGCAAGTTCAATGCCTCGGCACGCACCGCTTATACCAAATATAAGTGCCACCTAAAACAAAATTAATAACTTTTATACACTTTAGAACAAAAGAGCAATAGGTATATGAGCAATAAAATATGAAAGGAATGTGTATTACGTACTTTTGTGGCCAAATATGTTTCATCTGGAGCGGTATTTAAGAAGGTTTCCACTTGATTAGCTGAAAGGACCTTGCTTTTCTTGCTTTTGTGCCCACTTGAAAGCCTCTTCAACAAAGATGTAAGCTTCGAATAATTTTGTATATTAACATTGTCCTTCATTTGTAATGTTGCTTTCAGCATGGAATATATACTCCACAGTGTAGACGGCTGAAGTTTTTTGGATAATTCATCAAAATAACTCAAAAGAACACTTTCCGAGAACGTAGTTACCAGTTTTTCTTTTCTCCAATTTACAAAATTATCGTAAACTTTGATATATTTTTCCCGAGACTTTGGCGGTAATATCTGTTGCACCACTCTCTGTGCATTCATTTCCATAAGCGTATTAGGAGAGACTGTTAAATCCTCTTCTTCACTGGACATTTTTAACAATTTTAGCAAATTGAAGAAATTACCTAATAAATGCACGAAAAAAGAACAAGAGCTGTTTCCCGCCGCTTTATTTTTTTTTTTAATCTTACGACATTGATATTAAGGCTGCAGACCTATACAGCCTACTATTAAATTAATTTTGTAATAATAATTTTCTTAAATCAACTAACCTACCGTACTTGAATTAAAATTTTAATATCTATTATATCTTAAAAAAACACATAAGGCAAATAAATTAAAGTAAATATTATATAATAACAAATTCATCTATGAACTTCTTATTGCATTTGGCTGTATGGCTCATTTTCTTTGCCTTAATATAATACATTTATGAGTAGATACGTTAACGCCCTTGTGCACAAAATTCGATTTTGTGCAGCCTATACCCTGCACAAAGAAGCACTTTCAGAGCATGAGAAGTGAAAAATTCGTTAACGTTGACTCTCAGAATTTGCTTATAATCTCTTCACACGTTTTTCAAACTAGAATCAATTCAATTTTTTGTAAATTTTCACGTTCAAAGGTGCCTTTATGTGCTTACTTCAAATAAATGATTTGACCATAAATTCGACGTTTTTAATCGTTAATATTTTTTAAACATGCATACCCTCTTAAAACTCTGGCAATTATATTTGTACAAAAACGTTAATACAAAAAATAACAACCAGTTGTTTAAACTGATATGCATAAACTCTCTTACTTACAGATCTGTTAAATACCTGATGGTATTTGGTTGGGGGAGGTTGACCTGAAGGTACACTAGCGAGAATTGAAAATAAAACCACTGTGTACTGATCTCACGTGATAGCTCATTTTATTAAAAAAAACTGTTTAATTATACTAACCGCGGTAACGAAACCATAGCGACTTCTAAATCGACGCCAACGCCATCTATCGAGCACGCGGGAACCTTGACAAATAACTAAGTCGTAAACAGATCTCAATCATCTTCGTGTAGAAAATAATTATTTTCGAAATTGTATACATTGTCAAATTGAATTAGCAAGAGAAACTCCGCAGACGTTATAGGTAGGTATAGCTAAATATGGTAAAACAAAAAAGAGTTTTTTTTTTGCGTTAATTGACATATCAGTTTTTTTTTGTTTAACTTCGCAGAAGTGATGAGTAGAGATTTTCTCAACTCATACTTCAAGTAACAACACAACCAGCTGTCGTTGACCCCCAAAAAATCCATCAAATCTTTTTATTTTTATTTCATCGTGTTTAGATATCAAATCAAATCAAAATCTTTTATTTGCATAAAATGTGGTAGGTACAGAAGATGATAATTAAGTAAAACTGTAGTGCAAAGACACGTGGCATGCAAATATTTAATACATGAAATAGGTATGTATTAACAACATGCAGCAATAATAGATACCGACACCTGTCACGTCTGCAGAGTTCCGTTAGCTAATTTAATTTGACCCGGTTTCATCATCAGCCTGTTCCCACTGCTGGGACACAGGCCTCCTCTCAGTGAGAGGGAGTGGGCCGTAATCCACCACGCGGGCCCAGTGCGGGTTGGTAGATGTCACATGTCTTCGAATTTTTTGTTCTAGGACATGCCGGTTTCCTCACGATGTTTTCCTTCACCGTTTTGTGAGCAGTGGTGATGAAATAATTTACACAAAGTAAAGCGCCTGTCTGGGTTCGAACCTTCGAACTCGTAAGTCGCGGCCGTTACCACTTGGCCACCACTGCCACTTACCCGGTTTATATTTCATTAATATCGTTAAACCTCCATTCAAAGCAAAGCTATTCAATCTAGAAATTAATCATAATAAGACCTCAAGTGAAAACACAGCCCGCAAGCAACTACTTAATTTGCAGCGCTTTATTCAGCGGCCGCTAACAAACTCCGCTGACGCTTTACAATCAAAATGCACTAAAATCTATTCCGGTATTCTGTTTTGGGCTAATGGAGCGAGCACGGACAATACGCCGTCAGCCTTTAGACCAATTAGCCAATAATGACGGCTCTATAAGCCTGGCGTAATGGTCTGTTGACGTTCGGTGGACGTTTAATTTATTGACTAGAATTGATGTACTGAGATTTGTTATAGTTGCGTGGGATAAAGGACGTGTGTGACATGGTGATACTGCAATTAGTCACTCGTTATTAGTAACTACACATGTCTGCTAGGTATAAAATATCTATGAAATTGAAAGAGGAAACAAAACTACAGAGAATTTAAAGCAATCTTTATAGAAAGAAAAATAAATAAAATACGTTTATAAACATGAGGCAGAGAAAGAACACAAAAGAACAAGTTGGGGAAAATATGCGTCACATCCACGAAAACGGCCATCGCTCAGCATAATGTTACGATGCTATGGGAGACAGAGCCCAGCGCTCTGGTGGCCCTGGCTGGCTGGTATAGATTATCTGTCAACAAATTGATAGCCTAAATCCTCATTAAAACAGGCGCGAAACGACACGCGACACAAAGGCACCGCAAGTCGCACAACGAGCGGTGCCTTTGTGTCGCGATTATATCGCATGTCGCGCCTGTTTGTAGGAGCCTTAGCTAGCCACTATCTAATACAGACCTGTTACAAATAAAAGTACTTAACATCAATGATTCACATTGTTACTACTACCGACATGGTATCTAGTTTATTTTAAATAATTGGGTAATTTATTTTGTGTTTGACTGTACGCATGACGACATATCAAGCTGGACAGTCACGAGCATAAGTATGTATACATTTGGCTTTATTCAAATACGATTTTCTCTTTTAGTTTTGAATTAAATTTTATGTTATTACGAACAAAGTATTTTCGAACCCATAGGTTTGTGTAAAGTGTCGTATTTCAACGTTGCATTTGTTATATCACGAAAAAATCGCAATTGAAAGTTGCCAAGTGTTGACATATTAGTGCTCGTGACTGTACCTGTAGCTGTGTGTAAAGTACAATCAACACTATTGTAAGTTTTAAAATAATTATCACGTAAAAATTAAGTTAGATTAAAATTGCTTATTAGTCTTATAGACTAGATTGTAATTAATTATTAAGAACCTGGTTTTTTTAATAAAGGATAAAAAAATAAAAATCTATGCGGCCCATCATTCACTTTCTACTAACCAAGTAACACACTAGTAGGCGACAACTAGGCACATAATCCGATAAAGCCGCAATACCGACCGATTGAGGACGATATTAACTAGCCAATCGATTTACACTCCAGTGCGGTGCCGGCGCATCAGCTGCACTGATTGTCGGTCACCATGATAACTGGGGTTCAATTGATAAGCTCATATTGTTGATGTGCCGCGGTTGGTCTGTGGATGGGTGACCATCTTTACATACCGTGACCCCTCCGTGCCTCGGAAAGCACGTTAAGCCGTTGGTCCCGGTTGTTATTCGTGGATGTTTGACAGTCGTTACGGGTAGTCAGAAGTCCGAAAATCTGACAACCAGTCTTACCAAGGGGTATCGTATTACCCAGTTACTGGGTTGTGGAGGTAAGATAAGCAGTCGCTCCATGTAAAACACTGGTATTCAGCTACATCCGATGAGATATTAAGCCGACCCCAACATAGTTGGGAAAAGGCTAGGCAGATGATGTGCATTAGGTATATGGAAAGTTGTGTGAATTTGTTATCTTAAGTGAAATGATGAGGTTGTATTTTGAAGGCATGGTTTTGCTTGGAATTTTCCTTTAATCAATCAATTAATGGAACCTATAGTAGTATTCCTAATCTTTTAAAATTCACTGCTAGAGAAACCATAATGCCATACCTACCATGTTTGAACTTTCGAAATATTAGGTTATAAGTTGGTATCGTATAAATATAATTACTAGCTTCTGCCCGCGACTTCGTCCGCGTGAAATTTCACCCTCCCCCATTCACCCTCTTAGGGATGGAAGTTCAAAAAACCCTTTCTTAGTGAATACCTACTCTTCACAAAGACTCTAGGACCAGTGGTTTAGGCTGTGCGATGATGTATCAGTCAGTCAGGACTTTGAATTTCATTTATATAGATAATATTTTAATTTCCTAATCATTCTAAATATTCATTTTGTGAAAATCAGGCAGCAAGGCAATTTAAAGTTTGCTTCTAAAGGATCAACATTTGACCCTTACTAATTTCCGCCGCTCTCTGCACCAGTTCTGATAAACTAACCATTACATCCAGATGTAATAAAGTAACAAAAACGTGTGCGGTCGGGGGACCCCCGTCAGGAACCAAGTTCTTTACGCGATACTCGCACGCACACGCACATTCGTATATTATGTATAATAGAAAGACCGCATTGTAACGCTTTTTCCTTACCTGACGATTTCTACCAATCATCTCCTCCCCGCAAGCAACGTTAAGGAATTTCGTTCCAAAAACTTGTAGACTAGGCGACGAAGCTGGTGTGGCCGTTCACAATGGGCCTTATTAGAAGGCTGAAAGTCATCCAAAGAGCAGTGGAGAGGGCTATGCTTGTAGTTTCCCTGCGTGATCGAATCAGAAATGAAGAGATCCGCAGGAGAACCAAGGAAACTGACATAGCCCTAAAATTGCCAATGTTAAGTGGCAGTGGGCAGGGCACAATATGCTGGCAGAAGAGGTGGCCGATGGGACCGAATGGTTCTGGAGTGGCGACCGCATATCGGAAGACGTAGCGTTGGAAAGCCTCAGGTGGAACGACGACCTTCTGAAGGCCGCAGTAACCCGTTGGATGCGAGAAGCACAGAACCGGTCGAAGTGGAGGTGCTTGGGGGAGGCCTTTGTCCAGCAGTGGACGTCTTTCGGCTGAAATGATGATGATGATAATGATGAGACCACGAAGACCAATATTATTGAGTGGACTAGAGCAATTAAAACGAGCAACTGCAACTGAATTTACTTTTCAACCACACTTCACACCGTTACAATTTACTAACCAAACTAGAAGAGCAAACCACCCACCGGTCCACATTAAGATGTTCCTATTCTAATGTAAACAGCAGATGGTCGACTCGGATAGAGAACAATTATCGAGCGATATCCCGGATTACATCACCCGAGGGAATATGAAGTTAGCGGCCGATTCTATTTGCATAAATTGCGCTTTCAATTAAACTTAGATCTGCGACTGGTGCATTGACGAGCCTCTCTATAGCGTGGAATAATCGGAATAGAGCCCAAATTGTGAATAAATGAAGAACTGTAAGTGAATTGGTTGAAGTATTTTCTGGTCAATCACGTTCATGAATCGTAAAGGTAGGTTAGATAAGTTGACAGATTAAAGACTGTGCATTCTGATAGCTGGCAACGTCGCAGTCACAGAAACTTACAGCTCATCTACACCGCAGACATTAAATTTATGGTAGCCCATACACAATTTTATTTCTGTTATTAGGAAACTGTGATATTTCTTCATTCATTCATATATGCTTTTGGCCTAAAGGTTGGTTTTGCCTTGGAGGTTTTAAGGCATTAAATACATCAGTAATGGAAATATGAAATAATTGTATGAAAATTAATATAGCCTTATAATGGTATAAACCAACAATATTGCGGTAGCATTCTACAAGTTGGCAACGTAACAAATAACTGTCAAATTACCTTAATGTCAATTTAACTGTTTTGATTAATTTGTCAATATTACTTAATGTATGGAAATATGAAAGAATGCTCTACAGTGCACTAAATTATTGATTATGAAATGAAATAATTAATATCGTAACACTTTAGTTTTTGATGTAAAAAAGCATTTGTAAACTTTTAAAATGCCTACTTTACACCTAAAACTGTTAAAAAACCGAATTCAGTGTTATTATTGCAATGCATAATGAATATCTTACCCCTTACTAATAAACGATGTATAGCGTCTGGCCATTTGTACAATTACACAACGCTTTGTAGTCTTCTTTCGAAAGTAAATTACTGACGACTAAAAAAAAAGAAATCTGTATAACTTATATTCATCTGACATAATACGTTTGTTAGTAAGGGGATTAGTGTATCAAACAGCGAATATTTCTTTACAACAAGCAATATAAACCAATTGATAAAAACGGGTAAATATTTGAAAGCTATCTGTGACGTTACCAACTTCTAGAATGCACGCTCTTAACGAACACACACACTACACTACCGCAACATTGTTGGTTTCTGCCAATAAAAGGTTATGCTAGTTTTCATAAATTAATTTCATATTTCCATTATTACTGTTGTATTTAATCCTTTAAAACCTCCACCCTAAACCAACCTTTAAGCCAAAAGCATATTTGACTGAAAAGAGTTTCCAAAAACCAGACATTGAAGACTGTATAGACTACGTACAACTAAATAGTACCTACTACCTATTTAAATAAGTGATGATTTAATTTTTTTGATAGTTCTAATATTATAAAATTGCATACATAATCTATACTAATATACACACGCATGCACGCTGCACGCACGTTAAGCCGTTGGTCCCGGCTGCCATTCGTGGATCTTTGACAGTCGTTACGGGTAGTCAGAAGCCTGAAAGTCTGACAACCAGTCTTACCAAGGGTATCGTATTACCCAGTAACTGGGTTGTGGATGTCAGATAGACAGTCACTCCATGTAAAATACTGGTATTCAGCTGCATCCGGTTAGATTGGAAGTCGACCCCAACATAGTTGGGAAAAGGCTAGGCAGATGAGAATCTATACTAATATAATAAGGAGAGAGAGGTCCAGAAGCTATTTATAAAAGCTCCCATTTGAAAAATTCTTTCACCATTTGAAAGGTTAATTATTCCAGATGGACATAGGCTATATATTATTATGTAAATATATAAAAATAGAAGTACTTAAACTAATGAAATAGTATCTTGAATTCATGCAAGCCTAATACTTTTTGTTAAGTTACTGCTCAGAACTTGTGCACAACATGTCGTGAACAGAATACCGTCTTCACATGTAAATTGCACCCGTGCGAAGCCGGGGCGAGACGCTAGTATGTAATACACGGTCAAGTTATAAGAAACAACACATGTTATAGACAAGAGAACTTACCTATGAGTATGTGGCCGCCGACATGACGTCATCGAACATTGATCGTCCGTACATATAACTTATTACCATTACGGAAAAGCGTACTTATAAGTGGTCGTAAGACGTATAGGAATCGATTGAATTAAATAACTAAACTTTCTGATGTGTAGGTTTCTTTGCGTGGGTTTCATGACATCCTCGCAAAAGGAGGCATCAAGGATCGATTGAACGACGGCCAGGAGCGAGAGATTGCTCCCGCCTAATGCTGCAATGAGGTACCGGCACAGCCCTACCCAAGCTGAGCACTCCTCCAATGTGTGCTGCGCCGTATCCTCCGGGCAAGCCGCACAGTAGTGACACACGGTGTCTGCTCCCGACCTATATGACACAGATACTTCTCAAAGCAGCCGAGGCCAGAGAGTACCTGCGTCAGTCGGAAGCTAAGGGCGCCATGCCGTCTCTCGATCCACGCCTCCATGACGGCTCTTACCGCCGCTATAATGGCGTGCCCCGGGTTTCATATAACCTAGTGACACAGTTATTAGTAGAAAGTAATAGTTGAGAAACGAGTGCTATTATTATGTGTATTCACGTCTAAGCATAGGATTTATAAACTTATTCTTCTTCTTTTGTTGCCTCTCCATTTACTGAAGGTTGTTCATTAACTCTAATTATTTCCTGCAGTATTGTCTCTCCTTCTCCCTTCCTTAAAATCCATCAAAATGTTTCTATAAAAGATCGCTTTTAGCGATATGACCACCCATTGTGTCACCCTACGTAAAACTTATTACGTTTATATCTGTAATTCGTGTGTGCATAATAAAGAGTAGCATACTCACCGGCATGTCCTAGAACCAAAAATTCGAAGACATGTGACATCTACCAACATATACTGGGCCTACACCCGCGTCGTGGATTACGGCCCACTCCCCCTCACTTAGAGTATAGGCCTGTGTCCCAGCAGTGGGAACATTATAGGATGAGTAATAAAGAGTATTCTATTCTAATATTTCTCCTTGTCTTTTGTAAGGTAGAACAGCTCAGCAGCACTCATGACGACGGTCCATTCGTGATTCTGTCTATCACCGGCTTCCCTCCTCCTTTTCCACTGACGTCTGTCCTCTGTCATTACGGGTCAGTCCTCTTTGAAGAGTCAAGTTTTTCGCCCGATTTTTATCTTGGTCTGCTTCAAAGGCGCCTAGAATTTTATGGAACCCAAACAGTGGTTCTTTAAAGTCACAGCTTATCTGACTGTTTATCATCCATTTGCAAATGTTTCTCGAAAAAAAGAAATTCCAGGCCATGGGAATGCTCGCCACAGGCCGCGACACGCGTATCAACGCCTGACGTGGCCCGTCGGTTTTAACGGGTCGTGGGAACCCGGCATAACAGTAGCCACCGAGGCTTCACTGTGTTAGATGCAAAATTGAATTTGTTTCCCTGTAATTTCAAAACAGACTTTTTATAATGTTGGGTTGTCAGGATTCTGTCATAATGCTTTTAATTCCCTAATAACAGTAGCGTGGCGTGCAGTGACATCTTGATTGCTCTAAGTAATTAAAGTCTAGTTGACAATAGCCCAGTTACCAGTTACATGTTCCATCTGATACTGTCGTGACGTCACCGCTGAGTTATGACGTGTTGTTCGTTGTTCGCTATTGTCGACTGGCATTTGTTTTTGTTGTCGATATGACTGAATGGTATTCAAGTAACGAGACTATAGGAACTTGGTAGTTGGGAAGCTCCATATTGAGCTTAATTTTAAAAACTGTTCCTTTTTATTAATATAACTTCCTCTGCCACCCTTGCTTCACACAGGTCCAATGTACTGATTTGACATGTCAAAACGCCGAGATGTCGGTGATATATCTATGTTAAATATTTTATTGTAGGTAGATATAGATAGACCTTCTGGAATTAAATTCAAATTCTCCAAATAATAGTGTAAACAGCATCAAAATCCATTGTATAGATTTGAAAAACTAAGTGGACACAAAGAACTACTTTGTTTAGTACGTTGTAAATCATCATCAACATCTACTTGGCCCTTTCCGAACTATGTTGGGGTCGGCTTCCAGTCTAACCGGATGCAGCTGAATACCAGTATTTTACATGGAGCGACTGCCTATCTGGCCTCCACAACCCAGTTACTGGGTAATACGATACCCCTTGGTAAGACTGGTTGTCAGACTTTCAGGCTTCTGACTATCCGTAACGACTGTCAAAGATCCACGAATGACAGCCGGGATCAACGGCTTAAGGTGCTTTCCGAGGCACGGAGGGGTCATGGTATGTAAAGATGGTCACCCATCCACAGACCAACCGCGGCAAGCACTAGCTTAGCCTGATCGATCGACCTGTGCGGCTGTTATTATTTAGCCACGGGCGTACGTTGTATATACATATGTATTACATAGATACGTATCAAAATCATAATTTATTTCATATAGTGGCATCGTGACATCGCATTTCTACATACATTTAATCACATTATTTTATTGCATTTATATAAATGTTTCTTCTGCATACTTTTACATTCAAATTAAATAACGTTAATTTAAATATCAAGCGATCTCACATTTATCATCCTTGACTCAGTTGTATGACGTGCTAGGTGATTCTTATCACACTGACATAAAGTTTAAGTTCGTTAGATTGACCGGCGTCATCGTCAAACATATCAACTAACAAGTGGTTTACAACTTACAGAATAATAAGGTCCGTTTTAAGTTTTCGTTGCTTTATTTATGAAGCTTAGAGATTCTAAGCTTTTCTATTCTATATTGGGACCTAAATGAATCAAAGAAAATCGTCATTGGTGTAATGCACCTGTCTTATTGATGAGAGGCGAGTAGAGGTAGCAACTAAAAACGAATTAGCAAGCAACGAGCAGCGATTACTCGCTGATATGCGTATGTACAGACTAGCACATCAAGCTACCCGAAACTGTCAAATTTTCCCAATCAACCTTGAACCTAATGCTTTAGCGATAAAGATGACAATCTATTAAAAAAAAATTGACAGGTTGTAGCTTGATGTGCTGGCGTCTGTACCAAGCGTGAGTGTGCCAGTGAGTGTTCTGCTCTCCAAGCGAGCGTCGCTATGGGAATGCGCTCTTTGATAGTTCTTTTCGCTGCAACAAACGAGTAGGTACTTAGTATTCACACAGAACAGTTAGCGATCAACTATGAAAATAAGTATCTCTTTTACTTACAAAGGACCTATAAACCTTTGTACGTTTCTTGAACGACAAAATCGCTGATAGCTAGTCGCTGCCTCGTCACCGGTGAAACAGGTGCATAACTAGGAACAACCCAAGATTTTTAAATTGGCCTTAGTTAGTTTGATAACTGATTCACATTAATTGATTTAGATCAATGAATGTGAATCAGTTAATATATTTCTCACTAGTAGCGCCCTGCGGTTTCACCCGCGTAAGTATATTGATCACGTGGGTATATCGATATAAAAAGTATCCTATTTGTTAATTCAGTAAATGGTCTATCTATGTGCCAATTTTCATCGAAATCTATTCAACGGTTTACGCGTGATTGAGTAACAAACATCTTCACAAACTTTCACATTAATAAAATTAGTAGGATTTTGTTTAAAATTTTCTTCTTAAGAATACAAATCAAATCCATATTTCGTCTTAATTGTATGTTACACTAATCCTACGTCAATTTACCGTATTATAGCCATTTCATATAATTGTCAAAGCATGACAGATGTGCTTTGAATATACGGACAATTTAAGTTAAAGAAAAAGTAAGAAAATACATTTATTTAGTACAGACTAAAAGACACACAATACACCAAATACATATCCGATAAAAATTAAATAAAAAGTGTAAAGTTCGATATAAGAAATTACCAGGAAAGTGCCTCACGGCTGCGCCAAAAAGGCCCAGTTCAGCAATAAAAAAAGTTAAGGTAAGCTGGTAGTCAATTTGCCTGACTTTACACAAAATTGCTTAGTCATTAGTGTTACTAAGATCAAGCCCAATTTATGAATAGAGAACTTGTCAGTCACATCTAGCCCAAATTCAGCTCACCGTTTGTTCAAATATTGGAACAAACGTTTGCTAGCTGCCAATTTACTTGGAGTTTCGAACGTTGTACTAGAGCTGTTGAATAGAGATATATACGAGTACAAACACGTTCGGAGAAGTCTAAGGGCAAATAACAATGTCTAATATCACTTTCAAGAGAAATGTGAACCTGGCCGTTTATACATAGTTAAGGAAATAGGTCTTATTCGTAGTCATAGTGTTATTAGGCTGCCTTTTCACCAGAGATGAGCGAGGATGCGTAGCAAGCGGATATGCACTTTGGCTCTTCCACAGACGTTATTTCCAATAAGCGCCAAGCTTTATTCCATTCGATCCGAAAGCGTATACTTCGTTTTTTCCTGTAGCACTGGCACGGTTAACGTATAATAAGAATATAAGCCAGTATGCAAAGTGGTTGTAGATCGTTCACCCTCTGGAAGTACTTTTATCCTCTCACCTCCAGGCGGACCTCACACTCCGCAGACAGTATTTTTATGCACAAAAATAAGCTGTTTTAAAACTTAACATGCAAGACCGCGAATTGGACATGGAATGTTTAAATACTCAACTGTCACACCACAACACGAAGGCCAGTCTGCGACTAATCTATAAATAAATAAAAATGAAATTCTGAAAGAATGAAAGAAAATACATTTATTTAGCACAGACACACAGTACACCAGATACATACTCGTACATCAGATAAAAACAAAAAATAAAGATAAAAATAAAAAGTGTAAAGTCTGATGTAAGAAATTAGCAGGAAAGTATGTCTCACGGCTGCGCCAAAAAGGCCCAGTTGCTGTTCGCTGGTAATCTCATCACTTGAGAGTGGTTGGACCGATTTGGCTATTTTTTATTTTAAAACGTTCGATATAGTCCGAATGAGGCTTTTACGGAAATAAAAATGGGAAAAATTTGAAAAACCGAAAGTGCTTTTTTTCTATGAGTTTTTGTATGAAGTATTGAAATTTGGACAGGAAAACGTCTGGTTACATTATAAATAGGTACGACAGTACCTCGCCGATGCGATGCAACGATTTAATTGTCCATTTGATGATGTCTTTGTCTATTCTACAACAGCCTTCGCCTATTTATTGGCAAAGTATTGATCGGCTTCTGTAACATTCTATGTACAGTCGCGGAATGAAAAGCCTAAGCACCATTTTATCCACACCTTAGATACTTTTATTTAGGAAGATAAAAATATATACACTGTTTGAATAAACTTCTAATATTAAATAAATACTGTACAGGGCGTCCCGTAATTAATGGATATGCTCATTATTATCCTTATGAACAACTTGTACAACGGGACTAAACATGAAATCGCGAAAAAAAGTCAGCTGTCCTACATTTATATTCGCATAACTCATCAAAATGTAGGAAACAGCTGATTCTTTTTTCGCGATTTCAGATTATAATATACTAAGTTCAAAGTTAGAATAATTAACCTGAGGTAGTTCAATAGTCAATCTACTAATGAAATAGTACTAAGGCATCATGTCCACCTTTGTACCTAATTTTGTTTGAGAAGTTTTTATTATAAATAAATAAATACTAAAGAAACGGTGGACGGACTGTATGAGAAATGATATGGCCAGAAAGGATGTGAGTGTGACCTGTGTGACTACTGAAATGAAGACTAATGGAAAAGATGGATGAAGAGGACATGCTCCACTGACTCCAATTAAATTAGGGTAAGGGCAAAAGACTGATGATAACTTTAAACTACTAATTCTTTAAATGAAAGTTAATGTTCGAAAAGATGAAGTCATGTGTCCGATGGGCATAAATGTTTAATTTTTTTGTTGAACTACTAATTCTTTAAATGAAAATGAAGGTTCGAAAATATGACGTCATGCGTCCGTTACGCAAAAATATAATAATATGCATTTGAAAACTTCTTAAACCTTTTGTTCCGCGACTGTACCTTACCTATACCAGCCGATCAACCGCCGGTAAATGTTCTACGGAACGTCGACCTTTCTACTACGAACCTTCTATTCTATTCCACGAGTAACAGAATACTCAGACACACCAATTATAATAAACAAAAATATGCATAACACAATACAACTAATTCTATAATTGAAGTTCATGAAACTAATATTTTCCATTTTTGAGTCATAATTTATGATGGGTTTAAATAATGTGTTTTCGTATAGTAGCTGCATAATAATATCATGAGTTTGTAAAAAGGCTGTATTTTTCCTCAATTCATAAACTGATATATTATAAAGGCAGCAGTATGTACAGACGCCAGCACATCAAGGTACCCAAAACTGTCAAATTTTCCCAATCAACTTTGTACCTTATACTTTAGCGATAAAGTTGAAAATCGATTAAAGAAATTTGACAGATTGTAGTAGCTTGATGTGCTGGCGTCTGTACTTAGCTGTAATTTTAGTTACTAATTAAACGTATAAAACACTTTTCGTGTCTATGTATGTGTGTGCTTAATTCTTCGAAATTACCTAATGGATCTTGATGGCTTTTCCTCATAATTAATTTAGAGAATTTTTATTCTGGTAGGTTAATGTGTATTATACATTCATATTGGCTTAAATATAAAAGAGAAATATCCTTATCAAGCCGCGCGTCCAACCGATCGATCAATCTGCCTAACCTTTTCCCAACTATGTTGTGGTTGGCTTCCAGTCTAACCAGATGCAGCTGAGTACCAGTATTTTACATGGAGCGACTGCCTATCTGACCTCCAAAACGCAGTTACTGGGTATAAAGTCGCGCGTCGCTAATCTATACAAATAAAAAAAAGCTCAAGAGTTTGTTTATTTGAACGCACTAATTTCTGGAACTACTAGTAGGTTTTAAAACTCCATCCACCAATGATCTTCGAACTCATACGTCGTAACGACTTTATTTTATCCTATTGATTTTTCCATCGCCAGATAACTTTATCGGAGTTTTTGACAGTTCTTCCATACAGAATCTGCCAGATGTCAATTTTATTCTACGAATAAAAATTATCCATCGATTGAAAAATCAGCCCAAAAAAAGAGACAAATGAAACTATAAACTTGCTACATTCTTATCCCATAAGCAGCATAACCTTTCGGGAAAGATAAAAATAGGTTGTTTGCTACAACCAAAGATTTGTTTTTATAATGCCTTGCACATGAAATGTTTCACGAAAATTTCCATTACATAAATAACGCTCCCAATATTAACCACAGTGTTAATTGATTTTATATCGACATAAAACTGCCATATTTTTTTATTGGTCAACCGATGACGTCGACTCCACACGTCAAGCCCGCGTCAATCCATCAATTAGAACAATAAAGTGTGCTTTGTTATCTCGTGTATCGCACGTATGGTGAGCGATGGTCAATTGTTTTTTGAATTCGTTTGAATTTCGTTGAAAAAACCCTATTGATTGTCAATTGTTTTTCTCTCGAGCCTAGCAAAATTGTGAAAAGGACGTATTTTTTTTATAGTAGTTCTGAATCTATTTTTACCGACTTCAAAAAAAAAAACAGGAGGTTATCAATTCGACACGTTTGTATGTAACATTATTGGAACGCATTATATTCACATATGACAATTTAGGGCTTCCAAACAAATATACAAAATTTTATAGATGACGAATGAATTTAGGACGATTGAATAGGAATTATTTACACAAAAGGTGCAATCATTATATTAGAGTTTTCAACAATATTTTTAGGAGTGCAAACCGAGAATTAGTACAGGTTCGGCTAAATACATGACAACACAATATTTAGCGAACAATCAACAAGAATATCGTTTGATACTAGGAAATATGTATGTTATCCTGTAATTAAAAGCTAGATATAAAAGAATACCAGCTCATAATACTATACAAGTTTACATCAGTTTAATTCTGTAATGGCACTTTTTTGCGTTCATCAAAACGACCCATGGGGTTGTTATATAAAATGTGATGTGTACTGTTATGTCCTACGAAGCGTTTAGTGTTAATTGCGTTAATCAAATAAAAACGTGGAGAAACATTGACCCCAAGTGAGACAGGCGCGATGTAAGGGCCAAACCACACGGGCGGCGCGGCTGCGGCGCGGCGCCTGAGCGGCGCCGCTGCGGTTTTCTACATACAAAAATGCATTGTAGCCACATGGCGCCGTGCGGTGTGCTCCGGCGCCGCGCCGCGCGCGCATCGGAATCGAGACGAGGCGGGGAGGGGTGTAAGCAGAGCGGAGCCGGAGCAGTTGTTTGTAGTATTACAGACTGTCGCATAGCGATGGGCAACCCCTCATTTTGCCGCCGCTGCGGCGCCGCCGCGGCTCCGTAGAACGTTGCGACGCCGCTCTGCCCGTGTGGTCGCCAGCGCGGCGAAATGGCTTGCGGTGCGGCGCCGCACCGCCCATGTGGTTTGGCTCTAATGGTGCCCTTGTTCACAAACTAAACTAAATTTAAGTTCAGTGCATCTTTTTCATTAAGAAAAGGACAGAAGATACATTTTAGTTTAGTCATGTCAAATCAATCAGCGCCTGACACTCCTCCATAGAATTTTAGATGTGATTAAAAACTTGCCTACTAAAGTCACGTCAATTTACGTCAAACGCTGATAAATTTGTCAGGACTAAACTAAAATTTATCTTCTGTCCCTTTCTTAATGCAATGGAAAAGAAAAAGCGATAAACTGAACTTAAATTTAGTTTAGTTTGTGAAAAACAGAATCAGCACCAATTTAAACCTATAATAAACTTCAATACTTTTAAATAATGATTGACTTCAAGGTTTCGCAGTTATCTACATGCTATGCCTGGTATCCGTTTGCTCCATATTGGTTTAAAAAAACGTCGAGAGGTATCATGGGACAAACGGTTGGAACGGAGTTCCATTCGCTGTATATTATGTATTAAATAACAGGCACAAGTACATAAATGAAAAAAGGAGTAACTAAATGGAAACACAAAAATGTCGTGACGGTATGGATTGGATGTTACACTTTTTATCGGTCTAACTCTCATTCGCCAAGTGTGCAGAATATATGGTGCGATCAGAACCTTCTTTACAATAAAAAATAAATGGGCATGGGTAATGTGCCTGCATATCATACGTACAGACGCCAGCACATCAAGCTACCCGAATCTGTCAAGTTTTCCCAATCAACTTTGAACCTTATACTATAGCAATAAAGTTGATAATCTATTAAGAAGGCGCCGACCAAATGCCGACCGCGCAGTGGCGTCCTCATCGTTTGTTTGGTTATTTCTTTTATTTTAGAATGAAAATGCAGAAAATAAGCACGTTATGTTGTGCTCCACAAGATTAATAATAATAGTGGCCACTATTTTCCGTTTTAGTGATTATAATAAAAATAAACAATTTAAAACTACCGTTTATAATAATATTAACGTATAGTCTTTCTGAGCACAACTTGGCGTTCTTATTTTCAGCATTTTCATTCTAAAATAAAAGAAATAACCAAACAAACGATCAGGGTGCCACTAGGCGGTCGGCGTAGCCTTAAAGAAATTTGACAGATTGTAGTAGCTTAATGTGCTGGCGTCTATACATGCGAATATTGAAAGAGTCATTAAGATTAAAATTAAGTAAAAATATTGTTTTAGGAAAGAATAGTAAAAGTGCCAATCATTGCCTAATTAGTCAAAGATCTATTGATTTGTTTTTGTATCAATGCATTTTTGTTTGCTCTACACCACGTGCATTATAATTAGTGTTAATCGAGAAAAAAAAACTGTGTTTATGTTTTAAAATAAATCGACACAATTAAGAAAAAAGACTTGACGATCTATTCTGTAAAAATCTTACCGTGAAAACATAAATTTTGAGCTTGAAGTGAGCTGTCATTATTCCACCTGATGCCCTAGCATTGAGGGATTGACGCTTTAAACTCGCTTCACCTATAAATCATCTTATAACACAATACATATTCCTTCACACTAACACTTTACAGATATACACATCGTTACCGATTTGCATCTTTTCTTTTGCTTTTGTGACAACTAATGGGAGAAGACACTGCCTCCTGTAACACAGGTCTTTGAACCTAGCTCGGGAGTCAGGAAGTTCATAGGTCTTGTGTATTTGTTATGAGAATAAATTATTATTATTATTAGGTACCTAGCTGTTTCTACGGTGACATTTTTACAGAATAGGTCTGCAGTTATGACGAAGTTCACTTAAAATTCATTTTAATACACCACAAAAATTAACACCAAAACTTACCTCATATTATAACAATAAAAATAAAAACTCAACTAACATTTTCCTAATTCACTTTACACCTGCCAAAACACTGAACAACCCTCGTTATTCGATATTTTTAATGCCGAAATATCGGAGTAGCCTGCCGTCATGCGATTGCGTGTACTTCATATTTTTATTTGAAAGAACGAGGAAATCATTGTATAAACAGAACTCATTTTAGCCTCCCCTATCCTGAGAAGGTAGGTTTCTAAAACTTGGTTGACACGCACTATAAGGTTTGTAGGACTAGTTTTTTGCACCTTTTGAAAAGGTTGTTTTGATTGGAGTATAATATTATTTATTGTTGAAAGAAAGAAAGAAAAATTGTTTATTCTGCACAAACAAAACGCACAATACTATAAAAAATATATACATAATTATATTAACATCCGAATTGAGAACCTCCTCCTTTTTTGAAGTCGGTTAAACAAGACAAAATATACATATACAAAGCTTAAAGCCTCGTACTCAAGCATATACAAAAGTTGACAATTGTTGCTGCAGGTCGTTAAGGGGGAAGCGCTAAGGTATCCCACGAAATTCAAATTTTCTTACGTTTTTGCACGTACACGTCTTACGTTTTTACATTTTTGCAATTAGCTGGTCGGTATTAAGTTGTACGTTTATCAAAATTATGATTCGCGACCGTAACAAATATGTATTTACAAAATCATAAAAGAGAGACACAGAGTTAAAAGTATTACTATCATATTATGATGTATATCACGCATATTAATCCAACAACCTGACCTGACTCTTTCAGACAGGTCTGTCTGAAAGAGAACTTTTGGCCGAAAGGTGTCTTATATCGACGTTTCCGAGGATGGTTACGCGACACCACGCAGCGTAACACGACGCCGACAACGTTACGTGTATAGTCATAGTTTTAAGGTTTTTAATATGTATTACTTTATTATTGTATAAGATTATTTTGTCTATTTTACCTATGGGCCTTAGTTGCCTGATAATAAAATGATTATTATTATTATATCTACAAGCACTATGTTGATATTTCGTAATACACTCAAACTTTAAGCGTTTATTTCAAACTAACCAATTACAGTCGTTCAGTTATAAATATGAAGCTAGTTGCCCATTTCAAAACATAGTAGGTTCCTATGGGGAAAAAGATTAGGCGTGTTATGTACAGACGCCAGCACATCAAGCTACTACATTCTGTCAAATTTCTTTGACAAATTTTCAACTTTATCGCTAAAGAATAAGGTTCAAAGTTGATTGGGAAAATTTGACAGTTTCGGGTGGCTTGATGTGCTGGCATCTGTACATAAAACCTAATACCTATATCTGAAATTCGTGGGTATAATATTAGTTTCCATAGATTTCTCGTTTGTGTTATGTTTCGTTTCATTGTAAAATATCTGGTGACGTTTCCACTAATATCTAGCCTAGATCCAAAAGAAAAATATCAGTCTTAGTAACTCATTTTCATTTGTCCTTAAATCTAAGTTCACGAGACGAACCACTTTACGATTTTCGATAGCTTAACAATGAAAACATGTTCGCAAGTTTCCCGTAGGTAGTGTAGGTTCTACCAACACAACGGCCAAAATATTGATCACAGCGGCGTATAAGCTCAATATTTACACAAAAAACAAAACAAACCCGCTTACACGTGGACCCTATACACACTCCACAGTACTGAGCCAGTAAAATTACGGAATAACATCGTCTATAATATTAACATGGACCAATTAAAATGCGCGAAGGGCGCCCTCTAGCGTAATTTAAGAGGTTTACAGCCGGTGCGGACCGGACGCGTTTAAAAATTTAACTTATGGTATAATCTCTATTATGAGTATGTATCATGGATGTGTTGAGTTGATTGTGAATGGTCATTTGGTAAATGGGTCAGAGTGTTTGCCATCTATACTAATATAATAAAACTGATGAGATCAAGTATGTTTTTTTTTGAACGCGCTAATCTCTGGAACTTCCAGTCGGATTTTAAAAATTATTTTTGCATTTGATAGCCTAATTCTTGAGGAAGGTAGACTTAGACTATTTAACATCACGCTGCGACAATAAGTAGTCCAGCAAAAAGAATAAAATTCGAACATACTCGTAATGCTAAGCGAAATAGCACCGGTGATAATTTTATGCGGACGAAGTCGTGGGCAGTTGCTAAAAATTGGAATAAAATAAAATAAAAGCCAGCACATAAAGCGACTACAATGTGTCAAATTACTTTAATAGATTTGCAACTTTACCGCTAAAGCATAAGGTTCAAAGTTGATTGGGAAAATTTGACAGTTTCGGGTAGCTTGATGTGCTGGCGTCTGTACAATTAATACATGGCAATTTGAAGCTGCCAGATTGCGTTTTCAAATATTTCAGAGAACTTTTTACTGCATTTCTCGATACAAATAAATACGAGCAGGGAAATGGTTGGACTGATGTGAAGAAGGTAGTTACAGAAGTATTCAAAATGCTTCTAATATATTTTGTTTGTAGTAAATACTTTTATTATTTGCTAAAAATAAGTAATCTGCGAAATGTTAAAATGAAAAGAAATGACTAAATAATGTTTTAAGCTAATGTTTTATGTTTGCTGTCAGTGTATTTTGAATAAACAATAATATTATTGAATGTTTTTAATATGGATAAACAAGATAATAAATGTTTAATTATTCTCATGCGAAACATTAATTACATCTTTATAGTGTAATTACTGTACTACAAAGTATTCAGAAGTTGCAACCCATAAAAATTAAGAGCACAATTTAAATGCATGCACTTTAATTAAATTGTAAGACTACTCGTAATGTTTCCAATTTCCGAAGCGTGTAATACAAAAGAAAGCTTACGACCTTGTCACACTATTAAACTACTATCGTACGAATGACCTAAATGACGCAATGGCAAAAGCTTCCCTTTCTATAACGGTCAGTAAGATTATATTCCCATGGAGAAAAATATATAAAATGCCCTATATTCCATTTTCCTGGAACCGCCCGTTGTTGCATTGAATCTAAAAAGTTTTTATTATTCGCTATTTTCTGCATGAAAGTGAAACGCTACGCCGTAGCACAAGCTACGAAGCTCGTAGACGGTCTACGAGTTCATAGCGTACAAATTAATCATCGGGCTGTTAATTCATTTATGTTGGGTTATTTTCATCGATTCACTTTCGTTAGCAACTAGTTAGTTGCTGTTTGTAATAACGTTGTTAGTATGTATTACAGTTGAGTCTTAATACTTTTTATTTTCAGTTTAGGTTAGGTTTACGTTTAGGAAGGGACTACGTAAGTTGAGCTAGTATCGATTATTTACGATGTTTTGGAAAAACACATTTTAATGAATACACTTCAGTTTCTCTTATATCATTATATGAGATCATAATCACTCAATAACATGTTTACGCCGCTGTGACGTACATTACATTATTATTCAAACACCAAGAGCACAATGGCACGCTTCCTATACCATACAATAGTTCGTTTTCATATCGAACTCTTAATGGCGTTCATTCTATACAAAAATATCGTGACAATTCTTTGAACAGAGTCAAAGATGACGAGACGGGCGTCTGACGTCACTCGCGGCACTCTGCGGCTGCGGCTATCGATCGGATAACCTCGTGTCATCTCGCTCGCTCCTGTGATCTCATCTCGCTCTATCCCGCTCGCACTCGCGTACCTTCGCCTCAGTGAAAAGCTGCGTTCCGAAATACGCTACTAATATTTATTTTAACGCAACCATCCGCGGGCACACGATACACGTGGTGGCCGAGTCGCTTTTACCTGAATGTTCTCATTGAATTTGAACTTTTATGGTAATAATATTTACAATAGCACATATTACTCTAGTTTACTATCAAACACTGAATTAATTTGGTATATATATCAACATTTTTAAATTCATTATTTTATAAATTCATTACTATTTAATTAATTAGTTTGTTAATAATGCAATATTCTTGGAAAGTTTGAACGGCTATCTACCGCGAATGATGACATAATCGGTTCAATTTGAACTCGGCAGTATATAATGGACGATGACCTGCGTATTATGACCTTGGTATAGAACGTTGGTACCTATAGTAGGTAGGTATGTACTCTTGAATGTTGTATATATAGGTACGATTGAATGCTGGATTTATAGATAGGCTTGTTTAAATAGAAACATGTTTAATGGAAACTATATCATAATGCTGGTATTGATTTAAATCAGCTTGTGGCTTCGCAATAACAGCCGCACGGTTCGATCGATCGGGTTAAGCTACGCTTGCTGCGATTGGTCCGTGGATGGGTGACCATCTTTACATACCAAGACCCCTCCGTGTCGCGGAAAGCATGTTAAGCCGTTGCTCCCGACTGTCATTCATGGATCTTTGATAGTCGTTACGGGTCGTCAGAAGTCTGACAACCAGTCTTACCAAGAGGTATCGTATTACCCAATAACTGGGTTGTGGAGGTCAGATAGACAGTCGCTCCATGTAAAATACTGGTATTCAGCTGCATCCGTTTAGACTGGAAGCCGACCCCAACTTAGTTGGGAAAAGGCTAGGCAGATGATGTGTTAATTCGGATCGGTTAAACTTTGGTTTTCTAAGGAAGCGGTAAACGGTAACATAATACAGAGCGTTTTGACACCTCAATGTCAAATACCGAAAATGATGAAGAGCACTGCAAATTTTATATATCTAATTAAATAATATTTTGATATTAATTCTAATTATTACAATTTAAATTATACTAAACGTTAATCAAATTTTTTTACATTTTATTTTAAAATAGATCAATATTATCAACTCATTCATTCATTTTAGTCATATAGGTAATTTACATAGTCATTTATTATTTCACATTTACGTCAAGCATATTATTAGAAGGTCGAGTGATACAGAATTTGCTAGTTTTCAATTCTTCAACGGTATGGTAGCCTTTCTATATTAGCAAAGATTAGTTCAAATATTGCAAAAATCAGCAAGCGTGATGATCAATGCTCATGTATTTTCAGTACGGGAATTTTAACCTGTATACATTAATATTAGACTTACGTATAATAAAACCCGATGTTTTATCATGTTGTGCAGACTGTGCGAATCAGGGGTGGGTCGCTGGTACTGAATAAAAACGTAATTTCGCCCGATAAGCTATTGTAGCGGAGCCGCCAGTTATACAAACATAGTCATACTAGCAATAGGTATTCTGTAAAGGCTACCACGCGTAGGTACCGTCGAGGAAACTTACATCTGCCCAATTTGAAAACGAAATTCCTTGTACATGATGAACACATCAGTCTGTTAGCAAGCGTTATTATAGCGGCGGAGCGCTAAAACGCTGCAACGCCCTTACGGTGTATAGATGTAAGTTTCAAGACTTACATCAGCCCAATTTGAAAACAAAATCCCGTGTACACGATGACCACATCTGTTAGCAAGCGTTATTATAGCGGCTGAGTGCTGAAACGCTGCAATGCCCTTACGGTGTATTAATATGTAAGTTTCGAAACTTAAATCTGCCCAATTTGAATACAAAATCCCGTGTACATACATGATGATCACATCTGTTAGCAAGCGTTATTATAGCGGCCGAGTGCTGAAACGCTGCAACGCCCTTACGGTGTATAGATGTAAGTTTCGAAACTTACATCTGCCCAATTTGATAATAAAATCCCGCGTACACGATAACCACATCTGTAAGCAAGCGTTACAACAGCGGCCAAGCGTTGCAAGCAAAAATAACCCCTAGGGTGTATAGATATAAGTTTCGAAACTTACATCTCCCACTTTGAACACAAAATCCCGTGTACACGATGACCACATCTATAAACATTAGGCTACATCAATGTTAAATATTAAACTAGTATAGCATTACTAAGGGTTTTTTTCGGAATTTATCACTTAATCTTCAGTTTCCAGTGACGACTGAGATGAAAATCATGGCAGCGGTGTTTGACTTTACGGTGTCAAAACTATGGAAACTCACGATTTAACATAACTACGCCTTTTCACTGCTCCTAAACCATCATCATTTCCACCATAACAGTGGGATAAGTGGGATTATGCTAACCGAGCATAACAAAATTAGCTTATAACGCTCCCACTGTGGCAGGCCTCCTCTCTGTGAGTGGGTATGGACCGTAATCTAACACGCAGGCCCAGTGCGGGTTGGTACATGTCACTCGTCTTCGAATATTTGGTTCTGGAACATGCCGGTTTCCTCACGATGTTTTCCTTCATCGTTTTGAGAGCAATGGTGATGAAATAAATTACACAAAGTAAAGCGCCTGCCTGTGTTCAAACCCACCAACTACAAGTCAGGGCCGTCACAACTGGGCACCACTGCTCCCCAGAGTTAGAGCTTAACATAATCCTGATTATATGATATCACACTGTCTAATAGAGAGTCATGCTTTTTGAGTCACGTTAGATTGCTCCTTGTAGCTTTGCATAGATGTAATTTCACTCCAAAGAAAATAAAAAGTGCAGTGCGGGCGCCACGCACACAGAGCAAACCAGTGTGCGTGAACAAATATATGCATGACTTGAAAAACGTGGGTACAGCAAAAAGAGAAGCAAACATAATAATCAATTCCTGCCCGACTTGCTCCACAAATGCCAGGTTGCATGTTTTAAGACTTATTCTATCTCATGTTATTCTGGGCCCACTGCCAAAATTCGCTTTTCAACTAACCGCCATCTTTTAAAAGCTTATTCAAATCGTAACAGTTTTTCAAACTGATATGATTAATGGAATATTTTGGTCAAGCCACAACCAAACGAGCTAAAACGAGATTTGACAGCTGATTAACTGATAAACGATTTAATCAGGTTTCCGGAAACCGAGGGTGAGAATTGCTGACTTTTATTGATGTGGCTTTACTTTCGGGAGGTATCACAATTAAAATATAACCGGCATAGTTCCAATTTATGACCGATATGTAGTGGTTCCTATTTCTTGACTTATCTTTTATATTTTTCTGGTCATAACATTGTCGGAGTCAAGGTGTCTGGGATTTGGTTATTCGAGATCGCATGGCTACGGTGCTGCGTTAAGTTTTCCGTGGTAGCGTGCATTCGTTGTTTTGTATTAGTAAACTTACGGAGACATGTTATTCGGTGTTACACTTTTATAAGTCACGTAACACACTCCTGCCCTGGTTCACTATGACCACTCAATGATTCCTTACTCGAAACCACATCAATTCCATAACTAATCACGCCAATTTCACGTTCATTTCGCGCGGCGAAACCGCGCGAAATGAACGTGAAATTGGCGTGAACGAACGTGAAATTCATAGTATCGTAGAGAATACGTTACTTGGTAATAGTAATAGGCTCACTTCTTATTCCAAAGGACTTAAACATAGAAGTTAAAATGTGGGTGTTCCATCACCATCACCACCACCACTCACCACCACCACCACCACCACTGCTTGCTCCTTCAGTAAATACAGGCGAGATCAGTATCATTAGATATCATTGGTATAGATATACTTTTCTGATACTTTGAACATGTCATACGTTATCACATTAAGGATAACTTCGTCATCAAATGCCCTCGTCGTCAAAATGTCGCAAGCCACGTGAACTTTCACATTCTGATGTAATTTTTCGCTCCATTCAAATATTTCGGTTCAACCACATTCGATCAAATTAAATGAATTCGTTGTACGATATTAACATAATAATATGTAAACGTTCTGAAGTGGAGTTATTTAAAACTGCAATTCAATAAATTGATGCGATTTTACAAATATGCGCTTTTAACGCGTACGTCTTTTTTTACATCGTTCTCACATATAATTATAAATTAAACATTAATGATGTAACTAATATTTTTGTTAAAAATATCATTTAAAAGAGTGTCCATGGAGTTTCTTGCCCGTTCTTCTCCATAGGTACCTACGCTTTGGAATGGGCAACTAGCTTCATATTTTCTGACTGACCGACTTTTTGACAATTCAAAAGTGCCTGTAAATGGTTTAATTGAAATAAATGCTTTGAGTTTGAGTTTGAATAAAACAAAAGGATTGCGAGTAGCTCGCATTTCATTATTTTTATTCTGTTTCAATGTTCTTTTCAAAAAAATACTACAAATTTGATGCTTTCATTCATCCTATAAGGTAGGCTTAATTACGGAAAAATGTACAGTGAATATGAAGGATATACGATGAACAAGGCACAAGAACCTTTACATTTACGACATGTTTTTAAAATGGAACTGCTTCAAAAAAATCGTTGAACAGGTTTACAATTAAAGATATTTCGCACTCATTCGCTCTCTAAATTTATACAAAATGGTGAATGCACTCAATGAATCGCGGAACAACACTTGATTTACAATATTTACTCTTTATGTTATATCAAAGTTAAATATGTTGTGAAGAGGTGTAGTGAGGTCAATTTGTGAGTTTCTATAGTTTTTTGACAGAAACTACGATCCCAGCAAAAACATTATCATGTTAAATGTTGCCAAGACGAGAACACATAATAATGGCTCGCACACTCTACACGCCTTAACTCTACAAGCCCTAACTTCACAAACTCAACACCTTAGTCAAAATATGAGGCTTGGCCGTTTCGTTTTTACAAGAACTATTGTATAACAGAAAAGTAATAAACAGTGAATACATTTTTCAACTTACGCCCATGCGATGGTAGCGAAACGGCGGTTGTTTATAGTAAGTCTACTATTGACATCATATCCCGATAATTGTATTTATCTGGTATAATCCAAACCCAAGTTATGAGGGTTCAAAACAATGACGAAGCGCTTCAAGAAAAGGTAGGTAGTGCTCTTACGCTTCGCTTGGCTCGTCTTGGCATGGGCACTACCGTGCCCCCAGATTTCAAAGTGAACAACGGACAAAAGAATAGAAAAGCAAATATTTACAATTAAAATCCTATTTGTCTGTTGTAGTCCAACATTAGTTTTAAAAAACAAGTGTAGGTAAACCCGCAGATGCCACGGTAGTGGTTTGTTTAGTAATTAAAATATAAAATACGGTGTTTGTTCGGTCATTGAACTATCGCACGCGGTGTGGCACAACTGACATATTTTTTGTACCTTTACAAAATTTGTTTCGTATTCATTTCTACAAAATGTCCTTTCATTTATTTGACACAGCAGTACAGCTCTAGTTAATACAACTTGCTAAGTTCCAATTGCCTTACTGAATGACGATTTCATGCAATTATGACATGTGAGGTAATTTTTTAACTTAGATAGTTGCATTGATGATTCTAATGATTATAATTCTGTAAATATGGATGTGTTACGGTCGCGAATCGTATTTGAAACAACATAGAACCTGACACTGATCTGCAAATTGCAAGCACCCGTAAGAAAATATAAATTTCGCGGGCAGGTAGCCCGTGAAATTTAGCGCATAGCCCTTAAACCATGCCCGTATTCATAGTGCAGGTAATAAAAGAAAGACACGAAAAGCGAATTTGTAATATAATATGTCTAAATTAACTATTGTTAATCTATACATATTATATAAATATTATAAATTCGCATTTCGTGTCTTTCTTTTAAACTACGCAATACGGATTTTGATACGGTTTTCACCATAATATAAAGAATTAATTCCGGCAGGTTTATGTGTATAATATATTAAAATTACATATAGTAAGAAATCTTGATGTTTTTTCAAGTCGTAAAAACCGCGCGAAGCAGGGGCGGGTCGCTACTAAATAATAAACAATCATTATCTCAAATGAGTGCCCGTAGCCTTTAACAGTTCCTTTCTGACCACTATACTGTTAACCTCCATTACATTACAACCAACATAATATTATCGGTGCATAGCCCACAAAAGCGTTACACAGCTGAAGTCAGCCGCTTCTCCCCCACCTCCCGTATGTTACCGTGCAAGTAATGGTCTTAACTCGTCGCACCCGCCCTACTTCCCCTCTTAATTACTGACCCGGTATAATTCTAACGCATTTCACATTATAACAGTGTTGAATTTGTTGTATTTTCTTTATGAATTGTTTAAATTGTATTATTTTAATGTTTTTTGGTGCGTTTCAGTCGGAGTTTTATAATTTAAAGTATGTTTATCGTTCTTTTTTACTTACGCGTTGTTTACTTTTGTCCAAATTTATCATAGCCTGCAAACTATTTGGGGTTATTTAAAAAATAATCAACTCTGTCTAAGAAAGAAAAGAAACTACCTACTGCGGCAGGTCGCATGATAAGGGCAGTGATTTCAGTCCAAGTATTGTTAGAAACTTTATTGATTTCTATATGTTTAACGTACGAAACGTATGTATGTACGTTATGGACACCACATATTTTTAAACATATTATTTTCGTACAGTAAATATTTCTCTCGCGACTCGACTGTAAGTCAAAATTGTTACCTTCGCGTCGTTGGCTGTAAGAAGGCTTTATTGCACTTTACTGCAGTTTTGCTATATTTAAAACTGGATTCAATTATAAAAAACTAGTCTTATAAAAGTTTTGAAGTTGGTACAGACGCCAGCACATCAAGTTACTACAATCTGTCAAATTCATTTAATAGATTTTCAACTTTATCGCTTAAGCATAAGGTTCAAAGTTGATTGGGAAAATTTGACAGTTTCGGGTAGCTTGATGTGCTGGCGTCTGTACTTTACCGCGAATAAAAATAATAGGCTTACAGGTGCGCAATAACAGGTGATGGCCTTTCAAACAAATTATTTTGTACAGTGCCGCACACACGTTGCCCACAGAGGGGCCCGTGGCTAAATAATGACAGCCGCACAGGTCGATGGATCAGGTTAAGCTATACTTGCCGCGGTCGATCTGTGGATGGGTGACCTTCTTTACATATCAAGACCCCTCTGTGCCTCGGAAAGCACGTTAAGCCGTTGGTCCCGGCTGTCATTCGTGGATCTTGACAGTCGGTACGGGTAGTCAGAAGCCCGAAAGTCTGACAACCAGTCTTACCAAGGGGTATCGTATTACCCAGTAACTGGGTTGTTGAGGTCAAGTAGGCAGTCGCTCCATGTAAAATACTGGTATTCAGCTACATCCGGTTAGACTGGAAGCCGACCCCAACATAGTTGGGAAAGGGCTAGGCAGATGAGTGCCGCACACAAGTTGCATATTTTACTTAGACCACAAGGTTTTTGAAAGAGTAACTATATAGTTTCTTGCCCATTGTTCTACATACGAAACTACTTTTTGAAAGGGACAACTAAATTCAAATCTACTTTTTTCTCGTTTTATAACATTCAAAAGTGCCTTGTAATGATCTAATTGAAATAAACCATTCGACTTAGACTTTGTAAAATTTAGTCCACTTTACGAAGGCAGTACATATTCAATTAGCTGCAATACTTGGTACAGTTGCATCCACAGGTAATATTTAGTACAGTGACATCCTCAAGTGCATGACACTGTGGGTCACAAGTGTTCTGTATTTAGTCCACTTCGAAGCGGCAGACGATGCTTAACCCAACTGCAATACTGAGCACAGCAACGTACAATGGCGTCCACAAGCATTATTAAGTTGAGTAAATATCGCGCATGACGTCCATGGACACTTGAGTCGCCGCTGAGTACTGTAATCCACTTTGCGTCGTCTGACGTTGTGACGTGAGTGAACAGCTGATGGCTTGAACAGTGTCAGTTACGGGTTAAGTCGTATTTGTTAGCTGCATAGAAACGTTACAACAACGGTATAAGTCGGTGAGTTTTTTGTGATGTTAGGATGATGAGAGCTGTGGAAAATTTTCGCATATATGTGATAGATTTTATTCTTAGTCATATTTTCTCATAGATGATACTCAAAAATAGTTATTTGTAGAAGAAGAGATCCTTAAAACATAGCTCGTACTTATATACAAATGTATTTGTACCACCCAACAGTTTTGTTTTCTAACTGTAATGTTATCGGTGCCGGTGAAGTTACAGGAAGCTTAACCTTAACATGTTGAGGTCATCTTTCAGTCTAACCGCATGCAGCTGAATCCCAGCTGGTCTATTCTGTAAAAATGTCACTGTGAAAACAAGTGAAGTGAGCTGTCAATAGCGTAAATTTTTGTGGAATGACAAATCACTGCAAGTTTCCACGGTGAGATTTTTACATAATAAGTCGGCAGTGTTTTACATGGAGAGTCTGCCTATCTGACCTCAAAAACTCAATTACTGGGTAACACGTTACCCCTTGATAAGCAAACTTTTGAGCTTCTGTTATGAATGTGCAGAAAACAAAACAGCCGGTTGATTCTGTAAAAATCTCACCGTGAAAACTTAGGTGAAGGGAGTTTTTTTTTTTTTGCTAGGAATTAACACTATTGACAGCTCACTCCACGATCACTTCACCTAAGTTTTCACGGTGAGATTTTTAGAGAATAACACCGCTGGATCAAAAAAAAAATAACAAAACTCATTTCATTCCCTTCTGCTCTAAAATCTAAATTCAAAATTTTAAAATTCGATTCTATAATCCGCAATCCGACATCCCCGCTGTCATTGGCGCCAGTTCCTACACCTGACGGTATCGTTGGCAGCTCTGTAGCGGTCATTTTTGGCGGGAAATTGCCCCATATCCGACGATCGTCGATACCTCGACGCGACTCGTTTTGTCAGTCAAACATTGTTTGGATACTGCGCCTCTATGAATTTTTCGTGCAGTGATTGACATGTTTGCTCTGGTGATGTTTTTGGGGATTTTGAATATCGCACTGTGTTTGTTCGATGTTTTAGAAACTATCGATGTGTTGTGGATGTGGGTCGCGATGCTTGCAGTTAAAATTAAAAGTTTTTTGTATTTCAGCATAGTGGTTCATTTTTGTTGAGCTACCATTTTATATTTCTGAATGGGTGTACTGTTTTGTACAAATAATGACGAAGGACTTAGAAGAACTTTGTTTTCATTTTATTGATCTCGAATTAAAACATTTTCGTATCTATTTTTGTGCGACAGATCACCTTGAAAGTCCAGTCGTAAAATATTATATGGCTGGACTTAAGACAAACATAACAATAAATATTCCTTAATGCACCTTGCCAAATCAATATGGCGAATTTCGAAAGCTAAACTTTATTTTTGAAAACTACAATATTTTACCTGGTTTTAAAAATATGAATACATTCAATTTTATGAATCCAATTCCGCATACTAATCCCCGAATACACAAAAAATAATATCACTTTGCAAATTTGGCAGTAAACGGTCGGATACAAATAATAGGAGTAGACTAGAGAACGTTAGTTAGCATTGCAGATGCTGTAACCTCCATGGCAACGTGTTTACAAGCCCCACTGGCGTGCCAACCGGCAATAAGTCGCCTGGCAACGCCAGCGACCATTCACTAATAGCAACTTAACGTAAAACTAACGACGTAAAACGTGACATAGATAATATTACCTACTTGTTTTCAATGACGATGGTAATTTTACAGCATTTTATCCTATTGCGACCTTCGATATCATCACCAGCCTGACGTAATCCACTGCTTTTGCCTGCTCAATATTAGACTAAAATCAGAACCAAATCTATTTTTTGAAAATTAGATTGAGAATCAGCACTTTTTGGATTTTAAGAATTACATAAGACAGTCATCCAAAACGCTCGCCCTTCACCACGTCTTAATGTTTTACGAAAAAGAAGTGGCGCAACAAACTACCCAGACACACATCCGTCTACAAAAAAAGGGGTGGGAATGTTGGGGAGTTAAACTGTTATTTTATTTGCTTTTTTAAATATATTAATTTACAATGTCCACTATCCAGGCGGATAGTGGACATTGTAAATTAATTTTATATTTTTTATTAGTATTATTGGAAATTAAATGAAATTATTAGTTAGGTAGGTATTAGTGACATGTATTTACTTATTTCTTTTTTCTCGTTGATATTGTGTAAAATGTTGAACTTTTATGAATGTAAATAATATTTTAATGTACGTAGGGTAATTAACTTGTTATTATTTTAATTATTTGCGTAGGTATCTATGTAAAACATTCAGACACAATATTGTAAATTGTTTATAAATGAAATTAAATGAAGTGAAAACCTGTGATAACAATCGTCGGTCTTTCGTAACTTCTCGATCGTCCATTCTACTATAAGTAATTTCCCTCTCTCGTTCTCTTACTGCTAGTCGAATTAAAAATACAGTAAGTAAAAAAAAATGCATTTAATTTTATGTTCTGTCAAAACAACTCACTCACTCACTCTATTTCGTCAGTACAAACCGCAAAACAAAGCATTTTGCATGAAATATTTACCTATTCAAGCATTCCATTAATTGTGTTTTACTATTAATTTTCAAATTCAATTAGGATTTATGTATGCGCGGAAATATTGCGTGAACAATAAGCGTTCACAGCATGACAAACTTCTAATGACTATTTCTATGACAAAAACTATAGGTAATGTAAATTCAAATGCGTGCTGTTCAAAATAATACTTAATTAGAAAATTAAATTAAGATAATGAACGTTTTGGCGATTTATTGAAGCACAATGTTTAAAACCACACAGTCAATGTCATTTCCCCGTCTACAGTAGCAATTTGAGATCATCAGTGTCTTTATTTCGTCGCAGTAAGGGTAGTTTTCGTGGTAATTGCAAAAATCCTCCTTCATCACTTTAGTTTTTATTTTCTATAAACCAACACACGCTACAGGAGGGCCGCAACACACTTTTTTGTATGAAAATGTTTTGCTTTTCGCCACCCTTTCGGTTGCAATGTGCACCTGGTTCAGCATTACTTACGACGTACTGTTGACCTGTACAAAAAATACACAGCTACAGTTTATGCCGTTGACCACTGGCTGGTTATTTTACCGAAACAACCGCACAAAATTCGAATTACGAACGCGATTTAGACCACTATTAGCCTAACCTACCCGACCAAATTCTAGAATCGAGTGTTCACTAGATCGTTATAAATTCACTTTTATAACTACTAGCCGAAGTTAATTGCAACAGTACAGTCACGAGCGTAAATATATTACTATTGACAGCTCGGCAATAATATCTGATTTCAAGTTTCATTCATTAACATCAGGCTTCAAGATGTTGGGAAATATGTGATCATTTGTGGTTGGCTATCTGACGAGACATGCACTCAAAAATATACTAGTATGCAGCAGTTTAAAAAAATGTGTGCATAGAAACGTTACACTTACGCAAGATTCAAAAGCGATTTTCTTCTAAAGTCGTTACGAACATAGTATTTTCAAACCATACTTTACAAAACTTGTTTTTTCCCTAAATTGTAATCATAACTGTACGAGAAAATCCCTTTTGATTTTTACGTAAAAAGTTTTATGTCACATAAACCTACATGGGCACTTATAAAACGTCAGAAGCTAGGTGCACCGTTCCAATTGGTTGTTTCCTATGGAGAAGAGCCGGCAAGAAACACCATGGTTACTCCTTAACATGTTTGGTGGTTGTTTGATGATAGGTTTGGTTTATATTGTGCTATACGCAAAAATTTAACCAAAATGCGATAGGATAGTTAAATAAAAATAAAAAAATATTAAAATTTTAAAAATTCGTTCGAATTTATGTTCCGTTTAATCCGCGCGTTCGTACTAGGCTCACTGTGCTAGTGTTGTGCAGTACAAAGGGAATTATTAATGTTTTAAAGTAAGAATCATATAACTATGAATATTATTAACTTCTCATAAACGTTTGAATATGATGTGAAGTTGATTCAAAAGACGGGTTGCCTAGACTTAGCTTAGACTGTTACTTACTGCATTAAGTAACAGTTGCTTCTGTATTTTGTGTATTTTAATAGATAAAATACACAAAATATAGAAGCAACTGTTACTGTGCCTTGTTGCCTGATAATAAAATGATTATTGTTATTATTATTACCCAAGTAGTGTTGTACGCTAAATAGGGAACGATTAATGTATTCTTATTTATTGTAAACATGAATATTATTCGTTTTTCTTCTTCATCGCTTTAAGGTAATTGTTAATTAAAAAGCAATTATAATTGCGCATGCCTCATTTTATAAGTTTTTCAGTTAGATTTACCTACGTAGAAGTGCAAGTAAAGCTTAAGTTAACCTTACTAATTAGCTGATAGACAAGATTTTTATGTGAATAAAGTAATAAGCCTCATATTTTATGCTAGAAAAAGTTACCGTAATAAGTTAGCTAAAGCTCATCTAGCCATGCTAATAATGAATTTTCACAGTAATAATGAGCTTTAGTTTTTAAGCTTAGCTACTCAATAGAAAAACTCTCTAATTGCATTGGTTAACACTCTTAGTTGTAAACATGGTTTACGAACCTTTTTATAGGATCTGTTCTTAGCTACAGCGCGAGACAATGTAGGAATATATTTTCTTGCGCTTTAGCTAACTAAAGCTAAAACTTGATTGATATATAAATCCTTACAGTTATGACGTTAATAAACCTTACTTGCTTCTCACATCGGCGCCTCGTAGTCTTTAGCTGTCTACGCCGCTACGCCGTGCCGTAGCAGTAGCAAGTCTACGCCGGCTACGCCGTAGCAATCGCATATCTAATAAGCGTCAGTTCTACGAATTCGGATCCAGACCAAACAGCTGCTGATGAATTTTCCGTTTCTCGGTATTTTGAAATGGAAAGCTTCTATCAGATGCTTGCAAAATGATTTCGCGGTATTTATATAGTTCACAACTTCACATTGGCATTGAGAGCTTTAAGGCCAAGTTCACAAAACACTGTAATTTTCTAAAATTTAGCGTAGTGTGTCAGCCCCAAATTCATTTCGATTTTAGACGATAACATCTCCTTAGCTTATTGTTACACGAAATACAACTAGCATATTAGAATACATAATTGATTACCTATTAACAGATAAAAAAACGAGATATATTCCTATTAGAAGATTTTTCCGTCGCTTCGAAGTAAGGAAAATCGTGGAAGATTTTCCTTACTTCGTCGCATTATTATCGATATGGTTACCAAAGTATTTCAGGATACACAAATTTTTCATGACAATCGCTCACTTCACTTTTTGAAACTGTGTCTCAAAAATCGGGTGTCAAACATATGTCACCTTCCACGTCGCATAGGTATGTATTATCGAGCTGTTTTACCCAGTTCGGTGCCCCACAATTTTTCGGGACAAGAGGGCTACGATATTCAGAGGTGGTTCGTAACCTGTGTTAGAGACTGAATACTATAATGTTTATATATTTATTTTTAAAACTGGATTTCACCTCACAAATATGCGGTGTGGTAACTCCATTCTACATTTATTTTATTTATCTGCTGTCAAATATCTCGTAAACTAACGGGAGGCTTACTGATCAGTGACTTGTACCGGCTTTCAAAAGCCGGGGCTAAAAGTGGCTAAAAGCCAGGGCTAAAACAAACTACATCTTCGACGTCGCATATTATCGAGCTGTTTCACCCAGTTCGGCGCCGCGGAGTCTTCGCTTCGCGTTCGGTAGCGGTCATTAACCCCTGTTTCAGCAACGCCTCATATAATCTGGCCTTCACTTATAAGATTTCTTTGCGCAATCATTTTTAGTATCGCTATAGTAACGTGTTTAGTACTTGTTAAGTCACTGTAAACTAGATATTGGTTGTTATTTTTTTTTTTGGCAATATTTAGATACTCGTAGTTAAGCCTTTTTGGTGTTAGTTTATATTTTTTGTATAGGTAAGCCGCTTCACCGCTTAAAACATAGGTAAAATACAGTTATCGACCATAATTCATCTGATTTTGACAGTAAAGTACCCAGCGTCTTATATCTTATATGCTTTGTGACTGCACATAGATACAAAGTCACACTTCACGCTAATATTATAAAGGCGAAAGTTTGTGAGTGTATGAGTGTGTGTGTGTGTGTGTTTATATGTTTGTTACTTTTTCACGCAAAAACTACGAAACGGATTTTGATGAAACTTTACAGTAATATAGCTTATACTACAGAATAACACAAAGGATACTTTTTATCCCGATATTCCCACGGGATCGACTTATGCGGGTGAAACCGCAGAGCACTGCTAGTTTTCAATATAATATCCTGAAACAACGTACAACATAACACAACATACACCAAGCTTAAAAACTAAACCTTAAACGTAAACTTCGTTATAGGTAACAAGAACGTAAGGATAACTGAATAGTACACGTGCAATATTCATGCGTTGATAATTGATAACAGCTGTTCGTAAATAGTGACGCAGACGGGTACCACCACCCACGTGCGCACAAATAGGCGAGTACCCGAGTATTACAGAAAGTCGAACGTGGAAGCTACTCGTACACATTTAGTACTTGTGTGCAAAATAGTTTATATTTTTGTTAGTTGTGGTTAAGCAATAACCGCCGCACGGATCAGGATCAGGATAAGCTACTCTTGCCGCTGTTGGTCCGCGGATGGGTGACCATCTTTACATACCAAGACACCCCGTATATTGGAAAGCACGTTAAGCCGTTGGTCCCAGCAGTTGTTCGTGGATTTTGACAGGCGTTACGGGTCACTCGTCAAAAGCCCGAAAGTCTGACAACCAGTCTTACCAAGGAGTTTCGTATTACCCAGTAAATGGGTTGTGGAGGTCAGATAGGGAGTCGCTCCATTTAAAATACTGGTATTTTGCTGCATACGATAAGACTGGAAGCCGACCCCAACATTGTTGGGAAAAGGCAGGCAGATAATGATGATTTTTGTTAGTTACAAATTATCTTATTATAGCTGCTTTATTTAGTCATGTTGAAATAATAGTTTCATGGTAACAGTTCAGCTTTAATTTAATTGAATTTAGAACTGCTTTGACAACTTATGTCAAAGCAGTTCTAAATTCAATTAAATTGTCATCTAAAAAGTTCCTACTTGAAAGTTCATAGTTTACAATAGTCTCCTGTTGCATCAGTGACGGAGCCTAAAGTTTTGTCGACAACCGGTTACAACCGGTTCGTCTGCTTATCAATTTGCAGTTTATCTACTAATTAATTTCCAGTCTGTAAGACAAGGAAGCATGCTTAATGATACTACAAAATTATTCAAGATTCATAAGGTCAAGACAATGATGTCTTGACCTTATGAATCTTGAATAATTTTGTAAACCTACCATTTAAAAAAAAAATCAAACATTGCCCCACACTAGGAATTTCTCCTGTATTGTGGGTGCGTTTACAAACCTTTAAACTCACATACACAAACTCTTTCTCTTTTCTCTCTCTTGTACCTTAAGGTCAAAGATTCACTATGCGTGAAGCTCAAAGCTCGCGTTAGTTTTTCGAAATTTAAGAGTTCGTTCAAACTAAGTTTTTACAAAATTTTTCATTTAACTTTTGTTATCCCACTGCTGGGCAAAGGTCTCCCCCATAGTTTTCCACATTTCTTTGTGCTGTGCCTTCTCCGTCCATTCGGTTAGGAATGAGTCCAAATCGTCACGTCAGCGTTTCTTAGGCCTGCCTCGGTGACGACGCCCGTCTTCCGGCACCCACTGTGTGATGATTCTGGCCCATCTGTCTGATGCATCCTATGTGTGAACCGCCCAGTTCCACTTCAGCCTCGCAAACTTATCACCAACATCGGTGATACCTGTCTTGGTAACAACATTTATAATAATTTTAAAACCACCTATAAACAAACAAAATCCATTCTTAAAACCCTACATTAATCCCTACAATCATATAACCTCATATGTATAACATTACTGCTATATTTAAACCCCGAAGCCCCGGTCCCTATGCCTATAAATACAGCGTCAAACCCGGCTAACCATGGTAACTCAGTTACTTACACCTAACTGGGTAACGCTTCATAGTCACCTCTATGTATCAATGCTGATGTAAAGTTCGTTGCACACGGGATTGGCTCGTAATTGTGTGTAAGCCTTGCCGCAATTGGTTAATACGTGTGACGTGATTCGACCGTGATATGAGGTGGATTTTAATGTTGAAATATGAATATTATTATCGAATACGAACGGTAATTGTGTTTTACGAACTTGGTTTGAAACAGAGTATCTAGACTTTTATGTAATAAATTTACATTTTATTTTTATTTTTTTCTTTTGTTTATTGGGTAACGCATCATAGTCACCTCTGTCGTAGTAACTATTTAGTAATCTGTGCCTCTGTGTATCAATGCTGTTGTAAGGTCCGTTGCCCTGTCCGCAATTGGTTAATAGGGGCGAGACGGGATTCTATCGGATTAGGCGTAGTGGATTTTGCAATAGAATGTGATCTGCTCTTGTCTATTTGAGAAATGTTTTAAATAGTCAATCCGCCTGGAGCAAACATAGTGATTAGAGCTCGTACCTTCTCTGTATTTAAAAAGGTCTGTGCTCTGCATTGGGACAGGAACAGACTGTTATTTTATTATCATAATGAATAGCTACAAAATACTTTTAAGTCATTATTCTCTGTCAGTCTTACCTATTTGTAATTGCCTGGAAATGCATGACATGTTTTAAAATCAAATCATATAATCATTTGCAAAAATGGGTAGTAAATATTTAATGAAAAGCAGCACTTTCAAAAAAAACTACTTTATGACCAAAACTCATTTCTCGACAAAAATAGGAGTAACTACTTCTTTAAAAACTTGTGAACAATTTCAACGACATAAAACACTAACAGCTTAAAAAACTGCAGTGACCCAAATTGTGTCCACAATAACTTTTTAAATGAGCTAACTAAGTTATTACAGGTAGAGGTAAAAATGGGGCTGTTCATTAACACCGTTGTTAACTGGACATTCTTTCTGAATGATGTTACTAATGTGGGTCATATATTGTGAAGCAGTGGGCGCCTCCACCGCTTGTATTAATTTTATTACATTAAATTATTAAAAAATAAAAACATTTTTTTTTCGAATGGTAATATTTTTTTTAGCATGTATGGATGCTATAGGTACTATTGCGGGTTAACGGGAACGCCCTCTGTTAGTTAACATACTGTATAGAGTATCTATTTTATCTAAAATTCGTACTGAAATTCCTCAATGATATTTTTTTTTGAAAACATATTTTGTAGGTACATATTTTGTATAGTCTAAATATTTGAAAGATAACTCCATTAAGACATCTAAAAGAAACACTATTGAATACCATTTGACTATAAAAGGCATTGAAAAACAAAAATAGAAGCTGACTTTCGAATGTCATTTTGAGAGCAAACACGGTATCGGTTACATGACACGTTATACAATCCGCATCACAAAACAGCATCAAACCTCCCACACATTCCCGCATTAGTCAGAATGCGGTATCACAGTACTATTCCCGGGAACGGTGGGGTGACCTCGAAAGCGCCATAACCCTATAACGCCATGGCGCCGCGCCGTCGCCCTATCTCCCGGCAAGGACTGAAGGACAACCCACTGGCTGTTTTCCAGACAATGCAGAGTTTGTTACGTCATCACGTGTTATTGGTCCTGAAGTAGGATGTTTTGATTGGCTGTGAATTAACATGGTTGCTTAGTACATAGTAATGTACCATTTGCAGTTAATTAACTTGAAGGTAGTGCCGCTAACTAGTAAACTTATACAAATAATGTCCCTAATTAGCATAGATATCCGACTAATTAGCCACGATACGTTAGATGTAAAACGATATGAACACTTTCATTTTTTTTTTGTAACAAAAGATTTTTAAATATCCTTTGACTTTTCACCATTCATCCAAGCAAGCTGTAACTGCGAGCAAGTATTTTATCATCTCTCTCTGTTTATTAATGAATCACATTCCATTTCCCGCAACTCTTGCTCACAATGTACACTATAGTATTCTATCTACATTTATGTAAAAGTTGAATGGACTACCTATCAGACTCCCAGACAGACTTAACGTAAAACCTGTGAAATAAAAAACATACGGTGAAAACTAGGCCACCGTCAATACTCAGAGATTTCTAGGAAAAACAGGAGCGAAGTTCAATGGCGAACGCATATACAACCTGCAGCTACAGTAGACTATAAATATAGTTCTCGTATTTTTTTATTTTTATGGCCAAGCCGATATCTACCATTCTGCTTGCGTCTAAAGTGAGTTGAAAAATCAAGTGTTATCATCATCATCTGCCTAGCCTTTTCCAAACTATGCTGGGGTCGGCTTCCAGTCTAACCGGATGCAGCTGAATACCAGTATCTTATATGGAGCGACTGCATATCTGACCTCCACAACCCAGTTAAGACTGGTTGTCAGACTTTCGGGCTTCTGAATACCCGTAACGACTGAGTGCATGATAAAAAAACAAAGCAACTCTTAGTTCCCGAATTCATAAACGTTCAAAATCTAGTCGCAATCTCATTGTCAACGACAATCAATATCAAATTTTTTACAAAAATGTAAGTAATGTAGTACTTACGTAAGACTGGAGGCGGAAGGCGGAGGACAGCGTGCTGTGGCTTAGCGTGGGAATAGCGTATGTCCAACAGTGAACTGCGATAAGCCGAGTTGATTGATTGATTGTAGGTACTTTTTGACAGATTCGTTTTACAAACGTTTCTAACATTCGGGAATTGCCCCTAAGATTCGCATCAACGGGTGACGCGTTCTCATTCTAACAACACCCACGCTATCAATGCGTCACAACTATACGGCTTAACTACTTCTATAAAAGTTTCTTCGTTGTTCTAAGAATAGCTGTATTGTGCTTGTTTAAATACCAGTTAACTAGTACTGTAGTGTGAACTTAGCTGGAATTGAATTAGAAGATAGTGGTATTTTTATCAGCTGTATTAGTTTGGTCGTGGGAAGTACCTATTTAACCACAAAGTGCTCATTGTACCTCTTAAGAGAAGTATAATCTAGTCCACGTTTATATAAACTTCAGGGTTGAACAAGAACTTGCTAAAAGATAGCTGCAACTCTTCAAAAATTTTCATAAGTAATAAAGCCAAAATGCTTTGACAATCGGTGGTCGTACTTTGTTATAGACGTAAATAAGGATGCTACTGCGAATCCTCAATATAATAATAAGAATACCAATTTAAAAGATGTTTCATAAGCAAAATATGAAGGATATAATTATACTGTGTCCCATGTTTTCCTTTTTGATGATACATTATTTTTATAACCACTAGAACCCTCAAAAAATGCTCATAATTACCGCTGTCAACAGAGGCCTAGTGTACAAATTTGACAACTATTAATGAAAAAAGAAAAACAGAGGGACACGGTATAAATCCTTCTTATTTTCTTTACCCACTACCTACTACTTGTATGTCGGGGCTGTTACCACTGATCCACCGTTATTAAAAACTACATCATATTTTAACACGTTTTTTTCGTATTCATAAAATCAAACATAATGCACCCAAAAGCTGTGCGATAAGATAATCTATGAATTCCCACCGAAATAATTACCCATATCGATTGATAAATTCCAGCATTCCCACGCACTCAATAAATCAATTCAGTTTCATTACAACGAGGTTTAACAATTATTATTTGATTAATTGAAACACAATAAAGCAATGTAATTATATCACCACTAATTCGCATCACTCAATTAATATCAGTATTGGAGTAATTAAATGTCGATGCTGTCCATTTTATTAATAGTATTAATACTGCATTTCGGAATCCCAGATTCAGTTTATATGATTATGTAATTATTGAAGCTTAAATATTTCATTAACTCACGGCGAAGGTGTTGTTACTAGGTTAATTTATACAGTTAGATAACTTGCTACATGGTTTTAGTAAGCAGAACTTTCGGGAATTACTTATTTTAAAATATAACTACAAACCATTTTGTACAATGTTACCAGAACGAGACTGGCTTAACCGGTCAAACTTAGCACGTACGATACAATAGAAAATCGTCTGTGACTCATTAGCGGAGCTTGAGAGGTCATATAATAAAATCAATCTGCCTAACATTTCCCAACTATGTTGGGGTCGGCTTCCAGTCTAACCGGATACAGCTGAATACCAGTATTTTACATGGAGCCACTGCCTATCTGACCTCCACAACTCAGTTACTGAGTAACACGATACCTCCTTGGTAAGACTGGTTGTCAGACTTTCGGGCTTCTGACGAACTGTAACGACTGTTAAAGATCCGAGAATGACAACCGGGATCAACGGCTTAACGTGCTTACCGAGACCGGTATGTAAAGTGTAAGATGGTCACCCATCCAAGACTGACCGCGGCAAGCGTAGCTTAACATGATCGATCAACCCGTGCGACTGTTATTACTTAGTCCCGAGCTCTTTACATTCATTAAAATCAAATCGAATCAAATCCAAATATAGCACAGGAGCTTAAACAATTCTTATTCCTAAAGTGTATATCTCTTCGACTTTGTTTAACAATAATATCTTCTAACATACCAGTATATAAAATTATGTATCTTTCCCATTGTATTTCTCCTATCTAATATTGCATCTGCAGATTCACCCGCTCTACTATATTATCTTCCATTATATTCGGTTCACAACCATTTACAAAGTTCAACTCAAATTTTGAACGGGTTCAAGCAATAGTTCTGAAGCCAAAATGAAACAGGGTATAAAGCTCTGGTTCGAGGGAGGTGGCCCAATTCGGTGCGGCGCCCGTTCGGCGGGGCGGCGGCGCCGTCTCGTCTGCCTCATCTTCGAAAAAACCAGATCAACCGGCGCCTTGGAAGACACCCAGAGATTTTTTGCCTGTAGATGTAGGCCTCGAGGTCGCCCGCCTGTTATGTTAATGGGGGCTGGGAAAACCCTATGGTGTAGGAAATATTATAATTTGTCAGTGTCGTTGTGTGATGGGTCATTTTTCTCAAGTTAAGGATGTTTTTGTTTGTGTTTTCATCAATGTTAATTTTGGTGTATCGCTTAACTTGATAAACTTTCCCGAAGTTAAAACTGTTAATGATGTTTTGTACCTGAGAATCCAGTAGCGTATCGTATGATATCATATCCTTTGGTTGTAGGTACAACTTATATTTCTAGGCAAGTCAATAAACACCTCTTTTGTTTTACATTGAAAGAAATAAGCAGTAAATAAAAATGAAAAAAAGATTGATCTGAACTACTTTTAACAGTTCCATATGAGCCTAACGTTCAAAACAGTATTTTTTTGTGATCCGAAAACAGTTAAAGCTTGAGGCAAAATGTTACCGTCATGACAGTAAACTTTAAACTTTAACGTTAGAAGTAGCTAAAAGGTCACAAAATTAACTGTTTTATTCATTTGGTGATATCGTTCAAACCTTTCACTTACATTACAGTAATGGTGGTTTTCCTTTTTTTTGTTGTTTTTTTCAGTAAATAGTATGTTCAATCATTAAAAGTTACTGTTTGCTTTTTACTGTGTTTCGAACATTTCTTCTTACTGTTTAATCAGTAAGTCATAATGAAATCACTTTAATGTGGTGTAGTAAGAATTTATTTTTTTCAGTGTAAGAGTTTCACTGCCTGCCAGGGTCAGCGGGATTGTCCGAAAGGGTTACCGCTGGCCCGGAACATAAAGGGCTAAAGAAGGAACACGGGTGGGTTTTAGTCAGTAAGAGTCTGACACTCATATGATGATTTCCCATCGTCAAAAAAAAAAAAAGGAAAAGATTTTCACTAACATGTTGTGCATTTTAATGAATATGTTAAATCTGCTCACCTTTTGCTCTGCATCATCAATTAACCGTCATATACACAGGCCATCCCGGAATATTGACCATGTAAATGTGATAGTGGCCTGCTTCAATTTTAATTCATGAATTGCATTATATCCCAGCACAATAATATTTTGCTTTACCTAATTCCGCGTCCCGAGTAAGTTGAAAATTCCTCAACCACGTACTTTCGAAAAATGTGCTCAGATTTAAACATAAAATCTTCTGTATGCGAGCTGTTCTTTCTTGTATTTTCATTTCTGCTCTATTATTGGGTTCTTTTTAGTCAAGAATATTTATAAACCTAGCATGTTTTACTAGTACAATAGATCTCAAACTCAAAGCATTTATTTCATTTAAACCATTTACACTTTTGAATTTTCAAAGAGTCGGTCAGTAAAAATATGAAGCTAGTTGCCCATTCCAAAGCGTAGTAGGTACCTATGGAGAAGAACGGGCAAGAAACTCCATGGAATTAATCAGCCAAGCTATAGAGGTATGAGGAACAGAGTGTAAAGTTCACTCATACTCTATAGAAAAGGGAGGATCCTCCGACCAGACGGGTGTTGCGTCTGGCGGGCAACTGCCCAATGATTCACTAATGGCGCGGTAAACTCTGCTTGCGAGATGCAGGATTTGGCGTGACGTCAGTATGACGCGTTGTTCGCATGTGGCGTTGTAGATACCGCTACAAGGTTAAGCAATCATTACAATAATGACCCACCGGCACCTATGATTATGAAAAAGGATTGAATGTTGAAAATTACTGTTTGTATATTACTTATTGTACTGTGCGCTGTGTGAACATATCATAATAAAAAACATACCTCAAAATGTCTATTTAACGTTGCGTTTACTTTTTGCGTTCATGCTAGGTCCTCTGTATAACAAACTTGCTTCAGCCCGCGACTAGGACCACGTCAAATTTCTTTTTTTGGCATAAAATATATCCTAGACACTCGGCTTCTCATTAGTGAAAGGCTTTTCGGAATCAGATCAGTAGTTCCACAGATTACCCCCTACATACACATACAAACTCACAAATTGTACCTACTATAATAATAGTATACAGGGTGGCAGGAACATAGACGCACAACATGTTACCATGGATTCAGTAAATGATTCTGAATCCAACCAACGCGTTAAAATTTTTCGTCGGTCATTAAAAAAAATTGCTCTACCATAGATTTTGATTGCATAGGTATTGTACTTTTCTATAAAACAGATGTTTTTTTTGATACTCCACTAAAAATATAATGTGCTGAATCATGGTTACTGTTTGCGCGTCGATGTCCCTGCCACTCTGTATAGACTGGCTTGTTCGATGGTACAGACGCCAGCACATCCACCTACCCGAAACTGGTAAATTTTCCCAATCAATTTTGAACCCTTTAATAGATTTTCAACTTTATTGCTAAAGTTTAACTTTAGCAATAAAGTTGAAAATCTATTAAAGAAATTTTACATATTGTAGTAGCTTGATGTGCTGGCGTCTGTACATAGATCTATTTGTTTTCAAAAGTGACGTACAGTACAAATCCGTTAACATGTACTGTACATGAAATTTGACGTTGTAACCCTCTGACCATCTAAAGTTTTTGTTGAAAGTTCACCAGCGTAACAGAGTTCATTGACCCCACTGTGAATTTACTTACAAGATTGATTAATTCTGTAGCTGCTGCCTTATTCGTGTGTGAAAATGTTTTGTGTGGTTCTATAGGTAGAACCAAATGTCCTGTTGCTGACTAAATATAGCTCACAACTTTATTGCTCGTAAACGGTCTTTATAGGATATCGGAATGTACCTTTATGGGAAAAGAATGAAGGAATGGTTGAAAACGGATGTTTTCTGAGTGTGGCTATGTTTCTGAAAGTGGCCAATGTTCACTTTGCCTGGACGAGTAATTGTTTTATAAACGTCTTTTACTATTCATTTATTTATTTCAGAATATAGTATAGGTACTTATAGTACCCGGCGATAAATATTGCACATCGACCTATTGAATCCTATCGATTTTATACAAAGAATAAAAATAATTATCAAAAGAAGCAAATCATAATTGTTTTTAAATGCACCCAATAGATACCGGACTGTTTGTATTTCGTGCGACAGAGATAACGCTCTACGAAGCCGAAATTAGCCGATTGTCTCTTTCCAAAGGTCGATGTGCAATATTTATCGCCGGGTACTGTAACATAATCCATGTGAGCAACATAACATCATAATCAGCCTACAATGTTCCCACTGCTGGGACACAGGCCTGCTCTCTTCGAGAAGGAGTGGGAGTGGGCCATAAACCACCACGCGGGCCCGGTGCGTGTTGGTAGATGTCACATGACTTGTCGTGGGCACCCATTCATGGCAAAATATTATAGTCTTATCCGTATTAATAATTGTCACATACATATTATACGTTTATCTGATGTTTAAAGTTTGCCCTGACCATTTACTTAGATACGAAAATTCATTTGATTTCATTTAAAATCCTCCAACATCAGGATCAAAAAAATCAAAAATCAAAATCAAAAAAGGTTTTATTTCATTATTACATGTTTATAAGTTATACAGTTGGTGGCGTCTCCTTTTAAGCATATAGATGCCTGTGCCAGGAGGCGCCGCTCTTTTATATCTTATACAATTAGTGCAACATAACATGTTAATAATAAAGAAAAATAAAGAAAGAAAAGATTATCAATAGTCTGACTGGTGTGTGTGTTGGGGGGTGTGTGTGTGTGTGTGTGGTGTGTGTGTGTATGTGTGGTGTGTGTGTGTGTGGTGTGTGTGTGTGGTGTGTGTGGTGTGGGTGTGAGTGTGCGTGTGTGTGGTTGTTTTGTACAGGGAGCGGAATTACCTTATATTTTGTAGAAGATTCTCTACGTCATCGTAACTTAACTTATTTATCCACTTAATCAGCAACGATTTGCATTCTTTGAACGATTTATTATGTATATCTATTTGTTTATTTATTTTATTGTATAAGAAAGACGAGCGTTTGTCGTACTGAATATTTGCAAATTCTGTTTTTACAAAAGGGGTGGAAGCAATATTGTGTTTCCTTCTTCTAGCTAAAACATTAGGATCTAAGGGTAGGGTTTTATATTTTTTTAATACTATGTGTATAATATATAATTTTCGAACTGATATTAAGTTAATTATTTGGTATAGCTCATAGGTGGGAAAGGTCCTTTTTTTTAAATACATTACTTTTATTAGTGTCCGTTGCGCTCTTTCAACATCAAGGAAACGTGTTTTACGCGCGCCCCCCCAGATGGAGATACAATATATTATTACTGATTGAACTAGTGAGATGTACACTTCATTTAGAAGATTTTTTGTTATGCCACTTCTTGGGACTATATGTCGCAAAGTTTTAAAAATCCAAATAAATTTTCGTATTCTCGCAGTAATTTGTTCAATCTGAGGATACCAGGACAGGCTTTGGTCCAACAATATACCTAAGTACTTGACGTGGTTAACTTTACTGATGGTTGGACAATTGCAGAAGTAATCAGCCGTTCTCCTACACTCATGGATTTTAATGTTAAAATTTATTTCTGGTTGGACATTTTTATATATTGTGAAGCAGATATAGTTAGTTTTGCTTGTGTTTAGCGTAAGCAGATTTGTTTTTAGCCATGAAGCCACTTGTAACATACCATTTTCCGTGTTGGTTTTGGTTTCAGCCCAAGTTGAGCCAGTGAAGACGATTGCGGTGTCATCGGCATACGAAAATATTTTAGCTTTATTGATTTCCATATTACATAAGTCATTAATGTATATTAAGAATAGGGTAGGACCCAGAACACTTCCCTGGGGTACGCCGCATGTTACATCAACGTCCTCGCTGACACAATTATCTAGCTTAACCTTCTGTTTTCTATTTCTCAAGTAATCAGTAAATATAGATAGTTGTGTATCTCTAATACCAATTTTTTCTAATTTTTGAATAAGGATAGGGATAGAGACCGTATCGAAGGCCTTTTTTAGGTCTATAAAAACGGATAAGCACCTAGTTCCTTTGTCGAGTTCTTTAGTTATTACTGTGGTTAAAGACGTGATAGCGTCTTCCGTAGAAGTACCGCGTCTAAAGCCAAATTGAGATGGAGATAAAATGTTGTTGGTTTGAAGATAGCTTAATAATCTGGAGTTTAAAAGTTTTTCTAATATTTTTGCTATAACAGGAATAACAGAAATTGGTCTATAGTTATTAACATCACCCTCCTGCCCACCCTTGTATATGGGGGTTATTATTGATTTCTTTAAATAATTAGTGAAGATGCCTTTTTTAAAACAAAGATTAGCTAAATGCGTTATAATTGGGATTATTTCATGTTTTACATGTTTAAGATACCTAGTGGAGATATTGTCCCATCCTGGGGCACTATCTGATTTTAGAGAGTTTATTATACTATCCACTTCATTGATATCAGTATCCAGGAGAACAAAAGATTTAGAAAGACTAGGTAAGGAACGTAGGTATAGATTTAGGTCATTCTGTGTTACGGTTTGTTGAATGTCATTTGCCAGTTGGTTACCGATACTTGCGAAATATTTATTAATAAAGTTTGCTGATTCCGTAGGTGATGCTTGCAGATTAGTTAATTCAGAATTAGGTCTAGTAGATTTATTTGTATATGTGATAGTTTTCAGGTTTTTCCAGAGAAGTTTGTTGTTTTTTAACGATTTATTAATAAGGTTTCTTTCATATTTTCTTTTTAGTTTTTTTATAAGGTTATTGCAATGATTTCTGTAACGAGCATATGTGATTTTTTTTATTTCATTTTGAGGATCGTCTCGGGATTGTTTTTGGAGCTTATTACGGTTATTTATACATCTTAGTATACCTTCAGTGATCCAGGGCTTAATTATTCGTTTACTTTTAGGGATCTTGTGAATAGTAGTATTTATTTATAGTGACTCAAGAAGTCCTTGTGTTAAACATTCTGTTATGTAGTTAGGGTTTTCACAAAAAAGTAACGTCGACAGATTTTTTTCTTTTAAATATTGCAAGGCACTTTCAAAATCAATTTTGGTAATAATTGTTGGTGTAGTTTGGTAATTTTTTATTTTAGATAACGATAGAAAGGTTGTACGGTGATCTGTTACAGTAGTGCGTAGTATGGCAATAAAAGCAGAGTGCCGTTTTCTGTTTATTTTCAACATAAAGTGATCAAGACAATTGGTTTCCCTTGTACTTAAGGTGTGACCAGTGAGAATACCGTGACCCGATAACATATCCAGGTATGAAGTTCTATTTTTAAATTCATATGTTTGTTCAGTGTGTTTAGGTCTTATGTTAATGTTAATGTCACCAGCAACTATAATATTTCTTTTTTGAGAATTTAAGTTATCTAAGTGAAGTGCCAGAGAATTTATAAAAGGTTCCGCATTAGTATTTGATGGTGAACGATAGATACCTAAGATGATATTGTTCAATATATTTAATTGTAGGCATGATGCTTGGCTTATGCTTAATTCTGTGACACTGGCTTTTAAGGTGTCCTTGATATATACCACAACGCCGTCGTTCTGATTTAGTTGACGAGTTGTAGCGTAGTAGCGATACTTGGCCAATGTCGGTATAGGTTTATTTGGATCAAGTCGACATTCAGTCAGAATTATAACATCTGTTTCAAAGTTCAAGCAAGACATATTTACTACGAAGTCATCAAAATTGCAATAAACGCTCCTAATATTTTGGGAAATTATGGTAAGGTCACTTTTATTTATGTTACAATTCTGAGCGAGTTCACTACAATCGCATTCTATCGATCTTGCAATACTCAAATTATCGACGTCATTTATAGTTTGTAGTAGATCACCCATTATTATGTTTTATTAAGTACACGGTACACTTTTGAATAAGGGTATTATTTATATATGTTTGGGGCCACAAAAACATATGCCATACGCATAAAATTATGGATTTTAGGATTAGATAATAATTATTTTGTAGTAATTTTATTTTTTTGTAAATTTTAATCAATGTATTTTTAGTTATTAATACATTTTTATATCTATGAATTGTACTGTTTAGTTTCCTGTCGTAAATTAAAGTTGACTGTAGTGTAAATAACCTTTTAGATCTATAATATGCATGATAATGATAATGTGTGTGTGTGTTTGTTGGTGTTAGTGTAAATAACCTTTTAGGTCTATAATATGTATGATAATGATAATGTGTGTGTGTTTGTTGGTGTATTTGGAGGAATAAAAAATAATGTAATTTGTGTGAATGTCGAGTAAGTGTAGACTTTACATACCCTGTTTGATAAGCACAGCAAAATAAGCAAAAAAGTAGCAAGAACAGTTCCGAAATTTGTTATGACAATGTAGTCATTGATGGATTATCAACTGTTGGATTTGTGCTTCACTTTTAATTATAATGGATGGAGAATCGTCTTCCCTTTTGAGATATACCCGTCCATATGCAGTCCAGCAGTATTTGTAAGTTTTTGACTTCACGAGGTCACCATTCATGCATTATTACCTACAAGAAGACGTTGCTTAACCGACTTCAAAAAAGCACGAGATTATGCATTCGGCGGGTATAAGGTTTTCAATTAGTTAAGTATAGCATTGTCTTGTTACATACATATATGTAGGTAACAGCCATCCACCTGAGTACTTGCGAAATGCCATACCATGATTTGGTCGGTCGACCGATTTTTTTAATAGACCAATTTGTCACTATTTTTTATTTTATTATTTAACCCATGTTGTCCCACTCCTGGACAAAGGTCTCCCTCATACTTTCCCAGTACTTATTCTATATGTTGTGCGGTCTCCGGCTAATCAGTCGGGAAATTGTTTTTGAAAAAAATACAGAATATTATTATACCTATATATTACAGAAAAACTTATAAGAAGTCTGTAGTCTTAAAACAACATGGTAAAGCTCTCAATATTGTGCGTAAAAACTTACATTTTCAGTTGGAATGTATGGGAGATCATGTTTTTCAATTACAATGATAAGTTTTTTTTAGTTACCACAAACTTTGAGTCAGATTTAAAAAAAACATGGTACATAAAATATTCATCGTACGGAACCCTCTCCACGCGAATACAACTCGCACTTGACCGGTTTCTTTTACCTACGTCTTTTGGTTGAAATGATGGTGAGATTTTTTTCAGTGTCAATAGGTTCGCCCCCTGCTACATGGAACTTAAACATAACTTGCGAAATATGGGGTGTTACTATAGGTACAGACGCCAGCACATAAAGCTACCAGAAACTGTCAAATTTTTCGAAACAACTTTGAACCTTATGCTTTAGCGATAAAGTTGAAAATCTATTAAAGAAATTTGACAGATTGTAGTAGCTTGATGTGCTGGCGTCTGTACACCTCTGCCTAACCAGTCTGGGATTACAGGCGTGATGCTATGTTATTATGAGATGTTTTTAAAATTAATATTCTAAATAATAATCAAATTGGGCTATGGATTAAACTAAAATCAGTGTGTGGCAAACTATGCATTGCACAGTTGTGACAGAAGACAACTTACTATCGTGTAATCTACAAGGTGCCATCGAAATAACAGATAAAGTGGATAAGACAGAGATTAAAACAAAAGACGAACTAGCAGGGGATCGAGGAGGGGGATAATCACTAAAACGGATAATAGTGGCCACTATTTTCCGTTTTAGTGATTAAAATAAAACTAAACAATGTAAAACTACCGTGTATAATAATATTAACATATATCTTGTGGAGCACAACTTAACGTGCTTATTTTCTGCATTTTCATTCTAAAATAAAAGAAATAACCAAGCAAACGATGAGGGCGCCACTAGGCGGTCGGCGTAGCCTTAAACCGTGCCCCGCAAAGCACGTTAAGTGACAATTTCAATAGTGAAACTAACTGCGGTTAGCACATCTAAACTGCGTTCAAAAGTTATCAGTGCCAATATTCCACAACAATGATGACACTGACAGCTCTTGAACTCAGTTAAGATGTACTGTACTGATCGCGTCCAGATTCATTGGTGAAAACCGCCCTAAGCCGTTGGTCTCGGCTGTCATTCGTAGAACTTTGGCAATCGTTACGGGTAGACAAAAAGTTTGACAACCAGTCTTACCAAGGGGTACCCAGTCACTGAGTTATGGAGATCAAATACTTAGACAGACGCTACATCTAAAATACTGGTATTCAACTGCATACGGTTAGACTGGAAGTCGACCCCAACATAGTTGGAAAACGGTTAGGCAGATTGATTTTATCCTTTTGTTTAAATAACTGCCGAATATACTTAGTGAAGATCACAACTCCATAAAAATCCACATTGACACACATTCTGCCGATTCCCTTATAGTCCAATGCGGTTACACTATAAATGATTAATTACATGATTTGACCGAGTTGCCAAAATGTAACGTTGCCTCGTGAAAATCGGACAAAATGGAAAGTGGCCAAATATAATCTCATTGTAAATCCTTGAATAAACGAAACTTGGCGATACCATGGCTGATATATGCCATACCACGCATTATCTTTAATAGTGTGAACAACTTGGCACATAATCTCATGTGTCTGTAATTTAGGTATCTGGGATACACTGCTGACCTGAATTTACAAAGAAAATTATTGTAACAATTTTTATTACGATGATATATTATACGCATTGCCGTATAAATCCGTTAAAATATGTTGTATTATTGTACTGAATGATAAAGTTTCTATACTTAATGTTTTTACATTAATATGACCAAAGTGACAGCTAAAACATGTAATTTGTTTTCCCCTGAATTAATAATACGAGTATACTTTCGATAATTATAATCGTTCACTATCTTTTATAATGCTGGCAACACAGCACTACTAATCAACTGATTTATTACTTTTATTATAAACGGAGGTAGTTCACAAAATAAGAAATTTTATTATCTGCCGACACATGTGGCCACATGGAGGGTATTCAAATATAATTAGTTTACACTCTTACTCTGTTGACACAAAACAAGTGTATATTTAGTGATAAGCAGTATTTAAGCATTTCTAATTAAATATAGATTAAGTAAACAAAGCTGTGTGATGTTTGGATAAGTTTTAGTTGTCAAATGAAGGTTCAAACAACATGTCGTAAGTAGATATCTTTTGTTTTAACTCTTTTCCTGAAATCATACATTGTAAAGAGAATGAGTGAATACTTGATTAAGTTTTAGCTATATTGACTATCAAATCATCCTAGTGGGTCTTGGCCTAAACTAGATTTGAGAAACAACGTTAGCCAGAATTATTAATAGTTGGCATTGATGTATAAAATAGGGATAGTTGGACGTTATAAAGACGAATATTTAACGCTATTGAATGAGTTCTTATATGATACTAACTTTTGCCAGCGTCTCCGCCCGCACGATAGAAAGTATCCTTTGCGTTAATCAATAATTCTATAATACATTGTTTTCATAACTCTATTGGATTACGCAGCGCACGCCAGTAAAGCTGCCAGTCGGCATGATTTTTATCGACAACTTCAACGATCATCATATTGCAGCCAATTCACGTAAAACATTAATTAATTATATCCCTAAGATACAGGCGCCGACTAGTTTGGGGACCGCCGAAAAGATCCAAGTGATGATCGCTAACAGCTACAGATCGACGTTAAGTTAATTATAAGGTGTCACATTAGTTTGTAACATTGGTTCAATAAATTCAATTCAATTCAAAACTTCCTCATGAATCACTCCGTCCATTAGTGAAAACCGTATGAAAATGCGTTCGGTAGTTTTTAGTTTATCGCGTTCAGTCAGACAGACACGGCGAGGGGACTTTGTTTTATAATAGAGATCTACATAGTGATAGTGATTTTTGTTCCATCCATCATGTTTGCAATGATTGATCATTCAAATGCAAGCGTATGTTTCCAAAAACCCTGCGTTTTCCAATCCATCACTTAGGTTTACCCCGTTTGCACTCAATTTTTAGTAAAGGGTCCCCGAATTGATCAATTGCAATTGTCAATGTTTACATTATTGTTACACATTGATGTATAAAATGCAATTGAAGCGATTGACAATGTTACTAAAATTGACAGCAATTACCAAAAAAATTATTCATGGCATCTTCAATTACAGCAAATGACAATAGTTATTTTAAAATTGAACGCTCCAACATAGTACATACCTACATGACGGAAGTAAAACTTCCTTCTTGTCTCAGTTTATATCATTCTTCATACCAAATGTTTATCTGTTCAATGTTTCTGCGTTGAGACCGCACGAGTTTATTGCAAGATAATATGTCTATCTTATTTCCGTTTGAAATCATATTGTTTATGAGTGACGCGACTTTTCCCAGCCCAGTTCAGAAACTGAATGAGGTGTGGGCAAATACACCTTGAATTGAAGCTTCATTCACGTAAACATTGATCATTTCGGGGACCCTTATCAAATGTTGAGTAGTGGTGGCGGCCCAGTGGTAACGGTCGAGACTTAAGAGTTATCAATCGTAGATTTGAACCCAGACAGGAGTTGAACTTTGTGTAAATTGTTTCATCACCACTCCTCTTGAAACGGTGAAGGAAAACATCGTGAGGAAACCGGCATGTCCTAGAACCAAAAAAAAAAACGAAGACATGTGACATCTGCCAACCCGCACTGGCCCCGCGTGGTGGATTACGGCCCACTTCCTCTCACAGAGAGGAGGCCTATGTCCCAGCAGTGGCAACATTAGGGGCTTATTATGTATCAAAAGTTTTCATCGCACAGGTCGACATCATTTCATGATATGTTTATGGTTTTATCTAATTATCTAACGTCCATAGCACTACAGGCAGCTTATTACTCGTAAATTGCTTTATCAAACTATGTATGCTGTGCGTTTGCTTGTAATAAAATCTTCAACAACATTTTTCCGTCGAAAAAAACTCAAAACTCAAAGCATTTATTTCAATTAAACCAATTACAGGCACTTTTGAATTGTCAAAGGGTCGGTCAGTCAGAAAACTCAAACTAGTTACCTCAGAAAAATCAAACTAGTTAAATACCCATTCCAAAGCGCTGGTACCTATGGAGAAGAACGGGCAAGAAACTCCATGGACACTCTTAAATCAAAATAATATGGTCACAAAGTCTTGTTTACATCATTCATGTTAAAAATTATGCATGTGGGAACGACGCAGAACGTTAAAAGCGTCCGTAATGAAAAGACGAAAAAAAAAACAATTTAATTATTAAATTAAAATAAGCCATGGCAGCAAGGAGATGACCAGTCCCTACTGACGGCGCCCATTCACGAACATGACGCATGTATTAGCACCATTAAGCTCAACCATTTTAAGGGAGCTAAATGATCCAACACACGCGCCACCATCAGCGAGACATTTGAGTAAACATGACATACTCTCAGCCGCCAGGGCACATTCAAGTCAATGAAAGGCGTACCCAGTAAATGGAAGCTTTATAGTATGTACAGACGCCCAGCACATCAAGCTACCCGAAACTGTCAAATTTTCCCAATCAACTTTGAGCCTTATGCTTTAGCGATAAAGTTGAAAATGTATTAAAGAAATTTGACAGATTGTAGTAGCTTGATATGCTGGTGTCTGTACATAGTACTCACATAATATATGCTATGCAATTATACAATACTAAGAGATTGAATTTTTATAATGCAAAAATCAATCAACTCAGCCCATCGCAGTCCACTGCTGGACATAAGACTGCGCCACAGCATCCTGTTCTCCGCTTTCCGTATCCAATCTGTCCCAGCCACTTTCTTAAGATCGTCTGTCCATCTAACATCTAAATGATTTTCGCGGCCATAAAGGAAAAAATGTGGGGTGAACGAGGATTTTTTATATGGAACAAATTGTCTTATGTTTAAAAAAGTTATTGTGCACCCAATAACATCAGTGCAGGTCATGTTAATTAAAGCAGGTCAAGTATCACTTTAGTTGATCCACTTATCTGTGTATAGTCTATGCGATATTAGTGTGATGGACTTGAAACCTAGTAGATATTTTTGAACGTACAGTTAGTTAGGCTACAAATTAACTATTTTACAAGCTGATACCGGTGTAATTGGGATGTTTTTTGTTTGTGATCCTCGAAAGGGATTGAACTGTCAAGCCTTATCTAAGTAATTCCACATTGTAGCTTAGGGATAACTGACATGTCTGTTTGCTCCTCCTTCCCTGTTGTTACGTCCTGTGAAGAGTGCAGTAGTGAGTTTCATATTATCACAGTATTCTTGTTTTGACGTGACAACGTCTAATAAATCGATGAAGCTGGCTGCACTCACGAAAAAACATGACTCATGTAGCGTTACCTCGCGGTCTCGCTCTGTAGCGTGGAGGCGTTCCATGGCGGCTTGAAGTGCAAGCGAATATTAACAAATGCAATGCAACTATTCCATCAGTATTTTCTTATGACGTTGTCACGTTCAACTATCGTCAGTAAACCGACTTTACAGACAACTGATTTTTTGTTGATGATGTGTTTGTTTGTGATGTCTTTTTGGTGTGGCACTTTTGATTTAATTAAATAAGATGTTTATAGAATACATTTACAGGCTGATAATAATATGACTTGCCCGTTCCATTAACATACAACAATGTTACGAAACATAACGTAGGTACCTCATTGCATAAAAACTCAACCGTATTATACCTTTCGGCTTTGTTTACAAAGTGCTAGAACTATGAATACTGATCAGCAATCAATGCAACGTAGATATCTACAATGTACAGTGAACATCCATTGAAGTAACTATCGCAAACAAAAAGGCAAGCACACACTTTACCGCTGTGCCAACACGATCGGCCCAGTAACATAAGACCGACATTTCCCCCCTACTCTCATATCAAGATGACAATAACTCGAGTGTTCTAGCTAATGAGGCGGCCGAAGGGCAAGATGCGCCGATGTCCTTAGTCGCGGCCGATCACTCGACCTCCATACCCTCCCTACCTCCCTTTTACCCCCTCTTTCTCTCCCCCCGCACGGTACCCCGTGCCTCTCTATTGTTTTCTTGAGGTTTTCGGGTGCCTGTTCTTTCATCAAAATTTTGTTAAGTTTTCATAACATTAGGTCCGAATGAGTGTGATTTGTTTGGATGACGGTACTTACCGTTGCAGTGTTTTTTGATACAAGACGAAATCATGGTTCTTTTTAAAAGAACCTAAAAAAGTAGTACCATTATTTCTCTCTTTCATAAATATTTGGGATAGTCTTCCAGTCTAACCGGATGCAACTGAATATCTGTATTTTACATGGAGCGACGGCCTATGCGACCTTCACAACCCAGTTACTGGGTAACACGATACCCCTTGATATTACTGGTTGTCAGACTTTTGGGCTTCCCATGATCCGTAACGACTATCATAACCTCTAGTCATAACTGGTGGTCAGACTTTTCGGAAGTTGACTACCCGTAACGACTGTCAAAGATCAACCATTATTTCAGACTAGCTGTTACCCGCGACTTAGTCCGCGTGGAATTTAAAAACATAGCTTAAGTGTCGTGTCACGTAATAGAAACTTCCTTAAAAAATCTGCCGAATACAAATTAATTTTAACCTGTAATAGTTTTCTTTATTTAGTTTTTATGCTGATCAGCCGGTCGATTCTGTAAAAATCTCACCGTGAAAACTTAGGTGATGCGAGTTTGTTTTTGCTAGCAATTGAATACTATTGACAGCTCACTCCACGCTCACTTCACCTAAGTTTTCACAGTGAGATGGTTACAGAATCGCACTACTGCATCTGGACTAGTCAAGGGCTCAATCACATTAGCTGGACGCGAGACACTTCCGATTTGGGGGACAGTATGTGAACGCATCAAGAATTGTGTTAAGAGAATCGGGCTCCCCTTGATTTTATTGAATTGATCGTGTAATCATCGTTTTGAGTCGTTTGATCCGAATAGAGGGTCACGGGATCCGAGAGCCCGCCTCGTGTAGTCTACACTAAGTGGTTAGTTGCTATTTCCGGCCGGCATTATACTCTTATAAAAGGACAAACTCCCTACAAAGTCCCTCCAAACAGTTTTGCTATAAATTAATTGCGTGCAATGTACAGACGCCAGCACATCAAGCTACTACAATCTGTCAAATTTCTTTAATAGATTTTCAACTTTATCGCTAAAGCATAAGGTTCAAAGTTGATTGAGAAAATTTGAGAGTTTCGGATAGGTTAATGTGCTGGCGTCTGTACCATTGCTTATTTGCCTCCAAAAGCTTCCCTTTAGATGGCGAACCCTGTTAACAGTCGAAAACTGGTGTATTAATTAACCTAATGTACTGCAACCGTGGCTTCCCTTTTTACCGTTACATGTTCAAGTAGACATACTAACGTAGTGCCACAGAATATCACAGGAGGTCGGCTTCATATGACGTATAAAATCAGCGTACCTACGCACACATAGATGTGTTCGTATGGCGATCTCAGACCGAGATCTGTAAACGTTACTTACAGTTTGGCCGCTGAGGTAATGCGTTCCTGACACCGCCGGTCAGTTTTATACAAATGAATACTAGACTTGGCGCACTGATATGTGTCAGTAACGCATTCTCTCGACGGCTGTACTGTAGCTTATGCTTTGACATGTTCCCATTCTATCTGGCACTGTTGACAGTTATGCGACAGTGACAGGACTAAAGGAAACCCTCTGAGTAAGTGCTTAGTAACATTTTTAGATCTCGGCCTCAGTGTATCTCAGAGACTGCACACTGGCTGCGATCTGTTCCCCCGATCTGATCTCGATGATACAGACGCCAGCATATCAAGCTACTACAATCTGTTAAATTTCTTTAATAGATTTTTAACTTTATCACTAGAGTATAAGGTTCAAAGTTGATTGGGAAAATTTGACAGTTTCGGGTAGCTTGATGTGCTGGCGTCTGTACTTTGCACTTTTACATCACACAGTACTAATATAGCATACTCTAAAGATTAGATGATGCGATAGCAATCTGTGTGAAGAACTTCTAAGTCAAGTGGACGACTGCCTTTCGCAACTGCGCTCGCATTCGCTGTGCGTGAACCGTATCTATGCTCGCGTGTGTGTTCGCTCGTTTTATGGAATCAACCTTCTGTAATAATCTGAGTTACTAACCTAGATTTTGCATGTTGTCTATTCAATTTTGCCGCACACGTAATATATAGTATGTCAGTACAAGTCGCAATACAATTACTATTGTTAAGAAAAGATTCCGGCTTCCGCGGTTTTCCGATTTTCGTGTTGTTGCTTGAAGGTCGGAAAGCAGTTTAGCGAGTTAAATTAGGTTTTTAAATTCACTTTTTTACAGATTATAAGGTATAATGTATTTCATAAATACAAGGCCTGATAATAATCAGGCCTTGTATTTATGAAATACATTCCAATAAGCCTTTTCTAGCAGTTGGTGATTTCTTACCACATAAATTTGTAATTTTCTTTATTTGTTTATATTGCACAATCTCAAAAAATCCTATAAAGTTCCTAACCGCGCGTTTCGCATGAACATTAAAATAAAAATTATCATAGAAACTTCTAAATATTCGCTAAGTGAGGTAATTAATATTTTATATTTTAACATAGTTTCATATTTAGCGGGGCATTGGAGTTTAATTGATAATGATATCATTAACCGCTCGAGCCTTCCCAGTCATGCTCAGAACTGTTTAATCATATTGTAACACGCTACGGCGCAACGAATTATTAGGAAGTACCACTAGCTTATGCTGCCCTGGTACGCCAACTTCTTGATTGAATAATTCGGTAGGGTAGAACTTCTGCGATGGTGGTGGATGGAGGTTGAACGAATTTTATTGTCTGTGCTATGTTTAAATAAACTTTTTAAGATGTTGAAAAATATTTCAGGTTAGTACCTATGTAATTTTTTGGGATGTAGACAAATTCAGTTTTTGTCCGAACTATATTTAATTATGGTCATCGTTATTTGTTATTAAAACATAATAAGTTATGTTAATCAATTGCAAAGGTCACCTTAAAAAGAAAACAATGTTTTAAAGAATCACTCATTTTCATCTGAAAACCCATAAACCTATTTTTATTTCTTTCTTTCTATAAAATGTGTTACCTAACCTATTTATTCTGTAAATTCCTGTAACAATTGCATCACAAAAAAATCTTGCCCAGTCCTGCAAAATGAGACGCTAAGCAATGCAAGCTTGTAGGTACAGTCCGCAACAAAAGTCGATTAACAAATATTTTGCTCAATAACTGAGATTTAAAAAAAAATAGTGTTAATCTACTTTTGTTGCTGACCGTACTAGGAGCACATACCACCAGAGGAGGTTCAACTTTACTAACTATTCGATGTCACATGTATTTTCATTTATTAAATGAGTATTTTCCATCGAACCACAACGGGATATCTTGTCCAGTCCTGCAAAATGAGAAAGTATCAACACAAGAACTTAGCTCCCTTCTACTAGGAGCATATATCACTCAGCAGTTTGCACCTTACTAACTATACTGTGTTACGTTCCAGGTTGGCGGCAGCGCAGGAGGCGGCGGGGGCGCAGGCTCGCGCGGCGCCAGCTGATACCATGGGCGGCGCGCACCAGCCCGCTACTCCAGGGCCCAGCTCACTCTTTATATTTGCCGACGAAAATCCTATTCGGAGGTCAGTACCAGGCACTACTTGTATCATAGCCCTGTTTACTGCAATATGTCTTCTAAAGTGTGCAACTGAAAAGCGTTTATAATTAAACATAGTCATTTGTTTCTGGCCCCATCTTCTCATTTGACTTAATAGTATTAAGATACCCGACTGCCCCAGAAGTAATGCTTTTTAACAATCTTTTATTAGTGAAAAGTCTCTGTATGAGCTTTTCTTTAGTCTCAGTAGGTATGGTGATTGTTTGATCAGCGGGGTAATTGCGTAACACGCTAACAGTAGCAATGACTTTCATTTTAAAGTAAGAAAGAAAGAAAAGAAAGAAAGAAAATACGTTTATTTGACAGTTCAACAACATACATTGCGTTATTTACGTTGTTGAGCAGACAATTTTTTCCAACATATCAAGCAATGGAGCGTGATATCCTTCAAAATCATTCAGATTGTGATTGATCGTGTTTTACGTAAATATGGTCCCGTTCAACTTTTTTCCTATCTTCTTTATTAGTTGGTGCATCATTTTTATATTAACAAGCGAAGTTTAATGACCCTTCATCGCACTCACATAAAACAAATTGCAACCCGACAATACTCGAATCACACAATTCAGTCGGTAACGGTGTCAACCTAAGCGACTGTACGTAATCTCGCCCTATTAGGAAAGTAGAAATTAGTTAAATACTTGCCTGTTAATGAGCACACAACTGATTCTGGAAACAAAGGTTTTTCGCTTGAAAGAGATTTTTCGATTACGTACGTAACGACTTGACTTTTCGTTTCGTTCGTGTATTTATTTATTTTATTTATTTATGCGTGTTTTATCCTTATACAGCGTGGAGGCAACAATAAATGAAAACACTAGCCATAGCATAGGAGAATTTAGGAGCTATAAAACAAATCCTAACATTGAAATTAAAAACGTGATTTTTACTAAACTAAATAGTAGTGCTGTACAGGGTTTATTTTCAAAGACCAGCCAAATTTAGAGGGTGATACAGACAGACCATGAAACTGAACAACTTTCTCCACGGGACCAATATCGGAATCGCGAAAATTTTATCAACTGTCCCATAGAAAACTACAATACCTACTCGACCTAAACGTTCAGACGCCAGCACATCAAGCTACAATCTACATCTACAATCTGTCAAATTTCTTTAATGGATTTTCAACTTTATCGCTAAAACATAAGGTTCAAAGTTGATTGGGAAAATTTGACAGTTTCGGGTAGCTTGATGTGCTGGCATCTGTACCACAACCTTAAATTTGGCTGGTCTTTAAAATTGAAACCTGATATGGGTTTTACCAATCTTTGACTAGCTATTGTGACTGAACCAGCATTGGCATGATTAAAACAAGCTGCTATAATAGAACACATGTTTAAAACAGTGTTTAAAACAGTTTCCATTTAAACCATGTTTTTTATCACACGTTTAAAAACACAAATTAAAACATGTTTTAAGTATTGTATAAAATAATAAGAAAAAACAAGCTTTAAAACTACTTTTCATGGCGAATGAATGGATATAAAATGAAAATTGGAGTCTAAATAGCTTGACATAAAACCAGTTTCTATGTCATTGGTAGATATGTTATATTTTTGAACTTTTATGTCCCGCTAAGGAAGTCCCTATGTCGCCATTTTAAAAATCAACATTAGTTAGAACATACAGGTGAATGTAAAGCGTTCAGTATTGACACGTGTTGATTAGAGATACGAAACATGAAATAAATGTTTATCCTTTGATCGTTTCTTGTAAATATTTAATTTCTATAGCGAATTTGAAAAGATCTAGTCTAGAAATGAAACATTATAGGTCGAATTCGTTTGAAATAATACCCTAAACTAAAAAGAACAAAAAAACACTTGTTTAAAACAATTTGAACTGTTTTTTTTTATAAAATTTAGAAAAAAAACTGTTTTTTTACCAACCCTGGACTAAACTATTGGTTATATTTTGTTGAATGTTTGTATGCAGACTGGGAAAGTCATTAAATATACGAAGATTAATTTATTGTTGTATTGTCGTCTCCACCTTGTTTATCATTCTAGTTGGCAGAAGCATAACACACTAGTCGTTTCATATAATCTCAAAAATTATATTTTAATAATAAAATAATACATAACATAATCAGTTTATAATGTTCCCACCGCTGGGACACAGGCCTCCTCTCTGTGAGAGGGAGTGGGCCGTAATCCACCACGCGGGCCCAGTGCGGGTTGGTAGATGTTCCTGACGTCAAATCGGGCCACACGTACACCACACCGCAATTGCAGGCTTCCTCCGCCTTTCACTCCATCGCCGACACCTTGAGTGTGCGTACACAATCGGTCGTCTCCTTGTAAATCAGCAATGCAATGCAGCAATGTAGTTTTTTTATTACCAAGTCAAGACCACCTGTAGCACACCTGAACCCGTTACCACTTGGCCACCACTGCTCTAAAATAATATGAAAGGCAAATGTAAAATGGCATGAGAATATTTCCAACAAACTACAACACAGTGGTGCCGCCAGTCTATGCGGAACGTAAATAAATACAATTTGGAAAGTTTACAGTGATGTGAACTGTAATTAAAAACGCAAAAATGCGTTAGGAACTAAGCCTGATTTTTAACATGACACTGCCAAAGAAAATAAAACTTTCAAAACTAAAACATTGACAACATGACAATTTTGAATGATATTTTATTTGAATTGTAAGCGACTGTGCTGTTGGTGTGGTTATTTTATATAAATAAATATTGTCAATCCAACGCGCTTTTGGACTGCCCTGGTTATTTTGGCCTAACTATGGCCAAAATGCGATGATAACATGTGTTCATTAATGAGCATGACATTTTAACATAACAGAAAACATAGTAAAACTTTCAATAGCAAAATAACAACGAACACAGAACTTAAACAAAAAAGAATCGATTGACTTCTATTGAAAGTATCCCCTAACCTCGAACACATCAGTCATTTAATTTTGAAGCATTTTTGTTTCAAATATTTCCGTGTCGTCACGAAATTCATGATGGTAACTTTAAATTATGTATATAGGACACAGCAAAAAGAATATATTCTTGATTAGTTGGAAAAGTGTTCCTTGGGTTTTTCTATTTTGTTTGAATTTAATTTCGGAAATAAAGGATATTAAATTCCAAACTATCCTTGGTATGACTACAATTTGGGTTAAAATAAAAATCAACGATCAACTTTGGGGGTAACAATAATAATAATAAATTTATTAAGGTACAGACGCCAGCACATCAAGCTACTACAATCTGTCAAAATTCTTTAATAGATTTTCAACTTTATCGCTAAACCATAAGGTTCAAGGTTGATTGGGAAAATTTGACAGTTTCGGGTAGCTTGATGTGCTGTATGCAGTATTAAGTACATGGCATAGGAACAACGAATTTTTGGGTGAATCGCTGCACTCCTAGCTGGATTAGTGAGTATCTGTATTTAGGAGAGATAGTTTCAACTTCTTAGAGTGAAAGGCTTCTGGCTAAGTAACAACAGCCGCACGGGTTGATTGATGAGGTTAAGCTACGCTTACCGCGGTTGGTCCGTGGATGGGTGACCATCTTTACATATATTATTTATATATATTATATACACGTTTACCTCTCCGTGCCTCGGAAAGCACGTTAAGCCGTTGGTCCCGGCTGTCATTCGTGAATCTTTGACAGTCGTTACAGGTCGTCAAAAGCCCGAAAGTCTGACAACCAGTCTTACCAAGGGGTATCATATTGCCTATCTGACCTCCACAACACAATTACTAATTGTGTTATGGAGGTCAGATAGGCAGTCGCTCCATGTAAAATACTGGTATTCAGCTTCATCCGGTAAGACTGGAAGCCGACCCCAACATAATTGGGAAAAGGCTAGGCAGGTGATGAGTTTCAACTCCTTAGAGTATCTAATAATCTTGTATAATAATTTTGAAGCCAAAAAAGTAAAAAGTTTTTTATAAAACACATGATATCATCATCATCATAACCAGCCTATAATGTTCCCACTGCTGGGACACAGGCCTCCTCTCAGTGGGAGGGAGTGGGCCGTAATCCACCACGCGGGCCCAGTGCGGGTTGGTGGATGTCACATGTCTTCGAACTTTTTGGTTCTAGGACATGCCGGTTTTCCTTCACCGTTTTGAGAGCAGTGGTGATGAAATAATTTACACAAAGCAAAGCGCCTGTCTGGGTTCGAACCTACGACCTACAACTCGTAAGTCGTGTCCGTAACCACTGGGCCACCACTGCTCTGCTTGCAAACACAAAAGCAATTAATTTTGGAGCCAAAAAAGTAAAAAGTTTTTTATAAAACACAAAAGATAAAATCTTAAAATTAAAATTGAATAAAACAAATTAGAATGTCCTTGATGGTGTGGTGAGTCGAGTGAGTGCGTCTGTGTGTATGAATGAGTGTGGGTGTGAGTGTGAGTGCAACACAATACACACAATGAAGATTACTTTCCTAAATATCCTACGATTTTCCTATGTTTTAAGTAGTATGTAGCTTTGTGAGGCTATGCTGGGCAGTGATATTGATATTTTAAAGAATATCTGAAAACAGGACAACTGTTTTAATTTCACCTTTAATTCCACAAACACATACGCCATCATTTAATACAAATTCAAATCGAAAACAAAGACTTTCAAGTTTTTTTCCATGAAACAGTACGTAAAGCATGAACTGCATAAAATGCTTTTCCATTCGAATGTTGCAAGAAAACCTTTTAAAGTTGTGAAACTTTTCACACCTGGCTAAGTTTTGTTGTAAGAGGTGCACACTGCACATCGTCTGCCGTCGGAGATTCATAGTCCACATTTAGCTATGTATGTACCTGCATACATTGATATAGGAACTTGCTCTAAAATGTGCAAGTTATGGGTACTAGGTATATCTCATGGAGTAAGAAGTTTGTTTTTTTTACGAGTTATTCTTTTGTTTTATATATAACTTGGGTGAAAAGGTACGCTTTCAAATGTTAATTCCATAAAAGTGACAGACCTATCAGTGTATGTAATATTTTGACACGACTGGTGCAGTCCTTTCACAGTTAACAGAAACCTTATTTCAACTAGAATAAAGATCACTGTGTTTTTGACAGGAATGCAAAACCAGATACAAAATAACTGTAAAAGGAATTATATTCTACCCATTGAGCGGTAAAGTAGGCAAAAATCGATATTCTATTATATCTAATGCCTGGCGTTCAAAAACGTATGAAAAATATATGTAGTACAATATCAACGATTATCTCGGGAGCGTGATTAATACTGTTAATTCCACTAGAGTGGTCTACCGTTATTAAATGATTATGCGAAAACAAACAGATTATACAAAATGCAGACTTGCACATTTATTTACAAGCGTTGCTATAAATTAAGAGACATTTAAACGTCAGAAATGTATAGTTAAACAGTCGCTAACCATTACTTAAATTTAGGCAACGTTTATAAATAAACCCCTTGATTATATGCATTATCTCGTAGTCCATCGAGCCAGACAGTCTTCTATATTCAATTACTAGCTTCTGCCCGCGACTTCGTCCGCGTGAAATTTATTGTTTCCCCGACCCACCCCGTCGCATCGCATCGCCTGCCCGCGCTATTACTTCGTTTTTGCTTAGCGTTCTTTCTGACTTTTTTCTTTTTGCTCGGCTCCTTAAGGCCATAGCGTGATGTTAAATAGCCTATAACCTTCCTCAAGAATTGGGCTATCAAATGCAAAAAGAATTTTTCAAATCCGACTGGTAGTTCTAGAGATTAGCGCTTTCAACCAAACAAACAAACAAACAAACTCTTCAGCTTTATAATATTAGTATAGATAAACATTAAAATAAAATGAATGAACTAACATACACTTTTTCTACACAGGACCTTAATTGCGCAACACATCGTATGTTGCGCAATGACAATCTGAATGATTCTGATGGATAATTCTAATCCATTGCTTCATAAATTCGAATATAATGTCTGCTCAACAATGCAAATAACGCAATGAATGTTGTTGAGCTATCAAAATGAAAGCTACTGATAGTGTATTACGCAATTAGCCCACTGTTTAACATAATAGCCAATAGACACAAAAAAGGCATTCCCGGTCTCAAATATCAATAATTTGACGTTACACTACATAATAACTTTCGTGTGAGCGTTCAAAGCTAACTACATTATCTAATGATCGCTTACGGAGTGGGAGCGCGACACAGTTGCCCTATTATCGGTTCTAGTCGGAAGGCAACCTGATAATATTTTGTATTATAACGCTAGCGCCTTGCCTAGTTGTGAGAGGAAATTAATTATGTGTCATTAAAGTGTCTTGAGTAATTGAGAAAGATGGTTTACTTTTAACTTTGTCGAGATAAAATGATGCAAGTCTTCGGTATTTTTATTTGATACATTGTTATGTTTTCATGTATCTACTTAACACTTTGCGGGACACTTAACGCCCCTCGACGTAATAACAATAAAACTTCTATTGTGTCTCGTTCAGTGTCCTTCAATGTGTTAATAGTAATTAAAAGCAATTTGCTTGAAATGTTTCCAACCTCAATTTATGACTGAACTGAGGTTAGAAACAATTCAAGAAAGTTGCTTGGTTTTACGTTTTGTTGAATCATTCCTTAAAACAATATAGGGGCAAACTTAATTAACGCATGGGAAACTTTATTCTATAAAATCAGTTTTTAATAAAAAAATATTCTTTTTCCAGGTACACAAAGTTCATCATCGAGTGGCCGCCCTTTGAGTACGCGGTGCTGCTTACCATCATCGCCAACTGCGTGGTGCTGGCGCTGGAGGAGCATTTGCCCAACGGCGATAAGACCATCTTAGCACAGAATCTGGTAATTTCAACCTTGTGCTTATACTGTTATAGTACATTAGAGCTAATACATAATAATATGCCAGCTAAAATAGTCCTTCTTAGTTTTATTTCAATAGTTGCTAAAGATGCTCAACATTTTCTGTTGCCATCAAACAAACTTATCCCGAAAATGGCAATTGCGTACACATTCCGCTCGTTTTTACACTTAATATAGTGTTTCGTATGTATTTTGTATAATATATATCACTCATTAAATCTATTCAGCAATTCTAATTGCTCGACATACAAAATCGCACAGCTTGCACTATCTATAGTGTAAGCTGTGCGATTTTGTATGTAACTTACGTATTAGTTCAAACTTGAAGTTGTCAAAAACAAAACACATGTCATCATCATTTTCATCTTTCTGTCGATACCCTAATTTATCTGGGTTATGTGCAATATGTTTTATTCTTTTAGCTTGTTCAGTAGCTTTTCCAGCCATCTTTCACACAGAGTCATCGTATCTTTGATCTTCCTCTACTCTTACAGCTATCTGATCTCTTACATTCAAACATGTTCCTCAATCCTCCGCATCACATGCCCCCACCATGACAACGGATTTCCACACAACTTTTCAGTCACCAGCACCACATTCATACTTCCCCTTAAATTGCTAATTCTTCCCATTTATGTAATCCAGATCACGACTACTAAAAGGGATGTGTGGTAACATGCCTCTTAGTCATCATGTCTCAAATGCATGCAATTGCTTTTCATTCATCCCTTTTGTGGCTCAACATCCTGATTCTAACCATCCATTCCAGCCATTCTAGCCGGATAGAGATAAAAATCTTGTTAATAATACACATTACTATCGGTTATATTAATGTTATGTATTACCTAACTATCATATCAAAACTATCTTAACTATATTGCTTCTAATGCACCTAGTACACACAATAGGTTTAATACAGATTTATGTTCGGGCGGTTTAGAACAGCCCTTCCCCTGACCACTGTCTTAGGGTGTTTGCATAAAGATTCGGGTTCCCGGTATAGACAAGTCGGTACCGATAAGAGCGGTGTTGTCTTATTCGCTCTCACATAAAGAAAGAGGTAAAACATGTTACAGTTTCTTTCCGAAGATCAACCTGCAGATAATATTGGGAGTCGTGCCCCGCTTCTTTATGCAAACACAATAAGGATTGTCTAGACACAGACTCGCCTAGAGAGTTATGTCTGTTGTTACTTGTAATAACAACTCAAGCATGATGATGCTTATCAGAATTATATCAATTGCACTTATAGCTGGTTCATCTCACGAAGCGTCGTCGGTCTTAATTGTGTGTGTTAAGTTGCACGTGCACGGTGCTGTGTCCTTGAGCTCGGGAGCTTTCTGTATTGGCCAAGTTGCCACATCTCATCCGTTCTACTAAACTGGTCCGGGCGAATCTACCCATGCGCATTTAAAAAAGTAGACAACTGGTCCGCGCATCAGTTTTTGTACGGGTGAGATGTCCCATAACCCCTGCAAGCATACAGAAATAATATGCACGTAGTCATCTACAATTCTACACACACAACTAGCACCCCAATTGTGTAACACACTTTCATTCATAATCCAAAGACATTCAAAGACATTCCCAATCCATTGCGCTTCATATGTTTAAAAAATTCGCCCGCTCGACATCATCAGTAACTCATTGAATAATGTGGAATTGTCGAAATTGAAGTATTTGCAATTGTAAGTGTGTTGCTCAATTACCGAGAACGCTATGTGAGATAAACGTACTATACCAGAAAATTTCGTATGGTATACGGAGCTCATATCGCTATAGGCATTAAAGCTGTCTAAATAGTATTTAATTCGCCATTATTATTATGATCCTTGTGTACATTTAATTTTATTATTTCTGTGCAACCACTGACAACGTAATCATCTTTTACTACACCATTTCAAAGAAGGGTTATGTTTTTCGTGCGAATCTATATATGCTTATGGATTTTTTAAACCCCTCGTAGCATCCAAGTGGCTGGATATATTGTTTTAATTATGGAAGTATCTTTAAATTCTTGTCACGGTTTAATATTTTTGTACTGAACACTGTTTCCATTGTTACAGGAAAAGACCGAGGCGTACTTTTTAGGAATATTTTGTGTAGAAGCCTCGTTAAAAATTTTAGCCTTAGGTTTTGTTTTACACAGGGGGTCGTATCTTAGAAACATTTGGAACATCATGGATTTTTTCGTAGTAGTAACTGGGTGAGTTGTTTTTCATATTTTGTCATATTTACTAGTTTTAAATTACTCGATAAGAGGTATTGATGAAGTTATGTAAAGAAATCTTGATACTATTTAGTCTAATCGATTGTCAAATGTTACGTTAACTTATATGGTTAGTTGTTGATATTTTCGTTAACTAGTCGTAATAACTGACTTGACATCAGACAAAAGTTTTTATAAACGAAGTAACTTGTTTGTAAATTTATGATTCTTTACATAACTTTTATTTCACAACATTATTATTCACTACAAAAAGCATCCTCGATTGCTCGAATTATTATTTTAACCAAAAAAATATCGAAGCACCGAGGTTGCTTACAGTGAACCGTCATATTGTAATCTAAATTATACAAATTACCATTTATTACAAACTATTAGGCCACACAATTGGTTGACACTAAAACGTAGGACACTAGGTTTTGTCAAACACAAAGAAGAGTTGACATTATTGAATATTCGATAACAAAAACTAGGTCGATGACGATATTCGCCGAATACAACGTGGACGTTGACCTCCGGATGCTGCGCTCGTTCAGAGTGCTCCGACCGCTCAAGCTCGTCTCGCGGATACCAAGTAATTCACAGTAATTGGCGAAAAGTTCACATAATACCTCTACCTTATTTGTTATAGACGTTACTCGCTAGATGTTTTCGAATTTTGAAACTTTTTTGAATGTAGAACTACAGCTAGTTATGGACAATAGAATTTTTATAATTATTAGTAAAAAATACGTAGCATCGTATTCTCGACATGTTTATTGACATACTTAACATAGATTAGAAAATGTGTGAATTTTAATTAATATGTGATTTATTGAAAATGTTTAATGTTTTAAAGCTACGTGTTGCATAATAGTAAAGATTTGCTATACATTTTGTGTATTGTGTAGGTTTACATCAAATATAAAAGCTAATACGTAAGAAATTAGATAAAGAAATGGTTTTAGGTGTGAATAAATATGGTGTATTTAGATTAAAATGCGTAAAATTAACATGATTACTTAGCATATAACAATCGAACTAATTAGATACACGATATTTAGATTGTAGTTATTTTTTACATAAAATTAAGGCTGTGCTTTGTCACCTACGTTTTGGTTAATTAATTTTCCGTTTGTATTCATAGAAGTCAGACATTATTTTGTTTTATTTTTGCTCGAGGCTTCAATGATGACCACTGGAATAATAATCATGTAACACGCTCACAATCGGAAGAGAAGCGACTGTGATTTTTCCGAGAATAAGTAATATAACTTTCTACCATACATTTTTCATCAACATAGGTCCTTTTTCAGAATCCTGTGTTGCTAATGATGCATTCGCAGACGATATATTGATACTCAGAAAAATCAACCTTATCAATTTCGATTGAGAGCAAATTGAACATCTCATATCAACCTGTTTTGTTTTGAAGATTAAAATCATTTGTTAAAACAAAAGCACAGTCTTCAGTAGTAATTTATTACTCAGCTAGTTGCTAGTTCAAGCTATAGTATCGAGTGATATGTGTTTGGCAGTATCATCACGCAGCTGCCGATCGCGCCAGCCGACGTCGACTTCAGGACCTTGCGTGCCATTAGGGTGCTGAGGCCCCTTAAATTAGTATCGGGCGTTCCTAGTGAGTTCTAGAACAATCATAGATTAGTTAATCGTATTGTAGTTCCACTAGTTACACTGTTGCATAATTTTATTTCGAAAAAAGCATTGGCTGGATAGGAAAAAAACATCAATCAAATAATCCACCTACCAATTAATTTGTTAAAAAAAAAATTTACGCTAAAAAATACTGACCATACACACACACCTTGTGCTCAAAAAAAGAAACTCTTTGGCGCCATTTTTAAATAAAATTATGCAACAGTGAAAATCATTGTGCACGATAACTTTTTGATTTTATATTGTGTTACCATTGTTCTGTGTCTTTTTCAATAAATAGTTAATGATTTTCATCTCTAGATATATGGCATTTAGTCAGAAAATCTATTTCTTGTTGTTTGTATCTTTATTAAAACTTTCTTTTAATGTTATCATCGATAAAATTAGCAACTAACGTCGAGAAATAAACGACATATTTGGTAATTATCTCTTGTTTTATCTTATTTAATTATAATGTCAAAGATAAATAATTTCCAAAACACTATCGAATCTCTCTCCTTCAAAATTTCATTTTACGAACGTATAATAATAATGCCCTGTAATTTATAATTAATCACTAAAATTTATTTTTGCCTCTCATCTTTATTATTTTTTTTTAATTTGTACTTTTTGACTACGCTGCTTATCTTCTCAATTCCAATAACAATTGGAAAAGTTAACATTGGTGACTAAAATATTGTTACACACAATAAGTGCCTACTGAGTAATTTTGAAACTAATGTTCAAGCTTCTTTTGTTTTAAAAAAAATCTGCTTCTTCATATTTTAATTTTCTACCAAATTGATTTTCCTCTTCAATGTATTAATGCATGAAATGGCTTATCAAAATTCAAGAGAACAATTCACCAAATAGCTAAAAGGTTATAAATTACAGGGCACGATACGAAATATTGAGCTTTATTTTCTAATATTAATAAATATCATTTCCGTGTAGGTCTGCAAGTCGTATTGAAGTCCATTATAAAGGCGATGGCGCCGCTGCTGCAGATCGGCCTCTTGGTGCTTTTCGCGATAGTCATCTTCGCTATCATCGGCCTCGAGTTCTACTCAGGGGCGCTGCATAAGACTTGTTATAATTTAGAAGATATTAGTAAGTATCTGTTACCATACGTTTTTTAGTAAGTATCTCTTACCATACGTTTTTTTTCCCCATAGAATATTGTTGTTCTCATTATCCCTTCGTATATCCCATCCATCGTTTAACATGGATCCACGCGAGACACAATGGCTTTTTAATTGTTTCTGTAATTACGGTATTCAACTAGTTAATAACGATACTTGGCCCTTTTTTACCGTTCTCTAATGTAGGTATGTTGTGTCCCATTGTACGTACAATTAGTGTAAAATAAAAATATGATCAATCTATTAAAAATGATGATGATTATATGAAGGTAAAACAGTTTTGTGTCATTATGTGATAAGTTAAAGACTGCTCACACTCAAAACTGTCTATTTCTCATCGCATAAATTGTCTTTCGAGGAATATACGAGGTACTGCATAAATAAATCAAACAATGTTCCAAAATCATTTAACTCTTCGTGAAAACGTTCTTAATTTTCAAATTGCTTAACACACTGCTGCAATCATCGTTAGTTAAGTTTTGTAGGCAAATTAAGCTCTAGGTACACAACTCTCAACTTCAAAATAATTTATTTGCAAATATTGGTAACCAATAAGCAGATGTTTTAAATTCATGTAATAATTCACACACACACACTCGTGCAACGCTCTTGTTCACTGTCTTGGTATCATTATATTTAACCTTTCGGAATGTAAAATACTTGACTTCTGCACAAATTAAACAATAAATTCTAGTTCCAAGTAGTAAATACAAACACACACTTACCTACATCGTTTCGCTTTAAACTTTGGTAGGTAACCTATCGGTAAATAACTGCAACCCAGTTAAAGTTTATACGACACTAACATGCAGTCACAAACTCAGGAACAGGCGACGCCATTGCATGTGGAAATGTAAATTAACGGCTAAACTTCAAAATGTAATAAGTAGAAGTTCGAAACTTTTCAACGTTTTAATTGTTGGCTATAAAAGTTAATAACTACTGCCTTCGGAAACTAGTCTTTATGTTGCATTTTAAGGACGTGGGCGTTGCTTGATTTTATCAGTGTTTAATGATTTTTTAACAAAAAACATTAGTAAAACATTAGTAAAAACATTAGTAATGTTAAACTCTAGTGAGTGACATTTCAAAGTGAGAAACATTTCTATATAATTGATAGGTTGAGTAAAATTATGACACATCTTTTCCATGTTTCCTTTTTTTACGCGATATATGTTTTCAATAGGTGTCATGATTTCTGTACCAAGGTACTGTAGATGCACGTAGGTACTAAATACATGGATGTCTTTTATCCTTCTTCTGGCATCGCATCGATACTTTCGTAAATTTTTCTATCCAATAGGTTACAAACAATTCGTCTCTTAGATGAAGTTATGTAAGCGATTACAGTTCCCTATAAAACGACTATTCCGAAGCAGTAACTAAAACCTTTTTTATCCCCCAGGTGAAATAGTAAATGAAGGCGACAGTGCGACGCCGTGCAATGCGGACAACGCTAGCCTAGCGCCATTTGGCGCGAACGTGTGTGAGTACGAGAAGAGCACGTGTCTAGAGAAGTGGGAGGGGCCGAACAGAGGCATCACGTCCTTTGACAACATTGGCTTCGCTATGCTCACCGTCTTCCAGTGCATCACCATGGAGGGCTGGACTGGCATCCTCTATTGGGTACGTGGAATTACTTGTATATTAAATTAATCAATTACTCCTCTATTTGTTATGTTTCTCTTCTAATAACTCCTTCAGTATCCTTTTCTAGATTGTTTACTCTTCCTGTGTGGTCACGGTCAGTGCTGGAGATACTGTTGTTTAAAGACTGATGTCATAATTTATGACAGGGAAACGTGTATTTAATTATATAATTATATAAATTTTATAAGCGTTGAAATTGCAAACCTATTAGGTAAAACTTGTTTGTGTGAAACACCATTTGAAGAACATAATACTAGACTGTTTTCACTGTTTTCATTCGCGACAGAATTAGGATTACTTTTACCTTCTGTATTAGGGATTCTAATGAAGATTATTTGTTGCAGACGAATGACGCGCTAGGTAGTGCGTTCAACTGGATTTACTTTGTGCCTCTCATAGTATTGGGTTCATTCTTTATGCTCAACTTAGTTCTCGGTGTTCTTAGCGGGTAAGTCAACACACTTTAATATCGGTGTATTAAAATTATTTTACTTACGTTTTGTTTTATAATTTTGGTATGTTTTGTTTTATATTTTCTTTTCTTTATCAACATTGATATCCAGAGAGTTCTCTAATGAAAGAGGGCGCGTAGAACGAAGAGCTCAGTTTGTAAAAGAAAGAGCTCGTGCAATGTTCAACGCAGACTTCAATGCATATCTCAACTGGATTACTGAAGCAGGTCTTTTGAATAGTGATGCTGTGTGCTCAAGTAATGCTAGAGGCAAATGTAAACTAAATATTGTAGTTAAAGATTTGGTAGAAGATCTATGAAGAAGCATAAACGTTTGTTTTAAACGTATTTGACTATTAATTGATCCTTAAGTGCTCAAACTACGTATGTTTGCTAGTCGAATTTAACAAAAGTTTTTTTACGTGTTGGGTATGGGATTGATTTATGCTAACTCAAATTTTTGACGATCTTTTAAATTATGGAATCGATTCTTATGACTGGCGATTATTTGTATCATTAGTGCTAGAGTAGTTCAATACGCGTAATTATGTTTGCAGTGAGTTCGCTAAAGAAAGAGAGAAAGTAGAAAATAGACAAGAATTTCTTAAATTAAGAAGACAGCAGCAACTCGAGAGAGAACTCAATGGTTACGTTGAGTGGATATGTAAAGCAGGTAAGTGTGGAACATATATCATAGTATATAATTATAGTAATAGAAAGATAACAAAATGCGTAAGTATCTGTATGGCATAGATACTAATGTATTTGTAAAACATACAAAATAATAAGTTAACATTTTTGATAATAATTATTTTTATTACTTAGATTTATTTACCTACTATTCAATGTTGGTTACAGAGGAAGTAATATTAGCAGAAGAAAGAACAACAGAAGAAGAAAAAATGCACATAATAGAAGGTAAGAAGATTGATAGAATTTTAAATGATTTCTTGTTTGTGATTTCTTGAAGGACTATTTGTAGAGCTATATTTGTTAATAGTTATTAATATATACTATGTTTTGTTTTTATTGTTAGCGCGGAGAAGAGCAGCGGCCAAAAAGAAGTTAAAAAACCTTGGTAAAAGTAAAAGCACAGACACTGAAGAGGAAGAACAGGATGAAGACTGCGGAGATGACGGTCAGTATCATCTTCCTGTCACGTGAATGTTACATATTCTGTAATCTGAGTGTCGTGTTGTGTGTATACCTACTACAGATAAAGATATATCCAGATTTTCTATTAAAATCACAGATCCGTTTTCATTACTCAAGCAGAAACCAAATTTTAGAAGCATGTTTTCAGTTTGTTTACATTTGTTAACTTTTTCGTCTTTAATACTATTATTAATAGTCAGGTTAGGTATCTTTTAAATTTCCGGTACATTAGCCACATTTGTTATCATTCAAATATTATCTTCTTCTGTTCACGTAATTATTATATTGTAAATTCATGAATGTTGCATGATATTTTGTCGATAACTAACTCTTTTATTTCATTTTCATCCATTTTCATTGCGTATTCGTACTCTACTTGTGTGTTGGTTGTTTACAGTTCCAAAGAAAAAGCAAGGTATGGGATCAAACGTGATGCTGGTAGAATATTCCTTTTCATCTTCTACAGTAGACAAACTAGACTAGTCTTAGATTTAGGAATAGTACCCTTCCCATATCCAAATTATGAAAACGTCTGTACGTGTTTCCCAAAATTATCTAAATTTAAGAATGACTATGCCACTTGCCTTACGTGATTCGGAGTCATCGTTTAACCGTACAGACGTCAGAATACCCTCGAATTTATCCCCTGCTACTCTTCTAACTTTAGGTCCGCTATTTCCACCACCCTCACCCAAAGCTTGTACAGTGTGAGCTTCACCAAAAATTTACCATAAAACGTAACATATTTTTCTGGCGATAACATGACGGTATCTCAGAAGAGGGTTGTTAGTGACTTATACGAACGAAGTTTCGGATTGCGACACCGATTGAATTTCGATGCCATTTCCATACCGTCCAATTACTTCGTGTTATAAAACTTAACGATCAAAAACCAGCTTTTAAAAGCACAAGAGCATTTTTGTGTCGCAAATCTGTGAACGTAGTAGGACTGCTATCGTGACGTGCGTACGCTAGAGTTATAAACAATTAGCTGAATGTTAAACCTGAATCCTTTAGTTAAATGCAAACACCGTTGATCATGCAATAAACATTAGACCCTTTAAATTGCCGATATTTGGTAATGAACACGACTAATTACACGCGCTTTATTTAATAATTAAAGTATAAAAACTTGAACCTTATAAGTGGCTCATATTTTCAAAGCACTATTATTGACAAAATAAAAATTGTGAAGTTAAAATTATATTAAGGAAGCATGATGTGGAATTTAAAGTGTTGTCAGACAATTGCAAGATCAACGGCAACTTTAACATCAAGACATTTAGTAACATTGTTTTTATTACAACAGGTTTTCTGAAAAGTAAAGCACGGTCAGCTGGGAGGTTTGCAGACTTCTGGCGGGCCGAGAAGAGGTTTCGGTTTTGGATCAGACATACGGTGAAGACCCAGTGGTTCTACTGGTTCGTCATTGTCTTGGTGCTCTTCAACACGATATGCGTGGCTGTGGAGCATTACAGACAACCCAAGTGGCTGACTTCGTTTTTATGTAAGTTCCATATGTTTTTGAAAACAATTTTACTCAATCACCATCGTCGTTATCATCCACAGTCCGACTTCTCCCACTGCTTAGCCTGAGGCCTATGTCCAGCAGTGGCTGTACCGTGCATTCGCGATTTATTTGCCAAAAATGTAAAAAATTCCTACACAATAAAGTTTAGTTTACGCTACAACTTCAAACATTATTATAACTTTATCAATAGTGCTAGTAACTCTGAAATCAACTCAATTATTATTGAAATAAGGTTGATATTTGTTTAACTTGAAATAGGGTAGGGGTGTGCAACACTGCTCACTTTTACTTTACGTTGGGGCTTTAGATGCTTGTGCCCCACTTTATTCATTGAAGATTTTTCAAATACTTGACTTGACTTAGCATCCATCCAAGAATGAACCAAGAGATTTGATTTGTGCTAATTGTGATTACAAGAACAATACAAATACATCAATGAACCTAAACTTAATTAATGTTTCCAAATAAATAACAATGATCTTCTCCACAGACTATGCCGAATTTGTGTTCCTGGGGTTGTTCATGATGGAAATGTGGGTGAAGATGTACGCGTTGGGGCCGCGGATCTACTTCGAGTCATCCTTCAACCGGTTCGACTGCGTGGTCATCTCCGGCTCCATCTTCGAGGTCGTCTGGTCCGAGGTCAAGGGTGGCTCCTTCGGTCTATCTGTCCTGAGAGCTCTAAGACTGCTGAGGATATTCAAGGTAAAAGATTCATGTTACAACTTGACACTTGAAGCCTACAAGAATGTTAGGTATAATATTTTCTACGACCATGTTTATCACAACCAATCAGGAACATAAAAGTGCAGCAAAGGATGATTGTATTTTTAACAATTTTATGTAACATACTGTATTTCGGTACTACTGTTTAACTATTACGTGTTATGTGTAAGTGTTTGTCAAAACGTATTATCTTACTTTGTTCTTAATGTTCTAATTTAACCTCTAAACGACTCATGATGAAATAATTGATGTGTTTGCTTATACATTATTTGTATTTTCCAGGTCACCAAGTACTGGTCATCACTTCGGAACCTGGTGATATCTCTCCTCAACTCAATGAGATCCATCATCTCGCTGCTGTTCCTCCTCTTCCTTTTCATTCTCATCTTTGCACTGCTCGGCATGCAACTGTTCGGAGGACAGTTCAACTTCGAGGATGGCACACCGCCGACCAACTTCAACACCTTTCCTATCGCGTTGCTAACTGTCTTCCAGGTAATTATGAATCTTACTTTATTTTAACCATTTCTTTACGAAGATACTATTGCTCTATTGCTAATGACAATGCTCCTTATTTTAAAAATGGCATTTTTTTTCATTGCGAATTTGCTATGTGTGAAATTCGGTGGATTCATGTATTCAAGTATGCCGAATTGCCGAAAAACCATATAGCGCTATACTTCACGAGTACCATGATACATTGTCATCCTGTGGCAATTGGTTCTCTTAATTTGGCGATTTGTTATATTATCCACTAGCTTCCGCCCGTTCGTACGCGTAAAATTTCACCCTCCCCCCATTCACCATTCACCACACCAACACATTCACCATTTTAGGTGTGAAATTTCGGAAAACCCTTTCTTAGTGGATACCTACTCTTCACAAAGAACACACCCTTCAAATTTCATGTCTCTAAGACACGCGGTTTAGGCTGTATGTTGATATATCAGTCAGTCAGGACTTTGAATTTTATACATATACATAGATTTAACAGCTCAGGCATATTTACAGATTTGCTCAATCTAACATATAGCATAACATTGCGATAGACCTTGTGATTCAATTATTAGATTGTATTGTAAACCAATTTCTACTGAATAAAACCAATTTCTTGTTGTCTTCATTCCAGATTCTAACAGGTGAAGATTGGAACGAAGTGATGTATGATGGCATCCAGTCTCAGGGCGGTATCCAGAGGGGCATGATCTACTCGCTGTACTTCGTCATCCTCGTCTTGTTTGGCAACTACACGCTGCTAAACGTGTTCCTTGCCATCGCTGTCGACAATTTGGCTAATGCCCAGGTGCGTTTCCCTGTCTGTGCTTTGTTTTGCGTTACTTGGTCTTAGATGTTTGTAATGATCTCCTCGAATGGTCACACGTTATCTCATAATTTGTTTATGTGTTACTGTGTTATTAAGATCAACTAACGCAAATCAATATCAATGTACGTGTTCACAAAGGAGACGTTCGCCAATTTGATGTATGTTGACTTGTTGAAGTCATAGCGCTCTTGTAAATCTGACGCCGCTTTTCGTGTAAATGTTGCAAATCTGTATTTACAGGAATTGACAGCGGCAGAAGAGGAACAAGTCGAGGAAGACAAGGAAAAACAGCTCCAAGTAAGTGTCAAGCTTCTCTTTGTTTATAGAACCTAGTATTCATCCTCTGATGCTTTGGAGTTTAGTTGATAGTATCACAATTTCAAAGCCATAGCATGTTCAACCACTCTTCCACATGCATTTACTTTCAAGCGGTTATACTAATTGGATTAAGCTATTGATTGGAACGAAATTTGTACATATTTCATACATTATTCCGGATAATTAGGAATTGGAGAAAGAGATGGGTGCATTACACGCGGTGGACGGCTCTCCAACCGGAGTAGACCTAAGTCCCTCTTCGCCGACGAGTAGGAAGGTAAAAAGAGCTCGGCATTGGCAAAGCTATGCTTCAAAATGTATTGGTGTCGACGACTTAAAATATTGTTGATATTATAACTTCCACTATTTCCATTGAATTCTTCTAAAATCTCATTCTGCAGCTTCTATTAACACTGCATGACATCGCACGCTGTCTGATGTGTTGTTATTTCCTGTTTATGTTCGTTCATGACTTCGATATCAACAATATTTTAAGTACGCTAGACGGGTCGATGTCGCTTATGTGAGCAGAATGTCATGATAGGTGTTTTTATCAAATCTTTATGATCTTTATCTCTAGATGGCTAATGGATGTCAACATCAACTTGACTTTTTACGTTAACTTCAACTAGGTGGCTACTTAATTCACATAAACACATACTGGTTCATTAATTTCAATACATGATTTATTTTTAGCTTGAGGATCATTCCTTACTTTGACTTATTAGTTTTTTTTTAATTTCTATTTACGAGATTGATTTGAAACGCATGTTTTACCTCGACATTCATCAGTAATGGCTTGTGTAATAGTCTTTACCTTTTAAATCTTAATGTGAAACTTCTAGTTATAAGTTATTATAATTTCATTTATGTACTTATTCATTGAATAAGTCTTAATAGTGATCATTTGCTATAAAAACATCATCATATAATTTATCATAATACTTTTACTGAATCTAGTGTAGTTTCCTTCGAAATTTTTAAAGAACTCTTATAGAGCCAGAGTAAGAACTTAGAAAGTAGTGGAAACGATGTAGATGAAAGCAATATAGGGAACGAATACTATTATGGATCTAAAATATTTCAGAACAAAAAGAAAGAAGAGGCCAAAAAAGAAGATGATGATGAGGTACCAGATGGACCAAAACCAATGCTGCCATATTCGTCCATGTTTATTTTGTCACCTACTAATCCGTAAGTTTCTCTTATTATTCAAGTTATTGATCTTTTTCTTTTATAAGGCTTTGTTTTATTATAATGCTTTGATATTTTTGTGTTACAGAATTAGGCGAGGCGCACACTGGGTTGTAAATTTAAGATATTTTGATTTTTTTATCATGGTAGTTATATGTATGAGTTCTGCGGCTTTAGCGGCTGAAGATCCCGTAGTGGAAGAAAGTGACAGGTACGTTGTTTGTATTACATATATCTCAAGTATCCCAACGAGAACACTTACTTAAACCACTTAGTATCTAGCAGAGCAGCTATCAAAAAATATATTTCTTGACATTGTTAATTCCGACTACCGAAGCGGTTATCCTCTTGAAATAATATTACTTCTTCCTTCAAAATTTTAAATTAACATCCTGATAAACTTATATACAACTTTAACGTTATTTAGTCGAAATGACTGTTTGTAAATAAAAAAGGGCCTGCAAAACCCAGTTGCAATTGAATGTCTTTGTCATGTTTTAATATTGAGTTTGTGTTTCCAAAACTTGAAAGTTTAATAAAAATGACTTTACTTAATCGCCCTAACTTTCTTCGAATCATGTGGCCTACTCTGTTTTTCTCAATCTTACTCTCTCATCCATTACACAGGAACAAAATCCTGAACTGCTTCGATTACGCGTTCACGGGCGTGTTTACCGTGGAGATGCTGTTGAAGATAGTGGACCTCGGCATCCTGTTCCACCCGGGCGCGTACTTACGCGACTTGTGGAACATCATGGATGCCGCCGTCGTTATCTGCGCCCTAGTCAGCTTCGGATTTGAGATCGGGTACGTTTTGAATAGTATTTCGTAAATCGTGAATTTAGCTGACGTCATAAGCATTCTTGCCAGTTTCGGAAATGAAAACAGGTGCATACAGAACAATATTTTTTACCTCGATGACATATTCATCTTTAATATGGTTACCACGAACTTGTACAGCGTTAATAATATTGTAAATGTCATTTTCATCATTGGCTTTTTGGGATCTTCGATCGAATACGTTTATGAGAATACTTTACTTTGAGTTCATGTTTAATCATAAGGCGAACTTCCATTTGTTGATATGCTGCCGGTGGATCTACTTGAGATTATGAAAGTTGGAATAAACACTAAAATTCCGGTTTATTTTAATAACTTTGACTTTATATTCACATTATTACGGTCATCTAACTAATTGTAATTTTCTTGTTGCAGAGGCGTGAAAAAGGGTGCGGGGCAGAATCTGTCCACAATAAAATCGTTAAGAGTGTTACGAGTGCTCAGACCTTTGAAAACTATAAAACGAGTTCCAAAGTTAAAAGCAGTGTTTGACTGTGTTGTGAACTCTTTGAAAAACGTCATTAACATTCTCATTGTGTACATATTGTTTCAATTCATATTCGCTGTAATTGCAGTTCAACTTTTTAATGGTAAATTTTTTCACTGCAACGATATCAGTAAGAATACTTTTGAAGACTGCCAGTGAGTATTGAGTTTTTATTTACTTACTTTCGTAACCTAAGTATTGGCTTGTGTATTTTTTTATGTATTCTTCCAATATAAATTCGCTCTAGTTTGACACACGAGATTGAAGTCTTTGCTTTTAATCGATTAGCGTTTTGATGTAATGCATCGATTGAACACGGAGAAATTCTCATGCATGAAGCTAAATGTATCACAATTTCTTATTGTGCAAAGTTTGGTTACATACTTCTTTGTTGCTGAAGGCTAAATTCTAATACAAACCTTACCTTGTGTGACAGAGGGTCGTATTTCGTGTACGAGTCTAACACCTTACTGCCGAAAGTCAACCAGCGCACGTGGACGACGCAATCCTTCCATTACGACAACGTAGCAGTGGCAATGCTTACGCTGTTCGCCGTGCAGACCGGAGAGGGGTGGCCTCAGTGAGTATAATGTCTTTTTCGAAGAAGTTATTTTAACATTTGAATGTGTAAAATGTAAAAATATTCAATGCAGCTTTTGTAGTAGCAAATAATAAGTATCCCTTAAAACTTTCTAAGTCAAATGTTATTTATTAACAGCAACGTCAAAGACTGAACATTACAAAATACTTTTAATTTATTTTATTCCCATTGACTTCTTCTCCTTTTGGAACAACATCTTATGTGATATACAAATTTCTAATTAGGGTAAATAATTAAAGAGATTCTTATTCTTTATTTTCCGATTACAACTGGAATTTGGTCAGCAAATAAGATACTAACACAATTCTTTATTTACAGAGTATTACAAAATTCAATGGCCGCCACCTACGAAGACAGGGGACCCATACAAAATTTTCGAATAGAAATGTCCATATTTTATATCGTTTACTTCGTGGTATTTCCTTTCTTCTTTGTTAACATATTCGTAGCTCTGATAATTATCACATTTCAAGAGCAGGGCGAAGCTGAACTGCAGGATGGTGAAATTGATAAGAATCAGGTGAGTTAATTATCAATGTCTTGACTCAATATATTTTCCAATGATATGGCATTGCATAAAAGTCAAGTAAAACCAACAGCAACTCTCGATGAGGACATGATACTACATTTTTGTTTACAGAAATCGTGTATAGACTTCACAATAGAAGCGCGACCTCTTGAGAGGTATATGCCAAGCAAAAGAACGAGTTTTAAGTACAAAGTGTGGAGAATAGTCGTCTCTACGCCCTTCGAGTATTTCATCATGACCCTCATCGTTCTCAACACATTGTTGCTCATGATGAAGGTATGTATCACCGACGCTTCTGACTGTTCTAGAATAATTAATGTAAGATCTACTACTACTAATCTTAATTTTATTATACTAAAGATATATTTATTTTAAGTAGGTACAAACACTTTCTCCAAAAGTGATCAAACAAAATACATAAACAAAAGAAGCACTAAATGTGAAAAGTAGAAAATGATCACTCATTTAAGGTAGTTGCTGAAGAACCTAGCCTGTCTCACAAGGCACTGAAAGTGACGATCTAGATTAGCAACCAATCCTTGAAGCCTGCACAGTACCATTCTAGAGAGCTCATCAAATGTAAGTCATAAGCTCTCTAGTTTGGCAAAACTTATACTAAGACATAACCTTTGTCGTATATGCGTCTAATATATGTTCGCACTATAGATCCTTTTAGTGGAATTAATTTCTTAGTTGTGTAACGTCTTAAATGTCTTAAATATTAAACTATACCTGGATGACGTCATGATACAACAACAACATTGGCACGACATTAGTACTGCCGACTAGTTTAGGTTTTTCAAAAATCACAACACACACATACACACAACATACAAAGTGTTTACGATATCACTGTACTTATTCGGCGTCAGTATACACTGCATCGGAATGCGCCGTATTTAAAATTATTACCGAGCCTATCCCGTCAAATGTACCTACCGCCAAATATCATTTTATTTTCTCCTGTGTTTCGTTGGAAAATCCTTTCGTTATTCCTCGCTTGCTATTAAATAAATATGTATGTATCGGTGTTTACTGCACGATATACCTATCCTTCCAGCACATTTATGGCACAAGATACACCAAACATTTTATTCGGTTATTCGTGCTTGTGAATGCACAACAATCTCTGGGTACAGATAGGACGTGGCATGGGCCATATATGTTGTTCGTGTTGCATGATCTTATTTAAGACCTATTCCTAATTGTCTTTATGTGGATATTGTGCATGCTTGGTGGAATGGCCTACTGCCAGGCGTGATCTGTTGGTGGCTATGGGCTGCTTTGTATATTTATTGGAAAATTGATAAAATTGATCATTTTTCTAATTGAGACAAAATTTTAAAAGGAACTAAAGTTATATTACGTGGTCAAAATTATAACACTATTTTTTTGTTCTACCCAACTTTGTTTGATTTTATGTTCATATTATTTTTAAGATATATATGTTTACTTTCCTATATATTCCTATACCTAGTGTTATACAACTGTTTAGCTTTAATTTCACTGTGACCCTGTCTAATTTTGTGTTAGTCTAATTTAATAAGAACTTCGCACATATCCCCACCAAACTCTTGTCACTTATCCCCTTGATATATTTATCCTTCTACTATATATTATGTATTACTGTTAACCGTTACATGAACCGTAACATAACTAATTACTTACTTACATTGATTCCATACAAATTTCAATTTTTTACATCACATTTAAATACTAATTCTTGTGGATGAGGTAATTTATAAAGTAACAATTATGTATTTTCATTGCCATGGGTTTATCCATAACGTCCGGCACTTCATCACAAAATGGCAGTACTATAATCAAAATGACATCTACGCGGATGTCCTCAAGTATTCGAATATGGGGTTTACTGGAATGTTTTCTGTGGAAACGGTGTTGAAAATCATCGCTTATGGTGTCAAAGTAAGTACACAAACACAAAGTATCGACCGACACATAGTACAAGTACAGAATGAAATATAAATAAATACGATATAGGTACAAATGTACTCTTTCTGCTATTAACGTGATTGTTTTATCTATTTACATGACTGTATGGGATTATTTCCAGCCGTGTAATTATTATCCCTTCCCAAGTATCCAGTACTAGTTTCTCTCTGACGACGATGATGATTGTAAAGGTTTATTTGCAATAATTGTAAAGCATGGCTTCTTCTCCTGCTGCATGTAGCACTATTGTATGTGAATACACGCGTTATAATATTGTCTTTCTCCCGATTTTACTAATCCATACTTGCCGAGCGTTTTCATGAGGTAAGTACTGTGATCTTTTAAAATCCGGCGGAGATCTGCTGTTTCCGAGGTCAGTATAATTTTATATTTTTCCTGTAATAAATGTTGTCCGTCATAACACCTAATCGCATGATTGTACATTCGGAACAGCATGCCGCACGTGCACCCTATGCCACAAGTCTCGATACATCTCAATAACATGATACTCATCGACAATGAAGGAACATAACACAAATACTTACACACTCACTTCTACAAAAATGTTTACATAACAAAACATTATTTTATTAGATAATAATATCGGCTAGATAAAAATATTTTTAATCATACAAAGTTAAATGCTAGAACAAAATATATCCATTTAGCAAATGGATATTTTTGATTATTTGAATGAAAAAGACAGTTACACTGGTCTTGCATTTAACTTTTATAAATTTGATAATGTTTTGAGTTAAGGTTTAAAAGACTGGTATTGATTTTGTGGTAGTTTCACGAGGCTCCACCACTACTCATGGACATGTTAACATTCATGAACCTCGTCTTTACGATCTTCTTCCTTCTCGAGACCGTTTTGAAGCTGATCGCCTTCGGGTGTACGGTAAGAATTTAACACACTTTCAATTTTTATATTAACTAATTAATTAAAACTTATTTTATCATTTACCAAGAACATGATAGCTTTCTTTCTATAAAATATGCAAGAAGCCATGGGTATGTAAAGACAAAAATCAATTGTAGGTATGGAAATGAGCTAAACTAATGTATTGAATCATTTGAGATTAATGTATGACTTTGTGCTGCAAATGTATTTAAAATAATACGAATTATAGAATGTGCAAAATAATCGTGTGCGCCTAACACTAATACACTATCATTATTTTATAAATATTTTAGCCTAGCTATTAATATTCAATATTGACTTGAATATATTTCAATTTAGAACTCATTTTTATAGAGAATTTACGAGATAACGCTTTTTAATTGACATAGGTTTTTAAATGCATTAACTTTTCTTAGATTTATGAATAACATATTTTTATGTATTTGCATAGATTTAAAAAAAATAAAGAGAGATTTCCTCATTCCTTTCCTTATTCATAAAGTCCTTTGATCTTAAAACAGTCTATGAATGGAAAGTGTACATTTGTATACAGTTTTCCTTGAAATGTTATTGTACTCGTTTTCTAAAATTCTTTTAAAATTAATTATGACTCTTACAGAATCTTTGCTAACATATTGGTCTGTTTCCAGAATTTTTTCAAAGACCCTTGGAATACATTCGATTTCATTACGGTCATTGGAAGTATTATTGACGCCCTCATTATGGAGTTTGGCGTAAGTATCATCATCGTCTGATTAACCTAAATCTTTCTCAGCTTCTGTACTTACATTTATTATACTAATTTCATTTTTGCCTACTCGATCCTTCTTTGCTGCTGGCAATTTTTATAATTATTTTTGACTTTGATGAAAGTGAAGATAAAGGATCTATCCTGATTACAGACCGACCTTGCTGAAAACTGTGCTGACATATCCTGTCAGCAGGTAACAAATCAACTATTTGACTGCTAGGAATCTTAGATTTTTGTAACGGATTGGTCAATGGTATAAACAGAGTGTGTACATACTATTAGACAGTGGTCTAATATTAGTAGTGCTAGAGAATATTTTTAGAATATTAGGATTTATAGAAGTTTTGTAGTTTAAAACATGTACGGTTGTTCGCTAGGGACTAATTGTTATTGGGGTTGTTTTAGATATTATGACAATTATACATTGGTGTGTTAATTTCCATAAAACCCTAGAATATTTGAATTTTATCTCGTAAATATTGCTAGATTTTTCATATATTTTACATTGTGAGAAAGTATTGAAATTTATTCAATACTGTACAAAGAAGTAGCTAATACAATTATTATATTCATTACATTTATATTTTCATATACTTCATTACGTAATCTGAATAAAATTTATTTTCTTTAATTTCGTGATTTTATCTAGTACATCTTATTTCATTGTCTATATACCTAGTTTTATTTTAACGTTGTCGTTAGTTTTCAATCATAATATTACTAGATACTGGAGTATGCCTGGCTGGAACATCAGCTTGTTTAAGTACCTGTGATTTTTTTAATGAAGTGTTTGAGGCTTTGCGAAAGGGTAAAAAATAAAATGTGTATATCATTCGCAGGAGAACACATTCAACGTCGGTTTCCTTCGCCTGTTCCGAGCCGCGCGACTGATCAAGCTGCTCCGACAGGGATACACTATTCGGATACTACTCTGGACATTCGTGCAGAGTTTCAAAGCCTTACCCTACGTGTGCCTTCTCATCGCGATGCTATTCTTCATCTATGCCATCATCGGGATGCAGGTCTGTTGAAATTCCTCCTGTTCCTGTGGTTCACATGAAATTCCTAATTAATTTTCTAACTTGATTAATATTAATATCGTTACTAACAATTTAAAAATTAAGAATAATTTATAATACTTACTTGCTTAATTTATGACAGGAAATATAATTGACACATTTGATAGGTACTTTTTTGGGGTGTTTTTTTTTTGTATTTTACTTGAAAATTGTGTTTTTATAGATTTTAAATAAGTAATCAATTGTTCACTAGTGAAACTAGTTTTGATTATGATAAAGTTTCCTAGTTCATTTTATAATAATAGTTGGTAGCGTTAGGGTCTAATAAATCATAGGTTTTAGTTATATTAGCGTAATGCTAGGTGACGGACTTTCGATAGAAATATCGTGAGTTCTAATCCTTTTGTGATGATGTCGTAATTATCCACCCCTGGTACTATAGAATATTTTTGAGGGGCTAGTTCAAGATATCAGTATAGCATCAGATTCTTGTTAGTGTTCCTCTTATAATATACTTAGAAAAACATAGTCAAGTTTAGTGTAAATTAGTCCATTTACTAATCCTAGTATTAAATAATAGACTATAAATAACAAATTCCTAGATAATCCAAGTATTGTCAACCTTAATCCAAATTTTGTTCCAAAATGTAATCGTATTTAGTTTTGTAGTAAAATTTTCTAAAATTCAAAAATATAATAAGCCAGTCTAAGATGAATTAGCAAAATTCATCTTAGACGGACTCATAATTGTTATGAGTAGTGAGTACATTATAAGATTGGATTAAGAAAATACAAAACCAGTATTGATAAGTTTCTAATGACAGGTTTTCGGAAACATACAATATGATCCAGATGATGCCATCAACAGGCATAACAACTTCCAATCTTTCGTGGCGGCACTCTTGCTACTATTTCGGTGAGAGTACAAAAGACGTAGCTGTTACTCAGTCTTGCGGGCACTGCCGAAAATCTGTCTCTACTATCAGTGTTACATATGTACTTACTATCATTATCATTGGCAATACTACTATCATCAATATATATATTCATATAATCAGAACGTAGATTTAGAAGATCCTTAGTGGTGACAATATCCTGATTGGTGTCCTTAACTTTGAGATTGCTTATTATGTTTGTATCTCTAGATAGTTTGGTACCCTTGTTTGATATCGTTTGTCGTATCCCTAGTGCTAGTTATATATAGATAGATACGTCATTAGGTAGAGTGTTTATTTTTGTGGGATGAAGCATAGGAGTCGGGCTACGCGTCATAATTTGCATACAAAGCTGACTTTCTGTGTTGTATCTGCTTGGACACAGGTGTTTGGCAATATAGAATTAACACCAGAGTCTGACATGAACAGACACAACAATTTTCGAAGCTTCATTCAAGCACTCATGCTACTGTTCAGGTAAGGAACATTGAATACAAGTTACTCCAGCCTGAGGATATACTGTAAACTTTTGTTAACATAGGAAAATACAAACATTTATCGAAACACCATTTAGACTGCTCTAATCAAATGAATCCAGAAGCAATCTAGTTGAAACGTTAAGAACCCGTAGAGTAACGAGTAAGCTTCTCAATGGAGTTATGGGAGTACTTTAGAATGATTTCATTTGTGTATCATCGCGCACGTGTCATGCATGCACTTCAACTATCAAGAGTTACTTCATCAATCACTCACTGTTACTTAGTTGTGAAACGTGTAGAACAGTCTGTTTTGTGCAAACCGAATGTGTATTTTCCCATAATAATTGATCAATACTAAATCAATCAATACTAATTCTTGAAATGCTCTTTTTATAGTATTCTTCATTGCATTTTATAAGAATTCTTTGAATTAACTATTGAATATGGAACGGTTTCTGTGAGCCACTGTATGTTTAGATGCGCGACGGGCGAGTCGTGGCCCAACATAATGTTGGCTTGCCGCAAGCCCGCCAAGTGCGACATAGCAGCAGGAAAGTCCTCCAACGAAGAATGTGGAAGTACGCTCGCCTACGCCTACTTCGTATCTTTTATATTCTTCTGTTCGTTTCTTGTGAGTATGCCATTTATCACTTTAAGAATTCCCCTTTTTAATTTTGATACAATTTTAAATTAGTAATTTGCTTTCAGATGTTGAATTTGTTCGTTGCCGTTATTATGGATAACTTTGACTACCTAACGAGGGACTCGTCCATCCTCGGCGCACATCATCTTGATGAATTTGTTAGAATATGGGCAGAATACGATCCAAACGCCACGTCAGTAGTTCTTTGAAAATACTTTTAGTCATATTCTGTTTTTTGATTTTCAACGATTCGTTATTTCATATACAATTATGTAACACCATTATATTTTCTAATTTCAGGGGTAAGATCCATTATACAGAAATGTATGATATGTTGAAGAATATGGATCCCCCTCTGGGGTTTGGTAACAAATGTCCAAATAGACTAGCATATAAGAAGCTTATTAGAATGAATATGCCGCTAGACGATGAGGGGAAAGTTAATTTTACAACAACACTATTTGCCTTAATACGAGAAAACTTAAACATCAAAATGAGATCTCGTAAGTATTACCATATAACTACGTTTGGTGACTTTGCAGTAGTAAACTACGTACAAGACCATACTATACGCTTACAACGACATGTTTCGACCCTTTGATTGAAGATAACCATGGCTAAAGAATATCAGTAAAACGGTAGAATATTAAATAATATCAGTGTCAAATTACAGCTGAGGAAATGGACCAAGCAGATGAGGAATTAAGAGAAACGATAACCCATATATGGCCATTACAAGCGAAGAAGATGCTCGACTTGCTGGTGCCTCGAAACGATGTACTCAACGCTGGGAAACTAACAGTTGGGAAGATATACGCTGGACTATTGATCCTCGAAAGTTGGAGATCGACAAGGTTCAAGCAAAACGGTGTTCCGGTAAGTACAACTGCCATTTTAACGCACCTCTCAGTAAATTTGTTTTCAACACTGTATTTATGTCTAATAATGGAAATTTTGATGAACATAATATAAATATAGTATCTTTAGTAGATCCAAATGAAGCCAGAGTAAATTCGTGTGGCTTACGCCAGTATGTATATATGTACACTTTGAGCCAAATGTAACTATTACGTGGGTAGGTGAAACTACACGTTTACAAGTAGTGTTTGTTGATGGCCCCCTATAATTCCCCACATTAGATTACAATTTGGAACATTATAGTTAGTTCTATAGAGTTGGTTGTGTTGTCTACCTGTGGTTGTATTGTTGTGTACATTTACAGAACCATATTTAAAAAATCTTCAATTCTATCGAAAACCATTTGCTCCTGTGTTCAGTTTACATAACTTGTGATTGGCTCCCTATAAACAAATATCTGTATAACAAAGAGTACAACAATACAGAATCACTTTAGTTGAAATCGACTCTTAACGAGTCGACTACATTGGTGGTTTACTTTTCAGGCATTCAACGAGAATAGCCCTACGGCCATTCAGCCGGTAGTATTAAAATATTTTACGGAACGAAACTTTGAATACTTTTTTCTTGCACTATTCTAGATATTTTTCTTTATCATAAATTTCTTCTCGCATTGTGTTTAAACAAATTTATTTAAAAAAAGAAACATTAAATAATTCACGATGGCCTATAGACTAAATGGATGGTCAAGAAATAAAACGAACAAAATAAAAAACCGTAGTTTAGAGATTGAATTAATTAAAGAATTTAGAATTAGAACTAGTGACGCACTTGATAACACATTAGTTTGGCAAACTTGTGCAAGTCTGGCACGTTTGTCGGTCAAGTGTCCGTCAGGGCTTTGTAAACCACAACATGAAACCTGTCCTATAGTTGCAAAATAATGTAGTAGTTAAAGAATGCGTGTGTTACAATGTTTGGAACCGTGTCTCGTAGATAGAAATCCTACTGTTCGTAGATTTGTTTGTCTTACCAATGTGTGTCATATCGTCCCCGTTGCCTCTTGCTACTTCCTATAAAAACTATTAAATATATATTCTCTTTGCATTTTTAGATTACTGTGATCCATTTATTTTATACAAGTTTTAGGTAGCCTGCATGGTGAAATGTTCAAACTATTCAACAGATATTTATTTCATTATTTAGCTTTGAATATCGTACAATTTACTTTCTATTACATTTTGGCTCAATCGATATTTACCATTTTAGAAGCCTGGTGACATAAGAAACGTTAAAATATTACGCTTTCTTGCTACCTACGCTCTTATTTGCCTCCTGTAATTTTTATACTATAGCATAAGAATTTATTCAAATAAAAATCATTATTCTCAAGTCTGCGCATGCTGGAGAACAAGAATACTTAGTCACTCGACTACCGTATCAATATTTATGATATGAACTGCAAACGTGAACTCGCAACCTCTGCCTCTGGCTTCAACTTTGTTGCACATGTGATTTATAATAGCACCCGTTTCGAAAAAAGATGCTTTGTAATTTCAGCTCTTTCACGGTTTTACCGACATGGACTGAACAAAATTTACTCTAACATAATACAACTAAAGTGTGATAGTTGTTTTCTCAGATACCTGTAGCCGAATTCCTCACTTACACTACAGAATATACATTTTTAATTCGGTTGTATGTCCAATTGTCCATTCGTTGGATCTCTTACACAAACGATACACACATAACACAATTAAAGAGAACTCCAGCATGGACATGATGTATGGGATGTTTGCGCAAACTCATGTAGGCTTTAGCCGTTAGTGACTATTGAGTCCTATGCGCTTTGACGCTGTGTGACATGAGCATGCGCAAGTGTGCGTGTGTGGGGGGATGCGTGATGTGGGGTGCGTGTGTAGAAGGCGTCGCTCTTTAACTGCTTGATGGACGTGGCGGCGGGACTGGGCCCCGGCTCGCGGGCCGGCTCTCTCAGCCACGAAGGGCCCGTCAACGCTGATGGACATCCGGACGACCCGCATCTGCTTGCCAACCTCGCCAGACGAGGCAACAGAAAATCGCTCAAGTGAGTTGTGTTGTATAATTTCAATTAACATTTCATGAACAAGTATATCTAGTAGATTATAGTAAAATATCAGCATATAACAGCAGATCTTATAATTATGTAACATTCAAGTTGCAAAATTTCTCTTCGACAAACATACATTTTATAAAGAACTGGTAAAGAGGTTTTAAAGAATTGATTAATTTAAGTATCTGCTCGTAACCGCCCAGACGCATGGCAGAGATTAGTGATGGCTGTAGATATAATAAATAAAGAGGTTGTTATGCCTAGAGAGGCGTGCGCTGCTGTACATACCTTATTGATTTAAGACAATCCTAGGGCAGAGAATGCTGACTACAAAAAAGATAGCAAAAAAGATAGCAAAAATTGTACTTGCCCTTCATCACGGTTCTCTTTTGTTACAGGAACAATAAAAAGGTGTGTGAAACCTTAAGTGAAACGGTGATTATATTGACTCGATCATTACTGTTGTAAACCTGATCAGCCAGAGCCATGATAGCCATTGTCTAGTGCAATCGATGTTCCCACCAATATCATTATCACAACCAAAATTTTTTTGTAACAATTTTATATGAGTAAAGAGACAATTGGACAATTTACCCCATACATACGTGATGTTGGTCGAAAATGTGATGTTATACGTGTCTCCGCTAAATGGGTGTTCCCCTTTAGTACTACTATACATCGATGCATTTTCTTATGTCATAGATAGTCGATGTTGTACTTTTATGTTCAGAGCTTTGTTTTGGGTGTTTACTAACATGATCATAGGATACTAATGTTTGTTGTTACAACTTAGCCCTTAATATTAACCGTTATTCTAGGTATTATTGTCGTAAACAAAGTAACTTAGGGCCTTAGGCTCATAGTTAAACAATGTATGTGATGTACATTCGAAAGTATTAATGGTACAATTTAAAGTTTACAGATGGTTGTTGATGTTTAGGTAAAGAATTTCAGTAATAGATGATTGTTTTTTTATGTCAATCTTGTAGAACTTTTGTCTTTTCTCTTTCTTCGATAGGGAATGGTTTTTTAAGCGACTCTTCTGTCATTGTTTGGGGATGACTATTTGAAAGTTTTCTTAGACATAGCACTTTCACTATCAATACATAAACATACTTACATAACAGTCATAATATCTAACATGACACCAGGACATGTCGTTTTCCTTGCCGGAATACATATTGCATGCAAACTTAATGAAGCCTAGCATGTTTCTAGATATTAAAATATAGATTTCCTAAAACAGAATGGGTAAGTAGTGTAAAGTATAACATTGCACAAGCACGGACTGTTGCATGGAATGCAAAGTTTGACACTTTCGTGTGCATGATTTGTTATTTTATGGCAATCTAAAATTTTGTAAATATGGGACAGTAAGTCTAAAGAAACGTAAATTAAACTAGCTTGCAGATGAACGCTTTACCTGTTTTATACTTGTATAGGGTTTTAATACAAATAATGTTGTAGGTTTTGGAACTGCAAGGATCGCACCACGCCTCAATGGAGTCATTGGACGAGGGGCGATTACAAGCACCTCACACATACCAGAATGGTCATCACCACCACGGAAGATCTTCCAGTTTAAGGTAAATACACCAAAACCACAAATCAATAGAATCACTTTTTGTTTGTTTTTTTATTATTTAGTTTGTTATTTCCTTTTTATGTTTATAGTGTCATCGAAGAAGAGTCCATTGATCTCAAAGTTATCGTAGTGAACAATGGTATGTGCTATGTACACATCTTCTACTAACCGAATGTACTTTCTTCAGGACTAACCAATTTCACTCCCCGATTTTCTCGGTGTCGCATGATTGGTAACATGCATGGTAAATAAACGTTGCCAGTTAATATGTTTTTGTTAAACGTGGTTCACTTACAGACGAACACCAAGTCCGAGAAGACGAGGCCATTACGGAGGTTATCATCACGATATCGGGTTCTCCGACACTGTCAGCAACGTCGTCGAGATAGTGAAGCACGAACATCAAAGACATGGGCGAACGCACAGAGCCCCTCACTACTACCATCCGCATGGTAAGCGATTATTTCATTACTCCGCTAAACAAGCCAGAACTAACCATTTACAAAGTATCTACTAACGACATAATATATGTAAACTTATGTATTACAGGCAAATCTGGTGATAACCCTTGATGTAATCCAAATAGATAATCTAGTTACTTAGATGTTCATTCTAGATCATACCGTGTGTTCTTATTTTTGTTTGATAGCATATCAACAGATTTGCCATTTCGCCAAGTATTTATGGCTTAACGCTATTGCAATTTTGATGAGATACATCGGCGTTTTAATAATGTATCATACCTAAAACATTATATAGCCTTTAAACTAGCTACATGCTATTAACTATTTTTCTTATGTTATTCCTGTAGTATTATTTATTCATACTAAAAACATTTACCGTTAACATACCAAATATATTTTATTTAGCTTCAATTAACAAATTGAAACAGTTTTGCAAACATTTTTCTTCTCATGAAGGTACTCTGAAAGTTTTGTGAGAAGATGGGAAGTCTAGCTTAACAGTAGTTGTAGTTATTCATGTTTTTCGTAGTTGTAGCTATAAGAGGAAAGCGAGCGAAGCAGTTACTGCTGCAAATGATAATCATGAACTTAGATAATTAGATTGTAATATCTAGCTAATAATTGAACATTCTCACAAGGCTAGTCTGGTAACATTATATTTGTAGCTAATTAGCTATGATTTGATAACTGCTCCTATATTATGCTCGTGACTTATATTGTTAGCGGTACCTATCATTAATATTTTATTCACTAGGCCATTCATAATAATTAGTTGTAAGTACATTACAGATTGGCAATAGATTGAGCCGCAACATACTCGAATGAAGCATTATATATTGTAAAGTTTATATAAATTGGCCTGTATTATAATATAACAAATTGAATTAATTTGCCTGCTGCATGCTAAAATATTGGTGCCCAACCAAACATATCTGCTCCTATTTGCACATAATTTAACTGCTTAATCATGGGTGCCTCGCAACAGAGGTACCTTAAACGCATGCACTTCAAAGATATCACTTAAATCATGCAGCATGCAAAAGCTTAACAATGGTTTTGTATTTATTTTTGTATTCTCTGCAGTAGTCTGCTATAGTTACATCAAAGAAGTTTATTTCATATTGTAATGAACAACTTTTACCAATTGTATCAAAGTATTATGCTCTCGTTTCTCCTACAACTGTAGTTACAACTTTGGACACACAGCTAATTAACCAAGAAACCTATCCCTATCAATCCAAATCCGTGTCCATGAAACCTTTACATTTGGAACCACGTAGGACAGACACCCAAAACTTTTAGAGTCACCTTTTTGAGTAAGGAAATAAGGTCGGTAGTCCGACGGGCTTAGGGTATACCGTGGTGGAAGGTACATGAAGGTATTCCTGACAGCAGGGAAGGAGTGGAGGGCGCCGCACCCCACGACCAGCCTGAGCCAGCCCTCGCGGTCGCCCAGCCCGCCACACCACACCTACGGTGAGATCCACTCGCCACACACTACGGACCTCACATACTACACTGACTTTCATCACGAAAAGCGCTTTGCGACTACCAACATTCAATACTTAGGTATAAGAACAGGCACGTTACGGTAACTTATTCTGATGTTAATATAATTATAATAAGGTCTAAACTCGTAAAAAAAATGTTAACATTAACATAACAAACCATCACTTTGATAACATTGAACAAAAATAGGGAATACATCCTCAACCCGAATTCTAAACTGAAAAGAAGCCATGAGCAACATCAACATATTCTTTAAACTGTTTTCAAAATTTTCAGTCGGGCGTTATTATTTATATTCAGTGTCATTGATTGTAAAGCAAAGGGTCTGAACCAAAATTCAAATTGGAACCTACACTTAAAATTGTCAGATCCATAGGACCCTTTGCTGGAATAGCAATGTGTCTAAATTATTAGTTAATCAATATTGATGCGATCCGGCTTTGCACGTCTGTAGATGTATGAAAGCGGCGCGAGTGTAGACGGAGAGCATGGTGGATATCCACGAGAAAATTGTTTGCACATCTGTTTATTGTTCATCTGAATAGGTATACTTATACTTTGTTATGACCCCTGTTATTTTCCTTGATTTGATTCGAACGTCCTGTTATTTATGGATTAAGTATAATATCATATGTATCATTACCGCATAGCTCGAGTTTATTGTCGGTGGGGGTGTAGAACATCAAATCATTCAGAGCGCAGTTTGGGCCCCGATAGGTGAGCGGGATCGGGAGCGGGACCGGGAGTGGCGGGAATGGCGCGACCGGTCGTGGGAGCGTGAGGGCGCGCGGCGCGGCCGCGGCCGGCAGTTGCCTCCCACGCCCACCAAGCCGTCCACGCTACAGGTCAAGCAGCAGCCGCCCTTCACCAGAATCAGCCACAGCCCCTCGCACGTGAGTACCTAACTAAGTAAACCTGTGTCCCTAACTAAGGAAATCTATCGCGTTTTCCAGTCACCTAACGAGATCACCAGCTGCTAACCGGGACAAACACGACTGCATTAATTGGTGATTAAGCATCAATTTTTGATCTTCTTTGGTAAACTACCTCTAATAAGTACTATGTACCTAAACAGTTATCGAACGAACTGTCTTTTTGAAATTCTGAATTTCGTTCGAAACACGACGTCAACCTCAGCGATCACAAAACTTAGAAGTGTTCTAACAATTGTTTCAGTTATCGCTGAGGCACACCGTCAGAGAACCGTTGGAGCCTCAACACGATGAGTACGAGTACGGCCGAGAAGTTGAAAGACTGATACACCGAGATTATAGATCTAGAGAGAGGTACGTACTTCGAAAGATAAATCTTTTCTTGAACGAAATTTCTGTGGACCTGTGTGATTGGTGAGCGCGTCAATCGAGGTCCACAAATATTTCTATCAGATAATATTGATATTCTGGGCAGTATCTAATTTAAAGCGCGCCAAACACAAAACTTGTTTCTCTGCTACTTACATTGTTTTTTTAGTTAAATATTATTGTAATAAATTAGTTAGTTATGCTCATTATGCTAGATGGCGCATTTTGTCAGTCTATTGAAATCTAATGCCAGACATGAGCTTCATAACTTTTGTCGGAAAATTTAGTCTCCTGCAAAAGCTAGAATCGTTTTCTAGTACCTATGGGTCGCTAGATCCTCGCGATTCAGTGCCCGGTTGTATTATTCAGGTAAGATTGATGTACATGCAAATAACTGGGTAATTAGCGCTTTCCGCTTTCGCCAACCTCCTTTCAGTAAATTGTAGCTCTTTTGTTTTTACTGTATTGTGGCGTCCCCGCATGCAATATAGCATCGAAACAAGTGCTGTGTGAGGATGGCTTAATCGCTGGGCGTGTGCAGACGCGGCCGGGGCTACGACGCGGAGTGGGGCTCGGCGCGCGCCTACGAGGCGCCGCTGAGCTACGAGGCGGCGCTGGCGCTGGGGCGAGGCGGCGGCGCGCGCGCGCTGCCCTCGCCCGCGCCCGCGCCGCGCCTGCCCAACGGGTACAAGCCGCGCGCGAGGCACTCCGACTCCGACGAGGACGACTGGTGCTAGCGGCGCCGCCGCGCGCGCTCGCAGCGGGACGTGCGCGCGCCCCCCGCGCCCCGCGCGCCGCACTCCCTATGACGCGCCCGCGAGCGCCCCGCGCCTTGAACGATCTCGTTTTATACTCTGCGACCGTGTGTACATAGACGACTTCCGTTGCTCAGCGGTTCGGACGTCGCTCCCGGCCCGCCGCGGCTCGCCTCCGAATTCTAGTATTTACGAAGTTTTGGAAAATTTAATTTTTAATTCGCTAAAATTTTACTCCTTGATTTGTATTACGGTTAGGGCGATCGAGGTATGAGACGGTGCCGGACGACTCGTTTGCGCTAGGATTTTTACATAAAATGAAATTACTAGTCTGTATTGTAAAAGTAAACTTTCTATATTAAATTTGCACTACGTAAAGTCTACGTTATATCGCGTGGTGAGGGCGCGGGCCCCGGCCCCACCCCGCCCGACGCCGTTTCGTATTCAAGTTACACGTTGGGAGAACACTAGCGATTCATCGTCAGACAAATTAATACTAGTATTGTATAAAATATTTACATAGCGAATAATTTTTACTTAGTTAATATATACTAAATAAATAATTAAACATTTTTTATTGAATTTGCTGTCCTTCCCCCAAGTGCTTTATACCTACGTTATTTAAATTTAAATACGATTAAACTAAATAAAGATGAATAATTGTGTGTAAACTTTGAAAATATATTTCTGCATTAAATGAATACCCAAATTGTTAAATCGTGTACTGAGTATTGTTTAAAAGATTTTGTCGCCTGGTTGGTAGTGTTACTACTCGACCTAGAGCTACGTACTTGTAATGTATAGCTACGCGCAGTTTTGTGCCGAGTGGGAGTATCTTATTGCTTTGTGGGTTAACTCTAAAATATACCTCAAATTAACATATTAGGATGTAAATTTAAAAAGAGCCAAAGTTTTGTTGACTATAAATATTATTATACTAAGGAAAAACAGGATTCTCCCACTGAAGAATGATACAGTCATCGACATTTTGATTAATCGCCTTTAACGTTAGCGATATTAAAAGTAGGTTATGAGTTATAACTACTTGTAAGTCTCAACAGTTCAAATATGAGTGACTTTCAATTTAAATGTTAAAAGTAGGTAATTCATAGATTAAAATGTTCATTGACAAAGACACACGGCATTACCTAGTACGATTAAGGAATCTATTGTCGATGGCCGATTATTTCATGCGAAACAAAACAACAAAGTGTCACCAGGCACAAAATCGAACTATTGTTTGTACACTCTACATCAGAATTGGTTTACAACTTTAGTGTTAAGCGTATTAGATAAATAGTAATAATAAGACAAAGATTAACCTTGATAAGAATCATCTTCATCGATCAACACCTGTGCAAAAGCGGTGAAACCAATTCTGCAGACGATTGTACCGTATATTATAAATCCGATATTCGTCCTAATCCCAATTGATACTACTTCATGCCATTGTCATACTAGTCACTTGTTAGCTGTCATCTTTGCTGCTACTATTGCGCTGGAAACATCAAATATTGTACAAATACATGATGAAGTGTAATATTTGTCCAACATTAGAAATATAATTCAGTAAATCTTTCAATATGGTTGACTTATTTTAAAATTCACTTAACGTCTTACGACGTCTCATGTCACTGATGCGCAGTACAATAGTCGCAACAGAGAGTAAATCGTTCAACACCATCAAAAACATTTGTTGCAAGCATGATGTAGGTTACTTTAGTACGACAAAATTGTAAATACATAATTTTCTGTGATAACATGATGAAAAAATGAGAGTTATTATTAGAACTGTGTGATTGCATAGGGGTGTTGTTCATTTCTCTAAGGGACGACGCGTGTTTGGCATAAACCGAGAAGTGATAAGGATAGTCGACTTTAAAAGGATATTAGCGTATCATTTAATAATAAAGTGTTATGCCCAATAAATGAAATATATAAAGTGAAGATATAAATTATATTGCATATGTTATTCAGTTTTGATAGGTATAGTATTTATCAATTAATTATATATCTGATGTCCCATTTATACGATACAAGTTTTTTTCCGGTGGCATACTTACAATAAAATTGAAGCAACAAAAATCTTGCACCGTCTAAACGCTGTTTAGACGTGCAATCTTTCTTGTAGCTCCAACTTAGTGTGCATACACACAAGCGACAAACGTCGACGACAGGCAACCGCAACCGTCGCTCGTGTATTTGAGCACCTTACTCAAATACACGAGCGACATATGTTTTCGAAGGTTGCAGTTGCCTCCTGTCGCTCGTGTGTATGCACACTCAGTTAAGCTATGCCACAAGCAATTAAATCGCACTGTTTAATCAAGCTTTAAGGAATGTGGTGTGAACATCGCAAACGGTTCGGATGAGGCGATGTTCAGCTCGAGGCGGAACACACCTGTTGCTTCCAAACACGCGGCACGTCTAACAGATACTTTTAGTCGAATCAGATATTACTCCCTCAATATTTTGATCGCTGTTGTTTGTTGCGAAGGGCAGGAACGAGTTATAAGATAGCTTTTATATTTTACCTCTGTTATAGTTACGAGTACAAAATGTCTACGCTGGCATACAAATCGTGTCATTTTTGTCCAGTTAAACATAAATACGCCTGTTTTCATAATTCCGTTTTAAAAACTACACATTATGTGATCGGTCGTTTTGAACAATTGATATTATTAATGTTATAATTACAATGCTAATCTAGTCGTAATAAAAGAAATAAATAAAAATTGTTTTTTAAAAAGTATTCGCAAGGAATGCGTGTCTCACAAAATATAAGATTGTTGCCCTCGATTTCAGAGTGTTAGATTTCTTCTATGTAGTTTTATTATTTTACAAGATTGACTCATGAGAAATATTTATATTGTTATTGTATAGACGTATGGGTATTTTCGTTTTGTCATTTGTAATCGGGGTGTTAGGATGATATCTACAATAAGCCGATGGACTTTCGATGACTGAGTGGTATTTTAGAGTACCGAGTGCGTCCCGCTTTAGTGTTCGTGACTCCTTCGTATTGACTACGACGATGTTTCACTAACATACGTGTTTAAGATGTGTAAATATTGTAAAATATAAAGCGACCGTTGTGTAGAGGTCGCATGTGAAAATGTCTAGTGATATGTTACTAGTTAATGTTAGCTAGGTAATCTCGTCCCCAACTGTCCTTGAATTTAAGTTGGGTGTTTCACTGCCTTAAAATAATAATGAAAATATTCGATGTAATAGTTACTAAACTACTACAAATAAGTGGCATTTCAATCGTTCTAATGCGTTCTATTGTTCCGTGTTCACGACACTATGGTATTGAATAACAAACGACACTGCGGTTTACGTTCAAAGTAATTAGTTTGGTAAATGATAGGGACAAATAATACGAACACTGATATGACAGCAGCAGCTAATAAACAAGGTGTAATAAAATTGTTAATAAATAAATTGTAACTAATATAAACACTCTCTTAGCTCACTTCCTTCATTTAGGACGTTGCAGACGAGCCGTTCATTTGCGATATTCAATGTTGGTCTCAAACTTCATATTATAATAGTACTACGATATAAATAAGCTCGTGTGCTCGTTACCTATTAATTATCGAATAAATTGAACTATTGAAGTGAGATGAGAAAGTCTGAGCCAAGATGTCATGCCTGCCTTGTATCTATGTAATCGCTTCACGACGATCATGTTTTATATTAAAAGTTATAATTATAATTGTATATTTAGCATAGAAAGTTCATCGGCGTCGAGAGAAGCACCATAGAATGTTTTTTGGTACGTTCCAATAACTTTACAGGATAGTGCAATCCTAATGATATTGTATTAATAAAGAACCAAACTTAAATTAGTATTTAAGTAATTTATTATCCTAAAACTAAAAACTATACGCATGTTTTCACTATACTGGTAAAATGGTTATGTACAATACGAAAGAGCTACTGTTTTATATATGAATTCTTGCTCGCCTGTAAAATTTTGCAGAATGAATCATATTATAAGATTGTACAATATAAATAAATGCAAAAAGACATTTCCTCGATTATGTGTGTTTTTATTAGATTGATTTTAGAAAAGCTATTAAAATGAATATCAACTTTATTTAAATTACTTACTATCAATTCTAAAATCAATCTATCATCTCCCCTAATAATCTTGAAGTTTGCTTTCTCAGTTATTTTACATCTAACAGTTAGTAGAACTCAAACTCAAAGCATTTATTTCAATTAAACCATTTACAGGCACTTTTGAATTGTCAAGAAGTCGGTCAGTCAGAAAATATAACCCAACTGCAACCTTATTGTACCGAGAATAAAGATCAGTGTGCGTTGGAAATATTTGTCAGTAACAGCAACCCAATATCAACCTTATTGTACCGAGAATAAAGATCACTGTGCGTTGGAAATATTTGTCAGTAACGGTAACCCAATAGGAACCTTATTGTACCGAGAATAAAGATCACTGTGCGTTGGAAATATTTGTCAGTAACAGCAACTCAATAGCAACCTTATTGTACCGAGAATAAAGATCACTGTGCGTTGGAAATATTTGTCAGTAACGGTAACCCAATAGGAACCTTATTGTACCGAGAATAAAGATCACTGTGCGTTGGAAATATTTGTCAGTAACGGTAACCCAATAGGAACCTTATTGTACCGAGAATAAAGATCACTGTGCGTTGGAAATATTTGTCAGTAACAGCAACTCAATAGCAACCTTATTGTACCGAGAATAAAGATCACTGTGCGTTGGAAATATTTGTCAGTAACGGTAACCCAATAGGAACCTTATTGTACCGAGAATAAAGACCACTGTGCGTTGGAAATATTTGTCAGTAACGGTAACCCAATAGGAACCTTATTGTACCGAGAATAAAGATCACTGTGCGTTGGAAATATTTGTCAGTAACAGCAACTCAATAGCAACCATAGATTGTACCGAGAATAAAGATCACTGTGCGTTGGAAATATTTGTCAGTAACAGCAATCCAATAGCAACCTTATTGTACCGAGAATAAAGATCACTGTGCATTGGAAAGATTTGTCAGTAACAGCAACTCAATAGCAACCATAGATTGTACCGAGAATAAAGATCACAGTGCGTTGGAAATATTTCTCAGTAACAGCAACCCAATAGCAACCTTATTGAACCGAGAATAAAGATCACAGTGCGCTGGAAATATTTGTCAGTAACGGCAACCCAATAGCAACTTTATTGTACCGAGAATAAAGATCACTGTGCATTGGAAATATTTGTCAGTAACAGTAACTCAATAGCAACCTTATTGTACCGAGAATAAAGATCACTGTGCGTTGGAAATATTTGTCAGTAACGGTAACCCAATAGGAGCCCTATTGTACCGAGAATAAAGATCACTGTGCGTTGGAAATATTTGTCAGTAACGGTAACCCAATAGGAACCTTATTGTACCGAGAATAAAGATCACTGTGCGTTGGAAATATTTGTCAGTAACGGTAACCCAATAGGAACCTTATTGTACCGAGAATAAAGATCACTGTGCGTTGGAAATATTTGTCAGTAACGGTAACCCAATAGGAACCTTATTGTACCGAGAATAAAGACCACTGTGCGTTGGAAATATTTGTCAGTAACGGTAACCCAATAGGAACCTTATTGTACCGAGAATAAAGATCACTGTGCGTTGGAAATATTTGTCAGTAACGGTAACCCAATAGGAACCTTATTGTACCGAGAATAAAGATCACTGTGCGTTGGAAATATTTGTCAGTAACAGCAAACCAATATCAACCTTATTGTACCGAGAATAAAGATCACTGTGCTTTGGAAAGATTTGTCAGTAACGGCAACCCAATAGGAACCTTATTGTACCGAGAATAAAGATCACTGTGCGCTGGAAATATTTGTCAGTAACAGCAACCCAATAACAATCTTATTATAACGACTATAAAGATCAAGGTAATTTTGACAGTGATGAATTCCAGAGGTAAAAGTTTCCCTTCAAAAAGTAAAAACCCTTTCTAAAAGTGTCCCTTCAAGTAGTTTTAGATACAAACCAACACAATTGCCTTACTTTTTCCGAAAAATCAGACTGAAACTCTGAAAGGGCTGTCTTAAATGCCTATAATGACCTAACAAGATTAAAGTTAGTTATACATAGGTATCCTTAAATAAGTAAGTAGGCTGAGGGCTGATACATAAAAGAAACAAAGAATATTAAGAGAGTAAATCTGATAGGTACGTTGACAAAGAACATGGTCATCAGATTACTATTACAAGCTATGATTTGTGGGGGTTGTTTATCAATATTTGAGATGAAGTGACTTTTATATAAGCAAGAACATGGGTTGTTTTTTTTTTATTTGAATGGGTTTGCTCTTGACTCTAGTCTACGAGTAGGTCAGAGGTGACAGAGACAAAGTCTACGATGGAGTGAGCTTACCCAGAAGAAGCCTGTTAACTCTTACTTTGAAGAGATTCGGGTTGTTTACCAAGGTAAGTAAACCGTGTGGGGAGGCCTTGGCTTATCAATGCTGGAAAGGGTCTCAAGGGGAATGAATCCCCCTACCAAGGATTGACCGAAGGAATCGCAACATATCTTGATGACTGACAAATAGATGTTTATCACACTAATATTATAAAGGCGAAAGTTTGGGAGTGTGTCTGTGTTTGTTTATATGTTTGATACTTCTTCACGCACTAACGGCTGGACCAATTTTGATAAAATTTTGTATGGGAGGTAGCTGACACCCTGGATTACCATATAGGCTATATCCCGATATTCCCACGGGATCGACACTTATGGGGGTGAAACCGCAAAGCTCGGCTAGTTAACCACGAAACAATATTTAATAAAAAAGAATAGCTCGGAAATAAGCTTTGAAACGATTGCCCATAATCGATATTAGTTTGGTAAAAAGTAAAATTTTTATTAAAGAAGATCATAACAATACCCTGTAACAACCATCTCATTAAATAAATAAATGTATTTACATATAATAAAAAAATAAGCTTACAGTATAATATGAACATCAAATCGTTTATTTGTGCTAAATAATAGAAAAAGACAAAAAACTAAAATACAAAATTTAAAAAATAAAACAAAAACGAGTTTTCTTTAAATACTAAAATTCAAATAATTACGAAGTAAGTACGTACCGTAAGTAAAACAAAACTATGCAAATACCAATCAAATAAATGAGTTTTCATCTATCGAGCGAACTTTCGTGTTTCTAGATCGTAGCACAAAACTGCTACGACGTTGCACATCTGCTACGACGTAGCACATCAGCTACGACGTAGCACATCTGCTACGGCGTAGCTACGAACTACGAACTGCTACGAACTTTGCTCGCAAAGCCAGTGCCACCCAAACCAACCCAACAACATAAAGATACATAAATCATATTTTGATCAAGATAGAACAGGTTCTATCTTTATCAAAATATGATTTATGTATAGTGTCAGGACACTGACCTGAAAATTGCAAAAAACCTAAGAAAATCTGAATTTTGCGGTCTACCACTGCGCATTCACCTTAAATTGTCCGTGGTCCCTGCGCATTTACCTAAAGGTAAATGAATATTAGTTCATTTTGGGACTAAGGATAATACAGACTATTTAAAAAAAAAGTGAAATATGGCCCGCGGATTTCTTTTGGCAGGAAGTCTTTTTGATGAGATTAAAAAAAGCGCGCATCTCCAACTAGTAAATAGTTATCTGTGGCGTTATCGCACTATTGGAATAACAAAGTAAAAAGCACGCGTTTTTAATACACTGCATTATGGTGCTAAAAGCGGTTCAATAAGAGCCACTTTACGAGCAAGTGTGTTGAAAAACCACTTAGCTAGCAAATTCAAAAATAATAAAATCTTTATCACCCCCTTGTATATAATGGCTGGGAAGTTTCTCTACAGATTGACGGATGTCCTGAATTGACCTTGACCGTGACCGTTTCGCTGTATGTCCCCGTTATGTGTAATGGCTCAGGCAAAATGTTTACGGCCTAGACATTATGTGATAGTCCTTGAAACCCAATTGATGATTCGATCGTCGTTTCCGAAAATAAAGTTGAAAACAAGTGTATGCCACAAGAAACAAGTGTTTTTTTTTTTTTTTTTTGCTATAAACAATTTTCAGGAGTCTTAAACGGAATCATTAAATGAAAAGTCGTATACAAGACAAAAACTTTTCAAGGTTATCTGGCTCGCAAAAGACGCGCATTTGTCCATGCAAACGCGTTCAGCGGACTCCTGCTCATAAATAAAGGGTAAGACTGTTATTAGGTAAATATAGTTCGACAATTCATAGGTTAGGTTGAAACTGTGACCAACCACGCGCGAACCCAATTTAACTAATCCAGGGCACCCCGACCAAATGGGTGAGGTTAATTTAAGATCTGTGACCAACCTTGTTAGACTCTTGGGAAGTAGTAGGAGTACTACGTCGAAGTTAGATTACTTAGAGACTAATTCTGATTTCTTATCTGCCCACATGTAACTAAGCCATTTTACTGCTTAATATTTATTGAATTACCCATTTAAATATTTGTTACCACTCATTTTTATTTACTTTATATACTGCTCAGTTTTTAATGCCGATTTTGTTAATAATCATGGTTTACCCTAACATGAAATGGATGCCATCAGAAGCGTCATCAATTTTCCTTAGGCATTATACAGACTATATGCAAACGGGTGACGTCGTATGTATAATGACGAATCATACAAACAGCCAGCGACATTAACATTACAGCCTAAAATAGATAACTTAGACGGCAACAAGACTAACTCGCTAATAGCTTGAAGTAAGAAATCTAGCATAAAACAGAAAAATAAAACCACTCAGAACCGAGATAACAAATAATTTATTAGAACGTCAATATCCACAAAGCGCCGAGACGGCGCACATAATATATCACAACTATAATTTACAAGAAGATGTAGAATTTCGCCCGTTGCCTCAAAATGAACCATTTCTACTCTAAACTCGAATCACTTAATCCTCAACACACTGTACGATAAATCGTAGGCCCGTTTGCTGAGAAAACTGGTTTAAAACAATATTATTGAATGGATCAGTCAGATAACAACAGTTGAAAACATTTCCTAACAGGCAATTTTTCTCCCAGCTAGGCAGCTTATGGAAAGAGCAAAATCCGGAAAATCAAAACTTAGCTTATCCTGTTCACACCCCATAACATAACCCAACAATTTATCAGCTCAAACAAGACTACGACTTTATACAGTGTGTGACAAGATGTTCAGTTATCAGAAAGATCCGGGGCATCTGTATCGATGGAGCTGATATCTGCGTCAAAATCACTAGCCCCGTTTATCGTCCTCGTTCGGTCGTCGCGAGAGCTAGTCAGTGTACCGACGTCATCTGTAATAGAAGTTTGTTTTAAAATTTTCATAAATCAAGTTTTTCACCAAGTAGCCTTAGGCCGTCCGTCCACCGCCACTGTCGCCGGGACGTCAACAAGAAAAAATAATTAAGCACCTACATAAAATAGACTAATAAGGAAGGCCCAGCGCACACGATAATCAGTACAGTAGACACGGCAGTGTGCAGTACGAGCAGGTCACGTTTTATTAAAAGCCTACACCAGGCCAGCTCAAAGTCACAGTGAAGCCACCGACTTACGATATTTTAATAAATAGATTCGGGAACACACATGGCAGTACATACTGCATTTGTTTTTAACCGTATGGACAGTGAAATATTGACGTGTGATCCCAGCTTTTTATCGTAAAATATCGAGGACGCCGTATTTATAAACGGCTGATTAACATCTAAAATAATGTCACGAAAAGGAAACCATAATATAAACAAACATAACATCGAGCCAACTTTCCTCAAAGGGTTAGGCAGAGGTAGACTTATAATACACCCATATTTTGCCAGTTATTTAAGTCCAATGGGGGCGAGCCTATTGACCAGTAGACCAACGAGGCAGGAAATCATATCATAATTTTGAGAGAATGTTCTACCTTCAACTCCATAAGTGCGATCTGTCGAGTGGTGGTGGTCAATCGGCACCACCGCAGAACTGGTCATAGGATCCCGAAGCAGTTCAAACTGGGCCGAAGGGTCAATTAAGACAGTCTGTACAAGAAAAGTAGAAAATGAGAAACCAACCTCTTTACCAAAAAGACCGAAATAACTCCAAAAGTTAAACCATGAGGGTCACACAATGGTTCTGTTGAAGCGTCATCATGTTAGATCTACCTTACAGTTACTCCTGAGTGAATCCTTCCATCCATCCTTCGCTTGTTCATTTTATTCCTGATAACGCTAAAAACCTGAAGAAAACGCAAGCAATACTTACGTCAAAACCAAGAAGACTACTTACGCTGACCTCGCTCTGCAGTCCGGAGGAGGTATCACTGGAACTAACTGATGTCCCTCTCCCTGAACTATCCTGGGAGTGGTCACTATGCATGCCTCGTCCGTCACCTGCACCGGCGGCCACACCAAGCAAAGGGGGTTCTACAAGGTTTCCATTCGCGTCATACAGCGGTTCATCAAGAGGCGCAGCTTCAGGAACAAGAAGCACGGGCTCCTCCTGGTCTTCTTCCACCTAATTAAAGCTTTTAAATTTAATGTACAGTGCTCGCAACCAAAGCGCATGTACCTACACAGTATCAGCTAGAAGTAAAGGGGTGTGAAGGATCGTGGCTGCTGTCGCCCAGGCGTTTTACATTTCTTTATGCTTAATGGAGTACCTGAAAAAAAAACCAAAACATTCTAGGCGCTCCATTCAGCATAAAATTAAGGGAAGAGTTGGACTGCCAATACTCGCTTTTAGAACCATAATGAAAAACAACTTAAAGAACAGAAAAAAAACATTCAGGGGTAAAGACAGTTTGACATGAAGAACTTACAGACTGTTGCTGACTGATCAGTTGAAACAACCAGTTGGGGACAACGGCATCTTCATCTAAGACACAGGACTCATAACTGTCTGATGATCTGCCCGATGTGAATAATTCTTCTGACGTCTGGAAAAAACAAATAACATTCATCATTTCATGACCTTAATAGTAAGCCATATTGAGAGCGTTATCAGATCATGAAATAATATTCCATAGAAGATGCTTTTAATGTGGTCAATCCTGCCAGCCATCATAATCGTCTTTACGTGTTACTTGGGGTCAACGCACACGATTACTTCTTCCATTCTACTCTGTCAACCGCCACACTAGCATTCACTCTTGTCTTTCATATCATTCCTCACACAACCCATCCATCTTTCCCATCCATCCGCATTTATATTCATCACTCTTTTCGTCTCTTTTAGTCTCATGCGTCATAGTCGCCCGCTAGCCATGCACTAAGCTAGATAATATTATATTCTTAAACGTCTCTTCCGATTTCTATTGTAAAAGAGGCACACGATTATTCTGCGGTGCGGCTAGCGCGCCGTACCATGGGCGTTCCCAGCTTCTGGCTTAGCAGGGGGCAAGTCAGATTTTTTAGGTCGGATCGTCCGCGGCTGTTTTGTCATACACACTACACAAACACACCTACATGAATCATTAGGTGTATGTAGGGCAAACAACCGCAAATGATCCTGCTTTATAGGTAGTTAAATAAATAAAAGTAAATTGACTATGCATGCATTTTTATTTTATTTAAATCGCTTCTACTTTAAAAGTAATTTTCGAGGATCTTGTGCAAAACGGTTTAATTATAACGTCTTCCGTGAAAGAATCGCCCAGTTTACAAGTTTTTATGTACAAACAAACACAGCAAACAAAGTCCATTTAACCTGTCTTCAATCATTGTTGATCTCAGCCACGTTTTCACGCGTCTGAGTGTTGATGATGATGATCTTTCAATATTGTAGCCGTGGAATAAGGCATTGCCGTCTCGCTCGCAAGTCCTTATCGAAGATTACCGAATACAGCCGAGCGTCCGCCATCGTCGCGCGCGGTTTTTTGGCAATTGCATCGTGCATTTTATCAGTGTCTACTGCGCGGTTTATTTAAAAGTTAGAGCATAAGGACCCGTTTACACTTTAATTAGTAATTAGGCGAGTTCATACATGTTCTGCGAGATTTCCAAGGGGGGGCAGCTGCCCTCCCCTGCCCCCCCCCTGGGTACGCCCATGCGCCGTACCGTAAAGAAACTGGGCCGTATACAGCTTTCTATGTAAAAAAGAGTGTACTTACAGCTTGCCTGTTAATTTCCACCGCCATACTACCGGTCTCACTGTCGATGATTGCGATCGAGTCTGGTTGATCACCAGCCACTAGCGCAGCGTCAAGAGAAAATCCACTGAATGCTTGACCCGCAAGAGTACCCGCAGTAGTCTGTAATATAGTCTAGATATTGTATTTCTCTAATGATGCTCTTCTGAAGGCGACGCAAACCAACGCAGCAACACCACTGTATCACAACTGACAGACTGGTTGCGGTTGCCTTCGAAAGAGCTTTGAAGGTTGTTTTAAGAGTATTTTGTGTAGTATTCTTTAAAGTACCTGGGTCAAATGCGATTCTTTTCGTTCAAATATATCCTGCACTGAAGTCATGTTTTGCGTCTGTATCTCATCAAGTTCTTGAGAGGTGTTCAATTCGTTATCAGCCAAATAATACTCCGAATATTTTGAGTCTGATATGATGGATTTAAATGAAATTAAATCCAAATCAGTAACTGATAACCTGGTGTCATTTAAACTGAGCGTGGACTCATCGCCGAGTACGGAATCAAAGGTTCGATTCAAAGAATTTTTTTTGTTGCTCTGACTGGTTTCGACAAGACCAACGCTTGTTTTAATTTCTGGCGAAGTAATTCTATCAAGATTAGCTTTCTGATTATCATCATTACTTAAAATTACTGTACGCTGAGAACTTAAGCGACGTACATTTCCATGTGGAATAATAATTCGATCTAGCGTTTCTTCTAATATCTGTCTCATGGAATCCAGAATATGGCGGCGGCTGACGTCACTATGTAAACTCGACTCATGGACCAACTGATCCATCAGATTATGGTTGCTTTTGATAGCAAACTCTGCCGATGATTTACGTGAGATATTACGTGTCTTCGTAAGATCTTCATAATTCTGTTGTGGTCCCAACACAAGAACCATATTCGTAGAATCCAAAGTCTTATAAGATTCCGATTCACTTTGAATAAAGTCGTCATAAATTGAGGAAGTGTCAGATTTTAGTGACCTCTTCTTCGAAACTGATGGACTAATTGCTTTTCGCTTATCGTCGTCGTTTCGTGAAGATATTTTGACATTAGATTTGTTTGATATTTGTGCCTTTTGCCGCGCTAAACAGGGTGACGAACATTCCGTTTCTACTTGTGTTATACTTTTGGGTCTACCCGTGAACGGAGACTTAATTATTTTTTCTTTATCTTTATTAACAAAGTTCTTTGTGGACTCCGGAATATTTTCTTTATTGCCAATATCTTTGTTTTCCGTCTTTTTTGCAGCCTTATACCTTTTGACAACTTTTTTAGTCTTTGGTGGTGAGGAATTATCCGATTCGCTGTTAGTCACATTAACCCTAAAAGGTGGAGCGGAATGTCTCTTTGTCGTAACTTTAGTTCGTGTTGACGCAGCCTTAACTGTAGCAACGCTGTTCGGGGAAGAACAAGTAGAGCTATTGATGGAATGACATGGACTATGCGAACGCTTAAGCATGTCTAACTGCCTTGCGGTAGTTTTATTATAATCTTTACTAGTTTCGCTAGTCTGTTCGTCCGGCGATTTAATCTTGTCTTCCATGTCGTTACGACAAACGACGTAACTAATATTCACACGCAAGTCATCACTAAATCTGAGTAAATCGTTCCTAATCTCTTCTGTATTCGATCTCACCAGGGGAGTAATTTTGTTGACTAATGTATCTATAGTGTCCCTCATGGCATCAGAAGCAGAATCTAAACTTTTGTTAAGTATATCATTGTGTAAAGTTCTCTTTAAATATAAAGGTATATAACTTTTCTTAGGCTTCTGAGTTTTATCGATTTCTTTTTTGCTAGCAGTAGCATTGGCTAACATTCCAGATCTTCTAATAGTAAACGTAGATTTTGCAGTTTTGGATGAATTTGCACTAGAAAAAGAAATATATTGCAATAGTCGTTAATTTCAATATCGCACATAATTTAAAATAAATAATACCTTATTGAGTGTTTTGATGCCACCTGTAATATTTAAACAAATGTTAGTAGTGAAAACTATGGTTTCATAGCTTAATATTATTGTTTTAATTACCTTGGTAGTAGTTTTTATGGGCCTAGGAATGCCCTTAGTTTTGTTTGAAATTTTAGTAGAACTTTTAGAAGCACGAAGCTTCTTCACCTCGGCACTCTTCTCTTCCTGACTTACTTTACGTAGCTTGACATTTCGGATTTGCGTAGGTTTCATAGGCCCCGCCTCCATTTGTTTTTTCTCTTGTCTTTTTCTATAAAGCTTTTCTTTGGAATTAACTTTCTTCTCCTTTAAATGTTCTTTAGTTTTCCTAGTAACCGCTTCGTTACTTCTTCTCAACGTCGAAAAATTGAAAATCTTCTTCCGTGTATTCGCTTTTGGCTTGTATTGTTGCCACGCGCCTTGGTAGACGACATCCTCAGAAACTTGTTTATCTTTATAACTGTGGACATGAACAGCAACACAGGATAGTTTTGATATTTTAGTAGGCAAGTCCATTTTTGACTCTACTTTGCTCTCAAAAGTCTCCATCAAAACATTACTTGTAGTTTTAAATTCAGTCATGCAATCAGCGCACGTCTTTGTCGTGCTGGCGATACTTGGTGCACAAAATTCTGAACCAGAATCTATTTTCAAAGCACTTAATATAGGCTTAATTAGTTTTGTTCCATTGAATGACACTACACTTTCTACTGGTAAGCTATGATCTGTTAAAAACGTTTGGTGACTTTGAGGCACGAAGTCCGGTATGGTCATAGTAGAACATTCAGTTCGACTGCATACATTAACGTCGGAATCTTTTATTTTGATTCCGACTCGTCTCAATCTTGGTGTTATCGTTTTGAAATTATCAGTTACCTGTGTAGATGTGCCAAAATCTGTCCCTTTTACTTTAGTGTCGGCACCTACATCATTAATTTTAATACCCGTAGAAAATACCTGAGGCATTTTGACTACTGATGTACATGGCGTTACCGGCGGATAAGCCGCAAGAGAGTCGGGGCCACATTGTACATCCGTGCTTATATTGTGACGAATTCCTTTCGATGTACTGGGTTCGTTTATATCTAAAGGAGTAAATTAATTTAGTTTAAAATGGTTCCACTATTCATTAAAATGTACTTACAGTATATACGATACAAATTGTAGGTAGCTACCGTTAAGAAAAATTGTTTGCGACTGAACATTTTCTGTGCTGACTTCATGCTTAGTACATAATTTTTTATCAAAATCATTACTCAAATTATAGTCACTAAGCTTGCTTATCATTTCTGGCACTACTTTTGTGTCAGTTCCGATAGTTCTACGCAGAGCTATAGTTTCCTCATAGTCTTGCATAATAATATCAATATTGAGACTTTCTTCAGTAGCACATATGCAACTAGGTATGCTAAGAACGTTGGTCATTTCAGCATTAGCTGTACGATCAGGCGACTCGATACCTTTGTCCGCTTTTAAATCTGGTTTACATAGTGCTATTAAACTTCCTGGAATCTGAAAGCACAAAAATTATTACGTAAAATGTCAAAACCTAACTTGATGAGAGTTGCCGAGAATCGAGCTATATGGCGTGCAATTGAAGAGGCCTATGTCCAGGAATGGGCTGCTGTAGGCTGATGATGATGATGATGATGATGAATACCTAACTGAGTTTAAAGATAACTTGCCGGTTTAGATGCCGCCACATTAAAAGTTGGATTCCCAGTATCAACTCTCTCCGAACCAACCACACAGTTGTCGTACTCAGCACGCAAATATACACCTTCGGGATTTTCAACCATAATGGTATTATTAGACTTCTTTCTTACCACATTCTTAATCAGAGTTTTACTACTCTTTCTAAATTCACGTTTGATTTTAAACTTGCACGAAGTTTTGCTTACTGATGTCTTCGGATCTGCGACTGATTCTCTTATATTCTTGTTACTCGTCTTGTGTTTTTTGATAGATTTCTTGTGTTTGTGTCTAACCTTAGAACTGCTATGATCAGTATCGCCAGAACTAATATCCTCATAGTTCATTTCGTGTCTCGGATAAGGTTCCACTTTAACGTCTTCGGCTAGCCATGCTTCAGTTCTATCCAATGGGTTTGCACCTGGAGTTGGTTCTGGAGTTTTGAATGCCTCCTCCGTGCAGAATGACTCCGTGCTGAACACGGGCCGAGGAATAACTAGACTAGGGGACATTCCCACAACGAATTCGTTTTCTGAAAATGTTTTATCATCAGAATAGCAGAGGATTTTAAAAATATAAACATACGTACTATAATCTCATGACTTTTTCCATGGGGGTAAGCAGAAACTACAAAACGCCATCTGCTACGACCTACATGTTCCTTTTGCTTTGTTTACTTTCATTGATTTCATCATAACCTATCTCACTAGCCTGTAATCACTGTAGGGCAAATGCCTCCCTCGCCCTTTTCCACGCAATTCTGTATTTTTGAAAAAAATAAATAAATATAGTCTACAAAAGTTACAGTTTATTTAGGTGCATGCCTTTCGAAAACTCGTTACTGGTTGTACTGAGGAATTCGTCTTCAATGTCCACGTCAGTTACAACATCGTTGTTATCATCAGTGTTCGTCGTTTTCTCTGCAAAAAAAATTGTTTAATCCAAATTCCATTGGCCGAACATCAGTAACATTAACTTTGTTAGTAACTTACCTAATGGCTGAATAAGATGACGATACTTATCAACAAGTTCCTTCCTGAAGACAGAAACGATATTAAATTATTTATACATTTTTAATGGTACCTAAGATCTAAATAGAGTCCACAGAGAAGCTCTCTTTTCTTTTTTACATGGTTGCTGAAAGCTTGCTTACTTTTTGCATCGCATTGCAATCTCAAAACCGCTATTGTTAGGTCTGTAAAATGGGCAAAATATTAGTTTTCCTCTTGAAGCTCTGGCTAAACTGAAGCGAATCCCGCGCAGGATGCGGGAAAAACGCGCGCGCCCAATATGTTAACTAACTTATAGATATGGGGGTTTTCAAATTGGCGCGAATTGGTGACTTAATTTAACAATAGACACGCGTAGTCGCGTGTCGCGCGTGGTATTAGCCTCAGTGTGGCCCGCGGAGTAATTGCGTAACACATATAAAATGACAATTGATCTCAATTCCTCTAATTTTAACAGTTCAGACAAATTCATAGTGTTACTCGTACCTATTAAGGTTGTTGAGCTGAGGAGTTTTTCAAACATATGAAGCAATGGATTAAGAATTTCCTTCAAAACTTCGAATCGTGATTGAAAGCGTGTTTCACAATTAGGGTGCACAGTTTCAATGATTTTGATGTGCGTTCAGTACATTTTACGAAAGTGCTGCTACTGCGTAACAAAATATAATTGTAATAAGATTCCTATCTCGTGTTTTCTACCTGTATTTTGAAAATAGAACTCACACTCTAGTATCTTGCTCTAGCACAACATCTGGCTGCTTATCTGAAAATTAAAGAAATCTGACTAGTGAACATGATTTTGACATCTTCAATAAGAGTGTTTCTGGGCTTAAGCATTTTTTGGTGAATGGCTTCGTTGGGTACACTACATAAATACGAAAAACTTTATTCCGAAAGTCACAAATACGAATTTCAAAATACCGATTTTCATAATTCCGAATACTTCAAAATTCCTAACGTTTATAATTACTATTCTCAAAATAGATACCAAGTTTCAATAGATCGAATAAAAAAAAAGTCCGAATTAATGATAATTCGAAACATCAAAAATATACCAGTTCCGATTAATTAGTATTCCCAAATAAAAAAGCCTTGTGAAACTGAATAGCAAGACAAACATACGAGTAGAGTACGGAATTTCGACGTACAAAATATCGATAAATGCTAATACGATGCTACAAAATTGCAATGCACGTTACTGCGAAAGATCGTCTCTGCGACGCCACTACACTTCGATGCACGTTACCGCGATAGATCTTCACTGTTAAACTACGACTTCGATGCACATTACCGCTAAAAATTTTCACTGCGATACCTACTACTTGACTTCGATGCACGGTAAAAGTTTTTGTATTGTCATTCGTTGAAATCGTGAAAATCTGAAAACTAAATTCCATGATTTTTAATAATAGACATTATAGGTAATTCTTAGTTATTATGAAATTCGGACTTTTGAAAATCAGAACAACATCGAAATTCGGAATAATATATTTCGGAATATTTGTGTGTTCCCGCCTTCTTTACGGAAAAGTAAGTTTGCGTCTAAATGTTTTTTAGTCTGTACCTATTAGTCGATCGTGTAATTTTATTTCCTAATTTATGTTACGAGTATATAATATGTTGGTGGGCGCGTATAGCCAACAACCGGGCACAAATCCAGACACTACTCTTAAATGAGAAACGCCAGATAGAAAAACCCAATAACACTTTGCCTAACCTGGGAATCGAACCCAAGACCCCATGCTCAGCAGTAGCACTTGCGACCACTAGACGAACAGGGCAGTCAAATGAATAAAGGCTCCTACAAACAGGCGCGACGCGCGACGCGAATCGCGCGCGACACAAAGGCACCGCTCGTTGCGCGACTTGCGGTGACTTTGTGTCGCGTCGCGCCTGTGTGTACGAGCCTTAATCGTCATTTAACAATAGGTATTTTACGAATTTAAACTTTTGCAAGATCCTAATTGTATTCAACTAATAGGTGTCGGGGCCGCATTCTGTCGACGTCTGAAATATAACGTACCAACTATCATAGGAAAGTTCTCAATGAAACACTTCTTGCGTCTGCTTATAGCCTTTTCAGTGAGGGTAAGGAGATCTAGCAGCTTGCATTGCATCCACCTAGCAGGGGGGGGAGTCTGTCTTCCCGTACTGGAATGTAGCGCCAACTTCATCAGCCGACATACAACCTTGTCCAACTCCGTAGTAATATCCTCATCGACCAATAACATCGTTCTAAGGTTCCGGACTTTCTGGTCCAGAGCACGGCGTAGACAACGCCCTTTGGGTTAAAAAAATATAACATATGACTACGTCCTGTATTAGAGGTACAGATATTCTATTTCACGAAGTCCGTCCGGCTTTGATTGTAGTAGTGACGTACCCCGACAAGCGCGCTCCCACAGCGGTTGCCCCGTGCTGCCGTCGCATGAGGCTATTTCCGCGAATGTGTACCGTTTTACTTCACCCATTGTTGAGTCTCTGTTGATCACAATGTGCATGTGCACGCTTGACAACATTCATAGCCAAACGGACTTCGTGACATAGAACATCTGTACTGAAATAAAAATTGTGCAAAATTATTAATAGGCCTACAAAAAACTGATTTTTTATTTCTATCAATCAATGAACTCCTCCTATTGCAGTCCACTGCTGGATGTAGGCCACTCCCAGGCTGCGCCACAACACCCTGTCCTCCGCCTTCCGCATCCAGTCTGTCCCAGCCACCTTCCTTAGGTCGTCCATCCATCTAGCTGGGGGGCGTCTCACACTATGGTTACCGACATGCGTTTTTAATTTGCTAGACCAAAATGACAGCTAATCTACTATATAAAAATAAGTCGGGTTTTCCTTCCTGACGCTATAACTCCAGAACGCACGAACCGATTTCCACGGTTTTGCATTCGTTGGAAAGGTCTCGGGCTCCGTGAGGTTTATAGCAAAGAAAATTCAGGAAAAATTTTAACAGAAACCAGCGGGACCACGCGAGCGGAGCCGCGGGCGACCGCTAGTATATACTAAATAATGACATATTGACAAAAAAAGGTCGATCGCAGCTGTCAGTTTTAGCCTAGCAAACTAAAAATCAGTTTAGTTCAAAGCCACCACTTCAAAAATAAACAAAACTGCCATCTGACATCAGCATCAGTCATAAGATCTTGTTTTTCCGTGCCCTATTAGTCTAAAAAAACTCAAACCAGGTAAATCCGGTACGGTTGTGCTGCCATCTGATACCGATGGTGTACGAAGATCAGCGGTGTCCCACTGCAAATAAACAAAAGACATGATAACCTAAAAGCTATGGAGGAAGCTCACTCTGAAAATTAATAAGAGTTTTGAATCTGCAGTCCTTTCGCAGTTTTACCTCTGACTTTATATCACTGTCAAAATCCAAGATCTTTTATTCTCGTTGCAATTAGGTTGCTTGGGTAACTGTCAGAGGATAACTGAACCAAGAAGCTTATAGATAAAAGTGGAGGCAACACTCTAAATACCTAAGTGAAGACTACTGTGGTCGGACACTCTCTTTCTAAATACATACATATGACAAAGAAAACACATACACACGTGGCCTCCACTTTTATCTATAAGCTTCTTGAACTGAACGGACTGCACAGTCCTTTCAGTCATTTTACCTCGACCAGAAATAACCTAACCGCAACCTTATTGTAACAAGAATAAAGATAACAATGAATTTGACAGACTTGTACTGACAAGTCACGGTACAGCAATCCAACATCAACCTTATTAGTAAGAAAATAATGATCACTGATTTGGATAGTGATGTAAAATCAGAGATAAAATAACTGAAACGACTAAGCAAGCCATACGTGTCAAATTGACATGAATTAGTAGAAAATATGCGACAAATCACTACGACACTAACTCAAAGCAAAAAGTCAAGTCAATGGATACTAGTTTCAAATTAATAGAGAATTGGAAAATAATCAATGTACAGACGGACATTAATTGTTAAGTAAACTGGTACCCTACGTCAATTCGTCGTGTTAAAGCCATTTCATACAGCTGTAAAAGACAGTTGTGATTTAAACACGGCAATTGAAATCGGTAGTCTATTTGCTTAAAAATTCATTTCCATGGCTTATCTTTAATGAAACGAACGAAACGTATATAAAATTTTAATCAAATAAATTTTGGCTCACATTACAAATTTGATCGCTTATTTACTAAAACATTTTGATAAAATACAGCAAGAAAACTTAAAATGCTTCCAACAGTGAACTTGAAGTGAAGTATGGAATATAGTATTTTTATCTCACGAACCAGAGCGCGCTTTACTTGTGATTAACAAGTGTACAAACACGCTGTGAATGTGTGTAGGCTTGTGTGTGTATAGGTGTGTATGTGTATAAGTGTGTGTATATGCGTGTGTATAGATGTGTCTGTGTATAGGTGTGTTTGTGTCTGTGTATAGGTGTGTTTGTGTCTGTGCATAGGTGTGTGTATGACAACTGCTGACGCTACTCGTCTTCACGCACATATTCACAGCGTGTTTGTACACTTGGTTACTACAAGTAAACCGCGCGTCGCTTTGTGAGATAAATATACTGTAAGTAACAATAGGCAAAATGGCCTTAACAAATAAAGTTAATTAAAGTGGAGTCATTTTAATAGGTAACATTTGACAATTCATCAAATATTCAACAACGTAACCTTGTAACGGCGGGCATAAAATAACATATTTTTTCGTTTTGTTAGAACTGCACAATTGCTTACCTTTTTTCAATTACGATTACATATTTATTGTAATAATGACCGATACGAGTAATTTTACGATTTGCTTTCATTAATAAACCATTCTAAATATAATAAACAATTTCTGATCTAAAGAACTGAACGTCGTTACAAGGTTACGTCAGTTAACCATTTTTCTTTTTAAACACTAGGGATGTTACTCTAAAAATCGAAAGCTGATAAGTAGAATCGAATACAATGATGACTTGTGAAGAAATATCACCATAAATTAATAACCACGTTGTGATTATAATAAAACATTTATTTATTATTCTTTTAACTAACTAGGTATAAAAATACAAAAAATAATCAAATAGAAAAATCATTGATGTTAGGTACAATTTAGGTGGTATGTTGCTGGCAACACCAGTGCCTGTCGATGACGCCATGTCATGTCGCAATTACATGACGCAGTCTTTTGTCGTTGTGCGAAGTGACTGTGCGTTTTTGGTGTGCTCTCTGTTATTTTCTTCTGACCCGGCTTTTTTATTGGACTGATCTTACTGACTACGTTTACCTGGCTATAAATTGGACTCCGATTGCTTAACGATTAGTAAACAAGAACAACATTACAGTCTTACCATGTCGAAACGGGGGAAAACGCTAAACAGTCAATCTCGCGAACTAGTGGTGAAATTGTACAATTATTTTGAACGTGAATCAATTAACGATGGGCCTCTTTTACCATTGACACAACCGAGAGAACGCGTTGCCGAAGCATTGGAAATAGGGAAGAGGACAGTAACTCAAATTCTGAAAGAGAAATACGGACCATCAGGCTCAGAAGATAATACTTTACGTACACCGAAAAAAAGAAAGAGGGACAAGAAAATTGTTGGCATTGATAATTTTGATGCTGCTGCAATTCGCAACCACATTTATGGACATTACTCGAGAAAAGAATATCCTACACGGGAAAAGCTAATAAGTTCGTTAAAAGACGCAGGCTTATTTTTTGGCGGTAAATCGTCTCTATCAAAGGTTTTGAAATCGATTGGCTTTAGTTTTAAAAAATCTGACAAGCGGAAAATCCTGCTAGAACGCTACGATATTATTTTGAAGAGAGTAACATTCTTACGTCAAGTAAATAAAATTACAGATTGGGACAATGTCGTGTTTATTGACGAAACATGGTTGAATGTGAACCATACGGTTTCGCGGACATGGACCGATGATACAGCGGCGTCCACCTCAAAAGTTCCACCGGGAAAAGGAGCCCGACTTATTATATGTCACGCGGGATCAGCTTCTCAAGGTTTTATTCCAGACTGCCTCCTCGCATTCGCCTCTAAAACTACAAGTGATTACCATGAGGAAATGAACTTTGAAGTTTTTAAAGAGTGGTTTGAGAAGCTGCTAGTCAGCTTAGAAAACCCATCGAAAATTATAATGGACAATGCACCGTATCATTCTGTACAAGTTGATAAACCACCAACTCAAGCAAATAAAATGTAAGAAATTGTCTCGTGGCTGGTAAGAAATGGTGTGGATGCAAGTCCAACTTTATTAAAAGTTGAGTTGTTAAATCTAGTAAAAGCAACTAAGCCGTCCAAGCTCCGCTATGTAATCGATGAACTAGCCCTAGAGCATGGACACGAAGTTATTCGATTGCCTCCCTACCATTGCCAGTATAACGCCATCGAGCTTATTTGGGCACAAATAAAGGGTTATGCAGCGCGGAACAATACTGAACCACCCTTCAGTACTGCTAAAATGATGTCTCTGCTAAAAACTGCGTGTGCAGAAGTCACTACAGAAGACTGGAAAAAAGTCGTAGAGAAAACAAAGAAAATAATTTTACAAGATTTTGAACGAGATGTGAGAATAGACAATATTATTGAAAATGAATTAATAATATCTCTGAGTGCTGACAGCAGTGATGAAGATGACAATACTTTTAACAGTTCTGATAGTTCAACTGAATAAATGCAATTTTTTTGTTAAATTGTGTACTTGTCTTATTTTGCTCCTTAAATTTACGAAAATAATAATAATAATGGGACAGGGATTTGCCTGATGATTTTTAAAATTCGCATATGTTTCAAGTCCGTATCGATTCATTCACTTTAATCGATGTTTATAAGCAGGTCACCTCACTATGAGGATAAAACTGACAGACGTCAAATGTTACCTATTAAAATGACTCCACTGTAGGTAGTTAGGTCCTAACGCGCTTTAACATAACTACTAAATATGAGCTATAGTGTTCTTGTGACACCAACTTTTAAAACAATATCTTACTGTACTAGCATTAAGCCCCATTTACACGATGCAAGTTTACTACTACAAAATTAAACCAACAAATGATGTTTAACCGGTACAACTTTTATTGTTACTTCAACTTATGGCATGCCACGGGTAATTAAATCACCCGATGAAAAATTAAGCTGACCAGGACAGAAATATAAGAATGAACAAACACATAGAGCCAATTTTTCAATCTTCAGATAACTGTTGACGGAGGAATAAAAATTGCGATTAGACATATTTCAAACTGCCATATTTATTCATCAGATATAATTTATATCTGATGAATAAATATGGCAGTTAATTGGCACTTAATTTACGTGACGATTTAAAAGTCGGCCTTTAATGAAATTAAACAATAATTTTCCTAAAGTATTCATTTAAAACATACACACGTAATGATTTTTGCCAACAAGAAGTAACCCGCTTTTGAAGGTTTCTAAGCTTATACTTATTTTTGGGCTAAACTGTACGTTTACGTACTTAGAATTAAACTCTACCACACCCTGGTTTACAGTGGTAAATATATTTGCTTAAAACTACTTCTAAAGCTTGTTATTTATGAGTAAGGGATAAAATTTGAAGTTTTGATGTATGACATTGAGTATGTGGTATGTAATTACCCAAAAATCCCGATAATGGCACAACACTAGTAATAAATAGATATATTAAACATACATAATTTTGTAACCCCTTACTAATAAACGTATTATATCCGATGAATAGTTACACACCGATTTCTCTCTTGCAGTCGTCAGTAATTTGACTTTCGAAAGAAGAAGACAAAGCGTTGTGTAACTATACAGACGCTATACAACGTTTATTAGTAAGGGAGTATGTCTTTATCAGTCATACAATTGATAATCACTAGTACGCTATACCAATCACAGACAACAAATTCATATCTTAAGTGTCATTTTTATATTTCTCGTCTCGAATATGCGATTATTAAAAGATATTTTACTTATTGTGTTAGGCACCTAAACAAATTGGTTCACAAAAATAACGGATGACTCAATCGTAGTAACAACTAATACAACTCGTTACTAACTAGTTTGGTTAACCTACTGAGAAAGTCTACTAGCCTAGTATTTAAAATAAAGACTGAAATTCATGAAACACAAAATAAAGTAACTACCGTTAATCCATTTTAACACGCTTAGGCTGCCTAAGAGCCGGCGCACATTGCCAAACAAATATCAATATTGCGTGTCCTAAAATAAAGTCGAAAATAAATAACCTAAGGACGCGCACGTCTGTTCACTTAGGTGCTCTTTCGTCGCTCTCTGGCTGGAGGTTTATTTATTTTCAACTTTATTTCAACACAAGCAAGGTTGATATTTGTTTGACAGTGAAAACCACGCTTCGCCAGATGCGGCCCGGCGTTGTTACCAAATACCTGTCTGGTGGCCGAATGTATAAGTAAAATGCTTTCATACTTACCCATACACTTCGTCATTGACCGCCGGTAATCCTGATTACCATGCAGCCAAACCGTGTGAAAAGATACTAACAAATAAGACGGTTGGTCCAACCATATCGGGTCGTCTAACAGTACTGTACGACAACGATCTACATTACATAGTTCAATCTGGTACATTTACATCAGAGAAGTCGTTATCTTGCCACTCTTCGTCGTGCGTGGCCACCGACGTGGTGTCTACCACCAGGCGAGAGTGGATCAACACGTCGTCCACAATCTCGTAGCCGTTCCATTCTAGAAGATCCCTGTGAAAGAATACCAAATTAGGTGCTTATGTAGGATAAACCGTGTGGAGTTTTATTCATAAAAGTCAATAACCAAAATGTATGGAGCAGGGATGTTTTTTGTTTTATGGTGGGATTTATTGAATCTTTAAAATTTTGGTGCAATATAATGTGTCTAACAGAATATTTTACTACGAGAAATCATAAAAATCAGTCCAACTGAGTAATTTCAGTCATACATAGTGATTTTTGCGGCGGCACATCAGAGTTGATTCCGAAACTATGAGTGGTAATAGAGCAAATTGGCCAAAGGAACCAATGACCTGGTTTTTGGCTGGCGAAAAACAAAGCCACCAATTTTGAATTTAATAGCACAGTGTGACTATTATCGCCAAGAAACTCGCCCAAGAATGTCGCCGAAGGATCAAGTCACACCGAGACGCGACGCTAAGCGCACATTTCAATAGAGCTATTCAAAATCTAACTCTATTTACTACACGAAAAGATAGACATTTGCACTATTGTTGCGACACGTCGTGTCGCGTCGCGTCTCGGTGTGGGCTGACCCTAAGAAATCGCGCAAACTATAAAATAATAAAAAGCGTATACTAACCGGACCCTATCAACATCGTCGGTGATGTGCTGTAAAACGGCCATGAGATGCGTCAGCGGGATCTCCAGCCGGTTCACGTCGACTGAGAACTCCTCGTCGTACTCGGTGTCTATCAGGCGGTTGATCTCCTCTGACACCAGGTCTAGGATGCGTGCCTCCTCTGATTTGGTCTGAAAACGTAGAAAAAATAAGATTTTGTGAGAAAATAGATTTAAAGTTGAAGAAATATGAGCGCAACCTTCAGTCATTGGAGAACGCGACTATGATAAAAGTGGCAAAATTAAATATTACTGCTATGCTTCCTGTGTACTTGGAATATACGTATTGCAACGAAAGCCACACTGTCTTAATATTTATTTTTCACAACTTCATCTAATCATTCCATAATTCACACACATAATTTAAGACTCTTCAACAATCTTCTGCAGCATGCTGATACGATGCTAGATTTGTCGCAAAGTCAGCGGAATGTAAGCCGGGCTTATTGTACCGATGTACCGTGTGTATTTTCTTAAATATGAAAAGATAAATACTTATTTACCCAAAAACAGTTTAAAAAAAATATATTATTATTATTACCTTTCACACAGAGTGTCTGGTAGCCAGGGTTTGCCAAACATCATCACAATTCTTAACAAAAGAGCACACACAAACACAATAAATCAAAAGTTTATCTCACCTCAAAGGGATAGGTGTACTCCCTCACGATCTTATAGTACTGGTTCCAGTACGGTGCGTTGTCCCCCCAGTTGATGTTACACCAGACATGAGCCCCATCTTCTGCCCGACTGAAATTATTAAAATTCAACACCTTAGTTAGGTGACGGATTTCATTAACCACTTCTCTTGTATGAACTATGGAGTCGATTCTGTTTTTTGCCATTAAATTTTGTGTAGTTTTTGAGAATTTTTTCACTTGTAACGTCGTGCAGTTCAACCTGAAATGTAGAATACACACTTATGAACTGATCAGAGGAAGTCTTTGTACTACTTGTTTTAAATAACGGAACAATGGCTATTTAAAACTATGGACACTACAGCATCATGTATATTGTTTTCATTATTTCGTTCTAAGCAATTATCTTGGTGCACCTCTTTTTATTCAGTGTTTTACTTTCTAGTCCAAGATCCCAGGGCCGCCAGACCATACTTATTTTCTCAGAAATGAAATGTAAAAATTTAATAAATTTCCTTGTTTTTTTTTGCTTATTATGAGACGCCAATAAATAACTATTTTATTAGATTGATTGCTGTTGAAAATCTTAAATTTCCTGAACATATACAATAAAAAACATTATTTATAAATCAACATCGGTTTGTTCGTAATTTTCATTACGAGTTCAAATGTATTCATATTATCATGTCACGTTCGCGCTCATACGCATAGGGACACTTCCGTGTGTCCGGGGGGATGTTTGGCCCTTCAGATTGGTCTGGCTGCTTACAAAAACTATTGAAATAGTTCCCTGAGTATTATATATATAAAAATTAAGATTGAGACTATAAGTTAAGTTACATTATTTTTTCGGGAACTTTGAAGCGTCCGGTAAAAGTTACTGCCGACGGAAAGTGTCCGGCAGTATTAATCACTAATTTTTAACAATATTCTCTAAGACATAATGTAAAAATCAGCTCTGAGAATTTAAGAATAGTGAGTGCTGTTTTTACCTGCCTTTCGCACCTGGGACCTGTGAATTGGCCGTCTGACCAAGCTAGCAGGTATGCATACACTCAATGCGCATATTAACACTACTTCATCCCATACATTTCATTTCTGAGAAAATAAGTATGGTCTGGCGGCCCTGGGATCTTGGACTATTTCTTGTTATAAAATACTAGATTCTGCCCGCGACTTCGTCTGCGTGAAATTTCTTGTTCCCCAGACCCACCCCGTCGCATCGCATCGCCTGCCCGCGCTATTACTTCGTTTTCGCTCAGCGATCTTTCTGGCTTTTTTTTTGTTTTTGCTCGGCTTTTAACGGTCCTAGCGTGGTGTAGTCTATTAGTCCTCCTTAAGAATTGGGCTACCAAATGTAAAAATATTTATTCAAATTCGGCTGGCTAGTAGTCCCAGAGATTAACGCGTCCAAACAAACAAACAACAATACAAACAAACTCTTCAGCTTCTTCTCTTTAAAATTCGTTACAGCTACTTTGGATGATCGCGGACTAAGGACACGCTACAGCGTACTTAGAAGTATTTTAAATTATGCACCATAATATTCAGTTTAAAATTATCGCCACAATACCGTTAACAATTCTAGGATTCCAAAAATATCCAGATAACTACTACCAAGCATATACTATATCAAAATTAATCACAACCTGCTATAAACATCTTCAATTTCATAAACTTTATGACTGACTCTCCTTCGGGGCACCACCACTTTATAGTAATCTTGACAATCGAACATGAAACTCTTTCCTAGTTCAACATCTAGGTTGCACTGCAGAGTCTGGTCGCGGTACGAGAAAGTCTCCTTTGTAAACGTTTTCTCGGTTAGGGGGACGGAGTTGCATAAAGTAGAGGAGAATACGAGAGTCATGTGTGACTGTTCTTCAGGGTAAAGGATCTCGGTCAGTGATTCGCTGGAAAGGTTGGAAGGAGTTACTGAAATGTACTACAGTGGCTACTTACTCCATTTGCTGGTTTAATTTAGCTTTGGATGTTCGGAAGTCTTCAAACAGCTCACATATATTATGGAAAGATAATTGGTCCTATTATAAAACAAGGTTTATCTGTAGACCCAAATTTAAACCATTTAAGCATTTGTTTTAATTTTCAACTGTGTCAGTTTTAAATATAAAAATTGACGGTAAACCCCTATTTCGAACTTTATTCAGAGCACAGTGAAGTTCAAAATACAATAGCAGCTGGCTCGAAGGATTGAGTTAGTTAGGACTAAAGTTAGAACTTTTTGTAATAAGACGGAATGAATGTGGGCCGCTGTCAATGGATACGGCGAAAAGGTCTGTACAGGGTGGCATTCACGCACAACCTGTTACCAATGGTTCAATACATTATTCTGAACCAAAATGTATGGAGCAGCTAATGATTATATTTTCTTAATAACCGCCGAAGAATTTCAACACAGGTAATATGATTCTGAAATCATCATGATTGTCAGACTTTTGGGCTTCTGAAGACATTAAACCCGCAATATTTAGAATCGTAGTTCAGGCGCATAGAGCACGAATACGCCTCGGCGGCAACTGCTGGAGGCGGTACTGTCAACACTTTCCATATAAACCAAGCGTGTCACCGTTTACTCGCAGTGTGACATTAATGACGTAATATTAAGAAACTGACGTCTTTGAAGGTGGTCTCCGTGACAGAAGTTTTGTCCTCAACTCACCGCACTTTCGGCGCCACGAATTTGTTTAGCACTGCTATCGCAGCGATTCCGTGCTGCGTCCGGGCACGTTACAAGGGATCGCACCAGGAGCGTTTAATCGACCTCAAATCAATGGAGATCGGATGGGTAGGCGAAAACACACGATCTGGCTCTCCATATTGGGCATTCAGAATAAGATACAAAGAGGCTGTCCATACCGCTTCGACGTTTGGGAGTTAGTAAATACATCTTAATCTTCCAAGTTTGGAAGATACTTCGAACTTTGGGTGTTGTATTCAAAATCAGATTTTCATGTCTTCTTAAGAGGAGCGTTTACTCAGTACCGCATTTCATACAAACTTTCAAGCTCTTATTTTTCGAAATGAATGAAACGATTTTAATGAAACTTCATACGCATAAGTAGGATACGAAGGTCTAAAAAGTTAGTTAAGAACATTTTCGAAATGTCTTATTTAATAAAAGATAACTGGAAATCTCTGTTTCTATGGAAAATTTAAAATCGGTCTAATTTGGCTGTAACACTATTTTTCGAAAATGTTCTTAATTAACTTTTTAGACCTTTGTATCCTGCTTATGCGTGTGAAGTTTCAATAAAATCGGTTCATTCATTTCGAAAAATAAGGATTTGAAAGTTTGTATGAAATGCCGTACGGCGTAAACGCTCTTAAAGCTACAGGTAACTCAAAAATTGTCTTTATCTCTAAGTTCAAACTGAGTTAAACTGTTAAGGTGGATCCTCTGATGGGCCGTCCATACATTTTTCTTGGAAGCTTTACGCTAAACATAGACACCCTTTGTTGAAAACGAATCATTTTATCACTTTTCTATAATGAAATGTCCCCGCGACCGACCATTTTAGGAAATAACTTGCATTATTTACTAAGGAAAACGATAGTGAAATCCAGACCAAATTTGACACTTGCTTTAGTAGTGTGCGTGAATATTGACAACTAAACTGAAGCGCCATGATTGCGATAGGAAAGCTAGATGGCGTGAGGCGTTATTATAATTCTGTTAAATCAATATAATACGTACAATAATTGATTTATATCCGTTCCTACCTTTCATGAACAGGTTCACCAAATAAAACTTTATAACTAATAAACTGACCTGACGACCTCACCAACGTAAACAACTTTATTACATATTATTGTTGTGTGGCAACAAGAAAACTGCTTTTTTATCCCGAACTGTCAATCCCAATACATAAAACGTAAACAAAGATAGTTTTTTGCTTGAAATGACACAATGTTCAGCATTTGGTTGCAAAAACAAAGGTATTCATATACATGAATACCTTTGTTTTTGCAACCAAATGCTAGGAAATACTTCCTAAGGATCCTAAGCGTCGAAAATTGTGGGAACGAGCCCTTAGAAGAAAATATTGGAAAGCGACTAATACGTCAAGGTTATGTTCTAGTCATTTTAAATCTGATGATTACTATGGAATAAGTGCATATACTGGTAAGTAATTTCACACTGAAACCCTGAAATTACATTAATTAAATACCCAGGTAAACAAATTGTTTATAACTGTGTTTTATGTTGTTTTAGGGAATGAACCTCTAGCAAAGTTTCTGAAGCGTACCTACTGCTGTACCAAGTATATTTTCTTTTTCGAAAACTGAAACTTCTTTAGCCAAAGAACGACAAGCTTGCATTGAAAACAGAAATCGGAGAAAACTCTTCACGTCCATCGAAACGCCAAGTACATCCACCGAAACGAGAAGTACGTCCAGTCATATAGAAAATGTCGGAGATACTATTGAAGTGAGCACCATTGAAGGAATTCATCAGTTTCCTCAAAATATAATTAATAATCCTACTAATAAACAAGGGACTCAAGTGAACATTGAACATGTATATGGGTGCATAAAAAGATTTATGAATGATGATGAAGCCATCTCATTCTACACAGGGTTTGAGTCTTACAGAAAATTCTATTTTGTTTACTCAACTTTAAGTCCTATGGCTAGCAATATTCAATATTATGGAAGTAATGTGATCAATATAACCACAGAGGATCAGTTTTTTCTCACAATTATTAAACTTAGGCAAGATAGATGTAACTTTGAACTAAGCAGATTCTTTAATATAAGTCAGACAACAGTTTCCAATATTTTTATAACCTTTATTAATTTTATTCATCAATTGTGGAGTAGATTAAATATTTGGCCTGATCAAGATTTAGTTGAATACTATACCCCTGAAAGTTTTAGAAAGTACAGTTGTAGTACACGTGTAATATTAGATGGGACTGAAATAAAGTGCAAAAGCCACAAAATCCTGTGTCTCAACAAGCTTCGTGGAGTAGCTATAAGCATTCTAATACGTTAAAAGTATTGGTCGGAGCGACTCCAGGTGGTTTACTTTCCTATTGTTCAGAAGCTTATGGTGGATCCAGTAAGTGATCGGCAAACAGTAGAGCGAAGCAACTTATTGCAGAAGTGTGATTCTGGTGACAGTATACTAGCAGATAGAGGGTTTAATATTCAAGATTTATTTGCTGGAAAAGATATTACTGTTAACATAGGTACCTACTTTCTTAAAAGGAAAATCACAAATTCCTGGTCTAACTGTGTTACATGATCGTAAGTTAGCCAGTAAGAGGGTCCATATAGAACGTATAATAGGATTAATAAAAACTTACAAAATTTTGAAAAATGATTTACACCATAGCTTCTAAAATATTTTATGTGTGTTTTATGTTTATGTGTTGTAATTTTAGAGAAACTATTATGAAAAAATAAAACCATTTTTATATATTCATTTGTGTTTTAATTTATTATAATTTTTATACAAAACTTTTTCTAATAGAGCCGGTTTGAAATGATTTTCATAAAATGTACTTAGTTTAGTTACCATGTCCAAAATAAATGGTTCATCTCTATATGTATATATACTATATACAACTTTCAAACTGATGAAAGTGTATATTATTAAATTCCAGTACTTTTTATTTGCACAAAACAGTTGGCCTTGTATTTGGCAATAATATGGGTGACTTTTTTTCAAAAAATATTGTCCATCTCTGACTTCAAGGTATGGTACAGTAATAGGACTAATATCAAAATATCGGGGAAACATAAGGACACTTTACTTCAATTACTGTTTCTTCACCAAGAAGTCCATCGGGTGAAGCTCCCAGAAATGGATGAGTCTCCGATATAAATAATCCACATGCTTTTACTTCCAAGCCATAAGTCAATAATAATCTTAATTAATCTTAATAATAGTCTTAATTTAGCTGCACATTCACAATGAGTTTGGTCGATTGAACCATCAGAGTTCAGTTTTATGTTCACAACATAAGTAATTTTCTTCATCTGAGCTTTACACTGACCCTGAATGAAGGTCATATGACCATCGACAGCTACACGAGCAGTCAAAAGAAATCGCGACTCGTACATCTGTCTTCCTTTTAACTGAGCTTGGAATCTGAAAAAGGTTTTTTGATTTAGTAAACATGTCTAAACAGTACCTTCCAACTGAGCTACCCATGGATACCAATGGACATAACCATAGGTAGAATATTGGTAAGTACAAGTCGAATAAGTATACGAATGAAATACATTTCTGGATTTTAATGCACAATTACCTTTTAACAAATGCTTGAATATGCTGTTTTGTCAACTGAGGTAGACAAGAGCTAGCATTTATATCCCGGAAAGATTCAGCTGCAGGAGCAGCGTAAACTTCGTCTTCAATAGCATCCTCTACACCGAAATTAAAATTACGGTCGTATGCTTCCAATCTGTAACAACAACAAGCTTGTTATTAGTCAAGAACGTATAAAAACCACTTGCTTAAAAAAAATCATAACAACATAACCTACAAATATTTATTGTATTAATTTGTACTGACCTTTCGATTAAAGCCGCTTTTTTACCACTAACAGAAGCTTTTCTTTTCCGCAATTCACCTTTTAACTGAATCACTGACATTAAGGAGTACATTTTCTAAGATAAACTTATGAAAGAAAACTCGACTCAAGTAAACAACACAGTAGGTAATGCCGTAATGGCGGAGTTAAGAACAGTCGCCGGTGGCGACCTCTGCACTTCACTTAGCTTTGCGTTTCGTTCCTCCCCGTAATGTTGGCTCGATTGCTTTTCATTGAAGAATTGTTTTACCTTCAATGAAAACCATTGGTGCCAACATTACGACGAAAGGAATTCTGTCGTGAAACGCACATAGGATTTATGCGACGTTGCCGTCCCACCCAACCTGTGTTCGCAACCTTGAACTACATTGAAAGAATTACGAAGAAAACGTTGCCACTCTTCTTTCACTCAATCGACATAATATTATTGTAATAAAATATAATTTTGAAGCTCGCTTGTATGCAATAGTATTGGCACGCGGAGTTTCTCGCGTGTTATTTTTATTTTGTATGCTTTGCATTTTCATTGATTCTAATTGCAATATTTCTAGTATGTTATTGCAATTTATTGTAGGTATAGTGATAATGATTCGAGATACGCAATTTTATTTAAAAATAAAAGTAAGTAGGTAAGTCATTGTAGTAGGTAGTGGGAGGTAGTGTGTAGGTACGTAGGTTTCGGCGGTTTTAGAAACAGCAACTTTGCCTGTGAGTTAAGTTTTAGACGCTGAAATCCCGTCACATTACTAATTACTTACCTATCTCTCAATTACATAAGTACAAAGTCAGTGGTTATCATAACTTTAATGTATTGTACATACCTACCTATATTTTTTGGTCAACAATAAATTAACTATGTAAGTACATAAGTATTGTAATTCGGTAACCCAAGGAGTTTGCAAACATTTGCAAAATCGAAGTACCTACCTACAAAATAGAATAAGTACTTACCATATTGTAAACAGTTTCAGACAAACAAACATTATTTTAGTTTGTTAGATAAGTCGCTTCGCGGCGCGGCAACCGGCTGAGAGCACAGTGGGCTATGTTATACGATTTTTGAAGAATAAAATGTTTATTTGATAGTTTCAAGTACCTATACAGTTTTGTCGAGTACATTAAAACATTGAATAAATTAGTAGGTATGGGTTTTTTTTATCTATACCCTAAAAATTACTTTATGGGTATATTTCAAATGTATGAAAATGGAATTTGTTTTCCTCATAACTTTTTTTGTCTGGGATTGTAAAGCTGAAACTTTTAGGTATTGTTGCCGATCTTATACCAACGCCACCTGATGTTTATTTATTTATTTATTTATTTAAACTTTTCGCACAAAAAGGTACAAAGGCGGACTTAATGCCTTAGGCATTCTCTACCAGTCAACCAAGGGTGGTGAAGAGATTGGATGGCAGGTGCTTTGTGTGAGAGGAACAATGATAAAAAAATCTATTAAAACTAGGTACACAAATACATAAATAGGTTATATACATTTACATACTATTTACTATAATGTATACTTATAATATATATATAATACACAAATTCAAAGGAGAGAGGTGATGAGATGACTCTACGCTATTTGTTTTGAAAATAACTCTGCAATTTCCGCTTAAATGCATACCGACTGGTGGCCGTCCTGATATCAAGAGGAAGTGCATTCCAAAGAAGAATGGACTGAATATGAAAGGAAGAATGAACAAAGTCAGAAGTATGAGAAGGACAGAGTAGGAGAAGATTGTTAGAAGAACGCAGATTCTTAGCGTGAGAAGAACAAAGATATTGGAAGTGAGACACGAGATAAGAAGGAGGAGTGGGAGAGTTGAGAAGGGAGAAAAGCGTGGTCAAAGCGCGCAAACTTCTTCTTTGGCGTATGGACATCCATTTGAGCTCAGACCTATAGCTCGACACATGGTCATATTTCTTGAGGTTGAATATGAAGCGGATACCATAGTTGAGCAATCTGTCGAGCTTATCCAGCAAAACCGCGTTCAAGTCAAAGTAGCACACGTCACCATAGTCGATTATAGGGAAAATTAAGGTCTGCACAAGCATGGTTTTCGTCTTAGCGGGCAAAAAGTTTCTCAGACGATACAGGGATCGCAGAGTACCGTTGACCCTTTGGCTAACACTAGAGACCTGGCGTTGCCAGCTAAGCGTAGAGTCAAGATGCAAACCGAGATCTTTCACAGTAGGGGTAATGGGTATGACTGTACCATTGAACATAAGAGGAGGAAGAGAGCTAGGCGTCACCCTACCCATCATGCGTGAGCTTCCAATTACGATGGCTTGATACTTAGAGGGGTTTACTGACACCCCGAAACTATCAGACCACTTCTTGACAGCATTTAAGTCTCGGTTTACATCTGCTATAGCGTCCGACAAACCTTCTACCCGCCCAGATGTATACAGTTGAAGATCATCAGCATATAGATGATACGAACATCGAAGACAGTGAGTTATAAAATTGATGAAGATGGAGAATAACAATGGAGAAAGAATACCGCCTTGTGGAACACCAGCATCCAGGTCACGCCAACTTGAAGAACTCTGATCAACGCGAACCGACTGCTGACGTCCACGAAGATAAGAAGAGAACCATTCCAGAGCCTCGGACGAAACCATAAGATGAGAAAGGATAGATAGGAGAATATCGTGGCTGACTGCATTAAAGGCATTGGAGAAATCAATTAAAACCAAAACGGTAACTTTGGTATCCTCCATCGCTTCTCTAATGTCACCAGTCACTTTAAGGAGAGCGGACGCTGTACTGTGCCCAGGCCTGAACCCAGATTGAAAGGAGCTTACGAGGTTGTTCCGATGAACAAACCCCGTAAACTGCTTGTGTACACAGGCCTCAAGCACTTTAGACAGGAATGGGAGAATGGAAATGGGTCGAAAGTGGCTGGGTAGGGAGGGGTTTGAAATTTTAGGAAGTGGGTGGACGTAGGCCATACGCCACTGGGATGGGAATTGTCCGGAATCAAGAGAAAAGTTAATGATGTGGGTAATCGGAGGGAGAAGGCTATCAAGGATCCAAAGGACCATACTACGACTGATGCCGTCACAGCCCACAGCCTTGGATTTTATGGAGAGGATGATCTTTTTAATTTCGTCCAAGGTCACCGGAGCGAAGTGAAATGGTTCTATGATGGGACTCGCTAGGCCAGTAATGAAATCAACCTTCTGGGACAACATTTGGGAATCCAAATGACTAGTGGTTGTGAAGTGACGGTTGATATCGTCAAGGCCAATTGTATTAGGAAAATCCACATGCCGTGGCCTGCCGATACCAAGAGTACCTAGGAACTTCCAGATATCAGCAGGTGAAGAAGAAGAAATGTTCTCGAGAATATGGCGGCGTTTAGCGTTGCGTATCATCTGATTACACCGATTTCTAGCAGCTTTGAATAAGTTGCGATTTTCATCACTGCGATCCTTTTTAAATTTACGAAAGGCCCGATCCCTGCGCCTCATCGCCATTCGAACCCCTGTGGTCATCCAAGGAGCCGGAGGACGCCGAAGTTTAATCTGCTTAACAGGAGCATGTTTGTCGTAGAGAGCAAGGACCGTCTGATCGAAACTGCGCAGTTTATCGTCTACAGCTGTTGCCGCTGCCAAGGATTCCCAACTGAGGTCTGACGCATCTTGACGAAGCATCTCAACGTCCATGCGCGCAAAACACCGCATGTGCAGAACCTTTGGGATAGGTTTAGGTGGTTTTAGGTTATACGAGAGGAAAATGAGGTCATGATGTTTGACCTTGACCCCCAACTTCCCTGTTCAAAAGATATGAATGAATTAAAAATACATATTTGGACGATGTTATAATAGGCGGTAAAAATAAAAAAATCAGTTTGTTATTATTATTTTACCCAGTATGATACCTGAAAGACAACAAACCTATACGACTATCGATCTTGACAAAAAGCGTGCTTATTCACATTACGTATGAATAAATTAATTATTGGTACCTATAATAAATTTTTGTAAATCCTATGTAAGAGAATCTTTTTTTTCGATCCACTGGGCGGTATAGTAGAAATACATACCTACCTACCCTAGCGATGAACCTACGTTGTGGGTGCGTTCAGAACATTGACTTTTGAATTCATTGGTTCAGAAATAAACAAATGATTGAATTACTTACATCAAATTAATAAACGTGATTTATTGTTTACATATATAAACAACGTAATTTAATAAGTTTATTTTTTTTCTTATACGTCGTCTAATATTCTACCAAGAATATAAAGATAAGTAAAATTTTACTTTCATTTTTATTGTTCCATTTTTTTTCTGTAATGAGTTCAGAACGTAACCTTGTTATAAATCGTATCCTATCATCTGTAATGTAATAATAATAATCTAATAATAGCAATTCTTTCTAGCTATTAGCTATAGATAGAATCCTTGAGTGCAACTACGAAATTCTGCGATCTCATTACATACAGTTGTGAAATTCGATACTATTCAATTCCATTCAAATACTGAGTGTACAGAAGTAACATATTCTTTTGTTTTTCTTTATTCCTGAAACTAATTCATTTTGATTGACTGTGGACCAGAAGCATGTAATTGAGTGGGCATTCCGATTGGAAATTTACCGAAACATGTGTGAATCTTTACAAATTGAATTTGTTAGTGACAGACTTGATGGATTTCGAAGTGAATTTTTCAAGAGTGCAGTATGTGTGGTAAAGCGTGGAAGCACTGTACGGAGAGCAGTAATAAAATACATACTGCAACTGCTGGTGAAGAAGAATGTTCAGTTGCTATTCAAAAAGGTCACATATCTTCAGACAGTGTTCCATTTGTTACTGTATATGTAGTTCGGAGGATGGCTGAAAAGGTTATATGGCCATAACTTTGATTCATCTTCTGGTATGGTAAGTTAATATATTACTAAACACATACATACATAAACTCATGCCTTATTCCCATGGGGGTAGGCAGAAACTACAGAATGCCACCTGCTACGATACCTTACATACTTATTTACTAAACACATAATTGGTTCTGTATGAACTTTTTGTTGTGCAATATTTACAAGTGTTGCTTTTCATTTCCAGGCCTGCATTATTGGTAAAGAAACTAAGAAACGTCTATTTCTTGGTGTTCAAAACAAATATTGTTTTGTGTCAATATTATGAAAAAAGGAGACAGACATGAAAGCACATAATTGCTGCAAACATTTTACTGGACCGCCTACAGCAATGGAATCACAAATTATTGTGGAAGGCTTTCAAAAGAGTGAGTGAAGAAATGCATCAACTTCGCTATTTGAGTGTTATTGGAGACGGAGACTCCTCTGCATTTGCAAACTTGAAAGAGAAAGTGTTGTATAGGAACTTTGGTCTGAGATGGGAACATAATAACAAAAATTGAATGCAAGAATCATGTAATCAAAAACTATACAAGGTAAATAAATATATCAAATTTGTTTTGACATCTCAATATCAGTGAAGCATATTCTGTATTCATATTTGTACTTTTTTTAGATCTTGGCGAAATATTTTGAAGCCAAAGGTGATGAAGCTTACACTAGTGGCATGGAAAATTATAATGTGTAGCAGTGAGAGTGCTGCTATGGCAGCAGATTTACGAAATAGCCCGCTTCATGTATTCGGAATACATGAAAACTGCAAGGATTATTACTGCAATGTCAATAAAACAGCTGCAAATGGAAATTTAATAAGTCAGAAATTGTAAGTACCAGTAAGAAATGCTTTGATTATCATGGTACAGTATTGTTTCTTTGTATGTTACATAATCATCTATTTATATTTTATTGGTATTTTCTAGTAAAAAATATTCTATTTTCAGTATTATCGCTTGCTACTGGACACAAATGGCATGAAACTGCATGGAAAAAGCAGACCACACAGAGTCCAGGGACACATATTAAAAAATACATAAATCGAAAGGAACAAAACAGAATACGACAGAAGTCGTCGACACGCAAACTACGTATTCTGCCAGAACTCATATTGAGACATGTTCAAAAAAATACTATATGTATAGATTTGAATGGTATGTATACTCAGCTAGATATCAAGTTATAATTTCCAGTATAAGGTGACCTCCCATTGAACGGAAATCCTATACAATGCGAGATCAGCTTATACTGGAAATATATGGCTGGTTAATTATGTAGCCGTGTGTACCAGTACACAAGGCAATTTTTTTTTTACTTCATTGTATCTATTTCAATGTCTAAAATATATTATTATGTTATTCTAGTGAAAAATTGTCCATCAACATCAGTTGGAAATTCGAGCAACTAGTAAAGTTTCATTTTAGAGCAGCTTTGGAGATTGATGGTAAATTACATTTGAAATGTATGGGAAATATTATTTGTCCAAAGTAACATATATACTAAGTAAAGTTATTTTTCTTTACAGCAGCCTTGTAGCAGTGGACAAGAAGAGTCACGGCACATGGTGAAATCAACAAGTCAAACGATTTTTGTTATAATTATATTTTTGTAGTAGTTTGTTTAGAATCAACATTATCATTGTACATTACGTTTTATTTGTATTTACTATAAAATGAAAAGGTAAAATAATACTTTATTATGTAAGTATAACCACCTGGTGAACTCAATAAGCTGGACTTTAGATTTTTATTTTTCTAAAAACTTTGATAGGAGTGCTTTGACATTATAAAATATTTTTTCACTCTGGTTGTAATTGCATACTAAATTGTATTTTTTTTATTTGTTGTTATCTTTTGTTTTTTTCTTGTGTGTGTTATGTGTAATTTCTGTAATTATTGTAATAATTGGTTATGCTATAAATTTAATCATGTATCAGGCTTCATTTGTGCCACTACAAATATTTTTATTTGATAATGAATTAGTGTAAGATAATAAAATAAAACTATCTTTATAAACTGTATAGTCTGAAGTTTTAGTAACCGAACTGCTGGGGAGTTTGTTGCGCCACTTCTTTTCAGCTAAAGCACTAGGAAGTGGTGAAGGGCGGGTGTTTTGGGGGACTGTCTATTGTAATTTTGACATTCGAAAAGTGCTGATTCTCAGCCTAGCTAAATATGACTTATTATCCTATCATTATACTCATGCCTTCTTCTCATGGGGGTAGGCAGAAACTACAGAACGCCACCTGCTGCTATACCTGACATACTCCTTTTGTCTTGTTTACGTTCATAAATCTGGTCATACACGCTCGCCGGTTGCGAGTACTACGCACAATATTCACACCATACATACTTCGCCAGGAACGCATTATTCATTTTTTTCTATCATATCGTAGCAGGCGGCTCATTTTTTTAAATACACGCCACCTAGTAGTCTATTCTTGTAAACGTATGGAAATACTCGCTTACCTCTGTGTGTGTAAACGACCTGTATTCAATGGTAGATTTTATTTCGGACCTTTGTGTCGAATTGTGTGGATTTTGAGGCAATTCTATGACCAAATTCAATAAAGTATAATGTCCAATAACCGCGACTTCTACTTCTACGACTTACTAATGTGCCAATTACACATAAAACAAAAAAAACTAAAAATGTTGACTTCAGCGCCATCTAACAGGAAAATGGCCAAGAGCAGATCGGATGATCCTCCTTAAACCCTTTTTATCGAAAACGAATGTGGATCCACGCGAGACACAATTGATTTTTAATTGTTTCTGTAATTACAGCATTTAACCGGTTAATATCATAAGAATCTGGTATTTCTAAACTTACTCAGGTGGTGGTTGTGGTGACGGTGGTGGTTGTGGTGACGGTGACGCCGAACTTTCCCAGCAGCCTTCAAAGACATCGCTGAAGTTATTTTGGTTCTGGCCATCTGAAGAAACATATTTAATTATGCACTTTTAAAGGAGAAATAAACTTCATCAGTAGGGTTTGCAGCATGAACTACACTCATTTCAAAACTTATTGATAAAAGTATTCAAATAATCAAATCGAACCACTAAATTTGTAAGTAACACTACAATTTGCCATCTTATACATCGTACGTTTTCTGATTCATTAGTTTACATTTTCGTCTAATTGTTTAGGAACAGAGTATACAACAATTAGATAGTTATTGGTTGTAGTAGGCCACGTTGCCACGTTTTTCGCAGAATTTCCAAAACGAATTACTTATCGACACCCAATATGAATAACATTGTAACTTTAATTACACGTTTGTATAACTTTATCACATATGAATTCAGCAAGGTCAGACTTAATTTTGTGTCTTTGAACCATATTTCTATGACAATAACAACAATTTTTGTGAAACAATATAACTTCATTGTAATCACATAATACAATGAAGTTATATTGTTTCACAAAAATTGTTGTTATTGTCATAGAAATATGGTTCAAAGACACAAAATTAAGTCTGACCTTGCTGAATTCATAGGTGATAAAGTTGTACAAACATGTAATTAAAGTTACCATGTTATTCATATTGGGTGTCGTTATTACGAATTTATCTAAACCTTACAGTCAAAATTCTACCGCCAAACACTACATTCGCTGCTCCAACAGCTAGAACTCTTTGGACAGACTTGGCCAGCCCAGTACCACTAGAAGTCGCTAAAGCTGCAAGTTAATTTTATAGTTGGTTATGTTTTGTACAGTCACGAGCACTAATATGTCTACATTTGGCAACTTTCAATTGCGATTTATTCGTGAAAAACGAATGCAACGTTGAAATACGACACTTTACACAAACCTATGGTTCGAAAATACTTTGTTCGTAATAACATAAAATTTCATTCAAAACTAAAAGAAAAAATCGTATTTGAATAGAGCCAAGTGTATTCATACTTATGCTCGTGACTGTACATCTTCAGCCTAAGCACTAGGTCAACTTTTACGAAACCCGTGAAAATAAGGGCGGTTTTTCTTTGCTAGTTTGCTTAAAACCAATGAGTATTATACATATGTGTATATAACAGTGACAGAAAATAAATCGTCTTTTCAAGCTGATAATACTTACTTCCAACCAATTGAGAAGCTAAGGAATTTAGATAGAGGTCAGCTTGCTTATTGTAGTCCTTTGCAATAAACAGTGAGAGTTGACTGCAGCAGCCGTGGTGCAAGGTCCCAGGTGGTCCGGGACCAATACCCTTGCAGGTCACCGTGTAATTAGGATACCTCGCAACAATGTTGCTACACCTGTAAATACAAATATCAAAATGTTTACCACATGTAACAACTATTCTGTCCTTCATATAAGTTTGTCTCTTTTAAAGGTCAATAAATGCATAATTCATAATGAGGGGCCCGTGGCTAAATAATAACATCCGCACAGGTTTATCTATAGTTACTCTTGCCGCGGTTGGTCTGTGGATGGGTGACCATCTTTACATACCGAAACCCCTCCGTGCCTCGGAAAGCTCGACAGTCGTTACGGGTAGTCAGAAGCCCGAAAGTCTGACAAACCGGTCTTACCAAGTGATATCGTATTACCCAGTAACTGGGTTGTGGAGGTCAGATAGGCAGTTAATCCATGTAAAAACCGTGGTATTCAGCTGCATCCGGTTAGACTGGAAGCGGACCCCAATATAGTTGGGAAAAGGCTAGTCAGATGATAATGAAATTTATAATTCATAATGACTCAGATCGTCTTCCACTGTCACATTCGCTATTAAAAGGGATTAAAGATTTTATATGGAGCCTAGCATACCTACCTATCCGCTATTTTGTTTTTTTTTTATTAATGGCGGCCGCATATAAAACCTATATACATAATTCCGGTGTACATAATTTGGTGTTGTGTACCGCCGGTTTCGTGGCCTGCTACATGACATCAGTCAGCGAAACACGATGCCGACAAATAAAAAATAATAATATTAATAAAATACAACATAATACACAACAATACAACAATATTAATATTGTATTGTATGTGTTTTATATGGGCCTTGACGCCTGAAATAAATTGATAAATAAATAATTCGATAGCTGACATCAATGCAAACAGAAAACATAATAGGTTATATAGGTATCATGCGTGGACACAATTTTGAAAAAAATAAAACTGCGGACAGCTAGGTATGCTATGGAGCTTCGAAGCCCTTTGTATCCCAAATAATGTTTGTTGTGACATTTATTTTTACAGTTACTTAAATATTTTGTTGTAATATTAAAAACTGTATGTGAAGTTGTTGCTCATCAACATCACCAAGTGTAGCCTTGTTCCACCCACTACTGAGAATAGGCCTCCACCCTTTGGTGCCATTCTTCACTAGTCTGTGGGAGTCTCAACCAGACTTTCGTCGCGATCCTTTTTAGGTCATCCATCCAGTTAAAGTTGTCCCTACCATTATTATAGATTAAAAGTAGTTTGTTTCTCAAAAAAGTAATTAATTAATTACAAAATTATTACCAATCATGAAACTGCTCTCTGGTCCACTCAAACAGGTGATCCAACCGTCGGAGTCCATTCTTCTCTAAAGCCTTGAACAGGACGTTGAAATCAGCATTGGGTGTAGTGAAAATAACAATCCTAGGTTTTATGAAGCCAAAAACAGTGTGAACAAATCTTTCCAGGTCATGAGGGAGCATGTGTTCTATCATCTCGATGGCAATCACGGCATCACAGCCGATGAGCCGGTAGTCTGGATCAGCTGCATTGCCTTGGAATAGCTGGAATTAAAAATATAAATTATGACATCTGTGTGTATGCAATATACAGTACATACTAGTAGCTATTGTGCCCACAACTTTGCATGTCTTCATGATTTTTATACAAATATCCAGGATAAAAACAGTCCATGTCCTTTTCCAGGTCACAGGCTACCTATCCGCCAAATTTCATAAAGATTGATTAAATTTTTAGGTGTGAAAAGGTAATGGACAGACAGAGTCACTTTCGCCTTTATAATAAGTGCAGATGGCAGCACATCAAGCTACTACAATCTGTCAAATTTCTTTTTATTTCTTCAAAATAGATTTTCAACTTTATCGCTAAAGCAAAGCGAGTTCAAAGTTGATTGGGAAATTTTGACAATTTCGGGTAGCTTGATGTGCATCTGTACCTTATCTATAAGGCATACCTGTATGATAGTATCTTTCTAAAAAGTGCCATATTAATGCCAGAATAATAAATAGTACATTAATTGTGATAGCATTTTCTAACAACAATGCAACAATGTTTTGTATTCTTTTTTGATGGTTGACTGGTCATTTTATTTTTAACAGTTTGACTGTTTAACATACAGTTTATAAAAATGCATTGTAACACGGGAAACGAAAAAAATTATACACAAACAAGTAGCTTTCTTACAGTGACTTTCAAGGGATTCTCCCGCTTTGGAGAGTACTCATCGCCCCCAAGCAGGTCAGAGGAACATCGGAGAGGTATAGTTTCAATATCTACGCCAAGAATGGAACGAATACCAGGTACTTCCTTCAGGTACTTGATGAAACTCATGTCATGGTGGCCGAAATCCACTACCTGTGAAAAAAAGTAAAAAAAAAAACATTAAATGAAGGAACTCTCAGGTCCAAGGAGGAATGTAAACTTTGATCTGTCAAAATCTGTGTATTGTGTTGTGATTTTGACAGATTGAAACTAACATTGTCATCATCAGCCTAAAGCAGTCCACTGCTAGACATAAGCCTCTCCAATTGCATGCCATTCATCAAATTCTCAGCACCTCTCAATCCAGCTGTTACCAGCTACCCTGTGAATATGGCTAATTTTATATCTGTATTTTATCCTTCCAACTGACACTTTGAATTGTATTCTTATGGATTGGTTTTTGCATCATCTCTTAATAGACATACACACACACAAACTTAATAGACAGTTGTTTTCTGTTTATACCTAACCTCCTTGATAGATTTTGGTGCAGCTCTCAGTGTTTTTTAGATTTTGTAAAGAAAGTGCATGCACCATGGTCATCATCATACAGGCCAAATTATTAAATATGTTGCACACTGGTGCATGAACAAGCGACCTGCTCTCCATCTTTGCACTGGCAAAGCAAAAGCAGAGGGGTAATTCCCCTATCAATAATCTCATAATTTACCTACATTTTTTTTACAAGTATTTAGCATTGATTGTCACGGAGATGTAATGGTGATTAGATTTTGAAACATTTTAATTATGGGAAATGGGCTTCAGGTTGCTATTCATTTATAAATCATAATTTTGAATTATTCTTTTTAGTTTAGTTTTTGCAACAGAAGTTACCTGATGTAAAATGTAGATGAACATGCAGTGGAATATAACAGCTGTTGTGTAGTGATAAAGACTTTCAAATTGTTTGATTGAGAATTTGGGGAGTGTAGGATCGCCTGGTCCTGCTATTTACTAGACCCCAGGCCTCGTTGACACTGAAAGCCGACCGCAACATGGTTGGGAACAGGATAGGTTGATGATAATGGGACGTTGATTAAACATAGACTACGAAATTTTCAAGCAATACCTTCTCAATATTTCCACACCAGCGGTCATCCAGGAGGCAGTCGCTAACAGCGGCATAACGCTGCGCGTACATCGGCGGGAAGAACGTAACCCCCTTCTCTTCATCATACTCCGAAAACACCTGGTCATCAAGCTCCTCATCCTCCAAATCAGTTCCACTTCCAGTAAAAAAACCTAATGTCAATTGCTTATAGTAAGGCCGCACTAAACGGTCTACTGCAGTAAACAAGGATTCACGGAAAAAAACCAAAGTCTGGAGAGCAACGATCATGATTCACGGATTGGACTGGAGATTTCAAAATATTGTAGTCTTTATTTATCTCCCAACGGAATGGTGGAAAGTGGAGAGTAGCCGACAATGCCAAGATGTTCACATGTTTATTTTCTTTTTTTTGTTTTGATTGACTTTGGATTTGACAGTGACGTTTGACGGTAGAAGAATTCATAGACTTTACCTATAATAAAATGTACAGACGCCAGTACATCAACCTACCCGAAACTGTCAAATTTTCTCAATCAACTTTGAACCTTATACTTCAGCGATAAAGTTGAAAATCTATTAAAGAAATTTGACAGATTGTAGTAACTTGATATGCTGGCGTCTGTACAAGTGGACCAAGTGGACATCACGCTCTTTTTATGGCTCCGTTACCAAACGGCAAAAACGGATTACGGAACCCTTCCTATTTCTGTTGAGGAATGTATACTCCTTAATTCTGACCCCTGTTTGTTTGTAAGACGACAAGGAAAGGAGAAAATTATTCTGGCCCTTTATGTTGACGACGGTCTATTGGCATATACTAGCGAGAAAATGGCTAACTGTTTCCTAAATGAATTGAAAGCACATTTTAAGATAACAGTAAAACCCGCAAGCTACTTTCTAGGAATAGAGATAAAAAGGTACTCTGATGGTTCCATTTTCCTGTATCAGAAAGCATACGTCACTAGGTTGTTGGAAAGATTTGGCATGGGCGAATGCAAGCCAGTGAAAACACCAATTTTAAAGGCAAACAATACTCAGGTTAAGGAACATACTTCGGAGACATTTCCATACCGTGAAGCTGTTGGTGCCTTGTCCTATTTGATGACAAACACAAGACCTGATATTGCCTATGCAGTAAGCGTTGTGTCGCGAAATTTGGAGAAACCAACAAAAGAGAACATCCTGAACGTAAAAAGAATTATGCGATACCTAAAAGGAACTATGGATGAAGGTATATGTTACAGGACAGATAACGTTTATAGTTTGGAATGTTATAGCGATGCAGATCATGGTGGTGATATGGAAACTGCGCGATCTACATCAGGCATTCTCTGTATTTATGCTGGAGGTGCTGTTTCCTGGTATAGCAAACGGCAGAGCACCGTTGCAATATCCTCGACAGAGGCGGAAATTGTAGCAGCCAGCGAAACCGCCAAAGAAACTATATGGTTACAGAAGATATTTAAAGATCTTACTGGTACTAACTGCCCTGCGACCTTAGGTGTTGACAATGAAAGTGCAATAAAGCTGGCGAAGAACCCTACAGAATTTCACCAGAAGACAAAACACATCAGGATAAGATCTTTCTTCGTCAGAGAATGCTTACAAGATGGAAGCATGGCAATCAGCCATGTGCCAGCAACCAGACAGATAGCTGACATGTTAACAAAACCATTATATGGGCCCAGACTTGAAATGCTAAAGAAGATGGCTGGCATTATCATCAACAGGGGTGGATGTTGAGGAATGTATACTCCTTAGTTAGTACTCTATGGTTGTGTTGCCTAGCAATACGGTCTGTTGATAAAAATGTCATCTGATTCATTCGTTTTTTCTAGTAAGATATAAAAATTATACTTTTCTCGTTTCTCTTAACTGTTTTCCTATATCCTCGCCACCTAACTTTAACAATTTCGTGTCCGTCGGCGTCAGTCCATCAGTATGTCACAACTATTTTTACTCGCAAAATTATAGGTTTTATACATGTTACATACGGGACACGGGACAAGTAAAACACTCACTGCTGACTGAAAACGCACTGTCGTTTATTTCAAAATGCAACTGCACTGACCTCTACCATACACTTCTATAATACAGGTCAGTGTGCAACTGTCACAAAGTATTGCGGGGTGAGATCAATAGTTACTTTACTCTTTGGGTGAGATGCGCGGGTGCGTGCGGTCCCACTCGCGGGCGATGTCTCGCTCTCGCTCGGCCCACAACAATACAATATAACAAAGCGTAGACAGAGAATGCTATTCTCTGTTTCTTCTGTTTGTCTGGTTGTTTGAGAGCAATCGATTTAAGAACATGCTTAACTAAGATATGAGAACTTAAAAGACCAGCTGCATCCGCATTACAAAGTGTAGACACTACAGACTTGTACAAAAGGATAGTTTTGTACGAAAGTTTGTCAATTAAAAATAAATCTGCCAAAAATCGTGCTAGGTACCACCAGTGGCGGTACCTTCATAGAAGCCGAAAAGCCCGGCTTGCCCTAATAAAATCATAATTCACAACAACAAACTTACTTAAACCTATCAATAAATAAATACCTATATTAAAAAAATATTATATTATTCTTATTGAAAATATGCAAAATGTAGGCGGCCTGAATTTCGCAAGTAGTTTAAAAAAAACTTAGACAAAGAAAAAAAACCGGGTTCACCGAAAACCGGCTTTTTTTAATACGAAACCCGAAAAAAAAACCGGGATTTTTTTTTGGCCCTAGAACCGTAGATAGAGAATGAACCCTAGAACAGTCTGTAGATCTTGGCCACCCCTGTTATATAGCCTGAGACGCGAGCGCGTCATGCACGAACAGTAAATAAAATAAAACATTCACGTTTAAGACAGCTAGACGAAGCTACGGAACCAACGTTTGCTATGCGTGATTCGACACGCACTTTTTTGATCTGGCCGGTTTTTAGCTGGTAACGACGCGTCTTGATCAACCATGCATCTTTTGTTTGGTAATGGTCTTACTGTATCGGATCGAAAATATCGGGCGAAACCGTCCCGAGGTGCTACAGACGTTCGCGGGGATAAAGGTGGCAGTGTGCAGTGCTCATACACACTTGCGACACGCGTCAATGGCATGCAGAGGCAACTGCAGCCGTTGACATAGACTAATATATGAGAGCCGTCGACGCGCCTACGAATGTCGAACTCGAGAGGCCGAGACTGGAGCACCTGGATTGCTAGATTCTCAAGTTCGACATTGTTACTACTAATCGCTAAATGAAAACGAAAAAATTCGAGAGCCGAGGTACAGTCACAATCATCCTTTTCGTTTTTTTTTGATCACCTCAATTTGACCAACTTTTTTTTTTATTTTATTTTAGCTAGATTTCGATTGCTCAACTCGTTCTGACTCTCGAACTTTTTATCTGTTTATACAGATTTTTTAATCTGTACCATGTTGTGTCACGCATATGTCAAAATGTTTGTCATGTCAAGAAATATCGATGTCTCGATGAAAAGGAAAAAGTGCTTGTGCGTGAAAGAAAACATTGTGTACTAACTTTAACTAATCTTACAATTTTATTTTAGTTTTAAGTGTGTTTCTACATGTAGAAACTTTAGATTCATGAATTAACTACAATTAGGTAAGCTCCTTCGGTACAAACAGCACAGAGTTGTGATTTTTAAAGGCAACTCGAAATGTAACCTTCCAAATCTGATCACAAGTTTTAACTTGTTATTTGCTATAAAATCATATCATGTTAGAACAAAATAAATAACAACAATAGTAATACTTGATAGCTATAATAGCTATAAAAGCTATCAAGTATTACTACGGAACAGTTTTTATAATCTTAACTTTACGTGCGACCTCCACCGATAATTTTCTAAGACGACATGAAACAACCTGATGTACTCTTGAAACAGTTATGTATTCTTTTCAGAAAAATGGGATTTGATAAACATTTTAATCAAGACCATTGTTATTTGGATGATCCTGCAGACAGTGTGGCAATGAATGTGGAAATTATGGAGGAGAATTATCAAGTTCCTCAAAATAATCTTATCCTTGAAAAACCTGTCATAAGGTAATTATTACTGTTTTCATTTAAGTAGGCGTTTCTTTGATTACATAACGCCGCCATAAACTTACGTCTTTTTCCATGGGGATAGGCACTTAGGCAGAAACTTAACAACAGCACCTGCTAGAATAATTTCTCCTTTTGCTCAGTTTCTTAAAATAGACATATTTCAAGCAGAAGCAACATTCAATTGATCGATCAGTGGGTCATCTTAGGGGCGGATTTGATTGATGTTCATCATTATTATCATCATCATCATCACATCAACTGGAAGATGTTCATGAATAACAACCAATACTGCACTACCCACATTCAGTGACGACCTTCAATTGTAGGGGTTTGACCCATAAATTTTGATTATTCTAACAAAATTTTTGCAGATTTGATAGAAAATAAAAATATTTTATTTCACGAAAAACCAACATGGGCACTTATGAAATGTCAGAAGCTATAGGCTTACTGCTTAACTGAGATATTGTCTGAGGTAGCTGTGCGGCGTGGGAGAGATGATAGTTAGGTAATACGGGCTGGTGTCTGCAACACCACATCAATGTGCATATTAAATGTACGGGGATGATACTTGTCACAAGTTGGAAAATAACTGAGCTATCGCATTACATTCCTGCACCGCGTTGCTACATCAGGAATAAGCGGTCGGCCTATAGGTGCACAGTTCCCATTGGTTGTTTTCTATGAAGAAGATCCAGCAAAAAATTCCACTGTTACTCTTTAAAAATGATTGGCTTTTACAATGTTTTCAAATTAGGTACAGTATTAATAGGTATTCCCATACCTATTAATACTTTACTATGCTGTTCTGGACAGCGTAGGCCTGTCAAAAAGTACCAGGTACTTAATAAAATAAAAAATGATCTACAAATCCTATAGATAAGGCTCCGCTAAAAGTTGAAGACAACCTTGAATGCCTGATTGTATTGGGTCTTAATTAAAATACTGAATGAAGTCTTATTGTTATTACTAACCAACACACACAGGTGTAATAAGAATTTTTCTTTTTTTCAGGTATTTAGATATATCAGGGAGTTCTAATAGTAGAATGATTGTTAGCAGTGAAGATACAAATAAATATTCCAAAAAAGGTAAAAAAAAAACTGAAGACAAAGCCAAATTGCATTGCGATTGAATAAAACATTATTTATTTACTTATTTAACTTTATTGTTGACAAATAAAGGTGTAGCCCAATTCAAACACTTCAGCCCTGAAGTGCACCAGTTGCTGCTCAGTATCTTACCCCTCACCCTCACTGACAGTTGAATTTTTTTCGTTATCCTCATGTTCTGAGTTGCCATAAAGTTTGAATCAGCTTGTACTGTTCCTTATAATTAATCATTATGCTATTGTTTCTGTTTCAGCACTTGTGTACCTGCCATACAGCGAATACTGTTCCGATCACAAAGGATTGTTCTTGCATAAAGATGAAAAACTTGTGAAGCCCAGTGACAAATTTGCTTCACATGATGACTTTGTACAATACTTGAATGAAAATGCGAAGAGATGGTGCTTTTACTACAGGTGTTCTGATTCACGTAAACCTAACACTGGTTATGAAACTTATACGTACAATTGCGTTTATTTGAGAAATAAAGAGAAGTATAAGAAGAAAGGGCTGAGAAAGAGGTTTGTATTACCAATTTTCTAAACAAGAAAGCATAGTGAGAAATATTTTTAAATGATTTATTTTTTATGCTGCCTTACTATAAACTGCTGAGCCTTTGTACAATGTAAATATTGGCTATCCATTTCAACCATTTCTTGACCTGATCAAGTCGAAAATTTATGTAGGGTTATTATCAGTGATCGGACTAGGTAGATTGATTTTTGGTACTTGTATCACAAATGCCCACAGAAAGAATAACATGGATAAGCCGTTTTCCCGGAAAGTAATTCCGGTATTTCCGGAAATTAAATTTATATTTTATTTATTATATTTATATTATTATTATTTCATGCTGTATTTTTGTTTCTGCTGCATGTATTGTATAGTTATTAAATTGAAAATCCGTAATTGGCTGTAAGACTAGCTTATATATCCTTAAGATAAAATTTCAGAGCTGTGCATTTTGTGATTAATAAATAAATAATTTCCGGATCTAATTAAATATTGTTATTGTTGGTAGTGATATTATTACTACTCAATTCTAAAATAAATAAAAAAATTAAAGGAAGATATTAAAACTAAATTAATTTATTATTTATCTGTTTTCACGTAACGTTTTCACAACACAGTAAACAAAGAAGCGCACTTTACGAACCGAAGTCGTCATGTCGTCAGTGAGCGTACGCATTGCTTCGATAACCGGTTAGTGCACCACCCATGATCCTTTGTTCTGGTTGGTCGTTGGGTTGTGTCAAATCGTGAATGTGTGCCGTAAAAAAAAATGAAGAATAAGATATAGCTCATTTTAATACAACTCCAACCTAAGTTCCGGTTTTTTTTAATAATCAACCAATTCCGAATTTCCGGAGGAATGTCCATGTTAATATATACGTTTCGGATCAATGACCCCAATTCAATCTACCTACTCCGATCACTGGTTATTATATAAAAAAATTGGTGTCAAAGTGAGAATCTGCTCAATTTTTTTGTTGCTTAAATACTAGCTTGTCTCTTACAATACTGGACAATTATACTTTCCATGTTTTTTTACAGAAATAATAACATGAAGACTGATTGCCCATGCAAAATAAAATTAAGGCATCTACCCAACGAGAAAGAACTGACAGTTGTCTATGTTTGCAATCATCACGATCATGAATTATCTTTACAAGAATTTTATAAGCTACAGCATGGCCGGCGGTTACCACCATATGTCAAAGAAGAGGTAATAATCTAGCTTATTCTGTTACAATTATTATGTTTAATATTCGTATTTTGTTCATTCAATACTTTAGTTTGTGGACGTATGGTGGAACATGGTGGAAAGTTCCTCCATAAGAATTCCGATCAGTCAGGTGTTGTGTCTCGTGGGTTACTGCTTGAAGGGTGATGTCGGACTTTAGTATACAACGTGTAATTGAAATTACTGAAATCATTATGATTCATCATAAACTCATAATTATGTCCAACTTTTATAATCAGACCAAATCTGAAACCGCAAATAAAAATCTGTTAAATGGTGTTCAGTTATTTCAATTACATTTTGTATATTCAGATTTCGCGGTGAACATTGCTTGCGCGATCTAGGATTCTTTGATAGCGTTCAGTTATTTCAATTACATCTTGTATACAGATTTCGCAGTGAACATTGCTTGCGCGATCTAGGATTCTTTGATATTATTGCTTGTCTCTGGCAGCATAGAAGTCGCCACACGTTATTTTGTCCATGGTAAAATGCCCTTTTGGTTTACGCCAACTGCAAAAATGCTCTAACGTTATTTTTTTTTCATTTACAGATAAAGGATTTCCTGCAACTCAAAGTCGATATAATGAAAATCAGAGCATATGTTGAAATGGAAACAGGATTCACTATGAGTCGTCCATTTTTCTATGCTTTAGAAAAGAATTTGAAAAGCAGAGAGGTAGAAAGACATATCAGTGAGCAGAGGTTGATGTTGTTGACACAAAAAATTGGAGGTAATTTGTTTAATTTTACTTGTACCAAAAAGCTAGGAAGACGCTTACTTGTTGGTAGTACTATGTCCAAAAGTAAAATGGGTTACACAACATAGTCCCATAAACCGAGTTTTCCTGTTGCAATTTCTGTAGAAATTATAATAATCAACTTGCTAATAGTAATTATAACGATTTCGAATCATTATTTTCAGCTGTTGATGAAATGTTCGGCAACAATGAGGAAGAAAACGGAGATGAACAAGCCGAACAGATGCAAGATCGTAAGTACTACATAAAAGAGTCAACCATTCCTTTGTACGACAAATTGTGACGTTTTACGTACACGACTAGTGCAGGTGGAGAGAAGCGCAGAGCGGAGGATTTTCTGATGACATTGAACTATAGTTATCATCAATTCTTCAGTGTTACAAAGTGCAAACGAGAAAGCGCTAGCGCAGTCGATAATACCCTGGGCTAGTTAGACTCGGTTTGTTTGATGTCATCATTATTATTCGTACATACTTTAAAACACTGAAAACAATGTGTCAAATTCAATGTCATTAGAACATCCTCTGTGCGACGCTTTTCTCAGTCTGCGCTGAAACTGAAATAAAATATCAATTTTGTTATATTTTTTTTCAGATGCTGATGATGGTCATATTACTGAAGCAACTAAGAAAATAAAGAACAGGCGGGCGACTCAACCGGCGGAAAGAGCAAGATCAAACAAAACTCCACCACTGAAAAGACGTAAGTAACATGGCAGTACAGTCGCCGGCACGTAACTTGGCAAGGTTTTAGCGTAGTGGGAATAAGCTTGCGCATGTACACTTAGTGTAACAAAAAAATTGACACTTGTATTACTTGTCATTATTCTACTGAGAAAATCGTATGGAAACATTAACCATCATCATCTGCCTAGCCTTTCCCAACTATATTAAGGTCGGCTTCCAGTCTAACCGGATGCAGCTGAATACCAAGTATGGAAACATTAACCAAAAACCTTTTATTTTATTAATGTACAGGTCGACCAGAGTTCTCACTTCATAGGTTTTAGTCGCCGTACAGGCAGTAGGTATGTTATTATAGTCCAATCTCAAATTAAAAAAATCAAAAGTAAGCCATTTTGAACCTTAGTTGCAGATGGGTTTTGATTTTGTCATTTTATTTTAATTGGAATCCTTTTAGTGTGTTATATTTTTAGAATGGCCTTTCATTAACTACTAATTCGATAATCGAATTGTTTTTATTACCTTGCAGTAGGTGCGAAAAGTAGAGTATTTTCCTACTTGAATGGGCATATAAAACTAGAATCCTGAGTCACTAGGATTTCTAGTTTTATACGCCCTCGCTTCGCTCAGGAGTTAATTCAGAGCTCTGAGACACTGCTTTATCCCCTTAGTGAATAATCTACTATTTAAAGATATCTGTATAGAAGAAATTTAAAGAAAGGAGAGGAACGAGTAACGACTTGCCAAGTTACGTTAAGTTCCACAATTATTTAAAAATTGTTTACACAGGTCTTTGCAATAATACTTGATTTTCAATTCACAGGATCAAAACCAAATGAAGTTGTGACGTCTTCTGAAGACTCCAAAAGAATAAAAATTAAAAAAGAACATACAGAAAATAATTACACCAATGAAACACAGCAAAGTGTGAAGCATTTACAAGAATCCGTAAAATGTGAAATACAAAGAAACCCATGGATTGCAGATCAGTGTGTTCCGGTATTGCCTAATAGGTAGATAATTGAATGATTTACTCTTATTTTAACTTAATTACTGATAACAATTCATTATTGGATTTTCTGCTATAAGTAAAGGTACCTACTTATTTGTAAATTATTTTCAGGACTGCAATAAATTCTGAATCTGGTGAAGAAACTGTACACATACAAACAGTTGAACATTTAGATGAAGACATTCATTTACTGGCACAAAATGCAATCGAAAACTTGAGCTACACAATAGAATATTGTAATGACGATAATCATGAAATCATTAATAATGAACTTGTTGAAATCATTAATGAAGGCCAAGCTACCGAAGTTGCTGAAGAAAACGATATTGATAATATTGCTTACGAAACGGTCGTCACTGATGACATCGATGAAACTCAGAACGTAGTGCAAGAATATATTGACCAAGATGAAACTTTGGAGGAAGCTCTTGAATACCAAATTGTTTCTCAAGAAGACGTTAATGATCAAAGTGAAGTTCTGAACGGTTTTGACAATACTGAGGATTCAGTCCAAGAAGAAAATCATGTAGAATATACAACCGAAGTTACTGGAGAAAATAATAATGTAGAATATGTAGATGATGAGGTTAATGAAGGAAGTGCACAAGATGTTGCGGTCCAAACAGGAGACGATGCGAATGGCAATGCTAACACTGCACATTCATTATTGCCAGTTTTCGATGTGTATATGAAAGATGGAAATGTTACGGGTTTTGTTGTGAGTGATAACTTGATCAGCGGACTCAAAGATGGTGTAGATAAAGAAATTCAAACCAGTGAAGATGTAACAGCTAGGTGAGAATCATGCACTTTATAAACGTTTTTTTCTAATGAATTATGAATAACTACACTTTGTTCATCAAATCTGTATTCATTTGTTATAAATGAAGTATTGATGAATCTAAAACATTACGCTCTAACACTGCTTACGAACTTACTTCCACTTTACATCTGTTACAGTGACACACAAGAGTTAGGAAACGAGGATTTCGATGGAGAGATAATCCATAACATCTCTAACGGTAAATCTGGTGAAACATACACAAAACATGAATACGTACATAAATATAACATAGACAAATATATGACGCAGCCCCACTTCCCGAAGTACGTTGAAACTCTTGCAAAGGAGACGTACATGGACGTTCTCCATATGTTTACGAACATATACAATGAGAAGGCCATGTTCAAAATTACTACGACGCAGAGAGGGAAAGAGGGGAACACTAGGATATGGTACATAAAAGATGGTCATCGATCAAAGAGGCGCAGAAAAGATGAAACCCAAAGGGAAAAGTTGGGGCAAAATCTGCAAAGCATCTTCATTTTGAAGGAAAAATTAAGATATATGAAAAAAAAGAATAGCGAATTACTGTCGAAGAATAAGCAATTAGAAGAAGTCGCGCTAAGACTTGTGGAGATGACAGAGGAGACGTAGTGTATTATGTTTTTCCCGTAAGAGATTAATAAAAAGGTTAAGTTACTGTTACCTCGTATGTTTCCATTTATTTAAAAGAACTTGAAAACCTTAAACATATCACGTTCACATCACACACACACACACGCACACTACGCTTGAAACATTGGTCATGACCTTTTTGTGTCTGCTTAAAAAGGACAAAATGATGAACTCGTAATTTATTGCCTCTTTCTGGGTTTTTTCTATTATATTGTTTATTAACAGTCTAGCTTTTTATTAGGTTATGAATATAAACACTAATGGACCAAGCATTGAACCCTGAGGTACTCATTGTTGAACAAGCAGCCATTTCAGCAAACCTCGCTTCATTACAATTGAACTTACCCTATAATACAGATAATTATATAATACGCTGCGTCACTAGACATCATAGTAGTAGGTTGCCAAGTTTTCGATGAGACATAAGTTTTGCTGAACGGAATCGAAGGCTTTGGAAAAATTCGGAACCTTCTAAATTATTTCAAAAATATTTTAGAGGTGATCAAAATTACCTATTTCCAAGTCTGTAAATTACATTTCTATAGTATTATGCTCGCTAGCAGAATAAGGCGAGTCACAACTGCTGTTTTGTCATCGGTGTTTCGTTATGCTGGGGGTCAGGTAGCGAATTGATTATTATTAGTAGTTGTCTCATAAAAACATTTTACTGAGGAAACTTTATTATCAACATTATTAAGATGAAAGCGTCAGGGTATCCTGGAATTTTAAATTTTCTTCCGTTTTTTGCAATTTGCAGGTCAGTATCAGGTTGTACGTTGATCTAAAAATAATTCGGGGCCGTAACAAATATTTATTTATATAATTATAATCATACAAATCATCAATATATATGTATCTCCCAAGTTCATACTACACTATTGAATGACTATTTTGTGAAATCAAGACATTTGATGCCAATTCTAACTTAAGGAGTTGTATTGGCGATTCTCATGATTACCTATGATAATTCTGTACAGCCATATTTGTTACGTTCGCGAATCATATTTTAATCAACATACAACCTGACACTGGCCTGCAAATTAATAAAAACGTAAGTAAATTTGAATTTCGCGGGCTACCTTAGCATATAGGTGCGAAGCTAGTGGAGACCCCACTAGTGCCGGTCAAAATAAACACGTCTATCGTCGAATTTTTTGCCGAGACATTCGGAAGAAACAACTTACAAGATATAGAGAGTTTAGAACCTTACTCGTTCAACTCAATTAAAAGCCGCGATGTATCGATTTTTTAAAATATCGTGTGTGTTTCACAATGTTTTCAGCTAAACAGCGAAATTAAAAAAAAAAAACCTACTCAATAAAATTAATAGTAGAGAATGTAAAGCCAATATTTGTTTAATTTTTAACGACTTTCCAGCGCTTATGTAGTTGTGACCTTTTGATAATTGTCTTCGTCGCTATGCTGCGCGTGGTTATGTAATGTTGCCTTTAGACTCATCTTTGTTTGGTTGGTGCCTGTCAATGACGCGACATGGAGCCAGGGCAACCAAGCGGACATTCACTTTAGTCTTCATTGAATATTTCGGGAAGTTTGTACGCCATCATACCCCACGCGAAGTTGGTGTATTGCTTAAGCTTAGGCCACATGAAACTATTTTGTGGTAAAGTGCGCGATGCATTAGGTACATTGATATTTATTAAATATTCTTCTGTGTGTCACAAAAAATAAGAACATTTGCATATAAACCGTTTCAAAACCAGCGACTTTGTTTCATCAAGGAGTTTTGTCAACATCTTGTTAGTTTTTGCCCTACCTAGTACCTACAACAAACTTATAACATCGCAATTATAAGAATACTAGTTTTTGCCCGAGACTTCAGCACGGGAACGTACGGGGATTGAAAGTACCCTATGTGTTAGTCCAGGTTATAAACTCTGTGTGCCAAATTTTGTCCAATGTTTACGCGGCGCACGCCAGTAATGCTCCCAGATGGCTTGATTTTTTCTACATCTTCAACAATCATTGTCATATTATTCGTGAAAACCGTGTGAAAATCCGTTCGGTCGTTTTTGAGTTTATCGCGTAGACGGACAGACACGCGGCACATTGAATAAGACTCCGACTCAATTATGTTCCACACCCTAACTTATACCGGCAAAACCTACTCATAATTTAGCCTCAGGAATCTTACGATGGGCACACTCCCTGCCTACACCCATACCTACGCGAATACTAACATATAATTAATTTCGCGATTGCACTACGTTTATGAACGATACGTGGCATCGAAATGTGAAAGTTTAAAACTATTGTCTGTCACTCTCATTGTCTGTGATCTATCTTGCGATCTTGTCGCACAACCGGTTTCATTTATGCAAATAAGCTGTTCTGAGTTCTGATGAAATTATCGATCTGGATTGTTGGTTGGTAGGCTTTTTCCGTATACCGTGAATGTGTCATTGATACGGTTTGAAGTTAAACTATTGTGCGAAGGTATGTGTCAGTTAGGTTGTAGAGAAATAACTTGGTAATTGTTAGATGTCTGGCTATGTGGCCTAGAGATTAATGATTGTCATTAAAATGTAATTATGGTAGTGTTAGGACTAACTCAAAGCTATTCTAGCTAGAATAGCTTTGAGTTAGTCATTGGCTATTAGAGAAATAGCGAAGACTGTTAACGCTTCAATGAATCAGTAAAATAAAGCATGATCTCAAATCAATCGATGATGCATGATCGCAATCAAAGAAAGCGATTAAAATTGTCGTCGTTGTATAACAACCAACGGTAAATGAATGAATGAACTGACTCGCCTTTTGGTAACTTGGTAGGTACCTATCAGCTGTATACTTGCGTTTAAGTATCGTCGTTTGATACTGCAAATAAAATTCACACTGCAGGACATAAATCAATATACATAGCATACATACTAAGTAACTACTCTTACATCTGGCAAAAGGGAGAGTTTTCTCTCAGAGGAGTCGTCGTTTGAGAGAAAACTAGAGCCAGACAATCTACCGAATTCACCTTGAGGTAGGTAATCAAACCTATGATTAAGTATGTAACCCAAGCACAAACCTCCAATCTCTTATCTGCGACAGATCGGAACAAGCTGATAGTAACAATCTGACATGCGAGGTCACGCGATCTTCTAGTAGCGTGTTGAAGGAGATTGTGCGAAAGTGCGCACGCGCACAGCAGCTGTTTTTGTGCGCAAGTTTGCGCGTAACGCGGGCTATTTTGATTATGTAGCTGATTGTATATCCGCTGTCTGTTTTTGTGAGGCGTAAGAGTAGTTGAGTACCTAAGTTCCCGGAAAGTAAAGACAATGGTGACAATGGTGTTCTGCTGTTAAGCACCTACTTAAGTAGTTAATGTTTTGGTGCATAGTTAGACGGAAATATTATGGACGGATGTATTATTACATAATATTTGCCTGTTGTCAACACGTCAAAATTCAAAATACTTTTTGCTACAATTGTTTGTAGCAAAAATATTTTGTCAATACTTATAGGTACCTACAACTTTGTTTCAATAGGTATTTGAGGAGATTCATAACGATAATATCGTGCCGAGTTAAATTCTGAGTGGTCAATATTGGGTAGGTACCCAAATAGGTGTAGGTTGGGTTGGGTGGGCTTTAGCCACCATTTCTTACAACTTTGACCTGGATTGTGCCAAGTAAAATAACAAGAAGGCTCGCAAGTTGCAGATCTATGCAGTAAATACCAAAAAAGACTTTCTTATCCATATTAATATTATAAATTCGAAAGTAACTCTGTCTGTCTGTCTGTCAGTTTGTCTTTCTGTCTGTCTGTCTGTATGTTACCTTTTCACGCCTAAACCACTGAACGGATTTCGATAAAATTTGGCAGACAGATAGATTGCATCCCGGAGCAGGACTTAGGATAGTTTTTATCCCGATATTCCCACGGGATCGACACTTGTGCGGGTGAAACCGCGGGGCGCTGCTAGTATAATTGGAACTTGAAAAATATATGTACAGCACGTATACCTACACAAGACAAAATATTTTTTGCCATGTGCCTGCAATGTAAACTATAATTGTCAGTCAGTCAGTGCCCATTATGTAAAGCCTTTTAGTTAGATATTACATTAGGCAAATATTTTTTACTTCCGCCTTGTATTGTATTGAACGATTTTGCAATCAATTTATTGACACATCGTCTTCTATATGACATTATAGCTAAATAAGAATAAAGTCAGATCTCGAGAACCACTCATTCATATTGAATATCTATAGAAAAGTTCTCTTCCTAGGTTTTAGTAGGTGGTGTGGTGAGGTAGTGAGGTCTACGTGAGCTGACCCGTGGGTAAATTTAAAAGGTAGGTATGTTATATTCTCGTACCTATCCAACAAATACATGATAAAACAAAGTTTTCTCCACACAAATCTCTTAAGATTCCTTACACGACTCTACTTCTATCCATCGCAGATTTTCTCTTATAACTTGACCGAACACATTCGTCTTTATACAAACTATTCGCCACACGCATACGACGATACGACTCCAATAAATTAGGGTACGTATTGAAATGCGTATCGTAGCAGCACAGTGACCGATTTTTTGAATGGACATTGGACAGTTATTTTGCACGAAACGCACTCCAGTTCTTTGTTTTACTTAATATTATTAATTATGTTCCTGTATGTTGTAAGTGGTACGAGGTATTGCGAGGAATAATGTTGTATTGATTTGCTTTTATGTATTTTTATGCCACTACAGTATGGCAGCTGTGAAATCAGTTCTTGTCAGCGATATTTCTGTACCTGCATGTACCCACGACATGAGGACCTTCAAGAAGAGAGTGTGATGTCTCCTTAAAAGGTCGGCAATGCATCCGTTCCTCTAGCGTTGCAGATGTGCATGGGCGGCAGAGATTGCCTAACACCAGGCGACCCGCATTCTCACAAGTTCGTTTGCCCTCTTAATATGGAAAGAAAAATGGCTATTGGTACGAAACAGGCTACTTCATTTTGATGTCAGTCTGTTACTACTAAAATATCAAACAGGTCAGTAAATACTGACTGAGCAGTGTAGATGACATTTGATAACATAGCTATCTCGTTAGTTATATGTATATAGCTAATTGGATACCTACTGTTAGTAAATGCCTCTTAAACCTCTTGTGAAGCTTATTAGCTTATAAACATAATTTACCTCTAATTTAGACCTCCACGATGAATGGCAAAAGTACCTAACTACTGATACGTAAATCAATCATGTTAGAAGTCACAGGCGACACTTAACTACGTGTAGATTTTAATAATTACATTATGTTTAAACAATGTCAGGGTACTAAAACATGGTTAACGAGCGGAATAGTAATGTAATACGCTACTCGTTGAATCTACTTAGCTAGCTAGCGTTGGCATGGGTATATTTTCGTAAATAGGTGCATTTTCGTAAATAGCTCGACGGTTTATAAAATGTCTAGAATGTAGGTGACAAATAAATACCTATAGTATTAACATTTTAGGATTATTGTAGGCTTTATACCTAAATGTTCATACACACGGGCGACAAGACTTGATAATAGAGGCAACTGCAACAGTAGACGCGTGTCGGCGACAGCCGTCAACGCATGTCGGCGGTAGCCGTCGACGCGCCGGCGGCTACGGTAGCCTCTGTCGACGACGCGTATCGCTCGTGTGTATGTGTCGCAGCCTACTGGTTAAATTAGCCGTTTAGTTAACCACCTGGCCTTTGAAAGTAGTGCTGGCCTCGCTTCGCTCTCTCGGGATTCCCTGGCTTAGTTACTGCGACCAATTCGGCTCGCGCGTGATTGGTTATACAGTTCCAACCTAAAATATAATTTGAATATCATTCAGGTCGTTAGTTGAACGGCCGCTGTTTAGTTAAAAGGCTAGGCGGTTAACTAAACGGCTTATTAAACCAGTTGGCTGCGACATATGCACACTAAGCCAATAAGTCACTTCTAACTTGTTGACTTACGAGTATAACAAAGCGCAATCCCTGTCTACACCCATAAGCACGCAAAAGCATTTTCGATTTGATGTAGATTTGACCATGGGTGATTTTGAAGAATGTTTTGGGTATGGATGTGGATTGCTATAAGAGTAGGGAAAGGCCAAATTAACGATAAATGGAGAAGGGAGATGACTACTATGATGACGACTAATAATGAAGTATGGATAAAGAAGACTTACTTCGCGCACCAAAAATAATATAGTAAGATAATTATGATGATACTTATAATTTTGTAACACACATTGCATTGTGCACGTGTTACCCACAATTTACATTACGAGGTTAATCTAATAATAGATATATATGTTACCGCTAATGTGCGTAAATCAGCTAGAGTGCAGATTAACTTGTTAATCTGCAGATTATCTGGTTCAGTCCGTTAAAGTGGATAAAAAGTTTGTTACCGTCCAAACCCGGTTTTAGGATGAACTATTTTAGCCTAGGCCAAACCAGTTCTCGCTACACGGGTTGCATGGTTGCGGTCGGTCGATAGGTGACGTAGGATGCAAGAGCGAGCAAAGGGCACCCAGAGGTTAGGTTTGGTTAGGTTACTTTAAACTCTTTACCCCCCTATTTACTCTTTTTCTCGTTCTTTCCTTTTTCTCTTTACTCTTTTTTTCTCTTTTTCTTTTTTATTTCTCTCTTTCTCTCTGTCCATCGACATAGGATGCAAGAGCGAGCGAATGAGAACTGGTTTGGCCTAGGCGAAACTAGTTCATCCTAAAATCGGGTTTGGCCGGTAACATATATTTCACACTTCAACGGATTGTACCCGGTAATTTGCAGATTACCTAGCTAATGTGCATATTAACGTATTCCGTATTATAACGGTAACATGTATAAGTATATAGGTTCGATAGCTTTATTTTGAAACCTACGATTACGCATAACAAACAATAAAGCATTGAACAAAGTCTGAGTCACTCCACCAACTTACATCGACACGTTTCCGTTATGTACATAAAGGCAGACTTATCTAACTGATAACAAATGAAAGTTTATATTTCTGTATCAATATCCTTGATCAGCTAATATACAAATATTATATACAGGCATATTGTCTTGTGGAGTGTTAAATAACACTTCCTCCAGACAGGTTCCGGTTAACTTATCCGTCAGATGATATTCATAAAAAATTTTGGGTAGTGTCCGTAGTGTGTGGTTGGTGAAGCATGCGAGTCCTGGAGTGGAGACCGCGTAACGGGAAGCGTAGTGTGGGACGCCCTTCAGGCCTCAACTAGATAGACAGACGATCTTAAAAAGTTGGTTTGGACTGGATACGGAAGGCGGAGGACAGGGTGTTGTGGCGCAGCTCTGAGTTGATTTATTGAAATAGTGTCTAACCATTAAAGTAAAACTTTGTAATAATGTTCACACTTATTTAAAAAAAAACATCACCGAGAAATGAGAACGAGACACTAAAAAAACTGAATACCCTATTAAAATTCAAACTAAGCTATAATTCTTTCTTGTTCATAATTTCTCAATTGGTGAGAGCTTGTTAGCTTTTGACCTACCAGCGTTAAGACCTATTTGCTACATATCTACTTATATCTGCAAGAATATCTGACGAAGCAAGTTTGTATTTAATTCTTTATTCGTTAGAAACTATTTACGAAAGCTTTTACATGAAGTTCAATTTGAAGATTGAATTATTAATACTTTAGTGGCTTTACCGAATTGACACACCGAAAATTTACAGTTTATTGTACTTGTTATGACACAAATACTGATAGACGCTTATAGTACCAAATCTCTTTAAAAAAAACATAATACTTTAATTTAAAGATCACTGACCCACGTAATTCACAAGGTTCAACATGAGGTCCGAAAATGGACGGCCTCAGAGGTGAAACGAGGGACATTATAAGGAAAAGGAATATTTTAAACTTTTGCCAAATCATTCAGAGGACTTGCAACACTCCTTCGACTCGACAAATGTTATCAAATTGTTGCAAACTGCATGTGTTGGAATCGAACATGCGAATTTATAATTAATTACGCATAAGTTTTGATGTGTTAAGGATTTATTCTGTCTTAAAAATACATAGAGATTGAAGAACACAAATCATTGCTGAATTCATACTCACATAACAGCTCCCCCTATTTTTAATTTAATTTTGTTTTAATTTAATTTTATTAGGTATTGTTTTAATTCTTTTATATAATATTGTTTTTATTTAATGAGTTTTTAAGTTAAAAATCTCATTCAATCAATTCTAATTTTATTTTTAGTGTTTAAATTAAATGTTTACTATTTAACTTAATTTTAAGTAATATAACAATTTGATCTCCTTTTGCTGCATTAAAGGGAAGAAGTCACTGGCCCTGAAATACATACCTGTATTTCAGGAGCCAGAGCTAGGCTAGACTCCCCTCCAGCCAGAGCTAGGCTACCCTCTAGCCTAACTCTGGAGTCAGGATCTAATATTTTTGTGTAATCTGTTTTTATGGCAATAAAGAAATGTGTTTAGGTACCTATTACCTAAATATCTTTATAAAAACATAGGAATTTTAGGCAATTATTAAGTAAGCCTTTTCAGGGCACCATGGTAAAAAAACCGGCTAAGTGCGAGTCGGACTCGCACACGAAGGGTTCCGTACCACAAGGCATAAAACGCCGAAAAATACGTTTCTTTTGTATCCCTTTAAATTTTTACTTTATTTTATTTTTATTATTTGTTGTTATAGCGGCAACAGAAATACATCATCTGTAAAAATTTCAACTGTCTAACTATCACGGTTCATGAGATACAGCCGGACAGTGGAGTCTTAGTAATAGGGTCCCGTTTTTACTCTTTGGGTACGGAACCCTAAAAAGCAGGGTTGTATTAACAATATAACAGGCAAGATGTTTCATAAGAGCCGTAGCTTTGTTTGTTATAAATATAGTTAGTTAACATTTTTAAATAGAGTCTGTTTGTTAATTAAATTCATCATTGTAGACCTACAAGGCGTTTCATGAATACTAAATATTCTGTCTGATTAATTTAGTAAATATCACCTTGAAATTAGACATGCATACAATCCTTTCCCGATTATTTTTTTTCCTTTTATTTCTCATAAGTGCTATTTCGAAGACTTCTTTGGAATTTTGAAGGGGCGTAAAAGTAAGAAGTTTGCATTTTCAAGGACACTTCAGTCTGCGAGACCAAGTAAGAAAACTTTTCAAATCAAACGAAGCTCAAGTCTGTTGCACCATCGGTTCTTAATCCCTCGAATTCCTAGGATCTCATTGGAATTGTAGTTAACATAATCAGCTGATGATGGGGGCTATGCAACCGCGTAATGTTATAACAAATTATTATTGTTTCACTAATAGAAGAATTTGTTAAATCACGCCTAAGTCTTACCGGTTCCGAAGCGTGCGCAGGCGAAGAAAAGGCGCGCGCGACGCCCGAGTTCGTCAGTCTCGCCAGGGTCGCCACAAGGGTCGGACCACAATCTAGTCATTAAAAACTTTTTTTATATTTGTAAATTTTTATAATTTTGTAATCAAAAAGCCATCATGAAAGTGTTCATCGTACTAACAGCTGTCACCGCGCTAGCGAGTAAGTATACTTAAATATAAGTTTTATATATTTGTGAAAATATGTTAGTTACATACAAAGTATTCTTTGTGGAAAAAGAAATTATTTACGGTGGAAAAACTGCTTATATAGATCAATTTCATCACATAATTATACAATAGAGAAGGTGCAGCTCTTATTGGTTATTCATTCATTAATTCTCTGATTAATATTCCCAGTGTTATGTAAATATATACTGACAAAGTGTTTATACCTATATACTTTGACTGGTTGCTCAACCAAAATATTCCACGTAGTCAATATTCGACTCAAAAAAGTTCATTTGAAACGTTTCGATTTCGGTCAATACAAAAGACTTCAACGAGCGCACCTTTTTTATAAAATCAAGGAACATTTTATTTTATACTGCTTTGTCTTAAACTCCTCTTATATTATTTTGATAATAAGATTATATTTTTATACTGGAAATATACAATATGCATAATAATATAGTAAGTAATCAGCTTTTTGACAACCATACTTTCAGTGCAGTTGTCATACATACCTACCCATAATTTCTGTTATTATTTTCATAGAAATAGTAGTTATTTTATTGACAAAACGCAATTAAGGTCCCTTGTTATATATACCACGCAACAATAAGGCTATGTAACTATTGCGAAAATATTATACAACCAGCTGTTGACCCGGCTAATTTTACGAATATAATGTAACTATTCTCACAGAGTTTTTTGACAACGGAATTATATTATAGTTAAAATAAAATTGAAACACTGATACAGTGTTTTTCTTTATCAGTCATATAAGATATAAGTATAAGTAAGTCATATAAGCCTTAATCCGATGAGCAAAAATCTATTCCCAATAAAGTATTAGTTTTGAACGAAATCGTCACCATCTAGTGCTTTAGTACAACAGCATTTGACAATGCTGAAATACTGAAGCATAGTTCTTATACTAGTTTGCAACCAGAAAAAATAATTAGCCTTTCAACAAACAATATCCATTTTACATGTTTTTCTGACAAAGTAATCAATTTTATGCACGAATATTTCGATCAAAGTGGTCCAAATCTTAATGTCGACATTTCATTTCAGAATACTTTTGAAATTGATTGTACCTGATACAAATGTGTGTCAAATATATTAAAAAGATATATTGAGAAATAATTTATGTATTATACAGTATATATACATACTTGTGATCGTCTGTGGTGTTCTTTCGTAGACCGAAGCTTGCTTATGACTTGAGAGAGACCCATATGATGGAAGAATAGTTACAATATTTATGATCCTCCATAATAACATTTTGAACCTCGCAAACTGTCATTGAAAAGACAATCACTGTAGGTAAACATGATAGTTTAGTTAAAATAAAATACCCAAGACTTGATCCCAAGCCACCATAATCAGAAAATATTCCTATGAATAAATGTCATAATCAATTCTCATCACGTACTTTCGGGTTCAATTGCCTAGTAATAGCCCGTTAGCCCGCCTCGCTTGCATTCATAAAATATGTGCAATCAATTAGTAACCTGACAGTGTGTAATGGCTGCATGCAATCAGGTCTGTATGTCGTTATTAATTGTTATTTCTCCTTATCAAAATGAGGGCAGTTTTCTAGGACCTTGAAATGTGAAGAGCATTTGGGTCACGCCCTTTGAAGTTACCTAATGTCGAATCTTTGGCTATCAATTATATTCATTAACATATAGATTGAGTGTAATTAAAACCTTCTCTTGGCTTGACAGCACTTTATATAAATTATTGAATTTTGAACTTTAACCTATGAAAGCAAGCTTCAATAACAAGTAAAGATTTAAAGTACATACTATAGATTTCGATTTAAGATTTATTGAACCAATGTCACAAACCAATGTTACAAGTATTACCTTATTATTAATCGATCTTTACGGCGATCCCCAAACTAGGCGGCGCCTGTATCTTGGGGACAAGCTACGAGTATTATCTTATAATTAACTTAACGTTGGTCTGTAGCTGTTAGCGGTTAGCGATCATCATTTGGATCTTTACGGCGGCGGTCCCCAAACTAGAAGGCGCCTGTATCTTAGGGACAAGCTTTCATTCAGGGTGTTTAGCCACCAAAGCGTATACGTACAGTCCAATTCACCAAAGAAATACTTGAAAGAGTTTCACTTACAGACCATAGAAAACTATAAGATAAAAACAAAACGAAATGAAAATAAACAGACTTGAGAAATTCCGTTTACAATCGAGTGGTTTTGTTGAAACCCGACATTGACATTCACTTGCTTTGAATATTTTTTACTCGTGAAATTAAAATAAGTTCATGCGTTTCTACAAAATATTGCGTGGAAGTGTGTTGACATCGGTGATATTAAAATTTACGCAAATATTGGGTTTTGTAATAAATATCGCAGAGAGAGCATGGATTTATATTTCTGTAATATATTGTGCTGAAACTTTTGTGGTATTGGACATTTATTGACTTTTTGTTGCTCTGCGATAGAGTAGAATAGGTAAATGTTGAATCATTTGATAAAACTGTGTCTCATTAAAATATTGTTTGCAAAGCTAGCATAAGAAGGTTTCTAACTTTATATTCCATAGACATTTTCAAAAGGTAATAGCTATAGTATCGGCATTTATGTTTGTTACCATGAAGCTATTAATATTCTAATATATTTTAATTGCTTATTGTAACATTTTCATTCATATTGGTTAATTCTTAATCATAATAAAAATTATTAGTGTATGACAGTCATAAGCGTCTGGAATTCAGCTGCATCCAGTTAGACTTGAAGCCGACGTCAAAATAGTTGGGAAAAAGCTAGATATATGTATATAGTCATAAACGTTTGGATAGATTAACGTAATGGTTAATAAGCATTATGAATCGGAACAATTTTAATTATGACAGGTTAATGATAATTATGAGTTATACCTTAAAACTTAAGTAGGTATAAGACTTAGGTACTTAATACATTCAGTCATAATGATCGTTTCCAGTAAGGATTTTGCGAAACTACATTAAATATCAAAATACTCGCAGGTATGTTAATTCTGAAGTGTGATAAGGAAATCCTAATTCTACGTATAATTTACAAGGAAGAATAAGACAAGTAATTAAATGCTTAACATGAAAACGTATGTCTAAGTTTCCTAAAGTAATCTTTTAAAAGATTGTAGGTACATAAAAACGTTTCACATTTACTCGGAAAAGCAAAGATAAAAAATTAATGGAATTGCTTGTAAAGCCACTGAGCAAATAAAAGTCAAACCCGTTTGCCGGAATGTCTTTATCCACAATATATACATAAGTCTTAAGTTATTTTCGTATGCCTGTCACTACCTGAGAAAAACGTGATCCTTAGATACGTCCGTATTTTAAATATATTTCGCTGTTTTATTGGATAACAAATCATTAATATTCAGGGTTAGGTCTCAGAATATCTTGTAGTCTGAATCTGTTCAAGATGGTTTTTTTCCTTGGGAAACTTTCGTTTATCTTCGATCGTCTGTAGTTAAATATAGAGACTACAATTATTCAAGATAAAGCTTCTTTTAATGCAAATTCTTGTCGTGTAGTGAACAACTGAACATTACTGGTTTAAATATGTTAATGATATTAATAAAAGCGGACATAACAACAGCATCTATTTTAATAATTGAAGGCAAGTGCATAATAAGCTGACATTATTAAAATAATTCTTCAATTAATCTGTTAGTTGGACATCTGATATTGATATTACAGTTTAATATTTTTGTAAGTTAATCATAAGTCTTCATAACAGCTATAAATTACTCTTTAATTTCATTATGTTTCTCTTCTTTAAAAAGAGTTTCTTCTACATCACCTGCTGTCTCAGGTACTCCTTTAACGTCATATTTTATTTCAAGGTTCGGTATATTGCGTTAGTGAATTCTTACTTCTGTTTTTAACATCTCAATAGTTACTTCTATATTTATTTAGTTCTTCTTAATTATGTATTTAGGTAGGACTAATATGAATTTCGTTTACTATTATGTATGCCAGGGTTCTTATCTCCGTAGCTATTTCTACTTAAACTCTCTACTTCCATCATTACCAGCTCTTTATTTCACTCTTTTACTCTTAACCAAGCTGACGTAGTTGATGAATTTTATCATTAGATAATTCTAAAACACTAAATTTTCCTTCACATAACACATCCAACAGAACAGTATCATCATAGGTCAGTGTGATCTCGACCCTTGCTGCATCAGCGCGATGCACTGGTGTCGTAAGTCTCGAGTGACTTTCACTTCTTGCGTCATGCGCGCGAGTCGACTCGGGTACGTCTCGATAATCATGTGTTACATTATGCTGCGAGCTTTTGTTGATGTATTGATCGATAGGTTATGTTTTGTGTTAGGCTGTTAGCTAAAGGTTGGTTTGAAGTTCAGTGGGTAATAGATTGTATGTAAAAATAGACAGGTAGAAAGATGATACAGGATTAGAACAGTGTAAGAAATTCGAATATTGTAGAAAATCCACTTAGAGGATTTGTCATCTGCATTGGGGATAAGTAGATAAATAAACAAGTGTTAATGTAGTTTTAAAGCCATTGTTATTTAGGTACAGACAGAGCCTTAGGTACGACAGCACTTGTTTTAATGTAGTGATTCTTTTATAGGAAGAAGTTCATCAAACCCCATAGATGTAAATGTATAGTTTTAAAATAGTCAAAGGTCCGACTGAACCCTGGTTTTAAAATGTGTAATCTTAAATCAAGTGATATATCTAGATGGTGTCAAAACTACTAACCATCAAACAGAAGATTCATTGACCATCCTTAATCAGTTATTCTAAAACCAGCTGCGGTAACTCTACGATAGCTATACTATCAACCAATCTTCTGTAGTAGATACAGCCCACACGGGTTAATTGAATGCAATTACTTACATTACGTCGCACACGTTACATGATCTCCGGGTCGTGTGAGGCTGTTTTATAATATCTACTACTTGGGTCACTTGGTGACACACTTTTCTTAGTATGTACAACGCTTATACATAGAGATACCTAGTATTGAAGAAAATAACATTAGAGATTTTATTTTGAGAGGTAGATTTTACAAAAAATAAATTGAATTTATATATCTCGATTGCAGCTTACATAGATTTGATGAGATGTTTTTATGAGTTATCGATCAGTATTGATCAGGGAAAGAATAATGTTGTTTTGATTTGATATATATAAAAATGTGTATTCCTAACATAATTTTATTATGAACAGTGAAGAGGTCAAGATTAGATCCTGTAGAATTGTAGATTATCACGTTGATAATGTCATAAACGTGATATTGGTCAAGTCAGCTTTGTTAGCATAAATTCATAGAATTTTCGATAACCTAGTGACATTCTGAATTCTTAATTAATTTAATAATGTGTGTTTTATCTGGCAATTTTTGTATATTCAATAACTGTTTCGATCTGTAGGTATTAAAATACAAGCGAATTAAATTAAAATACTATCTAAGACTACTATTTATGTTAATACTATACGGCCTTGACAATTGCAGTTGATTTAAATTGCAAAAAAAACCGCTAATCCGAAAATGTCAATCTAAATAATCAGCTAGTGATGTGAAATGGGTGCGCATCTTTAGGCATCTGTGAACACTGAATAGAAACTCAGTGTCTATAATTAAATAGTATTTTCAACAAAAACTACTAATAATAGCGATGAAAATTAAGTCTTTTAATTTTATTAAAAAAGCACAGGACAAAATATTATTTTCAAAGTTTAAATAAAAATATGTTTTCTCAATGAATACGCAACCACCACATCAATGAAAGTGAATAAAAAGACTCAAACACTCAAGTAGCCGCTAAAAATATTTGCACAACTCAAACAAAGAAACCGATCACAACACTATTCGTATCAAGCAGTCGAGAACAGTCGAATGTGTGTCACCTCTTATATAAGTATATAGCAGTACACAATTATGTAACACAAACTTGATCTGTATCTCAGAAGGAAAAACTTGCTTATTTACCTAAATCGGCTTTCACTGACTGGTCCGATTTTTGGGCAAACCTGTCCGACCGGAACCGATTCAGACGAACGATTCTGTAACTAATCTAATTAGGTAGATCATGAGTTAATATTTATCGCTGCGAAGTAATAAATTTATAAAATAATGATAGATTGGGTCAATGCTTTTTACATGTTGCTGTAATGTTCGCGTTTAGTGTTAATTAAAGCGCGTTTTGGTAATAATTTTTGAATGAATGATGTTGGCGAAAGATTTATTTAATATATAAAGTGCTTCACATTTTTGTTGAGATTTGGCAATTTGTATCGTACAGATAATATAATGTAATATTTGTAAAATTACGTGCTAAGGACGGAATTAAATACAACGAAACATTTCAAATGTTGGTTAGATATTGCTAGTAAATACTAGCAATATCTAACCAACATTTGAAATGGTCCAAATGGACCATTCAAGATAATATAAACACACTCACCTGTAGGTAATATAATGTACTTACATACTATACCACAATATTTCATGAAATTATCTGGAAAACAAATCGCAATAATAATAGCCAGAATTATTTTTCATGAATTAATTATTTTTCTACGGCCTACATCGAAATGCAGACCGTTAAAGAAAAATCGTCCAAAACTTCTTCCACAAAGAATACAAACTTCCCCAATAACACACGAACCTTCTTTAAAACAAGTCACTTAAGTATAACCTTCTCTTCGCAGGTGCACAATTCAAATGCCCAAACAAGGACGGCCAATACGAGGACGAGATTCAATGTGACAAGTTCTACGAGTGCGTCGATGGCAAGGCCACCACCAAACTGTGCCCCGATGGCTTGGTGTTCGACCCCACCATCAGGAAGATCAACAAGTGCGACCAGCCCTTCAATGTAGACTGTGGAGACAGGACTGAGCTGCGTAAGTTATTTTGATTATTTTATTTTGTGAATCTTGGATTTTCACGTAAGAGATTCAAACTTCGGGTTAGTGCCCTTTACAAAGACCAAAGTTTTTGTTCTGTTCACTGGTGGAAAACCTAGCTTAGTTCTCGTGAACTGTAGGCAAAGTTACTGAATTCACATTAGATTGTGAAATGTTAGAAGCGATCATTAAAAATGAAAGAGTTGTTTTTATAGGAGTGCTTAACTTGGTGGATTACACAGATAGATATAATAATGATCATTTCATCTGCCTAGTCTTTTCCACACAGATAAATAATAATAGATAATATTATTTATATTTACTAGAATGATTGTAACTGCCAACAGGAGCAACCACGGTAGCTTTTGAAATAAAAAAACTTAAACAATCAGATTCGTGGAACTTATACCACAATACACCTTCTGGTATCAATAAAACACTATTCTCGGAAACGAATTACAAAAGCCACAGCAGGAAAAATTATCAACTAAATATGTTGTCCAACTGCAAGTTAGATCAAATGTCAGTATGAGGTCATTTGCGACAATTCTCATGAAGTGAAGGTATCCTGTCTACCTTTGACCGACTAGGTCGTGGCGACACGCGGTTGACTTTCTAGGCCACCGGGTAGACAATTCTAGACATTCATATGTGCGTATTTGAAATGTGTAGTAGTTCCAGGTATGTCATTATTTATTTATATCGTTCGACATACGCGTGTCGAAAGGTGGAAAAAGTTTCCGTGGATTTCAGCTTAAAGATCGAAAGAAATAACTTATACTTAGGTTTCATTGCCAGCTACTCATCACCTTCTTCCTAGCCTCGTCTCATGTGAGTTGGGGTCGGTGCTGGAGCTGGTATTTCACAAATGAGTAGTTTTCTATGGAGTTTGTTAATTTTCCATGCTTGCTGACCGTTACTTTTCCCAATTATTTAGAATCGTAAACGATTCTACTGCATATTCTAAGTAATAACATTTACATTGGAATGTGTTGTAAAGCTATTGAGTTCGTTCAAATGTGTGGAACGCAACAACTTAAAGTTCGTGACTTGGAAGTTGAGTAACTTTGACAATGTCAGCTTACATGAACAAAAAAACGATGTTTTACTTAACGATGTTGGCAAGACAACGTGATAGAATATGGAAGAGTCACTATTGCCAAATGTAATCGAAAAAGTTATCTAATAAAGTTATCAGACGAAGAATTAAGTTATAGAGACGAAATAATATCATTGATGACAAAGTTAAAGAAAAAAATCTAAACATTTATAAATATCCGGAACTAAGGCACATAACAGGCTTAATAATTAAAAATAGCTACAAACGGTAGAGATCTTGATAACTAAGTAACTGAGTGAAAGAAACCAAACCAAATTGACTTCCTGAACTGCGTAATGCAACTTGTCATTTCCTAGGTTAAATGACCATCTAGAATGAAGGCCACGTCACCAACAATACTCAATGCCAGACCAATCAGACTCCTTGCATTCCTAGCCTGCAGAGACAAAATTAAGAGTTTAAAATATTCGAATTTTAAAAAGTAGTTCGCATTGATTTTATGCAACCTGTCTTAATTTATGTTTTTGATGCGCAACAGTAATTTATTGACCAATGTTATTATTAAAATGCAATAGGTCACGCGAAATGCTATTACTTATATTTTTAGATTGTTTATTTTCAGTTTGCATAATTTTTTTTATGTGTTGCATATTTTTCTTTGATCTTTGCATAAGCTTTGGATTGATGGTTAATTAGCGTTGCAAATATGTTTGGAAAGATTTCAAACTTTTAATTTTTCAATTTTGATTATTTAGAATTGTTAAGTATTGCAATTTCCACACATAGAATAGAATACTCTTTATTAGAATACTCTTTATGTACACCATATGGATTCAAGATATAAATATAGAATATTTACATAGGGTGACACAATGGGCGGTCTTATCGCTGAAAGCGATCTTTACATACTCGAAGTAGGCACCTTTTTTCTCATTGTTACTTGTAGCAATATTAATTAACATACTCACCCCCCATTTTCCCTTACAGAACCGGCCAAGGCCAGCGTGCAGTGCCCCCGTCGCAATGGTTTCTTCGCCCACCCTGACCCCTCTGTCTGCAACATCTTCTTCAACTGCATTGAAGGCGAATCTACTGAGGTCAAGTGTACCGCTGGTCTCCACTTCGACGAGTACTCCGGAACCTGCGTGTGGCCCGACACCGTTGGCAGACAAGGTTGCCAGGCTCAAGAGAGTGAGTATTATTTTTCGTTATTCTTTTATTCAATGTCATATGGATAGATTAGTCGCTCAGCAAGTTTAGTGAAGTTGATGCGACTGACCAAGATGTGCCCGAAGAAGGCATTCATCACTGGTGTAGGCTTCTTGTATAAAATGTTACAATGTTATATTACAGATATTACAATGTTATGTTGTCTTTTCTGTCACAATTTTAGTCTTATTGTTTCTTTCAAACCAGTCAAAACCATCAGCCACAGATTCTAGGAGATTTCATCGAGTAGGTCCCAAAAATCTTATTCTAACCTACTCATCTACTATTACAGAGAAAACCAAAGACGGTTTCGAGTGTCCCGAGTCACCGAAGGTCGATGCCCAAGGTCAGATCGTTGCCCACCCCAAGTTCCCCCACCCCAACGATTGCCAGAGGTTCTACGTGTGCCTGAACGGCGTTGAGCCCCGTGACCTTGGCTGCCAAGCCGGAGAGGTCTACAACGAGGAGACCGAGAGGTGTGACGCACCTGAGAACGTGCGCGGATGGTGAGTTCATGTCAACGATTTTTGGAGTCAAAAACTACAGTCGGAATTAGAATGAAAAGGTTTTTTTTTGTTCTGACTGTAGTGTTCTTGCTTTAATAGGCACTTTTAGTCATTCGAATGTAGACTGCGTGCAGTAATTTTTTTTACTTAATATCCAGAAAAAAATTGTCAAGAAATTAAATTGCACATCAGAAATCTGGTAACCGTTGTATGTATTGGCTATGCAGATATTTCAATGTTACGGGGGTGTTACAAGTGATGTTCTGATTTTTAATAAGTAGGTGATCACAACTAGGGATGTTATGGATATGAAATTTCGGATACGGATTAATTACGGATATAGGAATGATTATTATACCGGATACGGATACGGATACGGATATGAAATTATTTCGGATTATCCGTTAGTTTCGGATAATTTCGGTTACGGTTATTAATTTTTTTAGGAATTTCAAAAGTACAATACAAATAGTTAATAAAATAGTTTTATTTATATGTAACTATTTAGTAGGAATTACAATCAGTCTGTGAGTTATTACAGCTATTTAAATTAAAAATGATTATAAATAAATGTTGAGTGTTATCTAATCTACCTAAAATGAAAATGTAATAATAAAATTATTACTTATACTTATTTAGTAATTTCGTATTCAAAAAAATATTAAAATTAGATTTAAATTTAGAATGCACATTGCACATATTTATTTACTATGATTTAAGTTTAACATAACAATCATAGCTATCTTTATCTTGTGTCTCAATTAGGCTCCGCCCCTATCCGATATTATCCGAAACTTTTATTTCGGATTCGGTTACGGTTACGGATAATTTTTTATATCGGATATCCGGTAGTTTCGGTTACGGTTACGGAGCTCCCTAACATCCCTGATCACAACCATTCTGACTGATGATGACATAACGTAGATATTCCATTAAATTGCTTTACGTGGATTTTTTGTAAAGACAAATACAACGTAAAGCATTTTAATGGTATATTTTATACGTATACGTTGTATTGCCAATACTGGTATTCAGCTGCATCTGGTTAGACTGTAAGCCGACCCCAACATAGTTGGGAAAAGGCAGACAGATGGTGATGATGACGTTGTATTGTCAACGAAGTTTAGAGCCTCTTATGAATAATTTCTTTTTATGTGTAACTGTTTTTAACTTGATATCTAATTCTGAACTCTTCTGCTTACAGTGAGGACTGGTACAAAGACTCTGAGGATGCCCCTGCCGCACCCAAATCGAGATCTTAAGACCTAGTGATATCGTAATATAGTTGTATGTTAAGACTTAATAAGTTAAATACATTTTAAGTTAAATGTGTGCATATATTATTTATCCCTGTGAACCCGTATGATGATGTATAATTTCGGCCACCAGTCTTAGCCATTACCCATTTTGTCTGTGTAACCATTTGTACGTTAGCAGAAAATGCTGAAATCCTAACATCTATGTTGCTGTATTTCCACCATCAAATAAAAAGCTTATAAATAGCGAATAATAAACTGGCTAGCAATCTGTTCAATTAGCTTTACCCTACGAGTTTTCCTTATATGCATATTTATATCAGAGAGCTCATCATCAAATCACAGTCCACTGCTGGACGTAGGCCTCTTTCAGGCAGCGTCACAAAATCCTGTCCTCCGCCTTCCACATCCAGTACGTCCCAGCCACTGTCTTAAGGTCGTCGGCCATCTAGCTGGGGAACGTCCCCCACTACGCTTGCCGATACTAGGTCACCACTCAAGGACACTAGGATACCATATCAGAGAGCTAAACATAATAAATACTACGAGATTCACTGAAGCCTAAGCAATGAATAAATCACTATCATCATAATTTATCCAACAAATACTTTTCAATTATTGCTGTCGTTATTGACTGCAAAAGTACACTGCTAACAAGTTACACGTCATTTAGAGTCATTTGTTCCATAAGACTCAAATAAAATAAAAACTCAAACAATAATGGACAATGATTAATGCCTTGCGGTCCTCCCACTTTACCAACGACGAAGTGGGTGGACGAACTATAGAATGTGGTGGGGAAGATCTGAATGTAACTCGCACAGACCAGGGGAGCATGGCATAAAAGAAAAGAAGCCTATACTCATCAGCAGGTGGAACAAAGCTGCCGATGATGCTGATGAATGCCTTGCGGAACTTTTACTGTACCCCGATAATATCGTTTAGAATAGGGCTGCACGGCTACACTTACCTATACTGTATGCATATCTAAGACACAAAGTAAAGATTTGAGTTTTTGCTACACACGAATGAATGACGAAAACCAGGCCACAAAAATATAAGTAGTAAGTACGGAGTTTCGTACCCGTTCTTCTCCACATGAACCTACTATGCCTTGAATTGGGCAACTAGCTTCATCTTTGTGACTGACCTATCCGTTGACAATTTAAAAGTGCCTGTAATTGGTTTAATTGAAATAAATTCTTTGGGTTTGAGTTTTTTACCTTTAAATACGTAACGTATCATAGTACCATACATTAAGGTAGTCAAGAGAACTCACATATTTTTGAAAGGGATTTATTGGACCTTTATACCGCTCTGAATCATACTGTTTTGTGCTCTGTGGCTGTTCTTACAACCAAACGTCCGTTCAAAGTAATTAAGTCTAATAACACTTAGACAATCAATGGCCTAGCAAAAGACAAAATACCTTGTATACCTACTATGTGGAGTCTTGCGTTCAGCGTTTGAAAACTGAAGCATTTTTCATTGTCATTACAGTGAATATCCCTTTTCTCCAGTCGACCATTAAGGTATTCTTACACGGATAATTAAGTTCCGTTTTTCTATTACTGCCAAATGCTTTATAGCAAACTGTCTATCTGTCTATGTGAACAGATTGCACAATCCAACTCACACAACAATTAACAATTACAGAACAAAAATAATGCAGAATGAAATATATAACAAATGTCGCTTTGTAATGCATCATCTAACGTATTGTCAGATAATTATAAATTTAGTCACATCCTCTCACTACAGGCTTTGTACTGCTTAACTTGTAACTATGTCACAAACAATAAGCTTTCAGAAATTAGTTCTCACTGCACGTAGGAAATATAATGTAATAGTGTAGGAGACAATGTGCATGTGAATAATTAGTTGAGGAGTTCTGAGAATGGGCCACCCTACTGGTAAAGACGGAAAAGATATTATTAACGGCAGGTTGCTTGTTAGCAATCATTACCTACTAGGCTACTACCTCTATCTGCCTAGCCTTTTTCCAACTATGTTGGGGTAGGCTTCTAGTCTAACCGAATGCAGCTAAATGCTTCACAAAATGTTAATTTGGTCTGTTATTTTTCTAATAGCAAGCTCTTCTAGCGTTGCGTGTACTTTTAGATTGGATGGACTGTATCGCGACTGATCCGAGAAAATATCACCTTCAAGTATATAATAGGGCCATAAACGAACGCTACGTGTAGCGGACGTAACCCGACTCCCTCCCGAAAATCGGCCAAGTGCGGGTCCTAGCATGAACTCGCTCATGATCAATATAGTGCATTCCTACAAAGGAGGTGTTAACAAAATATATGACGTCCTTACCAAGATTTTACGCACGATTCATTGTATTTATTTTTATTTTATTAAAGGCATACTATAGGATATAATATCATCAGCCATCTTAATAGACCGTGAAAGTGTGACGTCATAAGTCTATTAGGGTTGTGGGCATGCCAATTGTACCTAAAACGGTGGATTCGCGCTTGGACCCACAAGCCCACAACCCAGTTACTGGGTAACACGATTACCTTGGTACCTTGGTGGTCAGCCTTTTTTTGGCTTCTGACGACCCGTAACGACTGTCAAAGATCTATGAATAACGCGGGGGCCAACCTTGCTCCTAAAATGGCTTCAAGAATGACCCAGGATCGACATATCTGGCTCTAAACCAGGACAAGGCATCAACCAGATGGGTCATAATCTCCGGCACTGAGGGACCGAGTTCAAAGAAGAAGAATCTTATAAAATTATACCAACGTTACTATATCAGGACCTATTAACCAACACTGCGACCTAGTGGTGGATTACGACAACACACGACACGCAATGCCTGAATCCCAGCTCTGAGAATCTTAAAGTCCGATTGTGTATGCTTTTGGCCTTCCAAAAGCTAGATTCAATTTTATGATTCAATTATGATTCAATTTTAAGATTCAATTTTATGTTCTTGTAAATTTTGACGTTCAAAATTGCCTTTTGTGTGCCTAATTGAAATTAAATTTTCTTTGACTTCCTTTAATCGAAAGGAATTGGGCCAGTTCCCACGTTATTCCGCAAAATTGAAGACTGGCATCTGTCAAACCGCAACATTTCAGATAAATTCAAGACACTAAGTAGTGCTATATTTTCCATAATTGATATTAAATTGAACATGATTCTCGTTATTTCTACACACTAGGAAGACAGTGCTATTGGCATTTGACGTGCGTGTATCTGAGCATAGCATTAGAGTCTCAGTTGACATTTGCATGACCTTTAACTATCGTCAATGTGAATACGTTTATGTAAAAGCTGTTATGTGTAAAGGTAGTTTGGTTTCTGTCATACATAGAAACGAAACAGTGATACCTTGAGGGAAAAATGGATCTTATTTCCATACGGACGTAATTTAGATCATAATAACTATGGCATGTCAGTCTGAATATATCAGATTTTAAACATTGCGAAATGGATACAAAAAAATACTGCTTTTTTATAATCCCGAAACCAGAATTAAAATTGACAGGGAACAGAAAGTGTACCTACCTAATTCTTTTAGTAGCTATGAAATTTTAATTTCAGTGTTCAGCGATGTTTCTTTAAAAGTTTTATTCTAATTGCAGTTTTTATTACGAATACATCGATAATATTTTATAATATTGTTATTTCTATACTTAGTCAATCGTGAAATCAGAAAGCAGAACCTATCGTTTTTCTTCACAAAACCCTTATCTGAAAGTGCAATAAGACCGAAGCGAAAGCGCCAGGGCAGCCCGCGAAATTCAAATTTTCTTACGTTTTTTGCAATTTGCTGGTCAGTATTTAGTTGTACGTTGATTAAAATATGATTCGCGACCGTAACAAATATGTATTTACAGAATTATAACCATTAAAGTCATCAACACAACTTTCTAAGACCAAGTAATCCTATTGAATGAATATTTTATGAAATCTTGACATTTAGGATTATACTAACTTAACAAGTTCTATTACTGATTCTGAGCGCTTCCCCCTTAAGTAAACCATTTCTCATTAACATGATAAAAAATCCCTTTCAAATCCTTAAGTACCTACAAGAAGTGGTTTGCAAAGGTCGACAACCTCAATAATATGTTCCAATCTAAACTCAGGTATTTTTTATTTTTAGTGGCCTCCAAAAGCGTTAACCTTGTAAACTGGAAGACCCTGGTTACTGCGGATTGCAGTTAGGGATCCGTAGAGGTTAAAGAAAACGTGTGGCGTAGGTAGCAAGCATTCCAGGCAAATCCTTGGCAGTCAGCCAAACTATTTTCCTCCTGACGCTTATCTTATTCCTACGGCATAAGATAATAAACTATTTGTATAGATGGCGACAAGACTAGGAAACAATACGAGTACAACTTTTTTATTTATGTATTTAATATTTTAGCACACAAATCGTCGCTCGCATGACTAAAAGTCCTATCTCATTTTTCACATTTTTTGGCTGATCTGAATCAGGACGACTACGCTCTTTTACTCGTCATTCTTTACACTTTTTCCTAACCGTCGTACCTTTATGTTATTTGGATCTCAAAATATAACCATTTTGAAAGGCAACAAAATGTAAAGAATCACGAGTAGAGGAGTGTAGCCGTCCCAACCCAAATCAGCTAAAAAATGAGATAGGACTTTTAGTCATGCGAGCGATGAAATGCACAGAGGCGGACTTAATGCCATACGTGTTTCGTACCAATCAACCTTTGGTTTTTTTTTTCTATTAGGACGTCTGCAGCATACTCAAGGTTGGTTCATATTCTTACAAACAACCATGAGGATGCTGCAGACTGGCCTGTAGCATCCTCAAGATTGGTACAGTTTGTTACAAGAGTCGGCTGGTGGATAGGCATTTCTACGGTACTTAGAGTTAAATATGGTTAGTCAATTCTCATCATTATTCTCTAGTCCTTGTCCCAATGTATTTTGTGGTCGGCGTAACATGTATTTTTCATCCATACTTCTCTTTTAGTCGTCATTTCGGTTGTCACCCTCCTAACCATATCATCTTTCACACAGTACATCCATCGTTTCTAGTTGGTTCTAAACTCCACATAATTTGCCTGATCTGCCGGTCGATTCTGTAAAAATCTCACCGTGAAAACTTTGGTGAAGTGAGTTTGTTTTTGCTAGGAATTGACACTATTGATAGCTCACTCCACGCTCACCTCACCTAAGTTTTCACGGTGAGATGGTTACAGAATCGTACTGCTGTTTAGAGATGCTCAACTTTCTTTTTCTGTAATTTATCTCACCGTGAAAACATAGGTGAAGTGAGCTTAAAGTGAGCTGTCAATAGTGTCAATCCCTAGCATGAGTTGGAATGAAAGCTCACTTCACCTAAGTTATCACGGTAAGATTTTTACAAAATAACACCGCTGAATTTTTTTAAGCAATAAATTGCTCATCATCTGCTCGTCCAAGAGCAAGATTTATTTTAGTCAAGTAGTGATTTGGTTTGGTAAACGGAACCCAATCATTCGTAATAATTATACTCAAAAACAAAATCGAGTTCTTTTTATTGTATGAGAAAGGAGTACAGTCATGATGAGATTTTAATGATAATAATTATCATGATTTGGTTTTATTTAAACAACCCGTATCTAAACAGTAATTAAAGCATTGTGAAACTTAGATAGATATTATCTAGATTTTGAAATTAACTAGTACAATAAAAGTATTGTTTTTTGTATTGAATTTGTTTTTGTGTTAGGTTTGGTTTACTTATGTATTTGTAATACAGATCGACAGTGCCGACATCTTTGATGCCCTTGATTTTCAAAGACTTTGTTCAGCAAATAAGATTGAGTCGAAGACTTCTCTTGACTGCTTCGTTGATCTGCTCGTTGCGCGACTTGCGGTGCCTTAGTGTCGCGCGCGATTATATCGCGTGTCGCGCCTGTTTGAAGGAGCCTTTAAATAAAATGTTATTTAAATTGATGTTGCTTTTTTTAGCAAAGAAAAATGTTCTTCCATAAACTACCTAATTATTATTCACGTAGGTAGATCGTTGCGCCACTTTAGATTAAATTACTAACTAACTTACTATGCAAATAAATACAAAAACAAAGGACACTAGGCGTCGAAGTAATCGTCCGCCTCGTTGTCATCCGGAAACATGCCCAGAAGACTGGCAGTAATACCACGTGGAATAGCAATGCTAATTCTTTGGCCAAAGAACGACCTAGAAATTTCCTTAAAAAGGAGACGCGCTCTCGGGCCCCATGGCCCACTTTTAATAAGAAATGGGATATACCGTACGGTATACGTACGTAAAGGTATATCTTTATTAGACGTGACAACTCGACTTAAGGCTCCTACAAACAGGCGCGACACGCGATATAATGGCGCGCAACACAAAGGCACCGCTCGTTGCGCGACTTGCGGTGCCTCTGTGTCGCGCGCGATTTTATCGCGAGTCGCGCCTGTTTGAAGGAGCCTTTATTCTCCAATAGGATGAAGAGTAGGCATTACAAATCGTATTATTACGGCGACGGCTATTTAAATTACGATTAGCGATTGGAATACCTCATTAATTTGAATTATTCATATACTGCAGGAAACAATCCCTTGTCACCTTATATGGGTGTTCCAGTTTCACTTAAAAATGTCAACCAATATTTATTTATTGGATCTCGACAGTACCTACCTAAAGTAGGTATAGTCAGCCGCATATCAGTTGGACAATATTCTCGTAATTTTAAGAATGTACACAATCTGATCTCAGTCTGAATCTGTCAAAAATACCTCTAATTTTGCTACATTTTTGACATTGATTGTAGCTAAGACGAGATTGCGACTAGATTTTGAACACTTAATTTCGAGATTGACCTTCTGAAGTAACAAATTAACAATTCGACATTGACATCGCATTCATTTCGTTGCATTAAGAGCGATTTTCGTAGTGTGTTACCACTGATGTTGACTGTACCTACATAGTTAGCACTTGAGTTATACTTTTTGTAATACCTTTGTAACGGAAGACTTATTGAATGCGGTGAAGGTCCCATAATTAAGATTTATCTTCTTGGTAACTGCATTGTTGTTAATGAGCTTATTATTATGATCTCATTGTGGAGGTGGTATTTTGAGTCTGCTGGAATTATGTAAAAAAGAAAACCAAAAAGTAACATGATTAACTATGCAATTTGAACTGCGGCCAAATCGGCTAAACACTTAAGATATTTTCCGTGGGATGTCTTATTGGTAAAAATAACAAGCTTCCATATAAACTTTTATCCTCTATTTAACTAAAGAAGAGAGAACTGCTTTAGGGAAATAATTTTCAAAAATACCTTAATTTTTTAGGGTTCCGTATCTCAAAAGGAAAAACGGAATCCTTATAAGATCACTTCGTTGTCCGTCTGTCTGTCCATCGGTCTAGCTACCCTGTTTCTCAAGATACGCGTGGAGTTATCAAGTTGAAATTAATATCAAATACCTACTCAAAGCTGCAATTCCTTGAATCAGTGAAAAAAAAAATTCTAAGTCAACGCAATAAAAAGATACGGGCGTTTATGTTCCGGAATCAAAACCTATAGGGTTCTTCTCGTTGACCTAGCATCTTGAAATTTGGCAAGAAGCAATGTCATGGAGCACAAGTAAAGGAAAAAAACGAAATACCGTAAATTTGTAGATACATTACAAAAAAAAATCCCGTCATAAAGTATTTAAGAACCCTCGGTGCGTCAGTCCGACTCGCACTTCACCGGTTTTTATTGTTTAAGGGACTCTAGGTGAAAATTTTTGTTTTTTCACTAATTAGATGAACCTAATTTATTGGGATCTCCTAATCAAGTGTTCAATCTAATATTAATAGCGTTTCATTAATAAAATATTATGCTAGCTCGTGGCAAAATAATAACAGCCGCACTGGTCGATCTAAGGTTAAGCTACGCTTGTCGAGGTCAGTGCATGGATGGGTGACCATGCATTACATTACCCCAAAGAAAGCACGGCTGTCAGTTGTAGATCTTTGACAGTCGTTACGGGTAGGCCTGAAAGTCTGACAATCAATCTAACCAAGGGGTATCGTTTTACCCAGTAATTGGATTGTGGAGGTCAGATGGCGATCGCTCTATGTAAAATACTGGTATTTAGCTGCATCCGGTTAGACTGGAAGCCGACCCCTTGGGAAAAGGCTAGGCTGGATGATGATGCCTGTATGTAAAAAAAAACATTGACCCAGGTCAAACAGAAACAACTCAAAATAGTATTGTGCATTAAATAAAATAAACTGTTAACTAATCATAGAACGCTGAAAGTAAATTACATCAAGATACTAACAAATGAAAAACAAACCCGCGTACCAAATCAAAATCCAACACTTTTGAAATTCCCCAATGCTGTAACATTAAAACTGAACTTTTTGTTTTTATAACAGCTATTAGTTATTTATTTAACCATCGTGCAAATGTAGCAAATGGCGTGGTGCAAGCAAGCAATACATTGTGCAAGTGTGTGCTGGTTATTTTTACGTTGCGCTTATGACCTACCGCTGACTTAGGCTTACAAAATGTCTATCAATTAACTCTAATACATTTTTGGTAGCAGTTCAGTGATTTAAAATTGTGGGGAGATTTCTATTGCAAATAATTCGGTAATGATCAAGGTTAACCTACGGGTACCCATGCTGCCGTAATCGTTATCGTTAAAAAGTTACATATATATCCGTAATCAGCAAAATTTGCTGATTACGGATATGTACGAGTATGTAACTTTTTAAAGCCCAGAATCCGAGTTATTGCATTTATTGTAAGTACGGCATCGTTATCGTAATCGTTAAAAAGTTACATACATATAAGTAATCAGCAAAATTTGCTGATTACGGATATGTATGTAACTTTTTAAAGCCCAAAATCCGAGTTATTGCACTTATTGTAAGTACGGCATCATTATCGTAATCGTTAAAAAGTTACATACATATCCGTAATCAGCAAAATTTGCTGATTACGGATATGTATGTAACTTTTTAAAGCCCAGAATCCGAGTTATTGCACTTATTGTAAGTACGGCATCATTATCGTAATCGTTAAAAAGTTACATACATATCCGTAATCAGCGAAATTTGCTGATTACGGATATGTATGTAACTTTTTAAAGCCCAGAATCCGAGTTATTGCACTTATTGTAAGTACGGCATCATTATCGTAATCGTTAAAAAGTTACATACATATCCGTAATCAGCGAAATTTGCTGATTACGGATATGTATGTAACTTTTTAAAGCCCAAAATCCGAGTTATTGCACTTATTGTAAGTACGCCAGCATGGACCAAATATGAATAAGCAATTGTTCAAATTTGGTCATTCGATATACTCACATGATAAAATTATAATTGGAAAGAAAAAGGTTCCGTTATTAAAAGGTAAGCGACTGCTGTTGAATGGTAAACTTGTGTTGTAGATGAAGAGATAGGCTCTAGCAATATCTACGTGAAGAAAATTCAGAAGAAGTCTTCACACCTATATATCAAACAAACGGATTAACTGTAACAAGTGGAAAGATTTAGAATTAAATCTACATTATGTGTAGGTACATATAATGTAGAAGTAATAGTAAATTCTTATAAGTACGTCGTGATAAAGTGCTATAGTTTAGTGAAAGGACGTCGGAAGCGTTCAGATCAGTCTCATCACGAACAAGATTGATATTCAGTGTTTCAACACGCAAATGTAACATTACTATTATTAAGTCATTTTATTGCTTGTCTTATAGATAGGTATATCTGTAAAAAAAGGTTAGCTCATGCTTGCTATTCTGAAACCCTGAAGTTACTTCTAAAGTCCGATAGTTGGAAGCGACCGATCTTCGGGCGCAGTTTGTAGGTAGATGGTACAATCGCAATTTGTTTCGTGATTACATAGGTGTAGTAGCAAAGTATTGTCCAAATGGAGGCACCTAAATTGTAGATTTTGACAAGATCGCTGCAAGAATAAGATCAACATAAAAAGGACAGATTTGGACCAAATTCTCTGGTTTAACAGATATTGATGTAACTTAGTATAACCATAACATTTTCAGTAAAATTTTACTGAAAACATACATATACATACATATCACTGTTGAGTCTGAGTTCATTAGGCCTAAGAAAATCCATTGTATTGCACCCTCAAAGGTCAAACTTTCCAATTATGAAACATAGTTTAGAAATCAGTTCAATGGCTGTGGACTGTGAAAACGCTCAAAACTAGGTAATTGAGGCTAATTATAATTAGCGTGTACTAAAATTCTTTCATACACTCAACTAGTTTGACGATTAATATCTGTGTTAGGACTTCCACAGACGTTTTGATAAGACATGCATTTATGAATATTTATGCGTGCGTAGAGTAGGTATGATTTGGAACCACTATGAGAGAATATGCTAAGTCTTGACCTGGGGGGATTTAGGTCGTAATCTACTACAAAATATAGTTTTTTTGGATTAACATTTATTTATTGACGGGTTAGGAAACATATTTTTTTTTGGGAAAGCATCACGCGGGTGGCATGGCATCTAGAAGGTTCTTGGGTGCTTAACCGAGCTATCCTTAATAAATACATGGATTCTTTTAGCAATAGTTTATCTTAAAGTTGCCAATGTCGAAACCAATAAAATTGGATAATGATAATCCTTAATGGACTTTTAACACGGAAACTCAGTAATGTTCAGTAAATGTTTATTACCATTATTTCTTCAACCTTTTAGATTACAACATTGTTAAATTATCTCACCTATGCGTGTGATGCAAGTCTCTTGACAATCATTCATCGTGCTTGTTGGCGCCGGTAAGGCATGTTTCATATACCAAGACCATGTAGGCACGCAATTTTGCATAGAAAATAAACTATTGTAAGATCGATGTTCTTACACATGTTCATGCTCCACACGACATGTTTGTCTACAGATTATCCTAATTGTTTGTTGATTGTCTACACGTTATCTGACAAAGATAGAGACAACTGTGTAAAACGAAACGCATATAACATAGGTATTACAATAGAAAATATATGAGCAATTACGCCATACTCATTGTACATAATTCTTATAAAACCATAACATAACAATATATTATTATACACCAACACGTAGACTCGTACACAAACACACTTAAAAACCTAAACTAGTCATTCATTACATAACATATTATTACCTACACTATGATAATCAAGTAATCCAGTAGACACTACACAAAAAATTATTAAGTTTAAAATTTCAAAATCTTTCTTTCTGTCAGTTTTAAAAGCAAGTCAACTGTGGGTACTTACCACCTTTATAATATACGTGTCGCACTATGTACCATTTTGTATTCTGGATTAACATATAGGCTACTATTTATCCCGATATTCACGCGGGTCGACATTTACGCGGGTGAAACCGCGGGGCGCAGCTAGTACTATAATAAAAAGGAAACAGACGAACACATAAATACATTTTTTAAGGTAGACTTTTGTAGTTCACAGCTTATTTGACCACCTTTGACAGGCTCGTTATTTGTTGCTAGAGATGTGACATAATTTCTTTCGGCCGTATCATTGTATGTGTTTTATTCCCTGTAACGCTTAAACCAATCCATACTAATATTATAAATTCGAAAATAACTCTGTCTGTCTGTATATTACCTTTTCACGCTTAACCACTGAACAGAATTCGATAAAATTTGGCAGAGAGATAGATTGCATCCCAGGAAAGGACATAGGATAGTTTTTATCCCGATATTCTCACGGGATCGACACTTATGCTTGTGAAACCGCGGGGCGCTGCTAGTAAATAATAAAGTATTCTTAAAATTACCGCCGTTAATCGTGCAGCTAATTATATCATGGTAGACCGTAACTCAAAACCGCCTTAAAAATTAATAAAGAAAGGTAGAATGTCGGAGGAACATGGGTCCAAGGCCAAAAATGGTCCTTCGATCCCGACACAATAGTAATCCGATTACATCGAAAAAATAGTTGTCTTAAAAACCGAATAAAAGAAGGTTAGGTACGGATTTTTTTCTCACTGTAGTGTGACGTAACTAAAAATAGCTCACCAGCCACCATGTCTCCTCGAAGGCATGAGGCGGACTATTGTAAATCTATACATATTAAAATTAATTAATATCGCTTTTCGTATCTGTCTGTGTGACCGCGTTGTTCTTTTAAACTAAGGACGCAACGATTTTGATCCGGTTTCCACCATCATTTAGAGAATTTATTCCGAAAAGTTTATGTGTTGAATAAAGAAATTTCGATGTATTTTCAAGTCGTAAAGACCGTGCGATGCAGGGGCGAGCCCCTAGTTGTAGATATTTTTTTTTTTCTATAGTTAATAAGTTAATTCTATTTGATTCATGCGTGCGTCTGCGTACAATAGTGACTGCAAATCGTCTAACCATGGTGATGGATTCAACAAAAGAATAAACAACAGACTCAATCGTATAGACTTTCAGTTTCCTCTAATAAACTATAATATAGGTCATTGTTGTAGACTACATAACTAGGCACAGTCAAACGCCTGTAGGTCAGTACCTAGTGACACTTGAACTGTCGGTACTGCTACGAAGTATACGTATATAATAGGTGCTGTCAAAGTCACATTGTTACCATAGACAGCAGTCTATGATTTAGTCCGAGAAATAGTCAATAGCAGTTGACTATTCCTCTATTCATATTCAATAAAACATTCAATACTTTATTATTTATTTGTAGTGTTAAAGTATAATCTACATCCTTCCCAACAAAGCGCCTCTGTGCCATGCATGAAACGTGTCGTCACATCCAGTCGTGGTCACGACAATCCACTCATGTGTCCACAGCCTAAGCAGCGGTCGTGAATATGCGCACGCAACGTTAGGACCCGTGTCTAGTTCACAATGCCTAGACCAGTTTGCTAGGCGTGCTATTACCCAACAATAAATGTGCTAATATTGCCTAATATCGGGTTATCAGTTTAATTGTATCTGTATTGGCACGGGGCAGTTTTGAAATGTATTTGACACTAACTGCGCCCCGCGTTTTAACCCGCATAAGTGTCGATCCTGTAAAAATATCGGGTATAAAAGTAGCCTATATGTTAATCCAGGGTGTCAGCTACCTCCATACAACATTTTATCAAAATTGGTCCAGCCGTTTGAGCGCGAAGAAGTAACAAACATATAAACACACACTCACAAAACGTTTGCCTTTATAATATTAGTGTGATTATTAAGCGGTATGTCAGAAGTCAAAGTCATACATTAAGCTTTTAAAGCTTCACTGGTTTCAAAATATAGTCTTCTTAAAATATAGTATTCTTCTTTAAAATTCCTTGATTTTGTTTCGCCATTTCTTCTCAGGGATAGTCAGATAGGAAATTTTGAAGCGAGTAGATTAAAAAAAACACATGACTTGAAAACTAATTTTGATATTCTACTTACAGAACAAAAAACAGAATAATAATATCATTTCATTCTTTTTTCGGAAGGAAAGATACGATTTGTGAAACGTCAGCAAAGCGATCTGATTTTGGTCGAGTTACTCGCACTATTTTTTATCCTTTATTAAAAACAACCAGGTTCTTATTAATTAATTACAATCGTTACTCGTACTGAGCATTAAAACTGTTATAGGAACGTAATGCTGATTTCCATTTCATGCATATCGATAACTAAACTGGCAACAATGGCAGCTATTTCCAATCCTTAGGGCATATTATAGCATCTACTTAGCGCATATAATAGATTCGCTGTTGTAGCACTCACTTTCACAGATTATTTTATGCGATATAATTAATTACGAAGACAGTTCATGACTTAATTGCCATTAACTTCAAGCCATGAAGCATTTATCTAACCTTTTAACTTTGTTTCTGTTTCCTCACGAAAGTGTACAGCAATCGGAATATCTTGGCAGAAGGTGGTGATTTCAGTGCAAATATAAATAATTCTGTTTGTCTGTTACGTTATCACGGCTAAACCGCTGAACTGATTTTGATAAAAACTGGTTTAGAGACAGCTTGAACCCTAAGGAAGGGCGTAGCATAGGCATACATACTATAATCAACCCCTGAGTATATTTAATTATTTGAAATCGGTTGGTGCAATTTGTATGGAAAATCGAGAAATATTCCGGACTTTGAACTTTATTTTATCCGACGTTCTGAACAACCTTTCAATTCACATTTTTACACCAGTGAATGGACTGCAAAAGAATGTTCATTCTGTTCCTTTAAATCCTTGAAAAAGTCCGCATTTTTTTGCTACAACCAAGAAGGTCTCCTTCTCACGTTGTAGCCTCAAGTAGATGTACTAAACGAAAGTATTTGAAAGTGGTCTAATATGTTAATTTAACTAGAGTAGGTAAAAACTATGGTAATGTCTCAGATGAAAGTTTTGTATCACTAAGATTACGTCCCTACAGGGTAAGCAGAAGAGCAGGTAGCGATGGACAATTTTGCACAAGTTTTTTTTATAAGGTGCAAAGCGTAACTGGAACTTCAAGGTAATTTGTGCTTCATGGTAACTTGGTTTTTCTCTCTCTACTATCTACAATAGTACCCCTGGCACAAACATCACGCAAAATACTATAGATAGAGCTTCATTTCCCTACAAAATGGTTGAGCTGGATGGTGCTGATCCACGCGTCATGTTCGTGAACGGGCGCCGTCGGTTGAAACTGGTCATCTCTTAACTGCCAAGGCTTATTTTTAATCTTATGTTTTAAATTGTTTCTTAATTTATCTTTTTTTTTTAAGTTTTCTCACATTATAGAAGCAACATAGACAACTACGACATAGAGAACAACATTTTGGAATGGGCAACTAGCATCAACTTTCTGACTAACTGGCAGACTATTTAATTTTGACAATTGAAAAATGCAAGCACAGACGCCAGCACATCAAGCTACCCGAAACCGTCAAATTTTCCCAATCAATTTTGAACCTTATGCTTCAGCGATAAAGTTGAAAATCTATTAAATAAATTTGACAGATTGTAGTAGGTTGATGTGCTGGCGTCTGTACATGGTTTAATTGAAATAAATGCTTTGAGTTTGAGTTTCTTGTCCCAATTGTTTTAGGGACCATACTTCTCTATTAATCGTTACCTCGGTAGTAATCGTTACCCCCTTTCTAACCATATAATCATTCACACAGTACATCCATCCATTCTTCGGTCTTCCCCTACTCTTACAGCCATCGACATTGATACTCAAAATTTAATTAAATAATTTATTTATTTTCTATAAATACTGTTTTAAAATTGTAGCCGCGTCATATGAGAATTAGGTATTAGAATGAAACTAGCAGATATATTGATAAAAATGAATAGGAACGGATAGCGAAAAACACGTTGCTACATTGTTAAGTAGATGCCTAATAGTTCATGCTATTTAGGGGTATGGGAACGTGAATATAAACCTATACAGGGTGCATGGACAATGGACATCGACGCGGAAGTTGCAACCATGAAATTAGCACATGTTTCGAACAATTTCAACGTAGTGGGGTTCAGAATCATGTATTGAATCCATAGTAACTGGTTAAGTATATGACGTTGTCCCTACCAATCTGTATTTTTATATTAAATACAAAACAAAGTTAATTGAATAAGTATGTAAGTAGTCTTTAATTCATCGGAAGCCATAAATGGTAGTGTTTAAAACTGCCAATAACCCATAAAATCGAAGTATCGAAGTTTTTAAACGATCTGCACAACCTTCAAGTACCTACAAGTTAATAATAAAAATTAACATTCCTTTTTGCCCCTAGGTCACCGTATTAATAAGTACCTAGTCTGGTTTTTTCATACAGAAAATAAAATGGTGGCGGAATTCCGCTTAAAATCGCATCTAAAATCTATTATTTTCACCACTATCATCATCTGCCTAGCTTTTTTCCAATGTTGGAATCGGTTATTATTTCCACCTCTAGTGTCTACTGACCAATATAGTATATATATATATATATATATCTGTCTCTACTACATAGCAATTATTAGGAACCTTGTAAGGTCAGCGACAAAGTCGTTTCTTCATACTGGATATAGAATGCTACTTTGTATATCACTAACGCTACGTGTAATGGGGAATTTTTCTATACCTATTATGTTTTTTTTTTGGCAAATGATTCGATGACTGCTAAATAACATCATAATTTATTGCTAATCGCATCAAATTTTAGGTACTTATTATATATCTTTCACAATATTTAACTATGTACTAAATTCATCATCCGCCTAGCCTTTTCCCAAAAACGTTGGGGTCGGCTTCCAGTCTGACCGGATGCAGCTGAATACCAGTATTTTATATGGAGCGACTGCCTATCTGACCTCCACAACCCAGTTACTGTGTAATACGATACCCCTTGGTAAGACTGGTTGTCAGTCTTTTGGGTTTCTCACAACCTCATAACTTTCGGGCAGAAGCCCGAAAGTTAGAAAACTACCCGTAACGACTGTCAAAGATCCACGAATGACAGCCGGGACCAATGGCTTAACGTGCTTTCCGAGGCACGGCGCTCCAAAAAATTTTGAGCAAAAAAATATAATTTAGCATGAAACATAACATTAAATATCATAAAAAAGAAAAAAATGCATATCAAATTCAGTCATAATCACAACGTCACATCTAACAATATTTTTTTCTTAAACACAATGTAAAAACAATGAATAAAATCAACACATTACAAGGTAAAACTGTATTAAGTTGTACATATTCGGTTAGCTTATTTTATTACAATTTCAACGACATAAGTTTTATACATAGCTTTAATACATAATTAATACAAAATTTTAGATATTTCGTCACCTCGGGCGGCGCGCGCGATTTCGTGCGTTTTCATGTAATATCATGCGACACGAGGGCTATAAAGAGCGAAATGGCCTTGAGCATTTTTGACACACGAGATGAATCCACGGTAAAAAATGTTATCGATATTTCTATTTGTGTATAGTAAAAAACTTATGGTTTGCCTTTATGCAGACTCTACTTATAATATTTTGGAGCGCTGTGGAACCATTTTGGTACTATTTTTTGAAATAATATAGGTAATAAAAACTTGGAGCGCAGTGGAACTACCCCCCAGAACACTGGTAGCATTGCCACGTTGAATGGATTATGCTAATTCTTTGGCCGAAGAACGATCCAGCCCTCTGGTTACGTAAAGTGCCGACAAGCGCGCATTCCAACTCCATGACTCGAGCGTGTCCACCCCAAACGGCTCAGAACTGTATTTACCCAATCTAATTGAATTTCCAAAACTATATTAAAATTGAAATACCTTCCTACTACTAAGAATTTTTCTATGCCAAAATTAGTCAGGCAGGTATACCAAGCTTAATATTTATCATGAGAACCACTAATACATATTTTGTTCGGGCAGATTCCCTTGACTCCCATAAAAACATTCATAATTTGATGCATATTATCGACTTCATTACAATTCACGTTTTCCTACAGCGATGCCTCCTATAAAAAATAACTACCTACCCGTACCCAAAACCAGGATACGGCCGTCATATAAATGCATAGTAATAAGGTACCAATTGATTGAATCAAACTGCATTTAATTCCATGAAATTGGCCGTGACGTGGCCATTTTGGAGGCTATCGTCTTTGGACCTCGACAAAGCGGCTATACATACTTACATGTATACATTATGTATATGTACAGGTACTGCTATGGGTAAGTGTCGTGACTTTTCTTGGCGACTTGATACACTCACTGTAATGAGAGAGCGTGCACTAAATTAAGGTGCGATTATAATTCTGTCAAAGAAATAGGTTTTTTAATGACATCGTTAACTGAACAGGTTGCTAGCCAGATACCACATTAGATAAGCGGTTGATTGCAGAAAGTTTTCCAAGTTAGGACTAAACAAGTGATTCAGAAATTAATACAGTTTTTCTTAATATTATTCAGAGCTAAAATAATAACAACAGTCTAGAACTGACCTATTATAAGGCAGAAGTTTTATTTTTATCCGAAGAAGCTTATACCTATAGGGGGTTGTTTATAAACGATGATTAAAGTTGCGTAACGTTCAAACGTCAAAAATGTATGCCATGGTTGGTTATGCAGTCGCTAATCACTACAAAACTTTAAGCAATGTTAATTAATAAAGGTGTTTAACATAAACCATCATACCTATTTGTTAATTACACATTGGGTATAATAAGTTACTGTCAGTTTCGAAAATTAAGAAATTGAAAATCTTATTATGGGAAATCGTATTCTATAATATAGGCAATTAAGAACATATCAATTCACTGGGCCACTGCAATTTGCAATAACGAGGCGTTGATGCAAAAACATACGTATCTATATCAATAATTTCCTCATACAGACTCAAAATAAATTGGTCGATAATAAATTACTCCTCTTCTAATAGCCTGTCAAAACCAGACATAATAATTGATTTCTTATATTCAATAACAGAATAATAAAGTAACGACAAGCAATTGAATTTATATGAAGATTAATTACATACTCCACACTCAAAAGCTTACAACAGATAACTAATACATATGTAGTTAAAAACAAACAGATTCTAAAATTACATCTCATGTCCGAGCTTCATCAGTCACCGTTCTTTTTTTTTTAACTTTCATTCACTTTCATCGCAATCATTTTGGTCGTGTGTGGTGTAGTAAGCTGCGCTTGCGCCGGCCACAATAGTCCCCGCTCGCAATACAGAGCAACCTTCGAAAGGAAACGCACGTACGAACAGTTTAATTCTATTTATATTTTCTACCTCAAATAAATTTAATAAAAAATTAAAATGAAAAGTTTACTTCTTGTCGTCGGTGTTGTGTGCGGGTTAGGTAAGTGTTACTTTATATTACTTGTTTAACTTTTTGTTGTAAGTTTAAATTAAGTTAGTGTACGTTAACTTGATATTATTAACGAGGTGTGTCACCAACGGGAATTCGATTGAGAAATTGGGTGATTCAACTTTGGTTAGAGTTTACTGTAAAAAACTTTTATTAAAACAGTAGTGCTTAGAGGCATCTTTAGGTACTACTGTTTTAATAAAAGTAAATATTGTTTAAATGCGAAAGATTTTTAAGTTTTACATCATAATATTGGCTGATATATTAGTATGTTTTTTGGTAATTAGGTTATTCAGATTCTCATAGTGTCACAACGGAAAAGTTTTAGCTTATTTCAGTTATGTAACTTCATAAAAGGTTTTTCCGTCATCGTTTACATAAATATTACCTTCCATTTCCTACTAGAGATTGATAAACTCGTTTGAATTACCATTAGGCTGACATAATATTTACACGTGTGTCATCTGTATTTATTTTATGTAACATTTGCGGGCATTCCGTTGACCCTTTTCAAATCGTACAAGCAGTTAATAGGCATACAATTTACTCGTAGTTTCGCAATGAGCAGTCGTATGACTCAATCGGAACTGCACTGACAATGGTGAATAATTCAATCAGATACACTTATTAAGCCTTTAGCAACAGTTCACACTTTGTTACGTGGTTCATTTGTGGCTATTCCTGTTATAATTTAATTCAGTAGTCTTCTCGTATAATGGGTCTTATATAGCCAAATTGACATTGTATGCAGTATGCATAGCTGGGTCGTTTCAAGTTACCATTTTAGTCAATGAATCGAATATTTAAGTCACACTACGTACCGTTGATTGTAGCGGTCATTGCCCTTATATAGCTTCACATTCATGGGTTAAATTATCATTTAAATTTATTATATTTATTAAATGTAAATTTCAAAATGAATTGTCATCGCGGTTAATTTCTTCTCCCAGTTGCTCCCACTTGATTAATTTTATTACTTGATCGAGCTTTTACTGATTGCGAGAATGCCGTAGGGTTTTGATGTTGCAATTTGAGAAACTTCTAGAACATTTTTTTATTCAGTGAACTAGCTCTGTGCTTTTAAAAATGAAGTTGCAACTTGGTTCTTAAGACTAAGTTTGCGTGTCCTAATCTCAGATTGCCCCAACTTTAGGAACCGTTTATTTTCGGGGTAATGAATTAAATCCATCATGACTTGAAGTAAGGCATTTCTCTTCATTTCTTACGAGTCCCTACTGGCAATATTAGTAAGGGATTATTCCATTACATTCTAGAATGACGTCACAGGTTTGTCATACACTTTTGCAATAGTTCTGTGTGAAACTGGAACTAGTGTCTTGTTTATTAGTCACTATTGTTACGTATTTAGTTATTTAGGTTTCCTACGTTCGACTAGTTGGACAGAAAATTGCTAGTCCAATTGAAATGATAATTTAATTTTCAATACAGTTTCCAAATCTTGGCGTTGATGTCGTAAACGTTTTTGTGTTATTGGAATTTAGTTACCTACTTATTTATCTAAGAAAATTGCTATATTGATTTATTAATTGATTACTTTCTATAATAAATTGGGTCTTATCATTGATTGTTGATTGCAGGATTCCCAATGACCTCGACAATGAAAGGTCAATGAGAAAATAGCAATAATTACAACTTTTGTCTGTTAAATCGGTGATAGGGACTAACCAAGGAAAAGCAGTGGTGGTCCAAAGGTAACGAGCGTGACTTACGAGGGACCTACCCCTCGTAAGTAAGTAGGTTCGAACTCAGACAGGAGATTTACTTTGTGTAAATTATTTCATCGAAATAGGTAATCAAAGAATATGTTACCTAAGTAATTAACAGTTTCAGAATTATAATAGCTCAGTATCGACATAATGTTTGTTATACAGACCTATTACCAAATGTAATGAGGATCGGAAATCAAACATAAGCATTTAATAAGAGTAATTAAAACCAGCTATATTAAACGTATATGATATTAACACAATACGTAATTGCGTTCAATTATGTAATTTGGAAGGGCGCACGAAAATAAGGATATCCGAGTACCACGCATAACATTTTTATATAGATTTATGTTCAAACAGCTGATATATTAGCTAAGTACTACTAGTGCTACTACTTGTTCCGGGTCTGGCTGTTTGTGTATGTGAATTTAAATGTTTGTAAACGCATCCACGATACAGGAGTAATTCCTAGTGTGGGACAACGTTTTTTTTTAAAGAAGAAGAAGAAGTACTAAAAGTTGATAAGATTTATATGTAATGATTGATGATTTTTAATTAATTGAATTGAATATAAAGGTTGTTTGAATATTAAGACTAACCTCTCCGTTTTCTGATATCCCTTCATGCATGCATGATCAGCCTATAATGTTCCCACTGCTGGGAAATAGGCTGCCTCTATGTGAGAGGGAGTGGGCCGTAATACACCACGCGGGCTCAGTGCGGGATGCTAGATGTCACATGTCTTCGAATCTTTAGTTCTAGGACATGCCGGATTCCTCACGATGTTTTCCTTCACCGTTTTGAGAGCAGTGGTGATGAAATTATTTACACAAAGTAAAGCGTCTGCCTGGGTTCGAACACACGAACTACAACTTGTAAGTCAGGCCACCCCTGGGCCACCACTGCTCAGCTTAGCGTCGTGATTTAAAAATCGAACAGTGCGCATTTATCAGACTCCGGCAATAAATTTGAGTGTCGTGCAGTATTCGGTCAAAGAAAAGATCGTGAGGAAACCGACATGTTTTAGATTCAAAAATTTGAAGACATTTAAAAACCCGCACTAGGCCCGCGTGGAAGATTACAGCCCATTATCTTTTGAACAGAGGCTTTTAATAGGCTGTGTATGCTGTTATGTTGTAGTGTAAAAACGGCCATGGGTTTACTAAACGCTAGGTTATACCTACTGTACTGCAACCTATGTTATCGATGTAGTGCAGCTTCGTCTTCCTTTCACCTCGATGTTCGATACTCCAGTTAATTTGCCTAATACACATGTTGCAAGGGCATGGAAACTCGGAGAGTTTTCGAAACACAAGTCACGATTGGCGCTCACAGCTAATTTTTGTTAAGTACTGTTAGTTGTCGAATTGATGAAGTAAGAATGGTCTTGTATATGCTTGTAGGTACATTTAAGCTTTGCACATGATAGAACAAACGAGCTACTGAAGTGAGGCGTAAATCTAATGAAGGTTTAGTAGATGACGACTGAAAATTAGCTGGCAAAGGGTAGGACGATCACGAGGTCTTAATAAATTATTGTAACACAAATTACTAATGATTTAGTCGAGGTCTATTAACATTAAGTCTGCCTTTGTACCTTTTTGAGTGCGAAAAGTTTAAATAAATAAATAAATAATGATCTTGATAAAATTCACGGTATAGTAAATACGTATTAAATAATGGGGAATTATTAATCGGGCGAATAAACAATATAAATATGTATAATATATTTGGCGAAAAAAATACTGAGTGGGCGGGCGCTTCGTGCGTACTTCGGGTGACATCGGTTACATGGTTGCGGTCGGTCGTAGCGAGCGAAGGTCACCCCGACGTTAGGCTACTTTAAACCCTTTATTCAGTTATAGGAGCCCCGTGAGGCGGGGATCCGTCGACATAGGATGCAAAATGACTAACTGTAGCTTGTAGTGTTTTAAATTAGTTCGCTTAAGAATGATTATACTGATCGTTCTGAATAACTCGTACTTCAAATAAGTATGTATTTTTAAGTCGCCGTTTTCAATATTTATGTTCGTCCTCAGTTTTTCGCCCACTTAGTATTTCAGTACGCCATAATCAGTATTTTTGACACACTTTAGTTTGAATTTATATTCGATCGTTTAAATACTGCCTTAAATAATTAGCAAAGCTCAAGAGTCGTTGCTAAACAGCTAGAACGAGGTGACGTCAGATCTCGGTAAGCATAAGCCGGTGGTTACGGCTGCAATAGAAATGAAAGCTTACCAAACACAAAAAAAAAAATAGCTTACCTTCGGTATTCTTGAGTTATTTGGCTGCAAAGGTAGATGTTTAGCAATGCATTTCAGTGTATCAAGGTGTTGATCCTAATTATATTTGAGAAATAGTTTGAACTTTGATTAATGATCCGTTTTGAAAGACTGCTTCATCAAATAAATCAATCAAAACTATGATTTAGATACACTCCGCCACTGCTAGTATATTTATTTCCAAAAGCAATTAGGTAGGTCCTAATTATTTATTAAGGATTTCTTCACCCATACTAAAACCAAATAAATACTGCCAATACAAGTAACACTAGGTTTTGTAACTTAGTAATTACATTTCAAAAGTAATGACATGTCAGCTTGTTACGACCTGAAATGTACGATCTGAACTCATTTCGGAATACCTTTTTCAGTTTGGTAATAGTGACAGCATAAATGTAATAAATTGGCCGATATTTTATTTACACAATAAAATATAATAAAGTTTAAATATTACCGAAGTTTGCGAGCGTTTATTTTATATTTTTTTTGGTACTTTCGACGGTAGCATAACATAAACATCACGCTTGTTACCTCGAAAGGTTAGGCAGCGGTATGACTATAGTACACTCACCACCACACCTTACCACTCATCACCAGGGGGCCTAATAAGGCCACTTTGGCAGAATCATAAAAGGATAACATCAGTTCACTGTTAAGTTAATCGTATCAAATCCGACGAAGGTGAAGCATATTATTTCAGTAATTTTTTTTTATCATCATCATCATCAGCCTATAATGTTCCCACTGCTGGGACACAGGCCTCCTCTCAGTGAGAGGGAGTGGGCCGTAATCCACCACGCGGGCCCAGTGCGGGTTGGTAGATGTCACATGTCTTCAAATTTTTGGTTCTAGGACATGCCGGTTTCCTCACGATGTTTTCCTTCACCGTTTTGTGAGCAGTGGTGATGAAATAATTTACACAAAGTAAAGCGCCTGTCTGGGTTCGAACCTACGACCTACAACTCGTAAGTCGCGGCCTTTACCACTTGGCCACCACTACTCTTTTTTACTTTTTTTTATGTTTGTATTAAAATACCAATCAATCCAATCCAAATCCAATCCTAATCTCTTTGATTATATCTACGTAGTGCAGCGAAAAAAAGAAAAACACGGACTGTCTTCGCCATATTATGATTGATAATGTTATCCTTTTATGATTCTGGCCAAGTGGCCTTTTTAGGCCCCCAGTTATTTTTAAGTCCCATGTAGGTAATAGGAGGCAAGCGTATTGTCACGAACAAATCCAGACTCGATGACTCAGTGAAAAATAAAGCAACTCAAACCACGTAAATTTCTAGACTACACTCGTACAAGTACCTACTTGAACTTTTGTAAGGCAAGCTGTTGCCCGCTCTTGGTCTGCGAATTATTCACCAACGAAAAAAAGTAGAGTCTACGCTGTTGTTTTTTTTAATTACACACTTTTTTATTCAGGATGAAAAGTAGCCTATGTCCTTCTGCAGGTCCCAATCTACCTATTTATCAAATTTTATAACAATCGCATACTGAACCGATCGATATAAAATTTTAAATCACTTGGTTTAGGTGTGAAAAAGTAACAGAGAGACTCGCATTTATACTCGTAATATTTATTTATTAAGTATAGATTATCAGTCAATGTCATTTCATTGGCATTAAAGTATGATGACGGAGCTTTATATAAGCTAAAAAAAATTAAATTGTATCCATCCATTTTAACTTATGACGATCTCAAAAGGAAAACCTGTTATTTTTGCAATGTCCTAGAATGAACGTGAGGTCAGCCTATGTTTATGTAAATTTTTCTTTCTCATTCTCGATTAATCTGCCTTGCCATTTGTCATAACTTCGTCGTTAGTAGGTAGGTAGATGCTATTTTAGGACTTTTACTTAAAGAACGTGGGGGTTTCTGCCTGTACAAAATGTTTTTGCTCACAACCGAAATAGTTTTGGTGTTTGGCGAGAGATAGGTTTAAACTGGGAAAGAACTACAGTTATTATTGTTCTCGCGTATTACATTTTTTTATAGGATTATAATACTTCTTATGGAATATATCCTTAAGTTTTTATCTTTAACTTCGTCGGTGACTCATAAGGATTCCTTTTTAACACCCCTTACGTCTGCTTATCCTTTTCTCAACTACATTGGGGTCGGCTTCCCGTCTAACCGCATGCAGTTGAATATCAGTATTTCACAGTTACTGGGTAACATGATACCCCTTGGTAAGACTGGTTGTCAGACTTTCAGGCTTCTGACTACTTGTAACGACTGTCAAAGATCTACAAATCGTAGCCGGGACCAATGACTTAACGTGCTTTCCGAGGCACGGAGGGGTCTCAATACGTAATGGATTATCACCCATCCGTGGGCCGACCTCTTATACAAAACAAATAAAGATAATGATGTTTACTGTTTGTCAACTCCAAAAATATCACTGTCAATTACTTTGTTACCTAAGCCAGTTTGTGTAGTATAAGTCACACTTTGCTTAATTTTTAACACTTTCTACTTTCACTAAGATACTGATCACTCGATCAGGTACTCATGATGCAACAAGTAGTTTGATTGACAAATGCAAGGCGAACTTGAGTCGCTGTTACTTCAAATATAACTTTAAGGACAACTTCCATAACAATTGCCGGGGTCAACAACTTAGACTAGAATACTATGGACGTAATTTAGCTCTCGTTTGTACAGTCAATAAAATAAATAAGTATGAGGTCAGCTTAGCAAATGGGTACTCTTTGTAACCCAGAGCAGGCTTGTCTTGAGTAGGTAAATCTATCGAAGGTTGTCGATTGAGTCTCCAGTTACAAAAAATCCCCGGGATGCCACACCCTAATTGTGTAACACACTATCAAGAACAGTCTGAATTAATTTGAAGGATATTGTTAATACATTGCTTCATATGTTCGTAAAGTCTGTTCAATAACGTAAATAACACAATGAATGTTGTTGCACTGTCAAAACGAAAGCCATTGGTACTGTTAGTGTGTTACGCAATTACCTCGCTGGTTGGTAGTCCTTATCTCAATTTATTTTGAGTCAACGTAGCATGACTTTATTAAAATACTTTTCTATTAGGGCACATTTTATCAAACTTTTATACCTCTAGTATAAGTCTAATCCTGAGAATAAATTTTGAATATTGGGCAGATTTTCCATACTAGAACTGTCAGACGTTATATTTGTTCCACGTACAATGCGTGCCACGAAAGATGAGACTTGACACACCACGTGGTTTGACTTGCGCAGTACACGATTTTAGGTATCTTTAGCGGTATGAGGTCTGAGTGCGGGACGGGACCGGACGTCATAGGGGCGGCGGAAAGAGCGGGGGAGGCAGGGTCAAGTCTCATCTATCGTGGCGCGCATTGTATAAAGAATTTTGGCGATATTTTTGGGTTGCCTATGTCCAACAATAGACGTATCTCTTGTTGTCTCTCGTCTAATAATAATATAATAATGATGATGATGATGAATGCCCGTGTAGTTCAAAGATGTTTATACAAATTTCACCCATAACCAAATATTTTTGTTGACTGTACAATTTGTTCATTAGAATAGTAATTTCGTTCAAGGTTGGCCTGGGACATTTAAATTCTAAGTTACTAGGTATAGGTCAGAATTTTAATGTCCCAAGTTTCCTATTCGGGTAATTTAAAGTATTGTTTTGCATGCAATAAAACAGATTAGGTTATTAAGCTTGAACTTATTAGTTTTTGTAATATATTCCGCCTTTTGCTGGTTTAATAAATAAATTAAAACATGTTTATTTTTTGATAATTTGCATCTCAGTTAAGCGATATGAAGGTTTATATAACTATTATATTATCAACCTTTTGACAAAAGGCATTGACTTTCACTAAGAAAAACTCAAAAAGTAAGGAATTACGATTTTAATCATCATTGTCGATCACCAATGTCATTTTAGGTCAGGGATGGCGAACATTTGAGAGAATAAGGGCCAAAATACTTTAAAATTGCCCACATCTTGCCATCTCTGTTCTAGACACGAATTTGACTTACAAAATAAACTAATCCAATCTTCAATACATATTTCACCTCCTACAAAGGACATTAAGCAACAGGAAACAATACAACACCTACACTGTCGGAGTCACCGGCGAAAGCAAGCCAGTAATTTTTATATCAACCTCTATAATGGAACTAAGTTAGCGTTAACAATAGATGGTAACAAAGGAACGTTGAACAATGTCTTGGGTGTATTGTGCTTTGTTTCAGCCTGTATAGCCTGAGATAGTTCGTAGCTCAGCTTAGTTCTGTTAGTAGGAATTAAGTCGAATTTAGTGCTTAGATCTTGATTCGTGCTCCTTTGATGACAATAGGCACGCTCTATTACTTTGAACTTAAACATAACATATCGATAATGTTCTTCAGGAAGGTCAGGCCCGTAGTAGTCGTAACCGGCGTGCGTGTATGACTGTAAATGAAGCAAAAGAAGTATGTAAGGATCATAGCAGGTGGCGTTGTGTAGTTTCTGTCTACCATCATGAGAAGAAGGGTGGCGTGAGTTTGTCTATGAATGTGTATGTTATACATACCTGGCTAAAATGGGTGTACAGCCGGTCGATTCTGCAAAAATCTCACCGTGAAAACTTAGGTGTAGTGAGTTTGTTTTTGCTAGGAATTGACACTATTGACAGCTCACTCCACGCTCACTTCACCTAAGTTTTCACGGTGAGATTTTTACAGAATAGCACCGCAGGCGTGTTGTTATGTTATTGTTGATTCGCATTTGTTTTTGGAAAATAGCTATGTATTTTCTTACCAGCCTGGAAAAATTAAGGTGGTTACTCAAGTGATAGTCATGCGCTTGACTTTGTGAAGTTCGATTGCTCTCATATTTATTCATTGCAATGCATACGATTACTAAATACAATTTCGATTAGAATACTATTAGCTTTTGTAGTACAGACGCCAGCACATCAAGCCACTACAATCTGTCAAATTTCTTTAATAGATTTTCAACTTTATCACTAAAGTATAAGGGTCAAAGTTGATTGGGAAAATTTGACAGTTTCGGGTACCTTGATGTGCTGGCGTCTGTACCTACTATATGACAAACGGAATGTTGCTTAGTTGGCAAATTGAAGATGTTCTAATTTTTCATACAAATTTGTGAAAATGGCTCTAGAAAACAGTTTTATTTCAAAATAGGCACATAAAATGCACTTTTGAATGTCAGAAATTACAACAAATAGAATTGATTCTAGTCGCCCATTCCAAAAGGCAGTCTTCGTATGGAGAAGAATGGGCAAGAAACTCCAAAATTCAAGTTTACCCTTTCTTTCTTAGAGTAACCAGCCTATAATGTTCTCTCAGCTGGGACACTTACCTCCTCTTTCTGTGAGAATGGGCCATAATCTACCACGCGGGTTGGTGGATGTCACCTGCCTTCGAATTTTTGGTTCTTGGATTCGGTTTTAGGTTCGGTTCCCGCACCATGTTTTACTTCACCTTTTTGAGAGCAGTGGTGATGAAATAATTTACACAATTTATAGTGCCTGATTAGGTTTGAACCCACGCCTTACAACTCATAAGTCGCGGCCGTTACCGCTGCTGTAAAACAAAATTAGTAACACGTGTTTCTACTCAAACGATAGTAATAATACAATGAATAACTCATGCCGTTACTGACGGAATTAGTTCAAAGACTTAGCGGCCTTGGTTTAGGCGTTCGGTTACTTTCTTGTTAATAAAGTGCCGCTGGTCTTACTGTTGTTAACTTTGAGTGTGTTCAATATTTTTGGCGTTAAAGTTTTTTAACACAAAAAATGGATTTTTGAAAATTTACTATAATTTGTTAGGTATCGAGTTTGTATGACCAATATATTAATAGCAGTCAGTCAGTTCTCTGACTTTTAATTATATGAGAAACATCTAAGAGTACTTATATTTTCTAGCAAAATTGTATTAAACTCTCTGAAGATTCTTCTATTTCTAGAACATGTGTTGTTGTTAATCACCCAATTTCCAGTCTTATTCCAATTCAATTAAAACAGATTTTTCTTCTGAATAATTCCAAAGGTGTCGAACGTTATAAATATTCGCCAGTTTTACTCACAAAACTTTATATTTCAGTTTCAGCACAGGAGTACGACTGCCCGGAGAAGAGTGGTTTCTACCCGGATTCCTACCAGTGTGACCTTTACTACAAATGCAGCAAAGGTCAGTATATAACTACAAAGGTCAACCGTGCAGTATATATGTACCAACCTCTCATGACGTAATTACATGTAAGAGGATGGTTGTGATGTCGAAGTCTATTTCGTATTCCGGGTTTCACTTTATACGTGGGTTTTACTAGTTGTTGAAGTGGAGGTGATTATTAAGTAAAGCCTGTCGAATAAATGTACTTACAATTAATTGATATTTGAGTTTAAAAATCTCCAACACGCAGTTAAGTAGATTTGGCGTAACTAGAAACTAAAAATAACTTTACTTAATTTCAATGAGCTTCTGAAAGTTTCTGTATTTTGCCATAACAATACAGTTAATCGACAGACTATAATATTGAATGTGCAGCTAAAGAATATCTTTTATAGTTTTTATGTGAGAAAAGAGACGCTGGTACTTTTTAATTGCAACGGGTTTCTACCTAAAGGAGTTTACACTCCTAAAAATGCTGTAAAAAGGTACCGTTAATTTGGTCTATTTCACATAATTATTTTTTATTATCGTCTAATGCATTTTATGAATACTAAGAATATTTACAAGCACTGTTTCATCATTAATTGCTTTTAAGACGGCACCAAACCTTATAATTAATTGCAGCCTGTGCAATAGAATTTGTAAACACGTTTGACTACAGATAATTCTCGCTACAAGCAGTTCGAAGATAACTTCTTACTTACACAGTTGTAAACTTTCTAGCACCATAAAATACACCTCAAACCAAAGATTAAAATCTTTAGATTTATCTTAACGCGTTTAAAGATGGTCGTTTCTGTGTCGTTTTGACACCTCTGACATGCAATAAAAAAAGCAGTCGCAATGGAAATGCCATATACGAAATGTTTGAGCTCACTCTTCTCAGTGTGGACACTTTTTTCGCGACATGAGTACGGTGAGCGCAAATCTAACGATTTAAATCTTTGCCTCAAATACCAAAATGTCCCATTTACCAAAAGGTCATTCAATAAACCAACAGAATCGATTTGACATTTGCAATTTCCCGCCAATTCGCGTGCTTACCTACTACGAATTAATGAGTAGGCCCATTGTAAAATGTGACATAACTGCACAAAATGTCGTGACTACTCGTATTTTTTGCCAACATTCGGCCACTCTCATTATTATAGCAAGTAGAGTGTAAAAATTCCTAATATTTCCTCATTAAAAGACTGTACCGTGATCCGAAGTCTAATATATAATGAGATAAGCCATCGCTTCCGCTTCCGTTTATCTGTCTCTTTTCCTCCTTTTACGCATATATCGTCGTCTCTTTCGCTCATCCCACCACCACGGGCAGCGACTTCTCATCGAGAAGTTAGTTTATTTCACCCGGCATTGACGTTGTTGTTTTCGCTTCAAACGGACGTGCACTGGTGAGCTCTTAGATTAATTTATATTTCGATTTTTCAAAAGAATTGTATTTGAATTTTTAATTCAAAAAGTTTTAATTAATTTTTAAATGATTGATAATTATTTCCAAATCAAATTTTCTTTTCGATGACATTTATTTTTATTATCTGTGGTTGAATGTTCAATACGTGTGCGTACATCACTAAAGTTTTAGGGTGCAGTTGATTTTATTTTAACGTCTACCGTCTTGAACTAGTTAACTATTTTATTCCAGTTCGAGCATTTTATGAAGATTGTCTAATTTGTACTGTGCAATTACGTATTGTTTAGAAATATTGTGTACCCTATAGAACAGGATTTTGGTAAGTGTTTTTCGTTTATATCAGTGCACAGATCTGTTAATGATTCCTTTTCCTCCATTGTGTCGGTGCGTAGTTCAAACTAAATTAACGGTGTAACCGTTCGATTATTTTTTGTTATTTGTATACCCCTATTGTGTCTCTTTGATAATTTGTATCGTCGTTTATTTTAAATTCGATTGATTGTTGGGGTTCCAATTTTAAATTCCTTGTCATGTAGGTGCATAGCTTGATTTCACCTGCATATTATTCGTAATTTATAACTTTAGTTAATGCTTTGCTTTTAGTTTAAATAAACTGACTGCGTATGAAATATGAGTGACAAAGAAATCAATAATGTGGATCCAAGGGATCAAGCAAATATTTCTAATACTAATGGCAGTAAGCGACGTGCTAGACGCTCAGTATCAACTTCTGATAGCAGTGATTCGAGTAGCAGTTCCGATACAAGTTCATCATCTGCAAGACGTTCACGGCGTCACCGACGCAAACGACGTAGGCATCGTTCGCATAACAATGATAAATTAAATAAGCTTTTAGCAGAGGTTAGTGAGCTTAAATCGAAATTTACTCATGATGAACATAGCCATATTTTTTCTGAAGGTGATCAAGTGTACAATAATGATTTTATTGATGATAATATTAGTAGAAATTTATATTCCGAGACTAATTCTGACTTAAATGAAAATGAACTAAATTTTTCTCTATCAATTGGAACCAAGTTAAAGGACCCTGATGTGTTGAAAACTCCGCCAATATACCTAGAGTTTTTAAAAAATATTCAACGGTTTGATGATGTCGAGTGGCAAAACGTGAGATATGCAGAAGTGCAGAAAAATTACCGTCATACCCCCGGGTTTACAGAATTGGAGGCAAATGAAGAAATAAAACGTTACGACACGTCTCGCACGACTACAAATGCTGATAAAGCTTTTGCGTCTATTAGTTATGCGTTAATAAAACAGAAGGATTATCTTGAGAAGGAGCTGCGCGGTTTTCTATCTTGGGCAAAGGCTACGCCTGACCTGCAATATGATGCAATTCATAAAAAGATTGAGGAAATTTTTGTTGCGGGTGAGTTTTCAAAGATTTCTAATGATGCTCTTCAGTTGGTCTGCGGCCACAGAGCTGAGATTATTCAACATAGAAGGGAAGCAGTCTTGGCCTCGGTTAAAGATCCTTTACATAAAAGCATATTGCGCAAGATACCCCCTTCATGTAGTAATCTTTTCAACGCGGAGAAGTTCACGTCCACCTTGGAAAAAATGGGAGATTCTCGAAAAATATTTTGGCCTCGATTTAAAGACCGCGCTTCTGCTACGCAGACCGGTCCGACCGCTAGTACATCTAGCAGATACAATTATCAATCTGCTTACAGGGCAAGCAACGCTCAGCCCTCTCATACTAAGCAGCGTGGTGCTTTTAGCTCTAATAAATCCTTTCGAGGTAGAGGTGGAGTGTCAAGCAATAGAAGGAGCGACCATCGACCAGCAGGGAACAAAAACTCACGAGCTAGACAAAACTCTCCCTTATCCCACCGGGATAGGAGAGGAAATAGGAAATACTGACTCACCGAGTCTTTTCCGTGCCGGCCAGCTGAAGCATTACCGAAAAAGATGGGAGGAAATGGGTGCGCCCACTTACGTACTCAAGATAATTTCAGGTTACCGTATCCCATTTTCGAAACGACCTCCGCTTCATTTGCCCAAAATATACACCAGTCGGCAGGCCACATGCGAAACCACAGAAATGACAACAGTGATAGAAAAGATGAAGACAGAAGGCGTGCTAGTTCCTGTTCCAGTATCCCAGAGTTTTCTATCCCGCATGTTTCTCGTTCCGAAAACAGACGGAACTATGAGACCGATATTCGATCTAAAATCGTTAAATCGTTTCGTCCTAACTTCACCATTCAGACTGATAAATGTTCAAAAAATCCCAGCCTTTATTCAGTCAAACGATTGGCTGGCGAAGATAGACATTTCACAAGCGTATTTTCATCTTCCAACCAAGAAAACGCACAGGCGATTCCTACGCTTGTTGTATCGCCAGGAATTACTGGAGATGACTTGCCTACCTTTCGGGCTGAGCTCAGCTCCAAAAACATTTGCCTCCGTGACCAATTGGGTGGCACAGATACTCCGCCAAAAAGGAATCAGGGTGCTGGTATATTTAGACGATTTCTTGCTAGCAAACACCAACCCCCTTATTCTCAGGGAGCACATAAATATTGCTCTACATATGCTGCAATATCTAGGCTGGAAAGTAAACTTCGAAAAATCCTTACTCACGCCAAGAAAAAGCCTAGAATACCTGGGTATTGTGTGGGATCCGTGGTCAAATCGCAAGTTTCTCCCAAAATCAAAATGCCTCAAAATACGAACGGCAATTTTAAAATTATTGGAAAGTCGTATGATAAAGCTCGTAGATCTTCAAAGTCTCGTAGGCATGTTGAATTTTGCGAGTTTTGTGATCCCTCGGGGCAGGCTCAATTATCGTCAGATTCAAAAGCTGACTATCCACAATCACAGTCCACTTGTGACTCTCAACGAAGAGTCGAATTTGGATCTAATATGGTGGCTCGATCATCTAGAAGAGTACTCCCGGATATACGATCCCCAACCCACGCTGTATATGGTAACAGATGCCTCGGCTATAGCTTGGGGCGCGCGGATACACAACATGAAGTTTTCAGGAGATTGGCTTCCTGTGGAAAAAGACATGCACTCGAATGTGAAGGAACTTCTCGTCATTTACAAAGTTTTGGAAGAGCACGGTCTGAGCCTCCAATCAACCACCATACACTTTCAATGCGACAACAAAACGGCTGTTTCTTACTTGCGCCACGAAGGGGGGACAAAGTCACAAGATCTATTGGATTTGACGTACAAGATTTTCCAACTATTGGACTTGTATCACATACATTTAACAGCATTCCATATTCCCGGTCTATACAACGCCGAAGCCGATCGGCTCTCGCGCTATCGCCCAGCACCAGAGTGGCACCTTTTACCCCAAGTTACTACTCTAATATTTACCAAATGGGGTACCCCGATCATAGACTTGTTTGCGACTCGATTCACTTGCGTGGTATCCAGGTATTGCACTCTAGATTACAACGACCCTGGAGCAGAGTTTCACGATGCCCTGTCACAAACCTGGAACTATTCACTAGCATGGGTCTTCCCCCCTCCGTTTCTAATACCGAAGGTCCTTCAACATCTAAATTTTTGCCGGGGAATATACCTCATAGTAGCACCACGATGGGAGAAAGTCTTTTGGCGTCCAGATCTACGGAGCCGGGCAATAGGACCTCCTTGGACAATTCACAACCTTCACCGTGTTCTGGTAGATGTATCTACGGGTTACCCTCCTCAGAACGTACGAGAGATGGAGCTGGAGGTTTGGAGATGTGGGGCTGGGGCAACCAGCTAAAAGATTGGACAACTCAACAAAGAGACCTCCTTTTTAAGAGTTGGCGTCCTTCTACAATTAAGACTTACAAACCCGCATGGTCTAGGTGGTTAAAGTGGTCAGAACAATGTATCTAAATACAAACCTACGGGTTCAGAGCTAGCGAGATTTTTGGCTGATTTGTTCTACAAAGAAAATCTTTCTTACAATACAATCCTAGTCCATAAGTCGGTAGTTTCTACTCTTTGTGATCCAGAACAGGCAGAGAGTCTTAGTAACCATCCCTTTGTAAGGCGGATATTGAAATCGATCGCTTTATCGAAACCAACTCCAACTAAAGCCCCGGTGTGGGACGTTGATTTAGTTTTTAATTATTTGTCTACGATAGATCCTAATATAAACAGCCTTTACCAAATATCTAGAAATGCCGCCGCTATTTTACTACTCTATTCTGGAAGAAGGGTACACGATCTAACCCTTCTTAGAATTAATCCTGAAAACTGTATTATCCATAGCGATTACGTTATCCTATGGCCAATTTTCGGTTCTAAGACTGATTCGGCCAATTATCGTCAGTCTGGTTGGAGGCTTAATGTTAATATTAAAAGCAAAAGTTTGGATCCAGTTCATTGGATAAACAGGTTAATTGAGGTTGGTCGAAACAGAAGGGAATCTGCTGACTGTACAAACCTCTTCATAACTACATGCGGTCTGCCAAAATCTGCCTCCAGATGTGTGATTTCTGGTTGGATTAAAAAATTGTTAAAGGACGCGGGAGTAGAAGCATCAGCTGGTAGCTTTAGAGCTGCAGTGGCCTCTAAAAGTTGGGTCGAGAATACGCCGCTAGAAGACATTCTTTCCAGGGGAAACTGGAGATCACATAAAACTTTTAAAAAGTTCTACTGTCGACAGATAGTACAATCAGGTGGAGATATTAATCAGACTGTAATGCCGATTTTTCAAGCTGTATAATCATATTACGATTCATATGATTCTGATACAATAATGTATTAGTATATAAGATAATAAGATTTAATTAACCTGTTGAATGATTAAAATTGATGTTGTGTTGAAATTAAAAACTTCATTAATTTTATGTAAGTTTTTATTTTATGATAATCCACTAAATATAATGCTTTACCTATTGTTAGTAATATATTCATCTGAACAGACTCAGAACTCTCAGACTCAGACTCAGATTCAGACTTTAACTATCTTTATTCATAGTCACATTGACGCTATCCACCACCACCAGGCGATAACAAACATCTCTCATTATATATTAGACTTCGGATCACGGTACAGTCTTTTAATGAAGACGTTTTACCTGAAAATAAAACGTTTATTAAAATACTTACCTGATCCGAAGTCTAATAATTTTAAATTCTGCCTGGTGGCAATGCAAAAAAACAACAACTTTAATGCCGGGTGAAATAAACTAACTTCTCGATGAGAAGTCGCTGCCCGTGGTGGTGGGATGAGCGAAAGAGACGACGATATATGCGTAAAAGGAGGAAAAGAGACAGATAAACGGAAGCGGAAGCGATGGCTTATCTCATTATATATTAGACTTCGGATCAGGTAAGTATTTTAATAAACGTTTTATTTTCAGGTAAAACGTCTTCATTATTAAATAGCGAAATGTTACGAAGGCGACCATAACTGGGTAATAAAGTGCTTGCACGATATTGCCCAAAATATATTTATCGGCAATCATGTGTGCATGCAAAAATTGTATATTATGACTGACATTCCACAGCTAACGAAAATTACGTATGAAGAATTTGATCAGTAAATTAGATAAGAAAATAATATATTCTAAAACATTGTGCATAAAAATAATTTAATTGCCAATATGATTTAATTATAGTTTTTGAGTGTCAATTAAAACCCATAATTTATGAGAAGGGAGGATACGAACGTGTCAGTGGAAACTTTTTGCTCAAACTGATGATCCGTTATTACATAATATTTTATCATAAATTTTGCAATAATAAATGTTTCCGTTTATAGATGGGACCTTTGATTATTGCAAACAAAATTTATGTTGAAACGTAACCAACCCAGTTGGGATGGCAAACAGCCTGCTAATTCCGTATGTGAACTTGTGTAGCCTCCAAATGATGTGAGATCGTGTTTTGTTTTGAGAGCTTCATAACAAGTCACCCTATTCAAGAAGGTTGGTAGGTACATATCCATCACCTATTAGGTAATTGAATTTTCTAATTTATACAAAACAGCACTTCTCTCTGTTTCAATGGAAACTTACAGAAGAGAATGTGAGGCAGACGCAGCGGGAATATTAACAAGATTTCTATTATTTAAACATTTCATGGCGAATTTGAATTCGAATTATACACGCTTGCAAGATAAAAGCATTGTTCAAAGAGAAAGCTAAAAGCGATAATGGTTAACTGTCTTTAAATCATTATAATTGCTGTTTATATTGTTATGTAGCTCCTACTACTCATTTCGTGATTGTCTTATATCGGAGTGTTAAAAATTGTTAAATTATTTGTTGAAAGTATGATCGATGAGTTTTGTTTAATATTATTTGCAAATGATTTTAGAGAAGGTGACCTTTTAATTTCATTTTAAAATCAATTTAGTATTTATTTATTGGCACAATGTACCTACACACAGGTAGGTACATGCTATGACATGACTTAAACATAAGAGTACATAACCTTGTTAGGGCGCAGCAAGAATTATAACATTTAACACATTTCACGTTTCATTTACTTTTTCTTCTTTTTTTCATTTTTTTTTTCACATTTAACTTAAAGCTATTATACTAAAAGTTTAAATAATATTGCATACCTACTAGTTGATGTCATAAAGTACATTATTACAATACTTATTCTCTTTCTAACTATTTGTATTGAATTCACAATAAAAGTAATTTGAAACATAAATATATTATTTTATAGGTACATGATAATATTTCGGCTGTGGAATTTCAAAATCTAGCAACTGACATTAAAAAATAAAATCGTTGTTTTTGCATATTTGGCAGTTGCTAGGTTTTGAAATTGCACAGCCGATTTATGCTTTTTGCTTCGATTCAGTAAATTGAGTGACAATGAACTGTAATTGGTCTTATTTTAGATCTTAGGTACTTATATACATTTGTCATGAGCCGTCTTTGTGCACGTTCGACGGATTAGATTCGCGTTCCAAAAACATTCTGATAGAACGTGATAGGTCATGGATTATCGTAGGATTATCTGGAATTAATTTAATGATTTCAGCTTGTTTGTCAAAAGTAGTGATCACAGTAAATATTTTACAAAGACCGGTGCATTATTGAGATGTGAAGACTGAAGATTATTAGTAAACGTTTTAGTCGCCTTAATAGTTATATTCAGATTATTTGCCAACCTTCCAGGGGTGAATGCTTTTATCACCAAGAAATGTATTGTTACTGTGGGACAACCATTTTAAAGTTTCTATTCACGGCTGTTACTCGGAAACCTGCCACGCTTAAATAGGATTGAGCACATCTGTCGCATGTCAGATGATCAGTGGGCCAAACTTACAACCCATTGGGGCCCGCTTGATAGCAAACAACATCGCGGTAGGTACAGGTGGAGATGATGGAATGGCCTGGTGAACTTTAATAAAGATTGGTCTATGGCAGCATGGCTGTATGGGCTCAGTTCCCCTTGCCTGTCCCAGAAAGGGACGAAATGAACCAAAAAAAAAAGGTCTATGGCAGCCCTGGACAGATAGAGGTGGGAAGAGACAAGGGAGGCCTTAGCCTAACAGTGGGGCATTTGTAATTTTTTATTGCTGAATGGGTCCGCTCTTGACCTCGATCACGCCTGACATAATGGCTAATAAAAAAACCACGGCTCCGTTTTCCTACATTTAATCATTGCTCAATCAAAAATATCCATGTCACAATAAAACCATAGCGTGATACCAACTAATTAAGACTACCATTTCACTAACAAGAGCTGTTTGAAATGACTATAACATTTTAGACAAATCCCTTATAACTTCTAGAATACTCTAGATACAGTAGCATTAGTTATAGCCTTATTATACATGTTACACATTTTAGTAATGCACCAACACATGCATTCTTGTATTTCCGTCAGAAACAAGTGAGCGGTATTTTGTGGTTTTGCAATGCCTACACGTATGTGCCTATATAGGAAAATATTGTAGTAGATAATGTATTGGCTTATTTGAGAGATTTGAGAGACAACGTGTCCTCAGAGAATGCTTGGCTTTTGGTGGGTCTATGTATGTCTTACAATTGACGCTACTAACCTTTTTTTGGGCATCCGCACAATAACTTAAGTGCATTTTTGCATTGGAATTATAAACTTAGTGCCATTATCTTGAAGAGGGTCGTTAAGGATTAGACAAAGTTTAAGAGGACATGGAATTTTAACTTAACGAATCTACAAAACAAGGTCCTTGTCAAGAAATGCCCTGACTAGAGACGTCTAAAAGGGAAGACTTTAGTTAGGCACAAAGACATTAGCAGCTATATTTTACCTATTTGTTTTTTTCCTCACAGGTGTATCGGAAGCGAAGCTATGTCCTGACGGTCTGGTGTTCAATGACGAGAACCCCAACAAGGAAAAATGCGACATCCCTTCCAATGTAGACTGCGGGGACAGGAAAGAGCTGCGTAAGTAACCCCAACCCTGCACTACCCCTATGAGAAACTATTGAGGGGCTCGTGGCTAAATAATAACAGCCATACGGGTCGCTTTTCAAGGTTAAGCAACGCTTGCCGAGGTCGATTCGTGGATGGGTGAACATCCATTACATACCGAGACCCCTCCTTGCCTTGGAAAGCCCGTTAATCCATTGGTCCCGGCTGTCGATTGTAGATCTTTGACAGTCGTTCCGGGTAGTTAAAAGCCCAAAAGTCTGACAACCAGTCAAAGGATATTATGTTACTCAGCTACCAGCTCAGTAGCTGGTAGCTGAGTAACATGATATCCTTCCTTCCTTCCTTCCTTCCTTCCTTCCTTGGTTCATGTAAAATACTGGTATTCAGCTGCATCCGGTTAGACTGGAAGCCGACCCCAATATAGTTGGGAGAAGGCTAGGCAGATGATGATCCAACAACTAACGATGATGAACTATGGACATAAATCCTCTTGATTTACTAGAATTCAGCTTAGGTAGTTTAGTTAACTATCAAATAAACTGACATTGCGACATCGAAAGTGATGAAATAGTGGTTAGTTCACTTTTGCTAGCGAGACCAATTTATTTGATAACATAATTATTATTATTTTGAATTTATTGATCTATTGGCTACATTTTGTAGTAATTGAACAGTGTTGTTGATAAAATGATCGTAAGATTTTGGGCGCTATTAATTATTTTATAATAATTAATTATTTAATGATAGTCTTAGATATAATTCATTATTTATTAATTATGATAATGAAAGTCAGTAAACGAGAACGACCTTGTATATTGCCAAAACCATTAATTATACTGACTAGATTTCTTTCCACAGAGGAACCAAAGCCGTCTAAAGGCTGCCCCAGACAGAACGGATATTTCAAACATCCCGATCCTCAGGTACGTTGTGAAACCAACCAGTATTGTAATTAGTATTTGTGTGCCCTCCAACGTTAGGCAAAGGGCAGTGAACGGAAAAAATCTTGAGATCTGAAGGTCAATTCCCGTAATTTAAAACATTCGTAATCTAGTAGCAATCTCATCTCAGCGACAATTTATGTCAAAAACTTGTCAAAAATGTAGGGAAATCAGAGGTATTTTTGACAGATTTAGACTGAGAACGTTCATAAAATTACGAGAATAGCCCCTCTGATTGCATCTTGAAACGTATGTTCAAAATGAGCATTAAAATTAGGATTTTATTTAGGTTTTTGACATCGAGACGGACAACTAAATTTGCAACTAGAAAGCGGCCGATCAACGTCAACCATTCGACATTCAAAACATAACAGCTCCCGAATTTCTAAGAACGTTCGCATTCTAATTTGTCTCAATCTGTCAAAAATACAATCAATTTTCATACATTTTTGACAAGTTTTTGACACTGTTCGTCGCTAAGATGAGACTGCAATGAATGTTTTTTTAAGTACGAGAATTGGTCTTCTGAGGATCGATCGATGAACGTTATTCGGTTGTCATGTAACGCCCTGGATCGATTTGAATGATTGACGTCATTGATCCGGCCGTACATTTTCTAGTTTCATCTTTATGATGTCCTCGAAATGATGGTAAGGTGTGTGAAAACTTGACACTGGTGTTCGTATTTGAACTGTAAGCATTTAAAATAAGAGTTTATAGTTCTGAGAGAGCATAATTATGACTTTAAACTAAAAAAAAAACCTCTTTTCATATTAACAAGGTTTTTATTTTTTTAAAGGTTGCTTATTTTTACCTACAAACTCTGATACATTTCCAGGCCTGTGACAAGTTCTACTACTGCTCGGACGGCACACCCAACGAGATGCCCTGCCCTCCCGGTCTGTACTTCGACGAGGAGACCTCCAACTGTGACTGGAAGGAATCCGTCAAGAGGCAGTGTGATCAACTCACCAAAGGTAAGTTGCACAGAGAACGTTCTTCAGTTAATATAATGACCTGTTTTTTCATCAAGAATAAAAATAAGTAACCCTTGTGGATTTGAGTGCAAATCAAGATACGTTACTAGATCTAGGTAATAGTAACAATAGAATACATAACCTGTTTATGATCACATTAACGAGAAAAACAGGAAAGCCACAGAATACTTCTTAAGTTTCTACTCTGATACTCAACGTATTATCAGATCGAGTGAAACGGGCTATTTCAAAGTAATTTGGGAACCCTGTTTTCTCAAGAGCTATAAAAAATGTGGCACTGCAGGCTCTTTTTTGTTGTGTATTGTGTGTAATCTAGATTGTTAACAGATATTAAACAGAGTTTAGAAAGGCTCATAAACATCAGCCCTCCCATAGCTCCCATTTCTTTTGCCAACATGTAGTGTTTACTGACAAATTATCTCCAACTTTCAGACTTGCTCGACGATGGTTTCTCCTGCCCCGATGGTGAAGTAATGGGACCCAATGGCCGCGCCCTGCCCCACCCCACTTTCCCTCACCCTGAAGACTGTCAGAAGTTCTACATCTGCCGCAACGGCATCCAGCCCCAGAAGGGACTCTGTCCATTAGGCAAGGTCTACAACGAGGACACCTTCATGTGCGATGATGCTGAGAAGGTTCAAGGATGGTAAGAACCTGGCTTAATAGATTAGATATTCTTAACAAAGTCTGTTCAACTGCAGGTCTTGACTTACAACGTTGGTTTAGTTCAAGTTTAGTTTGAACCCTAGAAAGTGATAGGGAAATGTTTGTTCCAGTGTGAAAAATTTATATTTTCCTGTTTCCAGTTTTTCTGCCCCTTGTAACAAAATTAAAAGGGTGCTTAGTACCTAAGTAATGCAAGGTTCTGGCAAAACAGTCATTACTGGGATTAAGAGACAATTTTATTGTCCATTTAGATAAGCAGCTAACATATTATTATGCTTAATGATTTTTTTTACCACTGATTCGTTTTATTATAATACAGAGTTGTAGGGACATCGTCGCGCAAACTGTAATCATGAATTCAGCACATGATTCCCGATGATATATTTAAATTAGCGTACAAATTTATCGTCGGCTATAAAAATATCTGCTATTTTATAGAAAACCTACGCGGTCAAAATATGTGGAGCAGCAAATTTTATTTTAAATAATCGACGAGAAATTTCAAAGGGTATTCAGTGTCCCTACCATCTTGTATATGTTATCCTTATTCAATAAGATGGTCTAGATGTAAAGATACACATACCAGAGTGCTCACAAACACAATTATTAAACTTATTTTTGTGTATTTCAGTGAAAACTACTATGAAGGCCAGACGTTTGAGAAGAGCAAACCTAAGAAGGCGTGAAGTGTGTCATACTTATTAAGATATTAGATAAGTAATAATAAATATTTAATAAGTCACTGTGAGTTTCATTTACCCCTCCAAGTAGTACCTACTAGAAAAGTCAAGATGTCTACATTAATAGTATATATTATTATATACGAGTACATAATACGTTATGTTGCTGGTAAAAAGGAAAAAGGCTAAATAATGCTGGGCGGAAAATTGATAAAAAATATAGTCTTAAATATAAGCAATTGTATAAGTAGTCTAAGATGATAATTTGTATATAATACATATTTATATATATATATATATATAATAACATAAACGTAAACGTATCGATTTTTATTATGTTATGTATTATGATAATATTTATGTACGAAATAATTTAACTAAGCACTGAATTGCCTTGAGTACAGACGCCAGCGCATCAAGCTACTACAATCTGTAAAATTTATTTAATATATTTTTAACTTTATCGCTAAAGTATAAGGTTCAAACTTGATTGGGAAAATTTGACAGTTTCGGGTAGTTTGATGTGCTGGCGTCTGTACATTAAGTATACAAAATATTGACTATGCACCCAAGAAACTTTAGCCTTGGTAGGTACTTTATGGAAACCGCTCTTACCTATTATGGCTATGAAATCAAACTGACATGATCCCACTTCCGCACGGAGCTTCCGGACAGCTTCCGGACGGCTTAATAAAAATCATAATCATTTATTTGCAATAGGTATTGGTACAGTGTTGCTCTTAAAGTCAGTAATTAAGTTTCCTAAGCTAAAACTGAGAATCCCATACCAAGTTAATTAAAAGAAATACTGTGATGTATCTTTGGACTTGTGGCTAAGTAATATCAGCCGCACGGGTTGATCGATCAGGTTAAGCTACGCTTGCCGCGGTTGGTCCGTGGATGGGTGACCAGCTTTATATACCGAGACCCCTCCGTGCTTCGAATAGCACGTTAAGCCGTTGGTCCCGGCTGTCATTAGTGAATCTTTGACAGTCGTTACTGGTCGTCAGAAGCCCGAAAGTCTGACAGCCAGTCTTATCAAGGGGTATCGTATTACCCAGTAATTGGGTTGTGGGCTTGTGGAGGTCAGATAGGCAGTCGCTCCATGTAAAATACTGGTATTCAATTGCATCCGGTTAGACTAGAAGCCGACACCAACATATTTTGGGAAGAGGCTAGGCAGATGACTGTGATGGTACCTAAGGTATGTTTCAGGCTGTCTAAGTCCGTTAACGAAGATATGGGCCCGTACAAAAGTAGTTGATCCGTCTAAACAAGTCCAAAATTCAATTTTTCGGACGGGAACGTACTTATTAGGGAGGAGAGACATCTATCATATCCTGTTGTCATGCATTCTTAGTTCAAGCCCCGAACTTATGATATGTCGGTAAGGGATACGGAGTAGGAAGCACCCGTATCTTCGGCTGAAACTGCAGATTTCGTACTTAGAGAGTAGACCCCCAGATCCACAAACGTTTTGTTAATATATTTTCATCACACCTGCTCTGAAAATACATACTAATTATACCAATTAGAGGGAAGAAACGCCTTTATCCCGCCCTTCAAATCCTTTCATCCCAAGGTATGGAAGTTTGTATGAAAATCCTTCCGACCCAAGGGTGGGAAGTATGTATGAAATTCCATTACATACCCGGTTTTTCTTTTTTTTTTAATTTTTCAGCAGTCATACTGCCAAGAGACTTTAACTGTCTACTAATTAAATTTCAAGTAAATTGTTACTGGCCACATACAGTTTTTTTTTTACCAGTTACCAACCTCCTTGGTGCATACAGAAAATTAAAAACGAAATTATTTTTGTATATAAAACGCGCGGAATCAAACTAAATATAAACATTTCCATCCATAATTTTCCTCGTAGGTGTAATAAAAAGCACTATACATCCCTCAGGATAAAGTACAGTTCCATACCTCAAATGGTTTGCGGCCCTCGCAAGCTCGTGGCGCAAATGCCATAATCTCGGTATGGAACTGTCACTTTCTTCCCTCTGAAGTAATGTACTATTCATCATCATCATCATTTCAGCCGAAAGACATCCATTAGGCTGCTGCACCCCAGGCACCTCCACTTCGACCGGTTTTGGCTTTTCGCATCCAACGGGTTCCTACGGTTCTCACGAGGTCGTCGGTCCACCTTGTGGAAGGCCTTCTTACGTTACGTCTTCCAGTATGCGGTCGCCACTCCAGAACCTTTCGTCCCCATCGGCCATCTGTTCTGCGAGCAATGTGCCCTGCCCACTGGCACTTAAGTTTGGCAATTCCTCGGGCTATGTCGGTTACCTTGGTTGTCTTGCGTCTACAATTGATGCGTTATTATATTTATTAACAAGGAATTATCCTCACATAATAATCACACACGAATTGTCTTGCTATGTTTATGTAAGCAAGTAAATTCTTGGATCGTTACTGCCCGTATTGCAAACCAATAACAGATAATAATTGAAGCATTTGCGCAAGCGCGGTCGCAGTCGCCCGTTCTCGATACATCAATGTAAGAAAAGTAGAGTAGACAGATTTTGAAGTGATTCGAAAGGAAGTAATAAGTTCCTGGTTGATTACTTGATCGTTTCTCTCCCTCTACGGATACGAGATAAGACTTATTTTTTCTTAAATAAAAATAAAGAAAATGAAACATACATTTATATAGATATTCAAACGTAGACATTGCGAATTCTTCGAGTCAATATTTTCTTGTAAACATTATTTTGTAAGTTTCTGTTGACGACTATCGGCATTCTAGTGAACTGTTGGCAAACAAAAGAGGAACATTTTGTTAGTAGTTTATGTTTATCACGGAGAGATGGCGCCACTTATCCTATCGACCGAAAAAAATATTATGCAGGTAGGCACAATTGCTTTATTTTAGCAAAAATGGATAGACAACTTTGACAAACAACTAGCACACTAGACAATCTCTTAATCATTCATTTAAATATTCTGTGAAAAAAAGGATTTTAAACAGATGAGGTTTTGTAGAATTTTCGGAACGACTAAAAACAGAGAAAACAGTTCAAAAATTATAGGGTTCCCTTCATTTCGTAACCCTGCACCAACAATTTGTAACAAATTACCTATAACATTGCATCACGTTCATATTATCGAATTATATTAAAATTATAATTTTGTTTAAGAGCCTCAGGTTACAATCATATTAAATTACATGCTTGACACAACCATTGGGCTGCTTTCAATGAGTTCATAATCGAATTGACGTCAACTCGATATTCAAAGAAGTAGGAAGATCATGTATGAGGCAGTGATTGAACAAACAGTAATCATTATGATCAGCAACCCAATTGCGTAACACACGATCGATCACAATCTGAATAACTTTGAACGATATGGCTAATCCATTGCTTAATATGTTCGAAAAATTTGTCTGCTCAACAACGTAAATAACGTAATGAATGTTGTTGAACTGTCAAAAGGAAAGATGTTCCTACTGTTAGCGTGTTACGCAATCAACCCGCTGATAGATCTTAATAGTGTAAAAATAGAGTTCATTTTAGAAGATAATGAACAAAATAGGCGAAGAAGCCTTCAGGGTTCTATCAATTTCATTAGCCTATTGAGTATTATGTTATTGTTTGTTTATTCAAAAAGATATCATAAAAACAACATCAATCAAACTTGAATATATTTTATGACTCATCATCTGCATCATCTGTCTAGCCTTTTCCCAACTATGTTGGGGTCGGCTTCCAGTCTAATTTGAGACACGTAATACATAATTATGAAAGTATGTATTGTCAGATATATTATGATTTATATTTTTCTTAGCTGGTAGAACACGACTTGCGATTTTTTCGACTCCTATTGAAATATTATGTAACTATGCTATTTAATTTCTCTTGGGCTAATATTACGGAGAAAGTATTTTAGTGTGTATGTTCTTAGAAACGTGCAGTTTTTATGGTAAATTTATTATGTACACAGACATGATTTATATATTTTAAGAGTAGCACACTAGGAATCGGGGAAATAATATGACGTTTTATATTAGTTATTATTTTTCCAATTCTGTCGTGATGGTTCAATGGTTAGGGTCTCACCTCTCATGCCGGAGGTTGTGGATTCAAATCCGGGCAAGTACTAATGTGACTTTTTCAATTAATATGTACTTTCTGAGTTTATCTTAGACATTACTTACATTGTTGAAGAAATACATCGTGAGTACCTGGACTTACAGTTAACTAGCTGCGTCCCGCGGTTTCAACCGCGTAAGTTTCGATTCCAAAAAAGACACGTAGCGCCATCTATTATCATAACAACGTTATTGTTGTTTTCCTCGCAAACAGCACTTTTTTCGGGATGAAAGGTACCTTGTTCGTCGACACCTGTCAACGTATATGCAAAATTTTTAGATGATCGGTTCAGTGGTTTAGGCGCAAAAATATAACAAATAAACAAACTTACTTTTGCATTTATAATATTAATTAGGATATAAGTCTGAAATCGCCAACCCGCCTTCAGCAACCGTGTTGATCAATGCTCGTGCCTTCTCTTTATGAAAAGAGTTATTCCTGCAGTAGAACAATTATAGGCTTGTATTATAATCATAATCATCTCATCATATCTGGCGAAAGACGTCCACTGCTGGACATAGGCCTTCCCCAAGTACCCCGGTCCTGTGCTACTCGCATCCAGCGAATACCTGCGCCCTTCACCAGGTCACCGGTCTTCGTTGTGAGAGGACTGGGAGGCCTCCCAACGCTATTGCTATTAAAATTATGGTTTTTCCTAAAACAACTTCATTCACAGTACGTATCCAGTTGAAACTAAAGAGCATACGCGTGCTAGCTATGGAAGTTTTATCGTTTTTAGAAAACTATACTACGAGTAGGTACAGACGCCAGCACATCAAGCTACTACAATCTGTCAAATTTCTTTAATAGGTTTTCAACTTTATCGTTAAAGCATAAGGTACAAAGTTGATTGGGAAAATTTGACAGTTTCGGGTAACTTGATGTGCTGACGTCTATACATTGTTGAGAAACATTTCAAGATCTTTTACTGTTAGGAATTTATTACTATTCGTTACCAAGCCGGATTAAGCTAAGCTTTAAAACCAGAATTTCACAAATCAGGGGTATAGAATCAAAACCTGTTGTGTCCACCAATTTTAAAACACGTGTTTTTAATGATAGATAACATTTTAATTTTGGGGCTACATACAATACATACATACTTCAAAAAACCGTTTAGCAATATCAAACATGGTCGTTTGCCAGTTGCTAGTTATCTACATAAATAAAGCAAAGTCGGGTTAGTTATAGCATTTATAACTCAAGATTGGGTGGACCGATTTGGTCTCCGCCCCGAATAGCAGAATAACTACACGAAAAACAAATAAGATAATTATTATTATTATTTTATAGATAAATAATATTAAAGTTGGCTACGTCCAACTTAAACCAATAGGATTGCTTCATACGGAACAAAACAGTAATGGCCGCTTGCTCATGTTTTTTTGGAATGAGCTAGTTGTTCTTATCTAATTTTAAGGTTGTAGATTTAGATATTCAGTGGCTGGGAACAAAACTGGTTACGTCCAACAGTTATATACGTTTTTAGCTTATTTCTCTTAAAGTATTGTGATATCATTGTAATGAGAAAATTGCTTTCCATTTATTTAGAATTAATACGTAGTAGTAAATCGTGGGGTACCAAAATAATATTTTTTTTTATTATTGTGTTTTTTATAAAATCCTTCTTTGGATTTTATAAATTAAGTTCGAAAAAATTTTCTTGCAGGAGCAAGAAAATTTTTTGCTAAGAAGCAAACAAAATCGTAATCGTTGTTTTTGGGCAGGCGCTTTCAGGCACTTCAACTTAAGACAAGCAATATTTTAAGTACTTATTTAATTTTTTAACATAGCATAACATCATGCTTGTAATCTCTGAAGGGTTAGATAGAGGTGTATCCATAGTAGGTAAATCCACATTTCGCCAGTTATGATTAAGTCCCATTATAGACACATGAGGAACAGGGTGTAAAGTTCAGCCATCTTCCATAGAAAAGTGAGGATCCTCCGACCAGACGGGTGCTGCGTCTGGTGGGCTACTGCCCAATTATTGATATCGGGATGTTATATATGATAGTCGCGCGGTAAACTTTGCTTGCGCGATGCAGGATTTAGCATGGTGTTCTGGTAATGCGTGGTTCACAAGTGGCGATGTAGATTGATTTATACCCACACAATGTAGTAGGGAGCGAGTCCACTGCCATCAATCTGGTACAAAACCAGACTCTGGGCTGCTACAAGAAATTCGTAATAGAAAATCGAAATAACACTGCCTGACCTGGCGAACTCAGGAGGTCATACCTCATGCTCAGCACTAGCGCTTGCGACCACTAGAACAAGTATTGAATTTCATGAAACCTCTTTTCAAATAACCTCCTCCATGTATTTCCTAACTCCTGGTTATGTAGAGTGTCTTTACAACATAACTAGTGCAGCGACTGATAACAGATAACGCCAACTTTTTGTCGGGTCACTCGAATCGTGACCGATTTGTGCGTATACGCAACTCGTAATAATACCCGCTTGTTTTATAGATCCGAGTATTTTTCTTGTATTTTTGTGGTAATTGTTGTGTGTTGATGACTGATTGTAGAATGATTATTTGTAGTCACAGCTGTGATTTTTAGGGTTCTGTCATTATGGGTGTTCACAGAACCCTGTGCCTATACAGGCTTGGAGATAGAGCCCTGTGATATACGTCACAACGCTCTATTTCTTTAACAATGGGTTGAAGGTGAAATTATTAAAACTTGTTGAATAAAATCTCTTTTAAAATTAGTATAAAAAACACAAAACTTAAAAAAAGATGGACGATCCGAGAATATTTTTTATGTAATGAAAAGGGAAATACGGACAAAATTGACGCATTTCCTAGAAAACAGCTATTTAGATACCTACTCATATCTTCCTTGGTACAGAACCAGTCCGCGAATATATGATTGCAGATTTTTTCTTTAAGGTATTATTATCAGCTTAAAGAAAAAATCTTATAAAGAGGACTTTTTATTGCGTTTTAAATCACAAAGCTCTTGTTTCTGTCAAAACCCTCAAATTCAAATTTCTTAAGAAATAAGCAGTACCTTTGTACTCAATTTATAATCATGTCATGTCCCTATGTATTTTACTGTGTGTACATAAATTATAAAATAAATAAATAAACCCTTTCCCAACATTATGCATCGCTCCCAATATGTCAATTTGGTTTAGCCACTTTGTCTAGCAAGTCCAGTATTCCGAAATAGTGAGCGTATTAATTTAGAAGTTTTCGAAATGAGAGCAGTTCTGTATAAATTGTGTGTATTGCCACTTGTTCCGGCAGTTTGTAAGACCTACAAATAAATGGGCTGGCGGAATTAGAACTTAGGTACCTAAAAACTTTAGAAGTATACTTAGGTCTATATGAGACTGAAGCTTAGCAACAAAACATAACTATGCAATAACGCACCTTACGGCACAATAGATTTCAGCTGCTTGTGATCAGGGGGCCTAAAATAGGCCACTTTGGCATAATCATAAAAGGATAATATCATGAATTATAATAATTATAATACCCCTTGGTAAGACTGGTTGTCAGGCTTTCGTGTTTCTGACTACCCGTAACGACTGTCAAAGATCCACGAATGACAGCCGGGACAAACGGCTTAACGTGCTTTTCGAGGCACGGAGGAATCACGGTAAGTAAAGATGGTCACCCATCCACAGACCAACCGCGGCAAGCGTAGCTTAACCTGATCGATCGAGCCGTACGGCTGTTATTACTTAGCCATAAGCCCCGATTAGCCCCTCGCCAGGCCCTAGTTTAGAGAAACTATGAACAATAATTGTTATTCATATTAGAATGCCTCAAAGGTTGAATCCATTCATTGACCATATTAATAAAGCTTATTCACATTTCGTTGAGCTATATTTATTAAGTATTGGGTCCCCACCTATGAAATTGGCGTTTTTTTCTCACAAATAAAGAACCTTGTCACTTCTATTATTTAAAATATTCATCAATTGCTTGATATTCTATCGAATTATGAGCATCATAGACAACTACCAATAGTAAAAAACCTTAGTACATATAGTTTTCTAAACATAAAAAATACCTTAAAAATGACTCCTTTTTTGTTCGTAGAAATGACCACTATGTATTTGTTTTAACTTAGCTAAAACTTATTTTTGTCGCTTAATCTAAGTGGCATACGTTATATTAGTTTTTAAACATTAGTGCATAAAAGTTTAAAAAAATTCGTGTTCATGGTTGTTAAATAAATTAAGAAAATGTTAGTATGAAAAATGCAACTTCTTTAAAATTCTCCATACAAAACGCTGATTTCATAGGTGCCTAATATTAAAGTGAAATTTTATCGTTTTTTACAATTTTACCCTTATTAACATGAGTATACAAACCAGTTGAATGAGTCAATAATAAGTACCATTGTACCATCACATAACACGTTGCATCTTGCTGTATGTTTATTCAATTGTTTATATTTCGCGCCGAGTTTTTTGGGTGGTTGTTGCATGAAATAAGAAATGTAATTTGATAACCACTCTAGCCATACTTCCCCGAAATTACGATCATGAAATCGGGGAAGTCTGATTATGAACATCAGCCGATTGACGATTGCTGTATTTTTGTAAAAACTCGAAAAGTCCCAAAAAATAGGTTTTTCATGCCATAAAAAGCAATGTTTTTACGAAAAATTAAAATGTTCAGAAGATGCATTATAAATTATGTGAACTTGATTTTTTATGATGGAATAGCGTGTTTTCAGGCATTTTAACCAACACTGATATTTTGCCACCGAAAATATTGTGAGCTACCTTAGTTATTTATTTTATTATTTACTAGCCGGGCCGCATAAGTAAAACAGATACAGATACGGAATTTATAAAAAAAAACAGTGGTACTCCAGGAGTGCCGACAGAAGTGTATTCATAATTGTATTTTTTTGTTATGTATTTTCTTGTGTACAATAAAGTATATATATATAAATTAATAAATAAATAAGTGTTCACTTGAAAAAGCATAGTAATTTTATAAACATGTTTGAAGGTCATTCTTCCGAAAGAAAATCTACCGCGCGTTGATGTCTTTATAATGACCAAAATTTAAAACAGAGGTGTCGGTTACGGTAACAGTGGCGCGAGTTCAATGGTTTTTTCCAATCTCAAAAAATACCCAACGCGCCTAAAGTTTTCAGTTCAAAAAACAGAAATCAAATCAAATTAAATAGCTATATGGACTGGGTTGCTATGCTATAGCAATGAATATTTTAGTTATGCCGGTTCTACCAGAAATAGATCACACTATGCGTGACGTGACATAACAATTGTAATCCAATACACACAGTTTAGACTTATTATTTTGTAACTTCTGTCCCTACAGAAGTTACAAAATAATAAGTCTAAACTGTCTAAGTATTATACACAATTAATCTCCCCGTCATCTTATTTACATACGTTGATAGATATTCCTGTCATTGACACAGTGACAGCGAGTTTCTCTCATGACTTTGCGCAACAAGATTAAATTTTAATTTAGATTAATTACTATCACTTCCAGGCGTGTGTCTGTGTCGTATTGTCAATCAAAGCACGCCGCGTGAGGTATATGGCCGTTTTCGTAAGAGGTGACTCGAGACCGATCGCGACAGGTGCTGTATTCATAGTCTTGCTGTAACCAAAAAACTACTTTAGGCGCGTTGGGCATTTTTTGAGATTGGGGAAAAACCATTGAACTGGCGCCACTGTTACCGTAAGTGACACCACTCGTGTTTTTCTTATAGGACTATTAAAACTAATAAAAAAATTCCCGCTTCGGATGTGTTCGGCTGTCTTCGGGATGTACTCGGTTTTAATGTATAGGTATCCGATATGTCAGTGAGTGATGGCAAAGTATTCGGCTTGTGTTTTGTTTTCACTACTGTCGGCACTCCCAGAGTGCCACTGTTTTATTCAGATATAATTGTTGAAGCGTAATGTGTTGCTTTTCATGTTTTTGAAAACTTGGCAGATTTGTTGTTTCTTCCTGCATGTCGATTCTGTAAAAATCTCACCGTGAAAACTTTCGTGGAGGGAGCTGTCAGTGTCATCCCACTGATGCTAGGGATTGACCAAGCAAACATTTACAATCATAATCGAGATTTTAATAATAATTAAATGCTAATTCTATTGATCATTTTATATAACGTCAAAGCTAGTATTTTAGTTGTCAAAACATCAATATTTTGTGGGGTTTTACAATAAAATAGCAAAACAGATACTCAGTCAGAATCTCAATGTTGTTTTTTTTTCTTTTATTCCCTAGACTAGTAAGCCCTTATATAGCCTGAGTCGCGAGCGCGTCACGCACGAACAGTAAATAAAATAAAACATTCACGTTTAAAACAGCTAGACTATTAACCCAAATCTATTCAATTAGAAGAGATAACCGAGATTGTCAAGTCATCAAGTGCTATTGGTGTGCCTGGCTGACGGACCATATAATTTAATCCTACGTAGTTTGTGTGTCAATTTTTAAGTATACTTACTAACATAAATATGGATCACTGTGTCTGACTTAAATGAATTATTATTATTTACAATTTTGAAAGCAATAGTGATGAAATATATTATTCTCAATTGCATTATGTTTCAGTAATAGCTTAAAATACACCCCTTCGGCTTACTATATGACAAATCAACACAACCACACTATAGATACCACCGCCAACCCGCGTTCGGCGGGCGGACGGTGGTCTGCGCGCGCGCAGCCAGTGCTACCGGGCCGACTACGACGCGCACACGTCGCGACAACCACACACACAGACAAACAAGCAAACATGAGGAATAGTGTTCAGTTCGCGGTTTTGTTCGCCTGCTTGGCTTACGGTAAGTTATAAACTTACATTCAGTAATAATACCTAAGCCAGAAGTACTTTAAATAAGAGTTTGGGTAGTATATGGTTAAATTAGAATCGCTGGTGAAGCCTTTGGGAATGTAAACGTGAAACGTGATAAGCTCAACTGTTGAAAAATCAAAATTTGATTTATAACAATAGAAATTCAATTGTGTCTCATTAGCCACAGTTGAGCTACCTACTACGTAGATGTTTATACAAAAAACGTTGACTCTTGAAAGTTTATTAAATTATAGGATTATAATATTAAACCAGTCAGGTCAATCAAGTTGCCGATTTGTCCTTAGGCAGCGCCAATTGATAGTAGAGTTCTAAAAAAGAAACAACTTCATTCGAGAATCGTAATTACTAGGATATTAAGTTGGTTCTTTTACAATCGCAAAGATCGTTTCTATCACTGTGCAGATAAATGTGCCCTAAGATATCTAATTGTCTCTTACTGCGACAATCTATGTTATGGGTTTGGTTTCCACACTTACTCCTTCAAATGGAACGTTGTGCGTGCTCACTGCGATAAATCCGTTGATAAATAATACGAATTCTGTATTTTTATAATACATATTATATCACCCTTATGTGACAAAAGTTTGGTCTTTTGTAGGTCACAGATATTGGTATCTATAAATACATAATTATGTATTTTAAATCGCTTTTCGTGTCTGTCTGTGTGATCGCGTTGTCCTTCTAAACTACGCAATGGATTTTGGCGCGGTTTCATCATAATTTAGACAATTCATTCCGAAACGTTAATGTGTATAATAGGTTAAATAAAATTTAAAAAAAAAAAACGATGTTTTGTCAAGTCGTGAAAACGATGCGAACCAGGCGCGGGTCACTCGTATTAATACATAATAGGTATGTAACATATCAACCATTTACAAATATTCACGCATTCATATACACACTTATATATGATGTGTAAACAAGTATAGAAAACCAGAATATATTTAGATCCAACGATTAGGTTTTCACGAGTGAATAATTTAATTTTAGTAAACCAGCCAAACTTGTTCAGTTTTGTAAAAACTGCTTACTCATAAATGTCAATGAATAACAAATAATGCATGCTTTTGTAAAATATATTATTATTTAACGACATTTCTTCAGTTTTGATAGGAAAGGCCAGAGGTTTTGGCTTTCGTTTCGAAAAATATCATATTATACATATAATCAAATAACCTAAAAAAATACGTCGTCTACACAATTATGTCTTTAGTATATTGATTTCGTTATGAAAGCGACACAGTTCATATATTCATAATAATAAAAAAAAATACGTTTTTAATACATTTAATTATTTTATAGGCTAACACGTCTAAGATTATATTAATCATTAAAATTGTTAATATTGCAAATAATGTAGGGCGAATCGGCTAACAAACGATAATCTTGAAGAAGTTTAAATACTTGCGGCTGATTTTAGCAACGCGCTGCGGGGAAATTGCGTTACACACTATCAGTAGGAATGGGTCTCATTTTGACAGTTCAACAACATTCACTGCGTTATTTACGTTGTTGAGTGGACAAATTTCCCGATCATAGGAAGCAATGGATTAGCAATATGCTTCAAAATGATTCAGATTGTGATCGATAGTGTGTTACGCAATTCGGGTGTTGATATCTCTACTTATCCGAGGAATAATTTTGTTTTTTCAGTTTTTACATAGAAAACTGGCAGACGTCTATTTCTTTCAGGGTTAAAAAGATATCTGATGTATGTGAAATAAGCCTTCATCATTGTCATTCTTCGAGAGAATGGTAGGAGAATGACAATGATGAAGGCTGATTTTACATATTTATTTGGTGTAGGCACAACATGTCTCCTTCATCCATTCTTCTCTATTAGACTTCATCTCAGTAGTCAACTCCTTTCTTGGTATATCTTCCACGCACAGTCTATCCATGGTTTCTTTTGCCTCCCCCTACTAAAAAAATATCTGCTGGAAAATCAGCCTTAAGAGGAAATGCGGGTGGTCGTTTCTCCATAGAAACGCTCTCGCCTGTTTTCTTTCTGCTTAATGACCATAGAGCAATAGTTTTGTACAGAATAATAAATATTAACTACTTGTATGTCCCTATGTTTTCCTTTTTAATGATATATTATTTTCATAAGCACTAGAACCCTCAAAAAATGCACATTTATACCGTTGTTAACAGAGGCCTAGTGAACAAATTTGCCAACTATTAATGAAAAAATAAATATCTGGATACAAAATATACCCTTCTTATTCACTTTATGAATTATCTTTCAAATTGGTCCAATATTGGAGGAGGAAATAGGCGAGAGCCAAACCTCGAATTACGATTTTCTACTTAGGATTTTTCAAAAGCCTCTTCGACCCCATTTCCTCTTAAGTAATTTAAATTATCTACAGCAGGATCTTCTTTCGTGTACTCTTTCATAAAAACAGTTTTACCTAACTGTTGTGTTACGCAAGTTGTTGCTGCGACAAGTTATGTTAACATTCTTGTCAGTTTTTGTTCAAATTCTTGACACGAATACCCATATTTAACTGCACGCACGAAAACATTAATCCGAATTATAATTACATAAATATCAAGTTTAAATTAACTATCTTTTTAACAAAAAAAAACCTTACCGCCTTTAGTAATTAAAAAAAACTATGCTGTTAATTATTATCGTTAAGCTAAATCTCAAAACTACGAACAGTGTTTCAATTAGCACCCAAACACATGAAACAAAATACCAATTAATACGTAGTTCGCGTATAATTGTATAAAATAGAGCAGTTTCCTGCAGTTGGTTACTCAACCAATTGGAAAGGGAGCCGGAATCGAGACCGTTTGTACCAAACTCAAGGTCCACACCTGCTTCTGAACGACATTTAAAAATTATATATATTTGGGCCGACCTGTGGGTGATTTATGTGACGTTGTGAAATGTTAATGGATATCTGATGTGTTATGACGAATAGGTTTGTGATTATTGCTTCTGGTAAACATCGGTCATTTTGACATAAATTCTTAGTTTCTATCGAATTATATAAACATTAATTAATTTAATAATGTAAACTAGAATTTGTCTCAGGGTCCTTTAAAAAGATTTCTTTTCTCAGAAAGATATAAATAACAAAATACACTCCAGACACACTACTGTGTATACATAAATAAATAAATAGATTGTAATAATCCATACTTCTATACTAATATATGTATATACTAGTATATTATAAATGCAAAAGTAACTCAGTCTGCCTGTATGTTACCTTTTCACGCTTAAACTACCTCATCATCATCATCATTACAGCCGAAAGACGTCCACTGCTGGACATAGGCCTCCCCCAAGCACCTCCACTTCGGCCGGTTGTGTGAAACTACTTAATCGATCGTTATTGATAAATAGGTCCTAACTTATTGTTAAATTTGTCAATAACGATCGATAAGTGTTTGGTCCAGGCTAGGGCTTGGGACATAGAAAAAACGAATGAGAAAGCCAACTCGAGCCCCGAGCGAGCGATAATAGCCTAAACACGTAGGGCTGTCACTTATAGTTTATTTAATCGTCAAAAATGCATAGTCAATCTCTATACAAAACAATTTTCCCCTGTAAGGTAAGCATCAGGAATCTATAATACAAAGTTTTTTAAATTATTTTTTCTACATCTATATTTTTTTCATTACCTACGTCATGTTATCTGTTTAGTTATTTGAAGAATTACGATCGAAATAGGACTAATTAAAACGTGGTTTTACTGAGTCATGTATTTATTCAAATAAAATAAAATGATTATGAAATTGTATTTTTCACACTATTAAGTATTTTTTACTTTTTCATTTACCTTGAAAATTATAATCTTTAAATTCGGAAATTGAATATATTTTTACAATAACCTCAAATACTAGGCATTAATTAAAGCAGTTATAAAAATTTCTGGCTCAAACCGAGGGTTCGATTCCCACCTTAGGCAATTCGAGTTTTTCATTTTATGGCGGGCGGTATTACGTAGGGGCGTAGCCACGACCTGGCGCACCTTTAGCAGCGATAAATTTTGTCAGTGTGTGCGTGCGACGACGCATACGTACGAGCACGCTCACGTACAAACCGTGTTCGGTGCGTATATATGAAAATATCCTACTCATTTGTATTTACTCTGCCTGGGACCTGGAGAAGGACATACACCGCTTATCAATCCGGGTATTGGTATAAAAATTATGAAATACAAAATACACACAAACGAAAACGCGGGCAACAGAAAATGCATATTTATATTGTAGTATATTATAGAGTATTTCAAGAAACAACGTTTGTCGAAATACTCCGTCGTACCAAATATACAAACCATCCTAGTTGTATAATTGCCAACGTGCACTGAAAAGTAAAGTAACAATGTTAATCGTGAGATAAAGATTAAATAATCGCACCGATATAATCTGTAATTGTCGGGTATAAATTGTATAACAGGCGTGAGTTAAAACCGCTCGTACAAAAGAGTTCAACGCGCTAGGTTACACAACCCATTGCATATAAGTGATTTTATCTCACTCGTAAGCACTTGCTTTTGTTCATAATACGAATGTAAGTACTGAGTTTTATAGTCATTTGAATTCCGTAAATGATGTTATGGATGCAGTATTTTTTTTAAATATTTACTAAATGCGTCATGCAATTTGACGTGATGGGTATGTTCAACGTTCAACAAATGTAAGGACTTACCGGATTAGCGCTTGCACAATTCCACTTTGTTTTATTACAGCTTATATGTTAAAGTTTGTAAGTTATCCTATACATACTATTTATTTTATAATTGATCATGATCATGACAAAGAAAATCACGTAGTCGCTTCAGTCTTTTTCTGTAAAATTTAAATAGAAATGTCCTTGAAATTACGAGTACCTATAAAATAAGATACAAAGAAAAAAGTATGTCATAAACTTCAATACAATCAAGGCGACCAATTGTACTCAGTGAAGCAGCAAGAATTAGTTTCAATTACAATGCACAATAGGTTACAACAGTGACTAATGAAACTAAAAAAAATATTCACATAAACAGCAGTGAATAATATTACAAAAAATATATATTCACATACAGATAAATTCATAATCAATTAGTACCTATAAATATAAGAACATGGTGTTGATTATTGTGTTACAAGACAAGCTATTAACAACTTTTTGTATAGAACGTGGCAATATTGTACAAATCTGTTGTACAAATTGATAATTGTCTCATTGGTAGTAATAGCAATACTTTTTTGCTTAGCACTTAGTTTTCACAGTTCAATTCTATCCTTTTTGTTTGATTTGCTTCTATTTGGCTGTACTGTTTCACGTATTTATTACTGTACAGCATGCATTAGAAATGTGTGGCCATATTTAAGGGTGAGATACATTTGGGTTAAGTAGGTATAGAAGTTTTGTATGGGACAGCTGATTATTTTCTCGAAATTACGATGGTGGTCCAATGGAGAAAGTTGTTCAGTTTGATAGTCCAAAATCTTAAATATGACCATACATTCTTAATACACGCTGTATATGGAGCACGAGAAGTACTATAATTATAGAATGGAAAAACACGATCAGTGGAATGGGAAAAACAAAAGAAAAGAAAGAAAAATTTATTAATCTGCACAAACAAGACGTATATTACAAAAAATAATAGAAATTTACACACACTAATACAAAGTAGCCAACAGTCTCGTATGCAAACAAGAAATATTTAAGCTAACTGCATTCCTTCAACTGACCTTTGTTTTTGTTTCCAGCCTATGTAATTTTAAAAGTGGAATTAGACGAAATACCCCCAGGATGTTTTTTATACTTTTCAGTATTAGATTATAACGATATATTTTTTTAATTTAAATGTTTTTAGATTGTATTTTTCTATAATTTTAACTTTTTTAGTAAAAATACATAATTATGTATTTTGTTCATTAACTTTTTTTTATATATCCTAAAACTTACAAATATATTAAAAAAATATCGTTTGATATATATCGCGACAAAAATAAAATATATTTGTAATCATAATTCGTGGTCTCGGTCTCAAGTGGATATTTATACAGTCTGTGTGTTTGTCTGTCCATGTATAGTGTTGATATGTGAACGAGGTTAACCTTGCAACAGCCCCTTTATGTGCCTAATTAACAATTACCTGGTCAAAGTGTTCATTTGTTGGTTACGGTTTTAATGTGGTGCTGTCTAGTTATGAAGTTTAGAAAAATCGTTTATATAGTTTTTTTGTTTATAGTAGTTTTGGTTGCAGAACATTGTATTGTCTGTCTAACTATTGTTGTAAATTGCTAGATGATTTCCGTATTTTTGAGCAATTTTTCGTAAAGCTAAGGAAGTTTATTTGCGTTTCTTTGTGTGATTGGTTTGGGTGTTTGTGTAATTAGACCAAAACGAGCAATCTAAGGAAAACATCGTGAGCAAACCGGCATGCCCTAGAACCAAAAATTCTAAGACATTCCCGCCCACTTCCTCTCACAGAGACGAGGCCTGTGTCCCAGCAGTGGGAGCGTTGTAGACTGATTATGAGCAATCTCACTTGTGATATAAAGTTGAGTATGAAACGGTTGATAGTTGCAGAATTTACAACTATGTAATAGTAATGTAGGGACTATCTTATCCTGTCGTACTGTGCCTTCAGAGAGGAGCCTTGTGTCCTAGTAATTTAGGGCCCAATACAACATCATTATTATGAACAGAAATACTATGTGTTAATCACATGTTCCAAATCACTTCTTAATTCCGTATAAAGGTTCTCCTTTTAAGTACAGGTGTGACCCGCAAGAAACTTATACGTCTATCAATCTCTTAAAATTATGTTTCCACTAATGAAAACTCAAAAGCGTTATCAATAAGCTAACAGTTTTAAAATAATAATAACAATATGTATAAGTATATAAAAAGAAGGGGAAATAATCAAAGGGCATCAAAAATTTCATCCGCATCGCTGTCAACAGGAAACGTGCCCAAAAGACTGGCAGCATTGCCACGATGTACGGCAATGCTGAATCTTTAGCCAAAAAATAGGTCAGCCTTCTGGTCACGTGAACAGTCGACCAACCGCTTGGCGATGTCTTGAAATATTAAGTGGGCACTCGGGCCCCATGGCCCTCCCCAAACGGTTCAATCATGTAATAAATTCCAAAGAGATTGGAGTATTTGCGCCGTTTGGGGTTTTCCACACCTGCAGCAGCCGCCCCAGCACGGCTCACCATGCTTGGAAGATGGGATGGCGCAAGGGTGTCGACACTCGTTGCATCCCACACCAAAGGCCTATCAACCTTATAAGTTATTATGGTCATTCCGTCTGGTCTCTTTCTATCGTCGCGTGCCAAGCCTTTGGGTTCTAAAACAGCTGGCACCCGGCATGCCGTGCTATCTGGCCTGCGCTTTTACTGCAGGATAAGCCATGGTGCCCGAGGCAGTAGATACCTTCACCGCATTGGCAGCGATGTGGAGCCACGCAAGGGGCGCCCAGTCGCAGATAAGTAGCGAGCCGGAAGATGGAGTCATCAAAGTCAGCAAAGTGCAAGCAAGCAAGTATGTTGGGTGACGGTAGCGCCTCAAGCCACTCCCACTCACCCACAGCCAGTAGGCCGGGCACGCTCAGCAGTATTGGTGGAAGTATTAATAAGATTATTCCGTACCAATATGCAGAGCGGCTCATCCCACTGCCTCTGGGAAGATGGGTTCCCGGGCGTATCTGTATCCGGGTAAGCCATTTTCCAGATGTTCACCGCGTCGGCCAAGCACGGCACTTTAGAATCCACCAGGGAGGGGGCTAAAATTTTCCCGGTCAACTTTTCGGTGCTGTAGACAGAGGACAGGAATGCTGGTAAGCTAATACTGGTAATTTTGCGGACGCCGAGGCCACCAAAGCGGCTGGGTAGTGTGACTTGCAGGCACGCTCGGTCGTCCAAGACCACATTTAGAATGGATGTTAGTGTGATAACACTTACAGCAATCTCATTATTCAAAAGCAGTAAATAACATTATTTATGTGTGACTTTGTAGAGCTTATAAAAACGAAATCCATATTTGTAAAACATCAAGATTGTAAAGTTAATCTAAGTTAATCTAACAACAACAACAACAAGATCAACAACAAGATAACAACAAGATCAACAACAACAAGGTCAAGGTTAACATCAAGATTGTAAAGTTAATCTAAGTTAATCTAAGTTAGTCTAAGTTTTTGGAAATAAATTATTATTATTATCAAAAATGTCCTTACAAAAATAAATTACCGTCTAGTCCGTCGTTGTGTCAAATTGCTCAAGTAACAAATAAAAGTAAAGCCACAATTTTTCGTGTGTTCAAATTAAAGATAGTGTCAATGACTTTATTTTACGATAAAGTTTATGACTGAAACCCCATTTACACGGAGCAATTTTTAAAACAGTATTTTTGGTTTAAAACGATTTAAAACCACTCTTAGCGGTTTAATATTGATCAAAAATATTTTGAATACGCCTGAGGCTTCACACGAAGTGTTTTAGGATAATATCAAGGGCAATAAAAATAAAAATTCTACATGCATTCTAAACATATGCAGTGGCTGAGTAGAAACCTAATCAAAATAGTTTTTCTTGATTATTGTCAATCAAGAATGGCATGCCAGCATTGAACATTTTCAAGCCAAAATTGAATGCTATTTTATTGTACGTGCGTTTACACCTATACCAGTTTTGAACGGCAACTATATCCCCCGCCCGTATCAATGAACTATTTGTATGTGTTTTTTAGATGGTGATAGTCAATTGTCGTTTCAATTATATGGTATACCATAGGCAATAAACTTGCACCGTGTACATGAGGCTTTAGAGTAGGCCGCTCTCTACACTCCACATAGGAATAACTATGTATTGGGAATTTGGAAACCAGTTATACCAGTTTACGTATTGTCTACGAGTTGTAAAGGTCAAAATATATGCAGCCTTATCTAATTGGACAAAAACCTGACCATAGTAATTTTAAAGGTATTCTAAGTGTAGTGTGTAACATTTTTTTATTGTTTTCATTCACGTAAATCTACATGGGTACTTATGAAACGTCAGAAGCTAGTTGCACGATTCCTATTGGTTGTTTTTCTAGGTCGTGTAAAGGTGAGTACTGAGCTTGGGATATTTTTTTATTTGTTTCATTCAAAATCAAAATATTTTATTTCACATAAACCTACATGGGCACATATTAAACGACAGAAGCAAGGTGCACGGTTTCAATGGGTCGTTTTTCTACGTCTACGTGGATACTGAGCATGAGGTTCTGGGTCCGATACTCATTGCTAGATATATGTTTGTATTCACCTCAGCAAAATCCTTCAGTATTGATGTTATGTAGTTTCATCATCAAGAAAAAAGAGAAAAAAAAAAGAAATGAGTAAAGAAGAAAAAGAGAGAGAGAGAGAGTTCATAAAGAGTATTCTATTCTATTCTATTCTATCATCAGCCTACAGTAGCCCACTGTTGGACATAGGCCTCTCCTATTGCACCAACTCGACTCGATCAACAAACAACTCAACTCAACTCAACAACAACAACAACAACAACTCGACAACAACAACAACAACAACAACTCAACAACAACAACAACAACTCAACTCGATTTTCGGCACCTCTCATCCAGCTGCTACCAGCCATTCTAGTATACATATTATAAATACATACTTACATAGTTATCTATACATATTAAAAATTAAAGCCACGTTTCGTGTTTGTATGTGTGACCGCGTTGTTCTTCTAAACTACGCATCGGATTTTGATGCGGTTTAAACCATAATTTAGACAATTTATTCTGGAAGGTTCATGTGTATAATACATTCATCAGTGATAATTCATTTTGGGCTATTTTGGCGCATTAGGTACCCGGTGCGTCAGGTGAATGCAACAGATATGAACTAAAATGTTGTTTTTACATTTGTTACGGAATAAAATGGTTGGTTGAAAGAAATACTTTGAATTTGAGTTCATAGCATTTATGTAGTGTCTCGAGTTGAATGGCGTGCAATAGGAGCGGCATTCTTTTTTTTTCATGATGGGTAACATCAAATGACCCCTCCCGCTCTGGGTGGAGCGGGAGGGCCTCTTCGGATGATGCTGACATCTCTTTGAGGCGCGCGTGGAACACGTACGCGCCGTCCGGCACGGGCCTGGTCCTGATCGGACGGTGAGCTACCCATTACTCTCCGCCCGCAGGCCCGCGCCTACGGTATAGGAGTGGCTTATGTCCAGCAGTGGACTACTATAGGCTGATGATGATGATGATGTCATCTCTTAAAAATACAAAGCAAGGGGCAGGTCGCTAGTCACACTATCACACTAATATTATAAAGGCGAAAGTTTGTGAGTGTGTGTGTTTATATGTTTGTTTCTTCTTCACTCTCAAACGGCTGAACCAATTTTGATAAAAAATTTGTATTGACGTAACTGATACCCTAGATTAATATAATAGGCTATCCTTTTTATCTCGATATTCCCACGGGTTCGACATTTACGGGTAAAACTGCGGGGCGCAGCTAGTGTAGTATAATACAGAAGTTATTTTAACTATAATAGCATTTAAAACCGCAATAAAATCAAGTCGTCAATAAAACCTCGCGAAACGGTTTCGCTCGTAACGCCACGGATAGGCGTGCCGCTTACGCAACGATTCGCTCATCTTATCGCCTATAAATTAACATCTGTTACGTTGCGCGTACGCACAATAATGAGCTTTCTTTTATGTCACACGTCATTTTGCGCGTTTCATTCATGCTTGCAATGTCGTATGCGCAGTTTAGGGAAATGAGGGAAAATATATTAGTTAGTTAGTAGTCAAATGAGTACGTTGTGCAGCAGTGCGATTCTGTAACCATCTCACCGTGAAAACTCAGGTGGAGTGAGCGTGGAGTGAGCTGTAAATAGTGTCAATTCCTAGCAAAAACAAACTCACATCACCTAGGTTTTCACGGTGAGATTTTTACAGAATCGACCGGCTGTTGTGTTTCTTATGGTGTAAGGAAGTGGTCAAGAGGTATTTGTCCATAAAGGAGAAAACGCGAGGCTGTTGAGACTGATCACAGTTAGCACTAAAGCGCCTACGCCGAAACCGTTCACAAAATTTATGTCCAGATGATTTTTGTCTGTTACAAAAACTGGTTATATACATATTTGGTTTTCATAAATCGTTCATTTTTATTCTAAGACTCTTGAAAAAATTTACACGTATTTCTAACAACAAACGTTTTAATTCCTGCAATAATCTGCATAGCCTGCCGTAAAACTCTCTAAAAAATATCATGGATATATCAGCAGTAACATGAATGACTAGAGTATCAATGATTTACAAGACTCAGATGATGAATGGATCGTTAGCAAACCGCGGAATTTCACATTTTATTATATTGTGGCGATGTCGAATAGTACAGACGCCAGCACATCAAGCTACCCGAAACTGTCAAATTTTCCCAATCAACTTTGAGCCTTATGCTTTCGCGATAAAGTTGAAAATCTATTAAAGAAATTTGACAGATTGTAGTAGCTTGATGTGCTGGCGTCTGTACATACTTAGTAATATTATTTAACACGCACTTTGCTCAACCGCACGTTTTAGTGGTTTATATGACGGTTATGCATTATTGTAAGGAAGTATGTGTCATTCTAAATAATAAGCTTCTGGTTATAGATGACCAGAATAGGTAAGCGACTGTTAAGGCGCTTACCCCGCGTCTTAACCAACTTAAATAAATCGCGCGCGACACAAAGGCACCGCTCGTTGCGCGACTTGCGGTGCCTTTGTATCGCGCGCGATTTTATCGCGTGTCGCGCCTGTTTGAATTAGCCTTTATAGGCTGATGATGATTATTATAATTCATTTATTAGAGTACACCTTCTCGTATCGTATCGGCTTCTATGTATAATATATCTTAAAAACTACACTACCACTATCACACACACAATCTGTATACATAAAGTAAAATAATAATATTTTAATTCTTGTAGTGAATATGAAATGTGAATTTAGTTTAAGCTTGATTGTTATACTGTTTTTTTTTCTCTTTCTTTTTTTTGGTAGCTGTGTTTGTGGACACAGGCCTCCGGCACTTTGAATAGGAATTACTTATACTAAGTTAGCAACCATTTATGTATCACTGAATGCTGCCAAATTTTTCGGTTTTAAAATCAGTTTAAATGGATATTTTCCGGTTACATTTGTTACTAAAATCAACAATAAACTTAAAAGCAAAAATATGTTCCAAAAGCAGTTCTTTAAAATTTCTAGAAATCGACTTGTGTTAATAAAACTGGATTTACAAACTTGCTGTCGAAATCAATGAACTTTTACTAAATTCAAGGCCATGAATGGTAGTGGCGAGAAATTACTCCGCAGCCATATTAATTATTTATCCTTTCACGGTAACACGAGATACGTAACATCCTAGAAACCCAAGGTTTCTATGAAAACTATCTCACAAAGAAGTTCATGTTAACTTATAATATATTCATAAATTATACGTGTATTTATTATATTCGAAATGTAGGTTTGACTTTGTGAAATCGAATAAAACTTAACTTAATAACTTTGCACGGCCTACAGACGAGTGTAAGTAGACCAAACAAGCCACATCTCGAAATAAAAAAAAATCATAAAATTTAGATTTTACCAACACCTAAAAATAAAAAAAACACGAGCGTCCATATTCTAGATATTTCTACCGCCGAATTCGACTAAAGTCAGATGAAAGTCACTTTCTAGTGTAGCAGTGAAAATGAGACCTCTGCCATTTGTTTAAACTAAGTCGTGAAGCTACAAATGGCTGATAAGATGTCGATTTCCTATTTATTCGATAATAGGATTGCAAAACCGCGGAAGGCTCGGAGAAACCGGCTCCGAGCCATCTCGGCTTGCGTCATAGAGGAAGCGTTTGACATATGCTGTGGGCTTCGTTTTAAAAGACATTATTTTTAGTTTACTACCTTTTAGTTCATGATTCGTTAATCTAGTAAGTCATCAGTGTTTAGATCAGTGTTTAGATACCAATATTGACAGTCATAATAGGTACGACCTAAATAATAAGCTAATGTATTTATTAATGTCAGACATTATTATCATCATAGTATCGCCAACGTCTTCCCTATTTTGTAATTATTGACTTGCCTATACATCGCTTATAGCGATGCCACTTCTAAAAGACATCGCCATTAGAGCCTTTTAACATAATAAAATCCTATCAGAGGGGCAATTTTCGTAATTTTAAGAACGTTCACTTTCTGCCGGTCGATTCTGTAAAAATCTCACCGTGAAAACTTAGGTGAAGTGAGTTTGTTTTTGCTAGGAATTGACACTATTTACAGCTCACTCCACGCTCACTTCACCTAATTTTTCACGGTGAGATAGTTACAGAATCGCACTGCTGATCTCGTTTCAGTCAGTCTGTCAAAAATACCTCCAATTTCGCTACATTTTTGACAAGTTTTTGACATTGATTGTCGCTGAGATGAGATGAGATTACGATTAGGTTTTGAACATTTTTAATTACGGGATCTGGCCTCCTGGTTTTTTTTTTTTCATGTTGGGAAATCATCAAATGACCCCTCCCGCTCTGGGTGGAGCGGAAGGGGGTGTCAGACTCTTACTGACTAAAACCCACCCGTTTTCCTTCCTTCACCCTTTATGTTCCGGGCCAGCGGTAACCCTTTCGGACAATCCCGCTGACCCGGCAGGATTTGGCCTCCTTCAGGTTATATGTTACTCTACGGTACCTATACAATAAAGTAAAATCGATCTCTTAACGGTACCACAGCTGAGCATGAAATACAAATTTCAACACAACCAAAGGGCGAGCTCTACCACTTTCGGCAGATGGGTCGGTGATCATAGTTCTTTGTTAGCACATAGATAGACGGTAATGCTCATAATATCACACCAACATTCTCAAGCTTGGAACTCTAATAAGTTAGTTTGCCCTACTTATTTCCACACTTTTTGTTTCAACTTAGCTTAATAATAGCGGCTATAGTTTACTTGTAACTTTGGTTCCTAGAAGCTTAAGGATTGCTAAATGTTAGCAACAATGAAGAACATTTAACCTATGGTTAATAACAAACAGGTAGTTTCCCACAGCATCGAAGTTGTTGGAGCTGTTGTAATCGTCAAGTTAAATACGATACTTTCGCTTAGACGGGAACAAAGATTAAAGTATTTGCTAATGTGAAACAAACGTACCTCGATTGTTGGTGATGAAACACCAAACAATAACATACTTACCCGTGGATTGTTAAGTTTAATTGATGAATTTTTAAGTACTTGGCCAGACTGGCAGCGTGGGGCGCGGGTGCGGGAACGCGCGCGATCTGCCTGTCTGCAGTCGAGCGCGGCTGCGTTCTGCGTGTTGTCGTGTCCAGTGTTTGTTAAAATATAATATGGATGAAGAAGACTTATTTTTACTAGAAAAAAGCTTGAACTAATTTGAGAACCCCGGTTCCCGCGTGGGCCGCCCGCACGCCCACTGCGGCCACTTGCATGAACGAGCTATGTCGTGAGTTGCCCACGCCGCTCACCGGGCCCGCGTGCTCACTGTGGACACTCAAATGAAGTTTTTATGTTTGAGTACGCCGCCGCCGCGCCGCGCCCGCCCCGCGCCCACGCTGCCAGTCTGGCTAAGCACTTAGAGATCAATTTTACTTTATTGTATACAGAGTAACATATAACCTGAAGGGCAATTTGAATTCTGTCTAAGAGTTCTGTGTGTTTATTCTGTTGTGTGAAGTGTGTAGTACCCGTAACCGGCGTGTATTTATGACCGTAAACAAAGCAAAAGGAGGTAGGGATTGTAGCAGATGGCATTCTGAAGTTTCTTCCTAACCCTAGGCCCCTTTTTTTTTTTTTTTTTTTATCGTGGAGAAATGCTCATGCATACTGCACTACCACGGGGAGATAGTGCAGTTATGTGGGACTCTAACCCACTAAAACTCCACGGTGTCCTCCTCTGCCGCTTACGGCGGGAACACGGGCACGCGTTAGCACTCATCCGTGAAGCCGCCGCGGCCGTCCGTTACCGGACCCTCCTCTGGGGAGTACTCCCCATCACCGGCGCACCAGAACACATAGCACGCCGTGACCACCCCAGGGACCAGACCAGCACATGGGTGCCAGACGACCCCGTGTCTGGGCACCCTTGGTCCCCCCTGCGACGGGTCAGGACATTGGCCCCGCCGCCTGCCAATTTTCGGCTGCAGAGGATAGGGAGAGCGGCCAACGTAATACCGACACTCCTCCTCCACTGCAGCCCCACCACGTCCGCCATCGAACGGTGGCGACCCCGTTAAGGCCGCGGAAGGTAGGGTGAGCGGCGCACCGTAATACCGGCACTCCTCTCCCGCCGCGGCCTCCAACCCTCAGCCGCGATGCCTCCGGTACCTACGACATCGCGGCCCGCCTCAGTTGCGATGTCGCCCAAGCGACACCGCAACCTACTTTTGGCCGCTACGTCGTTGGCTTGTCAGCAAAAGCCCTGACGAGCGGCCCCTCCTCGGGTTCCTCTTCGCTTCACCGTGGGTGTCCAAGCCACGGCTACTGAGCCCCCCCGCCTCGACAATGCGGGAACCCACCGGGGGGGTAACCCTAGGCCCCTAGCCTAACCCCATGAGATGAAAGCGTCAGTTTATGTATGTTCTGTACAAACGAAGTGTAAGCCTTTAGTAGAAAATAACTAGCTGAAAGTCCGTGTCAATCACACTAATATTATAAAGGCGAAAGTTGTGAGTTTGTGTGTCTGTGTATATATTTGTTACTTCTTCACGTTCAAACGGCTGGACCAATTTGGATAACATTTTGTGTGGAGGTAGCCGACACCCTGGGTATATATAGGCTACTTTTTATCCCGTTATTCCAACGGGATCGACATGTACGCGGGTAAGACCGTGGGGCGCAGCTAGTTTTCTCTATAAAACTTAAAATTTCCCAAGGTTTTTTTTTCTGAAATAGCTTATCCCATTTTGCAAAAAATAATGTGCAAAAAAGAACCGTGCCTTACTAACAGAAATAATACCACATCAAAAGCCACACTATATTAATGTTCACATCAACAATAACCATAAGAATCATTAGTTAATGTCATAATTACGTCTGGAACAAGTGACAGCATTGTTAATATTCACACAATCGCACCTTATGTCAATTAATTCTCATTCGCATTGAATTCATGAGGAAATTGCGACATTGGCAATGAGATTATGATCAAGGATGATGTTATAATTGACATAGGTACTAGACAGGTACCTACATAAATATAGAATGACATTCAAACGGATTTGGTTACAATATTGTTGTTTACTGGGATTGTGACAGTTTTATCATTTCCTCTTCAAATTCATTTCGAAGGCTTATATCGCAGATAAGGTTACCTAGCAACTAGATAAGGTTACCTACTAACAACAACAATAAACAAACATGGTGGCTTTGTAAGAAATTTTTGCTCTAATAAGTAAGAAACCAGATTACTAGCTAAAAATACCACAAATATCTAACAAAGACCTAATTAGCAAGCGGAAAACTTAAAAATAACATATAATTGTATTATTCTATACTAATAATATTATAAACATAAAATTTTTGAGTTTGTATGAAGGAGGTAATCTCCGAAGCTACTCATCCGATTTTAAAATTGATAGAAAGCTACACTTTGTCGAGTGCCATAGGATATGTTTTATATTAAAACACGCAGACGAAGTCGCGGGAAGAAGCTGATATTGAATAATTATCCAAGAAACTTGATAAACAATTAGTATTATGTATTACTTCTCTAATTACCTACATAAGCAAGGTCGAGTATTTAAATCATTTGAAACTCGATTACGGCTTCTAATCGACTAATACCAAATTTCTATTGTTTTAAGCTAAATTAAGATATCATGCCTAGATACAATTAAAAATACAAGACCATTTTAAAATAGAAACAAAAACAGGAAGTATTTTTTTTTGTTTATTAACTTAATAAAAGTGAAGAATTTTAATATATATAAAGTACAGACGCCAGCATATCAAGCTACTACAATCTGTCAAATTTATTTAATAGATTTTCAACTTTATCGCTTTAGCATAAGGTTCAAAGTTGATGGGAAAATTTGACAGGTTCGGGTAGCTTGATGTGCTGGCGCCTGTACCTATCTGATTTGCGACTTTTTAAGCTAAAACAACTGGAAATTACTATGATTTTTATCTCTATGAATGTGAACTATTTTAATTAAGAAGGTATGTGTAGTGTATATATGGCAAATTTAATAATACCTATCGTAAAACTTAATTATCACATTTGTAAATATTTGAACTATCAAACGTGTGTGTATAAAAGCATAAATTCCTCAAGATCAAGCTAAACATTTTTATTACTTGATTAATGACTTCAAAACATTTTATAAGCAACTGTTTATGCAATTGAATCTCAAATAGTTAGCCAATAAAATTGAGATTAGTATTACCAACTTGCCTACTAGGTATAGACGCCAGCACATCAACGTACCCGAAACTGTCAGAATTTCCCAATCAACTTTGAATCTTATGCTTTAGCGATAGAGTTGAAAATCTATAAAAGAAATTTGACAGATTGTAGTAACTTGATGTGCTGGCGTCTGTACCTAAACTAGAACCTCCTTTCAACCTCTAATCAATTTAATCTAAATTAAACTACTTTGGTAACAGTACACGTTTTAACAATCTAAAGCAAAATATTTAGTTAACAATTACTGCGGGTGATAACACTATTAAATTAACACCTATTCCTTTTACTAAAGCTGAAATTAGAATTGCCCAATCCTTGATAATTGTTTAGCATTTCAAAGCATATGTCGAACATTATTTCATTAAGCTTGATTTAACTGAACTCAAATATATTATGATGGATGACTAAAAATAGCCTGTTATGAATCTATAAAGAAATATTTTACCACAAACGAAACTATCCATCAAGATACGCAGCCGCTGAACAATCTTAATTATCATAATTACATCAGATTGTCTACTAAACCATTGTTTAATGTAGCATAAGTACGATCTAATCTGAAGCAGTTAGCGACGACGGTGACTGCGTATGACCACCAAGGCTAGCCACTCGCAAGCAACTACTTTCGCCTTTTAACCACCCGGGCCGCTAAACTGTTGCACACACATTTTGCGATACAGATTTCTGTAAGGATATAATATGTCAAGTAAAATGTAGTATTTTACAGTTTGAAAAGGGTATTTATAAAGCCTCCTAAATGTTGCAAAATGTATGGAATTCTTGCAATCGTGAAACAAGTTACGGTTACACTGTGCACTTATTATTATAATCATTTATTGGTACACACTAAACCAGTTCTTGGGTGATTAATATCGAACCAAATACGTTCAGAAAAGACGTTTTCCGGATTTTTAATTAATTAATTAATGATACTTTGCTTAAGTAACTCAGCAAAATATTATTTACATAATACAAAAACGTTTATTATTTTTAATATTATACACGTGGCTTTACAAAGAAATAAATCATAAACATAAATCAATCATGGTATCATAAATTCAAGAGGCGCGTTGGTTTTCTGTCACGACATGCGTACGCGATACTGCGACAGAGATTACATCGAACCAGAGCTCAGCATGAATTATTCATATTTGTACGAGTAATGTTCGGATGCATTAGAATGTTGGTGCATAAAAGCAGCGATGAGCGGAACAAGGTTCATGAAACAAATAACCTTCTAAGTTAAATTTTGGAACGGAGTTTTGGAGTTTATCGCACGTTATACTCTGCACAGCTGCTTTTGTTTCGTAACAGAAATGTCGTGATGGTCAAAATGTTATACTTTTTTCGATCTAGTCCTCATTCGCCAAGTGTGCAAAAGCAAAAAGAACTTCGTTCTAACGGGATGTTGCACATCACTTCTAGAATGTTTTTTGACGTGACAACGTCTAATAAATCGATGAAGCTGGCGGCACACACGAAAAAACATGACTCATGTAGCGTTACCTCGCGGCCTTGCTCTGTAGCGTTGCTGCCGCGCACGCTGCCGAATCGGCCTCCGCGTTCGGCAATTTCATTAATGTTTTGTTATGACGTTGTCACGTTAAACTATCGTCCGTAAACCGACTTTACAGACAACCAATTTTTAACAAGGTTTTACTTTGGACTACCTTGACTAAGAGAATAGGAACAGACTGTATTGTCGTTGGTTTAAAAATAAGACAATTAATTTTTAACGTAATAAATATTTCAACAAAGACTTTCACTGCTTTAAAAATTTAATAGTCATACTAATTAATTGAATTTGTTTGTTGAAATAAAACACGTAACATTGAAAGTAACCTTTCCAAGTTAAATAAACTTGGAATCAATGTGTAAAATTAACAACGTAAAAGAATAAAAAAATAAACTTGAATAGTCTTTCAAATTTATTTGAATGCGAATGTAATTTAATTCAGTATGTACAAATGTAGAACTAAACAGCATCAGTCAAGGAATCTGCCTAGCCTTTTCCCAACTATGTTGAGGTCAGCTTCCAGTGTAACCAGATGCAGCTGAATACCAGTATTTTACATGGAGCGACTGCCTATCTGATGTCCATAATCCAGTTTCTGAGTAACACGACACCCCTTGGTAACACTGGTTGTCAGTCTTTTGGATCTCTCGATTTGGATTTCTCAATATGTAATGGGTGTATAGGAGTATGAGGAACAGGGTGTAAAGTTCAATCATACTCTATAGAAAAGGGAGAATCCTCCGACCAGACGGGTGTTGTGGGTGGCGGGCAACTGCCCGTTGATTCATGTCGGGCCGTTGTATCTATGCTAGTTGCGCGGTAAACTCTGCTTGCGCGATGCAGGATTTTTGTGTGACGTCAATATGTCGCGTTGTTTGCATGTGGCGTTGTAGATACCGCTACAAGTGGTCACCCATCCACGAACCGACCGCGGTAACCTTATAGCAACAGTCATCATCTGACATCATCATCATCATTTCAGCCGAAAGACGTCCACCGCTGGACATAGGCCTCCCCCAAGCACCTCCACTTCGACCGGTTCTGTGCTTCTCGCATCCAACGGTTTCCTGCGGTCTGTAGTGTGTATTAGGTACTGTAACTGATTTCAAATACTAATCTGGCAGATTTCATAAAGATCAATGCTTGGGTACCTACCTATCGTCCTAGAATAGCCAAAGATGATGTAATAAACTAATTAATGAAGCTTAGGCCTAAAGTTTCACCGCCATAATCTTATCACATCATAATCATCAAGCGCAATTTAATAACAGGTTTACCTGACACCGATTAGGGTAATTAGTTATAAAGGATATATCCGTGGGAAAAATGTATGAGTTTCATTCAATTCAATCGGTGGAGTTTCTTGCCCATTCTTCTCCATACGAAAACTACCTTTTGGAATGGGCGACTGGAATCAATTCTATTTTGTTGTAATTTTTGACGTTCAAAAGTGCCTTTTATGTGCCTTTATTTTCAAATAAATGCTTTGACTTTGACTTTGAATTAAGAGAAATCCCGCATAACCAAGTAGTTTAATAATAGCAGAGCATATCCTGTTTTTCTCATTACAATCGTTTATGCGTGTTCACACCATAACATGTAGTTATAATTGTTTTATTATCATGTTTTACATCAAGATAATTTAGAACGAACATAAAAAAAAAAACTGGCCAAGTGCGAGTCGGACTCGCACACGAAGGGTTCCGTACCACAAGGCAAAAATGCCGGACAAAACAAGTTTGTTGTATGGGAGCCCCCCTTAAATATTTATTTTATTCTGTTTTTAGTATTTTTTGTTATAGCGGCAACAGAAATACATCATCTGTGAAAATTTCAACTGTCTAGCTATCACGGCTCATGAGACACAGCCTGGTGACAGACAGACAGACACGCGGACAGTGGAGTCTTAGTAATAGGGTCTCGTTTTTATTCATTGGGTACGGAACCCTAAAACCAGCATTTTAATCTTCTTAGCGTGTCCATGGCAAAAATAAGATGAAAAAATAAATAGTTTTTTTTTTTTATTTGTATAAGTAGTTCTTTTTAAAGATCACATATTTCCTTGGAAGGGCAGCCTTGGGCTGGACTCACACACCCAAGAAAATGTTTGCGGATTTTAATCTTAACATTTTAATGTAGGTAGGCCTTAACCAGCTTTTTTCAAAACGAAAAAAAAAACTACTTGTTTCATTTTAGCGGCCCAACACACATTATCAGTCAGTAATATCATTTGCTATGTATCGCAAGGTCACGGAAAGTATAACAGCGGCCAGTTCTTTTATATAACGTTTAGTATAATTAGTGTTCTTAATAACCAGTTGCACATGTTACAAATACATTCTATTATTTCATTTTGTTGATATGTAATTGACATTGCAATTTTAGGCGACATTGACTTCTAATTCATCGACAAAATGACATTCAAATTGAAATCATAAGTCTGTTCTTAATTTGAATGTCAATTTAGTATTCAGACCAAAAATATTGGAAAGAATGATTTTTCGAACCAAAAAAAGATTTTGTATATTTGCTAATAAACATGTAAAGATTGCGCAGATTCTCTCATAATTCAGCACTCTATTATTATTTTCTCTAACCTAAATCTAAAGAAGTTGACCTCCTAAGTACAACACTAGGAAAAGAGTAAAATCAGAATCCAAAGTTATTTATTCAAATTAGACTAAGAATCAGTACTTTTCGAATGTCAAAATTACATAAGCCAGTCCCCTAAACCGCTTGCCCTTGGTACGAAGATCACTAAAAAACAATTATCCTAGATCAGGGGCCTAATAGTATATAGGGTGTGGCGTAAATAGTAGTCCACCGTTAAGGATTCGATATACCAGATAATTTACTATAACATATTACAATTTTAACCATTTTAGTAGTAGGTACATCTTTTTTTACAAAATTCGCTCTTGAATTTGCTGGATATGTTAAAAATTAGGGCTAAAATAGAGAAGAACTTTCGAAGCTCTAGTATTCAGCAGTAATTAACAGGAATCAAAATGAAATAAATATGGTTTTTGTTGAAACTACCACCTTTGTAACAAAAGGTAGACATTTTGTAAATAAGAAACAAAAAATAATATATTTTCGGAACCCTTTGGTAAAAATGGTTTAAATTATCAAATTAAATTAAATTGACACGCAGCGCAGCAGTCGATCGCTCAGCTACTGTGCCAAACGTGTCGCCAGGTCAGATATATTTACCTACATAGATAATGAAGAACCCACCATCTATACCAAAATTAAGACTAATATAAAGTCACCTGCAGTAAATAATGTGCCTTGTCATAATTTAGACACGATACACCAAGAACAGACATCCTGATCTAAATAATGACCTACCCACCCACTACACTACAAGCCGCTACAATTGAACGAAGATGTTCTCCTAGAACATTCGCATTGTAAAAGTAAAAGTGCTCGAGGTTATTGCTTCGGTGGCCGACATCTGTGACGACGTTGCTTCACTCACGGCGCTATTCATCTGGAGCGAGATAAACGCAATCCATATGCGATTGTTTTGTAGTTTTGTGTGAAAATTGGTGTTTTGTATTGTCAATAGTTTTTTCTCATTTCTCACAGCATGCAGCTTACCCCACTATCCTCTATTTTTTAATGTAGTCTTTCTCCAGTTATTTTGACCTAACCATAACAAGACTCCTAGTTTTGACTGTTTCCAACTCAGTAGTCAATTAGTGTGCGATTGTTTTGTAGCTGTGTGGAAGTTTTTATGGGACTTATTAGATAAATTTATTATCTATTGCAAATTAGTCCTCAAAACACTTTGAATAAAGTCAATAAATTATACAAAACTTTATGAGGTCGATGTTTCCTATCCGACTACTTTGAGAAGAAACACAGACACAAACTTGGAGGTCACAGTCTCTTTTAAAGTCCAGACGTAATCATGGTCAAGCCAGACAGGGTGAAAATGAGTACCCTGCAGATAAGTGTCTAAGATGGTCTTTCGAGGAAAGAACCACACAGATTTGAGTGCTTTGTTTTAAGTTTGGGGTGTGGTTTTGTATTAGCATCATGAATCTAATCAGTTCTCATTGGATAGAAGTTGATATATCAAAGACATCGATAGAAATTCGTGAGGAAGGTTTCCTACGTATTTCTCCTACGAGTACCTCACCTTTTGCTTTAACATCACCGTTCTTCATTTTCAAGGTCTTAAATTTTATCTAGTAAATTAATAGTATCTTCTTCTTTTTTAGTATCCAGCTTACTTGAATGCTGCCATTTCTTCTTCCTTTATGTAGTCTTGCTCCAGACCTTCTTACCCAACAATAACAAAACTCCTAGTTACCTAGTTTTTATTGTTTCTAACTCTGTACTTCTATTTCGTAACTTTCAACGCTATTCACCTGGCACGAGATAAACGCAATAGCTATTACGATTGTTTTGTATTGCTGGTTCGTGTGTACAGATTGGTGCTTCCTATGTTATTGTAGAATGACTTCCTACATTTGTTGCGGTACAACAATAACAACTAGGATTTTTTTCTTTTATCTTAGTTTTTAATAAATCTTCAATAGCTTTCCATCTTCATTCCACTATCTTCTTTTGTTTCCCATACTCGATTTTTTTTGAGCTGTGGTGACCTGTAATGGAGTTTGCATTACAGGATAATGTATAATAAACAAGTTTTTATTATTGTAAAATATTTTATATTGTACATGTTTGTTATATATTGTAATGTATCGCGTTGGTAATTTATTTAAAATTTGAAAGAATGTGCTTTCTGCCAGGTTTAAATCTTCAAAAGCTCTTACTTAGTGTATTTTATTTAAATTAGTTTTCATTCCACCATCTTCTTAGGATTTCCTTTCTCAATTTTTGCTATAAATTCGACTACTATTCATGATACAAATGAATAATTAACAATATAACTAGCATGTAATGATATGCAGCATATAATTGTAGTATGATTTTGTTCATTTCCTGATCGGAAGTAAGAATAGGAATTGTACCGCTTGAAACGGTGTAAGAGAAAGATTCTACTTGTTAGTTAACAGTGTGCTAGGAGAAAGTGTTGCCATAGGTCGTGGAATAAAACTGACCTTTCACGATTTATCTGTAGCCTCTAAAGCAGGTGCATAATGGATTATAGGAAATGAAGCAACATTTATTTGAGGAATTAGGAACTCGATAGTGATTTGTATGATTATTTATCTGGAAGTAAAACTTGTCTTTCCATAGGCAGAAATTACAGAACGCCACTTGCTACGATTCTTGCATTCTCCATTTTTCTTCTTTTGCATGAGTACCTATATAAGTGTATGTAATATTTGTCTTACAGATTTTTGCTACCGTTTTCGTTTACCTTATGGGGATTTCAGTTCTATCAGATTCGACCGAGTTTCGATACTTTAAATGTAGAGACTAATTTTACCTCAGTGCACTTTCAATTAAAAACCTAAGATTAGACCTTTGATTAGTCTTTTGTCCTTCTGATTACCAATAATTAGGGTTTCTAGGGTACCCTTGTTATGATGATAGTTATTTTGAAATAATATCATGAGGAATTAACTTGGCGAAATATCTTGTAAGTTGTTATGTGAAGAATTAAAAGGATTGCGTTCATTAAGTTTGCTCAAGCTGTGTTTGGATGTAATGTAGGTAGTTAATTAGCATGATTCATTTTATGAGTATTTATTTATTTGCACATAATTCTTCATTGCTTTATTTGTATAAGTTAATATCATAAAACCACTAAATGCCATAGGCATTAATGCCCGTTTTTTGACTTGTTTACAATCATGCCCTTCCTTAGATGATATAGGATTGGGATAGATATTGATATCTACCGACAAAACCTACAAATTATTTATCGTTTTGGCTTGGTTGACGCAGAGGTTGCAGACTAGGCTAGACATCTTAGGTCAAGACCTAGGCAAAAATATATAGCATACCACACTTAACTTCATCTAAGTCACACACAGGACAAAGCCTATATGACCTTAGCTTATGAAAACAGATTTCATTTACCTAATTAATCATTCTGCCGGAGTGTGAACCAATTAGTCTAAGTACTAGCTTCGACCAATTGTTTAATTGTCGGCGACCTCACTCACAATAGGGTTGCAACACGTCTCGCTTCAACGCACGTTGCACACGCATGTTATTAGATCGAAAGTGCAACCTCGAATTAGCTCTTGCCAACCCTTGATCGTTCAATCGTTGTTGATTGGTTAATACGTGTTGAAAATGTCGTAACGGGTGTTTTAATATGGGGGTTAAATAGTAAATGATTTTGATTGAGGTATCAAATATTATCAATTCTATTTTCTTGTTAATTTTGACGTTCGAAAGTGTCTTTTTTGTGAATAAATGAAATTAATTATTTGACTTGACTTTGAAATATTACAAATTTCCTGTACATCATTAATTTTTTTTTTTGTGTGGGTAATTATCAAATAATTTCTCCCGCTCTGGGTGGAGCAGGAGGGCGTGTCAGACTTTTACTGACTAAAACTCATGTGTTCCTTCAACTGCCTGTGTTAGGACCACGGTAACTCTTTCGAACAACCCGCGACCCTGGCAGAGGTATTATTGCCTTAAGGCCTAAAATCTCTGATAATTCCAAAATTAATTTTAGCCTACTTTATTAAGCAAGACACATGTGACTAATTTAATACGCTAAAAAGAAAGAAATACGAGGAAAACCGCATTTAGGTATTTCCTTTCCTATGAAGTTATTTACTGAACTCTGAAAAGTAAAAGATACCTGTGATACATTCAATAGCGATAACAAATTTAGAAATCTACCACAAGAACTCGAGTAATAAATAACACAAACGACTTCTATCAATCAATCAATCGTAATCAGTACGAACAGCTCGAGTTAATAACTCACTGAGCTTGATAGGTATCTTTAGCATCAAATGGTCATGGTCCGACCGTGTTAGGAACGCGGATGTCTTGAGAAGGTCTAATTTGTGAGCTTTGAGGCCTCTCTAATGCATCGTCTGCTGCGTTGGTCTGGACACGTTGAGAGGATCCGATGCCTGACAAGAGGGTAGCATAGCTTATGCTTAAGGACTGCAAACAGAAACAAGGTGGCCAGTACCTCAGATACAAAGACGTTCAGAAAAGAAAAGAGATCCTAGCCAAGACATTAGCCACATAGAGCACACAGTCGTAACTCATAGCCATTAAAAGCAGAAATAATCAAGGTAGCCTAACATACTATAAGATGTTGATACAATTTGAACAAGAATCGCTTAGCAGCGCCATCTAGCGAAGCTTGTCAAAGTAGATTGTGATTTTAAAATAACGTATTAAAATTGACCATCTTTTGTTTCAGCAAGCGCTGGTATCCTGTTGGAGCATGCACCTGCGTGCCCTGAGCAGCATGGAATTCAGGTACCTTCTTATTATAATTTTTAATTAGTGTTAAGATTCCACTGATAGAACAATGACTCAAATAATGAAAGGTGAAAGGAAAAGCGGTAAAGTAAATAAGAGTAGTGGCTTCATTTTATTTGGTCATGATTACGAAAACAGATTGGTTTTCGCCGTTTTTTTACACCAACAATAAGAAAAAATATGTTCCTGGCATGATTACATGCCTTGATGCTTCTAAAGACAACTTTGGAGGCAATATTTTTACCGCCATGGGAAAACGCAATTTTATTTATTTATTAGGTATCCAAACTTATATCTATCTTTACAGGGACATTCCCAAATATTTACGATAGTTATAATTTTATTGTTACTCCTACGAGTAATACCTCTAATCAGTTCTCTCATAAAATTATACAAGCCAATGGCTGGACTACTCAAGGACATTATCCTGGTTGCTCAGTTATTAACATTTTCCTCTTCTCAACTTCCAGGCCTACGCCCACCCTGAGCTCTGCGACCAGTTCTTCCTGTGCACCAACGGCACCCTGACTGTAGAAACATGCGAGAATGGCCTCCTGTTCGACGGCAAAGGCGCCGTGCACAACCACTGCAACTATCACTGGGCAGTTGACTGTGGTACCAGGAAATCTGAATGTGAGTGGCATATGCTTGAATTAGTTTATCATTTAGCGGTTTCAAGTTTCGTCGATCTAATATTTTTTTTCTATTTGTAAAGTTATGTTTGAAGACTGAGTACATGTTACCACTGAACCTGTCTTCTCGAATTGGTGATCACTTGGCAATTTTAGCTGCACTGTTTAGACACACTGTATCTATAAATAATGCTCACGAAGAAAAAAATAGATCCCTTCTATTATTTATATCAGGAAATGAATAACTTGAAATTAAAGTTCCATGTTGTAAAACGTCTGTGTTTAAGAACAATTCATCCTTATTCAACACGATCCTCCTAAAAGACACTGGTCAAAAGTAGACATTTGGACCAACCACATAATACATTTAGTCTAGTGTCCTTTTTACAAAGAACAACTTTGTCAATCGTAAAACACCGTCTATAATTTTCTTATCATTTTCTAATTTCCAGTGGTACCTCTATCATCTCCTGGCTGCGAATACCAGTTCGGCATCTACCCAGACAGCAATGAGTGCTCCACCAGCTATGTTAAGTGCGCATACGGTATCCCCGAACAGGAGCCATGCACCCCTGGTCTGGTCTACGATGAACGCATTCATGGATGCAACTGGCCCGATCTACTCCAGCCTTTCTGCAACCCAGAAGGTAATTGAGCATCTTTATAGATTTTATTCGGAGTCCTAAAATATAAATATTGAATTGTAAAACATTACATTTGATGAAAGACATGATTAATTTTACTTAGCAATTCTCACTGCGCCAATTGATTATTTAAAAAGATTGAACCGAAGCTTTGATTAGCATGACGAGTAAATAACAGCTCTAGTGGTATAATTGTCAACATAAGAGACCCAACTACTATCTTACAAATTCAATTGAGCCTGTTTCTAGAAAGGTATATAGACCACAAATCAGTTCTTCTGAATAACAACGTTACTTGAGTTGATTTATTTAGGGCTGATTTTTCAGTTTGGCAGTTTTTGTATGAAATAACGGTCAAAATTTCAAAATTATTCTTCGAATAAAGTTATCAGATGAATGAAAAATTAGCCCTTAGTGGAATCATTAAAATCAAGTATTTACCTTGTTCTACTTCTTATTAGGTCCTAGGTACATGACTTTAAATCATACAGATGGCGCCACAACAAGTTAGCACTACTGCCATATTCCTATTTCAGTTTTTAACCAAATTCTTTATCCCAACAGCTGTCGTCGGCTTCAAATGCCCAACCAAAGTGCCTTCCAACTCTCAAGCGGCAAAGTTCTGGCCCTTCCCCCGCTTCCCCGTACCCGGTGACTGCCACAGGCTCATCACCTGCGTAGAAGGTCACCCTCGCCTTATTAGCTGTGGTGAAGACAAGGTGTTCGACGACCAGAGCCTGACCTGTGAGGATCCTGAGCTGGTCCCCCACTGCGGACACGCGTGATTGGATAACGAAGCTTGGTATCATAAGACGAAAACGAAATTGATGAAATAAAAATAGAAAAATTATAGAAAAACAAAGAGGCAGATTACAAAAAAAAAACCTGCAGTTACTTTAATTGCTAAATAACTACTAAACTTCTTTAGTGACAAAAATATTGCTATTCTTACATCTAAATTGATTTACCCGTTATATTTGTAAATCGATTAAGATTGGCACCCTATGGCTCAATAAAATTATAATAAAAATCTTATAAATCCATAATAATTTATAAACAATCGTTTTCGTTTTGTGATACGTTACATTTATATTAATTTAATTCACTGAATGATTGGAATATATTTCCACCGAGTCCTATTTATTCCTTAACCTAAATAACTCCGTGTGATCCCCATAATTTCCCGAACACACACTAAAAACGAATGATTTGCCAAATACAGTTGATTCGTGAGTGATATTAGTTACCATAGACATATGTATCGTTAACCAATAGTAATGTCAAATGTATGTATTTTTCATATAGATTTTTTCTGTAAATATTGCTGCTGAAATAGTGGAAATGTAAATAGAAAGTTATGAGAGAAGAGAAATATATTTAATTAACTAAAGTGTTGTTTGTTTTAACTACTTAGTTTGTCATCAAGCAAAGAGATCCGTTGATCCCCTAAGCTTTTTACTGCCACTCTTGAGGAAACCTTCAAAACTTTGGCACAAAACTGAGCAGACAAGGGGCTAGTCACCGGTGAAAAGAGATTATCAATCCCCTGATTCGCTGATGAAATCATACCTACTTTTTTCCTCATCAACCGCTGTGTTGTGTCACATGCTCGCAGACTTGAACAAGGCAAGCCAAAGATCATAGACGCTACCCAGCAAGCCGCTAAGCTTAAGTGGGATTGGGCCGGACATTTCTGCTGCATATCAGATGACAAATGGGCTAAGAGAACCACCATTAAATCCCACTAAACGCATGATTACATCGCGGCAGGCCGAGATAAAGATGGCGGGATGAGCTTGACTCCTACCGAAAGGGCTGGCTTGCCGAATACAGAATTGTGTGGCAAAGGGAAAGGAAGTCAAAGATCCACGAATGACATCCGGGACCAACGGCTTACCGTGCTTTCCGAGGCACGGAGGGGTCTAATGATAATGTATAATATTATAAAGGCGAAAGTTTGGAGTGTGTGTTTATATGTTTGTTACTTCTTCACGCTCAAACGGCTGGATCAGTTTTGATAAAATTTTGTATGAAGTAGCTAACACCCTGGATTAACATATAGGTTAATTTTTATCCCGACATTCCCACGGGATCGACATTTACGGGGGCGCAGCTAGTGATGTATATAAAATCAAACCAGTGTGTATCCTTACAAAAATAGTTTATTAAGCTAGACTACATTAAATGCGTTACTCGTCGTCAACTGCCACCGCTTTGCTGCCTTTCTGGGGCCTGTTGGGCTTGCGACGGCCGCTGCCTGCCGGTTTGGCGGTGGGAGGGTTCTCCAGGGCGTCGAGCTCGGCATCAGTCAGCTGGCCCTTGTACCAGTCGGCGCTGGAAAACAAAGACCATGTATTAGGTATTGATAATAACATGACATTGCTAATAAAATTGATTGACCTTTTGAAAACAGAAATTTATTAATTTTTTTTTTGTGTTAACCTCCTCTGGTGACAACTTTGCCATGACTTTGGTATTCGACATGATTTTAAAACTTGCTTTGAATTGTTTTGTTCATAGTTGAACGTTTACTTGACAGAACCTTTTGACAGACTTTACAGTGCATGTCATATAACAGAGATTTAAGAAAATGTAGGATTCTAGTTGTCAATAAATATTTTAATGGTTCTCCAAAATTCAATCAATCTGCTTAGCGTTTTCCCAACTATATTGGAGTCGGCTTCCAGTCTAACCGAATGCAGCTGAATATCAGTATTTTACATGGAGAGACTGCCTCTCTGACCTCCACGACCCAGTTACTGGGTAACACGATACTCCTTGGTATGACTGGTTGTCAGATTTTTTTTAGCTTCCGAATAGGTACCCGTAACGACTGTCAAGGATCTTAGAACGACAGCTGGGACCAGCGGCTTAACGTCCTTCCCGAGAAAATTGTCATCACAAAATGGCCTAATATTGTTGCTATTAAGAACGCAATACATGCGTAATCTCCAATGTTTATGCCAATAATAGTAGCATCAAACCTGTAACTTTATATCCTACTTTAACATCAAGAGAGCCTCACCATTCAGGCACCTTCCTGGCCCATTCACACTTCTTCTGGACATCATCGAAGGCCTGTCCGAGCTTGCAGCCGGAACGACGAGGAGTGTTGCCGTTGATGCACACGTAGAAGAATTGGCACTCGTTAGGGTCAGCGTAGCGGGGGTGCGTCAGACCGAACGTCTCGTTCACAGGGGGGCAATCGAAGTCAAATACATCTGTGGAAGTATAATAAATAAATACTTAGAACAGATTTTTTTAGCTTTTTCCGAGACTATAAAATCTCAGGGTACACTTCAGTCAATAAAAAAAATGAGTTTAAGAGTTTTACTCCATATTATTATTTCATTTACAGTCCACATTCGAGACAATAGACTTACTTATCCGATGCTGTTTTTAAAGCAGTCAGTAATCTAGGGAAGTGGGGAACAAACTCCCCAGCGCAGATTCAATTTTACAAGTAGCCCTAACGTTTCCATTTTTTATAATCCTTCCGGTGTTCTCAACTTATAAAACATTACCTAAGAAAAAAAATAATTAAACATAAGGCAAGATACTCACCAGCAGCGCCACAGCCCTTTTTCTTAGCCTCATCAGGCCAGGTGCAGATGCCAGTCTTGTCATTGTACACCAAGCCATCTGGACAGGTGATCGCATTGAACTTGCCATCAACGCAGTAGTAGAACTTGCCGCATTCCTTCGGGTCCTCGTGGGCGAAGTAGCCGTTTAGACGGGGGCAGTGCAGTTGTGGAATTGGCGTCTCTGTTGATAAGAATTTTAGGTTTAGCTTTATCACTCAACTGTGGACGTATAACAAGTAGTTTTCTTTTAGCGATAAGGCCGCCTATTGTGTCACCCTATGTCCAATTTCTACATTTATATCTGTTAATCAATGATGTACATCATAAAGAGAGGTATTCTATTCGATTCTTACAGGAATTAAAATCGGTACAATCTGAATCGCCTGCAGAATTTGTGGTAGCATTCTCCGAACGTGTGACAACTAGTAATGTTGAGCTGAAGATATCTAAGTGATGTTTACATTTAATTCAAATTCAAATTCAAATTCATTTATTGTTTGTCACAGGTGAAATATTTGTTCTTATTATATTATAAAAGATCGCTGTAACATACCTATAGGGTGTACAATATTTTTTGTTTTGGTAACTTAAATTTAACATTATAATCAGTCAACATCTATAGTCAGTTGTTAATTCACAAGTTAGTTTTTTTAAAAAGTCAGTAAATAGGAACTTTGATATTTTCATACTAATTAAATTGAATTGTTTACATTAAAATTAAATAACTCATTGATTTCATAAAATAAAATTATTCATAGATTTCATTAAAATTAAATTACTTATTGCACTAATGGAGACATTAGCCGTGCCAATGTCTCCAGCTTTGTAAACTTAACAGTTTCCTACATAAGAGTCTGACAGTATTTTATATTATGCTACAAATAACACTTTTTTTATGAATAGTGTTTTTATTTGAAATAACAAAAAACTTGCGTCATTTGACAAGGTCGTACTTCCCTTGAAATTGGAAAGCGGTTACCAAAATGATTGAAAACGGAAATCCTCTAAAAACTTATAAATATGATATTATTGTTCCAAAATTGGAACAACTTCTTATTGCACTTGGTTTTAGGGTGACAACAAAACAAAACTTTTATTGCTAAAGGAACTGTGATCCTTTGCATCTGCCTAGCCTATTCCCATCTATGTTGGGGTCGGCTTCCAGTCTAACCGGATGCAGCTGAGTACCAGTATTTTACATGGAGCGACGGGCTATCTAACCTCCACAACCCAGTTACTGGGTAATAAAAAACCACTTGGTATACTGGTTGTCAGACTTTCGGGCTTCTGACGACTCATAACGACTGTCAAAGATCCACGAATGAGAGCCGGGACCAACGGATTAACGTGCTTTCCGAGGCACGGAGGCGTCTTGGTATGTAAAGATGGTCACCCATCCACGGACCAACCGCGGCAAGCGTAGCTTAACCTGATCTATTGACCCATGCGGCTGTTATTACTTAACCACAAGCCCCTCCTAATCATTTGCTTTTATACATAATAATAACTACTTCGGCTGTCGCTTCAACCGCTTATGATTAATAAAAATTACCGGCGATCCCTGATTTTTAAACAATACTTTTTGTCATCCATCCTCTTAAAGTATATTGCGTCAATTACTTTTCATGCAACCGTACGAGTATATTGATCCGTATGTATATTTCGGACAGACAATAAATTCCGCGTCTTGCCGCCAAGGCCGCGCTTCCCTTGAGTTGTGAAAGTTGTTCCAGCTCTGTTGACCTACGGCATTTATGTGTAATCTGTATTCTAATGATGTCACTAACCAGTCACTTTGTGGCTTTATCTAGGGTTGACAGTGGTAGACATTGTTGTTTCCATTCCATTGCGTAAGTTTTAAGTTCTACAATACATGTGCTCGATAGGATATCCGTCAGCAAAAATGACGGACTTCCATACATATACAAATATCATCCTCTCTTTAACTATATTATGAGTATGGCTCAACTTCGTTATATATATAAAGAATTCTTGTGCATGATTTTCAACCCTGCGGTTGAGGCAGTGCGTTGTCTGTCAGTGAATGAATTAAAAAAAATATTTTTTTTGTTGGTTTTACCTAATAGAGGCTGTCAAATAAAAGGTCCACTATATTCTTAATTATTCCACTGCAAAAAGAGAGATCCAAGAAAAAGCCGAATAAATAAATTGGTGTTGCAAGTCTGAAATCTAGCCACAACTTTTGTGATACTTATGTACGTATAGATACATACTGTAAAAGGGTGTTAAGTGTGACAACCCTACTTAATTACGTAACGGCAAACATGTCCAGAGAAGTACACGTGTGTTCATCGGAAATAGCAACTACTTAACTATTCAATTCTTGTCATAAATCCTACTGTTGATTAGCCGACTTCGAAACTGGCTTATATTTATTGATTCCTTGAATTAAAACTATGACTGAATTTCCAACCAACTTGTGATGTAAAAAAACTCAAGTGTGTGACCATCGCTTCTCCGTGTGGTGATAAAATGAAGTGATGCAATTAGTAGCACATTGTGAGTGAAGATAACAGACTGGTAATTTGTAGCATCATTAGCCACCAAAAGTAACCGCCATTCGTTGTCAACTAAAATACATCAAGATACCTGGTTGCTCAGCCGCCAGACCAAGGGAGCTTGCTCATAGATCAGCTATCCATTTGTCAGGCATTATGATTCCGAACTTCAACAAAATAGTCTAAGTTTTTGCAGTCTATCCAAATGGTAGATGTAGATGTCACATGTCTTCGAATTTTTGGTTCTAGGACATGCCGGTTTCCTCACGATGTTTTCCTTCACCGTTTTGAGAGCAGTGGTGATGATATATATATAATTTACATAAAGTAAAGCGCCTGTCTGGTTTCGAACCTACGATAATTCGTAAGTCGCGGCCGTCACCACTTCGCCACCACTGCTCTGGGCCCGCGTGGTGGATTACGGCCCACTCCCTCTAACAGTGAGGAGGCCCGTGTCCCAGCAGTGGACTGCAATAGTTAAAAGAACTTACGGAGCTTAGGTCTCGCGGAACAGTCTAGGTTGAAGGGCAGGTCGCACTTCTCGTCCTGGGAGCTGTAGTCGTTGAAAACCATGCCGTCAGGACACAGCTTCTCGATTATATTTCCAGCTCTGAAGAATTAAAGGACATTGATGTTACAAAAGTATGTCAAGACTGTTTATTGTTTGGGACGCTTCTGATGTCAAGGCAGTAAAATTCGAGTTTGTAAATGAAAAATTGCATTCCTTGGCGCTGTAATCATCTTTATTGTTCAAAGGTAAAGTATTAGCAGAAAAAAGGTAATTTATTAAATTACAAAATTAACCGATCAAGCTCCGCGCGTACCCAATATAGCACGATACAATAGAAAATCATTAGAGAAGCTTGAGAGGTCATGAACTCATTTGATTTATTATATACGACGGCAGAAAATTATTTCATCAGTTCATTTGGACGGTTCGCGTACAATATAATAACGTCAGGGAAGGTTACAGATGCGAATCCATCTTGTAAAACATTTAAGTATATGCATTCTTTCCATCCTGCAAAATACACTCAAAATGCAAGTAAACAATCTCTTGTTCAAACCACTCGACAATTCTTTGTGTATAATCAAATATCCCTGACTTTAAGCTTCGAGTCAATATCCTTTCTCTGTTAAATATTTGGCAAGGTAATGTATTTATTTACATACCTATTTCTTCATATATCACAAGTTCGATGACCCAACGAGGATAACTTTATTTAAAATAACGTTTAGTGAGTTCGGGTTTATAATAAATTCAACGAAATTGAAGTAATTTATTTGATCTCTTTGCAAGCATTGGCCAATGAAATTTAGGAGCGAACTTCAAACTTGTTTTTGTAAGAAGTTTTGTGCATTTCAAATATTCATGATTCATGTTATAAATTGTAGAGGCAGGTAAAAGGTAGTTTGAATAAGAACCCATCGAATGAGTTGGCAAATGTTTCTTGAATTTTAATTTTACAAAATGAGTTTCGTTTGTTCTTTTTTTTTGCTTCATATTTAGCTTCTTTAAAAGAGATCGAAATGTTTTTTGCACTTTTGATATGTGTCTTAAAATAATCAAGTTGCGGCAACCAAAATAAAGACCATATCACTGTCAGAGGCCTGTATTCCTCCACAATCCACTGTTACAATTCTTTCATAGTTATTTTATCTCTGATTTTGCTTCACTGCTAACGTCATAGTAATCTCTATTTTCATTTTAATACGGTTACTGTTTAGTTGCTGCCACTGACGGATCTGTCAAAATCACTGTGAACTTTATGGTCATTACAATAAATTTGTTATTAGGTTGCTGAGGAGGTAAAATAACTGTGAACGGACTGTTTATCTCCTAGACAGAACACAGTCTCTCTTATCTGTTTTCTGTCAGTTAACTGTCACCCATAATTCACAGATTCACCTACTATCCGGTAAAACCTAGTCATCGCTTCTAAAATACAGACATATTTACCTGCACTCATAATACTTGTCGCACTGCTCCGCATCTGCGAAGAAGCCGTCTTCGGGACAGTCATTGGTGATCTCGGCTTCGGCCTCGGCTTTCCTCTCGTTGTCATTGATGGTCCGGACTGGAGGGTTTACTGGTTTCCTACCCTTGGGCTTTGGGCCTGCTGATGATGCCAACACTGGAATGAGAAAGGATTCATTAATAAAATGGTATTTTACTTACCACATTTATTTTAACCAGGGCCATCTTTTTTTATTAGATTTACAAAATAATAGTCATTTGTTCTAGGACCAGTTATCGTGATGTATTCGTTCAAGTTGTAGGTCATTTTGGTACAACTTCTGTAGGCCACAGAAATTAGCATCATAACTTAACTTCTTAACTACGAGTATTACCTAATGTGGCCTCAATTGATAACAAAACTCGTTTAGTTGTGCTTATGTAATATTAGTATATACATAGCTGATTTATGTAAATGTGTTAATGTTATATTTAAAACGAAGATAGCTAATACATACATTTGCATTTTTAAACTTTGTTTTTTTAATTTAGTTATTTAGTATAATGGTTATTATTAAAATAGGTCCCACAAGGGGTAATTCTTAATTACGTCTAGCGCATCCTGAGCAGTCGGCCTTATTTTTGGCACGGCATCGCTGTGAACTATGCAATAGATTTGTGCCCATATGAAAGCAAAAACAAAAGAAGAACGCATGTTAAACCGACTTCAAAAAAGGAGGAAATCCTCAATTCGGTTGAATATTTTTAAGGAGGAGGTCCTCAATTCGGTTGAATATTTTTAAGGAGGAGGTCCTCAATTCGTTTGAATATTTTTTGTTTGTTACCTCAGAAGTCAGATCTCCCTTATTTATAAGCCAATTTGCAAAATTTATACTTTCAGATTAGTTCCATAGAATATTCATCAAAACGACTTCCGAAATTAAAGTTACTTTTCACTTTGCAGTGGAAGTCTTTTTTGGAAGTTGGTTGTTTTTTTTTTCTGTAAAAAGTTTTTTTTTGGCACATTGATTACTACGATCCTAAAATATTAGGAATACTAATACATATTACGAAGAGCTTTAAGCAATAACTGAAAGCCAACAAAAATACATCAAACCCACTTGATTACCTTTCTATACCTACAACAACAGATTAGATCAAATTAACTTTTTATACACATCAGTTAAGCTCAATGACACGCACGCTACATTTCCTGCGCGTGCGTTGACAAAAGTAGTTCACATTGAATGCGGCCACTTCCTTAAGTTCAATGTAATTAGCTGCAGTAAAACCTAATTAGACTGCACTGTCATGTACTTTCTAAATGTTTAAACTGGACATTAAGAAAATTGGATACTTGTAGGTTAATTGCAAAGCTTGGAGCTAAATATTTTACTGTTGAAATATTGAAAATGGTAAATGTAGAATGTCTGTATCTGATTTCTCTCTGAAAGCGGATGTACTCGGTCCATGTCTAATTGTCTGTGTGTTGAACTGCAGTCAATAGCACTACAGTTATCCAGCAAAATATTGGATAGGGAAAGTATCAGTACATTTTTGTAGCTTGACAAGCATTTTGTTGCTTATTTATGTGTTTTTTTTTTTCTGTTTCGAGTCTATTACACAGAATCCATGACCCATGTCCGGGTCGCAGTCCCATGCCTACATTTTATTTCAATAACAAAATAAACCTTGAAAATAGACTGGGAAAACACAAAAGATAAGATCGCTTTTTATCAAAGGAAATACTTGAAATAGCCATATTCCCCGTAATATTTTCTTTATGGTTATAAGCATAGATAATGAGCGAGAATTATCAAGTTTCCGTGGGAATTTGGGGCTCAAAGGCTGTATGATGTAAACTATAGCACAGATTTACATAGCTGTAATATTTTTGATTATTTATTAAAACTTTATGCACAAGTAAAAAATACTGTATAAAGGTGGATGTCTGAGGCATTTTTTACCAGTAAATTTAGGGCGATGCGGAGACAAAACATGGCAGGTGCAATATAAGAGATAAATAGCTAGGAAATGACTATAGAATACAAGAATAAATATTAATACAGATAGTTACATATATACCTATATATATATTTCTTAGTAGTTTGAACGTTACCTACTTAAAAGTAAATGAACCTGAACACTTTTTTTTATAAATTTAACTTTGCTTCTTAGTGACAGATCCTTTAATTTCGTAACAACAAAATTGGCTAGCGATCACCAAGACACTCGTCCTTGATTGTAAATGTTTTAATTTATATTCGTGTTGCTATGTTAAACAGAAATATGAAATCAAAATGATTTAAAACAAAATTAAAAAAGTGACCTTGAATTTTAAAAGCATTTTACATAACAAGAATGTAGAATTACTATCTTATTATTAATTAATAAAATTATATACATGATTTGATATTAAATCTTTTAAAGTCCGTTTTCATCATATTTGAGGACGTTGTATGATGATTATTTAATTTTATCTCGTCTAGTTTTATGTTATTTAACTCAGTTTTGTGATTATATGTGTAATTACTAGCATTAACCGACAACTGGTACCTATGTGTGCTGCAAACTGTAAATATAAGTTGGTTTTTAATAAATAAATAAATCTAAACTACATTTGGTTTTAAAAAAACAATCTGATTGTATCCAGACAACCTATTTATATTCAGCGAGTTATTATTATGTTCGTATAGTGAAGGTTATCGATTGAAACATTAATACAGCACTAATATTTGGACATACTTCATCGTACAATGCTACGTGTGTTAGGTAACAGAGAAATCAGCTCTTACACCACAGTTTTTGGTTATCTTTCATCTGTTTAAATGTTGGCAGTTGCAAAAATACGTTTGGTTTTTTCATACTTTTTGATTTGAAAGTGAAGCTTAGGGGCTGAAAGACCTAAAGTTTCTCTTTCATCTGAAGGTCAATTCCTGTAATTAAAAAAGTTCGAAATCTAGCCGAAATCTCATCTCAGCGACAATCAATGTCAAAAACTTGTCTAAATTGTATTGTGACTGAGATCAAATTGTGAACGTTCAATTACGAGAATTGCCCTCTGTTTTAATATTGGCAGTTGCCAAAATGTGTCTTTTTCGTGTTTCGTGATTTGAAAGTGAGGTTAGGGGGCAAAATGAGCACTAACTTATAAATGTACAGACGCCAGCACATCAAGCTACCCGAAACTGTCAAATTTTCCCAATCAACTTTGAACCTTGTACTTCAGCGATAAAGTTGAAAATATATTAAGGGGGAAGCGCTAAAGTAGCCCGCGAAATTCAAATTTTCTTACGTTTTTTGCAATTTGCTGGTCAGCATTAAGTTGTACGTTGATTAATATATGAATCGCGGCCGTAAGAAATATGTGTTTACAGAATTATAATCATTAAAGTCATCAACACAACTCTCTAAGACCACGTAAGTCCAAAGAATGATGATTTCATGAAACAGTTATTCTTGGGACTTACGTGGTCTTAGAGAGTTGTGTTGATGACTTTAATGATTATAATTCTGTAAACACATATTTTTTACGGCCGCGATTCATATATTAATCAACGTACAACTTAATACTGACCAGCAAATTCCAAAAAACCTAAAAAAAATTGAATTTCGCGGGCTACCCTGGCGCTTTCGCCTTAAATAAATTTGACAGATTGTAGTAGAGTAGCTTCATGTGCATGTGCATGTCTGTACGTAGATAACCTTTACTGTTAGGTAGCAAAATACTTGAACTATTGAAGCGTTTATTATAATTTTAACCTTTTCTTAAGAATATTAGTTACCAGTCCAACCAGATATTTAAGCTAATTATATGGTTTTGGCATTTGTGAATATCCTATTGATACTTTACTTGGTACTTTTTAAAGACAACTATTGGGACAATGGTGTCATCATTTACCCCAGTCTAAACTATTAAACTGGGGTAAATGGGTGACGTCACAAGCAAACAATTGAATGAGGTCTCATTCAATTGTTTGTTTGTAACGTCATCCTCATTATAAATTCTATCTATACAAAGTACATGTGAGTGTATGTCCATATTGTACTCATTTCAACTATATTGGTATTCAGCGGTGCTGCGTGTGTTTAATAAGTACGCCATTTCTCCGTTACTTTACTAGAATCGTTTTCTTAACTGTTACTTGAACTTAGGTAATCGTTAGGTAGGCTGTTCGATCAAGCTTAGATAGTTTTATCTAAAATCTTTTCAAATTTATGTTTCGAATTGATGTTATTTCAAGTTAAATAAATATCAACTTTATTTCAATGATAATTAATTTGATTTCAGAGTGATTAGCACTATTGAAAAGTTATAAAAATATTTGAAGTTGTAGTGTAAACTGAACTTTATTATGTAGGAATTAAATTTATTTTTCTATAAACTCATATTTGCCGGCAAATAGCCCATATTTGTTCATATTTTTGGTAAACACTGCAGGTCAAAAACTACTTCTTATACAGACAAATCATGAGTATTGGTCACCATGCTTGCTCAGGGCGAGTTAGCGATTTTCAACATAAACTTGTGGCTAAACAATAATAGCCGCACTGGTCGTCCGATCAGGTTAGGCAACGCTTGCCGCGGTTGGTCCGTGGATGGGTGACCATCTTTACATACCAAGACACATCCGTGTCTCGGTAAGCACGTTAAGCCGTTGGTCCCGGCTGTCATTCGTGGATCTTTGGCAGACGTTACGGGTCGTCGGAAGCCCAAAAGTCTGACAACCAGTCTTACCAAGGTGTTTCGTATTACCCAGTAACCGGGTTGTGAAGGTTAGATAGGCAGTCGCTCCATGTAAAATGATGGTACTCAGCTGCATCCGGTTAGACTGGAAGCCGACCCCAACATAGTTGGGAAAAGGCTAGGCAGATGATGACTTAAGTTCAGGTTACCTCACGACGTTTTTCTGCACCGATGTCAAAGATGTCCCAAATACTCCCGAAACTGTCAAATTTTCCCAATCAACTTTGAACCTAATGCTTTAGCGATTAAGTTAAAAATCAATTTAAAAAAATTGACAGATTGTAGTAGCTTGATGTGTGTGGCGTCTGTACATATGAATTGAAAAGTAACATTGGAACTTGCCCGAGATTTCTTGCGATTTTATAGATGATCTAAAATCGTATCTAATGATAATAAAGAATGAATAGTTACGTATATTGTCAGTTTACGGTTATGCATGACATTTGAAATCCATCAAACATTGACTGATGTTGTTTCAGAAAATGTGAAACTTTCTCTTTTAAAAAGATGCGCGCGCGTTGATGTCTTTTCTTCCTAGACGTAACTGACTGCTGTCGTTACGAAGCTAAGCCATTAACTAACGAATTAAACAAGCATTTATAAGCTATTAACTATTATTTGATTGTGAAAATATTTTATCAACCGCTGGAATGCCGTAATTACAGAAACAATTAAAAAGGCATTGTCTCGCGTGGTACTGGTATTTAGCTGCATCCAGTTAGACTGGAAGCCGACCCCAACATAGTTGGGAAAATACTAGGCAGATGATGATGTGTCTCGCGTGGATCCACGAAAGATTAGTTTTAGGGGACTTGTTGTTTGCCTTCGCATATAAACTTCAAGCCCCAATAGAACTGGTAGGTTGCGGTAAAAAATAAATGTATTGTGTTTCTCTGGCAAGACCTTCGAGTTTCAGTTCTCTTTATATATTGTTTGCGTAGTTAAGGCTTTGTTTTCTCTGTCTTTCAGTCAATGAACGATTTTCTATCTACATAGACGATTAGGTAATATTATTAGAAGTATAATTATCCTGTATTTTTTCAATTGTTTATGCTCTGCATTGTCTGTCAATCAGACACGATAATATATTAATATATAGATACAAGATAAGGTACCTATAAAGAATGTGCTTTCAATTATCATTAATAATTAATCAAAGCAATTACACTTTATTACCAATGCCTGTAGTCTAGCATTCAAATTAGACAGGAATTGTAATTCTAGGCGTCAAGGCTAACATGTAGCCTGACATATTGTAATACTTACTGCTTCAATGAATCTTAATTTGTTAAAGGTTATTGAAATAGGTCGGAATCGAAGTATGGAGTAATGAAAGTACATGATTTGAATTTACACATTTTTTTTTTCGATGGCTTATTGAAAAAAGCTCAAAGTTTATTAATAGAATTTTCCTTTGTTTATTTATAGTCTATTTTTTTTTCGTATTGTTTTTTTTTCATATTGTTTTTTTTTATAGCGTTTAATAAAAATACTCACCTACTAAACAGCTCAAGAAAACGACTCCCACGCACGATTGGAACGCCATCTCGTGATATCACTCCTATCACTTATTAAACTTAAATGTCACTTATAAGTGACTTTATTAATGTCTGCCTGACGTCCGCACCGCACTCTATGCCACACTGACTTATTCACTTTTTGTCATCCATTCTTAGCTGTGCTACAGCTCAGCGAAAGGTTACACTAATTCTCTATCTCCTTCCCCCATCACACATTTTCATACCTCCATCCCTCTCTCTCCGTAAACTCTTTGGATCCTGTTATTGTTCTACGTGTTCTGCAAGAATATTTACAAATGCCGAAATGCAGTTACCCGGTTTAAAATGAAGTTTACTTGATATTAGAAATTTTTTAATTAATTGATTGTTAGGCAAGTAATTTCATACTGAATGGAATTTGTTGCGAAAATTAGGAAAACTGTGCATACTATGTTGATGTGGAATGGCAATTTACTAATGAAGCGTGTGTATTTTACGGCTTAGGGATTTTAATTTTTTGTGAAATTTGCAGCCATAGTTTAATTGTTTAGAAAAAATATTTTCTAATCAATTAAACTATGGCTGCAAATTAAAGACAAACTTAATTAATAACGGGATCAAAGTATAATAATATAATTGACTGTTTGAAACCTAAATAATGGGCATTTCCATTTTTCAGCCAATACGGATTTGCAGTTTATTTTTTCTAAAGAGACACAAATTAACGTTTACATTGAAATATTATCTGTTTTTATCTACGAATTTGTGGATTGAATAATAATAATAATAATATTTATTCACAAATTTGAGACAACCATACAGAGTTACTCAATAATAAACACATATAGACAGATCGTTGGATGTGAAATGGTACAATGAAAAGATGGTTTGGTTGTCTATAGTCTGATTCGCCAACCAAACCCTCTTTTTATTGAATAAGATAATAATATACATTGTAAAACTATGGCTAATTTTCATCTGGTCTGCCTAACACCCTAGCAAAAATCGTGATAGTCCTTCCACACATGAACATAAAATAACCTGAATCGATATAAAAGTCCTTAAAAGCAGTGTAACATGTTCTGCACATTGTGAACTGACTCCATATAATGCATGCGTCACCTTTATATGTATTTACGTCTATGAAAGAACGTTGCGTGTGGGGGACACGGCTCGGTGCGTGGATAATGGATGACAGTCGTAAAAAGATGAATTATATTCATAATTAAAAAGATATACAGTCAAAAGAAAAACAAACAACAGAAAAACGAGCTCGAGCTTTCTTCTTTTACAACAACAAACTTTCTCACTAACTGATCGAGTCCAAAATATATGTAGCTGGACTAATTGAAAAAAAAATGATTTACTTTAACGGGGAAGCGTCAGGATAGCCCGCGAAATTCAAATTTATACAGTATGGAAACCATATTCATATAATTATATGCAATAAATTATACCACATACTTGTTATCGCCTTTTCTGACAATATACAAAATATGCACGAGATCGGTCGCGAAAAAAAATCTGCTGTTCCCTACATTTATGTTCGCATAACTCGTCAAAATGTAGGGAACAACTGATTTTTTTCGCGACCAATTTCGTTCATTTTAGTCGTATCGTAAATTTGAGGACTACCCCTGCTTCACACGGTTTTAGCAGGTTAACAAAACAATAAGATTTCTTAATTATATAGAACTTTTAAATTCATGTAAGAAAAAAGTCTCTAAATCATAGTGAAAACCGCATTAAAATTCGTTGTGCAGTTTAGAAGAACAACGTGGTCACACAGACAGACCCAAAAAGTGACTTTAATTTATTAATATGTATAGATAATTACAGCTTTTAAAATAATCCTTACCTGAAAAAAATTACAAACAACCAGGACATAGGAAATCGTATCGTATTTATAAATTCAAATCATTCCCAGGCCATAAAATTAACATCAAAAATCTTGCCAAGTTACTTGCTGGAGTTGTAAGGTATTCTATCAACGTCTGGCGCAATTTGAATATATCTCAAACGTTTACTGGTTAAGATGTTCAGTAAGCTGGTTGAGGTCTTTAAGTAATAAAGATACAAAGGTAATTCTTTACCAGTTCAGTTTATTACAGTACCTAGTATTCTGAATTGCTCGTAAAGTTGATAGGAGATCCTCATTCAAGTTTTTAGATTTTTAATTCAGAAATTCAGAATTAAAATAAGATAGATTATAAATACCCTCATTCATCTTCTCTTGTATCAGCACCAACTGTGAGAGCTAGCTCTTGCCGTTGCAAAAACCAGTAAATAAGCGAAATGGTAGGAGGGCAGTCTGCCCAGAGTGTGCCACACCTTCATACATTTTATGGACGGTAGTCAATGCGAGAATCCGCTTGGTGAATTTGTTTTGCGAACATTCGTTGCCCGAGCTTTTATTACGCAGCGAACATTCACTCGTGGAACAAACATTCGTTCGCGAGCACGTTATTACAATTTGTTTTTCGTGTTTGAATTCACTTACTCATCAAACTGTTTGAATGATTTTTTTTTTATTTGAAATCGGTTTGCTTTGGACTCTAGTCTAGGTCAGAGGTGAATTTTCGTGGCGAAACCGAAGCTTGCGCAACGAATGCTTGCAAAAGCAAGAAGGCTGGATAAAAGTATTCTAGGGACAAATAGCGATACAGTTTTGGTTTTTGTGTAGGGATACTTCATCTACCCTTGTGCTTGTGATAAATACACTTTTAGAATTTACCGGAAATTCTAAAAGTGTATTTTTCTGCATGCCCCTTTACCATTATTTACAAGTGCAGGTTCCTTAACCACTGCAGCTCCAGGATAACGTTTTAAGAAGACTGTGCATAAATTTTGTAAAAAAAAAATGGTACAGTCTGCTAGAAAATTCTTGCGTTTTATGTTTGTGGTGGCAATCAATGCTCGCAATGCGTGCGATTCTTAAGGTGGTCACTTATCGAGAGCATTCGCATGTACTGTAACACTTCAGATTCGAGCATTATATCACTCAAGGAAAAAATCTGTTCTGACACAATTTCTAATATTGCAGCAGTGAGTACAGAAAACCAAGCTTTACAACTGACATTGTCAAAACAGCTGAATGGATGTTACACATACGAATGCTCACAGTTTGAGCGGTTACAAAAGCGAATGCTCCCTGAATGGATGCGTCAAGCTGGCGCAGTATTGTAACGCAATGCTCAAAATAAAATCATGTTTTGTTAACTACACATAAATGCTCCCGGTGAGTGACTATCTGTAAGAATCGTCCCATGGAAGCTATTTAATACAGATTTATATTTAAGAATCAGATAAAATGCATTGCAAGTTTTGTAGTATATAATATAACGGATTTCCCAGTAGAAACAGACCCGACATTTAATAAATTAAAATTACGCCTGACTCACTCCTTGCGGGGAAGTACAGTAATTACGTATATAATAAAGGGCATAGCAAAATAATTGACGATCGCAATTTACGGTTGCATCCACAACATTCTTGCACCGGATAGAAATCCTTCACCTTTCCCGAGATGGCTGAGAACAAACGAACCAAAGTACTCGTCTATTTTTACTTTACACGGTGATTAAGTGTCCCGGATATGTCGGAGGATATTCACACATCGTTATTATCATGTTTACCTGTTCGTAAACATGTTACAAATAGCCTATTATAGGAATGTTTCTTTTATGCAGATTGTTTCGCGCAAAAGAATACTTCGCTACTGATTTATAAGAATTGATATTTATTGATATTTCCAATAATAATTGCTGTAGGTTACCCTGGAGTTGGGAGCAATTATGGTTGGAACAATAAACTACGAAATAAATTGTATCGTTGTCGTAAGGCAGGTTAAGGATTTTTTTAAGTAATTTAATGGAAGTAAAGTCTCTGAAAATGAAGTTACAGTGATGAGTGTGATGTCTTTTTAAAATAATAATTTGCACATCAAGCTACCCGAAACTGTCAAATTTTCCCAATCAACTTTGAACCTTATGCTTTAGCGATAAAGTTGAAAATCTGTTAAAGAAATTTGACAGATTGTAGTAAGTTGATGTGCTGGCGTCTGTACAACTTATACAGCACCCTAACTGCGTAACACACTATCAATTTCAATCTGAATAATTTTGAAGAATATTGCTAATCCATTGCTGTATATGTTCGAAAAATGTCTGTAACCCAACAACGTAAATAACGCAATGAATGTTGTTTAACTGTCAAAATGAAACCCATTTCTACTAATAGTGTTAATTATTTAATTCAGTAAGTGATCCTGAACCCCCTGAGTCAAAATTATTCGTCGGATAATAAAAAAAAAAAATCTGCTGCAATTTGGGCGCATAGGTTTTGCACTTTTCTATGAAACAGCGATTTTTTTTATATACCATCGTAAAAAATTTATGTACAGACGCCAGCACATCAAGCAATCAATCTCTCAAATTTATTTAATAGATTTTCAACTTTATTGTTAAAGCATAAGGTTCAATGTTGATTGGAAAAAATTTACAGTTTCGAGTAGCTTGATCTCAGCTGGCGTCTATACATTACGTTTCATAGTTACAGTTCGCGCGTGGATGTCCCTGCCACCCTGTTTAATAGCATTGAAACATAGACTTTTGGAATGAAATTCCTTATTGCACATACTTGATGAATGAGATACATAGCTCTCATTCATCCGAAACAACCGAAAAATGTTTAAAATTTTGACCGTCACGACACTTTTGCTTTTGTATGTGTGTATATATTTTTTTTATTTAGTTAGGTACTCTCAAACGTAGTTAATTTATTTCATTGTGCCTGTTATTTTTTAATTATATTCAAGTTCCTTTATTTAACTGAAAATATAACGAATTAAATAATATTGCAGTGTAAAATGACCATGACGAAAATACATTGATACATTTCAAAAGATAAAAATAAACCGCTAAGTGCTCAATCTTTTGCATGAGCAATGGTAAAAGGTATTGAATTAATAACTTCTTTATTTTTTTACTAGCTTCTGCCCGCGACTTTGTTCGCGTAGAAGTCGTAAGATACACAATGCCTGTACTAAAATAATAGCCATATTTTTATAAAACTCCCCGTCGCTATTTTCCCTTACCGTTCTCTCTGCTTTTATTTCTTTTTGATCGGCTCCTATTGGTCCTTGCGTGTATGTTATATAGCCTATAGCCTTTTTCAAGAATTATGCTATCAAATGCAAAAAGATTTTTCAAATCTGACTGGTAGTTTTAGAGATTAGAGTATTTAAAGAAACAACAAAAAAATTAACAAACTCGTCAGCTTTATTTATATTAACACGAACTGACAACGATAACACAGGAACACTTATAAAATGACGCATGAACGCATAAAAGTAATAATTAAAAATATTAAAGTGCTTTGCTAATGTAACTATAACCTTTAACTTGTTTAAAAAGAATTTATTATCATATAATTTAAAAAGTTAAATTTATGGTTTATTAAACCCAGGGTGATCTTCAATGGGAAAAACATTTACAAATTCCGTGGACAACTATCTACCAGTTATTATTTCCATTTAATGACACCGTTTGCATGCCTAATACCTGGTGAGTAAAAGATTCGCATAAAAAACCAAATTCTTCCAATACCTAACTTTGTACGAGTTATCGTATAACATAGTAACTAATGCCACCGCTAGCGCCATCTACCGAAAGAAAGGTGATCTAACTCGCAATGTATCATCCTTTCGCACTACCTAGTCATGCCCTCTATTGATAAAGTGAGTACTTAGTTTAAAAAAAAACTGTCTAAATCTACCTTAGTTTATTGATAGAGCGCTCGCTCAGTCACGCGTCATTATATTTTTACTTTATGAGTTTTTCAGTTGGATCCTAAATTATTGATTTGGCTAGAGTCACCACCACAAAAATAAAAAAAATCTTAGGGTCTATCGTATTCGTAATCTCTGTTTCATTATAAAGTAAAAACTAATTATTTCCGTTTGAAATTTTTATTTTATTTTATGAATTTATAGCAGTGTCAGTCTGTAGTGTCAGTAAATTGATAACTGTAATTTCTTCGGTAGGTTAGCCCGTAATCAAAATAATCGTCTATTTGCACAGAATTCTTGCTATTGCTAATTCACTGTTAACATCAATCATTGTTAAGCAAGAACGAACCTTTAAGTATTTGAAATACAAGGTAATAATATATTCATCTAATTTTACCCTAAAAGTGACAAGGACACTGAATTTATACGAAAACATGTTTTTATGCTCTTTATGATATTAAAGTGGCATTCTGTGCGTGAACAGAGACCCTTGGAATACAACTTCTAAGCTTAAACTCCTTTCTAACCGACTTCAAGAAAGGAGGAGGTCCTCAATTCGGTTGTATTTTTTAAATGTTTGTTACCATACCAACTACGTCATAAAACCGATTTGAAAAATTCTTCTTTTGTTTGAGAGGGTATATACGTAAAGTCAACTTCTGATGAGTGGATTTTAAGTTAGCATCATCATTACGCATTTTCTCGACTTAATGTATGTTAATCATGTACCTAATAACTTCCTGTCACTTATTACTAAGCAAGTGACGGTGTACGAATTTGTGTGGGGTAGGTACCACAACTAAAAAGTGAAAAATAAAACCGTCATTACAAAAAAAAACAACCGACTTCTAAAAAAATACTATAAAGTGATAAACAACTTTAATTACGGAAGTCGGTGACAAAAAACGAAAATACAAAACCAAAGACACCGACTTTTCACTCTGTAGTGTTTTTCTTTTCAAGTTACATCGGTATTTATATGTTCTACATAACGTCCCACCGATTAATAAATCTACTCTCTACCGATTTACGCATATAATGAGCGCAAGTGTAAGACAATTGTTGATTTCGTGCGCATCATGTTAATATCACTTTCATCCGCGCACGCGCAATAGAAAGTGATCTCCTCTGAAACAATGGTTTCACTTTATCACAGATTTTATGACATTTTTTATAGTATTAAGTGGAAATTAACATTTATTTATTTTTATTTATTTATTTATTTTATTTGCATAAAACATGGTATACAAGGTGTTATTGAAAAAAAAAAACATTAGATCTGACATGTTTTGCTTAATACTAAAGCATGCAAACTTACTTAGGTACTAAAGATACGTTATGAATTCATATTTAAAAAATCATTAATGCAATAGAAATTATTATTATTGAGCCATTTATATAATTGGATTTTAAATAATTTACAATTTAATGTTTTAAACATTTTTGGTAATTTATTATAGATACGTACACACATAGCCACAGAGTTTTTATTATATTTCGCTGATCGAGGCAGCACATCTAACACAAGTCTGTATTGGTCACGCCGACTTCGAGAGCTTACTTAATGAGGTGGTGTTAAAGTGTGCTTTTGATTGTTAATTCTTGCTGATTTGATTTTACGATTAGCTCTTAATTCGTTAATGTTGGATGTTAAACCATGTTCAAGTGCGTGTCGGCATGAATTGAAGATAAGGTTTTTGGGAACCACCTTTGGTAGATAATGTAAAACGTAACTACACACACACACTACATTTGGATTGACACTGTTCACGTCTTATATCACGTTTTAGTTTGCTGAAAAACTTGTTACGAGATACTTAATTGAAGGAGAATTTTCCTAAAATAAAAAGGGCCCTAAAAAGGCCACTTTGGCAGAATCATAAGAGGATAACATTATGAATCATAATAATGGCGAAGACAGTCCTTGTTTTTCTTTTTTTCGCTGCACTACGTAGGTATAATCAAAGAGATTGGGATTGGATTTGGATTGGATTGATTGGTATTTTAGCACAGACAAAAAAAATAACCGAAAAATTTTTCACCAATGGGATTCTTAACAGTAAACCGTCCATTATAATAATTCATAATGTTATCCTTTTATGATTCTGCCAAAGTGCCCTTTTTAGGCCCCTTGAACTGTTAAACAAAACTCTCCATAACGCTATCGTACTTTCTACCTTAAAATAGGTATAATTATCTATATTGTGGATGATATTTTATATTTTAGTATACGGAATCCGTAAAACACTGAAGTTAATGAGTGAGTCATCGTGACAGTAAAGTGAAATTAGAAAAGGTAACAATCATGTGTCGAAAGAGTCCACTTGCTGTTTAATTATGTACGTACTGGCTGCGCCCCGCGGTTTCACGCGCATAAGTTTCGATCCTGAGGAAATATCGGAATAAAATGTATTCTATATTTTTCCCGGGACTCAAACTATCTCTATACCAAATTTCATCTAAATCGGTTCAACGGTTTAAGCGTGAAGAGGTAACAGACAAACAGACAGACAGACACACTTTGAACAATGACAATTTATAATGATTATACAGTTACTGCACCTCCTATTTCGAGTTGGTGAAAGTTTACGATTTCATCCTATATATAAAAAAAAAACACCAACTGGCAACTTTTAGGGGAAAATTTCAAAAAGCTGATAGCTGCCTCAACTAAAGTTGCTCCATCTGCAAAGCGCCTTAACAGATTCACTGTCCATAAAGTAGACACAATAGTTAAACAATCAATATGAATCCTACGTGATTCATGGGACAGGGAATGTGTTAATATGCTTATGTTAGGTTAGGTATGTAGGTAATAATTATTTATTTAGACATTCCTACGGATGGAAGGGTTTAAACTGAAGACTTCACGCCATCAACCATTGCTTCTGCCACTATATTTGCCACTATATTTATATTTCAAAACACAAAGCAATACACTAAGTATTCTACACTCTCTCCATTTTCCTATTTTTACGATAAGCCAAACGTATTTATCGTGTGAAATAATTGTAATGAGCAACGCATTTGATCTTCCATGCGTTCCTTGCACGATCAACATTAAAAAGCACTTTAACTACCCTCTGGCCTGTGGAATACCGAGATCGCGTGAAGGTATTCTTCTGTAGGTCGGTCTCTTATCTAGGAATATTCAGATAAAACGGACTTGCTTTTTTAGTTGTAAGTGATTAATTATACATGCGGTTACAAAAAAAAAAAGATAGTTGATTTAGTCGAGACGCAAGTGCGGCAACAAAGTCTTGAAGTGTTGATGGTAACAAACTATTAGGGGTGCTACTCACTTTTTCGGATCGGCATAATTCGGCACAGCTGGGTTGCAAAATCGAATATATGTTGATATACGAGTACTTATATCCGGGAATAGAGGAAATGACGAAAATGTCGTGAGGAAAGTTTTGAGGATGAATGATGATGAATGGCTATAAGATTAGAGGAAAACCAAAGAAACTGTAATAAATAAACATTTATTTCTCTACCACAAAGGCGCCGTAAAAATATGAAGATACTAAATCTGATAAATCCTTTATGGGAGACTGGTATCTGAACTAGGAAAATTTTTCGAGTTCGCTTCGCTCGCTCTTGCATACAAGGTTCTCTTAGGATTCACTGTTAGTAATATGCGAAAAATTAATCATGTAGGTTTTTACAAAAGTACGTACTATACTGAGTATTGTTTGAAGAAAGTAATTTACGAGTTCGCTTCGCTCGCTCTTCCATACAAGGTTCTCTTATGATTCACTGTTAGTAATATGCGAAAAATTTATCATGTAGGTTTTTACAAAAGTACGTACTATACTGAGCATTGTTTGAAGAAAGTAATTTAGCTCAAGTACTTCAACTGATATGGAACGGAAAAGAACGTACGAACGGAAAGGAACGAACGAAGAACTAGTGAAAAATCACTACACAATTAAAGTTATTATGAAAAAGTTCTGTTATATCTTGTAAACTTTAGAACCGTAAACAAACTAAGTTAACTATTATACCCGTAAGCAAATTTGCTACAGGCCTATCGGTACGAGCAGAATGAAAGCCGAATATGTGTAGTAATTGCTTTGGATCATCTGTATTGTTCAACAAATACTACCAAATCGAATATACCCAACCGAACATGTGTGTACCACCCCTTAGGCTACCTATTGCATCAATTCATGTGCAAAGCCTATCCCCGACTAATAAAACAATCCGATGCTCCGAACACTGTAAAGGCGCTTCATTATGTCTCAAAGGAACTTATTGCTTGTATCGCTTTTATAGCAGTGATTAGCTTTAGACTATCGTGTAGTTCTCGGGTACAAGATGCTGCACTTTAGGGCCCCTTTATTATGGTCACTAAACAAAGAAACAATCTTTATCCTCTCCATCCTCAAAATAGTCTGTTTTCCGTGTTTGTTATTATACAAACATTTATACACGTCAATTATATATAAAAAAAAACTAGATGAGGTCGGCGTTTCTTATTCGAATACTCTGAGAAAAAACACTTAAAATTCTCTTTTAAAGTCCAGACAAAATAAAAATAAAAAAAAGTTCAGACAAAATCTTAATCAGAAGACAAATTTCCTTAATTAAAAACGTTCAAAATCTAGTCACAAAATCATCTCAGCGACAATCAATGTCAAAAAACTTGTCAAAAATGTTGTGAAATTAGAAATATTTTTGACAGATTGAAAGTGAGACCAGAATTGCCCCTTTGATCTTGTGAGGACCATGTAGATTATTATCTGACATGGTCTTTTAAAAGAAAGAAACCTACGGATTTGAGTGTACAGTACCCGGCCATAAATATTGCACATCGACCTTTGGAAAGAGACAATCGGCTAATTTCGGCTTCGTAGAGCGTTATCTCTGTCGCACGAAATACAAACAGTCCGGTATCTATTAGGAGCTTTGCTTCTTTTGATAATTATTTTTATTCTTTGTATAAAATACACAAATTTCCAAAGGCCGATGAGCAATATTTATCGCCGGGTACTGTAATGTTTATATTTATGTGTGTGAGAGCTGTTGTCCAAGATGTCATTTGTTTAATTGACAATAATAAATTCCTTATCTTTATAATTCTTCTTATTAAGAGATTCATTAAGGTTGGTGGAAGGCGTTGGCGCGTGTTCTCTCGTAATTAACTAAACTAAATACAATAAAAGCACACATTCATGGAAATCCTACGCAGGAATCGCTACAGTGGTCGTTAAAAGCTGGCTTGCGGAATAGTAGTTTTTAAACAGCAATAAATGAAACTAAAATTCCCTTTAAAGACTTAAGACAGAAGTAGGTAGAGCTTCTAATGAAAGGCCAGGAAGTGTTAAATCCACCAATATGTCATAAGTCATAAGAAATTTATTGATTTGTTTAACATACATACAGACGCCAGCGCCAGCACATCAAGCTACCCGAAACTGTCAATTTTTCCCAATCCACTTTGAACCTTATGCTTCAGCGATAAAGTTGAAAATCTATTAAAGAAATTTGACAGATTGTAGCAGCTTGATGTGCTGACGTCTTTACAATAATATAATGGTATGAAAAGGTAATAAAGGGTGCACTATATTGTGTTTCGGTTTAAAAACCTTTTCTCTAAGGTTATCAATCACGTGAATTCGAACTAAAATACATACGTCAAGATGGGGAGCAGTGTCGCAGTTCTTTTGTTTCAATAATTATATACTGCCATCACAATGTTCATATGTCGAGAAGATGGGCAGCAGTGTCGCAGTTCTTTTGTTTAAATATGACATACAATGCGTGCCACGAAAGATGAGACTTGACCCCGCCTCCCCCGCTCTTTCCGCCGCCCCTATGACGTCCGGTCCCGTCCCGCACTCAGACCTCATAACGCTAAAGATACCTAAAATCGTGTACTGCGCATGTCAAACTACGTGGTGTGTCAAGTCTCATCTTTCGTGGCACGCATTGTACTGCCATCACAATGTTCATATGTCGAGAAGATGGGCCAGCAGTGTCGCAGTTCTTTTGTTTTATTATTGACATAGTTACTGCCATCACCAATCTGTCAATCAAAAGTGACAGGACAGTGACAGGTTACTAATATTGATTACACTCTCTCACTCTTAACAAATAAAAAGTCTTCCAGACTGGAAACTCACTGAAGACAGGAAAAACTCAATAACACTTTGCCCGGGAATCGAACCCCACGCTCAGCAGTCGCGAACATGAGACCAGCGGGACAGTTAACAAACACCTATGTACATCATAACCAGCCTATAATATCCCACTGCTGGGACACAGGCCTCCTCTCAGTGAGAGGGAGTGGGCCGTAATCCACCACGCGGGCCCAGTGGTGGTGGTTGGTGGATGTCACATGTCTTCGAACTTTTATGTACGTCAGAACCGCGGGTGTACTTTTCAGATCGGCCTAAATTTATTGTCATTATTTGGTACCTTCCGTGTACCTTTACGTACCTCTCTTGAAAATCTGTGTACCTACACCCGTACAAAGATATTTAAAAAATTAGGTACACCCGCCATCCTGATGTCAGAACCGCGGGTGTACTGCTAACCAATATATATAGCTAAGTACACTATATAAGTAGATTTGGTACCTCTTGTGTACCTGCAGAAACAAGTATTAAATAAACAAAATACTGTCAGGTTACTGCGAAAAGTTAAAAAAACGATTTTCTTTCTTTGACGTTCTTACTATTTTATTAAATAGTAACGACGTCAAAGAATAAATAACAATCTTCGGTAATCGAAACCAGAACCTCCACGTTAAGCATGTATTGTGGCCATACCAGGAATCCCGAATCCAGAACCGCCGCATAATATTTAGTCACTACTAGCTGCGCCCCGCGGTTCACAACCTTTCGCCTTTATAATATTAGTGTGAGTGTGTGCCCATACCGGGAATCAAAATATCAAATTAACGGACACAAATTATACACAGACTCAGGACAATACATTGTGTGATCTGCAATTTTTTGTTCTATGTGGGGATCAAACCTACAACATCGTGTTCAGCAGTCGCATATTACGACCACTGAACCACCGAGACAGTCAAAACTATATTTTTTTGGTTGCATTTGGATTTACTGGTGCAAGGACGCAGTCATTATATTTCCTTGTTGCTTGTTTCCTTTATGATTATCCTGATATCAATAATAATAAAATATGAAATTATTTCCATTCAGTTCCAAGACCGAAATAGATCATACATACCCAGTATTTACATATACATGGTGTCCCAGAACTCAACGTCAAGCCGAAACGGGGTGACAGGATTGATCATAATCATCACGAGAAAAATCTGAAAAAAAATCTATGCCATGCAGTTTGAAAATTATGGGCATTTTAAGAAAAACCTAGAAATTTGATCAAACTGTACTATTTTTCGGTTATTGTGGTTATTCTTTTTTATTTTTGTTCATTTGAACTTTGAAAACGTAATCCTAAATAACATTTCTAGAATCCCAATAAAAAATAATGGCACAATTGCCTCAAGTTTCCGAGAATTGAGACTATTTGTTAAACTACGAATTTAAAATTTTCAAGATTCGTCGAATTTGACAGGCCCTCCTTTAAAAAAAATGTACTAGAGTGCCTTGGCAAGTGGCATTAAAAATTGGCGCATTTAATCAGAATTCTAAAATGGTACAATACTTGTAAGTTTCATACAATAAAAAAAGAGTTAAAAAAAATAAAACCTCAAGTAACCCGATTTTTGCTATCTCAGTTAAAATGTTTTTGATTCGCACAAGCTCTAGGCAGGTTCTTCTTCTTAATTTTAAGGCATAATGATGAGAGATGGATAGTGGGTATGTTTGCCATGAGTGAGCGAGACAGATAGTGACGCCACACATTGAGACGGAGATGCGTCGTTTAAACGAGTGCGAATGAAACAGATAGATGCCATATCAAGCAAATGGCTACGCTACCAGTCCGACACCAAGCAGTTAGTACGTTTCGCTCATTCGTCTACTGCGCACATTCGTATTCGTGTGTACTATCTGTCTCGCTCAGTCATGGCAAATATACCCACTATCCATCTCTCTCATCATTTTGCCTTAAAATTAAGAACCTACCTAGAGCTTATGCGAATCAAAAACATTTTAACTGAGATAGCAAAAATCGAATTACTTGAGGTTTTATTTTTTTTACTCTTTTTTATTGTATGAAACTTAGAAGTATTGTACAGTCAAGTGCAGAGAAAAGGTACCCCACCAAGACTTAAAGATTATCGCCCGAGCAAGCTCGGGCCCGCGTGTCACGTGAGCCTTGAGCAGCTCCCTCCCCCGCCGCCGCACCCATCTCTGCCCGCGTGCATCCACCGATCCGCCTCAAATAATATTTGCAAGTATTTAATAATTTTATATGGTATTTTATCGGCTTCCTTCTGGCCGAACTGTATAGATACCAAGAATAACTTACAAAAAGACACTGCGTGCGATTAAGATACGAACCTGCTTCACCAGGCGCCAGCCGATCAACTAGACCGTGCCTTATACAACTAGGCTATTGGCTCAGTTATCAACCTCAACGAAAATTTGAATAGCATTACTCCTTTTATCGAACAAGGTTATTAACGGTCTAATCTTCTAGATATTAAGGTTTAAATTTCAACTTCCGTGTAATATTATTTTAATACTAGCACCTTACCGTCTTGTTTTACAAAATGCAATACGCAACTCCTCAATTAACTAAAACATAAGGTTGAAATTAGCATAGATTTCTTGTTTGGTTGAATAGAATGTGTTGATTCCGATTGTTGCACTACCCTCATTTTACTTCAGAAACTTAACTGACGTATGAACTGCGAGTTAAGGTTGAATTAAGTATACTTCTTCGCCTTATTTACTAAACTGTGATTGAGGGTATTTTTACTTTTCAAATGGTTTCATTTTCGTGCCGATTCGCTTGTGTCTAATTATCTTCATCGTAATATTATCCAATTTATTATGTTTTTGGCCAGTTGATTTTATTAATCGATTGTATGGTTCGATTAACAACTTTATTGAAGGCTAAAATTGTTCTTCTGTGGGAAAAGGAACAAAACAAAGTAAATATCACAAGATATGATCATAACGGTAAGATTTACGTTATTCTTACACATATACCTATTTATTGTTGCAATCATATTGCATTATTACTTACAAGTTGGATTTTTTTTAATGTATTTATAATATTATTATTTTCATTACAGAGAAAAACAGTTCGTAGATGGATACAAAGGTATCAAACGACGGGTGATGTGAAATGTGATCACCAAGGCCCTCGCCCGATTGCTTACACTAATGAATCGAAGCGACAACGTAATATGTATTGTGAAAGTTCACTCAGTGGCACCCTTCAAAACTACGCGTTCAAATGCTGACTTCAAGAAGTGTTAGACAGTGACGGCCTTCCTATCCGTTATGAATAGGCAACTCGGCAGATTGACTGTGTAACTTATTTGATAAAATTGCATTGGAACATTTATATGAGCAAGTGTTAATAATTCCCAATATCATTCCATAATCAGTGGGATCATTATCTCGTAGTTAATCAAAAATAAACAACCTTTATTATTATCAATCCAGTTACTCTTGTTTACAAGTAGTCTGTTAACGATTCATATCTGACCTCACATATTTTTCTAATATTGTGTTAAATAAGGCTAATCAGAAAATGTGATAAAAGAGAAAGATGTATATTGCTATACTGTTATAGTTTAGCATGTTGGTTCTTCCTCTGTAATTCACAGGCACAAATGACAACATTTCATTTTCAACCAAGCTTTTTTTCCGATAAGATCATACAGAGTATAAAAAATGTATGTTTTCACAACTTTAAATAAATAAATATTACTGTAGTTATGTTTCTAGAAATATCTATAAACGAACCGTTATCTGTTAAACGTTCTAAGACAAAATAAGGTATCTATTTTGTGTTTAGTTAATATTGTAAGTAAACAACCCCAATTTAACATAGACAGGAATCTGTATATTCAACCAGGAAGTGGATTCCATAAAGTGCTAGAAATGTAATTAGAAAAATAAATGAATATTGTTTATGCAAAATGCCTAACTTTTATTACAAACCTCCATTTGATTTCTTAATAATAATAAACAAAAATCACCTACTAAAGAAACTAAAAATAAATAATAAAGGTAAATAAATAAAATAAAAAAAACCCTTCTCATGCGCGGATTTGAACTCGAGACCATCACATTGCTAAGCCGCAGTGTATACCACTAGACCAACTCGCCATTTGCGTTACATTACAAAAAACTTAAATAGGTTCGATGTCCTTACCAAGGGGGTAACTATCACTGTGAAGCGGACTGTACCATTTTAGAATTCTGGTTAAATGCGCCAACTTTTATTGCCACTTGCCAATGCACTCTAGTACATTTTTTTTAAAGGAGGGTCTGTCAAATTCGACGAATCTTGAAAATTTTAAATTCGTAGTTTAACAAATAGTCTCAATTCTCGGAAACTTGAGGCAATTGTGTCATTATTTTTTATTGGGATTCTAGAAATGTTATTTAGGATTACGTTTTCAAAGTTCAAATGAACAAAAATAAAAAAGAATAACCACAATAACCGAAAAATAGTACAGTTTGATCAAATTTCTAGGTTTTTCATAAAATGCCCATAATTTTCAAACTGCATGGGATAGATTTTTTTTCAGATTTTTCTCGTGATGATTATGATTAATCCTGTCACCCCGTTTCGGCTTGACGTTGAGTTCTGGGACACCCTGTATATGTAAATACTGGGTATGTATCTATTTCGGTCTTGGAACTGAATGGAAATAATTTCATATTTTATTATTATTGATATCAGGATAATCATAAAGGAAACAAGCAACAAGGAAATATAATGACTGCGTCCTTGCACCAGTAAATCCAAATGCAACCAAAAAAATATAGTTTTGACTGTCTCGGTGGTTCAGTGGTCGTAATATGCGACTGCTGAACACGATGTTGTAGGTTTGATCCCCATATAGAACAAACATTTGCAGATCACACAATGTATTGTCCTGAGTCTGTGTATAATTTGTGTCCGTTAATTTGATGTTTTGATTCCCGGTATGGGCAATCACTCACACTAATATTATAAAGGCGAAAGGTTGTGAACCACGGGGCGCAGCTAGTAGTGGCTAAATATTATGCGGCGGTTCTGGATTCGGGATTCCTGGTATGGCCACAATACATGCTTAACGTGGAGGTTCTGGTTTCGATTACCGAAGATTGTTATTTATTCTTTGACGTCGTTACTATTTAATAAAATAGTAAGAACGTCAAAGAAAGAAAATCGTTTTTTTAACTTTTCGCAGTAACCTGACAGTATTTTGTTTATTTAATACTTGTTTCTGCAGGTACACAAGAGGTACCAAATCTACTTATATAGTGTACTTAGCTATATATATTGGTTAGCAGTACACCCGCGGTTCTGACATCAGGATGGCGGGTGTACCTAATTTTTTAAATATCTTTGTACGGGTGTAGGTACACAGATTTTCAAGAGAGGTACGTAAAGGTACACGGAAGGTACCAAATAATGACAATAAATTTAGGCCGATCTGAAAAGTACACCCGCGGTTCTGACGTACATGAACTTTTGGTTCTAGGACATGCCGGTTTCCTCACGGTGTGTTCCTTCACCGTTTTGAGAGCAGTGGTGATGAAATAATTTACACAAAGTAAAGCGCCTGTCTGGGTTCGAACCTACGACCTACAACTCGTAAGTCGTGTCCGTAACCACTGGGCCACCACTGCTCTTGCCACCACTGCTCTGTACATGTCGTGTCGTCTATGTACATGTCGTCATGAAAATCGACTCTAAATTAAGTGTCACGCTTAACATCGTCAGCGAATTGATAACGAGACTCATCTCCTATCTCCTAACAAGATATTTGTAATTTATATCACAGGACCTGTAATAAAGCTTCAAAATGGAGATGAACAAGACAGGTTTGATTAATGGTGCTTCGGGAATGTTCTATCGGATCCACGGCCATGATTTAATGATGCAACCGGGATGCCTAGATGCCTAGCTTAGACAGGAATCGGGTAAGTATGAGTTATGTTGTCTAAGCAGGTTGTTAAGGTATGTTAAATAGTATTATAGTAAGAGTACTTACATTACATTGGTTAGAATTGTAATAGAGGATTGGTATTTTATCCAACTGCGCAATGGCAAAGGAAGGGTTAAATGGGCTTTTCTAAAATTAAAGTACTGCAGAAGTTTTATTCGGTTTTAACAATGAACCTTTGTGAATATTATAAAATGCCATCAGGCATGAAAAATTAGATCATCATCATCATCTACCTAGTCTTTTCCCATCTAAGTTGGGGTCAGCGTCCAGTCTAACCGTATGCAGCTGATTTTCTGTATTTTACATGTATCGACTGCCTATCTAACCTCCACAACCCACTTACTGGGTAATACGATACCCCTTGGTAAGACTGGTTGTCAGACTTTCGGGCTTCTGACGACCCGTAACGACTGTCAAAGATCTATGAATGACAGCCGGGACCAACAGCTTAACCTGCTTTCCGAGGCACGGAGGGGTCTTGGTATGTAAAGATGGTAAACCATCTACTGACCAACCGCGGCAAGTGTAGCTTAACCTAATCGATCGACCCGTGCGGCTGTTATTACTCCACAAGTTCAAGCAAGCATGAGAAATGAGATTTACACTTAAATATTCCATATTTAAAATATTGGAAAAGTTTTTTTTTTCAGCGTCACGTTTAGACGGCTGAAACAAAATTGAGACTTCAAGAGCTGACAGCTCACGTCATGATGGAATATGAGTAGCATGGTTTTTGAAAATGGTTACGAGATTAATATAAAATAAGAAGCCTTTTTGGTTTTTCGACCCGGTATTATAAGATCGAGGCGCCCTTAGATCATTTTTAGGGAAAAACATTTAATTGTTTTTGGGTTAAGACTAGAAATTTGAGTATTTATTTATTACCTTGTAATCTGTATCACATTGTGCTGTTGAATAGCTTAGTGACTCTCTAACGTCAACTGCGTATTGTCACTCTAACAACGCATCCTTATCGGACGTGCTCAATCTCTATCAAAGGACTACAGTCAGACCCAGAATTGCAATAAAACATCAAAATCATCATTTAGTTTTGTGTGTTAGAAAATATGTGAAAAACAAATGAAAACTCGGAAACTTGAGCGCGAATTAAAACAAATGACAAAAGGTCTGTACGTCAGTAACTTCCCTAACAACAACCAACAAGAAAATACCACAAAAGGACAATAATAAAATCGATGACTCAATTTAATTTCATCCGCGATCTATAAAAAACCTTGCTTATTATAGAACGAGCGCACCCTTTTAGGCTTTCCTTTAGTATCCTGACTAAAACTAGATCCCACGTATGTATAGCCAAGTACTTGTTTTCGTTCTCCGACGGTATATAAGGTAGGTTTTGCTTTTAGCCCTGACATTGTCCTGTCCGTTCACTGGCTATAAGGATCGAGATGAAAATTGTAACTCTTGCCATATTTATTTGCGCGGTTTGCGTTAAGGGCGACGCGAGTGCGAAAGATAGCCGACAGAAGAGATTGTTATGTAAGTACATGTGATTCGATTTTGGTTCTTTTTGGGGTTGTTAGATGATAATAGAGAAGAAAAGAAGAAATGATATTTAGAAAATATTAGATAATCTGTAACTTAATTTAAAACGATAATTTAATCGCAAAAGTTGACTTAAAAATGTTGAGAGAAGTTTTGCATCGAGTTTAACTAGTGCATTTTACGACGAATGTGCCTCAAATTATCCAAGGTCATTTTAAGCTACCTACTTTTGCTGAAATGTGCATGGCTAAACTCTTGCAGTCCTTTCATGCATTTCGTTACATTTTATTTTTATGTCTAAAGATATTTTTTTAAGTGTTCAGGCCCTGATTACATAATTTTCAGATACTCAGTTCAATTCAAATTTAACTGAGCTCGTTTGTGTTTTGATATTCGTAGATCTCCAGCCAAAATTTTTCATAATTTTTTCAGTAGGAACTAGGACCGCTCATTGTGACAGGGCTCGCCCGGTGTAGAACAACTGCCATACCTATTAAAAAGTAAACTCTAGGCATAATTTCTATGTTCTAGTTTGAAGGGCACTAAAATCAGTGAAATTACATTCACAGGAGACATTTAATCTATATTTATGCCTCTAAGGTTGGCAACGTTTTAAAGCGTTGTGTTGTCAATCGGGTGACTGCAGTCACTTTTCTTCAGGTGAGGTTATTGACCAATGTGCCAACTTATTACTTAAAACTTTAAGAGTTCATGTTTGTTCACCAAAAACTTTCATTAGAATCCCCGTCATAATGGTTGAACACCTCCTTTAAATGCTTTAAACGTAACTATTTGAAAAACAGAACGCCTAATTACAAACCTAATTCCTATGGGACAATGATTTAGCGCTTACGTGTTCTACGTCGGTACCCGAGTCCTTACTGTTCTCTGCTCAATGTGATAAACTATTAATCATTGTTCAAATGGATAACTGTACTCGTAAGTAGCGGAGTTCTCACTGTTCTCTGTCCGAAGTGTCAAAATATCGGTCTCTCTTATTTCTAAGGGAGAAACCCGAACAGGGAGAGGGACACGACCCGGATCCTTCGATCCTTCTAATTGCCGCCGGTGAACTTTTCTGCGTGCGCGCATGCACTTGACATTTTAAGCTTATTGTCACCTGTTTCTTTCAATTACATTACTCAGTAACATTTTAAATAATTTATTTACATAAAGCAACTACAAATTACGTGTAATGAAGTGGGTGAATAGCGTGTTGATATTTATATTTTTATCCGTTTGTGTGCTTAATTCTCGCGAACAAAAAAGAAAATATTGTTTTTTTTTATGCGAATATAAATTCGGATAGTTGTATATCCAAAAGTGTATCTCCTTGAATTGTTATTTATATGTGTGTGTAATTACGTATATCGATGATTTTTCAGGAAGCCATTATAGTCGTAAATATGAACCAAAATTATAATGGAACCGTCAATAGTTGATCGTAAATCAATCAGAAATCGAAAGGATCTTGCGTAAGAATTGAAGTATGTTTTGATTTATTTATCCATAGGTTTCACTCAGCAATTTATTGTTAGCGCAAAATCTATTGCAAAATATTTGGCTGTGTTTGATCAAAAATAGAAGTAAAGTACCTACGTTTACTAAATCTCATACAGTCAGTTTTGGGTTATCGCATCATAACTACATATCTTGAAAAAACATCACCAGACTTTCATGAAACTTCTTTACATGAAGCTACCTAATGTTATTCAAACTTATGTTTCAAAGTATTATTATTTCTAGTTAAACAAATATCAACATTATTTTAATGGAAATTAAGTTGATTTCAGAGTGACTAGCACTATTGAAAAAGTTATAAAAATGTTTGAAGCTGTAGCGTAAACTGAACTTTATCGCGACGCGACGGAGCATATAATAAAAAAAAAAAGAAATTTTTGAAGAAATTATTGCACCCCGGGAGGTCGGGAGGTTAACCATTATTACCGGAGTCTCCCTGGCAATCCGGGTGGGTTGGGAACCCTATCAATACGGTTTCAAATAAAGATTTAATAATTGAAAAATTTACTTGAACCCTTTTCTAGCGCCAACGTTTAGCTTACTTGGAGTATAAATACATTATGAATGATGGCCCGAAGTAAGTTAAGATGTAACTATGAATCGTTCGAATATCGATAAATCAAGCGCTCGATAAACTGCATCGATGCAAATAGAAATAGCAATCCGGATTGCCATCAATAAATTAGTACCTATGTAATGTTCGTGAACGGGCGCCGTCTGTTGAGACTGGTCATCTCTTAAGAGCGCGTATACAGAAAGTGGGCAACGTCGCAAACAGCTGTCAAATATTTCCCTGTTTTGATTAATTTGTCAATATTACTGTATGAAAATAAGAAATATGGCTAACTAATGAACTAGAATATTAATAATGAATTGCAATTAAAACACTGAATTTGATGTTGTAACCGTTTTAGGTGTAAAAAAGGCATTTATAAAGTTTCCAAATACTTTTTTTACATCTAAAACTGAATATTCGGTGTTACGATATTAATTATTGCATTTCATAATCAATATTCTAGTTCATTAGTTAGCCATATTTCTTATTTTCATACAGTAATATTGACAAATTAATCTAAACAGCGAAATATTTGACAGCTATTTGCGACGTTGCCCACTTTCTGTATAAACGCTCTTAACTGCTAGAACTTATTTTTAGTCTCATATTTTGAATTGTTTTTATTTACATTGTTCTCACGGTAAGCAACACGAACAATGTACCCAGGATTTTGTAATATCTTAATTTAAAAGAGTGTTCTTGGAGTTTGTTACCTGTTCTTCTCCATAGAGATTTACATTTTGGAATGGGCAACGAGCTTCAACTTTCTGACTAACTGACCAGTTGGACAGTCCCAAGGAGTCCCTTGTCAATTTAAAAGTGCTTGTAAATGGTTTGATTGAAATAAGAGCATTGAGTTTGAGTTTAGATAGAGATTAAAATAGAAATCTAATTTGTGTTGGCATTTGCTGATTTGCATAGCATCTTCATTGAAGAGCCACATTCGCCCACGACTGGCTATCTTTACTGATGTCAAAAACAAAATGGTTTTGTTATTTTCTATGTAGCACTGTAATAATCACATCAAATATACTCAATAATAATACTCGTTGTATTAATGGTGGTCAAAGGGTTGACCGAACTGCCAAGTCATAAAATGTATGTAATTAACTAATTATATACGAGTATTTATCGTAGCGCCTACTTCAGAACCGAGTAGGGTAAATTCTTACGCAATCACTCACTAAAATAAATTAGTAACACATTTATCTGTATTTGGAAGGTTTCAACTTTATAGGTTCTCAACACTTTTTCTAGCAATTATTGCTGATTGAATAACGTTATTAAATTGTCATTGAAAAATCAACGACAATAATAAAGTTATAAAATGAACCTCAATTTTTTATATGAAAACTTGTAATTAATTAATTATAATATTAAAATAATCGAATGAAAGCACTCAATTTAAAGGGGGGATTACATTTTTGTTAGATAAGTACGTTTGGAACAGACCATAAGATTTGGTTTTACCCTTAGTTCGTCATCGTCATTGCAATGTCATTCAAGATCATTGCAAACCTTACCCTTAAAATACCACTTCTATGTATTTGTATCTGTCGAACCATCATCTTCTTTTTTCACACTAACCAGTCTCACCAAGGGGTATCGTATTACCCAGTAACTAAGTTGTGGTGGTCAAATAGGCAGTCGCTCCATGTAAAATACTGGTATTCAGCTGCATCCGGTTAGACTGGAAGCCGATCCCGACATAGTTAGGAAAAGGCTAGGCAGATGATGATGAACCATCATCTTCTTTATCTGGAAGCATCTGGTTTCTTAAGAACCAATTTTGAAATTGCAATAATACTGGCATAATACTCATACCACTTCGGCCAAAGGAAATTCCATTCACAGGAATTAAAAAAAAATGGCCTACTGCGAGTTGGACTCGCACACGAAGGGTTCCGTACCACAAGGCAAAAACGCCGAAAAAAACACGTTTGTTGTATGCGAGCCCCCTTAAATATTTATTTTATTCTGTTTTTAGTATTTGTTGTAATAGCGGCAACAGAAATAAAATATAATCTGTGAAAATTTCAACTGTCTGGCTATCACGGTTCATGAGATACAGCCTGGTGACAGACAGACAGACAGACAGTGGTGTCTTAGTAATAGGGTCCCGTTTTTACCCTTTGGGTACGGAACCCAAAAAAGGTTTTATCATGAGACGTACCTTTACTTGTAGGTATTTTAATGTCCCTTACATTAAAATACATGTGAAGGTACGTGTGACTTGTAAGAATCCGCTACAAATAAATTACTTTGGATATGACTACGGCAAAGACCTGCCTCACGGTACCTGCCTACATTTTAATAGACAATCCAGACGGGCCGGCTATCCTTTCATCTTTCAATTACGGCTAACATGACAAGTAGTAAGGATATCTCATATTAATGCGCTGTTCACTCTCGGTCAACGATCTCGGACTATATATAACCTTTATGTTGCACTTTGTTTATATTTAAGTAGGAGTTAGTTTAAAAAAAAACATTATTTTTTTTTTTTAAACGTTGCCCCACACTATTAATTACTCCTGTATCGTGGGTGTGTTTACAAAAATTTAAAATTCACACAAAACAAACAGCCAGACCCGGAACAACTACCTGTAGTAGTAAGTTATTTAGCATATCAGCCTATATTGTTTCGGCTTTCGGCGCATTAGGCGCTAAGGCGGCTGGGTTCGAACCTACGACCTACAACTCGTAAGTCGCGGCTATTACCACTGAACCACCACTGCTCTCACTGGCCCACCACTTCTCTCAATTTTATTTACACCAACAAATTTTCGAGTACATACCTGCATGACGGACAGAACACTTCTCCCTTATTTATTAGTGCGTGCGATCTCTCACTGAATTTATAGCTGTGTTCGAAATGTTAAGAAGAGCTATACGTCTTCAAGTCCTTATTTTGTTTGTCTGCGGCACGTTAAGGGCGATTCATATGTCGCCGCACGGCAACTGAAGGCGATGAGCTGTGTCGAGTTGCTTCGCGGTACCTTTGTGTGTAAATGTGTCTCTAATATTGTCGATATTTGTCAAGTTTGCTTGGAGAAGGTGACAGAATGTGCGTGTGAATTTACATTTTATCGTTGTGTTCAACATGGCTTTTATAAATGCCATTCAAAGTGTTGTTTGGTTCTATAACAACAACGTGACCAAGTTTTAGCAAGACATTTTTAATTTGAATACGACTAAGCTACTTTAAATTTAGCTTCAACGGCCTCTTTGCGTAGGTATAAATAGTTAAAAAATCCTAAATACAGTATGGAAACCACATAAAATGCAAAAAATTGTACCACATATACAAAAAAATTACGAAATCGGAAGCGATAAAAATCAGCTGTTCCCTACATTTATGTTTATGTGAAAATAAATGTAGGGGTGTGGTTTCCATACTGTATAAACAGGGTTATTGGTAAAACATTAACAACCTCTTAAGAGGTCATTGTACTCATCATTATAAGCAACTTTTACTATGGGACCAAACCTGAAATCGAGAAAAAAAAATCATCTGTTCCCTACATTTTGACGAGTTATACTAACATAAATGTAGGGAACAGCTGATAAAAATTGTACCACATATACAAAAAAATTACGAAATCGGAAGCGATAAAAATCAGCTGTTCCCTACATTTATGTTTATGTGAAAATAAATGTAGGGGTGTGGTTTCCATACTGTATAAACAGGGTTATTGGTAAAATTTTAACAACCTCTTAAGAGGTCATTGTACTCATCATTATAAGCAACTTGTACTATGGGACCAAACCAGAAATCGAGAAAAAAAAATCATCTGTTCCCTACATTTTGACGAGTTATACTAACATAAATGTAGGGAACAGCTGATTTTTTTTTTCGCGATTTCAGGTTTGGTCCTATAGTATAAGTTGTTCTTAATGATGAGTACAATGACCTCTTAAGAGGTTGTTAATGTTTTACCAATAACCCTATATATTTATCTAAACCTTAAACATAATCGACAAAATGAAGGTGTTACTATACGTACACATCTGCCTAACCCTTCGAGAATTATAGGCGTGATTTTATTTTGTTTTACGTTAATTAATTCAATAGTGTATAAGTTGCAGGAACATTTATGTATGAACAGTCTTTAAACCAACCTTAGGATTTTTATCTGACACTCAACTTAAATAAATATTATGTTAATTTAATGCAACTGTCAGTGCGTGTACACAAACCCTTGTTGAATAATCTTATGAAGACAGATCTGATGTTACGATTTATTTACAAAATGAAATATGATCTTGACGGTACAATGTACCAGGAAATGTTTTGATTCAAACGTTTGCCACACGCAGAGGTCCTTAATACAAGTTACAACACTTTGACTGTGAAATTATAAAATTAAATTAAATGAAATGAGAAAGTGGTGAAATTAAATGTTTATACCTGTAAGTTGATCTTTTGAGACACTTTTACGTGTCAATTTTTTGGACATTATAAAAATAATTATGGCACCAGCATTTCCTAGCTGACTGATACTTGAAAAGAAATGCTGAAACCAACACGGAGTCTCTTTTATAGTCTAAACATTATTATTATTACGGTTTGATATGGGTCTAACAATGCATGGCCATGTTTGAAACGGCCTTTTGAAGAAAGACAGTCAAGGGACAGTCTCGACAAACGGATTGCATGCATCAGTCATCGTGTAACTCAACCTAGCTCAACAACCCGTCGCATGACGCTACCAGAACTGCAGGATATTAACATAGATCACATAAAAAATAATCAGTGAATCGATGCTATTTCAATATCTTACAGAAACCGGGTTTTAATTTGACACCGAGTTTCAGAAAGAGACTGTTACTTAAATACTGAGATGACGCTCTACAAGGCCGAACTTTATCCAAAACTTGACCAAATCATCAAATTAATTGCACTAAAGCTACGGTTTCCTAGAATAGCGGTGGCCACCACATAGCGTCTGTAATTTACCGACTATTGACGTCACTAAAACTTTATTTATGACAGTAAGTTGGTGTGTTTTTCTAGAGAGCGTTTCTTAACACCGTAAAGTCAAACCCGCTGCCATAATTTTCATGACCGCTGGTCACTGCGGCCACCATTCGTCTAGGAAACCATAGATTTACCCTGTAGGCAAGTGCGGTGTTCTTTGCATGATTAGTTTGACCTGCCGGTCGATTCTGTGAGGATCTCAGCGAGAGAAGTTAGGTGAAATGAGCTGTCATTCCATCTGATGCTAGGGATGGACACTAATGACAGCTCACTTTAAGCTCACTTCACCCAAGTTATCACGGTGAGATTTTTACAGGAAAGCACTACTGAAGCAAAATAACAAACGAAGAACGTTTGGATTAATTTGCGTGCATTGTTGACTTTTCTCGCCCACACATACTACACGTCACCGGCGCAAATTGTTGTCGGATTCCCATTCGCATATTAAAAAAAAAAATCTACTTGCCTTTTTCAGTTTACGATGAGAATGGAAACCTCGTGAAGACTTACTCGAACTCCAACCCCTACCCCAATAACCCGTTCCTGCAAAACCTGAGACTCAACGCTGGTCACCTGCCTTACTATGGAAGTTTCTTGAACCCTTTCTTCGGTTTTATTAAAGTAAGTAAATAAATAAATAAATTGGTTATTAATAAATAAATAAATAAATAGTAATAGTATTTACACATAAGCTATTATGACTTCATAAGTAAATAATCAGTTGTCTATTGTTGTAACAGAATAGACATTTCTTAAAAAAATTCCCTAGTGGCCCCAACATCAGCATTTTTCCTGTCTGGTCATACTCTTCATAGACTAACTATGACCAGACAGGAAAAATGTTCTAATTTTCTTTCATCTCTGTTATCATTAATAGAGATGAAAGAAAATTAGAAGGTCGATCGTTAATGTTGGGGAAACATGCTAGTGTCCACACTAAATTCGAATGGTAATTTTATAGCAGGACGTAGATAGCTCTGCCTAATCTTTTGGGGGGTTACATGTGTCATGTTATGTTACGTTATTTTATAGAATTTAGTAAAAATCCGCAAACAATTGCTATTAATTCTTATCAATTAATTACCAAACCATTTATTTCAACAGGACTTTGGCAACGTATTCTCCCTCACGATCCCAGTATCCAACGAGGTCATCCAACAAATCCAGAAAGACCCACAGTACCACAACAAGTTAATGCTGACGCACACTCCAGACCCAGTGATCGAACCGAACCCACTGTGCGAAGGGAAGAGGTCACAGATCCCTTCGCCGCAGCTGTGTAACAACTATCTTAACTGCTGGGATGGGTGGGCAGTGGAGCAGGAATGTCCGACTGGGCTGCTGTTTAGCAGTCAAGGGTACTGTGACTATTCGGATAATGTGAACTGTGAGAGCAGGAAATTGAGTGAGTACCTTTTTGTAACAATGTTAATACTTTTACTTATATTGTGTATTGTTATTAGGATAGAAAGCTAACTACATCATATAGATTACAGATATTATAATAAATGAAGAAAGTTTACATAGGGTGAAACAATGGGCGATCTTATCGCTAAAAGCGACCTTTTAAAGACGGGTCGTCTTTAAAATATATCTTTTTTTAAACTCATTTTAGCCCCTCAACTGCACTAAGGTGTGCCTGTATGAGTAGCTATAAGTGATTTGTACAGTATGATTTATGTCATGTAAATATGGCAACAAGAGAGATTCGAAGTCACGGCCTTGTTCTCGCCATTCTACTAATCTACGATTCCATCTTACTTACAAGTATATATCTACTTATAGTTAGTACTTTCATTCTTTTCAAGGTATCTCATTCCCAATTTCAATTAATTTTCTTAGATGTAGAAGCGTAGGTACTAATATGGAATCAAATTAAAATCTTTCATCACTAGAGACGTCGTAAAACCTAAAAGCTCATTTGATATAATTACTTGTGAATATGTCACTAAGTTAACATTTCAATATGACCGGAGATGATTTAAAACTTAACGCAATCGAATTTATGTTTCTTGTTTATTTAGTACATACGGATGGAATAAGTTTCTCCAATTTATATGTTTATCCTCACCCTAATTCTTCTGTGTAAATATCTAAGAGCTGATAAAAATCACAGACTGTTTTTCTTTTTCACTGTTCACGATAAATCATACAAACGATTCAAAGCTATAGGTACCTGCTGTCAGTCTTGAGTCCTGGGGGCCTAAAAAGGTCACTTTGGCAGAATAATAAAAGGATAACGTTATGAATCATAATATGGCGAATACAGTCCGTGTTTTTCTTTTTTTCGCTGCACTACGTAGGTATAATCAAAGAGATTGGGATTGGATTTGTATTAGATTGTTTGGTATTTTTACACAGACAAAAAAAATAACTGAAAACTCCTTAACCAATGGGAATGAAGAATGTTACTAGGTATGCCAAATCGCTTGAAATTTTGTCACAGTAAAGCCTGTATGTATACAAATACACTAGTTTTTGTTGTAGTCAAAAATACCTAGCAGTTTTGATTTTATAGGCATTCAAAGTTTCGAAAAATATCGAGACCCGCTAACAGTCACGTGACCGCTTGTGATGTCATGTCACAACGCCCCGCGCGGGCTGCGGCCCGCTTAGTATCAAGTCGCCAGCGGTTATAATAGGTGTAATAGCTTGCGCAGTATTTTGTTGTGTTTTCGTCCGTTAATAGTCTAATAATAGTAAATATTATTCGATTAATAAAATGGATGAAGGATTCGAAAAAGGGCAATCGGATAATCTGCCTAAAATAGATGGATTAATGGTTGCGCATTATTTATCTACAAATACTTAGTGATTTCGTTGCCGTCGAAATGCGAGAAATGAAAATGCAAAGTAAGCTTTAATAGTTTATCTGTTCTAAATTGTTTTATCAAAACAAAATACCCAACTAATGTCGTAATGGAAGAATGCAACTCAAATAGTAGAAGTACCTACCTACCATTAAATTTTTACCTTAAAGACAACAAAATGTATTATAGTTTTGTAGCTATAGGTAGGTACGTATGTATATATAGGTAGGTACTGCTCTTCTTAGTAAATTTAAATGAATACATACATTGATTTATTGCAAACTAGCTTCCGCCAGCAGCTTCGCCCCCGTATCCCTCGGGAACTGTACATTTTCCCAGGATTAAAAGTAGCCTATGTGTTATCCCAGAATTCGTCTAGATCCGTTATCCAGTAGTTTTTGCGTGAAAGATAACAAACACACACACACTCACAAACTTTCGCATTTATAATATTAGTAGGAAGTAGGATAGGTACTTAGGATGTAGATGTAGTGGGTTGAACGTTACAGATGTACTAAACCTTTTTTTATTTGTATTTTTTTACTAACAAAATACGTAAGGCCATTTTATTTAATTAAATTTTTATTGCAAATGTAGATGTTCGAACGGATGTACTAAACCTTTTTTATTTATTTGTATTTTTTTTACTAACAAAATACGTAAGGCCATTTATTTTTATTTGAAACTTATTTCAGATCGGCAAGATACTGCTATGGCGATGATGCTATTGGTTATGTTCAAGTAAAAAGAGTAGGTGATGTATGTACGGTTAAATGTAGAAGCACGCCAGAACACCGCTTCAATCGAACGAACAATCTTCATAGCTTTTATCCATTTTTTTCGCATTTTAACGTCCTTTGGAACTATAAAAAACAACTTTTCCGGTGAATTGGTAGTTGTATTTTTACATTTAGGCACAACGCATGATTTCCTAGTATTTGGATTGGACATTTTTTTAAGTATTTAGGTATAATTTCGACGGCACGGGCGCGCGACCACGAGCGGACTGAGTGAGCCAGACTGAGCGTGTTGTGCGATGACGTCACACCGTCACCGGCAGCCCGCGTCGTGCGGTTACAACTTGTTTTATTTCTAAATCGGAAACTAATTGACGTATCGAAGTAATTCTTTCACTAGTATTTTTTATTTTTGACAGAGAATATGGAGTGCTAATAATCAAAATTAGGTAACATTCTTCATTGATACGATTAACTTAACAGTTAACTGTCCATTATTATTCATAATGTTATCCTTATATGATTCTGCCAAAGTGGCCTTTTAGGCCCCCTGTACCCTAATTGCGTAACACACTATCAAATTCATTCTGAATCATTTTGAAGAATATTGCTAATCCATTGCTTCATATGTTCGTAAAATGTGTCTGCTCAACAACGTAAATCACTCAATGAATGTTGTTGAACTGTCATAAAGAAACCCATTGCTACTGATAGTGTGTTAGGTACGTAATTACCCCGCTGGCCTTATCAATAATGTCGTTACAATCCTTAGAGTCTCCAAGTTCTATGCTATTATGGATAACTAATAATACAGTAGTCTGAACGTCAGTGGTTTCAGTTTGACCTTGAAGTGGCCTAACGTAAATACCTACGAAATTTCGATAGAATGAGAGGTCAGCTTATTCTGATTTTGTCACCACGGACGTATCTATGAATATTATGGTTTAAGAGAGCCCGCAGACATACAATTATAAGTTGGCCGACTAAATCGCAGAGTATACCAATAGGTATAATGACATACCGCACATCTTGTCCAACTAAATCGTCCAACTAACTAATTGGGCACCGATCGTATCAGAAACGAGATTCCCTTCCGATTACGCACAATTAAAAAGTTGTCCAACTATTGGTCAACTGCTTGTTAGCACGGTACCCTATGCAAGTTCGCGGACTATCCAACTTTGTTGGGCAGTCGCACGGCGGGACTTGTAACCAATAAAATAAAGTTGGTCAACTAAATTATAAAAATACGCAATTTAGTTGTTCGATAGTCGGCCAACTTACAATTGTATGTCTGCGGGCTCTCTAAAGCGACTCGGTTATTCTATCTTTCTTTATTTATATCAGTACTAGCTGCGCCCCGCGGTTTCACCCGCTTAAGTGTCGATCCCGTGGGAATATAGGGATAAAAAGCCTTGTGTTAATCCTGGTATAGAGGTATGAGGAACAGGGTGTAAAGTTCACTCATCCTCCATAGAAAAGGGAGGATCCTCCGACCAGACGGGTGTTGTGTCTGGCGGGCAACTGCCCATTTATTCATGTCGGGCCGTTGTATCTATGCTAGTTGCGCGGTAAACTCTGCTTGCGCGATGTAGGATTTGCGTGACGTCAGTATGACGCGTTGTTTGCATGTGGCGTTGTAGATACCGCTACACTGGTTATAAACTATCGGCGTGCCAAATTTTATCCAAATCCGTCCAAGGTGCGTGAAAAAGTAACAAACATATAAACACACACACACTCACAAACTTTCGCCTTTATAATATTAGTGTGATAATCAACATTTACACTTTTCTAAAGTCCTACCTAACACCTTCTCGAAGTTATATGAACATTCATAACTACTTACGGATGGATATGTAGGTAAATAATATACCACTAGAAGATGTCGCCAGACGTGGAAATGTCAGGTTATATAAAATCCGAAGCCAGGTCGTCGTGTTACGAAATACGAATGTGCCTCTGACCTGGTGTACTGGTCAAGCCTATAAACCTCTGAATGTTTTTGTGATGCTAAATGTGAACCCTGGTCGTAGTTCCTGATAGAAAAAACTTAATGGATCTCGCCCCCTTTTATGTGGATGTTTTAACATAACAATATGTCAAATGTGGATTAATTTATATTAATCCACATAACATTATGTCAAATGTGGATGAATTTATATTAATCCACATTTGACATAATGTTCTGTGTTATGTGTGCTTATGCACACCTCTGACTACCCCTTTGAGGAAAACCGGATTACTACTCGGATCCTTTTGAGATCTTTATAAACTTACTCATCAAAGATACGTAGTTCATCCGAAAGTTTCTACAAAATCCTTCAACTGTCTACTGAAATTGATGCTATTGGATAAAATGGTCTCATTATAAAGGAAAGCATCTGATATGGCTTAAACATGATCTGTGCCTTAGTTGACTACAGATAACTGAGAATATATAAATTAATTAAACTATTCTTTCACCAGGAGAACAGCCACCAACACAGCCACAATGTAGAAAAGACTTCGAAGCGTTCCGAAGTGCACTAGACTGTAACGAGTTCTTCGTGTGCGTTGGAAGACAGCCTGTCAAATTCAAGTGTCCTGCTGACCTTTCATACAACCAGGTATTTCATTAACATCTATAATTATTATTCTCCATTAATTAACTTATCGATAAGCATCCATCCTTCAGGCTTATTTATGCATATACCTTCCGCATAGCTCAGCAAGAAAAGTAATAAAAATTAAAGTTCATCGAATATTTCATTGACGAGAGACATTTATTTTTATTATTAAGATTAAAATAAAACATTCAGTATCCTGGTTTGGGTTACCTACTTTAGGAACGTGTACCATAGTTTGGGCAAGTTATTATTATTAACGTATCAACTGGCTTCACAACTCAATAACTTGAGTTTTTTTTAATAGCACTCATTTTTACTTGATGGCTGACCCGCGCCTATTTATTTTGACGTACCTTGGATTCCAATGAGGTTGCTAATGCCCATGCTTCATTCAATTATTTTGAATCTATTTTTAAGATTATATGTAGGTTATCGCCTTAATGATTTCAATAGATGTGAGATGGCTGCCACCCCTTTATAAGGCTTGCTATAAATGCTCTACATACCTACTTAGTCATCATAACAGAATTGTTTTAGTACTTATTGCCTAACCGTAATGGTCTTTTCTCAATAAGTACGCACTCTGGAAACAGTGACTCATTTCACATATTCAATGCAGGCATTTCAATATGGAAATCCTTATTTGCAATATGACATGGTTTTATAGTACTTTTATTAAGTGCCTACGCAATTCCGTAGCCACTTTTTTTAGTATTTACTTTTTCAATGCCATAATAAGGTTCACTTTTATTACCTACTAAATGATTCATGCTACTTATAGCTACTGTCAGTAACACATTCAATATTCCGTCTTCACCTCGTCTAAGTAATAAAAATCCCTAAATATAATGAGATTATGTTCTATATTTTTATGTTTTTTTTTATATTTCCAGCAGTTAGGCGTCTGCGACTACCCTACTCGCGTCGACTGCTCATCGACTGCCATCAACACTGAAGTCTTTGCTCCTCAATCAACCTCAGTTCAACCAGCTGCACCCACTCCTTCACCACCTGCACCACCAGCTCCTCTTGCTCCATCAACCTCTATTGCCCCAGTTGCACCTATTTCACCATTAGCACCTCTAGCACCAACAGCAACATTTGCCCCTCCACCGTCACCTATTGTATTAGCTGCACCTGCTTCAATACTGAACCCTGGTGAAATCAAGACTATATTCTCAGAGAACTCTATAGCTAATACTCAAAGTAAGTAGAAAACTTGTAAGTTATCGTCTATTTTTTGTTCAAGCCTTTATTATATGTTAGGCAAGATAGCCTTTTAGAAACAGACTGTTGCAAGATTAATGTGCTTCATTTCAGTCATTAATATTGCTCCGTATTTTTCAACATCATTATAATTTACCAGGTATTTGCTCAATTATAACTTTATTACGATGCGAATGGATACAATCTCATTAACGAATGCTCAACCGTTGCCTAAATGATTAATTAAAATGGTCATAATATGTTAGATTTCATAAGAGATTACTACATTACAGTAATTAGAGGTTTTAGATATTATATGGCTGTTGCGTATGTGTCGCTTTATAAGAGTTAATTCAGAAAAGACAGTAGTAGTTTCTTCCAGTTGCAGTATAATAATGATAGTTTTAAGAATATGCAACAGCTGATTTTATAGGTGACTAGCTTTCGCCCGCGGCTTCGCCCTCTATGTCCTTTCCCGAGATGCAATCTATCTCTCTGCCAAATTTTATCGAAATCTGTTCAGTGGTTTAGGCGTGAAAAGGTAACATACAGACAGACAGTTACTTTCGAATTTGTAATATTAGTATGAATTTTTTATAACCGTGTCACTGTAGTATGTTTCCAAGATCTAGAATATTCTCAATCTTTCTTTGACCTTTTTCGTTGTTAGTCATTACTCTTACTGAACTTACATCACATGTTTTTCAGGTTGGACCTCCACCCACATAGCCATGTCTCGTCAAGATGCCATCCGTCAGCTGCAGCTTGGTAACATCGCCAAAGTCGATGTCTAAGTTCACAGTAATATTATATGTTAAGGCTTTTGCTACCTCTACTGGTAAACAATCCTTTGAAAATAGGTTAATATAGTCATGCTTGGCTAGAGTGAGATCAAACAGGGCGTGTACTTTAAGCACTCTTGTAAGTAAAATGTTGTAACACTAACAGACCTTGTTCAAATACATATCAATAAGTTGAAGTGAGCAATTAATTGGTCGTAAATCTAGTTTGGATACTAGATTCCGCCTAGATTAATATTAATGTCTTATTTAAGTCTAACACTCTATCGGCAAATTGCATTTTAATATATTGTAATGATTACTAAATAAAATGTACCTAACTATTAGTTTGATTTTTTTCCTTCTCACTCACTCTAAGGTCAAATTATAATAAATATATTTTGTGATTGGTAACCAGAAAAAGCTAAGATACTTTATTGAAATAAAAAAGTAATTGTATAAAAATATTATTTATTTACAAAAATATTAAAAATATAAGTTCGCTAGACTTAACTTACATAAGTTTTATGACTAAGAACAACATATATTTCGACACAGCACCAGCACATTGTGTTGGTACCATGTCAAGGTTTTTGAAGATTTCCAAAATTTGGCAACAATAATTGTTTGTGACAAAAACAGACCAAAAATATTGTGGGTTTCGATTCACTTTCGAAGCCCATGGCTTAGAGATACTCGAGCGCCTCTTCAAACAGACAAAAAACCTTTCATGAATCAGTAGACGCACTTGTACAGACTAAAACAGATCATCTTCACACAAATGGTTAAGAGAAAGAAAAAGGTAATAATTTATCGAATGTCAATCATCATGCTGGATGGTTTACAGTCGATGTGACGTCACTAGTCACTACAGCACATGGGGCTCTAACAATAACATACCACTCTGAAGAGGCTGTTCGTACACTATAACAAATGGAACGGATTAAGCTTCAGTCTGTCCTTCGAGCCGCTCCTTGACATTCAGAATCCCAACTTCTTCAAAGCTTTCAGGTCGACGTCACCGTAGTAATCCTCGCTGTAATGTTATCACGTTATGAATTAACTGCCATAGTTTAGTTAACTGTTATAGATTGGGAGAATATTTCTTCTTTATCGTCGTTATGCGTATTCATTTTAGCAGCATGGTCAACTATGTCTACAGGAACTTTTGTGCGTTACTGATAAAATACATAATCGGTTCCTTAAGTAACTGGAGCTTCACTACCATGAGCATGATCAGGAAAAATTGCTGTCGGAGTATATGCTTTTAGTTGACTTGTAAATGATATTGTCAATTCACATGGTATATTTCTTTAGTCACCTTTTCCGACACCTAGGAAATTAGTACTCGAATATTATCTATCTTTGCATGTGTAGTTTGCTATTCTACATCAATAGGTGAGGTTTTAAGCTGAAAGTAGCTACAATAACCGATATATGTAGGTATTTCATAAAGTTTTGGCTATCTACAGTTTCTACATACAAAGCAAAACGATGTTGAGAAGATACTGGATCAGCTAGATAATATTCAATATGTACTACGTCATTAAATTGACTTTCATTGAGTGCATTGTAGAAAGACTCATGCTCAGTGTTCAAACTTAGATTAAGATGCATATTTAACAGAAATTTTAACAAAGATATTACTTACAGAAGGGTACACCATGCATTTATTTCAACGTTAAAGAAGAATTAACGTACCTGGATTCCCAAGGATGACGATTGGCTGTTACAGTCAGTAATAATAATGATTAGACAGAAGAAAATTACTAAAAGAACCAAGAAAATATTAATATATTAGAAAGTGAAATGAAACAGAAAACAGTGTGGTGGAAAATGTTAGGAAACGGTGCTAAAGTGCATCACTACACACAGAGGAAATTAATACAACAGAGGATAATTTTTATAAATTTTTGTTTATTTTATCACTAAAAATAAAACTTAAGTATTACAGTTTCTATCAAACAACAACACTCAGTCGCAGCGAAATAATTCAGTACAATAATATATTTACAAGGTCATGGTATTTAAACGGATACAATGTTATATCGATGTCCTCACGGATTTAAAACAGAACTACGTTGTCATAAATGCAAAACAACTTCCTATAACGCTCGAGTTGTTTATAGTGTAAACTTTATACAGGCTGGGATAACTGGTTTCGATATAATAATGTTGAAAGGACACTATAACTACTAAGATATAATATAAAAATAATAAATATATCTATCGCTGTATGGTTTTACTAATTTCCTAACGTGCCTCAATGAAACTGTTCGAAGAAGCTACAACGAGAAGTATTTGGCAACTAGAAGTGATACATATCAACTGTAGCTCACTCACTAAACAATCGAATATTTTTGAACCTGGAACACGATCTCCACACACCATGAGCAACGTTTTTCTTTTTTTTTTACAAAGCTAATGTATCTGTTTTCAGCCAGAATTGTCAGATTGTAGAGGTTGCTCGTAGTGCGCGCAGAGTATTGGTTTATAGTAAACTATGTGAGTATTAAAAGGTTATGGGGGTGGGGAGTTGTATTTAGTTCTCCTTTTGGGGGCGGGGTTTGAGCTGCTTGGGCGTGTTGCGGGTCTGGCCATCTTGCTGGAGGCCGGCGAGCAGCTCGCTCTTGCGGATCGTCTTCAGATCCAGATCCCCGTAGTAGTCCTCGCTGAAAATGTACGCGCACCTTACTACCTGCCTCGACTACTAGCTAGCCTTAACTCTACGTCTTATGCCTATCGACACGAGTGAGTACATAAATGGCTATCTCAATTTCTAGCAACTTTTACTACGCGAGTGGTAACTGGCTGCGAGAATTGTGTAATGTAATCTTGTACACAGTCGGCGTTAAAGAGTGAACCGCCTTGAAACGGCAACAAGAATGATATCCGCTCGCTTTTCCAACTAGCGTTATCTAACGTTTGTTTTTCTTGGCAGACAATTATGTGGTCCGGAGCTCTCGCAAAAACTTTTGAAAACGACTGGTTCTGCGACCTTCAGTTAACGTGGTTACATCGTGACCGGCGCAGGCGCATCTCAGTATCGTTCTACTTGCGATTGTTCGACGTACACAGACCATGAACCGGATATACCTAAACATTTTGAAAGTTCTCTCATTGTTTCAATAGACGAATAGTTTGGTTCAGATAAATGTAACTGATTTTTTGTAGAAACTGCGCGTAGAACTGATAAGTTGTTGAAATACATGAGCGAACATTAGATACTTTCATAAATGACAAGTAAGAACGTTCGAGCGCAACGAGTTAAAAAAAAAACCTCATAACTATTTCATGATAGCAAGTCTGCGCCAGTCACCGGCATTCTTTTGAACATTTCCTCTTTTTATGAAAGGCATTGATAATTCAACCTTTGTGTCATACTCAAACAGTTACGGTCGATACGATATATCTGAGTGAAACAACGGTCATTACCATACACACTCGGCACACTCCGTTATGTACCGGTCGGCATTGACCACGGTCGTCTGAGCATGACACGACTGTGAGCGCACTATTTTGCTCTAAGTCATGTTAGTTTCAAAGTGTCCCAAATGGCGCAAGCTTGCAAGGCTCCGGACCGCATACTTGCGGCCAGCTATTCAGGTGGGCGAGCTTTACTACGTATCCACCTATGTCTACCTACACAACGACATCTGTACAATGCTGATCGATTCGTGTATAATAAAGCTAAGGCGACACGAAGTGCAACCGATCTGTGTTCGTATTATGTTTCATTATTTATGTGCAAGAAGAGTTGTTAGTCACAAGGACGACATTGGTTGTGTGGAAATGGTTACAGGGTCTCAGGGTTTTGGGACACCAAGAATATCGTTATACCAGATTAATGTTTGGGAGCCCATTCAATATTAGTTATTTTGGTCAAGAATTTCATGATCATGAGGATACTTTCTTGGTGTCCATGATTAGGCTAGGTACTAGATGTTAATGTACCACACAAGACGCTGATAACACCACAGAACCAGTATTCAACCAGTGAGTAGAAGGGTCCTATAGTGCGTTCAAGCTGCCTGTCTTAGTTGCGTTACTTGAACGGTGTGGATAGGACATCCGCATTCGATCATGCAGGGTTTAATATCAAGAGTTCTATGAAACATGAGTCATGAGCAGTTGAACTGGATTGATGTTGAAATGCGTATGTCCTATGATGTGGTGTGTATACAATATGTACACGAGGTTTAAGAAAGGTAACTCACCATCCGGGAACATCTTCGGGGTCTTCGCAGTTGCCTGTGCCGTCAGCATCTCCGATCTTGAACACGGTGCCGATGGGGCATCCGTACTCGCGGGCGACTCCTTCCAGACAGATGTAGTACTTGCGGCAGTCCTCGGGGTGGGCGTGACGGCTGAAGGAGCCAGCGTTTGATACCTCACCGGGAGCGGGGCAAGAGAAACCGTTCGCTACTTCTGGGAAACACCAAAGAGGTTACGTGAGCGAGAGTGCGGAAGGCGAAACCGAAATTCAGCAGCTACAGCGGTGATGAAGTTGAAATAAGTTCACTGGAATAGTATGTGCACAGAGGCTTCATGTGCTTTAGATACTTAGTATTCATGTTCATATTTTAACAATAAACAAAGCAGACAGATCGTTTGATCTGACTGCACGACTATTATAGATTTATATCCACAACAATCATAGCATTAAAATTGCAAACAACTCTTGAGCTTGAATCACATTTTCAAGGATTTAAGATCTGCGGTCTTTTACTGTCATTAACATAAACCAAAGATCGACAGTTCAACCGCAAATCAATAAGGGTGCTATATAGGTCAAGTTACTGGTATAACGTTAAAATTTTACGTACCCTCGTTCTTGCATTCGGGGACCTGGTCAGCCCACATGCACACACGGGATTCCCTGTCGTAGGCAAGACCGGGGCTGCACTGGTAGCGGGACGCTTCACCGTTCCAGCAGTTCCAGAAGACGTCGCATTTGTTCTCATCAGGGAAGATACCGTACAGCCGCGTGCAGTGAGGAGTTGTTATCGGAGGCTCTGTGGAACGAAAGGAGACATTGACGAGACGAACGAAAAACAAATGAAGAGTTGAAAATTGGTTTAAAACAGGACAATAACTCATTGTTTTTTTTAATGTTCCGGACAAGGACTCATAAATAATAGCTAAACTACAAAAAACCCTACATCTAAACATTTATGTTTCTCCGAAATGTCACTTCGCTTTGAGGATAATTGGCTATCAATCAAAAACAGCAAAAAGCTTTCAATCTTCATTTCCATAAAAAAGCCATCAAAGAGTTCGACAAAAAACCTACCTACTAAGCTTGGCAGCAATAAAATTAAATTTTGCGAAGTGGCTCTAGTTCAAGGTAAGCAGTGATATGGATATTTATATCTAAGATATATTTGCATAAAATAGATATTTGAACATCAGGTGATGTAAAGAATATGGTATACATAAATATTTCTGTATGGTGTACGACCTTACGACATCCTGGTGGAGATTGGTGTTTCGAATAATATTAACCTTATGACACAATATGTGTGATTATGTAAAACCGGCGACCTTGACCGTTTGCGCTAGCAAATACTATTGTTGCTAATAATAAATAATAATAATCTCTTTATTTCAGAATACAATTCCATAATTACAATACAAATTACAATAGGTACCAAGATGTTAGTAACATAAAAACTATGATAATAGACATTACCAATATTTACAGGAGCATGAGCTGACTTAAGTACCAGATGGTACCAAATGAAAGGACAATCCAGTTTGCTAAGCATTCCTTTCGATTTTTATGAGACAGATAGCTGAAATTGTTGATCGACGGAATCGTGACAAGAAAAATCTGACGATACTTTTTGTTCCATTAAAATTTAGTTTTATACTTTTTACACTGTAATATTCGCAAAATTTCTAATCTCTCTGCTTTCGCAGATTTACGAGTAAAACAGAAATAAATGCAATTTCTTACCAAGCTGTGTCCTGTCTCCGCACTCGACGTTGTGGAGGTAGTCGCAGTTCTCAGTCAGGTATTTGGAGTCAGTGGCGTCGAAGGCAAGTCCGTTGCCACAAGTCTTGAGTTCAGCGGCACCATTATCGCACTTCCAGTACTTGTCACAGGAGAGGTGGTGAGGGTAGAAGCCAAAGTCATCGGGACATTTGAAGGTCTCCTGTCCGACCGCTGCAAAGAGAAAATCAGGTTAGAATTTGTTGGAGAATCCATATTGATAGAGAAAATATATATATTATTATTTTGTCGTTAAAAGCTGTAGGTCGTACAATGTGGCTGTTATCATGTTTCTCGGACAAGTTTCGAATACCAATTGCTTTGCATAATCTACAAACGCCTTTACGCCGTATAGTATAACTGTTTGTCAAAATGCCAATATTGGCAACAGCGGTGGTGTAACGACACATCACAATGTTTGAATTTTAATGAAATTACAAAATAAACCGCTAGGGGGTTTGCTAAATAGCGATTATGGTGCGCGAGTGATGTTGAAACAGACTGGGCTAGGGCAGGGCCGCTCTTTCGCCAAGGAACGCAGACCCTAATGAGGCAACAACGAGTCTACACTGCAGCCTACGACTGGTTAGCACGTGTAGTCTTTGTTCGTTGATACATGAGGTAATCCCGTTTTGGGTAATCATTGTTACCAAATTTACAAGTCTTGCTCAAACATTACGGTTCAGCGTTCATTTTCGGCGCGCGGAAACAAATTACAATGTTAATAGAACGTTATGTGAAAAATCTAAGTCGTTGATGTTTCTGTATGTCTTAATGCGGTTGAAATTACCTTAGGAGCATTGAATGTGGTATACGTAATTTATGTTTGCCGCGTTAACACCTTGTTTGCGTACGCGCCGCTTCCCCCATACGAGAGTTATGTCACATTATGTCACAACATGTGTGTCACCTGTACCGGCTGACATTTGCGAGAAGAAAGCCCTCATCCGTACAGTTTTGCAACACATTACTCTCTCTAGAATGTTCGACAATTTGCAAGTGCAAGTGCATTAACTCGATTAATTCTATAGGGACTGCTGTGAATTCAATCGACTTATAAACTTAGAAATGGCTCTAACAACTTTCGAGACCGGTTTGATACTTAGCATTAAGTAGAGAAATGAAACAGTAATGCTTATTCCTCTAGTATCGATACGCTAGTTTAAGATTCTTCACACTAGCTTCATAATCTTGCAAGTAAATCGATACAGTTTGTTATTTAATCGTACTGAGCATAACTACAAAGTTGATTAACATAATGTTGATGAAAACAATGGTAATTGTTTTATGTAATCATTAATTTTTAATTTTATTTAAGTATTTTAATTATAAATCTGACCCCGATTTTTAGTCCGATTTTTAGTTATCTGAAATAAATAAATTTCATTTATTAATTTTTAATTATTAGAAACGCATCGGCTTTTTGTTTGCTCTGTTCTAGTAAAAAAAGCAAATGCCACAATTTAGTGCCTTGTTATTGACCAGCAAGTTAAGTCATTATCAATAAACATCGATTATTAACATAGTTAGGTACAATGCATGTCGATTGCAAACGATGTTGTTTTTAAAAATAAACATGATAATCGCCGGTAAAATCTGTTTTTAGTCTTTAACCTTGAATTAAGTTGTTCCTACTAAAAAGCTGTAGGTTATACTCATCTGCATAAGTGTTCGCAAACAACTTTTCTTATTAAAATCAAACGTTGATATCGAGGTGAACCACAGTCGCATGCCTAGCATACCTCGGCCGCCAGACTAAGTAATAAGCAATGTGGTACAAATGTGGAGCGATTTCGATATCATTGAAAATTCGGATCACCGCTCTTCGGGTCGCGTTATGCTTGTTTTACGCCAATTACATCTGCTAATTGGCAGATGACTGGGGTTTTAAACGCCCATTAAGTTTGTGGAGCGAGGAACATCGCAGAAACGAGGTGCTGATTACACATGTCAAACATTACTATACTTATTGTGTTGGAACTAAGTGGATTTCACACAATGTATGAGGGCAAAGATTAAAATTAAATATGGTGTGTGTGACATAGAAGTCTTCCCCTCCCGTATTTTAGAATGATACTCATTCAAGATTTTCGACTGAATTGCTATGAAATCTGAATCGAGAATCATCTAGAACACATTTGTTCTAGAATACCGGTCTAGTCATTCGGTTTTAGCACAAAGGACACTTGCGGAATAACACAGATGTTCTAGAATACAGGGCCTTATCATTTGAATTTCGCAGAACGGGACGTGTGGTAAGCATACGGAATCGATATTAAAAATCTTGACGCTATCACGAATTTGAGTATCGATTCCTTATGCTTCATGGAAAAAAGCTCTGGCTGGCAAGAATTCTTCTTCTAGTTTCTTTTAAGAATTCTTCTAGTTGTCATACAAAATACCTGATGAACAGTGACGTGTTAGTGTCAGCAGTAATCGGGCCATGTGTGCAGTGAACCGGGCAGGTTGCGCAATACCCGGGCGACACCGGACCCCGCGTGTGCACATGACATAATTATTGATCTGCTCGATGGTGGCTTGTCATAACATATTATGTAACAGTACTGCAGTACTGGGGAATTGTTTTGTAATGACGTGATTTTTTACTTGGTTTTTACCATGTTTGTGACTTGAACTGTGAACTCGAAGAAGGGAAATGAAAATATAGATATGTGATAAAAACAAGTTAAGAAAGGGCTTGAAAACGAAAGATTGTTTTGTTTTACATGACACCACAATAAAAATGATCTACTAAGATAAAACATCATCTCATAAAATTGACGATTAAACACCTCTTGATAGTAATAAAAAAGGTACAAGTATGCAATTAAAAAAGCAATTACACTGTCGTCTGACCATGTTCACAAACCCACAATTGCCTAGCCAAGCTTTCCCTCAGATATTCATTATTTTTACGATATTCATGAACATCGCATTGTGTTGCAAACAATGTAATGGCTATAATACGACAATATACACAAGAAACAGTAAGTCACACTAGCCGAGAGAAATTAATACTACAAATTACGCCTATTGTGTAATGGCCTCATGTGCACATTACATAAACATCATACATTATTATGACAAAGGTCATGTAATACCTTAAATAATACAGTGAAAGCCTCAAAAATTGACCTACCGACGAGAAGTAGGCGGAACTTTCGATTTCGTTAAGACGATGCGCCCGCGTCTGTGAAGTTGAGTAATCTCACTCACGCCTGACCTTTATCATGTGCGCCGTTGAATGTATCACATAAATTAGCTCATGTCTATTTTGCATTTTTAAATGTCTCATTTTCTTATGGGAATGGGACGTGGAATGGTACTAAAATAATCATTAATTGAAAAGCAAGGTTTTAAGCTTATTTGCAATATTTTACCCAAAAACTTACTAATTAATGCTCATTACTCTCTACAGAAGTCGAAACTAATCTTCTACATCAATTTTAAATTAAATGCATTTGATTGGGAAGATTAGTTTCGACTTCTCTACAGAGAAATAAGCATGATGATGCAAGATATGACGTCTACATCAAACACCTAAGACCTAACCTAACCTAATAAAACGCTCAACACAAAATGGCCACAGCCTAAAAAAATCAGTTCATCAACCGATTCGAACACGACATTCCACTTTTAAAAGAGTTCACGCTCACGTTGATAATGTTTAAAAAGAAATGATTACTGGCTCATGGTCTAATCTGACGTAACACATAACTAGCTGTTGCTGTAGCTAACTTTTGTTGGACGGTGAAAGTTTAGCTCACTACGAGTATAATAGCTTTAATGGGAGCATTTATTATTAATATGAGAGGCAATTATGTACAAGGTAATGGAGAGTATCGTGTTTAATTCGTAGATAATACTAAGAATCAGTTGTGTTTTAATATTGTTAATTGGAGTGGCTTATTGCGTAATTGTGATGCTAATATTTTGATATTTTGGAAACAATGGTTTAGATTTTCTAGTAAACTATTTGATGTTTTGATAGATTTCTAATTGTCAACATTTTACTTGGTTGGTAGTAGAGTGATCTATTAGTTGTAAGTGTTGACTTACAACTAATAGATCGTTCTTAAAACTTAATTGTTTAATTTATTGACACATTACAATGCCTGAGGTTTATTCAACGACCCTTTAACAAATTAATGAGCAATACAAATTCACATCATACGTGTAGCCAAGAGGCTGGGCGTACGCACAGGTGTCGTCGCGTAATCGTTACGTAATCACTAATTCTATTTCGAACCACTCTTGCGCATCTAAAGGGTAGAGTAAGGCAACATTTTAGTGGCACTTGCAAAATTATGAATGGCACAGACTAATTAAATGCAGTGTGTCAAGCTGTAACTCCGATTGCAGCATTTTGAAGCTTCAAAAGTATGCAAAGATGAGTTCATGATAAGTACTTGCACAATTTTCAGTATATTTAAACACAATTGCATTTATTAGAAGTTTGTTCATTGCATGGACACTAAAATTAAATGACGAATATCAGAATGTAATCCGAAAAAATAACACCTACTGAATTTTAATTATCCTTTTAAATTCGAGGCCTGTTTTGCTAGAAAATGGCTACAAAAACAAGGCAGTGATGCCAATGGATGTAAAAAAAAATTAAACAACAGCACAATGCGTAGGGCTAATAAGAGGTTATTTATATCGTCGCTCGAAGGACAGACAATCACTGGCTTTTAGCTACACTAGGTTCTCGGCGTAGGTTATGCCAGTTGTAGGCGATCGAAGTGTGAATTAAACACTAGTGATTGAATGGAACATCTATGTGGTTAAAAAGAAGGTTAAAATCGATTTCTATTTGAATTTAGATTTTGTTCGATAGTAGACAGTCAATTGTTTTTGGTTTGACCTTTTTAGCACATAGAAGTAGAGACGATGAATCCTGCATTCAGGCAGTTTGCTTCTAGTTAAGATCAATCAGCACCCTAATTGCTGCTGGGCTAATTGGTGCTGGGCGGGCAACACCCGCCCAGCACCCGAACGCACCCACGATACAGGAGTAATTCCTAGTGTGGTACAATGTTTTTTTAAAAAAAAAAACAAACAAAAAAAAATTGCGTAACACACTATCAAATACATTGCTTCATATGTTCCAAAAATGTGTCTGCCCGACAACGTTGATAACGTAAGGAATGTTTTTGAATTGTCAGAATAAAAGCTATTGCTACTATAACTGTGTTACGCAATTACTTGCAGCTTTATCTACCTAGACTCAAGTGAAATCATGTTCCACAGATGTATTGTTATAAACAACCCATCTTCACATTTCTGCCAATGGCCAATAAACTGAAAAAAAAAACTTGGTATTTTTTATAAGAATCGCCAGTCATTGTATTTAGGATGAGAACATACAGGATGCAATTCATTGTTCAATAAAATGTTCAGCCGTGAGATATCATTGTTGATGGTGTATTTTTGCCTAAGAACAACAGTTTCCGGTGCATTGTTTAGGTGAAATATCGTTAATTATTTCGTGGATTTCCGGTCAAACGACCTCTTGATTAACTTTGACTTTATTTTTTACGTAACCTTAGAATATTATCTTGACAAGTGTATGTCGTAATCTTTCGTAAACAAACGTTAAATAACAATGGCTACTGTCATAGGTACGTTATGGATTTTCTCATATGAGAATAATTATGTTTGTAGTAAGGTCTTGAGGATTTTCATAGAAAGGGCCTGTGGAAAACCTAACCTAACCTAACCTAACCTAAAATCGTGTTCTGCGCATGTCAGACCACGTGGTGTGTCAAGTCTCTTCTTACGTGGCACGCACTGTACACTTACATTTTTCCAGTTATTTTTAAGTCAAATGTAACAGGGGGCGAGCCTATTGGCTATTCACATAAGATTATATAAGGCTATTTTTTGCTAAATTATAAACAACCTATTGACTACCAAAACCCTTATTTTAATATACTTTATTTAATATACTTTGTTTTATTAAGAGCTTTGCAGTTAGAAATGCAATCTCAGACCATATCAGTACCCGAATAATTTGTTCCATAACGTCTTAGATTGAAATACAGCCAAGTCAGTTCAATGGCTTACAATTACTCAACACTTTAAACAATTTATCGAACGAATGAATATTGATATTCTTGCCGTAGTAGATTACTCAATTACACCTTAATTAACGCATTCTGTCAGAGAGAGTAACCAAATTATCCAATTAACTTTAATGTGGATATTTTGTTGAACACGCAATGCATGATCAAATTGACGGTCACTGTTATTACTATCAATAGCAAATTAACTGCGAAACGTTTTAAAAAATGTAAAAGACGTATATTTTCTGTAACAAGAATTCATTATTGTTTATTTTTATCAAAAAAAAAACGTTACGAAAATACCAATTAAACTAAGCTTCTTAGCTACTATTGTCGAACGACAAAAAAAAACTTTTTCAGAATATTTATATAAATTGTTTCTTGAAATAACATTCCAAGGTAATACGGACAAATGATTACAAAGGAAAGTCGTTGTTATTGCTGTCTGCTCATTACATTTTCTACCTAAGCTTTGCTTGCGGCGTTATTTTAATAAATCCGAGCTCTGTCACTGAAGATAACCTTTGACTGTATAATCTGTATAGGTATACCTTCTTAAATCCAATGTCAGATGAGTCTATTTTTAAAATAAAAAGAATCCGAAACGACAGACTTTTGTTTTTTTCTGCCGGTCCGAGCATCATGGTTTATGATGGCCAGTTATTTTTGTAAGGAAATATATGTATCAACTCAATCAGTAATACGTTGCTAGTGATATATTATGTAGTTCATTCTCGAACAAAGTCACGTTCAAAAGCTATAACAATAGGTATCAGATAATATCTAACGCACAGTTATCTGCGCACTCAAGCAATTGATATATTTTCTCCGTGTTTTCATTGCTCTCGTGAAATTCGCGCACGCACTGCGAGACTCGATAATCAAATACCTTCACGCTTGCAGTAATGACATTATGAATATTTGATAGCGTGGCTAACTGCCGTTAAAGTTACTTTTAGTTAACTAAGGTAACTAGACCATTGAAGGTTGCGAATTTCTAAAGTATGTTTAATTTAACCATAGATTAACTCGATCGAAAACAATAACAATGACTCACACGAAACAGTTAAAGATTAAATTTTTTGCTGTTGAAGCTATTTGTAGGCAATTAGAAAACAAGTTCAAGATTGTTCTATTAAAGAAAAAGTCGAGAAATATCGGTGCTTGCGCAATTGATCGCGTTGTCCGTGAGAACTGGGTACGTGTTAGAAATCCTAACAATGGTGAATTCCACAAGCACCTCATAACTAACCTCAGAGTGAAAACTGAACATCCTGCCGGAGAACACGAGTTTTATATTAATGATATTACTTAAAACCTGCCTCGGGGGAACTTGCACTACGCCTTGGAAACAGGAGATCAATTTGTGAACAAGAATTGATTTTATAATAAAACTGTACCAGGGAAGCATGACTCAAAAAGAGGTTTGAGGATTCAGCAGTGGGTGAAACAAAGCAAGCAGTCAATGCTGTTAAATCAAAATGACTAAAATGAGGTAATACTAATGTCTTGTCTGTCATCTCGCAGGAATGTGAAAGGACACGTCTGAGTTACGTTAACTTATAAGCCAGAGGTTAAATGGCAATGAAAAAGTCAAGGAGGTTTCAACAAGTAGTTTCCACAGAAGGTATTTAAAAGCGTAAGCTTCTGCAGTTCTAATGTATAAAATATACTAAGTATAGATAGTAAGAAACAATGTTTGTGAAAGATGATAAGGCTAGAAAGAGAATGACTACCAGGGAGAAGGCTAAAAGGAAGGAGATGGAAGACGAAGACATGCCAAACAATTTGGAATAAAGACAGGTTTAGGATGATAATGATGATGACATAGAGAGAAAAATCTTGACTAAATATCTATTCAGGGCTCTTTAAATGATCAATGGGTCAGAGAGTTATGAAATATAATGATAATTCTCCAAGTCAATGTGAAATGATATTGTCATTACACTCGACTTCCTTCATCGATAAACGGAAATGAGTGCTATAGAAGTACATGAGGAAGTCCATAATGTGGAGGATGTTCGGAGACTATGGTCACCGGTAATTGGCTGAATATTTTATTTATTAACAACCGGCAGCGCCCCGCGGTTTCACCCGCATAAATGTCGATACCGTGAAAATTTCCCGGGACTCAAACTATGTCTATACCAAATTTCATCTAAATCGGTTAAGAGGTTTAAGCGTGAAGAGGTAACATACAGACGCATTTATAATATTAGTATGGATGATTAATTGCGTATGTATACTCTTCGATATACGAAAGGCTACCCTTGAAAAATTATCTCTAAAGATTTTTTTTTCTAGACAGAATATGTAAGTGACAACTCATCATGTAATGGGACTATTTCTATAAGACAAACGATGAAAGATGAAACCTTAAAAGACTCGTAAAACATAACTGGAACCAAGAAGTCGAGAGATAAAGTTATGAAAGAGCCCAAGGTATTTCTGTAAACAAACATAACTAAACGGCTTCGGAACTCCCTCGTTATGTAAACTTAAGCACAAACTTTCGATGATAATTATGAAGTAGCACGTGGGAACTATTATTGATCCCATTCCAATGGCTTTGAGTAACAAATATTTTCTGTGTCATAACTTGGCACCAGTGTGGGTGCGTGCATTGCGAAAAATGCTAATCAGTCAATTTTGATTGCGCAACACCCTCTATGTGAAGAATTATATACTGTTAAAAGGATTACAACATTTCTCTAAGGGCATTTCTTTGCATAGAAATTATGACGCAATATTTTTATACCCATCATATTTTATGCAGCCATGCATTGAAATAATGAAATTATATTCTTCTGCATTTAATGGCTATCGATGTTTTAAGTGAAATCTTCTTCATTTAAAGCTCACGATTAAAACTTTCAATAAAACATAAAATTAATATCAATAAACTTTAAACGGGCAGTCAGTAGTTTTGACATAATAAACAATTATTATGAAAACTCGAGAAACCGCTTTCTCGTCCTATGCAGTCGATAGCTGCATGTTCTTTCTTACTCGAGAACAAGTGCCAGCTCCAGTTAATATGAAACAGCTCAAACTTTCTGTACTATGACGTTATGAGGTCATTGACATGTGTGAAAAAGAATAGTGCCAATAGAAATGGGGTTAACTGACATCGCAATAAGACCTAGTTCACACACTTGTGTAGCATTATGTGATTAATTACATCAATGTGTTACCAACTCCATTGTTCTATAAAGATGTCAGAATGTCATATTGCTAGATTAATACTTGATGCTATTTCGTAGTTTTTAGGTAACTTTTGTAACAATTGGGTTGAGATGAATTTCAGCCTAGTGGACACTGGTACTTTAAAAGCTCCATAACACGATTTCGACAATAAATATCCAGTACTGATACGATCAGTCCGTGTGTCACTGGGGCAAGTCATTGTCGTTACACCACATCGCTGGCCGCAATCTATCTGTTCTCAACACTTGTTGCGCGCGCGCAGTTGCAACGCCTAAGTGTGGAAACTATATCGATAACACTTCAACTGCTTTCGCGTTGCTACGCCGATTACATTTTTATCGATACATGAGACCAGGCGAGCCACACATCTAGATAGTTCCGCCGTCACAGGACACAGGTATCCGTCGATCACGTCGCGGGCGCACCCTAAATATTTCAAATGTTACGTACCCACGCCGAGGGCGGCTGCTAGCACTATTAAACACCGTGAATTCATGATTAAACTGTAAGTCCTTGCACGAGTGAAGTGGACACTGTAACGTTCAAGCACACACTGCGAGCGGGTGAATGGGCGGTTGAGGCTTTTATATCGGGTAGGCGTACGCGGCGCAGCGACGGTGAAAAGCGACGCCGGCGCCCGCGCAGGCCCCGCGCGCGCCCTCTCGGCCCCGCGGGGTGCTCGCGCACCCCCGCGACACTGTCAACATTCGTACATCATCATCACTCACTACAATCATGGTGTTGGCAAAATTCATTTTGTTGGTGGCACTGACTGAGGGTCAATTGCTCTACACGCAGCCAGATCTTACTACTCCACTAGTTTGTAATAGAAAATGTAAAGATTAACGAGATAATTAATCATTCCCTCGTCTGTGTTATGAATTCTGTGTAATCAATATTCGTGTATTGTAGAAGCTACACAATTGATGCATTGTACACATCATCACGTATGTTAGGTAATCATCGCTTGTGTGTTTTATTATTTTTTATATTCTGAGAGTATTAGGTCACGCGTATGTATTTCTGTAACCATATTGCTAAATCTATTTGGTAAAAACATGTCTTGATCAAGTTGTTAAAATTTGATAAAACATCTTTTATTTATGTCGAATTAATTTTGGTTTTTAGTTTAATTTAGACCGCCCAGCTTGTAACACATGTCAACTTGTATTTATTTTTATAGTGTATACAGACCTAACACATATATTTGCCAACTATTGACAGATCTTCCTTAAACTCAATTTTACTTGAAGCGATTCAGGTCGACAAAATTTTTACACAGAAACCAGACTATACTTTTCCGAAGGATTTTGACGCGCTGAATTCAAATCTCGATATTGCATTTCTCGTGAGATCTCTGAGATATCGAAATTTTCGTGTTTTCGTCAATAGACTGTATGTGTTCTCAAACGTAGAACAATCCACGTACACGTACGAAAATTTCAAAATGCAATATCTCAGCGAAAAAGAAAGATATTTGAGTAAACTCAACGTCATTTTAAAGAGGAAGACTAGTCCTTTGAGATGCCATTAATAATTCTTGAAAGAAAATTGGATCGGCTGTGCTACATAACCTCAAAAATGAGAAAAAACGGTATTTTTTGCACTTTTAGGTTAGGATATCTCGAAACCCTGACGTGATAGAGCAATTTTGAGGCCAGATTCGAGTTCAGCGCGTCAAAATCCTTTGGAAAAGTATAATCTGGTTTCTGTAACAGAGCGTTCGGCAAATTTTGTCGACCTGCAACCTGACATGACGGGCAATTCACGTAATTAAAAAAGTTCCAAATCTAGTTGCAATATAATTTCAGCGACAATTATCATTGTCTAAAACCCTATAATTTTTTTGATAGATTGAGACTTATATTAGAATGCGAACATTCTAAAAACTACAGGAATTGTCCATCAGGGGGCCTAAAAAGGCCACTTTGGCAGAATCATAAAAGGATAACATTATGAATCATAATGGACAGTTAATTGTTACGTTAATTGTATCAAATCCCATTGGTAAAAGATTTTTCAGTTATTTTTTTGTCTGTGCTAAAATACCAATCAATCCAATCCCAGTATCTTTGATTACACCTACGTAGTGCAGCGAAAAAAAGGAAAAACACGGACTGTCTTCGCCATATTATAATTCATAATTTTATCCTTTTAAGATTCTGCAAAAGTCACCTTTTCAGGCCCCCTGATCTTCACAGCATACGCCTTCCTACAACTCTCTTATTTCACATCAAAATCGTAAACACATTGGATGTCCTCCAAGCCTATTATGTCGAAACATCTCGAACTCACTCAAGCAATAAACACAAGCGATCTTCAGGCTAAGACAAGTGGTCCACGGTCCAGCGTCCACTTGAAAACCGACAGCGAAAGTGTTTTCCGAGATGAATCACGATTTATCTGTTCGATGGCTTTACGAATCTTGAATTAAACATAGTATTCATGAAAGGAAAATTGTTCATACCTTACTAGGAGGTTAATAAAATTAGCATGAGGTGTAGCTGTACTTTATTTTTCTTCTATTTTTCCATAAATATAAAATAGTTCCATGAATGTGTGATATGTGTGACAATGCCTTGCATAAATCACTGAAAATACAGCCTACCTATTCTGCAAAATTACATCGATCTGTTTTGTGATTAGGGGGCCTAAAAAGACAACTTTGGCAGAATCAAAAAAGGCTAACATTATTAATCATAATGGACAGTTAACTGTTAAGTTAATCGTATCAAATCCCATTGGTGAAGGATTTTTCAGTTATTTTTTTTGTCTTTGCTAAAATACCAATCAATCCAATCCAAATCCAATCCCAATCTCTTTGATTATAGGTACCTACGTAGTGCAGCGAAAAAAAGAAAAACATGGACTGTCTTTACCATATTATGATTCATAATGTTATCCTTTTATGATTCTGCCAAAGTGGCCTTTTTAGGCCCTAGATGCTAAGGATTGACACTATTGACAGCTCACTTCACCTAATTTTTCAGTGATTTTTTCACAAAACAGGAGGAGCAAAGAAACATTTTTTTCGAAATTCAACCATTAGCTATAGTTGAACAAATGTCCAAATGTTTTCAAATGTTCTTTATAATGCGCACAGCAAAAGAGTGGAACTCTCTACCTGCATTTGTGTTTCCGAGTGCATACAACCCGAATCTCTTCAAAGTAAGAGTGAACAGGCTTCTTCTGGGTGAGCTCACTCCATCGTAGACTTTGTCTCTGTCATCTCTGACCTAGACTAGAGTCAAGAGCAAACCCTTTTCAAATAAAAACAAAACTTGCTCTAAAAATCGTTGTCCCTGCCTGTATCAACTCGGATTGGGAAATAAAAAGTTTATTTAACACGTATTTTAGGGTTGAACATAAAACAAATTCTAATGAGTGATGCAATTGAATGAATTGAACATTGAAGTTATGAATAAAAAAAACAGCTGATAAGTCAATACTTCGTACCCACGCGAACTGAGTCATAGACATAAGCTAGTCATATTCTTAAGCCAGTTTTTAGGGTTCCGTAGTACTGACAAGGAACCCTTATAGTTTCGTCACGTCTGTCTGTCTGTCTGTCCGAGATTTTGCTAAGAGACCGTTAGTACTAGAACGCTGTAATTTTGTAGGAGTGTGTATATCAAAAACGCCGACAAATTGGCAAAAAAATTTTTGGAAAATATTTTTTTCAGGTCATGTGAAGTGTGGATGAATATTTTTTTCGTCGTCTACCCCATTATGTGGAGTATCGTATTAGGTCTTCTAAAATGACTTGGGGGTTGCTAAAACGGCGTCCCCCCCCCCCCTCTAAAAGCTAAACTACTGGCTTGAAAAATCTGGAAAAATTCACGATGATAGTGCATTTCATGTACTTTAAAGAAAAATTATAGCGGTTAAGATAACTTTATTAGTTTAGCAGTAATAGTCGTTGAACTTGGATGTTGTATCTTTACCATTACTTATATTCAGAATAAAGAACAAAAGAATCGTACTATATTGTGATAACAGGCTACTACGGAACCCTACACTGTGCGTGGCCCGACACGCACTTGATCAGTATTGATATTCTCATAGTCAAGTAAGACAATAGTTTTAGTTTTACACTCGACTGATAACGAAGGTTAGATCGCAAGGTTCGGAGACTAAAAACTCTCATTGATGTCTGCGTACGGAACTACGGAGTTATATACTGGCCGATTCATAATTTTTTTCATTCATTATTCGTGTATCGTTTCTTAGAAATATTTTTGTATCTAAAGCATTGTAGGTACTTTGTGCAAAAATACGAATTAAAATGTATAACAGAAGATGTAAAAAGTTTAGAAAAGGAACATAGAGATTAAGATAGTAATGAGTGCGTAGCGATTTAGCTGTAATGTAAAAATAAAGGTATTATGTTTTTCACTGTTATGTTTGGAAACTTTCCGGTAAATATAAAAAGTAGTAGGTACACGATGAACGTCTCGTGCCTGTAGGCAAAAAAGGTGTTTATTCTATACTTTAGCTTTACAGATAGATACTATTTAAAGATTCATTCATACACACGTCCTAAATCCATTGTTCTTCTATTTGTCCAGCCATATTTAGAGATTTTGAAATTCGCAACAGCTTACATAATTATAACCCAAAGTACCTCTACCTACCAAACACTAGATTCAATTTCTATACAGCTCCTGAGACCGAAAGTCCCATACCCATTTCTATCTCGACTTCCTCTATACCTTTACAGGGCTAGAATTATGGTAACTGATCGATAAGATCACGCATACGATAAGTGCGTATATTTAGGACAAGGATGTAAGTAGCAAGTCGACGACCGTCCGCGCCCGGCGCGAAGGCCTGCTGGTTTCACGGCGGCGCAGGCGCAACGATGATGCAAGTGTAGATGTGGCAGTTGACTAATGTTGCATTTTTTTATTGCAGTTTTGTTTTCGGACGGTGTAGTCTTAAAAAGGTCTTCTGTCTCCCCATTTTTTATGATTCTATATTTACTTATAAGTAGTTATACTAGATTTACAAACCGTATGGAGCCCGTTGGGATTTTCCCATCGGTAAAAATTACGAACTTCCATACAAACTATGGGCGTTTGTGAACTCTCCGGCAGTCCGATTTTTTACGGTCCCATATGGCACGCCATAAATGTATGGCCAACTAGCTTCATATTTTCTGACAGACCGACTTCTTGACAATTCAAAAGTGCCTGTAAATGGTTTAATTGAAATAAATGCTTTGAGTTTGAGTATATACTAGTTTGTGTACTTAGTGCACTCTCCCTATTTAATCCATTTACGCTTATCAATACTTACGGGATAAATTTTCAAAAATCTTTCCTTTTCGCTTACTTTTGTTATATGAGGTACTCTTGTGCAAAATATCAGGCTTCTAGACCCAGCAGTTTAGGCTATGCGTTATCTGTCAGCAAATGAATCAATTAACGGTTTTTATTAAGTTTTCTAGATTTATGATAGCGTATAGATTCTAGTTAAATTGTGGTCCTATTGATCTATTATTGAATAAATGCCTTTTTTTTATTCAGTGTAGGTCAAGTAATGAAATAACGCTTGTTTTTGTAAAAAGAGTTTCGTTTTCCTTAATGTTCAATTCAATTAATTATTTATTGGAGCGGTCTTTTGAGGAAATATATGTTTTTTATGATTAAATTAATTCAATTGTCTTGTAGGTCCTTTCTTTTTCATACATTAAAAATGTTTACACTCTAAATGCATACAATCTTAGTAGCTTTTGCGTTAAGTTGCCCAACTCAACTAATTTCCTTGAATTAATTATCAATAGCTTAATTGTGGCAATTAAAGACACATTTCATAGAATAGAATATAATAGTGCTTTATTTGCAAAGAAAGTAGGTACAAGTTACAGATATTAAGTTTAAAACAACAAGAACATAATTTAGGTAACAACTTTAATTTCTAAGCTATCTACCATTAACAAACGATCCATTCTACCTACTCTGCATTACAAAATATGACTAATAGCATAGTCTTTGTCGTTGTCACCACGATGCTTGCCTCATTGCGCCGGCGCAGCTATGTGCAGTATGCGGAAGGTAGCACCGACGACGAAATGCCTAAACTTACAATCACCTCTAAAATTATAGTATTCAACTCTTGATGATAAATAAAGGAACTGTGAAACGTTTTAAGAATAGGGTACTGTTTCATCTCAGTGAACTAACAAAATAAATTGAATTACCTCAAGTATTTTGTAAATCGTGCTTTAGTTACATTGTGTTTTTAATTTAAATGACTGGTTGACAGTTTAATGAACTGTGTGGGTTCTAGAATCAAATAGAACCTCAAGCAAGTCTCGTTTGTTCCGATTCAATGTATAGGCACCCAGTATTTGTGCATTTGATAGCCAAATGCCCTTATTTCATTACAATCGATACACCAAAAGTTTCTGGTAGGTTAGAAAAAATGTAGCGAAATCTAGCTTCTGATCGTACAACCTCATTCGTGGACCTTTTTTTTCATACCTATGTTCCTAAGAAAGAAAGAAAATACGTTTTTTCCTCATTGACATTTTCCTCTCTTTGCACTATCGCTATGGGAGCCAGTGTCTTGTGTCGTCACAGCACGATCAATTTCGGCGCAGTCTCAGAAATCTTTGTAAATAATGTATACCAGTGAAAGCCCTCAGGAAAGAGTTAACCTAACATCCCAACCAAGGCTGCCAATCCATAAAAAAAATATTCAAATCATCTTCCTCATTAGCATACCATGCCTTACTTACCGAGAAACCACAGTCAATGGCAATAACTCAGTGCGATCCAAATAAGTTGATACAAAACGGTACTCCTTACTTAATATTCATAAAGACTGCGCGCACGAAATTGTGCAGAGTCGCGGCGTACGCGCACTTCCTTCTGATTGTATGTATATCATATACAACGGCATATTGGTAGACTATATTAAATGAGGGACATTTTTTGGAGATATGTGAAGATTGGCTGGGATTCCAATTCAGTAATATGAATAAATTATTAAGTGCAATGTCACTTTACTTTCATCTAATACATACAAATAAATAAAATTGAAATATCTGTTTGTAATGTCAAACTAACAGCACTGTTTTACTAAATGCATATGAAATAAAAGCATATACGGTACTTACGCATAACAAAAAAAAAGTTTAAAATTTTTGTATTTGTTTGTTCCGGCTAATCTCCAAAACGGCTGAACTGATTTTGATGAAATTTGATATGGGTATACTTTGATCCCTGAGGAAGGACATGTTATTAGGTATTTTTTTATCAAAATCAAAACCACTCGGGCGAAGCCTCGGGCGGAAGCTAGTAAAACATAATGTTTTTTTTGCTTTCGTGAACAATTGATGCGTAAATAAGCGAGTTATTTTATTTGCTCTACATATTATATAATATGTAGTATATTAATTACTGGAGCATCATCATCATCATAATCAGCCTATAATGTTTCCACTGCTGGGACACAGGCCTCCTCTCGGTGAGAGGGAGTGGGCCGTAATTCACCACGCGGGCCCGGTGCGGGTTGGCAGATGTCACATGTCTTCGAATTTTTGGTTCTAGGACATGCCGGTTTCCTCACGATGTTTTCCTTCACCGTTTTGAGAGCAGTGGTGATGAAATAATTTACACAAAGTAAAGCGCCTCTCTGGGTTCGAACCTACGACCTACAACTCGTAAGTCGCGGCCGTTACCACTTGGCCACCACTGCTCCATACTGGAGCATACCATTTGTAAATTGTAAACCTACATAATCTATTTTCAAGAATTAACTTTGATGAACTCATAGAACACATCACATTATGTAAAGTGACATCATAATTATCCTGTAACTAAATGATGATGATGACGATGATGATTTTGTCATTAGTTCATTACTGAGAAGGAATTTATTTACCTAACGATTGCCCCATGCTCTTACACATAGATATACATAGATTTGACAGGTGACGATGATTCAAAGTCATGTAATTCAGTGAAGGTAGTCACCATTTGAATTTACACATGACATAACAAACAAAATACATCATTAATTTTTATGGGTAATCGGGGGGAAATGTTCCAATATTATAGAACATTGTGTAATCTTAGTTTAAGAAAAATAGTGTTGTTTTCATTCGCTTATAGTAACAGTTTGCCGCAGGAAGAAAATAGCTTAAGATTTGAATTGAATATTACAATTTATAACTTGACATTTAATAATAACATGTTCCATTTAGTTGATACCAACAAATTATGTTAGTAATAATTTGGATTACTAGCACGTAGTCAGAAACGCAAGTGGTCAAATAGGTGCTAGACAGATTGGCAGATAGAAATGATACCTACTCAGAAAAATATATTCGGACACTTGTGTCCGAATACACACTGGCTCTGGTGCTGGCTCTTGAGCCGGTATAATTACAATATCAGCCGGTCGATTCTGTAAAAATCTCACCGTGAATATTTAAGTGAAGAGAGTTTGTTTTTGTTAGGAATAATTGACACTATTGACAGCTCACTCCACGCTCACTTCACCTAAGTTTTCACGGTGAGATGGTTACAGAATCGCACTGCAGAAGTGATATTCGGCAAGCTCTTACCTACGTAAGTAATTAAAGATGAGCCAAAGTATCTATCCAGTTTTTACCACATACACACATGACACAATATAGGTCTCCTAATCTACCCCGCTCAGACCTATGCAAACCAGCACCCTAATTACGTAACACATTATCAATCGGAATCTGAATCATTTTGAAGCAAATTGCTAATCCATTGCTTAATAAGTTCGAAAAATTTGTCTGCTCAACACGTAAATAACGCAATGAATGTTGTTGAACTGTCAAAATGAAACCGATTCCGATTGACAACGTGTTAAGGCTCCTACAAACAGGCGCGACACTCGATATAATCGCGCGCGACACAAAGGCACCGCTCGTTGCGCGACTTGCGGTGCCTTTGTGTCGCGTGTCGTGTCGCGCCTGTTTGAAGGAGCCTTTACGCAATTGCCCCGCCGAGCACCGGTTAGGCCCGGTATCCACCAAAGCGGAGAGGAGATGCGTTGCGGAGAGGAGATGTAAGCTATGTGTAGCGGAGATGTGAGCTGTGAGAGATCGAAGAAAGGCGCGGGGAGAAGGCAGCGGGGTGAGGGGTCCGCGAGCGCGTGCGCCACCCGGCCGCCCGACTAGACACTTCTCCGCTCTGCCGCGCCGCTTGCTCGCTCGCTGCACAAAATTCTATTGAAAAATGAGACATCTCTCCTCTCCGCTTGACCCATTTCCACCAAAGCTAAGCGGAGAAGAGATGTGGAAATAACGAAATCGGATTGGTTTATTCAAACACATCTCCTCTCGTCTCCTCTCCTCTCCGCTTTGGTGGATACCGGGCCTTAGCCCTACTCGTCTGTACAGTATTATCTCTTAACTATGGTGAGTGCCTGCATGTGGTCGTTCGTCTGCTGAGCATGCGCACCTGGGTTCGATGCCCAGGTCTCACAAAGTATTGTTGGGTTTTTCCATTAGGAATTTCTCAGTAGCAGCCCGGAGTAAGGATTTTTGCCCGGTTGATGGTAATAGACTCGCTCCATATTACATGGACTTAAACATAACTGGTTAAATGTTGGTGTTATATAGGTACACCTCTGCCTAACATTCGGGAAATACAGGCGTGATGTTATGTAATTATGGCCTCCGCCTCTTCGTTTGGCGCACTACGATCCATTCTGTCTTGATCCTTTCTATGTCTTCCCCTTTATCACCACACACGGCCCTCAGTTCAATTTTTTTTATTACCAAGCGTCCTTCCGATCTCTTCTTCGCTGGTCGATCGCTTACTTAAAATAACCCTCATTAGGAAAGGCCTATAATAGGTTCAGACGAAATCTATCAATGCAAATAGATATATATACGTTACAGTTACCTACAAGGCTGCTAAGTTACGCAGACCCACATGAATTATGGATTCAAACATAAGTACCTTCTCTAACCAAATATTGTTTTAAAATTCAATTGTCAATAATCATCTATCTATTCAAACAGAACTGAGCACGTAACGCTGATCCCAACTACATACCTGAATAAAGTGACCCACGAAAATACGACTTTTACATACATTGCCGCTTTTGTACCGCCGAATTTTATTAAAGGGGCAGTTATGTGTCAATGACATCAAAAGCCCAATGTAATCCATACAAAAGTAATACGTAAACTATTACATCAATGCTCCTCTGACACGGAGCTTGTAATTACTCAATCGGCTGGCATTTGAAGAAGCGCACGCGCAAGCAAAGGTCGTCGGTTCGAGTAGGTACGCACTTAGTCGGTTACTGACCCACAAATTTTCGGTTTATTTTTATCCGGATAAGTATGAAGGGATGAGCTGTCAATTGGACAAAGGACCCGTTAGCACATAAATAAATACTTGCTTGAGGAAACTTGACTTCAAATGTGCTGGACGCAGGAAAAAATAAATCTTACATTCTGAACGGCTAATCATTGTTCTGGTTATATAATTTTCAATATTATATCTTCGTCTTGTAGCTTGTGAAGAACTGATAAGAAAAAAAAATATTTAAAAAGTAACTGCATGACATGTTAGTGGACAAATGCTAGGTACTACTCTGCAAAAGATTTCTTATCTGACAAATCACTTGCAAAATATAGTTTCCCTCAACCATGTTGGGTACAGTACATTTAAAGATACTATTTGAATGTCTATTAGTATATTTTTTGACATTCAATTAATTAACATCGGTGGATAATAATATTTTTTTTTAAGTGTAATAGCTATAGTTACTTCTGACATTATTATAATTAATAAAAAATAATTAATAATTATTCAAAATAATTTGCGCAACATGTATTTTTTTTTCATATCTCTATTAGTCGTCAAATCGGTAGTCACCCTGAAGAACTGATGAATAAAATAGCTAAATTCCTAGACAGACACATATTCAATACCAGCGATTATGCAATTGTTAGCTCGTGTACGCTCTTAGCAACAGTAGCCATTATAAGGGTCAACCATTGCGTTATGTTTAATGGTACATAGTGAAGGTAGATATCATAGTATTATTCACTAGATATACTCCTATATACCAATGCGACGGCGGACAACACAAGCAGTACATCGCTGTTCGCCGCATCAGCAGGTCGTCTTGCTTCTTGTCCCATTTTGTAAAGAAATATTATTTAAATAAGCATATAAATATCACTCGCAAAACCTACTCTCTCGCTGTTTTACCGACACATTATTCACGGAATGTTCCTTCATTTTTCTTATTTTGTCTGGTTTTTCTTCAATGAAGCCGTGTCCCTGATGGGGTATCCCATTGACAAAAATTATGAACTTAATTCCAAACAAACTTTCATCTCCTGTTTATAACCCCTTTAAAAGATGAATTTTCAAAAGTCAGGTTTTAGTGCTACATCTGCTTCTAGACGCAATGGTGTAGGCAGTGCGATGTCCGTCAGTGAATTAATTAAAGATTTTTTTCGATAAATCATCATCTCACTTGAAAAGGGAAACTGCAGTGTTATGGTTATGACTGTCAATATTTAATTTAGAAATAAATTGCTTATTCTAAAGCTGTCAGTTTCATAACACAATAACCATTTTGTTGTACCGCTATTTATAAAAATATTATGACAGTGATTCAGTGATATGAGAATGTGATAATTTAGATGGTGTTGGTCAGAAAGTATTTCTTTTTAAGTTAATGGAAAGGGAACATGACGAAAAACAATAAAATAACGATAAGTTCGATAACAAACTCATTGCTAATGGTCATAACAGATGACTTAGAGATTATATCAGGGTTCAAGAGCCCTCTGACCATCTGCTAAATACAATCCTGCAGTGCATGATATTATTATTACGTACGCTATCCATTCACTTCATTTAGATCATATATTATGAACCTCACGGAATTTTAAGATAAACCTTTTAGATCTGAAAGAAAATAACATAGAGAATATAGTAAACTAGGGTTCTAGCTATCTCCCCTTTACATACTCGCCAGGAATATGTTTACAAGCGTTGAACAGAGAGGAATTAGGCATCCTAGGCTCCCTTTGCGATGGTCTAAAACCAGTCCGGTGATAACCACCGACACATTGGTGATGACCACCGTTTCAGTGAGGTAAAAACACACTCCCCGGTCATATCTAGACAACCGGTTGTAGGATTTCGCCGAAAATAAAAAAGTGATCTAATTATAATGACCAGTGAGGAAAACCATGTCATATTGACTATATAATATATCTTACCTCCCAAGTCAAAAGTGTCGCCCTAGGGAAACCAATTGCTCAATCGACTTATGTGTCACCAAGTATTGCGAATTTGAAGTCAAGATTACGTTGTGCGTCAAACGTAATGTGCAGGGCTTAAAGTCGTGGCTCAATCTTTATCAACAAATAGGAGAAACTTAGGTGCTGATTACATATGGGGTCTACCCATACCGGTGTTGTGCCTCATGTAATTAATGGTTCGTGGGTTTTTTTTTTAGTGAAAACATCTTTACAGGTGCGTTGGGCATTTTTTGTGATGGGAAAAAACCATTGAACTCGCGCCACTGTTACCGTAAGCGACATCGCGCGAGTTTTATTTATAAGACGATTAAAAAAATACCTGCTTCGGATGTGTTCAGCTGTCTTCGGAATGTATTCGGTTTTAATGTATATCTGATATGTCAGTGAGTACAAAGTATTCCGTTTGCGTTTTGTTTTCACTTCTGTGAGCCGGCCACTGTTTTTTTGGTCTGCTCGGTTCCACTGGTTAAGGCCTCCACTTCTTCTTTATTTCGTAAACCCGCGCGTCCTTCTTCCAGCTTTAACGGAACCTATCCAGTTCATCTCGCCATCTCCTACGTGGCCTGCCGCGACCCCGTCTTACTATAATTACTCGTGACATTATCAGGTTGTTATTTAAGAATTTATTTATTTATTTCCTTCATTAATTGTTTCACACATTAATTATTTATTTATGTATTATGTACAGTAAACACATTGAGAGGCGACATTTAACTTTTGAGTATGAAGTAAGGTACTGCTTATTTCTTGAGAACTTCAGAATCTTCCAGCAGTAGCATCTGTGACAGAAGAAATTACATTTTCAAATATTTCTTAAAGAAAACATATAAATAGGGACACCGAGGTTCAAGTTGTTAAGGCCTCAGAGACAGGAATTTTATTGTTAGTCACAAATAGCGCCTCGTTGATCTAAAGATTCTCTGCTCAGCAAAGTCCTATATTGTATTTTTCAGTTAGAAAACCTGGAGTGTCGTACTGGGCTCGGTGATTAGCAATGAGTTCTCCCTTTGTTCTATGATTCCAGCATTGGTTGGACTCACGTAAGGAAAGGCGGGCGGGATGTCGAAACATAGGTGTTATATTACTCTGCCAACCTCTTTGGAAGACATCGTGGTGATGCTACAATGCTTACGTATGGCTTAGGAGAATTTTAGGTAATAAATACCAAGGTTTTAAGACATGACACTAATTTAAGAGTCTCTAGTAGTAAGTATTAGTGACATAGGCTGGTGTCCGCAACTCCACGTTCAAGCGCGTCATTATGATGACAATGAATACACGTGGATGCCACACGGAAATAATATAATTAATTTCTTGATTATCACGAAGGTTAGATGGCAGAGTTCATATCAGGGTCATTGAAAACTTCTATTATTAATTAAGGCGATGCCAGCCTTCACAGTGGAATGCAAAGGTACAATTGTAAAGGCTCCTACAAATAGGCGCGACACGCGATATAATCGCGCGCGTCACAAAGGCACCGCTCGTTGCGCGACTTGCGGTGCCTTTGTGTCGCGTGTCGCGTCGCGCCTGTTTGAAGGAGCCTTAATGTGCTTGATTATCAGAATATTAGTGTTGTTATCGACCTCATGGGTAAGGACTTGTAGAGGTAAACAAAGCATGGCTAGTATTGTTTTAAATTAATTATTACGACGGCATAATTTGCTTACTGTGGTGTCTATTCCATTCACACGCGAGAGATTTTCCTAGTCTCGTTGTTTTAATTAATTCTCCTGCTTTCTGATTGTTACAAATGACCCATGAAGATGATTGTGACTTAATGTTATAATAAATCTAGTGCAAGGAATGCAATATACTTTTAGCTCTATAGACTCCATTCTCCTAATTTCATACTAGTGACTCGCCCCTGCTTCGCACGGGTGCAATCTACTGATGTAGTGACATGTTAATACATCGAGTTCTGTGCTATATCCTGGATAAATTACCCAGTAACTGGGTTGTGGAGGTCAGATAGGCAGTCGCTCCATGTAAAATACTGGTATTTAGCTGCACCCGGTTATACTGGAAGCCTACCCCAACGTAGTTGGGAAAAGGCTAGGCAGATGATGATCCTGGATAAATATCAATTTATTACACACATAAACCTACCGAAATAAATCCTCTAAAGTCGTGATGGTGAAAGCCGCATGAAAATCCGTTGTGTAGTTTAGAAGAACAACGTGATCACACAGAGAGACACCAAAAGTGACTTTATTTTTATGTATAGACTATCTAAAACCCTTTACCTTTTATTTTCTGTTAGGAACCTTATTCGGCGCTCATGCAACTTACCAAAGTTTCATCACAATCGGTCGAACCACTTTCGAGTTTTTGCGAGACTAACGAACGGCAATTGATTATTCTATAACTATAAGAAGATTAAAGATTTGAATGCATTCCCCTTAACTCCAAGGCTTTAATATGAAGTTTACCACGGTCATGGTAACATAATTAGTACTATATTACGATGAACGTATATTCTAATTGTTTGTATAATTAATGTGCAATGTGTGTGTTACGTGGAAATGCAGCAAGTGTTTTGGGCACCTTTGCGCCGGGAACAATTAGGGGCGGGTTATTTGACTAGTTTGGAGTGTTGTTCATGTTGTGACTATTATTATTTTAAATTAATTGTATATAATTAATGTGCAACATTTAAATAGGTTCCATGTCTGTCTGTAGGTACATTTGTGTACTTTGCTCGCAATTTGTTATATAATGTCATTGTGACGAGGTTTACATGATACAAGGTGAAGGTTTTAACACGTGTAAAAACTGTTAACCTTATAATAATATATACTGTATATTGTAATGTTGTGTATTGTATTATTTGGTGGCAATTTGGCAGAAATTAAGTACTATGTAGGTAGTTATTTTTTTTTGAGAATGGCATCCAGCAATTCAACCTTTTGTAGCAATTCAGGTTGTCGTCTGCTTAACCGGACTTGCCTAAATAAATAAATAAATTAAGGCCTCCAGCCAGGGCTTCAAAACTTATAAACTATGCAACTTCACGCTAAAGGCACCCCTTATCGGATACGGACCTCGGCTTAGGGCATCGCTGGGAGAGGGCAGCAAGGGATAGGCTGGATCGGAAATAAGTAATTAAGTAATAAGTAAGTGTAGTGTATGTAAGAAATATTTATATGGCAGAACTGACTGATTGTTCTTGTTTTGGAATTTCCATTCGGCTGGGTAGTAGCTTCATCACAAAAACAACGTTTTTTTTTAATTTTGTTAAGAGAGACCTAGTTCTCTTCATCACCGCCTTTCGCACTGGGTTGGTTAAACTAGATACTTTTTAACCAGTGCGCAAACTTGAAAATGTAACCATGAAATCAAGATATTATGATTCTAGACCAGGTGATCTAGAATCATAATATCTTGATTACATAGCCTAGAAATCTTTCGACGGTTATAAAAAAATGGTTGTTCCATACATTTTGACCGTGTAGGTCTTTTGTATCAAACAGCCGATTGTTTTTTATAACCCACTAAAAATTTCTACGCTCGTGGTGTAGAATCATTATGCTGAATTCGTGGTTATAATTTGCGCACCGGTTAAAAATCTATCCTTTATTGTACCAAAACATCTCCCCAGGTAGTAAAGTACTCGTAAGTAAGTTTGTACGGCAAAAAATAAATGTTTACAGAAATAACACCCTGCCTTAAACACACTAACATTTTCCTTATACCTGTAAATTAAACCACAAAATTCCGATCATTCTCATTCTAGTTCATAGACCCGATCAGGACGGCCCTACATTAATCTCAAGGCCGGTCAGGCTATCAACTGCGAACGCCATTTGCAAAACCACATAGACGTTTTATGACCCATAGACAAAGTACTTCAGAAAATATTTTACTACCTACCATTATATAAAAGTTATGGTTTAGAATAGTTTGTAAACTTCCGTGTATGGAATCGTTTATTTTTATCCTTATAACTTTTTATTGAGGAATAAAAATTGCATTTTGACAGCTTTTGTTAAATCTCTCAACCCGCCATATTAATTATTATTATATTTATAGTATTAATAGTATTCTTTGTTTATTTCTTATAAATTATAATGCTCATAATAATATATACCTAATACTACTAACTATGTACACTAGGCAGGTACTAAAGTCTTCTTTCTATTAGGTTCTTCAGTTAAAATTTCTTTGACAATTGAAAAATTGGGCCTTAATACCTACCTACCGACGTACCTCCTACAGGTAGATTTTGCTATTAGCCGTGCCTGCAGAAATTAGAGTTTTTTAATTTAAGTTTTTTTTTGGCTCAAAATTGATTTAGTTACTGTCCATAAAATATGGCCTGAATTATGCAATTACAACTAACAATAGTTGCAGTTGCATAGGACACAGTTGTTATTTGAAAGTCGGGAAAAGTGGCTCCGGTAAAACTAAAGACATAGGTTTTCATACATCTTCCACATATCTTTGTTCTGCTTTTTCTACACAGGCTCCATTTAACTACCATTTCGTTTTGTTTTGATTTAAAGTAACCTGTTTAATATGACGTTTATTTAATCGTGACCTGATACAGACGTTATTGACCTTCTGCAACTATTTCTATTATTATACTCCTGCTAGTATACAGAACCTACTTAATTTATATACCATTGTATAGATAACTTAATGGAGATTAATTCTGCATTTCAAAAATTTATTTAATGCAGTAGAAAAGAAAAAAATACAATAAAATATTTCGTAAAAAAAAATTCCCGGCAATCAAGTGTGAAACCTGAAAACATTGTAGCTTGCGAAAAAATCAATGAATTTAGTAAATTTTTTTATAGACTCGTTTTACCCATAGTAGAAACCCTATGGAAAATTACTCTTTAATTCAAAGTAGTTAAATTACAATTAATAAAAAAAAACTAACTAATATAATATCTAGTTTAACATGGTTTTTATACGATCAAAATTAAATGAGCGTTATGAGTCGGGCACTTTTGGAGTTTAAAATTTTTTTGTTATTCCTCCAGACTTGTTCATACATATAACCGCCTCGTCGGTCTAATGGTCGCAAGCGCTACTGCTGAGCATGAGGTCCAGGGTTCGATTGTCGGGTCGGCCAAAGTGGTAAAAATTTTTGGTGGTGGTTTTTTCATCTGGAATTTCGCAGTAGCAGCTCGGAGTCCGGATTTGAGCCCGGTTGATATAGCAATAGGCTCCCCCCCCCCTATAACATGAGACTTAAACATAACTGGTTACATCTCTGCCTAACCTTTTGTAAATTATAGGCGTGATGTTATGTTACGTGTTAAATAAATATTCCTACGAACGTCTGTGTTGTATACTTAATTAATTTCTGACCTTCCTTGTCATGGTTCTTGATAAGTTTTTTTCGATAACTAATACTTCATTACTTCCGTTACTTCCGGATACCTCTAGTCACGTACAGTCAACCACACATCAGTGGTAACATTTGCACTACGAAAACCGCCCCTAAGGGCCTATACTCTCACTCAAATAGCTTAGCATGATCCGCCGTTATATCGAAAGTATTGCAGCTATCATTTTGAAATAAATATATGGTAAAGTTGAGGTTTAATGTTAAGTAGGTACTACATATGTTTGGCGAAAACACGATTCCATAAAATTTTCTCGATAGAAAAAAGATACAAAGTTACCTATAAACAGAAAAATAAACCGCTAGTATTAAAAAAATTCTCCAAATCTGATCATGCAAGTTTGCATAACAACTGAACTAAATATAAAGCATATATCTTTCTTATTTTTTTCAAATTACCATTATTTTCACTATAAAAAGCAAATACCTAAACTATTGGCGCTGCCTGCCGCCTAGCACCGCACTCGGTCTCCCTCTCACTCAGCCCGCGAGCAATATCGTGTGAGCGAGATAAAGAGTGAATTTTAGCTAAGGTAGTATGGGCTCTTAATGCTACGACATAAAGGTGCTGTCAATGTCAAATTGTTACCCGTGATGAACAGTTGACTTTACCCGAAAACGCCCGCCCTTCACTACTTCCTAGTGGAAGTTTAGCTGGGAAGAAAATGTGGAGCAACAAACTCCCCAGCAGCACAGCTGTCTTCAGTTAGAAAAACTTGATTCTATACAATAGTAGGCAAGTATGCAAAGTAATAAACATTACAAGACACAGGACATTGAATTAAATAATTTGCCATATGTCAGCTAGCCTTCCAGGTTAGCCAAGCCAACTCATCTCGAACCGTGGAACGAAGTTTTCAAAGTTTTCCAAATAGACCATAGCAATTTGATTATGATATTCCCCCTTGTAGTTAAGAATACTCGTATCTACGTAATTTTCTCCTCAACAATTATCTGAAACATGGATATAATTACTATAATCATTGAAGTACAGACGCCAGCACATCAAGCTACCCGAAACTGTCAAATTTTACCAATCAACTTTGAACCTTATGCTTTAGCGATAAAGTTGAAAATCTATTAAAGAAATTTGACAGAATGTAGTAGCTCGATGTGCTGGCGTCTGTTCAAATCACCTTGTATCTGCAGTAATAATTTGCCATCAATAACATATTGCTTGTTATTTTCTTATCGGCCCCACAGACTTATAAGTCTGTAATCGGCCCTGTCGATTCTATGTGCTGTTTTATGATGACTCGGATGATTATAATAATTACTTGATTACATCGATTTTATTAGTATTTTCATGTGTAAGGGTTATTAAATCTTCTTCTTCCCTAGTATTTGGCGCCACAACGCCACATTCGAAGTGACACCTGACGTCACACAAATCCTTCATCGCGCAAGCAAAGTAATCCGCGCGATTAGCGTTTATACAACATCCCGACAACAATAGTCGAGCAGTAGCCCTCTAGATATATTCTGATCCGTCTGGTCGGAGGAGCCTCACTTTTCAATTGACGTTGCGGAACTTTAAGCCCTGTTCCTCATACCTCTATATCTATGGATATCTATCTATGGTTAGCTTTGCTATGGCAAAGCGGGGCTGGCAGCCCAGAGCACGCCGGATGCTCACGGTGGCTCATAGGACATACTCATGGTGGCTCCTATACTTGCTCCACAGCACCCCAGTTACCAAATTTTTAATGCAACCGACTGCATGTAAAAGTATAGAAGTGTTTACTGTTACAAAAATTAACAAGCGAAGGGCTTTAAAAACGAACGGTCAGACACATTAAGGTGCAATCAGTTTCCATCAACCATTATAAAATATTGGTAAGTTTGTGTGCAGAGGTCAATAAAAATATAGGTAAATATTACAAAAAATATCTACTTTACTGATTATAAATTAAATTGACCATGAAATTTTAAAAGCACAAAAACAAATGAAGTCTTCCACTGGTTCCTGCATTTTGAATGTACTCAAACTGGATTTGATTTCCTGTAAAGATCTTGTTACTCTCAAGGTCATTTTTAAAGGAAGCTTTATATAAAGCACGTAGTTGTTTTAACAATATCAGTCATTTGTCGCAAAACGTTAAGACGCAAGCATTTTGCACCAGGAAGTACCTACATAATCGCGAGCCTATCACATTGTATTCTAATCTATCGTTATAAAAACATCAGTCTCATCTCTATAAATACAGTTTAATAAAAAAAATTACACGCCTACGTAGTTATCTTTAAGACCTTCCTGTAAGGTCAATCGAATGTTATAAAACTGGATACTTGTTTACAATGAAAACATACGTTGATAAACTTTCCGTGACATAAGAATAAAGATGGAACAATATTCAATCATATTTGCACTATATTTTTTACTACTGACACAGTATATGCCCCACATCGACACATCAAGGCCCACGTTTCAGCCGACTAGGCTCGTATCGTATTCCCTGCCTCAGAAACGACAGCTCAAGAAGGCTCTGGGGTTCAACGAGGATGTATATTTGAACTTCACAGAACTTACCGACAAATACAAGTATCCTACAGAAGTGCATACAGTGACCACCGACGATGGATACATTTTAAATGTGTTTAGAATATTACCAAAGTGCAGTGAAACGGTTAAATCTTACCCAGTGTTTTTGTTGCATGGAATATTTGATACAGCAGACATGTGGATCGTTTCTGGAACGAGGACTGGGCTCGGCTACGTACTAGCCAGTAACTGCTACGACGTATGGGCAGCCAACCACAGAGGAAACTTTTATTCTCGACGACACGTTAAACTTGACCCTAATAAGGATCCAGAATACTGGAATTTCACGATCGATGACCATGGCAACTTCGATGTACCCGTAATAATTGACTACATTCTTCGCACTACTGGACACTCGAAGTTGTTCTACATCGGACATTCTCAAGGTAGCACAAATTATTTTGTTATGACCTCTTTGCGGCCGGAATACAATGATAAGGTGAGGGTAGCCATCATGCTAGGTCCCGTAGCATGGCTTAAGAACTATAACAATCCTTTAGCGCTCATAGCTGCCCAAAACTACGTACCGATAAAAGCCTTTATAGATAATGCCGGTTTAAATGAAATATTTGGTAGAGAGCATATCGTACATTTCATTGTTGAGTTTCTTTGCGAGTTAGCTCCTAATTTTTGTGAAGTAGGACTCACTTTATCAACTGGCTACAAGCCGGGGACCATACCACTCAAAGATATTTCTGTTGCTATTGCCCATTTATTTAGCGGTACATCAATAAAGAACATAGCACATTTTGCGCAGTTGGTTATAAGCGGGAATTTCCAGCGCTATGATGAAGGTACTGAGGGGAATATAGAACGATATGGAACTCGAAAGCCTCCACAATACAATGTCTCCCGAGTATCCTCTCCAATTGTATTGATAAGTGCCCGAAGTGATGCATTATCATCCCTGAAAGACGTTGATATTTTAGTGTCTAAGTTACCCAATTTGGTGGAAAATTACGTAGTGCCCAAACAATACTGGAGTCATCATAATCATATTTGGGGCAGAAACGCGCCTGAACTTGTTTACACAAAAATTTTGGATTATTTTAACAAATATAAAGATTAGAAGTTTTTCTCATATTTTCTGGGTGCAATAAATTAATCATGACATAATAGCTGTAGAATGGCAAAAACAGCGGGGCTAGCACCCCTTCAAGAATTAATTTCCGGAAACCTCGAAGTTTTCATAGTCTAAAACTTCACAAAAATAATGTTTTTAAGATTGTGATCAGTTTAATTTATTTGTAAAAGCGATGGGAAATAGTAAAGACAATTTGTTATTTGTATATTTATTGTTATAAACGTTATAGTTTAAACATGCTAGCAAGCAAAAAAATAGCTAAGCAGATGTCAATAATTGCTGAACTTTTATTAGTAAGGACGATGATTGATAGCCAATAACTTAGTTAGTATCCCCAAGTGTGATAATCGCGTAAAGTATAATCCAGACTCGTACCAAAAACGTAGCCATAGAATTATTTTACACATTTTATTGGGATTTATCGTTCCCTGTTAGTCAATCAATACTTTTTAAATAGTCAGATGACTGTTAAAGAATACTTCCGCAAAAACATGAAATACATAAAGTTTGTCGAAATCATTAATAAAGTGTGATTTATTATTTAAATTCGACGGAAATCGATGCTGCTTTAAAGCATAGTCTGGGAATTGTGACATTGAATTATTTATTCAAGATCACAGAAAATTAAAATGTAGTCTTATGTTCTTACACACATACATACATACTTTTTTCTTTCTTAAAAAAGTATACTCACGCCTTCTTCCCATAGGGGTAAACACAATTTTTATTAAGTAGATGTTCTATATACATGTTCATATTATTGTTATTATTTTAAATCTGTTAGCGTATGTTAACTAACAGAGGGCGTTCCCGTTAACCCGCAATAGTATAGCATCCATACATGCTAAAAAAAATATTACCATTCGAAAATAAAATGTTTTTTATTTTTTTTATTTTAAAATATTCACTAAAAATGGTAAATTGATACGTTAAAGAAACACTCTGTACACGCGTACTTGAAGGACAGCAATGTCGGAATTCATTTATGAATGACGGGCCCGTGTGTGCGGCGATCTAATTGATTGGTATACTATTGCGGGTTAACGGGAACGCCCTCTGTTAGTTAACATACTGTATTATGTAAATAGTAGATGTTTATATATCTTAGGATAAATAATAAGGCAGCGTGATAGACGAAGTATACCTACTATGAAGCAACCTAGCACTCAGGTTAGTTCTGACAGCATTCCATAAAGTTGAAACGATAATAAACGCCATTTTGGAATTAGGTGGTATGTCAAATTGACACATCTTAGGGCCCATTCACACGTACCACAACCACACCACATCGCAGCGACAAAATGTGTGTGGTTATGTGTGTATAGTGTCGCTGCGGCTTCTTGAGGCTGCGTCGTGGTACCTACAAAATGTTGTGATAGCGTTCTGTTTGCGATGTGGCCAGCCGCTAGTTCACGGTGTCGCTGGTGGTTGCGACGTAGCTGCGATGTGGTCGGTATCACACACGCGGTCGATAATGACGGCAAAATGTGGTCCGTGTGTTTTATTATTAATTTTCATACAAATTAGCGCCCACCCTAGTTTTGTGGTTGTGATACGTGTGAAACAAGCCTTAACCAATCATTCAACCAACAGTCATTCCTTAGTTCACAACTACACAAAATCATTCCTCTTCTATGTATAGAACCAATAATACAGGGTGGCAGGAAAAAAACACGCGCGACCTGTTATCATGGATTCATTAAATTACAATTACTCCCCGGTGCAGTTGAAATTTTAGGTCGGTAATTAAAAAAAAATTGCTGTTCCATACATATTGACCGCGTAGGTTTTGCACTTTTCGACAAAACAGCCGATTAAGTATGTTTTTGATGACTAAGGCCCATTGTCCACGTAACCGCACGTCATACGCACGCTTTCGTCAATTGACGATTGCAAGACGAATCCTTGCATCTTGTGTAGAAACAATGAAATCTGTGTCCACGAAGCGGCAACGTCGCGTCAGCCGCTCGTGTTGCGTTCGTCATGCGGTGTGCGCGCTTCGTGGACACAGATTTCATTGTTTCTACGCAAGATGCAAGCATTCGTCTTGCAATCGTCAATTGACGAAAGCGTGCGTATGACGTGCGGTTACGTGGACAATGGGCCTAAAAATTTCTACGCTAGTCGTTCTAGCCGGTTGCGCGTCGCCACCCTGTTAAACCATTAGTGTGGTTTACCTATATGACAATAATTTATCAACGTCCAAGTATAGGTAAATAGAAATTTCTAAGGTAAACTTAAGTGCAAGAAAGAATGAGTGAAAGATAATCAATGACTTACTTCTTTAATGAACATTAATCAATGAAGTCATAATATGACCTACTTAATAATCAAGTTCACGCATATAAAGCCTCGGGCAAAAATGTGTAAACTATGTTATGACCGGATTTCTCTAAAGTAGGCAGAGTTTTACTAGCTCCGGAGAAATTGTTTACAAATATTGATTACATGATCTTACATCATCTTGTGAATTGAGGCCAGAACATGAACTTGTACTTAATTTACAAATACGTGTGCAGTCACTGTTTTTAGTGTAAAAGGAAAAATAAATATGTTACTAGCTTCCCCGCCCGCGGCTTCGCCCGCAAGGTATGTCAATAAAAACTACCCTATGTCCTTCCCCGGGACGCAATCTATCTCTCTGCCAAATTTTAGCGAAATCGGTTCAGTGGTTTAGGCGTGAAAAGGTAACATACAGACAGACAGACAGTTATTTTCGAATTTACAATATTAGTATGGAAGTATGGATTATCAAGGCTTCGAAATTAGATCAATTCTGACATATATATAAGTCTATTGGCATGAAATTAGGCTAGGGGATACAAAGCAGTACTTTTATACATTGTACAGTAGGCCGCACGTTAGTGCAAAACTAGTATAAGCTGACTACTTATTTTATTGAAACTTTGTATTACGCTTGGCCAGCCTTCTTCCAAGTGTAGTGAAGCACTCAAGTGCGGTCGACTGTACTTAGGCAGGTCGAATTCTTCCAATAATGGTTGACCGACGATGTGAATGCAGTATCAAGTATCTAAAGCTTTTTTTTTAATTAATTTAACATATATTTGACGTTCAAACGATTCATATGTTTAAGGGAGATGCGCTAAGGTAGTCCGCAAAATTCAAATTTTCTTACGTTTTTTGCAACTTGCAGGTCAGTTTTCGGTTGTGCATTAATCATTAAAATATGATTCGCGACCGTAATAAATAATATATAAGTTTACAGAATTATAATCATTAGACTCAGCAATAAAACCCCTTGATTTAAAATTGGCCTCAAATGTCATGATTTCATGACATTGACATTCAATGGTAATGTGAACTTAGAGACTTTATTGATGACTTTTATGATTATAATTCTATAAATAAATATATACTGACCTGTTATGTAGTGCTATTGTACAAAAATATCACCTTGAATACTTAAGTGAAGTTAGCAGTGAGCTGTCAATGCCAATTTGAATTTCGCGGGCTATCCTGACGTAATCGCCTTAAGCAGTGTTTATAAATAAACGCGTAAATCATGTACATTATAATAATATATAAGGTTAAAATAGATGGACAAACTTTTAGAAGTCATTCAGGCCACCAAAATAAGGACGATGGTAAAAAAATATATAAGAAAAACGCATAGATACAAGAAAAATAATCAGCTAACGAAAATACACTAATGTGCCGGCAATTTATTATTTTAGGTCAAAATAAAATCACTTTAATCAGTGTTTTTTTTTTTTACTTGGATATCTTTAGTTAGACGTACTGAGTGCTGTGTTAAAATTTGTCCATCTATTTTAATGGGACCCTGTATACCTACAGGATAAAGGGAAGTTGTTCCCGGTCAATCTTGCACTTGCACTATCGGCCTCAATAAAATGCGATTGCAGATCCAATCAAGTTTGCCTCGATATGTACAAGTGTTTCTGTGATCTTGATACGTCATTCCATCAGTAATATAATGAATTATACTTATAAACACTAAGTACCTAAAAACATAATGAATGCAGTTTTGTTATTTCAATGAGCAACAAGGAAGGTCAAGTTTATAAACAGGTTCAGGCATTGGAACGTTGGAACCAAATCAAATCTAGTCATTTTAGAATTATAGATACCTTATTATAAACCTACCTTATGGAAAATAAACATCGTTTGTCATGTTTTATGTTGTTTTATTTTTATTCCTTTAACATAATCATGTTGGGATTTCCCGAAGAGGTAGTCGGAGAATTATGGTAAATACAGATGGTACCTACTTAAAAAATGTGTATACATTTCACCAGCTTTGTTAAAAAGCCCATATAATGAGTGGCGAGTTTATACACGTATTCATTACCCGGGAACAAGTCCGAATACATGATCCGTTTTTGAAAAAGTTCTAAAGGAAATACCCAATGACACTGAAATTTTTTTTGTCGGGTTGGAAATCCTTATGGATGTCCTCTTCTCTGGGGTGGGCAGAGGGGTCTGTCATACTTTTACTGACTAAAAACACCCCGGTGTTCCCTCGTACACCTGCGTCGGGGCTGCGGGTGCGAATGCGGCTTCCACTACCCCGGACTGCTGACGGCCCGCGCCATGCGGGCCACGTCCCATAGGGGGAAATGAGGAGTTAAACTCCCCCTGTTACGTCTTAGAGAGAACACTACGCGTCGCCAGCTCAGGTCCTAGGATGGGGTGACGAATGTCCCCGAAATGACACTTTGTCCGACCCAAGCATTAAACTTTTGACCTCAAAGGCCGTGCTTGCGACTACAACATCAACGAGGCAGATAATTTAATATTTTTAGCTGCTACGCCTTTATGGCGGTCTGAAGTTCAAAAATTTATTTTGGTCAAGGTGCAAGCATCAAAAGCGGATAACTTGTAAGTCGTAATTAATTCTTAAGTTGGTCGGTTTTTGTCAACAATCATCAAGGATATCAGGTCATCTCTCAGACGGTAAGTTATAACTAGTTAACGCCTGGAATGTGCATCGGTATTTAAATGAAGTTCTTTTGGTAATCACAATATTATGATTAGAATATAATTCACCGACTTCAATAAAGGGAGGAGGTTCTCAATCCGGTTATACGGGCAGCCGACTCCAAAATACCTAGTTGAGAAAAGGCTAGGTAGATGATGAGGTTTTCCATTGCATATGTATATAATAAGTAAACTTAGGTACTAAGTCAATGCCGATTTGAAAGACAACTTTGAGGGGAAACTGCTTATAGTGGTCTATCAATAGTGGTAATCACCAACGTGCAAGAAGCTGAAATTCAGGCAGGGCTACGGATTAGTACACTCTAGCCGGTCGATTCTGTAAAAATCTCACCGTGAAAACTTAGGTGAAGTGAGTTTGTTTTTGCTAGGAATTGACACTATTGACAGCTCACTCCACGCTCACTTCACCTAAGTTTTCACGGTGAGATTTTGACAGAATAGCGCCGCTGGTTGATACCTATTTAGAAAACACTTCAGTCTTGCCTGTGCAACTTTACCAAATTCTTAAAAGTAGGCACACATGCTTTCGAGGTCATTTAAGTAGAAGTTCACTGTTCAGCATATTATGTCATTAAAGTTGATGACATACAAATACTCTGAAGTTATGTAATGTTTATTTACCTATGCCGTTTTTGCCTCATCATCATCAGCCAGGCCTTTTCCCAAATATGTTGGGGTCGGCTTCTAGTCTAAAAGCTGCAGCTGAATATCAGTTATATGTGTTTACGTTAAAGAAGTTTTGAGTTATAGAAGGGTCAAAAGTGGCACCAAGTGGTTCGTGTAATATATTATTACACTCGGCGCTGGCTAGCCAGTTCCTTTGCTTGAACTTGGCTTGACACGCTGCCGCGTTTCTAAATTTTATTCATTGTTTTCACAACCCAGTTACTGGGTAATACAATACCCCTTGGTAAGACTGGTTGTCAGACTTTTGGACATCTGACGACCCGTAACGACCGCCAAAGATCTACGAATACGAATAACAGCTGGGATCAACGGCTTAACGTGCTTTCCGAGACACGGAGGGGTCTCGATATGTAAAGATGGTCACCCATCTACGGACCAACCGCGGCAAGTGTAGCTTAACCTGATCGATCGACCCGTGCGGCTGTTATTAGTTAGCCACGAGCCCCTCTATGTCGCTCTTATGCTTATGTAGCTTAATTCTCTGTTTTATAAATTAAAAGTACCTTACTCGTTTTTTACAAGCATCTGACATGGACCATTCAATTTTAATAGTAAAATGGCCATTAAAAATTCCATTAATATTTTATAGTTCATTTCATATCAAAATTACTTTAGCTGGTCATAAAGTTATTCGTTTGACGGCTAGATTGCATACTGGCCAAACGTTTTTCTTTTGCACTACGGGCCCGATTCGATCCACGAACGGAAAAATTATCAGTTTGGGTTGAAAGGATTTTTTGAAGTAATATTTTTGTCCTTTAAGCGCACTTAAGCTACAGTTTCGTAGAAGAACGGTAGCTGCCACATAGCGTCTACAATTTACCGGCGAATGACCTCACTCAAACATTATTTATGAGAGTAAGTTGGTGTGTTTTCTTCGTTCAATCTCGGAAGATCTATTGGCCAGATCCATGATGGATCTAGTGACGAATGTTTTCTCATTGGATCCTGATTTCAAGATGTGGATCTACTGAGTTTTTTTTTTTTTTTTCAAAAGACCCATGAGCCAGACCCATGATGGATCTTATTCAACCTACAAGATGAGTATTTTTGATATGAGCAAATATTGCAAAGCGTTTTTTGACACCGTAAAGTCAAACCATCATTTTCATGACAATTTATTGTCACTGCGGTCATTATGTGGCGGCTAACGCTCTTCTAGGAAAGCTTATCTTGGAATGTTGCACTGAAAGAAATAAGCAGTTAATAAAAATGAAAAAAAACATTTATCTGAACTGTTTTAGAACTGCTTAACGTTCAAAACAGTATTTTTTACTAATCCGAAAACAGTTAAAGCTTGAGGCAAAATGTTACCGTCATGACTGTAAACTTTAACGGTTTAAGTAGCTAAAAGGTCACAAAATTAACTGTTTTATTCATTCGGTGATATCATTCAAACCATTGAAATTTACTTACATTACAGTAATGGTGGTTTTTCTTTTTTATTTGTTGTTTTTTTATTGAAGTGAAAACTTCTTTAGCGGCGCTGTGTACTTTTTTTGGAATGGGTAAAAACTTCTAAACTCGCGTCAGGTCACGTGACCCTGATCGAAAATTCGTAAGACGTAAAACGTAAGACAGCGCCATCTATGCACATCGGGAAGAACTACGAGGGCCTCGCGTACTAACTACGTAGTTCATCCAACAACGACGAGATGGCGCTGAACCACGGATATATAACTGACGACGAGCTCAAATACATTTTATGTACAAGGCCAATAGTATGTAAAAATGTAACTAATATCAATCGTACCATCTACGTCCTCTTCTAATACGCCTCTGCAAACATTATGGTAATCGAACAAAGGTAACATTGTGTAAAATTTCATACAGGCTCCTTATTAGTTTATCTAGTTACCACTTTAGAAATGATTAACGAACCACTGCCGCGACCAACACCACGAACTGAAGTCTATCCTGTGTGCTTATTTGTAAATCTGAATAAATTCCTTTCACGAGAAGAATAAACCAGTCACTTTGGTCATCATACCTGATTTGCAAAAAACCCTATAAAATAAGGAACACACCTTAACACGCGTGTTTTGTTTATAAGACGATTCACAAAATACACTCGTAATTGTTCAAGTTTTCACTTCTGTCGGCACTACCGGAGTGCCAGTGTTTTTTTAGTAAAGTTTTACAAACATTTCTTACTGTATAAACTCTTAAATCGTTTTAATATGGTATAATAAGAAACAAAAACAAATGCAATCGGGATATTCCGTTTTCAAAATCTGTCATACTTTTCATTAGTAACACCTCGTAACCCTTGAACATAACATTACAAACTCTTTAGTATTTTTTTTATTTTGTTGAGTGTCGCTACTATGGGCCTTCAGTAATAATAGCATTAGTTATGAGGTTATGACTGTATGATGGCATTCATGTTGATCATTGCCATTCTTCTCATATTCCTAGGTGACCTAAAGTTTTACCTGTTAAACCTGTTCTGTCTTAATTTTTATAGTGAAATAATAAAGTACTTGTCTTGAACCTCGCCTGTGTCAGCTCAACCTTCGATCGCCTGTCTGCCTTGAACGATGCATCTTAATTACCATAACGGACTACGAATGTCTACTGCAGGAGTACTCTTCCGTAATATCTCAAATGTTTCGAATATATCTTGGTTCTTGTCGATAACAAATTAAGGCAAGCCCCTTGGTGTCCGTAGGGACAACGATCGGATCGGTCGATACCGATCCTAAACCCCGATGGGTTCAGTCGGGACTCGGGACGCTGTTGCCGATGCATCAGCAAACAGCCAACACTATTCCTACCACGATATCCACAGATCAACGCCTTACAAACCTCGTTTTACATTAAGTTCAAAAGAGGGTCAAAATCAGTAACATAAAAACAGTAACCCGAAAATATACAACACCATCAGCAGTCATGTTAATGTAGGCATACTAAATCAATGAAAATAAATTTCATTTTTCGTGCTTACGGAAATAAAACAACAGTTACTTGACTCATTACCGGTTACGTTTGCAAGTTGCAACCGCGACAACCAACGCCCAACAAAATATTCAGTTTGATCAAACGAGCGTTGATGTTCGTTTCCGAACGAAACAAACGACGAACAACTACAATTTGATTTAAGAACTTCAATAAATCCGTTCACAGTTAATATGCCTCTGACATTGTCATCACTGTCTAAATCACAGTGATCTCAGTGATCTGAGCCACAATATACAAGCGACACTTAGTTTGTAGCTCACCGAATCCGTCACATAGTATATTTTTTTAACTTATTGATGAATAAACTTTATTATTATTAGGTAATGAGTATAAAGATAAAGTCTTTGTAAGTACCTACTCATTCTGTTAAGTTGCTGTTGAGTTGCTGCCTTTGAAAACTCTGTCAATATCACTGTGATATTTATTCTCGGTTAGAAAGGTTGCTGTTAAGGCTCCTACAAACAGGTGCGACACGCGACATAATCGCGCGCGACACAAAGGCAACGCTCGTTGCGCGACTTGCGGTGCCTTTGTGTCGCGCGCGTTTTTATCGCGAATTTTGAAGAAGCCTTGAAGGCTCCTTTAAACAGGCGCGACACGACACGCGACACAAAGGCACCGCAAGTCGCGAAACGAGCGGTGCCTTTTTGTCGCACGCGATTATAGCGTGTCGCGCCTGTTTGTAGGAGCCTTTAGGTTGCTGCTGTCAGAGGTAAAATCGGTCGGTATTCGGCCGTGAATAGACTTTAGTGAAATACTAATCAACGCCTTACTTCTTCCAACTGCTACAGAGTCATAGGTTGACAGCCTTCGTGAACAGTGGATCTAATGCTTCTGCAGTTCGTGATGGGCTTTCACTGTTACGTAACCTTAGGTCGATTGTAATTGAACATAAACATTTCTCTCGAGTGATGGTATCATGCGTGAAACAATTAATGTTATTTAATAACTAAAAGGTAAGAGAAACTGCCGGTTATTGATGTTCGTCCAATCTACGGTTACATTTGGATGCAAGGGAAATTCAGGTTTATCCGCAAGTAATTAATGAAATTCTGCAAAATATTCAGTTCTTAGATATACTTCAAGGCTGAGAAAAATGCAGAGACATTTTTTTGGTATGAGAGTGTGTCTCGTCGGTCTAGTCGTAGCAAGCGCTACTGCTGAACATGAGGTCCGTTGCGTCGATTCCCGGTCGAACAGTGTTATTGGATTTTTCCATCTGGAATTTCTCAGTAGCAGACTGGAGTCTGGATTTGTGCTCGGTTGATGGCAATAGGCAAACCCCCAATAGCATGGGATTTGAACAAAACTGGCGAAATGTGGGCGTACTATAGGTACACCACTGCCTAACCCTACGGGAAATACAGGCGTGATGTTATGTGTTATTCAGCGGGATTGTCCGAAAGGGTTACCGCTGGCCCGGAACATAAAGGGCTAAGGAAGGAACACAGGTGGGTTTTAGTCAGTAAGAGCCTGACACACCCTTCCGTTCCACCCAGAGCGGGAGGGGTCATTTGATGAATTCCCATCCTGATAAAAAAAATGGTATGTGTTATTTAATCTGCATTTGCGATTTGTTTGCCAAAAATGTAAACAAATATGAGTTTATGGAAATATAACTTTAAATCCTACACAATAAAGTTCCGTTTACGCTACAACTTCAAACATTTTTTTATAACTTTTTCAATAGTGCTAGTCACTCTGAAATCAACTTAATTACCATTAAAATTGTTAGGTTCTCCAGGTACTTTGGAATGAAAACAATTATTTTTTTTTTAGTTTAAGGAGAGCCGTTTGTGTTTTACTTTTTCATGAAAACTTTTAGATAATTAGGAAGACTTTCATTTAATGTAAAATATGGTTAATGACTTTGACATTTCAGCGTTAGCATTAAGAAATACAAATTCTATTTCTAAATATTTCATCGTCAACTCTGACTTTATCTCGATCAGCTGTGACCTATCGCCGCCTAGACAATTATTGTGATCATTTCGCATGTGTCAATAAAATAGAGCTTCAAGCATTAGGTATATATTAAGTAAGCATGTCTTATTATGCTAATATTTTGATATCAAAACTTACGTAATGTGATGTACAGCGTGTATCAGAAATGTGTGGTTATATTTACAGACTGTCTGACTGACTGTGTTTGTGTGATTTTTGGGGTTCCGTGCCTCAAAAGGAAAAACGGAACCCTTATAAAATCACTTCGTTGTCTGTCAAAATCCTTTTTCTCAGGAACGTGCAAATCAGCGCTTGACGTTCTGCCTTTTGGAATGGGAAGATGGAACCTATGAGTTTACGCACATTTGACTAAAAATGGTAAAGGAAAGGTAAACTATATTAATTTGCCAATATAATGTTACTGGCTGATCACTGACCTCACCAACCTTGAACAACTGTTAGGTAACCCAATAACATAAATCTATTTTTAAACGGTCACTTACTAACATAATTGTAACATCTTAACAACCATTACAAGCTGCAAGCACAGGTTTATTAACCGCAAAATAAATCTAATACCTATTAAAAAATTACAATGTCATCGCACATAACGATCAATATTCTCATACTTGGAGCCACAACGTGCAACAACCACGTTCGGTATATGCATTTTATTGGCAAACGCTACTTAACAATCGGTTCGCAAACTATTGCAACTGCATCTGAAACTATTTTTATGGGTACTTACTTATATTCTACTAGCTGACCCGGCCACGCGTTGCTGTGGCTAACGTTTTTGTGCAATAAAATAATATTGCAATTATAAATGGAGATATGAGCTATCCTATCTTTCAAGTTGGATCAAACTGCACACGGTGTACAAATTTGATTAAAATCGGTTAAGTAGTTTAGGAGTCCATCGCGGACAAACATCGTGACACGTAATTTATATATAATAAGACTGAACGTCAATGAAATCATTTTATATGTCAAGTACGGTTTTGTTCTGTCTACAATAAATTGTGGCTAAGACATTGGCGGCAAAAGTTTCTACACAATGGGTGCCTGAAGATGGATGGCGCCGCCGAGGCTGGCTCAGAAAGAGATGGCGAATTGACCAGCGGTGCTATTCTGTAAAAATCTCACCGTGAAAACTTAGGTGAAGTGAGCGTGAAGTGAGCTGTCAATACTGTCAATTCCTAGCAAAAACAAACTCACTTCACCTAAGTTTTCACGGTGAGATTTTTACAGAATCGACCGGCTGGACGCGTACCGTGAGGTAAGGTGGTTCGAGATGACGCGGGAAAAGAGTACCGGTAAGGATTTGGTCCCAGGCCTTCGCCCAACAGTGGGACAGTAAAGGCTAACAAAAAAAAATTAAGACTGGTTAGTGAATTGATTCCTAAACTGATTAATTTTATACCGTTACTAGCTGACCCGGCGAATTTCGTACGGCCTCGGAGTCAACATTCTCGAGCTATCATCAGAAAAGCCGTTCCATACAAAATATATGAGAAAATGAATATTTCCATAATATTTTTTGTACATTTTCCCCAAGTTTTGATACAGAGACAAATCCAACCAATCAAAGATCATAAAAATCAGTCCAGCCGTTCTTGAGTTATTAATGGAGTAACTAACCCGACTTTGTTTTACGTATATACTCGTATATTACATAGGTTACACGATGTGAATGTAGCTTGATAGCTAGAATATTTTTACTAGCACATAATATAAATAAAAAACAAATGAGTATATTTTTGTATTCATCTCTTGTTTTTGTTTTGTGGAGCAGTGGTGGACCAGTGGTAACGGCCGCTACTAACAAGTTGTAGGTCATAGGTTCGAACCCAGAAAGGCGCTTTACTTCGTGTAAATTATTTCATCACCATGCACCGCTCTCAAAACGGTGAAGGATAACAGAAAATCGGCATGACCCAGAACAAAAAAAAAAATTGAAGACATGTGACACCTACAAACCCGCACTGGGCCCGTATGGTTGATGACGGCCCCCTCCCTCTCACCGAGAGGAGGTCTGTGTGCCAGCAGAGGAATGTTTCCTCTGCTGGCAAATGGCTAAAGGCTAATTATGCTCTTGGTATAAAATGCTTAATTTATACGGTAATTAGTGATACTAACGTTATCTGATTGCAAAGCTAGCTCTACCTGAAGCGTGCTAGGTTTGCTGTCCTTCTGGTTAATGTGATCAAATCGGTTCTATGGCTTAGTTGTAAACGAATCAAACAGACAGACACTAACCTTTGCATTTATTAACACATAAATCATCACATCCTCAAGACACTGCCAAAGCCTTCGCAACTCATTAAATGCCATCCGAAAATTTTCGATTAGCTAACGGTGACTGGCAACACGCATAGAATGCATAGTCGGACCTTTGTGAAATTCGTAATGTCTCTGAATATTTATGTTCCATCCAAGGTCCCATAAATTGCTTTACATATGAAAAATATGGCGGACAATAATGTCGCCTGATTTACGAAGACTGGTGCCGTTAGAACTTTAAATGAATGGGACGTACGTGTTTCGGTTCACTTTGTCCAGTGGCTCAAAGGATTGATTCTGCATATAGTTTTTAAATAAACCATATTTTCGAACAATAGTCACATAGATTTGGAGACTTTTTGACGGAGCAGAAACATAAAATGTCCAGTATATTTTTTGAATGATACAGTTTCTAGAAATCCTAGAATCTGTGATCTTTTCATTCAGTAAGGTTCAGCAGCAAATAAGCTCAACGTGACGTTATCTAAAATTCTTACTGCATCGTAACTGGCAACCACTTTATTAGGATCCCTATCCTGATAAAGTGGTGCGATGTCTTTTAAAATATTATCTCAGCAGAAAAAAATAACAGCCGTAGAATTGACTTGCGTAATTAAAAAAAAAAACAGTAACCAACTGACTCTATAGGCAGCATCTGAATTGTGAGAATTCACGAGTGAAATTACAATAGCGTTGCCTTCAAACTTTTAATTTCCCAGGCCGCAGATACTGGGGCCAGTTGTCCCCAAATTAATTTGTAGATTAACACACTAAACCGATACAAAAGTGTGACAAATAGTTGGTAGCGGTAATATGTGTCAAGTGCCGTGCGGTATCCTTACAGAGCGTGGCCGTGTTAGTAACACAATGTGCGTCCTACTTTAGGCTCCCATTGGGCAAAATGTCATAGTTATATCAGACCAGTGTAACGGAAGCGGTGTGCGTGTTGCCTTACAATCGGGTTGCACTTGACCCTTGGTTAACGGGACTTGGTACCCACATATTTTGTTACTGATCTAATTAATGCCCTGCTAAAAAAGAGTTTAAAAAATACGAGGCAAAGAAAATAGTCGGTTGATACCCAAAGAATATTATCCACTACATGGTTACCTGTCATCCCGTGAAACTTAAAGGAATTCATTCCACGTATAATTTACCTACCTATCTCACAGTTCTAGTCTCCACTCTGGAATTCGTACCCCGAGCCCTAAAATACAAACTACAGTACCCGGCGATAAATATTGCACATCGACCTTTGGAAAGAGACAATCGGCTAATTTCGGCTTCGTAGAGCGTTATCTCTGTCGCACGAAATACAAACAGTCCGGTATCTATTAGGAGCTGTTAAAACAATTATGAATTGCTTCTTTTGATAATTATTTTTATTCTTTGTATAAAATGGTTTTGTGTAAAAAGGTCGATGTGCAATATTTATCGCCGGGTACTGTTATTACTTACTTACTGGGCCCGCGTGGTGGATTACAGCCCACTCCCTCTCACTGAGAGGAGGCCTGTGTCCCAGTAGTAGGAACGTTATAGGCTGATTATTTTAAAAGCTGGTAAACAGGTTAACAGCAAGTTGAGACGACATGAGTGGCTTAAAATATTACCTACAGCTAGGTTACAATATAATTATGTGCTAGTGATCCCTAAACTAGATAGTTACAGTAAATTATTGACGTTTAAACGTCAAAAATATATGGTTCAACAGTAGATCTTTCTAATACATCAGCTTTAGTTTTCATTTGCATTACATAACATCAAGTTGTGCTTTTTCTCTGCATCTATTCCAAGATCATTGAAATTCCAGATTCATCCTTTGATCCATCAATCTTCTGTCAGTTTGGAATCTATCCAGAAGGCTGTTGGCAAATACTATGACAAAACATTGTTAAGGACGCCGTAGGTGTAATTCATATCCTAAATTGGTAATTCTGACTCATAGACGTGATTCAGCGCTTTTAATCAAGTGACTTCAGTCTAATTTAAGGCTCATTTATGCGTCATTATTTTGTCACATAAATGCTCAATTATATGTTTTTGTATCGTGGGTAAGTAAAGAGCAAGTAAGTACTTTATATTATAAAAATAACAACAAAAACCGGAAATCCACCGCACTGCCTGCTACATACCATAATAAAAAGAAATTTGCAAGCACATAACATACTCGTAAGTGCCAAAGTTATGTCATTGGTGATGAAACAAAAGCCTATTCGAAGATAAATAAAAAACAGGATATGTGACATTATTTCACGTAAAATGCATTAAAGTTTGTTGATAAATCACTTTCTCGTCTCTTGGATTTGAATAAAGAACTCATGAATATTCTCGGAGCGTTTCGGATCAGACCCGATGATTCTCGAGCGAATGTGCGAAATGCATGGAATTAGTATGTACTTTAGCGAAATGTCAGGCAACTCGGACAGAGAAAGGTGCGATTGCTACGTTCCGTCCGTTCTTGGGTTCATGGTGCATGTAAGAAGTTGCGCATCGAATGATTTATTATAATTAAGTATATTTATGTTACTGTACTATTATATATATGACTATAAGCGTCGATCTAACGTCAATTTCGAGAGTTGTAAATTAAATCAATTATTGATATTTGATTTAAGCTCTATCTTTAGTAACACCTAATTGAGGTAGTGGTGGCGTAATATGACCACACAGTTCAATTACTACTCAAGTCAACACAGATCACTTCTAGAAGCATAGATACCCAGAATATAAAACTACACTGGCCTGCAAAACTAAGTACTACACTTTTAAAATTTCAATTTTTCTAAACTATAGAAGTTAGAGATTTAAAATAAAAACAGTTTTATAGCAAATTTTATCAGCTTTCTTTGAAACTAGTAAACTATACATTAGTAACTTTTTTAACATAAAAAAAGATAAAACAATAAAAATAGCCGCTTTTAGCTTAGTGTCAAAAAACTTAATTAACATTCATAAGTAGGTATGTTTTACATGTTATTTAATTTTTAATAACCGGTATTGCCTCCTTGGGCTCTGACTACAGCTTCGAGCCGGTTTGGCATACCGACCACGAGGTTTCGGAGCCGATGTTGGGGAATATTCTACCATTCTTCAATCAGGGCCTGTTTTAGGGCCCTGAGGGCGGTAGGTGGTGGTCTGCAGCTTCTGACTAGCCTCCCAAGCTGCCAGCCAGGCCTGCTCAATCGAGTTGAGATCAGCACTTCTTGATAGCAAGCCATCACGCTGATACCAACCTCCTGTATATACTTTTGCACGACCTGAGCCGTGTGTGGCCGGGCATTATCATGCATCAGCATTGATCCACCCATATTTTGTAAATACTTTTTGTAAATAAACAAATAAATTAATGGTAAAATTGTAATTCGAAAAGGATTTTTTTTGTTTTGAAAGCTCTTTTCAGCCATTTCTTAAAAGAAGGTTCTCAACAATGAAGTTTTTTATACAAATTTAAACTTTTTTTGGGTCCTTTTTATTTCGAAAGTATATCTTGTGTACTTAAAAAGTTATTCCAATTTTAAAACTGTGATACTAAGTTTTGCAGGCTAGTGTAGTTTTCACGAATCATAATTTGTTTGATAGTTAAATAAAATTATTCAAATAATTTACCCTATCGCAAGGGCTGGTTGGAGGTGGCTCTGGAACAGAATATCTGGAAGTTTTTCGGGGAGGTCTATTCAGTGTACGTAAACAAAACAAAATGGGAGATTTGGAGCGCTACAAAGTAGGCAGTAGACAACCGAGCGATTCTGTAAAAATCTCACTGTGAGAACTTAGGTAAAGTGAGCTGCCAATAGTGATCCCTAACATCAGGTGGAATGACAGCTCACTTCAGCTGACTTCAAGCTCACTTCAGCTCACTTCAGCTGACTTCAAGCTCACTTCAGCTCACTTCAGCTGACTTCAAGTTCACTTAAAGCTCACTGACAGCCCACTTCAAACTCACTTCAAGCTCTTTTGAAGTGAGCTGTAATTCCACTTGATGTTAGAGATTGACACTATTGGCAGCTCACTTCACGTAAGTTCTCACGGTGAGATTTTTACAGAACAGATTTGCAGGCAAGCAGACAATTATAGTTATTAGGAGGTAATTTTCGAAACATCAATATGAGAATTACATAGGATCATAAAACAGCTTAAACGCGCAACGCACCTTCTTAAAACGAATAGTTTCATAATTAATATTTAATGCAAACATATGAACTGTGCCATTTATCAATAAACTTATAAATACATGTTTCGACTGACATGATGAAAGTGGTTCTGTAATATTTTGTAATAGTGATGCATTGCACAAATATCAAGATTTTGATGTTGCAGATGTTCGCAGGTGGCAGTAATCATCCGACGGTCTGTCAGTTTGTTGGACCACATATGTAACTCGAATATACTTTTATTCTAGCCACCCAGTGACTATGATCTAATGATAATAACTCGTATTTGTTATATAAATAGCATCCTCACGTGTTGGGAAACGTGCGTGTGACATACATAATAAATTCTTCGCCAAATCTGCAAGGCCAACATCTGGCCGGATACCTGGTAAAATAGGTACCCATTTTGATTAAAAATGAAGGGGTAAGTTAAAGTGTATAACATCTCCTAAACCTGTAAACAAATAGAGAACTCGAGAGTTTGTAAAACTATTAGAAAATTTGAATGAAATTGAATAAAAGGTATTCAATTTTGTCGGTATTGAGCTGGCTGGAGAAACTGGAATTAAAGACCACATCTCTTGTCATAATATTTTTGCAATAACAACTGCACTATGCACAGACTTATTATGGCACTATCTTTCTTTTGAACCCAATGTCAGCATTGGCACTGTCGACGAGGCTGAATTATTTTTTAAACTTTATATTATTTGGAATCATCGATATGACGAAAAAGAACAATGACTGAACGAACTGACTGAATGACTGTATGAAACTTAACTAAAACTGTATTTGTCTACTTGGTAAGTATATCTTTGGCTGCTAACGTGACGCACTCTTGACATAAACACACACGTATTCCAAAGAAATCAACGGCAAACAAGAAACCGATGATCCCATCAAAAGCGGGACATTCTGTGATTTTACTTCAAATTGAATAATCAGTGAGTCGTTTCAAATTCCAAGAAGTTGTTACAAGATAGGTTTGTTATGCAACCCGTTGGCGTATTGGGAGCCATGCCTACAGACAAACATTAGTATTCTGTGTAGCGGCGACAAGCGATAGTATCTCACCCACGGAAACTCGACGAAAGTATTGGAGACGAAAGTGTAGCTTATATTTTATAGTCCACGACACGCGAACGAGACGATTTGGACCTGGGCCTAAATTATGATTCATAATGTTATCCTTTTATGGTTCTGCCAAAGTGGCCTTTTTAGGCCCCCAGGTCGGCGATAGTAAATCTATGAACATTGAAAATTGTAATTGAAATTGAAAATATTTATTTCAGACCAAGCACACAGTAAATAATACAAGTCCATATTATGTTAGTAGGTAGATACTAGTAGATAGTAGTAGCTATGTTAGTAAAATTTAAAATAATAATAATTATTTATTATTTAATTACCTACACCAGAAAAATCTTTGATGTTGTTTGGAAAAATCAAAAGTAAAAACATGGGATATTCTTGGTTGTCAGAATGACTTAAATAAAACTAACCATTCACTCTCTAATTAACCGGTTGAGTTCCGTAATTAGAGAAACAATTAAAAAGGCTTTGTGTCTCGCGTGGATCCACGTTACGATACGAAGGGTTAATCAAATTCAAGCACTCTTCCTCTCCTACTTTGCTATACCCGACAGGGTCGAAAATGTTCATGTCTTTGCAAAACCTATCATCTAAGTTCATATTATGGATAGCAATAAACATATAGAATATTGAACTCACGCAAACTGTAGAAACCTATTTGCTTTCCCCTATTTTTTTTCTTTGGTGCTCAAAAAATTATACTAGACTTTTACCATGAGGCGAAGCCGAACTATACCAGCATGCAGCAGATATGTGCAATCTATACACGGATTTTATTTTTCTCATGGTTTAAAAACAAATCTCTTTTCTGACTCAACTAAGCTTCGTAAGTTTCCATCCTACAGAAACACACTGCAGTCTGCATATAAATAAACAGTAAGGATCCGAAGGCTTCGATCTAAGATAAACCGCGGCTTTGTGTACCAAAGCTAACACTAACATGCGCAGGCGCACGGTATCATGACAAGGTAGTCTGTTCTCTTATGTATTATAATTACTAGTTCCGCATACGATGAATTTTTAATGCTTAAATTACAAGATAAAAATAGCATCTGGTTATGAATGCTCACATAAACAATGATATAAACATCTTATTGTTTTTTTTATTACTTTATTCGCTGAGTTTCAGAATTACCAGTACGATTTTGTTCTGCATTTTTTTGGTCGTGGAGTAAAATGATAGAAGGCTAATTACCGTAATTAAAACGTTTAATATCTAGTCACAGTCTCAACTCAGCGACAATCCATGTCAAAAACTTGTCAGAAATGTAGGGAAATTATTGGTATCTTTGACAGACTGAGACTGAGTATAGAACACGGGAATTGCCCATCAGGTCTTCCCAGGAACAAATTAGATGGATTATTGGATTCCTAAAAATAAAAGAAGGAAGCGCGGAATTACGCGAAATGTAACAAATTAAAGACATCTTTTGACAAGAAGTGAGACAGAATAGAACAACAAACCGAATCTAGAATAAAAAGTCACAGTTTCTAAACAATAGTTGCTCGCAAATAGTAATTGTAAAAGGTCGCCGACCGTTTGACTGAACTCGAACGTGAGTTGTGTCCTCGTAATTCAACATTTCTTTTACATAGGTAATACATACAATGTTAGAGCATGCGCAGGCGCAGACGTGGCGATATTAGAGATCAACCGGTGATACGTACAGTAGCGTGTTTTACCGTTCAAGTCTTGCGGTTTGAAGCTAAAATATTGGCCGTAGATAAGGATGATCGACAGTCATAGAATACTTGAATAAGTTATGCAGTGACTCATTGAACAGTTAATGTAAGGATTTTATAACTGTAGTAGGAATAAAATTGGATCTTGCAATTTGTAAGAATCTTATGAGGATCCTGGTTTTCGTTTTGAAGTTCATGTTTGTTTCAGCAACAATAAATAAGCCAAATTTTAAGGTTTAACTTGGGGGGAATAATAAGGAATCCTTCCTTAGTATTCCCACCATGTTAAACCAATTTCAAAATAGTAATTCAAAATAAAAGAAAAGAATACATTAATTGAATCTAATAATTAATAATAAACTACTGCCATTTTTTTGTATTATCGATTGAAAGAGAAGTCTAATTACAATTTTAAGAAACTAAAAGTTACATCCAAACTAAATCGGAAAATAACTCCTAAATCATTTTCTATCGAAACATCGACGTTTTAAGAGCAGCTCTTGAAATACCAATCAATTCACACTTGCCTCAAGCGAAACTGACCTGATTACATAAATGAACCTTGACTTATATTAAATAGCGCGGTAGCGGTGTGCTTATAATCAATCTAATGAAGCCTTTGCATTCCACAACCATGACCAATGCTTATTTCTATACTATTTTGGTCTTAAATACCTTAAGCAAGTTTGGAAAGTAGAGAAGAAAAATCTGAACATTGTTCGGACCATTTCAAGTGTTTTTAATATAACCGCAAGACGGTATAGATCCGTACCTGACCGCTAATAACCTAAATGGCTAAAGAAAAAAAAACGTTCTAATTTTAAAAAGCCAGAAGCTACAACGGTAACCAAGCGACTGGGTTACGTCGTTCACATTCGTCACCCTTTACAAAAATAAGACAAAGATTATGTGTCGATTTCACGCCCTCCATGGGGTATTTTGTTCTTTGGCTACGTGAAGTGAAACAAAGCGTTCGGGTGCTTCTTCGAATCTGATCTTTGCATTTGGCGAGAAAGCTTCTCAGACGGCATGCTAAAAAGGCTTTTACGCAACGCGTGCCCGTGTCGACAGTTGCGTCACCTGAAGAGGGGAGCATCGCAGATTAATGTCAACAGACAGACTCGACATCTTGTTTTGAGGTCCTCCTCATAACGTTTTGTTTGTAGGTATCAGAATAAAAAGGCTGTATTATGAGAAGAACAGGGATATTACTCGTATTTTATGCGGTAATTCTTTTCCGAATGAATATTCGCTTTTGTCACTGGAAATGTGTAAAAATTATCGTTTGACATAGTTTTCAGAATTATTACTGATTTGTTTACCTTTCCATGTTATAACTTTTGGAATAAGTATGATTAGAAAATATCTATCGTAAAACTTTATTTTACACACAAAAATGGATAATTAACATTATCGCTGTTACTGGTTGATGCTCGTTATTTTGATTTCTTTTAAATAATATCAGATGCAGCTCTGGCCAGTATTTTTGATGTTCAAAAAGTTTGTAACTTATCTTTCCATAAATTTTTGAAACTTCTTTTTTCGAACCTATTTAATCTTTGACAATAATTTTCAAGTTGGCAACAGAGATGATTCTGTTTCGTGGTATTTAGGTACGGCATGACATTTGTAATGGAGTTTCTGATGCTGTAATTAGCCTTCTTCCGCTCAGTGTGAACAAATAGTGTTTGTTCATCTGTGATAAATACTCAGGGCTTATTTGATAGTGCATACGAAATGTCAGAAGTAAAAGTTTTAATTTGTATTCACTAAAGCTTGCGGGCTTTTGCAATAGATCGTTATATTGGCAAGGCAACAAAGTTTTAGTTAAGTATTTAGAATTTGTAATCTTTATTACTATCTACGTTCTGTTGGTAAATATGATTAACGGTAATATTATAGTTGTAAGTGCTCCTCTCTCTGAGAAGAACTTCTTCTAGTGCGGGTTGGTGGACGTCACATCGTGTTCTCATCATCGTCTTCGGATGCCAAATGTGGTGATTTTTCTATATGGTAATATCACCAAAACCATTTGTCGTAAGGCTCAAGTGGATTATAAAAACGTTCTCACTATACATCTTTACGGCTAAATATTGAAGAAGCAATTGTTTTATTTTATTATAATTTCACTATGGCAAAACAATTTCAATGCAAGTGACGTGTAATTTATACAAGCTACTGCACAGCCTTTCAAACCTCACAGTGTCAAGGATACTCACATATTCTAAGCCTGCATGACTCACACATGTCATAACACTAATTAAGCATGCATAACCTATCAAATACTAACTAATTACCATACATAGTACAAACATGACTGTAATCCGTATCCGTGGGCACACTCCATAAGATCGCCGCGTTATAGCCATTTCATACGGCTAATAAAGACAGTGGTGATTTAAATATATGGACAAATTAAGTTGTTAGTGAGTCTTTCCCTGACTGACTGTACAAAGATTCTTGAACCAGTTCGTGATAGGCGCTGGTCAGGCTTCCTGATGACGTCACGCGACCTCAAGGCCGCCAACATTGCGCTGATTAATTTTACAGTGTTACCATAGTGCACATACCGATGGATTCTAGACGAAACGTGCAAGGACTTAGTGCATTATAGTTATGAGTTGAGTGTTCACTGATATTCTTGGGGTGTTAATAACTTTAAAATTCAGGATTGATTGAGCTTTTTTTTATGTGATGCAGGCTTATTTTCTTTCTCGAGCTTTTTCCTAATTATACTAACGATCAAATTCCTATTATTACCTATATATTTTCAAGTCCTCCCAAGTCTTGTTGTGCTTTGCTTTGACTTTGAAGTACTCTTTTCTCAGATTTCAAAGAAAACTGATAAAGTGTAGCCTAGACTTTTGGTAACTTTTTGCTAAGTCTGAACTGAGCCGGTGACTTAACAAATTCTCAAGAAGTACTTTTATGAGTCAATAAGTCCTTATTCAACTTTTTGTTATTTACCAAACTAATTATCACACTGAAGGTTAGGTTAAAGAGCTTATTGAAAACCATTTACGAAGGATTGCGGATATCCTTCTTGCATCATCTTTTTGTCACAATCTTTGTAAATGAGTCGGTATTAAGTTTTTCAGGATGATTTCGAATGCCATTACGTCACTGGTACTTAGGTACTATCTGAGTAGAATGAGCAAAGTCTTTACTAGCAACTTGTGGCTGGAGGAATAACATAACGCCTGTAATCCCCCAAAGGTTCGGCGGCATAGGTGTACCCATAGTAGGTATTGCACCCACATTTCGCCAGATATGTATGACTAGCCATAACTAGCCCATTGCCAGTCACCGCGTATAAATCTAGACTCCGGGCTGCAGGCCTCTCTTCATACAAAGAAAGTACTTCCTCAAAGTTAACACGATAATACCACTGCAGGCCTCTGTCCATACATAGAAGTGATAGAAGGCACTTGCTCATAGTTAACACGATAATACCACTGCAGGCCCCCCTCCGTACAAAGAAGGCACTTGCTCAAAGTTAACACGATAATACCACTGCAGGCCCCCCTCCATACAAAGAAGGCACTTGCTCATAGTTAACACGATAATACCACTGCAGGCCTCTTTTCATACAAAAAAGGCACTTGCTCAAAGTTAACACGATAATACCACTGCAGGCCTCTCTTCATACAAAGAAGGCACTTGCTCAAAGTTAACATGATAATACCACTGCAGGCCTCTCTCCATACAAAGAAGGCACTTGCTCATAGTTAACATGATAATACCACTGCAGGCCTCTCTTCATACAAAGAAAGCACTTGCTCAAAGTTAACATGATAATACCACTGCAGGTCTCTCTCTTGTATGGACAAAGAAGACACTTCCTCATAGTTAACACGAAAATACCACTGCAGGCCTCTCTTCATACAAAGAAGACACTTGCTCAAAGTTAACCCTATAATACCACTGCAGGCCTCTCTTCATACAAAGAAGGCACTTGCTCAAAGTTAACATGATAATACCACTGCAGGTCTCTCTCTTGTATGGACAAAGAAGACACTTGCTCATAGTTAACACGAAAATACCACTGCAGGCCTCTCTTCATACAAAGAAGGCACTTGCTCAAAGTGGACTGGCGATTTCAGACTTACACATATTTATAACAAGCCGTTGCCTGCGACTTCATCGGCGAATCAGGATGAAAGCCTATGTCCCTCTCCAGGTCATGGTTTATCATGTGACAAGTTTCATGCAAATTGTTCAACCGTTAGAGCGTGAAAGCATAACAAACAAACATACAAAAATTCAAATATATTCTCCTTATAATATTAGTTTAGATGAGTCCAGATATTTTCCATCACCGATGGCAGTGATGTCTGAGATAAACTTTAAGTAGTAGTAAGACGGGCTCGTGTCCGCAACTTCACGTCCAAGCGCGTATTTTGCGTACGGGACAGAATATATAACACACTTATGAAAATGACAATATTGTCAGTAGTTATGTGATAATGATAGCATAATCAACCTATACTATTCCCACTGCTGGGGCAAAAGTCATCTCTCTGTGGGAGTGGGCCGTAATCCACCACGCGGGCTCAGTGCGGGTTGGCGGCTGTCACATGTCTTCAAATTTTGCTCTAGGACATGCAACCGGCATGTCCTAGTATAAATCTAGACTCCGGGCTGCAGGCCTCTCTTCATACAAAGAAAGTACTTCCTCAAAGTTAACACGATAATACCACTGCAGGCCTCTGTCCATACATAGAAGTGATAGAAGGCACTTGCTCATAGTTAACGCGATAATACCACTGCAGGCCCCCCTCCGTACAAAGAAGGCACTTGCTCAAAGTTAACACGATAATACCACTGCAGGCCCCCCTCCATACAAAGAAGGCACTTGCTCATAGTTAACACGATAATACCACTGCAGGCCTCTTTTCATACAAAAAAGGCACTTGCTCAAAGTTAACACGATAATACCACTGCAGGCCTCTCTTCATACAAAGAAGGCACTTGCTCAAAGTTAACATGATAATACCACTGCAGGCCTCTCTCCATACAAAGAAGGCACTTGCTCATAGTTAACATGATAATACCACTGCAGGCCTCTCTTCATACAAAGAAAGCACTTGCTCAAAGTTAACATGATAATACCACTGCAGGTCTCTCTCTTGTATGGACAAAGAAGACACTTCCTCATAGTTAACACGAAAATACCACTGCAGGCCTCTCTTCATACAAAGAAGACACTTGCTCAAAGTTAACCCTATAATACCACTGCAGGCCTCTCTTCATACAAAGAAGGCACTTGCTCAAAGTTAACATGATAATACCACTGCAGGTCTCTCTCTTGTATGGACAAAGAAGACACTTGCTCATAGTTAACACGAAAATACCACTGCAGGCCTCTCTTCATACAAAGAAGGCACTTGCTCAAAGTGGACTGGCGATTTCAGACTTACACATATTTATAACAAGCCGTTGCCTGCGACTTCATCGGCGAATCAGGATGAAAGCCTATGTCCCTCTCCAGGTCATGGTTTATCATGTGACAAGTTTCATGCAAATTGTTCAACCGTTAGAGCGTGAAAGCATAACAAACAAACATACAAAAATTCAAATATATTCTCCTTATAATATTAGTTTAGATGAGTCCAGATATTTTCCATCACCGATGGCAGTGATGTCTGAGATAAACTTTAAGTAGTAGTAAGACGGGCTCGTGTCCGCAACTTCACGTCCAAGCGCGTATTTTGCGTACGGGACAGAATATATAACACACTTATGAAAATGACAATATTGTCAGTAGTTATGTGATAATGATAGCATAATCAACCTATACTATTCCCACTGCTGGGGCAAAAGTCATCTCTCTGTGGGAGTGGGCCGTAATCCACCACGCGGGCTCAGTGCGGGTTGGCGGCTGTCACATGTCTTCAAATTTTGCTCTAGGACATGCCGGTTTCTTCAAAATGTTTTCCTTTACCGTTTTGAAATAATTTAAACAAAGTAAAGCTCCTGCTTGGATTCGAACCCATGACCTACGACTCTTAAGTTGCGACCAGTACCACTTGGCCACCACTGCGCTAACAGATCAACATCTATGATAATCATAACAAGGAATAAAATTATTTGTCTTAGAAAAAGCAGACCTTAATTTATTCGTCTGTATTCACTATTTATTTCATTTCGATGTGATAATAGTACCTAACCAATGCCCTTGTTGCACACGTGTGCTGTCAGAAAGTGTCTGTGGGTGTTCGCGGCATTGTTCAACAACAATGGCGGCGCTGAGCTGCGCCTGCGCAACATCACGGATAATGCAAATGTAATGTATGCAGGAGTTGCATCCGATACTCAAGGATTCTGTTAGTCATCAGGCCGAAAAAGGTGTTTTGGTAGGTGTACGGAGAGGTGTTAGGTAATGGATGTTTCGTAGTTCGGCTGAATGCCTGTATTGAAGATGCAGAGTTATAGCCTACCTACTAAGCCAGTCTATAGGACCTTCTACATATCAAATAGTTATGAGCTTAGAGTATGACTAAGAACCATAATTTTTCATGTTTATAATTAATAATAAGTTTCATAAAACGATACGTTTGGTATAGCAGTCTCCGCAGACAATTCTACCAATAACCCTTTAAAAGTATTGAAAGAATCTCCTATATGCTTAACAAGAATTTATGTAGGTACAAGTATCAGATTCAACGAATATCATATCAATGATCATCTGCCTAGCCTTTTTCCAATTATGTTGGGGTCGGCTTCCAGTCTAACCAAATGCAGTTGAATACCAGAATTTTATATGGAACGACTGCCTACCTGACCTCTACAGCCCAGTTACTGGGTAACACGATATCCCTTGGCAAGACTGGTTGTCAGCCTTTCGAGCATCTGACTACCCGTAACGACTCAAAACTCATACTTAAAGCATTTATTTCAATGAAATCATTTACAGGCACTTTTGAATTGTCAAGAAGTAGGTCAGTCAGAAAATATGAAGCTAGTTGCCCATTCCAAAGCGTAGGTATGTACCTATGGAGAAGAACGGGCAAGAAACTCCACTGTAAAAGATGAAGAAAAAGAGAAAGACTCTACAAATGACAGCGAATCTCCTATAAATAAGAATTTCAATAAGTACACATGTGTCTATTTATTACTTCTGGTAGTAGGTATTTCCTTGTAATTCAGTAGATAGTGGTAGCGTACAGAATTACAATGATATTAGAATATTTTGTTTCCTGTTTCATAAATCTTTCCAGGAAAGATAGGAAACAATTATTTTATTCTAAAGACGTCTCTAAAAGAAAGCTTTTCGGAGAGAAACGACTTGGCCAAAACATTGGCTATACATTTCGTGGGCATCCTTCTAATCGTGATTTACACTCATATTATAAAGAGGTAAAGTTTGTGAGTTTGGATGTACAGGTAATCTGCGAAACATCTCATCCAAATAATAGAAACGGAAAGCTATACTATTTCCGAGTACCAATATGATATATTTCATGGTATAGTTGGCTTCCACGCAGACGGAGTCGCGGGCAGAATCTAGTAGGTAATAAATGGAATTATTTTAATAAACTAATTTTTCACCTCATTATTAGTGGTTGTAATGGCAATTATATCACTTGGTTTTAGTAGGCTTTTATATTTTATTTTTTATTTATCCTTTTGATAGATTCTTATTTTGTAAATGTGAGCACTTTGTAGGCCTTGTAGACTTTAGATCTGAAGACTATTTTTTATTTTATCAAGTACCAGGTTGACAGCCCTACGCTGTTCTCCCATACCTACTGTAATTTGAAAACATTCTAAAAGCAATTATTTTTAAAAAGAGTAACCATGGAGTTTCTTGCCGGTTCTTTTCCATATGGAACGACCAATTGGAACCGTGCACCTAGCTTCTGACGTTTCATAAGTGCCTATGTAGGTTTATGAGAAATAAAATATTTCGATTTTGATTTAAGATTGAACGAGAAATTACCAATATTGGCTACTTGACACAGTAAGTTGCAATTGACCGCATTGAATTGATTGCATTGCTGATAGAAGTTAGAACGCATTTATGTTGTGTAAAGTATGCTTCGAGATAATTATCTTGCTTAGCACGTATTAGTTCGATACTTGGAAACGAGTATTCATCTATAGGTACAGCCCAGACGGGACGGATAATTGGAGTTCGTATATAAGTTTTTTTTTTCGATTTTCTCCCGCGCGTTTCCGAATATCCGCCCTAGGGTGGCTGTTTTAAGGTGAATAAACGAAATAACCGATCCAATGGAGCAGAAAGGGCTGATATGTTGCAGTTTCATATTTTACTTAAAACTGCTATGGAGAAATTCATACATTTTTACAACTCTAGTTTACATTTGTACAACTCTGCCCAACCCTACGGGGAAACAAGTCGTGCTGTTATACTAATGTATGAATAACAGACTTAAATTCTGGGAATGATAAAATAGAGGGGCCCGTGGCTAAATTATAACAGCCTCAGAGGTCGAACGATCAGGTTAAGCTACGCTTGCCGCGGTTGGTCTGTGGATGGGTGACCATCTTTTCATAACGAGACCTCAAAGCACGTTAAGCTGTTGGTCCCGGCTGTTATTCGCGGATCTTTGACAGTCGTTACGGATTGTCAGAAGCCTGAAAGTCTGACAACCAGTCTCACCAAGGGGTATCGTATTACCCAGTAACTGGGTTGTGGACGTCAGATAAACAGCCGCTCCATGTGAAATACTGGTATTCAGCTGCATCCGGTTAGACTGGAAGCCGACCCCAAGATAGTTAGGAAAAGGTTAGGCAGATGATGATGATGATTCTAGGAATGGAACTGTCTCAAAACATCTATTGTAATTTTGATTGGTAAAAATTTAAAGATAAATCTTTATAAAGAAGAAGAAAGAAAATACGTTTGTTTGCGGTAAAAATGACGCAGAAAGAGAACTCACACAAAAAAAAAGTAGGAGGAAAACATCACTTAACAAATAATTACTGTAAGCAAACTGAAAGAAGACCACTACAAGAAAATTAATTACAGTTATTTTAATAGAATACGGTTACTAAATAACTCAAAGTAATGTCTAGACATCGCAAAGAAATCTGTGTCACGCCGATGTCAACGCTCCTGCGCATGTAGTGAATATTGAGTAGTAAGGCTCATGCGTGCACTCACTGGGGCCACCATGCTTTTTAGCTGAGTTTATTGGAGACAAATAATTGACATAAGACAAGCAAGTGTGTAGAATTTGTTGATGCAATTTAAGACAATATGTAGGAAAAGTTTAGAAAAATAGACGGGCAATGTTGTCTCTCTGGAAATTACAACAAAATGACATCACTCCTGTTTTCCCCGGTGGTGATGGAGATAGTACAGACGGCACATCAAGCTATGACAATCTGTCAAATTTCTTATATAGATTTTTAACTTTATCGCTAACGCATAAGGTTGAAAGTTGATTGGGAAAGTTTGACAGTTTCGGGTAGCTTGATGTGCTAGTGTCTGTGCCATATCATAACCTAGCGGGATCAACTTCTGGGGAGCTGAGGGAATCTCAACCGAAAGGGAAAATAACGTAAGAAATAATAATTTGTTACTTAATAATATCAAATGAATGGTCACCCTAATATCACCACTCTATTATTATTCCTCTAAATAGTGAAGGTACAAGATTTACGATAATAGGCGAAAGATACCGATAAACGATTATTATGTATTTTCATAATGATGCACGATTTCTCTACGTGATGAACAGGTTAATTAAGAGACCTTGAATTTATGTGACATTTTTTAGGAATTGGATTATCCTATCTTAGATCCATAAACATTTCGCTAAAGTGTTTTTGCTTAGTATTATATAGGTCGTATAGGTTTGAATAGCGCAAGTATCACGATCTGTATGAAAACATGTAAGAAATCCTGCGACAATAAGTGGAACTATTTATTATTATACAGCAAATCAGGGTCAAATGAAATTAGCTAGTGAAACTCCGCTGACGTGATGGGTATTGGCATAACAATAACTTGACTGACAGCGAGTTTGACATATGTCATCGAAACCTGTCGAGGTTTCGATGACACTACGACAATTTGCCGTGTTAGATATCGATCTAACACGGCAAATTGTCGTAGTGTCACTTTGTTTAAAAAACACTATTTCTGACTTTACAACGCCATCTATCGAGCTTCTTGACCGGTTTGGAAATACTGACCTGATTTATTTCGTCACAAAAATCATTAATTAATAATACTTGATTTACGATCAAAAAATAGTAGATCAATTGCCTAAAATTATTTCACTAGGCTGTGCCATCTCTAAATTTACATACGTAATTAATCTACATAATATGCAGATACGGAATGATGACAGTTATTTAAATTCAGCTACATAAATTGACAGCATGCTACTCACTGATGCAATGGAGAGGGCTTGGAGTTCCCCTACGTCATCGAATCAGAAATGAAAAGACCCGCAAGAGAACCAAGGTAACCGACATAGCTCGAAAATTGTCAAACTTTAGTGGCAGTGGGCAGGGCACATTGCTCCCCTATGTGCTGAAGGTGACTGACTGATAGGATTTAGGCATTCCAACTTTGGATTTACTGATTTTGATATAGGTCGGTATAAAACAATCTAGGTTGGTTTTTTCCAGTCACAGTCTCGAGTCATAATTATGGTTAATACATCTATAATATCCGGAAAAAGGGTGGCAGGCATACACCCCTGTCAGTCCCTTTTAAGAAATGAAAGCATAAGAATCAATGTATTTTATCTAATTAATATGCAGATCAAAATGATGACCCAGATTGATCACAACTAATTAAATTCAGTGACATTTACAACGGAATGCTGAATGCTAATTAATAATTTCATCTTAATTTATTATGTACGTTATGAAACTGATATTTCAGTATCATAACGTACATAATAAATTACGTAATTACGGCATAAATTACGTAATTACAGAAACAATAAAATTAAAAAGCCATTGTGTCTTGCGTGGATCCACGTTCGGCATACGTAGGGTTAAATTATGTATGCTCACGCCTCAATTCTCTTAAAGGATAGACAGGCATATACTATTGTAAGGATTGGTATATAGTAGGACTTTATGCTACAATATCATCATCATATTAAGCCGAAAGACTTCCACAGCTGGAAATAGGCCAACTCCAATGCGTCGCTCTATGTCGCGTCGACCGGTCCAGGGCTTTCGCATCCTGCTGATTCCCGCAGTCTTGCGAATCCAGCAGATTTCGCAGTCTTTTCGCAACCAGCAGATCCCCGCAGTCTTCACAATGTCACACTACAAATGCACATTTAATTTTCCGAACAGAATCATCAAAAACCTATGCCTGTAAATTTATTAATAGAAAATTGATGTATTCAATTTTAAAAGGAACCATGTACTATTACGTAGGTATAATAAACAGCTTAGGTATATCAGAAATGTGTGGTACAGACCATCAAAGTGAGTGAGTGTGAGTGAGTAACTTTCTTCATGGGGCATCGTAATTGCGAAAAAATAATCAGCTGCTTCATGCACTTGGGTTGAATAGGCATTGAAGTTTTGTCTGGGACAGCTGATTATTTGTTCGCGATTACGATGTTGGTCTCTTGGAGAAAGTTATTCAGTTTGATGGTCGGTACCACACCCTTAAATATGACCACACCTTTCTAATACATGCTGTATAATAAGTAGACATTTTCCACGATGACTATTTAAGTATTTATATCAGATTTAATTTCTCATTAAAAGGAAATAGTCACGATACTGACTTGTGTTAGACTAATTGGTCGGAAACCATTAATTTTAATGAGGATGTACTGATGATTACCGATCAATTGAATGTTAATTATCCTTATTAGTCATACCTATTGAATGACAGACAGATACTTAGGGAAATCTTAGAGTTTTTATTGTAAATGATACCTGATGACAAGTACGAGACAAATTTAATTTATCAAGGAGAAATATTCTCGACTTTAGCCTTCTCTGCATTGTTAAAATATAGAATTTAAAAATAAAACACATAGCCTAGGACGTTTTATTAAATAGTTTTATTTTATTTTTTTTGTTTTTTCCCAATCTTACAATTTTGTACCCACTCCTATTAACTGCTCCCGAGAAGTCGCATACCTACTATTGGTTCACAAAAATAGGATTTCCTCTCATTAACTTCCTTATAAACCAATTAAATGATAAATCACAAAAACTGAACGATATTTCGTCATACAACCTTCAATTGAATTTAATAATGTCATTCCTTGTCATGTCCTTACTGTTAAAACCATAAAATAAACACTACCTACTTATTAACGGTCTTACATTTTCAATAGTAATTTAATTACCAATCAATTTTCTAAGGTCTTACCTATTATTACATGCAGTGACATTGATTAAATGTAAAGTAAACATGATTCCAGACAGGAACACAAGTTCTTGAGTGGAGACCGGGAATCGGCAAACGTATATAGCTTAGGAGGCCTTCAGGCTAGATTGAGTGACGATCTTCGCAGAGTAGCTAGTAGCAGCCGAATGATGTCTGTCTGGCTGGATCTATGTCCAGCAGTGGACTGCTGTACGCTGATGATGATGATAAGGAAACATGATATGACATATGTACAGACGCCAGCACATCAAGCTACCCGAAACTGTTAAATTTTCCCAATCAACCTTGAACCTTACGCTTTAGCGATAAAGTTGAAAATCAAAAAAAGAAAGAATTTTGACCGATTGTAGTAACTTGATGTGCTGGCGTCTGTACAATCAACGGGTGGCAGACTTGGGGAGTCTGTCGCGTGTACAGATACTGAGCGCTGGTCGGCATGGAAGTCATAAGTGACACTCCCCGTCCAAGCGTCACGAACTGCGCAAGTCTTCCTGCGCCTTGACTAAAGATAGTTGAAGAACACCGTCCGTTTTGTGGTTCTATGTCAAGAGTTTGGTTTCCGTAATTAGTCCTTCAAGTGGACCATTGTGCGTTAAATGGTGGTAGTCAGTAAGATTCTGACAGACCTCTCCACCTGCCGTAGAGCGGAGGATCAATGAGGATTTCTTCAGGCAAGAAAAACAAACTTTGAATAATAGGTAAAGTTAATTCATCGTCAACCTATCGCAAACCAATGCTGGGCATAGGTCTGTCCAATTCACTTCTGTCGAAGTCACAACTCGATATTCCGCCACACACTATTCACTGCCAGAAGAAAATGATTGATAGATGAAATATATTTAATCTTTATTGGAATCTATGGGAAACTCATACTCGTACTTTCTTCTCGAGAGACTCTAATTTAGATACTTATAGGTGTCCCCACATCTGAAGCTTTCATTCATAGTTTAAATAGTGACAAGGTTAACCACGGTGACCTTAGCACATGCATTCTCTACGACAACGCTAAATGCCAGCGGGTTCCCATAGTGCATGTGTACCGTTACAATCTGATGCTGTAATTGGTCAACGCATGTTTACTTCCTTATTTGTTGCTAATAACTGGGTACGCTAAAGTTTACAAAGACACGTTTTTAGTTGTTTCGTTTACCTAAAGGAATTTGCTATCCTGTTTTATATGGTTAAGTCACAATCTACACAGTCGCAATCTACGTAAAGTACATTCTGAAACTTAGGAATTTGTGCGAAGCAAGTTTAAAACATTTTCGCATTTTGCAACCAGTTACCATTGATTCAGTACATGATTCTGAATAAAACCTTAAAACCAAAGACCATTGTTTTGAATATTCCCTTGTTGATAATCATAAAAGACGGTTCCGGTTCACTACAAAAGTAAATAGTTTTGTATAAACCCAAAGATGTTTTTTTTTATTTGTGGTAAAGTTCAGTGGCGGGGAATCATTTTATTTAGAAACTGTACATGCGTAATTTTAGTGCTTAGTGCAATTGCAGGAAAAATTATTGCAGACTTGTTGCGTATAACAACAGTAGGTATTATTATTTTATTGTTAAAATCGTGCTTCTTCTCAAAATATTGTGCAGGAAAACATCGTGTGTAAGCCAAGCCATATATGTCCTAGAACCAAAAATTCGACGACATGTGACATCTTCCTACCTGCACTGGGCCCCGTGGTAGATTATAGCCCACTCCCTCTCGAAGGCCCCCTGTGTCCCAGCAGTTGAAACATTATTATTATTAAACATTATTAAAACATTAACAGCTGATTAAGCCTATTCTATGTATAACTAACTATGCATGGGCTATATATGTGCTGCACTTTCTGATTACCGTTCCATAGGTATCGTCTGTTGAATAGTTTTTCATGGAAAAGGATGACCACAAATTCCAAATGAGTATAAATATTCACGTGGTACGAATACTCGCGCAACAATAGACTGTAAACTGTCAACTGTCAACCACCATAGAGGTAAGTACAGTCAACAAAACATTTAAGTATGCAGGGCTAAAATCCTTTCACTAGGCTTTCAATATTCTATTTATTTATTTATTAATAACCAACAAGTTATCGGTCAATACTAGTAGTTACACATAAAAACAAAAATTACATTAAACTATGTTACCGGGTGTATTTTTACCAGAAGCCAAAAAAAAAGTGATGTAATTTAAATCTAAAATATACTCAGAAGAGCGATTTCAAAGTCCACTAGGAAGTGGACCTACTCGGCACAAGCCAAGCGCATCAAAATTTAAAAATATCGTTGAAATTAGCGGATTAAATACTTCACTTTTTTTTTCTCGTATTGGCAGCTATTTCATAATAGCTCAAGGAACATGGTACAAGGTGAAAGCAGCATAAGTGTGCATACACATGACCAACACGCGTCAATGGCAGAGGCAAGTGCAGCCATCGACGTGTCGGCAGCTGCCATTGATAATATGCCACTCGTGTATTTGAGTATTATGGTCAAATAAATACATGAGCGGCATGTTTTCGACTGTTGGTGCTGGGCTTAAGTTTTAGCAGTCAGTACTCTAGCATATTTGAGTGTATACATATCTCATTTGTTAAGTGTACTTTACAGTATTTCTACAGACTTCCATAGGCCTGTTTCGTTCACTTGAGCATTCAAACCACATATACACGGTAATAATGCTGTGACATATACATGGGCGTACCCAGGGGGGGGGGCAGGGGAGGGCAGCTGCCCCCCCTTGGAAATCTCGCAGAACATGTATGAACTCGCCTAATTACTAATTAAAGTGAGATAACGGAATTAATCCAACAAGCAGAATGTTTTTATCCGAAAGTGAAAACAGCCCTAGAAATTTTACTGGCAATGCCTTATTCCACGGCTACAATTGAAAGATCATTCAGTACACTCAGACGCGTGAAAACGTGGCTGAGATCAACAATGATTGAAGACAGGTTAAAAGGACTTTGTTTGCTCAATGTACGGACGCCAGCACATCAACCTACCACAATCTGTCAGATTTCTTCAATAGATTTTCAACTTCATCGCTAAAGCATAAGGTTCAAAGTTGATTGGGAAAATCTGACAGATTGTGGTCGGTTGATGTGCTGGCGTCTGTATATAAAAAACTTGTAAACAGTATGGGCGATTCTTTCACGGAAGACGTTATAAACCGTTTTGCAGAAGATCCTCGAAAATTACTTTTAAAGTAGATGCGATTTAAATAAAATAAAATGCATGCATAGTCAAATTTACTTTTATTTATTTAACTACCTATAAAGCAGGATCATTTGCGGCTGTTTGCCCTACACACTACACTACATACACCTAATGATTCATGTAGGTGTGTTTGTGTAGTGTGTATGACAAAACAGCCGCGGACGATCCAACCTAAAAAATCTGACTTGCCCCTTGCCCCCTCCTACGCCAGAAGCTGGGTACGCCCATGGACATATACATATCAGGTAAATACAATAGTAATGATTACAAATGGCCGATATTTACCATAACACTTCCTGCCTTCGCTCTTTTGATCCCGGATGATGATTTGCATTCACGTAACATTATTATAATACTAAAGTTATGGCACCACTGTGCGAACTCAACAAACGAATTGGTTTATTATAATATTAATAAGCTGACACTCTGCTTTTTCGAAAACCTTTTGATTATGAATAATAAATCGATTTAATATTAGACTTAACATCCTTGAACTTTGAGATAACGGGCAGAAAATAATTTAAATATAATGTATATCTGTCTATAATAATAATAAATAAATAATAATAATAATTAACCATTTATTTTCAGGTAACAAAGACCCATAGAAAAGCACATAAAGCCCTATAAAGCTGTAATCTAGATGTATAATAATAATCTATTTTATTAATTATTTATTTCTGTAACTGCCCGTGACATGACATCACAGCGGGCCCTATCAGAATACCAGCGCTGTGACATTTATTTCTTAAACGTCGCAGCATCATGCTGATTTAGGAGCCTTTTGTCCTCGTATAAGACTTTCTGTTTCATTTTTTGTTTTTGTTACTTTAAAAAATATATAATTTGGCGTTTTTTAGGGTTCCGTACCAAAATGGTAAAAAGGAAACCTTATGGTGCGACTCAGTCTGTCTGTCTGTCACAGCTGGATATCTCAAGAACTATTAATGCTATCAACTTGAAATTTGGACTAATTTGATGACGTTTTCCCAACTATTATGCAAATAAGAAAGAATTAAAAATATATCTACATTTTTTACAACAAGGACTGAAAGGGGGTCCGAAAAATTAGAAGTGCTGCTATTTGGGGAAGAAAGAAGGAACTCAGTTTGTATATTCTCAAACATTTTTTTAGGCCGCATAGTTTTCTACTTTGATGAAAAATGTAAAAAATACCGTTCCCCCGAACGTATATCCGAAGTTTGCAAAGAGAAAAATCTGAAATAATTCTATGTGATAGAAGCTTATGTAAAGATTACAGGAAAAATAAAACGATGTCTCTAATTAGCACACATTTCAGAAATCATCAACAAAAGTTACATTAGTTCCACTATCGGTCAAGAGATGGCGCCGACCTAAAACTGCAATACACCGCAGCGCGCAGTGTTAAAATTCTCTGACGAATATAGGCCTCGCCGATGAACATTTAAAAACATATTATTATGATGGTACGGAACCCTCGGTGCGCGAGTCCGATTCGCTCTTCACCGGTTTTTTTTTTACTTTGATTATTTTGTGATCTCCCTGTACAGCAGGTCGATTCTGTTCAAATCTCACCGTGAAAACTTAGGTGAAGTGAGTTTGTTTTTGCTAGGAATTGACACTATTGACAGCTCACTCCACGCTCACTTCACCTAAGTTTTCATGATGAGATTTTTACAGAATCGCACCGCAGGTCGCAATAAATACTTTTTGTTTCTTTCTTTCTTTCTTTATCTATAGCTACATTTATGCTGATACTGCGTACATCTAAGTACTAACCATTTGATTGAAAGTTCAACAAATCTCGAAAAGCATGACATCGATTTGCGTTTCAATTATATTATGCATGAAACGACAGTAGGTACCTACCTCATATTATAAGTCACCTATGTATTTCTAGAAAACGATTTCAAACAAACTCCTTTCAAATTTACCGAAATTGGAAGTAAAGGGACATTTACAGTATTAGAATGCGAGTGTATGTAGGTTACCGTTAGCACCATTTTGTGTGGTGTCCCCAAGGAACCCGGCCCGAATTTCAATTTGACGCCTAATTAGGCCGTGTATGGCACTATTCTGTTATGTTACTTTGTAGCTGCTTTACGATCTGTTCGTGGACATTTTTGGGTTTGAAATTTATGAAGGGAGCTGACTGACAGGATATTTAATTTATCAGATATACGATGTGTGCGTCTATTGACTGACAATGATTGATGCAAATATAAAATTATTCATGCGATTTTTTTTTGTCAGCTCTTTACCTATGTATTTCTTTAGATATAGCCACCTAGACGATATAAGTTCCTTTTTATCGTCTTGGCACTTCCTTCATTCAAAGAAAAAGATATAATTATTTAAAAAAATGCTATGTCAAATTTTATCTGAATTCGAGATCCGAATTCCATCAAAATTGTAAATGCTCCAAATTCGGATCTTGTGCACAGACCTTGATACAAATGGTACTACTGGATTTGAATAAGATAAAGTGCGCAAACGCACTTACTTGAGCTATTTCCAGTTTCCGCAAAATGAAAATATATTCCCACAATTTACGGAATAGGTACGTTTTTACAAAAAAGAAAAACATTTGAATATTTCTATAAAAGTTAGTGAACTGAACTAAACTGTTCACACATACAAATTAGTTCGTGATTATGTTGTTGATCACTATTATTAAAAAAAACGTTATCCAATTTCGATCAAACAAGTAGTACCTATATTATTATGCAGCGTGCATAACATACGCTGAGTTATACACTTAACAACTATTAAAGGTGATAACTGTATTGATTGCAATTTTATATTGTTACGGACGACAAATAGTGTTTTTGAACTCATATTATTATGAAATAAGTCTTACCTTAAAATAACAATCGGTATTCCATGAGAAAAGCGTTTTTGAATTTAAAAAAAAAACAGCTGTTCCCTACATTTTGACGAGTTACGGCTCCTGCAAACAGGCGCGACGCGCGACGCGAATCGCGCGCGACACAAAGGCACCGTTCGTCGCGCGACTTGCGGTGCCTTTGTGTCGCGTGTCGCGTCGCGCCTGTGTGTACGAGCCTTTATGCGAACATAAATGTAGGGAACAGCTGACTATGTTTTCGCGATTTCAGGTTTGGTCCCATAGTAAAAGTTGTTCATAATAATGAGTACAATCTCCCAATTTCCATTTGTCGCATGATTTCAATTTCACCCTGTATTTATGTCCCATGAATTGGGGACGAGCCTATTGCCAGAAATCCAGACTCCGGACTGCTACTGAGAAATTGCAAATGGAAATACCCAACTACACTTTTTCCGACCCGAGAATCTAACCCAAGACCTCTTGCTCAGCTATAAATGGTTCAATTATAACAATTCACAATTGTTCGATAGTTTATATTATGGTCTCGCGAGATAGATAAACTAACGATGTTTATGATTACATAAATTTTTGTTCTATTGGATTGATTCTGTTGGCAATGTCATGCGAGTAAACAAAAAGACAATAAACATTCTTGGTACGATAGCTATTTGTTTAGCGGTAAACTGGTGACTCAGTTGATGTTAATATATAATATAACATCAACTGAGTGAGATAATGATACTAAAGGGTGTCCCAACAAGGGCGCCGCATTTAATTTTAAAGAAAAACACATTTATTTTTTAATTAAGCAAACATTTTTATTTCAGCATAATGAAAAATAGTTCCGATTAAACGTGAAATACAACATCTGGCAAATGGCCACCACGAAACCTCTGGCACAGGGTTATTATTCTTTTGTTGAAATTTTGAATAACGTTTTCGCATAAACGTGGCTGTATTTCACCAATAACGCACCGTATTTCCTCTTGATATTCAACTGTTTGTGTCGATTCATTTGGCGCATTGTTGTGACCGAAAACTTGAAGTTTAAATCCGGCGCTCTTATTTGGACACCCTATATATGGATTAATAAACCATACCTTTGCCGCATAAAAAAACACAGAACACATTTATTCATATTTTGTTAGGAAAGTACTTCAGTATTTTTAACCGACTTCAAAAAAGGAGGAGGTTCTCAATTCATCGGAATCCTTTATTTTATCCAAACATCGTTTGTTTTTTTCACTGAGAAATATGACTTGTCGTTGGCATGCCATATAGAAAGAGACAAAAATACACATCTAATATTTTTGATATTACACTTACCTAATTGAATATTACAAATTTACAAGCAATAGTTATGATTACATTGTAATAACATCAGTTACCAACATATTAAAATTACACAAAACATTTTGTTTTACGCGAGGCAGAATGGTTTCGGGTCCTATGTCTGTTTGCATTTGAATTTCGGAAGATGAGAGAAAACTTGATCTCAAGATCAGAACCCTAATTACGTAACACACTTTCCATCACAATCTGAATCATTTTGAAGAATATCATCCAATAATATATTCCATTGCTGCATAAGCTTAGAAACATTTGTCTGCTCAACAACGTTAATAACGCAATGAATATTGTTGAACTGTCAAAATTAATGACATGGCTACTAACAGTGTGTTAAGCAATTAGGCTAATCGTTTGTAAGGCGGGTTTAAATAACATTAGTTTATCAAGGCATAAATGTAAGGACATTCGTAAGTTCTTTCAACTCAAAAATAATTATATGTTCTTATCAAATAATGGTAGGCTCACCCAGGGCCGTCTCAACCATATAGGCGCCGAGGTGCAAAAATCAGCCTGCGCCCCAATTTTTGTATTTTATTTAGTACTTACTACTATAAAATTAGGTATATTTTCCAACACCAAATTTAATTTTTCCGTCTTTAAAATCGATACGATACGATCGATACGATCGAGACGATATCATAAAAAAGATTGCCATCTTTTTTATGATATCGTCTGTTTTGTAATCAACTTTCAATTAGACAGGTATACTAAGTATAGCGAAATTTGTCAATCTATCTTGACTTGAGTCATAGTTAATCGTAAGTAGTTTTTTTTATTAATATCAATTTCGAGAAGGTTTACGCATGGTGGGTAGGTACGTGTAGATGTAAGGATTGGCTTGCGGCGCCCCCTAAAGCTCTGCGCCCGGGTGCCGCGCACCCTTTGCACCCCCAAGTAATGACGGCCCTGGCGCTGGCCCCCTATAACATGGGACTTAACTATAACTGGCGAAATCTAGGTTTACTATAGGTATCCACACCTCAACCTAAGCTTTCGGAGAATACAGGCCATGTTATCTTATGTTAAATAAAACGTAATAATAAGGTGCTATAGTAAAATTTTAATACATTCAAACAATGAGGACATTTCTCAGTATCAATAAGCTAATTAATTTCTCTGTCTCACCCATACATAGACATTCCCATGAAGGTTGCATTAACTACACCATTGAATACTAGTTCTCTTAACTAACCGGAAGTTAATTCGTTAAGTACAATAATAACACTTCCGTTGGGAAGGTAGGTAAGTACGTACTTTGCTTTAAAAGTTTATAGTTAAACTTTTGAAAGAATGAATGTTTGTTTTGATATTGGTATGTGATTAGGAGGGAAGAAATGCATTTGTGATTAAGAGAGTGATGGGTTAAAAGAAACATTAGTCTTTCATTTAAAAATAAAACGAATCAAACAAGATTTTTTATGCAGGGCCGAGAACTTCCTTCAGTTGCAAATGATATGATGGTCAATCTAGGGTGTAATTTCTCGTCTACCCCATGGTGTCTTTCAAAAATATTCCGGGCTTGTGAAAACCATTTTTCGATTCAGGGTTCCGTTAGTGAAATATTAAGCTTTAAAGTGCTAATTTTTGTTAGAGTCAAGTGGTCCCCCCTGCAAGCTAAATGGTTGCTTTTGGATATGTGAAAAAAATCACGACAGTAATATATATAACGAAATTAAAAAGAAAACTGTCACAGCTAAGTAAGCTTTACAAATTTACCCTAATAGTCGACCAACTTATATTTGCAGTTGCAATGTATGAACATGATTTTCTACTACAATGTTAAGTTTGTTCTTGGGATAAATTCATTCCAACTACGGAACCCTTCATTGTGCGTGGTGCGACGCGCACTTGGCCAGTTTTCGTTTTGAAATATTCGTAATAGTCCGGATAAAGATTTTGTAACTTGAAAACCTTCCCGGAAAATGTTCAAATTCGGGAAAAAGTGACAGCCTCTTTTTGTATGGGATTTTTGTATGAACTATCGAAATTGGACAGGACAATATCTGCCGGGTCAGCTACTCTACAATAGAAATCACTGTAATCTGTGCATCACCTTAATTAACGACTTTTTCTCATATTCAAAGTGTACAAGCTGTCATGGTTGTTGTACGACACTTCCTGCAACCGGAAGAGACTATATGCTCATGGTAGTCAACGTCCGGTCGACATTGGCTGAGCTGTCTATAATACCTACCTACCAACGATGAGGCGAGGTCGACCACAGCTGTCACTTTCGAGACGAAACCTTAGTGTTAAAGGAAGTCCAATACGTCCATGGTTACAATATTATTTGACACGTCTTAGGGACCGTCTCCACGAGCGAGAGAATCGCGGCGATTAGTCTCGCCGTGCTATCAAATTTTCGCCGCGATGATATCGCCGTGTGTACCTCTCTTAGAACGTGTCCCCACACGAAGAAATAAGTGGCAAAACCATAATATCGCCGCGATTCTCTCGTTCGTGGAGTCGGCCCTTAAGACGGTTTTAGTTACCACTGACGTATTGTTGGTCTTATGTGTCCAATTGTGGTAGGTACCTACTACTTGTTGCTATAACATTGTCCCTATAGTTATAACGTCAAAATAGCATTTATTAAAAGCATTGGAATCATATCATAACATTAATATTCATTCGTATTACTACTCATAATAGTAATACTTACTCATTTTCTAAAAGCCTTTAGATACTTGCCGGCGATGCGTGTAAGAGAGCAAAAATAATTTGCACTAAGATTCAATAATTATTGAATCTTAGTGCCAATTATTTTTCCGATATATTATGGAGACTAATTAGTCTCCATAATATATCGGAGGGCCTGTGAGAGCACTGCCGCCGCCACCGCAGTGAAGTGTCCATTGCACTGCCCATTCATTATATTCGACTGCCTATCGATTTGCCACGTCTGGTCTGCATCGTCCCTCAACTGATTCTCATCGAAATCTCCAGTAACAATCTTCTGCGTGAAGCAACCCTCAAAACTTTGGAAGTGAAGAAGAGTTTTGAGCCAGTAGTTGCGGATGAACTGAGCGTGGCCGAATATGCCGCAGACAGCAACTGAAACAGTTGAAAGAACTTTAATTAACATCATTGTTAACATTTTTCTCCTGTTATTATTAAAACTAATGTGTATAGGTACATAAAAGTAGTCCTTGCATAGTCCTAGGTAACAAGTCCATCAAAGTCAAAGCATTTATTTCAAATAGGCACTTAAAAGGCACTTTTGAACGTTAAAAATTACAACAAAATAGAATTGATTCTAGTCGCCCATTCCAAAAGGTAGTTTTCGTGTGGAGAAGAATGGGCAAGAAACTCCACCGTTACTCTTTTAAAATGTTGTACAATATTTTGCATACATGAATTATAGAATAATAATATATGAAGACGATGCACCTTAAATAAAATTACTATACAACAATAGGTAAAATAATTAAAAATGAAACCATGGCATTTACATGAATTATCTGATAGATACATGGTACTCACATATTTACGAACATGGTAAAAGGAACTAAACTATGTATTTTCATTTAAATAAAAAAAAAATACAAGTCAGAGTGTGAGTTAAAGTAATTACAGAATGTAAAACAATGTCATCAATGTCAAAAAAATAAAGAATAAATTTTACATTTAAATTAGCAACCAGTTTGATTTTGTCTAGACTATAAATTGTCCTATGGAGCAGGACCAACATGTTTCCAAGCGTTCTTATCTTGGATATAATCTTCTGATTTATAGTATGCTTGTTTACAAAGTGTACGTTTATGTGAATTTTAAATTTTCTTTCATTTAATTGCAATATATATTATCACAAGGTATTTTATTGTAACATTTACACAGTACCCCATAAAAGATGTATGTACTTTGACTAATCTTAAAAATGGTTGATATATTTTATCTTTATTTCTAGTATTAAAATTATGTCTATTGCTTATTTTATTTAAAAAAAATGTAGATATTTTCTTACATAAATAATATTTTCATAAATGAATTTGCAAGGTAACGTCATTAATCCTTGTAATAAAAAGTTCCCTGAGAGATTCGCGGTGACGTAGATTATAAATGGCTCTGACAGCTCTCTTTTGCAAAATAAACAAGAATTCAATGTCAGCAGCTCGACCCCATAGTAAAATGCCGTACGACATAATGCTGTGAAAGTGGCTGAAATAGACTAAACGCGCGGTTTCTACATCAGTTGAAAATCATCAGTCTGTCTTATCTTTCTAACAGCATAAGCGGCCGAGCTAAGCCGCCGCAAGAGATGTTATGTGATGTCCCCATTGTAATTTCTCGTCTAGCGTGATTCCCAGGAAAACCGTTTAATCAACAAATTCCAGTTTTTCTCTATTCAGTATGATGTCACATTCGCTACTTCTAACATTAGGTAATTTAAATCTAATGCATTTGGTTTTCTTTTCATTTAGTACCAAATTAAAAAACATACATATGGTCATGGATGTATACATATATATATTTTCGTCTGTCTGTCTGTTTGTTTCGGCTAATCTCAGAAATGACTGGGCCGATTTTGACGGGACTTTCACTGGCAGATAGCTGATGTAAGAAGGAGTAACTTAGGCTACTTTTATTTTAGAAAAAAAAAATAGTGACCCACGAAAAAAATTAAAACCAATGAAATGAAATCCATAAATTTATCTTTTATACAAATAAATAAAATTGGAGTGTCTGTTTGTAATGAGAGCACATTCAGCCGATTCAGGATTTAGCAAAATTCTTCTTGATGAGAGGGAAAGAACTAAATGGAGAAATATGTACATAAACAAAATATCAATTCATAAAATAGAAGAATTTCATTAAAATTAGCATAGGTATTACTTTACGCGGAATACAGAATTAATAAGTTATCGCAAACTCTGCGAACTGGACAATTACTTTTTTGTTAAATTCCACGCGGACGAAGTCGCGGGTAACAGCTAGTTGCTAATATAAAGAGCTTTAGCTGTTTTTGCATACACTTTTGAAAGTCTTGAAATATGTTGCAATATACTGATAAAAGCCTGTATGTACTATTCTCATGTTGCTTCAGGCCATAAGTTCAAAAAAGTTTTCCCTGCTTTTACGAATGCCTGGAGTCGCCCAATCACTAAATAAGAACTTTGTGTAAATACTTTTAGTCTTTAGTGGGAAAGTGTCATTAAATTGCGTGTTTAATAATAAAAAAAAACTCGGCGTAGAACTCATTTTGGTCACATGAATTATTAAAACTGTGAACACATAATTTACTGACCAAAGAAGTATTTAATTTCTCTAAATTTTTACATGTAATTGGCCCTAAACCTTATTAAAAAAAAGATTTTAGCCATCCAAACCCATAGTCCATTTTTTTTTGTTTCCATATCCAGCAACAGTCCTTTTTTTTTTTTTTTTTTTTTTTTTTTTTTTGTCGCTGAGAAATGACGTTACGCATCTCCGCTCGTCGGGGGACGACACGGAGTATGTGGGACTCCCTGCCAAGGTGGCAGTATACCCACTAAAACTCAGCGGTGTTCCCTCGTCGCCTTGATGGAGGGGTCATGGGAATCCGGCTCAGCCTTTGCGTCCACAACCCCCCCGGCGCATGCCCGCCTAACTGGCGAGCCCCGCATGTCCCCCCGGCTGGGGGGCTACGGGAATGGCCGGGAACACCTGGCCATTCCCGTCCGGCACTGGTGGAAGCCTGTGCAATACAGGCGAGGGTGCCCCCGCACCCGTCGCCTGCTGGCTTCCACCTGGGAGGAGTCGGAGGTGACTGTCATACTGACGTCGTCTTCGACCCCTCCTCCGCCTTCGGAGCGGCGCCGCGAGAGGGTCTTCCTCCCGCGCGCGCTCCGCCGCCTCCTTCTGGGACATGACGTGTTCGCAGAAGGAGGCGACTGCCGCCCAGGACCCCTCGTCCCTCAGCATGGCGTTGACCAGGCCGGGGAGCGAGAGGTCCGTTCCGATCGCCGCGGTGAGACTGCGGCGCGGCTCGGACCACGACGGGCACACCTCAAGAGTGTGCTGCGCCGTGTCCTCCGCCGCGCCACAGCCGTGACACGACGGCGTATCCAGCAACAGTCCTACACCAACCGGGTCCAGGGGGTTGTACATTTGTGGGTGCTCTTGCACAGTGCATACATGGATAACATAAGAAATGAACGGGCCTCTGCGAGTTAGCTTCAGGCCTTCGTACGCCTTCCAAAGGTCCCGAGAAAAGTAAATAGTTTTTGACGTGACAACGTCTAATAAATCGATGAAGCTGGTTGCACTCACGAAAAAACATGACTCATGTAGCGTTACCTCGCGGCCTCGCTCTGTAGCGTTCCATGGCGGCTTGAAGTGCAAGCGAATATTAAACAAATGCAATGCAACTATTCCATCAGTATTTTCTTATGAAGTTGTCACGTTCAACTATCGTCAGTAAACCGACTTTACAGACAACCGATTTTTTTACTTTAAAAACTAATTATAAACTAATAAATAATATCATATTTTCTAATTTACTTACTTTGTTCATACATGAGGTCAGGCAGTTGGAAGTTATTTAAGGCAATAAACTCCGCCTCGCTGAAACACTTCTTGCAAATCATATCTGTCCTAAATTTGTCCTCTTTTTCGGAGAACACGACACATCTTCGAGAAAAACGGGCCACGACCAGGTATAAAAGCCTAAAACAACGATTATTTTATACTGAATTAAAGTAGATACTGATTTATATGAAGACAGATTATAAAATACTAGCTTCGCCCCGCGGTTTAAGGGGGAAGCGCAAAGGTAGCCCGCGAAATTCAAATTTCTTACGTTTTTTGCAATTTGCTGGTCAGTATTAAGTTGTACGTTGATTAATATATGAATCGCGGTCGTAACAAATATGTATTTACAGAATTATAATCATTAAAGTCATCAATACAACTCTCTAAGACCACGTAAGTCCAAAGAATGATGATTTCATGAAACAGTTATTCTTTGGACTTACGTGATCTTAGATAAACTATCTATGTGCCAAACATCCAAATCCGTTCAGTAGTTTTTGCGTGAAAGAGTAATAAACATCCATCTATCCATCCTCGCAAACTTTCGCGTTTATAATATTAAGTAGGATTGGTAGGACTAGACTTACTTGTAGACTTTTCTATTATTAAATTAAATGAGATAATTATTAAGTTAGTAAGATAATTTATTATGGAGAGCGGCCCAGTGCGGCCCGACTTACGAGTGGTCGACGGTTCGAATAAAGGCAGGCGCTTTACTTACTATTTCACCACCTCTCAAAAACGCTGAAGGAAAAAATCGTGAGATAACCGGCATGTCCTAGGGCCAATAAGTCGAACCCGCACTAAGCCCGCATGCGCATGCACGCAGATTTCTTCCGAAGTTCAAGATGCATCTTGCACCTTTAAAGATTTATACGAGACGTACCTGTGTGTCAAGCCATAGCCGTACTCGCTGCCTTTTCGTAGTATCTGTTTGCAGCGAGGGGGAGTCAGACAATTAGGTTGAGATCTTCTATTCAATCGTAAAGAAGAAATCTGCTCTAAATATGCTATGCAGGCATCTAAAATAATTACGTTACATTACATAAAAGGGAATGACAAACCTATACAAATAAATTAAAGTTAAGGTTTGACGTCATCACGTCAATTCCGGCTGTCGCTGAAAACCAGCGCTCTGTCTTGCAAAAGGGCGTAGGTCGTAGCATTATGCTGATCGATGACCGTTTGGCGTGGATGTGACCCCTAATTTGTTATTTTTGTGTTTGTTCTTCTAGTTCTAGTTTTTTAGGGTTCCGTACCAAAGGGGTGCCTACGGGACCCTACTACTAAGGCTAAAGCAGCCCGGAGTTTGGAATTTGGCGGTGTGATACCCCCGTGCCTAGGAAAGCACGTTAAGCCGTTGGTCCTGCACCTGATCTCTCTCCGGTCGTGTCGGATTGCCGTCACATCGGACTATGAAATTGAGGGAAGAGGGAGTGCACCTGTGTCTGCGCGCACACTTGTGCACTATAATATCTCCCGCGCCGAAGGCTAGTCTCCGTTGAGATAGGCCGCTATGGCCGAAAACGGTCTGCAGGACTATATAATTTAAGGTCCCGCTGTCCGTCCATCCGTCTGTCTGTCACAGGGCCAGGCAGGCAGGGTCTTTTGAACCGTAACAGGCAGACGCTTGAAAGGGGATTGAAGATTGTAATTTGGAGCCTGGCATACCTACTTACTGTCACTATAGAAGAAAATTCACTTATTTAGCACAGACTAAAAGGCATACAGGGGTAGGTTACACACATAAGATAAAAACAAATAAAAAGAGTGCAAAGTCCGTTGTAAGAAATTAGTAGGAAAGTGTGCCTCACGGCTGCGCCAAAAACCCAAAAAATGCTAGACAACTAGTGCTTGACGCTGGTTTTCAACTGGACCTGAAGTGTGAGGTGACGGATGTAAATCAGTTTCACACTGCAACGTGGCGTATGTGTGCATACTCAAATAAAATAAATTTGTGTCAAATAAAAATAGTAACGAATACGAAAATAAATAATGTAACATTCAGTCGTTTTTGTTTTGTTTTGTAATGTTAGCCACATTGCAAAACAAAACAAAAACGATTGATATAATGAGACGGACGCATGATAGAACTTCGTTAAATATGTAGTGTTAAATATTGTATGGTGGTACGGAACCCTTCGTATGCGAGTCCAACTCGCACTGGACCGGTTTTTTATTGGTACTGGTACAAGTAGAAGATAAGCAAAGTACACTTTACCTGATTCGCTGGCTGAAGGAATTTCATTTTCGAAGTTATTCACACTAAAGTAATAGTTCTCCCATCTGCCATAAATTTTCTTCAACTGCTCTGGACTATATATAGGAGTTTGCATCAGCAGATCTAAGTTGAATTTATCTGCAGGCCTTGACCACGTTGTTGTGTTGTAAAATAGTCGTGTCACTAAAAAAAATACCATAGATAATAATTTAAAATTACAAAATAACTATTGGTTTGCTAACTTAATAATTCTGAAACATAACTTCAGAATCTCCGACAGATTTTTGCGATATGTATTTCAAATTAATTCAAAATATTTCATCACTCTGAACACATGGTCTGTTTCAAAAGTATCTGATGAAAATGTAAACATCGGTGGTTATTCAATTTTATTTATGGTGATACCTATATAAAGTTATAACCATATAAATACAGATGAATGTGTTATTATATCCCTTTAGCAAGTGATTGCGTAAGAATTTAACCTGAACTGTGTTTACAATTTCCTCAGATACTTTTGAAACCGACATTAGGCACTCATGAAACGCCAGAAGCTAGGTGCAAAGTTCCAACTGGTCGTCAATTCTTGAAAATTACCAGCAACATTTTGTAATAGGTACCTACTAAGGTAATTCCTAAGAATAAAGGCTGTATATAGATTGTACCTAGTACCTAAATCATAAAAAAAAATACTTTACATTTTACTCTCTGCCCCAATAGTGGACCACTTGCATTTTTTTCTACCATAAGGTGAAAATAGTTAGTCACTATATCGTTCTTCACAAGTAGTTTTTCCAAACGGGAACGTGTGTCTACAGGGATACCTGTTCGTTTCTGTTGCAAAACTTGCCTCAAATTCACTGCAAAAAAAAAGAGTTTATGTTTCATTCTAACGTTGTTCTAATCTAACTGTGCAAGCCGGGGTCCGTTTGGTTGCTCAACCAACCATACTTATTTGATAGCGCTACCATGGTTGCCTAGTGAGATAGCCTTAGGGCATTTTTACTGGATAATAAATATAAATATTTTGTAATTTCACAACTCCACTTTCAATCTATGTTAAAACCTCTATTTTTGTCTACAAATTTGAAAAGTCCTGACAGAAAGCCGGACGTTTGTGAAAAGTCCAGATATTTTACTTCTAAATTTTTCTTTTTTCATTACTCGTACACTTTTATAGCTTCTTAATATTCCCCTACATAGAAAAGTCCGGACGAAATTCCGGACGCGTGGACAGCAAGCCGGACATCCTACTCCCAGAGCACCTACTGAACGGTATCAAAGATTACGAGTGAACTGAAAACGAACGAAATCAAACGACTCATCATAATATACCTACCAACTCAATAGAATTTTATTACGAAAACACTAGGACATCTCGTTCCTATTAACTTTTAATACAAACAGAAAACAGACACGCGAGTGGAGTGAAGCCGCGGGTACATGACTGAGACCTATTTATTAGGTATAATTTTTGTCATGAACGGATTGATGGAACTTATAGGCACAATATAAATATTTTATTACACTGTGGTATAGGTTAGCTGATTCGTTTCGCTGCTCTAAACTGGCATTTACGATAAAGTAATTAAATGAACTTCCAACTCAGTATTTTTTTACCCACATTTTATTTGTATAATTCCTATGACAAAAACCTACGCTTTGATAAGAGTGTCTCGAATTATCAATTGAACCGCAACTGGCCTGAAAAAGTTTAAAAAGTTGCACGCTTACCCAAGCGATGTTCACATTTACTTTACACTAATAGAATAGGTAATAAAATAACAACCAATAGGTAAAGAACAACTTTCATTCAGAACACCCCCCTCCCTTTAAGTGTAGTCTTGTTCAAACTTACCGTCTAACAGAAATAATCCAAACTCCAAGTTTAAATCCACGTAATATTTATGTCTTAAACAAAATTCTACCACCATTTCTAATGCTCTTAAGTAACGGTCAAAATCCGTTTTCCCTGGTAAATCCTGAATAATCTCAATATGGGCATCGTCAGCAACAACACTGTTCATAAAAAAGAATATCATCATTAAAAAAACCAATAATATGGAAATTAACATACACGGGCGTAACGAAGTAATCGACATTAGATTTTTCATTGCGGATTTTTTATCGCAAAATTTAATACCGCGAAGATGTTTCAACACCTGGATTCGAATGAAAACTGGCCGCATTTTCTTCGGAGCTATTGTTTTATCTAGTGATAAGGATGAGAAAATAAAGACGGACGACCACTTATTTTCCTCGAATTGTTTTGCACCCACACAATTTTCTGTTATAGCCCGTGTACCTACTTACACAGTTTTACTTGCCTTGACATTTGGATCCTATTAAATCTTTGCCTAATTGGACTTATTTTTTCTTAGGAACTTTATTGGCTTTTGATTAATCACTTTGACTTCATTATACAAAATCTTCGCATATCATACTACCTCTGCAGTAAAGTAACTGATTTCCTTGTTTCCTTCCACTTCCTACATCATCTCATCCCCTTTGGATGGCCTAATGGTGATGAGATGAAAGAAAACAAATAATTCTTCTTCTTAGCGTTTCGATGGCCATCTAACTGGAGGTCGGCCCAGAATTCAGCTACGAGTTTGGCGCCATCAGTCGCGCCCATCAGTACCTGTGACGTGCAGACAACAGGACACGTAGGACATGGATATTAGTGTCCTATTGTTTGTCGAACAACACCATATTTACAACAAACAATTAACCGAACAACACTCATTGCACCTACAATAAAACGCTTGCAAGAAATTGCTTTAAGGCAACAAAAATAAACTGAACAGAATGAGTCAGGCGTTTACACAATAATATTTAAGGGGGATTTAAAAAGCCTCCGCTTCAAAAATAAAGGAACTTGTCTATATTAAAATGTATTGCGGCTCTCGGTAAATTATAGCAGGGATAAGCTGTGAATAAGCTACGCCGCGGGTGCCTACCTTTATAAGTTGTTTCAATGATTCACACCCGATCCCACTATAAATAATCATTACGTAGAAAATAATGAAAACCTACCTTTTCTTACGGGAGTATAAGAATATCTGAATTTGAATGACTACGGTACAGTAGGTTTTGATTTCGGAACATATACCAATTAGTAGTTTGAATTTTTTACTGCTTCGAAGGACTGCAACATTGAGTATTTAATATTTAATTTCAATTTGATAGCTCCACGCGTTCCTGAGAAAAAGGGTCTTGACTGGCGGACAGACGGACGGACAACGAAATGATCTTATAAGGGTTCCGTTTCTCCTTTTGAGGTACGGAACCCTAATAAACTCAACATAGGCACTACGAGGTACCTACACACAAGAGGCTGAGATGTGGAATGAAAGCAGTGCACTCCAAATTCCAGTTTCACTCCTTTTTAATGAAAATTTATTATAAAGGAGGATGGGCGAAATTGTATGTATATAGGTCCCGTCTCAACCCCCAAAGAGAGCAGTGGTAGCTCAGTGGTAATGGACCCGACTTGTATTGTTGAATAAGCAGACAGGCATGCTCTTCACCCTATGTAATTTATTTCATCACCACTACTCCCAAAACGGTCAGAGAACCATCGTGAAGACTCCAGCACGTCCAAGAACCAAAAATTCGAAGACATGTGACATCCACCCACCCACACTGGGCCCGCGTGGGGGATAACGGTCCTCTCACAGTGAAAGAAAGAATAACATTAATACTAGAGACCACTAACAGAGAGCAATAACACTCAGTAAGTTTCATTAATACACGTAATAAGTTTCTATTATATATCTGAGGGCACTTGAGAGCGCCGCCACTGTCATCGCCGTGAAGTGTCCGTTGCACTGCCCATTCATAATATCCAACGACCTCTCGATTTTCCACTCATCGTTTTCATCCTCTCTCATTTGATTCTCATCGAAATCTCTAGTTGCTATCTTCTCCAAGAAACAACCTTTTGAAGTTTGGAACCGAACTGGACTTTTGATCCAGTTGTTGCGCAAAAACTGAGCGTGACCGAAAAAGCCACAGACAGCAACTGTAACAGTTTAAAGATTTTGAATTATCACTTTATCACTCTTAATATTTTTCAATTAAAATAATGATCGTATCATATTTTCACTTACTCTGTTCATACATGAGGTCAGGCAGTAAAAAGTTATTTAAGGCAATGAATTTCGCCTCGTTGAAACACTTCTTGCAAAACTCATCCGCCATAGAATTGTCCCTGATTTCCGAAAACACGTTACATCTTCGAGAAAAACGGGCAACGGCCATTAATAAAATCCTAAAAAATACTGATCATTTTATACCGACTGAAATGATGATGCAACCTGAAGTGGCAATGGGCCGGCCATATTAACTATAGACCTGATGACCGTTGTGGTAGAAATGTTCTTGAGTGGAGACCGCGAATCAGCAAGCCCTCGCGCGGCGCGGCGGCGGCCCTCAGGCTAGGTGGACCGACTACCCCCCCGGTGGGTTCTCGCATTGTCGAGGCGGTGGGGCTCTGCCGTAACCTGGTCACCCATGGTGAAGCGAAGATGAACCTTAGCAGAAGCCGCTCGACAGGGATTTTGCCTGTAAGCCGACGACGTAGCGGCCAACAAGTACCTACTCGTAGGTTGTGGTGCCGCTTGGGCGACATCGCAACTGAGGCGAGCTGCGATGTCGTATGGGAGGCATCGCGGCTGAGGGTTGGAGGCCGCAGCGGGAGAGGAGTGCCGGTATTGCGGTGAGCCGCTCTCCCTACCTTCCACGGCCTTGACGGGGTCGCCACCGTCTGATGGCGGACGCGGTGGGGACGTAAGGGAGGAGGAGTGTTAATATGACGTTGGCCGCTCTCCCTATCCTCTGCGGCCGAAAATTGGCAGGTGGTGAGGCCAATGACCTAACCCATCGCAGGGGGACCAAGAGTGCCGAGACACGGAGTCGTCTCGCGCCTATGTGCTGGTTTGGTCCCTGGGGTGGTCACGGTGAGCTATGTGTTCTGGTGCGCCGGTGATGGAGAGTACTCCCCAGAGGAGGGTCCGGTGACGGACAGCCGCGGTGGGTTCACGGATGAGTGCTAACGCGTGTCCGTGTTCCCGCCGTAAGCGGCAGAGGAGGACACCGTGGAGTTTTAGTGGGTTAGAGTCCCACATAACTGCACTATCTCTCCGTGGTAGTGCAGAATGCATGAGCATTTCTCCACAATAAAAAAAAAAGGTGGACTGACTATCTTCGCAGGGAGGCTGGTAGCAGCTGGATGAGAGTTGTCGAGAATCGAGCTGAATGGCCGGCAGTGGACTGCTTTAGGCTGGTGGTGATGTTGTAGGTATTTACCTAGACTATTATAATAAGATGGTGTGTGTGTATGAATACTATTATAATTTGTAGATACATAGTTTAAGCAATTAAGCACTATATTTTTATTACACAAAGAAACATTGTTAAAACATTTCTTTATGGGTAGTTTGTATTTTGCTTCGAAAACGGTAGGCTATATACTGTATACCTGAGGATTGCAACCCCAAATTACTACGAGTGGGGAAGAGGACTTCTCCGGAAGTCCAAGAATCTATTCGTATTACGTTATACAAGACGTACCTGTGTGTCAGGCCATAGCCGAACTGATTGCCTCCTAGCATCACCTGTTTGCAGCGATAGGGAATCAGGCAGTCAGGACGAGGTTTTTCTTTTTTATGTACAGGATCAGTAAGCGCCAATAATGCTAAGCATGAATCTAAAGTAATATGTTAGATTAAAAACAATGAAATAATTACTTTAACCTAAGTCAAAGGGCTGATGCAGAAAGGCTCGTTTCGTAAAGAAACTTCAGGTGTTCCATATTGAACACCAAGAAGTAATAAATAACCTTACCCTCGATGTAGTTACGACAGTAGAAATATTGTTTACAGTAGATATACCTAGAGAATTTTGCAAAAGGCCGCGAGCATTAAAAGGTTTCATCCTACTTCAGATTTTATAAAAACATTCTCAGGAATTTTTTTTTATTGGTTGAAATTATTAAACAAAGCCCAGTTAACCTGTTTCGGCAGGCGTAGGTTTCATGTTTTCGAAATCGTACACGCTTTTGTGATAGTTCTGCCATTTGCCAAATATACCCTCCGCCTGTTCTGGAGTGTAGATCTTCGTTTCATTCAGCAGATTCATATTGAATGTATCTGGCCTTAGCCACGTATTTGCCTGGTAAAAGAGTAGTGCCACTGAAAATAACCAAAATCAAAGAGTTGAAATGAACCAATGACCTGTACATATTATTTTCAGATTTTCACAATAAATACCCAAAATTGCAAAATTTAAATTGTTACTGTTACTGGAAAATCTCGGACTGATCTGCCGATATTTCAATTGTGGAATTATATCAACATACCTGCTATAAAATAAGTACTTAAGTATTTCTTAAGAATATATCTATACATTAATACAGGCTAAAATCTACAACGCAAGGAAAAATATGTTACATTTTTGGTACTGCCGATAGTTTGTCACATTTTGATTTTTTTGTACCATGGATTGGTAATACTCAGCCACAACGACGTTCTTTTGAAATATTTTTTCCAAACGGGAATTTATTTGTGCAGGGATACTCGTTACTTCCTGTTGCAAAACTTGTTTCAAATTTACTGCAAAAGAAAAGTAAACATTTCATGCTAACGTTGTTCTTAATTTGTTTGCGCATCAACTGAATCATGCGCATGAACTCGCAACGAACGAAATCCATCGACTCATCATAATAAACTAAATTTAATTTTTATCATGAACGAATTGATTTCATCTGCAATAGAACGCATAGGTTAGCTAATTCGTTTCACTGTTCTGAAATGGTAGATTATACGATAAGGAAATGAAATGAGCTTTCAGTAATTTTTTATCCAATTATAACAATGACTACGCTTTGATTAGTGTCTCTTCAGCCATCAATTAAACCGTAACTTGCCTGAAACCTTGAGTTAAGACTGATTCCCAAAAAAAAAAAACCTTTCACACCTAGGTTATAACATTACAACCAGTAAAGAACACTTACATTCAAAATATCGTTACTAGTCTGGTACAATCTTACCGTCTATCATAAACAATCCGAACTGCAAATTCAAATCCACGTAATTCTTATATCTGAAACAAAAATCTACAGCCTTTTCCAATGCACTTAGATAATAATCTAAATCTGATACCGCTGGTAAATCCTGAATAATCTTTTTATATTCATCATTAGCAACAACACAGTTCATATAAAAAACAATCGTCAATAAAAAAAAACGATATGGAAATACACGGGCGTAACGATTTAATGGACTTTAGCTCTTTCATCGCGAATTTATTAATCCTATAATTTAATCGCGAAGATGTTCCAACATCTGAACTCGAATCAAAACTGGCTGCATTTTCTTCAGTGCTATTGTTTTTATCTAGTGATACAGGTGAGAAAATGTTATGGCAGGGAAGTAAACAGTGCATTCCACATTTAAGTTAAACTTTTTTTTTTCTTTTAAAAGAAAATTATTTTAAAAGGAGGATGGAAAAAATTATATGATGAGTCTCTACCACCAGTTAGGACCACGCAGGCAAGCCTCATTAGAAAGATCTATTCCAGAAGAAAGTTAACTTTTATAGGTAGATCTTTACAAAATTAAATATTTATCTTTACAAATAAATAAAATTGAAGTATCTGCATGTCTTAATAACAGCTTTGTACTATATAAATTATGAAAGTGTACCTACTTGTTTTAACAAGTTTACTTGGAGAAGTAATATCAGCCGCACGGTTCGATGGATCAGTTTAAGCTACGCTTTTCGCGGTTGGTCCGTGGATGGGTGACCATCTTAACATACCAAGACCCCTCCGTACCTCGGAAAGCACGTTAAGCCGTTGGTCCCAGCTTTCATTCGTGAATCTTTGACAGTCTTAACATTACGGGTCGTCAGAAGGCCGAAAGTCTGACAACCAGTCTTACCAAAGGGTATCGTATCACCCAGAAACTGGGTTGTGGTGGTCTGATAGGCAGTCGATCCATGTAAAATGTAATGTAATATGTAAATGTATTCAGCTGCATCTGGTTAGACTGGAAGCCGACGCCAACATAGTTGGGAAAAGGCTAGGCAGATGATGACATATGAAAGTATACATACATAAAAATTACAATGTTTGTTTGTCTGCCTGTTTGTTCCGACAGAATTTGATGAAATTTGGAATGGGGATACTTTGAACCCTGGGGAAGGACATACTACATTTTATCGACATACCACGTAGGTGAAGTGTGGAAGCTAGTAGCTAATAAAAAAGATAATGAGTAGTAGGTAGGCATTGAGAGCATTAATAATACGTAATAATTTTCAATAATGAGTTTCTATTATATATCTGAGGGCATGTGAGAGTGTTGCCGCCGCCACCGCCGTGAAGTGTCCATTGCACTGCCCGTTCATAATATACATTGGATTCGCGATTTGCCACTCATCGCCTTCACCCTCTCTCATTTGAGTCCAATCAAATTCTCCCGGTGCTATGGTGTCCGAGAAGCAACCTTCTGGAGTTTGAAACCTAAGGAGTTTTTTGAGCCAGGAGTTTCGGATAAACTGAGCATGACCAAATAGGCCGCAGAGAGCAACTGAAACAATTTAAAAAAAAATTAAGTTATCATAATTTAATGTCATTAAGTACTCCTGGGTGGCGATTTAGTCACCTGCATCCGCCAAGCTGAGACCAAATAAAAAGTCAAGACATAGCGCTACGAACAATACAGTGAAGCATGCAAAAACTACACCTCCGCTCTGTGCAAACCGGCTTCGCTTTACTGTTGACAGCCCTCTGTCTTAGTTTTTTTATTTGGTCTGAGCCGCCAAGGTGGTGATTCTACCCGTCATAGGATATGAGTTTCATAGCGAAAGTTGGAAGGATGGATGTAAGAGAGTAATTCGCCATCCTGTCTATCCGTATTTCTTCATTCACTTACTATGTTCACACATGAGGTCAGGCAGTTGGAACTTGTTTAAGGCAATGAACTGCGCTTCGTTGAAAGACCTCTTGCAAAACTTATCCGTCTTTACCTTGTCCACTTTTTCGGAGAATACAGTACACATACGAGAAAAACGGGCGATGGCCATAAATAAAATCCTAGAAAACGAAAAAATTATTTTGTAGAACACTTTTAGTCGATGGAATACTTACTATACCGATTGTCAGGGACATCGACGCACAACCTGTTACGGGTGATTCTCATTTTTCGTGCATATTACACGTGAAGTAAGAAAACCTTTACTTATTCATTATATACCTAAATTCCTTTTAAAAGGAAACGAATAGTAATACTTACCTACATGCATGTAACACTTAGAGATCCAAATAACGTAATGATTAAATTATACATAAAAACTTTACAAATTCTCATTTCCTTTGGTGTCCATTTACTATTCTCCTATTATACATTATATTTTAACCAAAAATATCAATATTAAATATAAACAATGTAACCATATCTAACAATAAACTATATTATAAAGCACATCGTTTACACCTAAAATAAATAGCGATAACTCCGCAATTTAGTAATATGTATTTTATTTCATAGAACGTTTGTCATATTATTATATTTTTTCTGTTTACCATCGGTTTGAAAGAAAATCTAAATGACAGTCTGCGTATGACTTTAAATGCTGCTAAATAAACCATAGATTCAGTACATGATTGGTGAACCCCTGCGTTGAAATTTTTCGTCGGTACGCGGTCAAAATGTGTGGAAAAGCTAAATTTTTTTAATAACCGGCGAAAATTTTCAACATCAGAGGGTCCAGAATCGTGTACTGAATCCATGGTTACAGCTGGTTTATTCTGTAAAAACTTCACCGTGAAAACTAAGGTGAACTGACATGCCGTTCCACCTGATACTGGAGATTGACACTATTGACAGCTCAATCCACGCTCACTTCACCTAAGTTTTCACGGTGAGATGGTTACAGAATCACACTGCAGGTTACGCGGTGATGTCCCTGATACCCTGTATTAAAGGATAAGTAGTTTAGAACATCCCCACTGACCCATTTCAGACCCACTTGAACGACAAATCACTAGCGTGCTATTTCTGTCAATCGTTTGAAGATGACAGAGACAGAATGATGTTTTAAATATGCCCACTACACGTCCCGGCGCGAGCTGATGTAGGCCCATCACAATAGAAAATCAATATTGTGCCTCATTAGCGGTGATTAAGAGGTTAATGCTAAACGTTTGTGGTTTGTGCAAGGATTGTAATCCTAAAAAAACACGAGTGGTGAAGAATTTGGGTCCCACCCACCCAGCTCTATCACATTCAATCCATGAGTAGATGTTTTTTCATTAATTTGTCTTGACTTTAAATCTGTCCTGAAGTTTGAGATACATCTTTTATTATGATTTTTATCATACATACTGTTACCTGTTTAACGTACCTGTGTGACAGCCCATAGCCGAACTCGCTGCCTTTTTGCACCCCCTTTTTGCAGCGAGAGGGGAAGCGACAGTCTGCCGGAGATCTTAGAGGTGGATTCTTGGCCAAAAACTCTATGCATTCATCTAAAGTAAATAACAAAAAAATAATATTGTTACCCAGTACCTTAAATGAATTTGCATAAAGAGGGCTCTCATTGTGCTTCCAAGTCAAGTGGATGATGTAGAATGGAGGATGTCTTCAAAGGGGAACTTCAAACTTCGAGATGCGGGACGACATTCGCCCGCGCCGGTTGTGTCAACTAACTAGTATGGAGGTGTTCAAACTGGCGCGAATAGACGAATGACTTCCTAATCATTATAACAAAGAACTCTGAAATCAACTTAATTTCCATTAAAATAAAATTGATATAAGTTTAACTTGAAATTATATTAATTTGAAACTTAAGTTAGAAAGACATTAGATAATAATCGATACTGTAATGGATTACTATCAATACAGGTGGATTGATGATACCTACAGGACAAATTACCAAACAAAATACACTTTACCAGATTCTTTAGGCGAAGGTTTATATTTATCGTAGTCATTCACACTATTGTAATAGTTCTCCCATTTTCCATAAATTTTCTTCAACTGTTCTGGGCTATAGAGTTTTGTTTTATTCAGCAGATCTGTATTGAATTTTTTTGGACGGCTTGGCCACGTGGTTGCGTTGTAGAATAGTTGCGTGACTAAAAACAATAATTGAATTTGAATTGGCGCTTTACTAACCTATGCGGTTCCCGTAATAAAGGCCAAATTTCAAAATATTCATTGTTTTCTTGTTGGGATTCACTTTTGCCCTGTCTACTCAGCTGAGAGGGCAGACAACATGCTGGCTCTTGTTTCCAAAGCCAGCTAATTGGTCCCATAAGCTAGTGCGGTGACTTGATAGAGGAACTATGGTACGTTTCAAAAGTTTGGGATGAAAGTGTAAACAAACCCTGTTCAGGTTAGTCTTACGCAATTACTCACTAAAGGGTATCAGTAACACATTCATCGGTATTTAGAAAGTGTCAACGTTATACCTCACCACTTTTTCCGACAATTATTGTTTAGGTAAATAACATTACTGAAATTATATTTGAAAAATCATCGATGAAAATTGAGGTTATAAAATAAACCTTAATAATTGTCGACCTTTAGATGATTTAAATTTAAAAATTCGGGGTTAAATATTCAAATAATCAAATCAAAGTACTCAATTCAGTGGCACTAAAAATTGACATCCTCAGGTATAGACGCCAGCACATCACGCTACCCGAAACCGTCAAATTTTCCCAATCAACATTGAACCCTTATACTTCAGCGATAAAGTTGAAAATCTACTAAAGAAATTTTAAAGAATATAATAGCTTGATGTGCTGGCGTCTGTACGTTTACTGATCCATTTGTTTAGATTTTCATCAGATACTTTTTTTTTAACAAACTATGCGAGGTTTTCGGCGCATTCTACTAACATGTCCAGAACATGGCGACAAGGGAAATCGCATTTCCCTTGTCGAAAATATGAATTTACAAAAGAACAACATTAAATGAGTCTGGCCACTACCCCGTATCATACCATGGCCGTGCTAGAAACATGTCAGGCAAAAAATATTCTGTGTTGTGAGGATGTGAACGGTTTATCAGTTGGTAAGGTAAAAACTTTCCATAATGAAATTTAGGATGAAATTTGTAAATGTGTATGTTAGGCTAAGCGCGCACTACGAATTTTAGTGCTTGCAGATAATATAATCGCCAATCTGTGAACTATACCAATATTCTAGGGACCGCGCACTGCGATAAAAAAATCGCTTCAGAATTAGCTTGAAAAATTATTTGTGTTTGCGATTTTATTAGGCATGAACATGCGATTAACAAAATCGCATCGCAGTGAAATATTATAATCATTGCGGAAAATAATTGCCATTCTGTGAACAATATCAATACACTAGAGTACGCGCACTGCGGTAAATAATCGCTTGTAATATTATATTAGCGTTTGCGACTTTATTTCGCATGAACATGTGATTAAAAAAATCGCATCGCAGTGCGCGCTTATATAGCCTTAGTATGTGGAAAGCTACAATTATCATTCTCCTGCTCTTTAGCCCAATTCATTTGGAGTCGGTGCAATACACTACAATACCATGAAGAAATACGTGTACCTCTAATACGAGTATATCTTACTTTTTATATCCTGTTTATATTCTTTTACATCTTTATTTTTCTGGACCATAGAGTGGAAATATTCAGCCAGTACATCAATCTTCATCAATAGCTGTTCCAATCGGACATATGTTTTTGCAGGGATAATATATAGTTTTTCTTGCAAATAACTCTTCAAATTCACTGCAAAAAGAAATTGCCAAGTACCTCAATGTTTCATTGTAACATGATTATAAAGAGGACCTTCTGGCGTTTGTAAGGTAAAATAAATTGAAATCGGTTTTCTTCATTCACTTCTTTACAAATGGAACTAAAGTACAGACTACACCCTAGCCTACATGTGGGGTATAATGTTTTGTATATACAGCCTCAACAGCCTGTATCATACAAAACATATACCTACCTATTCGTGCGTTACAATTTTATTTAGATAGATAGAATATGCTTTATTGTATACCAAATCTCATTTACAAAACCATGTAATGACCCAGAGGTTGGATACATATGGTATATATACTATAGTTACACCTCTGTCTCACCCTTCAAGGAAACAAGGCGTGATGTTATATGTCTTGATAATCAACCGATCAACTTTGCCTGTCGCAGTCCACTGCTGTAATAGGCCTGTCTCAAGTTGCGCCACAATACACGGTTCTCCGGCTTCCCCATCCAGTTTGGCCGACCCAGCTGCCTTTTAAAGATCGCCGGTCCATCTAGCTGGATCTGTCCGTCCGTTGGTAAATGAGCGAGCTATGCTAAGTCAAATTGCGGGATAAGATCCGAAATAAAACTGAGCCTTCCAATATTCGCATTCAATAAACCGAATCAGAGATTCCGCTAATTCTACCATTTCATTGTACACCTGCCTGCCTGCCTTGCCAGTTTTGAAGGTTGGGTTTCTATTATGGGGTTTGTTACCCGACTGGCAGCTTGCCAGTGAAAAACATAGTGATCATTTTGTCTGTAGGGTTGATAAAGTACCTATATTTAGTTAAGGCATCGCATGTGGCTACAGTAACTTTAGCTACTTTCCATTTTATGGACCGTCGCGTCAGCCTCATACTTTACAACTCCCAAAATTTTGATAATTTTGCGCTTTCAGTTGCTATTAGAAAAACTTAGCAACACAACGACTAGTACAACCTAATGAAAAAAAAAGTACAATTAACTCATGATTGGTCATAATAATCAATCCGTTCATGATAAAAGATCTGTTTGGTTTATAGTTTCTTCTGATTCGTTATAAGACCCGTAAAATTGAGTAAAAATTGTAAATGAGCTGTGTTGCAGTTTCATTTGATCCGAGCCCGAGGAATATCAGTCTGAAGAAGCCGTTGATTTGTATGAAGGTTGCCCAATACAGATCCAAAATCCATCCGTCGTAAATTAGTAAATTTCTATATCGGATGAAACTCGAATTCGGATCAGAAGCAGCGCCCAAACGCTCTAAAGCGTCATTCTACCAATCAATATATCTAGACATTTTATACGCGCGTTTATCAACATTCAGCAGTGATTAATAATGCACACCATACATATTTTAATTGGCAATTACCAAAATGACTTCTTATTAACCACATTCATTGAAATTATAATTTTAAGTTGGTACAAACATATGTCTTACCGTCTACCAGAAACAATCCGAACTGTAGGTTTAAATCCACGTAAAGCTTGTGTCTTACAACAAAATCTACTGCCTTTTCCAATACATTTAAATAAAAGTCCAAATCCGTTTCCCCTGGTAAATCGTGAATGATCTGTTTGTACTTATAATTGGCAACAATACCATTCACAGAAATAAAAAACACCATTAAAAAAACCAAGAAGCACATTTTTATACACAGACACAGCGACGTGATTGATTTTGACTTGTTCATTACGAAAATATCATTAATTTTTACCGCGAAGATGTTGTAACGTCTAAATTCGAATGACAACTGGCCACATTTTTTAGTTCTACTGTTTTTTATCTGGTGATAAGAATGAGAAAATAAAGACGGACGAACACATTACGGCCGATGCACTTGCACATCGAGATTATCTCAAGCTCAACATCAACTTGACTCAAAGTGAAGCACGCAAGCCGCCTGGTATGGCTGGCACCTGTCCTGAGGGCCTAGGCAAAATAACATTCTATTAGCGATAACGGTGATAGAAAAGTTAAAAATAAGCTATTGTATTGCGTAGTGAGGTGAGGTCTAGCTCTAGGTCTAGGAGGTTCGACGACCTTAAAAAGGTGGCTGGAACAGACTGGATGCGGAAGGTGTAGGACAGGGTGTTGTGGCGAGGGCGCTGAAGGCTGAGGGAAATTATTTTATAATTTTGAATATCGAACGACGTTTGTCAACGCCATTTTTAGTCCTAGCCATACTCCATAGCGTGCTAGGAACATACATACATAGCGTGCGTATTTGCAAGTTCTTAGAAGATAATTTTAAAAAAAGAACAGCAAAAATAACTGGGCATTTTTGCTGTTCTTCCACTGGATAAAATTGTCTAAGATTGCTATGTAGTTTTTAGGGTTCCGTACCAAAAGGGTAAAACGGGACCCTATTACTAAGACTCCGCTGTCCGTCTGTCACCAGGCTGTATCTCATGAAGCGTGATAGCTAGACAGTCGAAATTTTCACAGATGATGTATTTCTGTTGCCGCTATAACAACAAATAGGTACTAAAAACAGAATAAAATAAATATTTAAGGGGGCTTCCATACAACAAACGTGTTTTTTTCGGCGTTTTTGCCTTGTGGTACGAAATCCTTCGTGTGCGAGTCCGACTCGCACTTGGCCAGTTTTTTTCCTTTTATTTGGATGGCAACAGGCTATCACTTGCATTTTATGCCAGTAACTAATTAGGTACTTATATCCGGCGGCGGAATCGGGCTCACACAATAATGGTTCCGAACCAAACTGTACTTATCAGTCTTTGGAACGGTCGCTGGCGAGACGTAATTACTGTAAAATCAATAAACCTAAACTATAAGGTCAAATTAAATCAGCTAGCACATATCTATCGCGCAAGTGTCCCAGATCCTTACAAAACAGCCTATCAAAATGCACAACATTAGCTGAGAGTTTGGTGAAATTGACCTTCTTCTATATTACAATACTCTTTGAATTGACCCAGACTGTCGCTTCCTTGACAGGTACTTTTAATTAGTGTCCGACCGAAAGTTCGGTTTCGGATTTGGTATCGTCCAGTTTCGGCCAAAAAATCAAGTTTCGCTTTCGGCCATAAGTGGCCGAATCTTCGTCCCGACCGAAACTGGCGTGACTTGAGGCGTTCGTGAGCTGTTTGTTGTTGCGGTTTTGATAAAATACGAACGACTGACAGATAGACTGATTGTTCATGTAATGGGGTCCCGTTTTTACCCTTTTTGTAGACAACCAAAAAAATTGTGTTTCCATAATTATATATTAAATAGAAGCCAAAGTTCTTAGCAGACTGCTGCATCGCGATTTGGCGACTCGTGTCGAATCGTGTTTCGGTCGGACGCTAATTTTAATTAAGTGTTACCTATGTTTTTTACAAATAAGGGCAATTATATTATTGTGGGTGATCGTAACTAAAAGTAACATGTGATTAGTTTCAATAATGAGTCTCTATTATATATCTGACGGCATTTGAGAGCGCCGCCACCGCCACCGCCGTGAAGTGTCCGTTGCACTGCCCGTTCATAATCCTCGGGTTACTCAATCTCCACGTGTCGTCTTTTCCTTCTCTCAGTAGATACTCATTAAATTCTCCTGTCGCTAACTTCTGCGTGAAGCAACCTTCTTCAGTTTGGTACTCAAGGAGACTTTTGAGCCAGTAGTTGCGGAAAAACTGAGCGTGGCCTAAAAGGCCGCAAAGAGCAACTGAAACAGATGAAAGGTTTTATTTTTAGTAAAGTTTTCTCCTGTTGATACAAATACGAGTATATGATTTCGTAACTCTCCTCTATTTACATACAATGCAAGCCAAATGCAGTATGAAGTGGTGGCCTAGAGGTAACAGCCGCGGATGAAGAGTTGTAGATTCAAATTCAGTCAAGCTCTGTAAATTATTTCATAACCATGCTCTTAAATCGGTGAAGGAAAACATCATGAGGAATCAAAGAATTTGAAGACATGTGACATCTATCAGCGCGCAGTGAGCCCTCATGGTGGATTTGGCCTGCTCCCCTCTCACAGAAAGGAGGCCTGAGTCCCAGCAGTGGGATCTTTATAGGCTGATTATGGAGGCCAAATGAAAGGGTACAAGTAGGGGATAGGAAATTTTACACTTTCGAGAGTGTCGAAGCCACATGGCTAGGAGCTAAAATTAAATTAGGTACATGAGTTGGTGACAGTCCCATGGCTCACGCGGGCGAGCGACTGACGCTCCCGCTAGACATAAATCTAATTTTAAGTTATTTTCTACACAATGTATTTTGTTATGAAATAAATGACTATGACTATGACTATGACAATCCCGCCGCCCACACACTTGTACTATATAGACACCCTATAATTCTGTCGTAATTCTGGCTTAAGTGTTGAGTAGTGTAGCTCGAACCGTGCAGTGTGGATTGCTATTTGTCAGGTGCTAGTGATCTACTTGCTCTGCATCCGTCAACTTATTGGTCACACGCCGCCAGTGCGCAAATTGCAATAGTAAAAACATGCATTGCTTCGCTAGGATCATGTCGTCTAGCACGCAGTATAATCTTGAAGCACCAAGCGCATCGCCTACTTATGTGACTTCGGCCTTAGTTCACTTACTCTGTTCAAACATGAGGTCAGGCATTCCGAAGCTATTTGAAGCAATGTACTCCGCCTCGTTGAAAGACATCATACAATACTTATCCATCTTAAATTTGTCTGTGTTTCTGGAGAACACGACACAGTCTCGAGAAAAACGGGCGATGACCATTATTAAAGTCCTAGAAAATTTAAATTATTTTGTAGAACATCCACTAAATTAAAGGAGAAGTAAGTTAATAAGATACCTACTGATACCTATACTTATTTTTAAGTGCAGTATAAATACGTACTACTTAATTAAAACTGCTGCTATTTCAGTTACAAAACAATAAAGCATATTCTAACCGTCTATAACTACAACGACCACGGACGACAGTTCCAAGAAAGACTGGGGAAGCTCCTCATCTTCTTTACATAGTTAAAAACAAAGTCGCTCCCGCTGTCTGTAAGCTTAGATCTTATAAACCGCGCGACGGATTTTAATGTAGTTTCCAGCAATAGATAGAGTCATGAGAAAGGTCTATATGTTTATTACATGCATATTATAATAGAGAAAAGCCGAGAAATTCAAAGATTTGTAATGTGATGTCGTAACAATCATACATATTTTTGTGCACTTACATTGCAAACGCTGGCTAAACCTTACGAGATGGATGTACTACGGAATTGTATATATTAAAAAGATCGATAAAAAAGTCCGCGGTGGTATACGTTTATCTCCTAAGGATATCCCAAAATAACATTTTTTTTCTTTTACATATTACAAAAAAATGATGGGTTATTTACCAAGTATTTTATTAAACAATACAGTATTATTCCTTATCCAATTAAATACATTAGATACGTTGCAAAATTTCCCTTTACAGCATAATATCATTAAAATTAATATCTTAGAAGATATCAGAGATTTAAAAAGAGGGAGCAGAGCGTACCGCCCAGCCATTGGCTGGGCGGTACGAACTTCGCCAGATCAGCTACTTAGGTATAATTTGCGGACGCCCATCGTGTGGTCTTTGTCTGGAAACGGAACGTAGGTCCCTGAACCCCAGAACAACGCGGGCGGGGAGGTAGTGACGTGGTTACTCTTACACGAAGTGCAAAGGTCAAACCGCAGTGGATAATAATAACCACAGTATTAGGTACCTATCTTGATAGGTACCTACTACGCTTTGGAATGGGCAACTAGGGCAGCATAGCTTATCATAAGCATAATGACCCTACGATGTTCCCACTGCTGAGACACAGGCGTCTCTGTGAGAGGGAGTGGGACGGAATCCACCACGCGGGCCCAGTGCAGGTTGGCAGATGTCACATGTCTTCAAATTTATGGTTCTAGAACATTTTTTGGTTTAAATAGTTTCCTCACGATGACAAGGTTGTTGATAAACATTTGCCGTAGGCCACGAAAATTGTCGGATTCGGCGTTAGTTCCGATTTTAATCATGTGCCAAAAGACCCTAGTTCCGTTGTATGTTGTAGTTAGATATCCGTGGTTGTTATAACGTACCTTTGTAACAACCCATAGCCGTAGTCGGTGCCTTTATCCAAAGCATCTTGGCAGCCGTAGTTGATCTCACAGATACCCTGATTTTTTGGATTATGTACTGGATTCGACGCCAACTGTTCCGTGCATGCATCTAAAGCAAATGATATACGGAAATAATAGATATCCCACCAAAAACATTTTCATGTAAAATGTTGCCAAGACCACAACACTGTCAAAAAGTTATCAGATCTCATGTAGAGACAAGCTTCTAACTCGACAAGCCTTCTAAGATTGGGTGATTTAGTAAAAATCCTGTGTGTGTGATTTAGTAAAAATACTTACGTATTTTATTATTTATAACAAGGAGTCCCTATATATATATCCATTTTCAGAACTCTAGCATCGCGGAAGTTTCATACAAACGTCCATCCCCTAGTTTAAGGGGTTGGAGGCTAAAAGTTTCAAGTTTTAGAATTTTTTTTGTTGTTTGTGTACTTATACTAGCTTATATAACAAATTTCAGCTTTCTAGAAATTCAGGAAGTACCCTAAGAGTTTTAATGATCATCAGTCAGTGACAAAATCGGGTTTTTTTAAGATATCAATAAAATCTAAAGTATAAGAGCTATGCCATTGAAACTTAATATGTTTAATAAGCTCATTATTGACATCATATCCCGAGAATTTTGTCTATCTGGTATAATCCAAACCCAAGTTATGAGGGTTCGATAAACGACGAAAGGTAGATAGTGCCCTTTGCGCTTCGCTTGGCTCGCACTGCCGTGAGCCAAGCGAAGTGCAACTGATCTGGGGGTCAGTTATAGTACCTACTTAGTAATAAATTATGAAAATTTATTGTGTGATTCGGAAGAACTAAGCACACACACACACAGAGACGCGAAAAGTGATTTTATTTTATACTACAGTCCACCCGTCGAGAGAATGCGTTCACACGTGTCAGTGCGACAATGTTAGTAGCTAAAGATCAAATTCGTAAAACAAGTATTCGTTTGCATGAAACTGACGGGTGTCAAGAACGCATTCTCTCGTCGGCCGCACTGTACCTAAGTACTTACAGATTTACTATACTATTCAATCAATCAACAGAAGGACTATTGATTGAGATATACTATTAATATAGACAAATTGTACACTTTACCCGATTCTGTGGGCGTAGGTACATATTTTTTTACGTCCAATGCAAAAATGACATAGGTTTCCCATGTGCCATACATTTCTTCCAACATTTCGGGACTGTAGACCTTCGTCTGTTTCAGCAGATCTTGATTGAATTCATCTGCAGGTCTAGACCACGTAGTTTTGTTATAAAATAGTTGAGTCACTGAAAACGTTAATCAACTTGGAATTGTAAATAGGTATTACCTAACGAGCTGACGCATAGTTGGGAACTTGATTGTTGAGAAAAATGACATGCTACAAGAGTTTGCCGTGGTAGGTAAGTAGGTACCTATTTGGCGTTATTTCTAGTAGCTTTTTAATACTCAATAATCATGAATGTGAGAGTCAGTCTCCGTACCCAAGAGGGAATTACCACAAAAAACCACAGGGGATTGATCAGGCGTACGCAGTATATAAAGTTATATAAAGTTTACATAATTATATAAAGTTCCCACTGCTGGGACACAGGCCTCCACTCGGTGAGAGGGAGCGGGCCGTAATCCACCACGCGGGCCCAGTGTGGGTTGGCAGATGTCACATGTCTTCGAATTTTTGGTTCTAGGACATGCCGGTTTCCTTACGACGATTTTCTTCACCGTTTTGAGAGCAGTGGTAATGAAATGATTGACACAAAGTAAAGCGCCTGTCTGGGTTCGAACCCACGACCTACTCGTAAGTCGCGGCCATTACCCTTGCGGCCACCACTGAAGTGTATGCAGTAAACTACCTTACAAAAAATCCATTAACGGAACAAAATATCAGACTCCCGATGGGTCTTACATTTGATTTCCTGCATCATTTCATTCTCATCTTCATGTTTGTGGACCATTTTGTGGAAATACTTAGTCAATACGTTGCTCTTTACAAGTAGTTTTTCCAAATGTAAACGTGTATTTTTAGAGAAACTCATACGTTTCTGCTGGACAAGTTCCTTCAAATTCACTACAAAAAATAAAATGCTTTATTATTTTAAACACCGTTCGTGCATGTAAGGTTATAGGATAGTCTATCCCCGTGTTCTATTCAGAAGCGATCATCATGCGAATATACGATCATCGCGTTCATAAGTCACTTTGTGTTCGGAAACCGGAAAGCGCCCTCTGTCGGCATGACCACGCGTTCAGGTTCACCGAACAAAAAGCGATATACCTATCCATAAAGATCGCTTTTATTAGGACGCGAGGATAAGCTTTTTTTTTCATTGTCAGACGCCAGCACATCAAGTTACCCGAAACTGTAAAATTTTCCCAATCAATTTTGAACCTAATGCTTTAGCGATAAAATTGAAAATCTATTAAAGAAATTTGACTGATTGTAGTAACTTGATGAGCTGGCGTCTGTACAAGAGGCGTAGGTAGTTAGCTACAACGTGAAAATTCGGTGGTTAGCAGATTATGAGTAGGTAACGAACAAAATCAAAGGAATCATCGATACATAAATTATAAAGCTTCTTATTGGATTTTGATTTTGAACGGATTGATTTCATCCGTATTGAAAATAACTGATTCGTTTCATTGTTTAGCGAATGAAACTAGCTTTCAGAAAAGTTAAATTCATAATCCAACAATGAAACATAAAATAATTAGGCAGTGTCCTAATCGATCAATCAGGTCGCGTTTGTTAGTCAAAAACGGGGTTAGACTGTAACACCGAAACTTGCCTGACAAAGATAAGTTAAGAGACTAACTCCCCGTTTCTGCTACGATTAGTTGACTGACATAATCAGCGTATAATGTTCCCACTGCTGGGACACAGGCCTCCTCTCTGTGAGAGGGAGTGGATCCACCATGAATCCACCACGATTGATTGACTTATCAACAGCCAATCAAAACACTTGACACAAGTCTAATTTTGACACGTCCGTCATTTTGTTACGGAAACCGGGTTTTAGTCTTGAACAATCTTACCGTCTATCATAAACAACCCAAACTCCATGTCCGCATCCACGTAAACTGTATGTCTTATACAAAAATCTACAGCCTTTTCCAGTTTTGCTAAATAATAGTCAATATCTGTTTTCGATGGTAAATCATTAATGATTTGTTTGCGAAAAGTTTCATCATTTATAGCAACAACAGCGGACATTGTAGCTATCAAGAATAACAAGGAAATTAGAATGTACACGCTTGACAATATAATCGATTTTAGCTCGCTCATGGCGGGGTTATCACTAGTTATTTTAACCGCGCAGCCCACAGATGTTTCAACGTCTGAATTCGACTGGCTGCGTTTACTTTAGTGCTTTGTTTTTATCTACTGATAAGGATGAGAGAATAAAGACGGATGACCACTTATTTACCTCGAATTGGTCTCACACAATTTCCTTTTAAAGTCACTTAAGACATTAATTTTGTTCGCATTAGATAAAAGATTATTAGCTGCAAACCATTTCGAAAGAACAGCCAGACTATCGTTGACGGATCGATACGGATGTCTTACATAGACATCCGCATCTTTTCTATCTGTTTTAGCAATAGTGGAAGTGTCATCAGCGAATAAAATGATATCCGAAAAGTTAGCCATCATGTAAGTAAGGTCATTAATATAAACTAGAAATAGGAAAGAGCCAAGAATTGAGCCTTGAGGCACGCCCATCTTAACTAGAGACCCCGATGACGTCAACCCGTTAACGTTTACCTACTTTTTGCCGTAATTCCGTAATGGTATAATTTACAGATCAGTGTATTAAGGTCAACGCAGTCAAACGCTTTTGAGAGGTCACAGAAAATGCCAAATTGCATCCTGGGACGTCTCCCAGGATTCCAAAATGTGACTAATGAGTTTTACTCCCGCGTCCGTCGTCGACCTACCTTTCGTGACACCAAACTGGCGACTATGTAAAATCCCATTTGAGTTAAAATGTGACAACATCTGGCCTAGCATGATTTTTTCATAGATTTTGCTTCACACTAACAATATAAAGGCGAAAGTTTGTGAGTGTGTGTGTTTATATTATGTTTGTTACTTCTTCAAGCTCAAACGGCTGGACCAATTTTGATAATATTTTGTATGGAGGTAGCTGACATCCTGGATTAATATACAGGCTACTTTTTATCCCGATATTCCCACGGGATCGACATTTACGCGGGTGAAACCGCTGGGCGCAGCCAGTAGGTCTATAATTGGAGGAATCAAACTTACTACCCGATTTGAAAATTGGTACACTTTACTATATTTTTGTACCGCTGTCTAAACATTGATTAATTAATAGGTATGCCTGTTAGGGCAGGGGCAATTGTGTCAATAATATCTTCAACAACCTTAACAGAAATCCCCCATAAGTCTTTTATCTGTTGTAGTTGTTGTCCTAAAGAAATAAAAATAAAATAAGACTAATGTTAAGACTTTTGAATGCTTTTTTAATTGTGGCAACAGAAATGGACTTGAATTCAAAGCTTGGAATATCCTTATTAAAGTTTTCTTTAAGAGCTTTTTTTTTTTTTCAGGATGGGAAATCATCAAATGACCCCTCCCGCTCTGGGTGGAGTGGAAGGGAGTGCCAGACTCTTACTGACTAAAACCCACCCGTGTTCCTTCCTTAGCCCTTTATGTTCCAGGCCAGCGGTAACCCTTTCAGACAATCCCGCTGACCCGGCAGGCTTCGGCCCTCACGGGCCCCTTCGGTTGATGCTGACATCACTTTGAGGCGCGCGTGGAACACGTACGCGCCGTCCGGCACGGGCCTGGTCCTGATCGGGCGGTGAGCTACCCATTACTCTCCGCCCGCAGGCCCGCGCCTACGGTGGCCGGGAGTCGTCTTAAGAAGAGCTTGAGCTAATACCTATAGGTGATGAGGGGAGAGACTTTGTAACCTCTATTGGGGTGTTGGTAAACAAAATTTTCTAGTGTCTCAGCAACTTTTAACTTTTCTGAAATGGTTTCATTAGTTAGGCAAACGTCATCTAAAACTATTCTTAATTTCAAGTTGATAATAGCATTAGTAGTTCTTGTGATATCCAGCTGTGACAGACTGACAGACAGACAGACTGAGTCGCACCACAAGGGTTCCTTTTTACCATTTTTGGTACGGAACCCTAATGACGGCTATACGCATGTCACATTTTCAACTAAATGTGCATACATTTCCAAACTCGTGGATTGGAAGAGGCGGCCCCTATTCCTTGGCCTGCTCCCCCAAACCTGACACCCCACGTTTACGCAACAGAGGTTGAGAGAAGTTCATTCTAAATACACACAACACGCCTCATTTACTTGGTTTTGGTCCGTGAAAGTAGTTAAAACCAGCTAAGCCTTGAAAAAAAACTCATCCGAAAATAGTAATAAATAGTAGATACTCTAATACCGATATCTACCTGCCAAAAACGGCATTATAAAGTTCATGTAGCCACTAGCGCCATCTGTCGATTGTAGGAAGAAGTCTTATTCATATTTTTTTTTTCAAAATCTTTACGTTCGGCCATTCATTTCATTTCATTTCATTTATTTTGTTTTGTGAACATAGGTGATTACAGGTGTTTTTCAATATAATTATGTCAAGTACACAAACCATGTTCCGCCGATAGGCATACAAAATCTGAGTTGAAGTTATAGTAAACTTATTTATAAAGATTAAAACAAAAAATTCATGCAATTATAAACGAAATTAACAATGTCAAAAAACATATTATTAGGCATGTCAAGTTATAAAATTGTCGTAATAATATAAGGAAAATGTCATGAAAATACACAATGTCAATAGATTTAAAACAAAAAATACAGATATACATATAAATAAAAAAAAAATAAAAAAATCTTTAAAATTTGTCATCCATATACTCCTTGACTGAATAATATACTTTGTCATTTAGTAGCTTAAAGAGCTCGCTTTTGAATTTATTATTATTCTGACAATTTCTAATATGACAAGGTAGTTTATTATACAATTTTGGTGCCATTGCATAGACACTTTTATAAGCAAAAGCAGTTCTCGTGATTATTGTTTTCAACTTATCTGAGCGACGTTGACTTTCTACATGACTAAACAAATGTATATTGGTTTTTACAAACATCAGAACCTCATATATGTACAGTGAAGGTACTGTCAGAATACTTAAATCCCTAAAGTGTGGCTTACATGTATCTGTTGTTCTTAATTTGCAGATGGCTCGGATACATCTTTTTTGTGCCAAAAGCACGGAGGATATATTTGAAGCGTTACCCCAGAATATAAGTCCATACCTCAATGTGGAGGCTACATAACCGTGATATGCCGTTAAGAGGGCTGTTTTGTTTGCAATTTTCCCTAGCATATATAGGGCATAAGAGAATCGGCAAAGTTTCAAACAAACACTATCAATTTGAGTTTTCCATGACAAATCATTGTCAATGTGCAATCCTAAAAACTTTGTAGTGTTTGTTTCTAGTACTGCGTCATCTTTATACCTAATTTGGTATTGTGTTTGTTTTTTTTGTCGAAGTTTAAAATCCATTATTTTGGTTTTTGTTAAATTAATTTTAAGGTTGTTAGCATTTAACCATTCTATAATTGACACCAGGTTTGTGTTTATATCTAATTCAATTTGTTTAAAATCATTCTGGTCGAAAACAATAGTGCTGTCGTCTGCAAATAAGCACATCTGATGACTGGTTACTTTGGGAAAATCGTTTATGTAACAGATAAAAAGTAACGGACCTAGGACAGACCCTTGTGGCACCCCATACGAAATTATTCTCGTACTTGAGGAGTAAATTGTTTCAGTTTTTGCTTTAATGTTCACTTGGCTGATCTGAGTAAGCTGTTTTCTACCTTCTATATACGATTGTATGAGGTCAAGTAAATTACCTCTAATACCGTAGCTATAGAGCTTTTTTAATAGTATTTTATGGTAAACATACAATTTACATAGGAACAATTTTTGTATTCTTTACATATTTTCATTATGGAATTATTTAGCTTGTTTACATCTAGATAATTATTTTTAGTTACGTTTAGTACAATAATTTTGTTGCAGCTGTAATACTTTATAATTTTTAGAATTTGTGTCAACACTGCTTTTTGGTTGTAGTCATTTTCGCCAAGAGATATTACAAGCTTGTCATTGGCTGCTAGATTTATATTTTGATAGTTTTTTACTATCTCGCTGCTTAGCGCATTCGGCTTCGTTTCGCTTATAATCGTATACTTCTCATATTGCGTTCGTTGTCTTGAGTATAGGAGAGCTGAGGCAAGGTCTACACATTGTTGAGCTCCGAGGATAGCTAGTTTTCTGTATTCTGCAGGTATTTCTTTCTTTTTGGTTTCATACGCAGGTATTATTTGCGATTTCTGGGTATGTGTAGTAATTGCTTTCTTTGGCTTTGTCAGTTTCACTTTTAGTTCTTCAATTTGTTTTATTAGGCTCGTTATCTCCTTGCTTGCTTCAACTAATTGTTTCTGCATGTCGTTTATTTTTATATGTAAATTTTCAAATGTATAATTATTGTGATCAGTTTTATTATTGGGTGTCGAAGTTGGCGATGAAGTTATAGAGAATACTCCGCTGTTTTGGTGCAACACCAAACGCCTATTTATCTTTTTCATACTGCCGGTCGATTCTGTAAAAATCTCACCGTGAAAACTTAGGTGAAGTGAGTTTGTTTTTGCTAGGAATTGACACTATCGACAGCTCACTCCACGCTCACTTCACCTAAATGTTCACGGTGATATGGTTACAGAATCGCACTGCTGTTAGGTTTATTAGGAGTCGTCGTGGAGTGACATAGTGACTTTAAAGCGGAGATTTGTGTAGTAAGATTTTTATTTTGTGTTCGCAAATCGTTATTATCTAATATAACGTTTTCTAATTCGCTCTGTGTAGTAGCGAGTTCTTGAGTTAATGTTGATATTCTATCTAACATTTCGGAGTATGTTGCACTGTCGACTATGGTACCGTCTATACTCTTGGACAATTGTTGGTTTGGAGATATGTGTGATGTGTTTGTCGGACTTAGATATGAAACGTCCATGTCAATTTCGCTAATATTGAAATTTAGTCTTCGTCGCTGTTGAGTATTGACGTTGACGTTGTCGTCGTCCTCCATGTTTGAATAAATAGGAGATGACGTGTTTATGAATGAAAAAAAGTTCTCTGTTTTTTACGGGTTTCGAACCAGCGCACCGATAATCGTGGGTCAGAGGCGTCCACCACCCGGCTACGGTAACGTTCTCATCAGTCGTCAAATTGCGAAGTACTTTCAACGTCCAGTACTTTTATAATTATTGAATAGATGTCATTAGTTGTGTTGTTGTGGCGTTGTAGTTAATACATGTTCTAATAGATGGTGCTGAATACACTATTTTGAACAGGATGATTTGCCGTTATTGATCTATATTATCAGAAAAGTTATCACTTATTTCACTGTATTAAAGCCGTGCCGACTGTTATATAGTTTAGGGTGTTATAATTTTATCATGAACATTGTTTTTTTTTCTTTATTTTAGAGTGTAATATTAACTAATGCTAATGTCACTTTTGAGAATTGTTGCCGTTATTTTTTTCTTTTTGGAATAATTTAAATTTTTTGCACCAATCACTTTGTACTTCACTTTGTTTCTATCTAGTTCAGTTTTATCCACAATATTCAGTACGGTTACGATACTTTTGGTCACTTTTAATATTTTTAAACTTCAAATTAACGCGGACACGATGTAAACAATGTAACGTTCCCTTTTTCATCCATTTTACATTTCTTAAGCTCTTAATTGATCTCAGAATCGATCCTGTGGCGTGGTTTATTGTCGTCAATATTACTTTCAGTACCAGAAGCTGAGCTACTATTGTCATTTAATGAATTTCACCCCGCATCCTAACCAATGGCGATCATTTCGCGAACACGCGATGGAATAGTAAAATTTAGGCCATTCTGTAAAGCAGTCTCCATAAACTTATCATTGACGACTAGTACTTCTACATTTGATTCGATTTTATCAATTTTAACTTCATTAGGACGAGCTGGTAAACATTTGTACCAGAAGCAGTACAAATTTGTACCAGCTCGTCCCTGAGAAGTGATTGTCAAAAGTACAGACGCCAGCACATCAAGCCACCCGAAATTGTCTTTGCCCAATCAATGTTGAACATAATGCTTTAAATTTGACAGATTGTAGTAGCTAGATGTGCTGCCGTCTGTAATATGTACGGGCGTAACTGCAGAGTTATCAAAGCCATTTGATTATTGATAGTTTAAGGACAGGCTTTGAGAGGTCAAGATTATTTGTGCAAATTCACGCACACTCGCTGTCAAAACCTTAAACTCAAGGCAAACCTTGATGGTTTATTTAGATATGTTTGAAAAACTTTTTATTGCTTTTACTGCATGTAGATATTGTTAGTTGTACGGTCTGCGTTATCGCTTAACTTAGGTTCTATTTGCGAAATTACTAATTTCAACATGCAGTTAAAGCAATAAAAAGTTCTTCAAAAAAATCGACCAGACTCCTTCAATGTTGGACCCCCCTTTGACCCCAAAATGTATTGATTTTTATTGAACGCAACTAAATAAGCATGGTAACACTAAAACTGTCAATCAACCATTTTGAAGTATCATTCCCCACTGTTGTCATTGTGGATTTGTGGACTCTTGTTTTAAATTGGAATAATTAAAAGTAAACCATGGGCTTAGCAACTGTTATTGAAAGCGAAGCTCATTTCCAAACAGAAATGGCCAATGCTGGCACAAAACTTGTTGTAGTGGACTTCACAGCGACATGGTGAGTATAACCTGATTCCGTTCAAATATTCAAGTCATCGTTATAGTAAATAATTGATTATGTTGTGTGTAGGTGTCCCCCTTGCCAACGGATCGCGCCGTTCTTCGAACAGCTGCCGGCGAAGTTTCCAAGGGCTGTGTTCCTGAAGGTGGACGTTGGCAGATGCGCGGAGACAGCCAGCGCTCAGGGCGTCAGCGCGATGCCGACATTCATCTTCTATAGAAACCGGGTACGTGGCCGCTGAATCATGCAGGAATCAGTACACCAAGCTGACTTATTATTCATTTGTTTGTGATAGTTTCTTTCAGGATTTCACATTACATTAGTCATTCTAATGAGTCAGTAAACCTCCAAATTGGATGTTATTTGTAATTAGAATGATCTCATTGATTGCAGACACGGATTGACCAGCTACAGGGTGCTGACCCAGGCACACTAGAAACTAAAGTTAGACAATATTATGGCACTGATGAGGCTGGAGATGAAGATAACTCTGTTGCTGGACACGTAAGTATACTGAACACTAGCATCCCATCTTAGCTTCACACAGGTTACAGGTGCAATTGTGAATATTGCACAAAGGAAGATAATGAAAACATGAGCTTTTTTTCCTTATATTTTTCTTCAATTCGTCCCTGGACTATGAGCACATTTGTTGTTGGATTTGATGGTGCAGTGGTTTCTCCAGCGAGGTTTCCCTCATATTTCATGGCAGCATGTCCTAGTTGGCATTGGCAAGGTCCACCACAGCTAATCTTTTCAGCAGCCATTTATGATCTGGTTTAGTAAGCGCTTTCGCCAAAGGATTTAGATGATTCTGAAGGCATGCTCTGTAGCGTCCTGCCCAGTTTTTCACTTCCAGATGCACTGTGTTTTGGTTAAGATATTCATGCACCTCGCAGTTTCTTGTAAACCATGGTGCATTTGTGAAGAACATGAGCTAATTTATTATCTCTTTTTGTACAATATTCCACAGAATGACATACTTCACAATCATCCAAGTTTGATTTCAGTCATAATTATAAGTCTTAAGACCACAGAAGGGATACTTAGTCCTTTCTATCTGTGCTTACCGTGAAGTTCCTACTAATTTCAAATTGTGCATCTGATAGAGAATAATGTGACCAAAAATTTTGCTACTGGTATAGCATTATTTATTCCTGATATTAGCATTTTATTTACAGATGGACCTGGCAACATTCATAACTAAGAGTGAGTGTGAATGTCTGAATGAAGCTGACAACCATCCCATGGCGCACTGCTTGACCAGTGGAGCAGGCTATCTGGCCAGTGATTGTGATGAACAGCTCATCATTAACATTAGTTTCAATCAGGTAGTCAAATTAACAGTTTTTACTTGTTTATGATGTTTGTTTAACCCGTCAAGCTCTGCACGCCTATGTAAAAATCAATTGTATCTCATTAGCAGAGCTTGAGAGGTCACGCTTTCTTCAAAATCAATGTGATTGTATGATTGATATGACTTTTGTTTAATAATAATTTATGGTTGCACGAAAGTGGTGACCTTTATACTATGAAAATTATAAAGTCCTTTCACTGTATTAGTTGATTATCGCTATTCAATCAGTATGATATTGAACATAAAATATTATATTTCAGCTGGTGAAAATACACTCCTTAAAAATTAAAGCTCCCAGTGACAAGGGGCCCAAGGTAGTGAAGATATTCATCAACCAGCCAAGAACACTTGACTTTGATCAAGCCTCTGGAAACATGTCAGTTCAGGATGTTGAGTAAGTAAAATTGCCCTTATTTTATTTGATATTATGCACATTATGCTTGTAATGATATTGTATGGACAATCGGACATACCAAAAACATTTTAAATTTTTTTCTTTCTGTTCTAGATTTTCACCAAGTGATCTAGAAGGCAACCCGCTCCCACTGAAGTTTGTAAAGTTCCAAAGTGTACAGAACATTCAATTGTTCATAAAGGACAACCAGTGTGGTGGGGACGTCACACAAATTGACCACCTGGCCTTCTATGGTTCCCCTATTTCCACCACCAATATGGGAGAGTTCAAGCGGGTGGCAGGCAAAAAGGGGGAGAGCCACTAGCATAATTCTTTCTAAGAAGATGGTTCAGTCTTACTCTGTGTTCAGTAAATTCTAATTCAAGTGGCTTGTTGTGGGAATGTCTTAGTTCCCAGGGAACTATGTATTTAAAAAATAAGTCATAATTTCATCCATCAGGCTCATTCTGGTCCTCTCGCATCATATCAATGTAACCAAACCTGAACTATTTTCTATGAAATAAACGGAATCATTTCTCAAACTGTGTCAAATAGTAGATGTGAATTTTTTTAATATATTATTTTATTTTTTACCACATATTTATAAAATATGGTGTAACACACATAATTAATTATTGTTTTAAGTATAAAGGTCATTCCAGGGCCACAGTTTGTTAAATGGGGGATTCTGAATTATCACGGATTTGTATATTCAATAAATAAACATACACAAGTGTACTTATACTTAGTTTTATTGACTAAACTATCTAAACTCAGTCCTGGTTTAGTTCATATATCTGAATGTATGCCTCTGTGAGTGTGATCATTTGAGGTAGTATACTGGTTACGTGAAGGTCCTGCATTTCATACCTGAAAAAAAAATCTTATCAGATTGTATAGAGCAGGGATGGGGGAACTACGGCCCGCGGGCCACCTCCGGCCCGCGAAGCGTTAAAATCCGGCCCGCGACTATCAAACAAAAATCAAGTGAAGTTTTCGTATTGATAGAAAGGAGAATTGGTAAGACTGTACCCAGAGACAATAATTAATGTGTCCATACATGTCCCCACAAAGACCAGCGCTCCTCAATCTTCTGCTTCGCAGCTAACTTAAAAGTTTAATTTTATTGCAATTCGTAATTTCTTTCTTAATTCAATAGTTATTTTGTAATATTGCACAATAAATTAGTTTCAGAAAATACATATCAATATTATTATAGCCAAAAATGCTACAACTTAGCCCGCCGCATTATACCTATATTTCGTTAGTAAATATTGGCACGCGAAGGAAAAAGTTTCCCCATCCCTGGTATAGAGCGTCAAAAACAGTTTAATAAAGAAATTACATGATTGGAAACCACATTACAGGCTTGTAGTCATTCTACTTACTAACCATTCTACATTGACTTTGAGGATAATTTATGCTAAGTCGTGCCATGTCTAAGCATGATGCAGTATGAACTACATTGTACCCATTCAAAATGTTCATGAGTCATGCATTAATTACAGTTAAACCAGAAAAGGTATGCGCTTTTTTTTTTCTCTTCACTTCCGCTCCACCCAGAGCGGGAGGAGTCATTTGATGATTTCCCATCCTCAAAAAAAAAAAAGTATGCGCTTCGGTAATGTTTGTGTATCTCGAATTAGCACAAACGTCGCGCAATTACATTTTCATTCATTTTAATTTCGGAATTACATAGCATATAATTTACTATCTCATACCCGCGACTTAGTCCGCGTGAAACTTGGTTTATTATTTTTTGCTTTTCGGTTTTTTCGGGGGTTTAATTTTTTTGTTAAAAAGTTGTATATTTTGTAATTTTTTGTGGCTATAATTTACTAATTACTACATGTTTAATTTATTATTACTTTTTTGTAATACACAACTCAGAATTAAAATCTGTGAGTGAACAATAAATCACACCTATTTTCCCATCCTTAGGGTAGGATTTTTTTTCCAAATTTATATGCGACCAACTTCGACACTATCCAATAAAAAAAGAATTATCAAAATCGGACTACTCTGTAAAAAGGTATGCATGGTGGTAAGAACCTCCTCCGTTTTTTCGTCGGTTAAAAATAGGCGTGCAATGTTCCATGCTTGTAACAGCTCTATATTAGATGATGGTCTATCACTTCAGGAAAAATTTCCGAAGCGCATAATTATTTTGGGATATCTGTACAAGGCCAGTTATGACGTCATTTACACAGCAAAGCCACACTCACCACTGCTGTGTGGGTTTATGAAGGACGTGTGCCCTGTACGTGCCTTTCTCAGGTGTGCCATCGTGAACTATGTTGCCAACTAACTCGTAGATCGTCTTCCCGTTGTGTTTCGCCTTCACTTCTGGTGTCAAAATGTCGCCGAAATCGACGTTTCTGTAATTCATTTCAATATCGTGAAAAACAATTTAGTCGTGTGTATACAGATTTGCCTATCGAATCTACAACATTGTAGCTACATTCGAGGACCTCGCAAAAACCCGATCTCAATAATATGGGATTAATAATGGGGGGTAGCCAAAAAAGCGGCCTGGTTCACCACTAGCAGATTAGTTGAGGTTAACTTAGCTAGCAGATAATAATACTAAATATAAGATAAGAAGTTGGCTTAGACCACCACAACATTAGTCCCTGAAAACGTCCAATGGCATCGCGGCAGACCCAGGCATAGATGGCGGGACGAGCTCGACGCCTGTAGGCGGGATTGGTCGTGTTGTGTGGAATGAGGAAAGGGCGGACTTTGCCCTGCAGTGTAGGGCAACACAGGCTTATTTATTTATTATTAAAGTGCCTATGCACTATAGAACACTTCTCTACTTACTTCACTGGGAAATTTACAACAGTCGGGTTCTTCTCCACGAAAAATGTGTTTTTCGTAAATCTCTTGATGTATAATATCAAATAAGGCGGCAACTGGGTGATCTCAAACCGTTTCAGGAAGTTCTCTTTGTACGTTTTGTACTCTTTTGATGTCTGCCCATTGAACTTCGAAAGTAGTTGATACAGGTTCACCTATAAAAACAATAGGTACATGGTTTACACACTCGTTGGTAAATTCTAGAAGTTCTAAGAACACTGTTCGACGTGGTTGTGCCTGATAAAAGTCAAGGAACATGTGTATAACGACATGTGCCACGAGCCATCAGACCGGCCCATAAAAATTCTATGCACGATAGTCACCTGTGGAATAATATTTTCTCTAAACTCGTCAGTGAAGAGAGGTGTGGGAGGCAGGTCGCAGGTCAGGTAAAGAAAGGGAGACTCCGTTATCATCTCACTGTACTCCTCACTGCTGAGGTCCACCTTAGCAGCGTCATCTGCATCCGCTGGTGGTAGTTTTCTGATAAAACGATAAAGATTTAGGTAAAAAAAAATTAAGGACAGAAAAAAATGTGCACATGGAACACAGGAAATTGTACTATAGTTTGACCAAAACCGCTGTACCGCGCCTTAAGAATGCGAGGCGAGGGGCGGGCGCCGTGAGCACTGACGAATGAGCGGTTTCGGTCAAACTATAGTGATTGCATTTTTAGTGTGTAGTATAGACGCCAGCACATCAAGCTACCCGAAACTGTAAAATTTTCCCAATCAACTTTGAACCTTATGCTTTAGCGATAAAGTTGAAAATCTATTGAAGAAATTTGACAGATTGTAGTAGGTTGATGTGCTGGCGTCTGTACATACAGACTGATACGGTCAAGATTTATTTTGTTTGTGAGATTTAGATTCTTTCTGACCAAGATAGAAAATTGTCAAATAATTATGATCTAATATAATGGATAAAATTTACCTGGTGTATATCCTCATGTGACCAAGAAATGATTTGTAGATAATAGAACTGTTCGGTTTCTTAGTTCCATTGAGAGCCATGTGTAGAGAATTTAAAAACCAAGACATAAAATCAATGGGATCACCTGCAAAAATAATTGTTTGTGTAACTAGAACAGTGCAAAGGATTATTGTTGTTTATTGTTTTTTTAACCGACTTCTTAAAAAAGGAGGAAGTTCTTAATTTAAAAAAAAACACTACAAAGTAAGTTGCTGTCAAAAAACGAAAAAGTAAAACCTTACGAAATTAAAGTTATTTTTCGCATTGTGGTGTTTTTTTTTTGTGGAAGTCGGTTTTTTTTTTAATAAAATATTTTTATTAACTGCTGTAGACAAATAGAGGATGGAATTTACAATGTCAACCAGTTAACATCCATCATAAATTGACCATAAACTATGAAATACTCACTCTGCTTGATAAATTGAAACCTTTTCTTAGACCATAACACAACTGCCTGCAGCATTTCGTGAGGTGACACATGGGCTTTAAAGGCGCGCGGATTCCATAGCTTTCGGAGTAGTTCACCGAACCTCTGCACCAGTAGGAATGACGAGTCACCGGGAGGCCGCTTCACGTTTGCATAGTTTTCTTCGCGTAAGAAGTAGTTGCGAAGGGGACGTACTTGTGATAAACACTAAAATAATATTATCAGTAACAACTTCATTTATTCGGGAAAAAACTTTGTCTAGAATTTAGTTGTAGGTATATAAAAATAGTTTAAAAGAATACGCAAGAATCTTTAGTTTAGCTCTTACAAATGATGCTTTGACTAAAGTTTTATCCACACAAATCAGGGCCGTGCCCGGTACTTGGACTGAACGAGCTGAGTGTATGTGTACATTTTATATGAACTCGTTCACACACGTCGGTGTTCAGGTCAGTGGCGAAGCTTCAGTGCCTGCCTTGTGTATGCCAGGGCCCTGTCACGTCCCAGACACGGCCTTAACATTGAAGGCCTAACTAAACTAGCGTACAGACACCAGCACATCAAGCTACCACAATATGTCGAATTTCTTTAATAGATTTTCAACTTTATCGCTAAAACATAAAGTTCAAAGTTGATTGGGAAAATTTTACAGTTTCGGGTAGCTTGATTTGTTGGCATCTGTACACAGAAAATTTAATTTTTCTGATACTTAACAATCTTTTTAAATCTGAACTCACCTGCAAAATAACATTGCAATAGTCATTAGCCTTGATGTTGTTGAGGCCCACAATTCCAGGCATATACATTGTACTATCAATTGCTCGAGACATCTTGGTGCTATAGTCCAGCTGAGTGATCTGATCTGGTGTGAAGATCGGGTTCAGGACATACTTGATATCATTCAATGACGAATCTAAAAGAAGTATGAATTTATAAAGCATTTTCAGACATTGTAATTATTTTATTAACTTGTCTCACAATACGAATACAATTGTTGTGTAGAGAATGTTATAAATTTCTATTATTATTATTTCTTAATCAGACTGTTGGTAATGTCACAAATAGCTGTCAAATATTTAAAACAAGCATTTGAATAAATACTTTTTTTTACACCTAAAAGTGAAAATATTTAGTGTTACACTACTAAATAATACAATTCATAATCAATATCAACTCGGCATATCGCAATTTACTGCTGGACATAAGCCTCTCCAGGCTAGGCTCAGTTGATAAATAATATTATAGTGCACTACAGCAGAAGCGAAGGGTCAATTTTTGTACGAGGTAAGGCCGGAGTAGATATCTTATACATGATTATATTATTTGTCTATAGAATACTGACTGTGCCATTTTACAAAAGGAAGCCGGTAGGGATCGATATGTATGGAACCTTCGCCACTGCACTACAGACCGATATTTAATAATAATTATAATAATAATTAAACATTTAATTATTATTATTTATTAGCCCCACCGCTGTATAAAATACTCTAATTTTTTTAAATGTAATTTGTGTACAGTAATGAAACAAAGGAAATTAATATAATAATGAATAATAAAATAAATTAACTATTACTTAAATAATAATTTAATTTTACAAATTAATATATCAAAAATGATTTATTAACAGCTATTTGTGACAACACTAACTTTCTTCCTGGTTGCACCCTCTTAAATCCAGTTTTGATGGATCCTTAAATTTATTTAAAGTATAAATGACTTACCAATAACTTCATAGTTATCAGGCAGGCAGTAAAACTTCAATGTATGCAAATTCAGGAATACATGATGACCGTCAGCCACTGAATGAGTGTAGGCATGAGTGTTTGTACCTCTACCCTATTGACAAAACATTTATATGAGTCATCATCATCACCTGTAATCAAGTTCAGATTTCTTTTTCTTTCTATGGATGCTATAGATACCATGATTTGAGCACAGGCCCTTCTCCAAAGCACGGGGCCTGTAGCATTTGCTATCCAGCCCTGGCCGCCTGCCTTCCAGCAGGCAGGCAAGCTACCTTTAGGCATGTAGATTTAGGGCATTGGGCCTTCGCAGGCCGGGGCATTGTAGGCCTAGACGCAAATCCGGGGCTGCATGTAGTAGTTGAGACAAAGATATGGTTTTTGACTGCAGTTGATGCAAGCAGTTGATGTAATTTTATATTGGGTTTCTAAGCAACCCCAAAGTACTCTTGTAATAAAAGTACAAGTAATACAACTGGATTAAATGCAATTTCAATGAATTGCACGTCTGTTTGGTGTTTTGTATGTACCATGTAGAGACCACCATCACACCATGTACAGATGGTGTGGTGGTGGTTTCTACATGGTACGTAGTGTGGTGGTGGTTTGTCCATTTTATTGAATGAAATAAAGTTTGTGTAAAGTTTTATTTACCTGGAAATACTTGCCACAGACGAGACACGCATAAACATTGATTCTCGTCAATGATACAGAACATAACTTCTCAAAATCAAAGTCCAGGACGTGCCTGTTGATTGTATCTAAATAGGGACACTGTATATGGGTCGACTTTGAAGAGGGTTCTGAAAAAATATAGTATTGTAATGAAAAAAATATGTGGAAAATCATTGTTTCTGAGTTTTGTTTAGGTTATAATGCTGACCGGGTAATTCCGTGCCATTTTCTTCGGACAGCTTTCGCTTTTTAATATTTGTTTGTTTTTCAGACATATTAGCTACAGTAATTGCAGTAAAAATGTTAGTTTTTGTAATGAAGAATAACTTCGATTATTTTCTTTTCTTGTTTAACAACGTTGACAATAGACAAGACTGACACTTGAAAACACAGAGTGACACACAGAGTACTTTTGTAATAAACTCGACAACGACAATCGACAAAATCACAGAATAGAATTCAGACTAGTGAGTAGGTGCATGTATATCCCAAATATCCGCAATATTATAAGTTTTTATTTTTCATTTTATTTGCGCAGCGTGACTAAATACTTTCGCAACAGCTCGCGCTAAAACCAGACTTAAACATCCTTCTATGCTAAGGAGTTGAATCAATCACAAGGATGCCGCCTAAGTCGAGTACCTACGTTTTTTAGAGTTCCGTACCCAAAGGGTGCCAACGGAACCCTCAAGGCTCCGCTGTCCGTCCGTCTTTGTGATCGACACAAAAGTAAACAGGAACAAAACAGTGGTGGTTTCTAAACGGAGAATGATGCTGCTGTCTGACAAGCTTTCAGTTTTTAACCTCATTGCATAATCGGGTCTCATCATATCAAGTAGGTGAAAAACCAAAATCCAAGCCGGAATCCAGCTGCATCCGGTTAGACTGGAAGCCGATCCAACATAGTTGGGAAAAGGCTAGGCAGGTGCAATGATGAGAAACAAAAATCAATTGGTGTTTCAAGTGTGTTTCTTGCTTAACTGCGTTCCAGTTATCGATTACATAATAACTGAAACATGAAGCCATAAACATAGTCATTATAGAAGATTTTGACAGTTGATTGACACTTGCAATGACAAGCATTTGTCATCCTGAAAATCGAATCCACAATAGTCATTTTCTTCCCGAAAATGGCCGCATCAGGAGGAAATATCGAATGGTCTACAACTGTTAAACCAATATTAACAGCACTTTACGGCCCTTTCTTCGACAAAAACGATGCCGTTGAAATCATCCAAGCCATCATCAAAAGGTTTGTTTCATTCGGGCACTATATAAAAAGTTTTTTAAATAGCTCATCTGGTTAATCATTAGTTTGTTACCTATTTATTTATAAATAAACTTGTCTTGTGTTATTAAAACTAGCTTATTGTAGTAATATTTTTGTGAACTTCCTTAATGGCCAATGAATACGGGTACATGTTCATAGTCTGTACCATCTAATGGGGACACTCAATAAAAATAATCTGCAATACCCTACACAATGAAAACAATATTTTTATCTCCACACTGCTACCCTCAAAGAAGAATCATTGCGAATATCGCGACGTTGACTACTCCGCCTGTACATTTGACTTGTGTTGTAAAACTTAATAGAAAACCATGTCTTTCCGACTAGCTCAATTCATATATGCTGAAAAACTGAATTTCCTTGCTCGCAGTGAAAGTGAGTTCCAGAACCATGAGGACATCTACGACTTGTTCTACACATGCTTTGCATGCCTCTCTGCACATTTTATTAGCATGAATGCTAATAATTGTAAGTATTTTTACTTTTATGTACAATAAGTACTTATATTTTTATTTTGTTGATGAATCATCAATCCAAAATATTATCATGATAATAATATTTTGGATTATTGAAATTCTAATAGGAAACAAGCTTGGTTTGATGAGGTTAAACTGCTATGCCAAATAGTAATAAAATATTTCAGAAATTAGGTTTATAATGGGAAGGCTTAAGTTATGATGATATTGATGATAATAGTCAATTTTTATAGGCTAATTTATTGTTGTTAATACAAACAATATGTAAGTTTGTGAAACAAAATACTTATCATCATCTATTGCAAGCATAATTGCTATAATTTAGTATGAATCTAATTGAAGTTATGAATTTCACAATATTGTGCAACAAGGAAGTTTTTTGAACAACAACTCATAAGTACATAAAGGTTTCCGGGCTATAGTTAAGAAGAAGGGATTTAATAAAATAATTGGAGTGAACAAAAAAAAAATTTTTTTTGAGATACCTACTAAGATTTAGAAAATACAAGAACGAAGAGCTATGAATCATTCCTTGAAATTAAAAGCTTATTAATGACTAACGTTTATCAATATTTTAATAGAATTATCTTTATTTAAGAACCTATCATCACAGCTTGGTTCAGATTGGAATTTTTCAGTTTAACTAGATGTGGCCATGTCAAGTAAAATTTAAGATGATTGTTTTTCATAAAGATTTAAAAAAATCTTTTATTAAAAAAACCTGGTTCTTTATAATTAAATTAAACTAATAAGCAATTGATAAATTATTTTATTTTTGTAAGTAGGTAGGTGTAGGGCCTTTCGTTGTACAGTTCATAAAGCCGTGTTCTACTTTTATGGCTACCAATGGTACCCCAATCACTGAACAATGCATTACTATTAACCAAGATAGTCTTGGGAATAAAGGTGGAATCTAATTGTTTATAGTATACATTAAAAAAATTATCATATAGATAATTAGGATCAGCATGAATAGACAGAACTGGTAATTTATTAATGAGTTTAACTTTAAAAGCCTCCAAGCGACTTGCAGTTTTGGGGTTAACAATGATATCCTTTTTAGCCACTTTTTGGTTTTGAATAGATTTTGCCCGCAATGATCAGAATCTAGTAAATTTATAAATTGTTTGTGACTTAGTATAATATCTGTATAAATATTATCTAGGCATGTGGCACTAGTAGGGGTTATTCTTGTGGGCTCCAAAAATAGGTTTAAAAGATTGTAGGTATGAAACAGACTTAAAATTTTACTACAAGAACCTGTTTTCTAATAAATTGATAAAATCACAGCAAATGATAACGGACTTGTTTGAGTTACAAATCCTGTGTAACACTTCATCCATTACCTTTTCAAAGCAGTCATACAATCCTGAAGGGAGACCCCCTTCAGGATTGTATGACTGCTTTACTTTCTTTATACACACTTAATACAATTCTAAACAGGCAATTTCAACCGTACGCTCAACAGATAGGCTCACAATATCTTTACAATCTTTAAATTTGAGCTGGTTACTTACTAAAATTAATGAACCACCATGTATAGCATTTATTCTGCAGAACGAACAACCAACCTGGTGATGATTAAAATTGAACAAGAACTGGTGACTTTTCAGTCAATGTTCTGTTATACAAAAAATGTCAATACTATTAAAATTCATAAATAATTCTCCTTCTAAATGTAATCTAAATATTCATCATCAGCAGTCAAATGTTGTCAAAAAAGTTTATGGCAGAAACCATTAACGGGGCAATAATTTTAATCTAACATAAATTATTGTCATATGATAATTTATTAGAATGAGTCCACACCAGCTTAAAATATATGAGTAAAAAGGAGATACAGCGGTCTTCGTCCTGCAGTGGGACAATATAGGTTAAAAATAATAATAATTTTAAATGTTTGTTTGTATCAGCAGCTACTAAATCTACTCCATTATATTTTAGTACCAAATGACCAACTAAGTACTGCAAGAGATGCATTCAGAGTGATTCTCCGACAAATACTGAAGAAGCTCTCCGAAGCTGGATTGAGCTGTGATGACACCAACAATACGACTGCTGCTCCCAATGTTTCGGTTAAGCAGGTTTGTATGAAATTTGGAAATTAGACACTTCGAGAGAAAGAAATCTGCACCTTGAATGCATAACACACTATCAATAAAAATCTGATTCATTTTAAAGGATATTGCTAATTCATCATCATCATCTGCCTCGCCTTTTCCCAACTATGTTGGGGTCAGCTTCCAGTCTAACCGGATACAGCTGTATACGAGGATATAAGGATATTGCTAATGCATTGCTTTATACTTATGTTCGAAAAAGTCTGCTCAGCATAGTAAATAACGCAATAAATGTTATTGAACTGTCAAAGTCTTTCCTACTGTTAGTATGTTATGCAATCTCCCCGCTGTTCAGTTTGCAAATGTGCACAAATTCAATGCAGAAGTGACAATGTTTTTGGAAAGAAATTCCTTATCGCTAGTTATACTCAAAAATAAATAAGTGTAACATTTTGACAGTCAAAATGTTGCACAGAAGCGAAAGGAAGTTCATTCCAACCACTCTTGTCTGTTTTGATTGCAGTTATCTTTCTGGAAATTATGCAATGGAGACAGTGTGCGTACACACGAGCTACACGTCGACGTTAGACATGAGGCAACTGCAACCGTCGAAGAGTATCGGCGGCAGCCGTCGACGGGTCGGCGACTGCTGTCGACAACGTGGTGCTCGTGTATTTGAGTATGGTGCTCGTGTATTTGAGTATGGTGCTCGTGTATTTGAGTATGGTGCTCAAATGCAGCATGTTGTCGACAGCAGCCGCTGACGCGTCGACCGTTGCAATTGCTTCTGTCGTCGACGCGAGTTGCTCGTGTCGTGTGTATGCACACTTGATAAAAAAATGTTTATGCTAATATAATTACTTATCTATCACCAATTGAACCAAACTTACATTTTAATAAACTTGTTTCCAAGATAACATAAACAATGTAAGTAACCAAGTAACAATATGTTTTTCCCCCAGCTACTGTTGCCCATTGTGGGACTATGCGGAATCGACGGAGGGGGCTACCCCCAATCTGACCTAGTTATCTTGACTTCACTACTGAAGAATGCCAAACTACCTGCGCATGTTACTGTGCCTGGTTTGTATTTAATATATATTTTAATTTTTGATGACTGACCTAAGTTCGCGAAATAAATTGAAATAAAAAGTTTTGTACTAGACATTTTAATTATTTATGAATTTGGTGAAATTAAAAGTGAAAATGAATTGAAAACACGTGTCCCAAAATATAAAAAAAAAATTATTTGTTATGTTTTAAGTTTCATTTTATAGGAAACAGTTGCAAGATAGAACTTTATGTAGAGTTTTTTTTTTTATTTGTAATAAAATATTGTAATCCTTAAGGGCCTAGTCTTCTATTGCACAATTTAAGAATCGCGTGCGGCGAGTCCACGCGCCGTGCGTCTGCACCCGGGCTCCCTGCAGTCCCCGCATTCATCCTACCTAGCGATATTTGACACGGTCGGAAAGTTGCTCTACTAAGTAATAATCAATATTTATTTATATTTGAATGGTACCTTGGCGGGGGTTGCTCTTCCTTCGCGCCTCCGGTTTTTATATAAATTCGTTCATGCTAGATAGTAATACCAAAAAACAAGTTACGACCGATGAAGATTTTCAGATGACAAAAAAATAACTCCTTAAATAAACGGAACCTTCTGACCAAAAAAGAGATGAACTACAGAAACAGACGATAGACCAAAGTTTCGATCACATATTATGGTAGAGATAATGGACAAAAAGCATTATCTCTGCAGGAAAACGTCACAATTGCCAGCTGCGGTCTTTATATTAAACAAACAGTCCAATATTTAGGAGCCAGTCCCGATGGTATTTATAAACACAAAGATGGAAAAACAGGACTGGTAGAAGTAAAATGCCCACTTTCTGCAAAAAATATGCAATCTGAAGAAACGATAAAAGAAAAAAAAATGGAAATGTAACATTAGGAGAAATACGTTTGCGATTGACAAAAACCACGTCTATTATTTCCATACTCAGAGCCAATTAAACATTACGGAGATGGATATGTGCTTATATGCCGTATGGGCTGGAGTGGACTACTCAATGAAAGTCGAATAATATAAAAAGAGACCCTACGTTCTGGCACTACAAAATGGTAGGCCCATTGACAAAATTTTATTTGCATTGTCTGCTCCCTGAGCTAATTGATTCCCGCCTTAAAAGACCCGCCATAAATATAATTCAGGTTGAATTATATTTTTATTGAGAAAAAAGTAAAAAGAAATAAGAACCACGTCTTTTACCGCAGACTTTGTGAAATGACAACACCCACAAGACCACGAGAATTATCAGAAATCTACCCCAATATAACCGTCGAGAGATGGTTGTATTCAAAATTGAAAATTCCCTCAACGGAAGAAAAAAAAATGCGCTAGTCCCAAAGAACGCCATGAAATCGCTCACACAGACACTACACATCACATCAGACACAACACAACACAGACACCAACACATGCTCATCGCAGACTTATATTTTATCACCTTCAAAGTATGCTGCTTCAGAAACGATACACTTACGCCAACGAATAATCCAATCATCAAAGCATTTTTTTTTTTATTTGGAATTGGTTTGCTTTTGACTCTAGTCTAGCTCAGAGGTGACAGAGACAAAGTCGACGATGGAGTGAGCTTACCCAGAAGAAGCCTATTCACTCTCTCTTTGAAGAGATTCAGGTTGTATGCGCTCGGTAACACATTTTTAAACGCTTTTTCCGGAATTGAGTTTAGTTCTCGCCGCGAATATTCCTTTGTCTTACCGAATGAAAACGGTACCACGAAGTGGTAATTTGAGGTTAGGAAAAAGAAAGAAGTCGGCTGGAGCCATATCTGGTAAATAAGGTGGTTGCTCGATAATCACGAATCATGTATTTGTTGAGCTTTTACAAAGATGGCCTTGTGCGAAGGCGCATTATTATGGTGCAAAATCCAACAATTTTCTTTCCACAAATCTGGCCTTTTCTTCGAATTTGCTCTCTTAAATGCCGCATAACGCTCAAATAATATACTTTATTTTTTTCGATATACTTTATTTATTTCGAGCTTCTGACAAGTTGGTAACATCTGAAAAAGGTTGCCGAGAGCCAGCAGTGGACCTGTGAAAATAAAAAAGTCATAAATTATTAACAGAGTTTTCAGAAGTACCTATTAGTAAAAAATCATCGTACTAAAAGATATCCGACTTTGGTCTAAATAGCCCTTAAGTATAGTAGACTAGCGATCTAATACATACATAAACACCAAAAACACAACCCACCCCATACATTCCCCTCACACACTCACCCCCCATACACACACCCCCACACACTAACTCCCCATACCTCATACAGATACTTCTATCAACACATAATCACGCCCTCCCCACATACTCTCACGCCCCCCACACACGTTTAGATATCGATACCCAACACTTTTGCGGAGTTTCGCTATCTAATTTAATTTGACCCTGTATACGATATTATCTAAACACGACGAAATACAAAAAATAAAGATTTGATGATTTTTTTGGGGCCAATGACCGCTGGTAGTATTGTTACTTGAAGTGTGAGTTGATAAAATCTGTTTCATCGTGTTGAGATATCAATATCCATCACGTTTGTGGAGTCTCGCTAGCTAATTTAATTTGACCTTGTAGTTAGGCCCTAAACAGGAATACTGTAAACAGTTCTACTTACCTTTGGATTCTATTTCTCTTCATCAATTCTACGTTTGAGGCCAATTTTCTTTTTCTTGTACAGGTATATATTTTTTTACGTTTACGATCCATTTTGAAGTCAAATATTTACAAAACTATTACTGATACACAAATATTTACAAAACTATTACTGATATGCAAATATTTACAAAAAACTCGAAAAATTATATACAAAAAATAATAAAGTAGAGCAACTTTAGATACACAACAATGCGCATCCTATGTTAGAGCAGGAGCAAAGTTAGAGCGAGAGGGAACAGTTAAAATTCGTCGTGGACCACACGTCTGAACGCTCCGACCGTGCAGTGGTCACTAAGAAATTTCTCTCTCAATTCTTGTTTATAAACCCCTTTTTTGTAGGTCATTTGAAAATATTACTATTGTTAGGGTAAGGTGATTTAGGTGCTATTTTTTTTTTTATTTGCTTATTGAACTCTTGGCATTAAAATAATCTAATTAATACATACATACGATGCATAGTTATTATGAAAAAAACCGTTTATTAAGAGATAAAAACAGAGAATTTTGATGAAATTGTGACGTCTAAATTAAGAAAATGGAATATAATTAGAAAAAACTAATCAGCACATTTTGAAGACGAGAATGTTGAGATAAATATGTGCTGAACAGATTTCCAAATTAATTCTTCATTGCCCTAAACTAAGCGCCCAAACAGAACTCGAAATGATGTTGGGCGCGAAAGAGCTGTATTTAACGCTTGATTTACCTAACTTATCCCATCTAAATGAACTTAAAAAAAATAACTAGCTATTACTTATATTGTGGTTATATATGTGCAATAATAAAATTTCATGTTATTTCATTGCTTTGTTTAAAAAAAAATACAAAGTTGCGCAAATAATTCGCCGCGAGTGAATTTTGCAAGATCCATGAGCATTTTTTTTATCATTTTCTTTTAACATTCTCTCTCAGAGTCCCAATCGACAAAATCATCAGTCATACCAAGCTCGATTACGTCACTAGCTTCTCAAACCACACCTACTGAGAAGCAGCCGCCGTCAAACGCCCAGCGACGCTCTGACGCGTTGTTGGAACAGCTGACGGCGCCATTACGGAACCCAGTAGCGTCGATGACGTCATCGCAAGCCGCGCCGGCCACAGCCGTCCTGTCGCCCGGAAGTAAGGATAGTTTGGAGAGCGCTAAGGATGGGAATGCTTCTCAACAGTCGTCTGTTGATATGAAGGTTTGTTTGTGTTATCATGAAAATTATTTAATGATAAGTATTAGATTTTGTATTTTCCTTTTTTTTTTTCTTTTGGAATGTCCTTTAGGTTTATTCAATGACGACCGATGATTAATGTAGATCTTCAAATTACAAACTGCAATTAGGTTTTTTTAAATAAGGCGGTTTCCACATTTCACCACATTTGGCAACATCTACCGTAGAATTAATAGTGGAACAGAAGTTGTTTGAAATAATCTACTCTATGACTTATGTGGAGGAGATGAAACAGGCCCACAGAGTTAATCTGGGGTCCTTACGGGGTCTAATTACGCAATCCACTTTTTGTATCACACAACTAATATTCCATCAAACTCCTTATCGTCTACAGAAGTGGGTGGCATCAACTTGCTCATCATTGCTAATGGAGCTGAGAGCAGGCTCCGTGGTGCTGAAGGTGTGTGCCTCGCTGCCGTGCCTGCAGCGGTACCTCAACCGCTGGCAGATTGCCAAGGAGACCGCCGTCGCGCCGCAGTTCAACTCTGATGCCTCACTGTACGAACCAATATTTATTTTCATCACCTTTATGCCTACCTACTTTTGCGTCTGAACAGCGATACTCTCTGATTGGTCGAACTCCCGACAACTTCACATCAATCAAATAGTTGAACGTTCTATTCCATTCAGTATTGCTTTGCCTGTATCTCAATTTATATTTGGGGTCGGCGCAGCATTTCTTCTTCCATTCTTCTCTATTACTCGTCATCTTAGTATTCAGCCGCTATCTAGCCATATCATACACACAGTCTATCTATCGTTTTTTAGGGTTCCGTACTCAGACTCAAAGGGTAAAAACGTGACCCTATTACTACGACTCCACTGTCTGTCTGTCACCAGGCTGTATCTCATGAACCGTAATAGCTAGACAGTTGAAATTTTCACATAATGTGTTTCTGTTGCCACTATAACAACAAATACTAAAAACAATAAAATAAATATTTAAGTGGGGCTCCCATGCAACAAACGTGTTTTTTTCGGCGTTTTTGCGTTGTGGTACGGAAGGAACTCTTCGTCCTAAGTCCGACTCGCACTTGGTCAGTTTTTTGGTATTCCCCTATTCTTATAGCCTAGCCATCCCCATTCCTACTGAAAACTTTATTTACGAAATTTTGACTATCGTATGGAAGTGTCGGGAGTATGCCAACGGGTCTTTCCTGCAAACGCATCTATGTCGCCAGTTCCAACTGGTTTACCAACTGATAGTTTTGGTCTCAGTAACAACTTTACAATAATAATAACAACTCTACCTGTCATAAAATGTTTACTAGAACTACGTTGGTGCCTCTATTAAACCTCATTCATATCTATGGTGCCTTTATTAAACCTCATTTCTCCTTATAGTCTTCACTTTCTCGTGAACGAGGTGCACGTCTGCCGCCTCGCTTTGTCTCTGCCTTGCCTCGAGCCGTTTACGCCGGAACGGATCATGACACTCAGTGACGTCAGCATTGCTGGATTACTATGCGCCACTGCTCAGGTAATTAATTTTGTTTATTGCTAACGCTAAGTTGTTCATTTTTTTTTTTTATTAATTAAAAATTATTTACTTTTTCATACACATTAATAGGTAACTTTCATCAGTAGCAGTCAAATTTATAACAATACATGGTTTTACAAATGTGCACTATTTCAACTGTACTCAATTCATTTCAAACACTACTAAAAACCTTAGCCCGCGTCCTAAACAACGCGATCGCGTGGTTGCGTAGACAGGGGCGCCTTACGGCTTTCCGAAGTAATACTGCTCTGGATCTTCTTATTTCATACTTGAGTAAAAGGATTCAGAGCGTTGACGTCAATGGACAAAGATCACCCGGATCTTTAGTAACGATGGGAGTCCCACAGGGCTCAATTCTTGGTCCTTTCTTGTTTCTTATTTATATTAATGACTTTCCGTACCTCATAAAGGATAATCATGATATTGTTATTTGCAGATGACACTTCACTTTTGTTGAAACTTAAACGTCAGCAGTTGGTTACTGACGATGTAGATAGCGCGATTTCGAAAGTAGTCCACTGGTTCAATGTTAATAATTTGCTTCTAAACGAGAAAAAACCAAATGCAATAAGTTTACGCTGCCCCACGTTAGGCAAGTGAAAACTAATGTGTTGATAAAGGGCGAGGAATTGAATCCTGAAGACAGCCCAGTATTCTTGGGCATAACTTTGGATGCTAAGCTTCAGTGGGGTCTACATATAGATAAATTGTCAAAAAAGCTAAGTTCCGCAGCATACGCTGTTAGAAATTCGTAATTTAACTGATAATGTGTGACATATAACTGGGACGTTCTCGTATTAGCGCGAAAGATATTTTTGATTAGGACGCGGAATAATTCTTCATTACGCAGCACAGTCACAAACAGTATAAAAAGTAGTGTTCTGATGTTTAACTCTTCACTTTGACAGTCTTTATTAAAACTGTATTTTTTTTTTATTCCTATACAGGCATCCCTACATCCTAAAGACGAAGAGTATGAGCAGCAGACGGCCACTCTGGTCGAAAGTGCACTCAGCCTGTATAACACTGTCGGGGAGACATTCAAACAATCTACTCGCGCTGGTGGTTATGTAAGTATTCTTTTAAAGGTTATAATAGGTAATACGGGCTGGTTTCCGCAACTCCACGTCAATGCGCGTATTTTGCGTACGGTATTTTTCGAAGTTATCAATCGCTGGTGGTTATGTAAGTATTGTTTTAAAGGTAATAGATAATACGGGCTGGTGTCAACTCCACGTCAATGCGCGTATTTTGCGTATGGTGTTTTTCGAAGTTATCAATCGCTGGTGGTTATGTAAGTATTGTTTTAAAGGTAATAGATAATACGGGCTGGTGTCAACTCCACGTCAATGCGCGTATTTTGCGTACGGTGTTTTTCGAAGTTATCAATAGGTAATCTCAATAGGCTTCAGACAAAATTTGACAGAATTTACAGAGTGAGGATTTTATCACTAAAAGTGATCTGGCAACAGAGGTGAGACACAGTGGGATGTCGAAAAACCGGTTAGCCTGATAGATAGACAGAGAGCTAACTTGTTGTTTTTTTTAAACAATGTTGTGAGTGACCTGTGTAGCCACTCTTTTTAATTATTAATTTATAAGTCATCATCTGCCTAGCCTTTTCCCAACTATGTTGTGGTCGGCTTCCAGTCTAACCGGATGCAGAGGAATACCAGTATTTTACATGGAGCGACTCTATCTGACCTCCACAACCCATTTACTGGTAACACGATACCCCTTGGTAAGACTGGTTGTCAGATTTTCGGGCTTCTGACTACCCGTAACGACTGTAAAAGATCCACGAATGACATCCGGGACCAACGGCTTAACGTGCTTTCCGAGGCACGAAATTAATTTATAAGTACACAATAAAACATTATTATATTGGCAGTGTAATGGAAGATTGAATATTTCTACTTGTGTATACCCAATAGCTTGTTCTACTGTACGTTTACGTCGTTCATACAGCCTAAAAACATTGGCGACTACGTTGCGAGGCTAATAGGCGCCTTTTCAGTGGTCTTCCAGGATGACATTATCATTAGTGTCCGACCGAAACAGGTTTTTCAGCCGAAACCGAAACCGAACTTTCGGCCTTGCTCTTAGTTTCGGCCGAAACCGAAACTTAAACATATATTTAAAATTTCTATCGTATACAGAAATCTGGTGTGTTTCTTATACATTTACTTGAATATACAATGTATATTATACATTTGAATACTTACCTAATCATTTATGTGCAAAACACAACCTCAACTCCATGCGACTAATGATGGACGGCGGCGAACTGGGCCGGCGACGCGACGAGCGAGCACGAGCTAGCCGCGAAGTTCGCCGAACGATGCACGATAATTCATGAACACTCGAGTTTCGTCGCGGCCGAAAGTTTCGGCCATTTACTGGCCGAAACCGAAACTAAGGCCGAAACTAGATTCCCTGGCCGAAACCGAAACCGAACTTTCGGTCGGTCACTAATTATAATATTTCTGACGATTTTAACATTTCTCTATTATTTCCTAGATATATCAAAACCACCTAATGATCGGCAGCTGGGTGCTGCTGTGCGGCCTTCACCACGCACTCGCGGGCGCGCCCTGTCCTTGTACTACACCTGGCAAGAGCCCCGCTAAGACCCCGTCCAGACCTTACAATCTCACAAAAATGTAAGTGTTAACAGTTGAAAGATGTATAATAAAATATTTAATTAAAAATAAACTTATATGTAGAACAAAATGCTAAGTTGATGTTAAGCCGTCGGTGTCCGCGAGCCAAAAAAAGACCATTCCCCGGTGTCGGTGCAATATATCAGCTAGGCGCGCCGCCGCACGCCGCCCGCGCGTTACTATCTTCGCAGCCAGCAACTTCATGCTTCATGACGGTCCTCGAGCGCCATCTACAGCGCCTTACACTATGAAATATTGATTTTCACTACCTTTTGGAAGGGACAACTGGAATCAATCCTATTTTCTTGTAAATTTTGATGTCAAAAAGTGTCTTTTTGTTGACTGACTTGAAATACCTAAATGAATTGACTTTGACTTGTGAAATAGAGCTTGTGCTAGGGCATTGACCTTAGTCACTTAGGTATAGTATTATTATCTCACGAACCGACGTGCACTTTACTTGTTGCTTCAGACTTCGCCGTTGTCTGGGACGGTACCGTAACCACAAGTAAAGAGTGCGTCGCTTCGTGACATAAAAGTACTGTATTATTCTTTTTGTTCAAAAACCTGTTATATTTACCCGACTGTGCCAGAAGGAGGGTTATTAGCATTAGCTTTCTCGGTGGCCATCTACACTGAGCACCATTAAGTTCTCACTATACATTCTCCTAATATTTTCCAACTACAATAATGACCTCTATTCCCTAGGCAACAAGGTCTTGGCGTAGTATGGGTAGCTTTAGGCGGACGTTGCCTCGCCTGGGTGGGTGCGCTACTATCCGATGCGCGTCTCGAAGCGCTGAGTTGCGGCGAGGCAGTGGTCTCGACTCCTGCGCCGCTGCATATCTTAGCACAGCATACTGCGCATCAGAGGGAGCTTAGACTGGCTTCCGCTGCGCCTTTACATCAGGTAATGTCAATGTAGATTAATCTTTGTTACAGTGAGAAGACGAGAGTGATAGGATTCATCGCGAATTTGCTGTACAATCTAATTAAAAACAATAAATCTTGTCTAAAAATAATTTAACTTTGTCAGAGTAGATTCTTGTGAAAATTATTTGGGGAAATATTACCTATTTATTTATTTATGTATATAAGTACTTTATTGTACACCACAAAAATACATCAAACACTACAAAATATACAATGGGCGGCCTTATCGCTTTCTGCGATCTATTATTGTTTTTTTTTTGTTTTGCATTATTTATTGTTCTATTTTGTTTTATATAATTTCTTGAAGTGTGCGATTGACGGGTGCAATGCAGTGCGTAAAAAGCACTTTTCTATGATACCTAGATATGATTTGAACAAAAATATGTATTTCTAGAATCTTTTCTATACTTTGATTTGATGTTCAGCAGTCAAACCTAATCAAAATTTATTTCCACAGCTTCTGGTGGCGTTAGGCGTAGTGTGCTACCGCAAAGCAACAAACCTGAAGCGCGCGGTAGTACAAAAGCAGCACCAGGACGCCGACCCCGACCGCTCCGACTCCACCGTCTACTTTCAGGACATGATACTGTGCTCCGAGGACTCGGAAACTGACGACGGTAACATAAACTTACTCCTGAGGCGAGCGTATTACAGTAGCAGTGCCAGGAAAATTGAATAATAATAAAAACTTCATTTAAAAAAAATATATATACATATAAACATTCGAATTGAGAACCCCCTCCTTTTTAGAAGTCGGTTAAATAACAGCAAATATCGGTGTAGCAGTCACTGTTTACGACAACTGCAAAAGTTTATGACCATTGCCAATATTTTTGGCAACTGACAATGTTTTTGGCAATCGCCAATGTTTGTGGTAACTGCCAGTGGCTGTGCCACCTGCCAAAGTTGTGGAAACTTAAATACATATTTTTTAAAATATTTGTGGCAAGTGACAATATTTTTTGATTGTCAATGTTGATGGCAAGAGTCAGAATTCATTGCGACTGACGGTCTGTTTATGGCAACAACAAATCTCTGTCTGACGAATTGAAGACTTGAAGCAATCATACCAAAGCATCACCATTCAGCTCGTAATTATTTATATTTTGTATCAAAGCTGGTTGATAAATACAATCTTACATTTTTGTCTAGAAGACAGCGAACCACTTTTCGGATTGTGGTTCGAATCGACCCTAGTGGCTCCCGACATGACCGACAACAGCGGACTCGTGCGTGCGTCGGGCAACACCGATAGCAATGACAACACTGACGCGCCGCAACGACCTCATCAGGCCATCGTGCCGGACAAGTCTGAGCCTTATTCTGTAAGTATTTACAGTTGAAAGTCCTTTACCATCTTTTAGGAGTATTGTCACTATCTGTAAGACTTCGACTACGACCTTTCATTCAGCCAGAGCTTAACAGATTACCCGAATGAGTTACATACCTACATCCCAACATAGTTGGTTGACTTACAAAACAACACAAAAAAAAAGAATCGCGAAGTGCATTAGAACTACTTTTCTATCAAGAAAATGTAAAGTGAAACTGGCAAGTTGCGGCGCTTTTTGCGTAAGGTCCACCACAACCGGTAGCGGATCAGCATAGGTATTCACAACCACTCGATACGGTTCCGTACCATATTGAACATCAATCTGTTATATTCAATGTCAAGATGCTGTTTACAAGTCAAAAACGCGAAAATTTTGTCAGTTTAAATAAAATAAATGACCGCTATTCTTCAGAAAGTTGTTTGCTCTCCGGGGCAAGGCAATTCAGCTTATGTGACATTTTCGATACGGTAGCCTGTCGGATGGTTGTGAATAACTATGCTGGTGGCTGTCCACGTTGCGGCCTCTATCTATCTATCTATCATGGGGTTTAGGTTTCCGCACTTAGTCCTTGAAGTGGACCATTGTGCGTGAGCCATGGTGGCCGATTACTCCAACCAGCCCACCTCCCTCCAGAAGCAGATAAGACTTCCCGGTCTCCTCAGGGCATCCGCAAGGGATGTTGGTGTTCCCAGGGTCTCCTCGCGAATCTTGGTAACGCCTGTGCACTCAAGAAGCACATGCGCCACCGTTTCCTCCGCCTCCATGCATGCTCTGCACAGGGGACTATCAGTGATTCCCAGGGTATGAAAGTGTTTATTTAGTGAACAGTGTCCAGTGATGGTCCCCGCCACCAGGCGCAGGCTGTCTCTGTCCAGGCGCAGAAGGCGCCTGGTCAGCTTTGTATCCAGGGATGGCATAGCTTCCTTGGATTGCCTACATCCTGGTGTCGAGGTCCACCACTTTTCCGCTTGTATTCGAGTGTGATCCTTTAACCAGCTTCTTAGCTGCTTGAAAGGAATGGGCACAATGGGTTCAGGTCCGTAGGGTCTTGTGCTGGATCCTCTTCTGGCAAGTTCGTCAGCCGCATCGTTTCCAAGTGATCCACTGTGACCTCTAATATGAGATCAAACGAACTTCTTGAAGTGAAGTTCGATCATTATTGTATGAGTCGCATCATTCGAAGATACAGTTAACATAGGTAGTGCCTTTAGCCTACACGAGGTACTCGCACGTTTAGAGAATTGATTTTCAATCGAATTCAGGTCTTTTTTTTTTTTTTTTTTCTACCCGCCCGTTCGGCTGACCCTATGACGGGGCGACAGCCGGCGGCGGCCATCATTCATGTTCAGAGACTATCGTTTTCTACATGGGGTTTGGGTGGGTGGGAACCCTGTATCTTCGAATGATGCGACTCATACAATAATGATCGAACTTCACTTCAAGAAGTTCGTTTGATCTCATATTGTATTTCGTCGCATCATTCTTCAGATACAGTTAACATAGGTAGATGTTTAGAGACTTTTTCCCTCATGAGCAAAGTGGGTTTGTGTCAAATAAACATTTTGATGAATCAAGTAGAAAACGTTTTATTTTATAACAAAAAAATAAACATGTTATACTTCTAGTACATACAAAATCATCGTAAGATGTTTTCAAAATCAACCAATTTTTGTTATGTAAATGTCAAAAAACAGACAAATATCTAAAACTAAGTAGGTTCTTTTGTAACAATTAGATAATGAGTACTTAGATAAATATTAGTTATCTAAAAATTTAAATCATCTCAAAGACAGAACGAGCAAAGATTCCATCGTCCGTCACTGGGCGGTTATAGAATCTAGCAAACGTCATAGACGAGGCAGACCAACCCGCGGTCTTCCTAATGGTGTCAATGCAGACTCCAGCAGAGGCCGCCGCCGAGGTGGAGGCGTGACGCGTGCTGTGCGCACTGAACACTTTGACGTCGACGCCGCTCTCCGCTAGAGTCTGTTTGATCCATCTACTTATGGATTGTGATGATGCTCTCGTATGAGGTTTTTTGTAAGTTAGCAAGAGGTTATTTGTTCCTTCAGGCCGAAGACCTGATGTTACTGTAAGGTAGTCCTCGAGAGTCTTTGCTGGGCATATGCTTGGGTTGTTCACAAAGAAAGGTAAGAATAAAACAGGCTGTTCCCGGTTTGGAGCCGAGGTTTTTATCATGTCAGTTATAAATATCTTTATTCCAGATGGAGACCTGTAGACGTTATTGACTTTAATGAGAGATAACGTCTGGACGCGATGTGACGTACACAAGGCCAACAAAACAGTTAATTTTTTAGTTATTTTCTCAAAATTCAGTGTACTGTTTGGATACCATCCGGAAATGAAATCTAGAACCAGTTTTGGGTCCCAGGTTGCAGTATATTTGGGGCGCGATGGCTTTTGCCTGTAAATGCCTTTTAATATACGTTTTATTCGTTCATCTGATCCTACGTTATTCCCAAGGAGTAATGATAGGGCAGAGCGATGACTATTAATAGCCCCATATGCTGCTCCCTTATTGAACTGGTCAACTATGAAGGCTATTACGGATGGTAATGGGGCTTCGAAGGTATCTATATTATTATTGAGACAATACTGCCACCACAATTTGTATGTAACTGAGTATTGTCTCATAGTACTTTCCGAAATTGATGAAAGCATTAGATCTAGTGCTATGTCAGGGGTGTTTAGTCTTGCAAATGCTGCCCTGAGAGCATCGCGGCCCCCAGGGTAAGGCTGGCGTGGAGCCGGTGGCGCATCCTGAAACGAGAACGCAAAAGGCCCCTGTTAGGTTCGAAGAAGATAATATCTGAGATAAGCATTCTTTTAAGCAATGGGAACCACGCTTGACCAGGCCAATATGGGAATACTAGAATACCAATAGCTTTGTCATTAATAATTTTGCGCAAGCATTTGAGTATTAGAACGAATGGTGGAAATGCGTAGAAGAACATAGAGTTCCAATTAACCGTAAAAGCGTCAACTGTCATGGCGTCGGGATCCGGTTTCCATGAGATGTACTGAATGCATTTTGCATTGGTACGAGAAGCGAAAAGATCAATACTTGGAGCTCCGAGAGTTTGGACTATCTTTTGGAACGCCCAATCCGATAGACCCCACTCTGTGTCCTCATTTACTTTCCGCGATTCTTCATCGGCTTCAACGTTGTCGTGTGTATTTATATAAGACGCATATATAAAGATGTTTCGCTTTTCGCACCATTGCCAAATACTCTTGGTCAGGTCATTCAGATGTGGGAACCGGATTCCACCCATGCGATTTATATAACAAAGAGCAGTTGTGTTGTCTACTCGAAGCAATATAGAGCTTCCATGATACGTGTTAGCGAAGCTTTTAAGACCAAGGAACACAGCTAATAGTTCAAGGTAATTAATGTGATGGGATAGTTCATCCACTTTCCATCCACCGTTCACTCGTTTCCCTTCGCAAGCGGCGCCCCAGCCTGTTCTGGACGCGTCGGTAAATATTTCTAAATCAAATATTCTATCTGGTCGTAACATATTGTTAGTCACCGCTATGTTCTGTTGCCACCATTGTAGGTCGGGTAAGATAATAGGGGATAGCTTAATTTTGGCTTCAAAATCGTCATATTTTTGAAGGGCTAAATATTTTTGACGTTCGAGGGTTTTGGTGTACAACCAACCGTATCTAACTGCGGGGCAAGCTGCAGTAAGTACTCCAATTAGTTGTGACAATTCCCTAATGGAGCACCTTGGAAGTTGGGAAAACTTCTTGGTTAACTTTATGATGCCCTGCCGTTTTTCATTAGGCAAGCCTAGTGACATATCGACAGTATTATATATGAAGCCTAGAAATCTACAAACTTGTTTAGGTTCGAGGCTACTTTTCTCAAAATTTATGACAAAACCTAAACATTGTAACAATGTTAGGGTTTTGTTTACATTTTCTTGGCATTCATCATAAGTGTCCCCGATACATAGGATATCATCAAGATATATTACTGACCTACAGCCCTGTTGACGTAGATAGTTAATGACCTCTTTCATTAATTTTGTGAAGACCCAGGGAGCCACAGACATACCATAAGGTAGGGCGCTAAATTCAAAACATTTTTGATCAAATTCAAAACGTAAGTATTTACGATGTTTTTTTTGTGATAGGTATTAAGAGATAAGCCTCTTTAAGATCGATATTTGCCATAAAACCAGCTTTAGGTATGAGTCTGGCCGCTGTCCTGTGGTCCTCCATTTTAAAATGAGAGGTCGAAATAAATTTATTTAGAGCTTTTAAATTTAAAATAAATCTTTTTGACCCGTTGGGTTTGGGAGCTAAGAATACGCTGGATATGAAGTCATTTTTAGATCTATGACATGGAGAAATAGCACCAAGATTTAATAATTTGTCAATAGACTGTAACATATCAGGGAGCTCGCTACTTGAAACAGAGTTGCGGGGTGTCGAGAGCTGTCTAACTTTTTTACAAAACGGTATAGCATACCCGTTTGAAATCCATTTTAATATTTGAGTATTTTTTGTAATCTTTACCCAACAATTATAGAAATAATGGATTCTGCCTGCATGTACCTCTATTGTTGTTGATTTGCTGCACGCTGCTTGTTCTGCCCCGATGACTTCGGCTGAGCAGCATTGCCTGCTGGAGGTCTCCGGCCCGCTGGACCATTCCTCCTCTGCCCTCCCCGCCCCCCCCTGTTCGACGAGAAGCGAGAGGGGCCCATCCAGTTTCCCTGGTGTCGTGAACGGTTTGTCGGCGCTTGGTATGATGTAGAAGGCGTTTTTGTGGTTGGAGCCGGCTTCTTAATTTGTAATCCATGCTTCTCGATTACTTTTGTGGCTTTAATCTTTTCTGACAGCTTGCCTCCAAAAAGCAATTCATCTCGGTCGACGTCTTGCATTATGTTCAAGAAGGACTTATCCAATCCAGGAGTAATAAACTTCTTTCTGGCCTCCGTCTCCGTATAGTGCAGATCGCACAGGAGTCTACAGCTATCGCTGAGAAATTTGATAGCTTGTAGTCTGTCTTTGCCGTCGTCCAGAAGGAGTTCCAAGCCCTTATTGAGGGCGGATATTCCCTGTCCCAATTGCTGCTGCACGGCTTCTACTCTCTTGTCTCGGGTCCGGGCACCCTCAGCTACAGCGGCAGACATCTCGGGATTGAGTTTTGGCGCTTGTAACAGTGGGCAATTTTCTGGTATGGGATACTCTTTGACGAGCTTCTCTTTTGCCTCCTTGGTCATCCCCTTTCGAAGAATAGGTAACCATAGCCGAGGTAAATTTTCGTTAATTTTTGGGCCAAACTTTGGCCCTTCTTCAGTGGTTTCACCCAACGCGATAAGAATATCGGGGTCCAGATCCGGCACTGGAGCCGGTTCTTGGTCGCAATCATCTTTGCCTTCCTCGATATTTGAACAGTTTTGTTCGACAACGGCTGCGTCCAAAGACTCTGGGTTAGCGTTCTCGAGGTTTTCATTTTCTGTAAAGCAACAATAACAATTGTTACTGGTTGAGGGTACTTAGAGAAATAAAACCAACTAGCAAAAAACAATTACCACCCGTGGTGATAAAAGTATATAATTTTTGCCTAGTAACTCAAATTAGATGTAATTTGATTTGGTACAAAATCGTATATTGCCTTCGTGAGGATACTCGATCCACCTCCAGGCGATTTTGTTCTCGATTTTTGATACGTAATCATTTTGTACGATTGCGAAATACCATTGTGTTAACCCACGGTTAACCTCCCGGCAATAAATTACCTTCGTGATGACACACGGTCAACCTCCAGGCGTAATAATCGAGACTTAGTTACAGTGGATACAACGGAATAAACACTTTACTAACCTGAATCTTTATCGGATTCTTCTGACGATGACGAATAAATAATTCGTCTGAATTTCCGCTGCTCCTGTTCCATTCGTCGAATTTTGCGTTGATAACGCTTGATTTTTTCTTCGTTCTTGCGTTTCGGCATAATGACGAAAAATAAACGAAGTATTTTTCACTTTTTACTTGTAAGGCACGTGCGAACGCTGCCTCGCACAAGAAAGGAATGATGGCCGCCGCCGGCTGTCGCCCCGTCATAGGGTCAGCCGAACGGGCGGGTAGAAAAAAAAAAAAAAAAAAGACCTGAATTCGATTGAAAATCAATTCTCTAAACGTGCGAGTACCTCGTGTAGGCTAAAGGCACTACCTATGTTAACTGTATCTGAAGAATGATGCGACGAAATACAATCCATTGTAGCGTTACCGTGTTGCGATTTAGTACCGTGATTCGTTCTAGGGCCTTGTGGCATTCTAGTGTTAGTCTCGACGTGATCTGATTACTCTTTAGGGATTGAAGAACTGAGGCACTGTCGGAGAGTATTCGGATATTGGTATCCGTAACCTCCCTGGCCTCTATAGCGTGTGCCGCTTGGATAATACCTACACACTCTGCTTGGTAAACGGAGTTAAGCATTCCAAGTGGTTTGGATATCTTAATGTTTAGGTCGTTGGAGAACACCCCGACGCCCGTCCCTTCGTCGGTCTTTGATCCATCAGTGTAAATTCTTAGCTCTGTTGTACCTGAGTAGTCACACAACTCCTCTATGAGCTCTATGTTGTAGTGTTTTTGGAAGCAGTGGGTCTTCAGGGTTCTGTCGATGGGTGATGTCATCATCGGTTGTTCTTTGATTGCATCTTCCCTGATGCGTGTGTGTTTGATTCTAGAATCATTGCTTAGGGAGCCGGATACTTCGAGTCTGAAAGTCGCTATGGCCGCCTCCTCTCTTACGACGAGGTGTAGGGGAGGTAGCCCCAGCATCACCTGTAAGGCAGCAGTGGGGGAAGTCCTCATGCTGCCGGTGATTACTACGCAGGCAAATCTTTGCAGTTTCTCGAGATCCTTTTGGGATGTACTTAGGTTGGTCCTGGGCCACCAAACTAAAGAACCGTATGTGATAATTGGTCGGATAACTGTGGTGTATAGCCAGTAGGTGATTTTGGGGCTTATGCCCCAATTTCTCCCGAGGAGTCTCTTACATTGCCATAAGGCTATACTGGCTTTTGTGATAATGTAATCAGTGTGTTTTGCCCAGTTCAGCTGTTTGTCCAAAAAGATACCCAGGTATTTGGTTTCAGTCGATAGGCTTAGGGTTGTCCCAAAGAAGCTTGGCAATTGTAATGTTGTCAGCTTTCTTTTCTTTGTGAAGAGGACGAGTTCGGTTTTGGTGGGGTTTACTGCTAGTTTGTATTCCTTGCACCAGTCTTCTACTATTCTTAGAGCTTGGCGCATAAGGTTGCATAGTGTGTTTTCATGTGTGCCGTTTATTATTATGGTCAAATCATCAGCATAGCCCACCGTGTAGTAGCCTCTGCTATTTAGACGTTTGATGAGGCTGTCTACTACAAGGTTCCATAGTAGTGGCGAGAGGACTCCACCTTGGGGGCAGCCCTTCGCCACTATGGCTCTGGTGGTGTCGTTTACCGTAACTTGTACGGCTCTCAATCGGAGCATATTTGTGATCCATCCTCGCAGGGTCGAGTCCACACCGTGTTCCTCGAGGGCTGCGTTGATGCTATGGAAGATGGTTTTGTCAAAAGCGCCTTCTATGTCGATGAAGACAGCTAGTGAGGAGCATTTGTGGTCCACTGCACATTCGATCTTGGAGATCACACTATGCAGCGCAGATTCTGTTGATTTTCCTGTGGAATACGCGTGTTGCTGTTTGTGAAGTGGTCGCTCCCGAAGAGGTCCGTCCCGAATATGTCGATCACAGAGTCTCTCAAGGGTTTTCAGCAAGAAAGATGTTAGGCTTATTGGTCTGTACGCCTTGGGTTGTGTGTAATCTGGTTTGCCTGGTTTAGGGATGAAAATGACTTTCACCTCTCGCCATGCAAGTGGTATGTATTTGTGCAAGCTTGGTAGATGACGGTCAGCCACGGCGTTAGGGCGTCTACTCCCCATTGTAGCAGGGCGGGGAAAATTTCGTCTAAGCCTGCGGATTTATATGGCTTAAAAGTCTTTATTGCCCATTTTATTTTCTCTGTGGTTACTATGGTGCGGGCTCTGGCCCAGTCTTGGTCATTTGGTGTGCTCACTTGCCCAGGTTCTGTCCTCGGAGAGAGTGCAGTCTGGGAAGTGGGTTTCCAAAAGGACTTTACTTGTTTCGTGGTCCGACTTGGTGTATGTGTTGTCTGGGGTTTTTAACGACCCGAGGGTGCGATCTTGATCTGTAGATAGGATCTTTCTCACACGCGCGGCTTCGCTGTTCGATTCAATTTCTTCGCAGAATTTCCGCCAGGCTGCCCTGCTGGCATTCCTGACTTGTTTTTTGAAGGTGTATTGTGTTTTCTTGTATGAGTCCCAGTCTTCTGGTAGTCTGGAATTTTTGGCTCTGTTGAATTGTTTGCGCATGTTTTGCCTGAGCTTACTAAGTTCCGCATTCCACCAGGAGTTACCCTTGCTCCTGGTGTCTGGGTCTTTTAGTTTGCAGCAGGCGTGGTAGGCTTCAATTATAAATTCCGAGAGTTTTGTTACGGTGTCTTCAAGTTGTTTGTGGTCTATTAGAATTTGGGGAGTTTGGTGCTGCGTTAGTAGGGAGGCCAACAGCCGTTTATAGCCGGGTACATTGGTACGGCGTGGGTTGCGTCTAGGTTCGGGTTTTTTTATGTTAGCTATTAGTGAGAAGCGAATCCTTCTATGGTCAGAGCAAGAAGGCTCGTTGGATACGTGCCAGTTAGAGATAAGTTTTGCCGCGCTTTCCGAAGCCAGCGTTAGGTCAATAATTGTTTGTCCGCGCGATGTGACCCAAGTGGGTTCCGAGCCGCGGTTTGCGATGTTAAGGTTTGTTGAGAACAAATATGTGCATAGTACCTCACCTCTAGTGTTGGCTTTGTTGCAACCCCAAAGCGGGTGGTGGGCATTTGAGTCCGTGCAGATGACCAGGTCCAGGTTGGTGTCTTCACAATACCTTACAAGGTCGGCCATCCCTTTTGGTGGGCAATCTTCATCCTCGCCAGGCATGTATACCGAGGCCAGGACGATATCGGGTGCTTCGCCGTCGGTTTTGAGCCTGACGGCTGTTAGATCTCTGGAACATAATTGCGTGAGTGTGGTGGTGGGTACATCTTTGGGTATGTAGGCACAGGTTCGTGGTTTATCTGTGCCTTGTGTGTCGAGGATCAGCTTACCTCCAATGTTACCAAGGCCGCATATTCTGTTATTACGGATCCACGGCTCTTGGATGAGTGCAATGGTTCGGGGTTCCATCTCCAGTGCCCTGCGGCGGTAGCCGTCTGGCTATGCTGGAGGTTGGTCTGGATGATGTTTATGGGACGGGATGGGGTCGGCAGTGGGGTGGAATTAGGGGGAGATGGATCCATCGGATGATTCCCCCGCCTCTCCCAGCCCATGCTGGTCTTCGCTAAGTGTCGGTGACGATGATAAGAGCAGCTGCTCCGTCCACCTTGGTGGTGAGGTTGGCATCCTCACGGCGTCGGCATCAGCCATCGCCGTTCTGGCCATCTCCTCCTCCAGTTGCGTCATCGTCACGTCAAGTTCAGTCGGAGCCGGTTTCGTCTGTTCAGTGTCAGTCTTAGTCTCGGAGGGATGGGTGTTGGGGAAGAAACGCACGTATATCGACCCAAGTAGGTATGATATCCGTCGCTCCCTCCCCAAGACCTTTTCGACCTCGTCCGGTGGGATACCCAGGGTTAGATAAGACCCATAGTTATCACCACCGACCGATGTCGCCCTGTACAGGGACCATCTACCGATGTCGTACCAGGGGTTCTGGCAGGTCAGAATCGTCTGGAGCAGCGCTATGTCCCCATTGTACCTGGGTACAAAGAGCGCCGCTCGAACCCGAGTCGGTACGTCAGACTGTTTCATTACTGTCAGTGTCTCGTCAGTGTTTGGAAGTCTTAGTTTGGGTACGTTCTGGGTCAGCCAAGTCAGGGCGTTGTCGTCCTCGCACCATATGTGAACCGTGCCATCCGCTACCCTTGGGTATCCACGGAAGGCCGGAACTTTGGAGGGGTCAGTTTGACACGTGTCTACGATGAGGTCTTCAAGGCGGAGCTTGATGTGTTCGCCCTCGTCAGTAGTCATATCTCGGGAAGGAGGCGAGAGGCAGATCGCTACGGCGAGTCGCGCAGGGATATCCTTAGTGGCCCGCGCGTAGGTTCTCTGCTCCCCTTGAGCGGCCTGGGTTCTAACACGCTTGGCGTCCCCCTGGAGCGTACTTGGTGAAGCCGTATCGTCCGGGCGCTCCCTCTTCGCCGCACCCTGTCCACTTGGACCGGGTTGCGGTTCTGAGGAGCTTGGCACAATGTTTTGTGCCAGGGACACCCGGCGCAGGAACCCAGCCCGCTTGCCTCGCTTCTGTCTAGTTCGGTGTTGGTCTGTGGTCATATTGTCATGGTTCCGGTCGGTTCCTCCGGATGGTCCTGGTGCGGGCAGTGACTTCTCGCGCTGGGTTTCCCCTTCGCGTACTGTTCCCTGCCCGCTCGTTTCCGCGTCCAACTGCTTTTCGCGCTGGGTTTCCCCTTCGCGTGTCTGTAGCCGGTCGCGTACTCCCTTACAACCAACCGTTTGTGCTTCGCGCTGGCTATTGCCTTCGCGGATTTTGCGCAAACGGTTGTTGAGTTCTCTCTCTCTGTTCCGGATCTTTCCGTGCTTTGTTTTCAGCATGCGTACTTCGTCCACAGAGATGAAACCAGAACCATCAGATTCCGCTTCCTTTCCCGTCCCGAGTGAGTTCAAGTCTTTTAGCCTTGCCTCGATCTTCTCGCGCTGGAGTGCCAGCGCGCGGAGTTCGCTGCTAAGACTGGAGAGTCGAGCTTTATTGCTGTCGTTGTCAGGGTTGTTTGTCACACTGTTCCGAACGATGCTCTGTTGCCAGGCCCTCGTGGAAGGTGTAACACTAGTCAGGGTCATTGGCGCAGAAGGCGCAGCCGTCTCAGTGTCAGTAGGCGCAGAGGTCGCAGCCATGTTTGTGTCGGATGGCGCGTGATCCGCAGCCGAAGATGTTGGTGCCGAAGCAGCCAGCCGCGCAGAAGGCGCGGCGCTAATAGGCAGATTGGTGCCCCCCCCCAGATTACGGTGGGGGCAGACCGACGAGTCGGTGTGGGATTCCCCGGCATTGCCGGGACCCACCTGGGGAATATTATTTTTTCCTTTCTGCGACATGGTTGGGTGTGTGGGCTTTTTTGGAGTTGAGGTTACCCGTCCTCAAGGACCGAAAGGAGAAAAGGGAAAAGGAAGGAGGGACTGGGCATGGGATCATGGGAGTAGGGTATGGGGTTACCCTAGGCCTGGGGTTTTGGCTTTCGGGAAAAATGCGAAAAAGCGCCTGGGGGTTTTTGTTGCGTCTATTTCTTATGGAATTAGACCAAGAACAGGGTGGCAACCTCGTGAAGGTGAATCCCCCAGGCTTGCCTTGAGGATCTACACGACCGTAGCGCTCCCCCTCAAGACCTCGCCACCTTACCGCCTCTGAGGGAGGCGGTAAGGTAGGCCTGCATCTATACTACCAAGCAAAGCATGAGCAAAGCATGTCGTTGTGCAACCGCGAAAGCATAAATACAGACCCCCCCCACGTTGCGGCCTCTGACAACCGACATTCAAATGTATGGGCCGCCTATCGGACCGCCATAATATTTGGTTTACGGTTGCGGGGAACAAACGGTCTAATCCAGCTGTGGTTTGGGATAATCTGAAAGTAGGTACCCTTAAAGACAAGCCTTTAATATCACTATTTTGCGCCATATCAGTTCTTAGTGTTATCAACCATTGTCTTGTTCGCAGTACATAACCCTAGCAACGGAGGTATTCACCCTGCTCACTGAAGAGATCATCAGCGAAGGCTCAGAACGTTTAGGACAGCATTCTCTTCAGCTACACGATGCGCACCAGGCTTTACTCGCCGCGTTAGCTAAGGATTTGGATAGAGAGACTGCGCGTACTGATACTGGTAAGTTATCTTCTTTTTATTATAGTTGTTCTTTGTTTAATAATGACATTGACTCTTACCATCTTATATTGCCTCCTATAAGTAACGCAATTCTATTGTAACACACAGGTACAATCTCAACATGCTTCGGCCCTCGCCTCGGAGCGCTATACGGGTCATTCAGCTCAGCCCTAGTGCGATACTTGCACAATTTGAGCGGCGCGCCCGCGTTCGCATCACTGCAGCCCGCTTTACATCAACAGCTGATTTCTGCGGGCTCGGAAAGGACCAATATGGCTCCGTTGCAGGTTTGTGACACTATATTTTAACCTTAGCTAGTTAGAAGTAATACGCCTTATGTTATTTATATCCTTGATAACTGGTAAAAGTATAAGTGGCTCCCAAAAAGTCCACAATCTTGACTGTTGCAGTGTCCAAAACTCCTTAAATTATTCGAATTCTACTGATGACGTCATAACTCGTAGCCGAATTCTGAGCCAAATCAATTTAGGTTGCAATCGACACGCTAGAAATATTGTACCGCTTTATTGGAACTATTTGAGTAAAAATGTTCACCAAAACTCACCATATTCATATTTTCACCCGTTCGCCTGAGAAAAAGTGTAATGGATTTATGTATTTTGCAACAGGTTGGACCTCGCGTAGTAAAACTTCTAGGCGGCATGGTACTCAGCAAGCAAGCCGCAGAACGCGAGAACAGTATTCTAGCTATGTGGCATAAGATTGTCAATACTCTTCAAGAGTGCGCTTTGCAAGCACAGCCTTCACAGGACCATGATTATGAAGGTATGTCTTGTATCTTATATGTAGGTATGCGTGAATATACAAACACTCCGGTAACAATTTGGCATCGAGAGCGTCTTTATTAAGTAGTAGTAAGGGTGGTTTTCGTAGTTCAAGTGTTAATATTGACGTGAGTTTGACCGTTCTTGGAAATAACTCAACGAGAGTGTCTATACTTTGACTATCATGCGTGATTTTGTAAACAGTTCACTTCCTTGAGTCTAGAAATTCGTAAGGCTACGCCGACCGCCTAGTGGCGCCCTCATCGTTTGTTTGGTTATTTCTTTTATTTTAGGATGAAAATGCAGAAAATAAGCACGTTAAGTTGTGCTCCACAAGGTTAAACGTTAATATTATTATAAACGATAGTTTTACATTGTTTAGTTTTATTATAATCACTTAAACGGAAAGTAGTGGCCACTTTTATCCGTTTATAATAATATTAACGTATAATCTTGTGGAGCACAACTTAACGTGCTTATTTTCTGTATTTTCATTCTAAAATTAAAGAAATAACCAAACAAACGATGAGGGCGCCACTGCGCGGTGGGCGTTTAATCGGCGCCCTCTTAAGTGTTGTAATGTAAATCTATTTACAATCTAAGGGCCGCCGCACACCTGACGAAGCGTGTTTGGCAATGAAAATTGCGCCGTCCCTTATTTTGTGGTCTGCCTTTTTATGGCAAAACACTTCAATTATTTTTGTTTATTAAAGAGGCGCCTTTAAATTATAGTCAGACACCATAAGAGGCTCAAGTAGTCTTGTAGTCTGTAGATGCTAGTTTTTTTGATGATTCTTTATCTTATCATCATATCATTCCATAAGAAACAGAATGACGGGAATATAAAAAAAAAACATCTAGCTACCGCTCTAGTTAGCCCTATTTCGGTGCGCATAGTTTTATATCATGTATATTAACTTTGTATGCTTTTTTTAACGTTGGCTATCCGGTTATCTGCAGGCTTTGCTAATATAGGTATGCTACCCATTTCATTATAATATTGTAAATATATCACTTATTAGTTATTATCAAAATTATAAAAAAAAAATATTATCATTATTGACATAGTAGTTAATTTAGTTCTAGGTTTGCTTTACATAACATACATACATAATCGGCCTATAACGTTCCCACCGCTGGGACACAGACCTTCTCTCAGTGAGAGGGAGTGGGCCGTAATCTACTACGCGGGCCCAGAGCGGGTAGGTTTTTCTTACCTTAAATAAATAATAAAATATCTCTTTGGAAAAAAAAACGGGATGTAGGTATTAGATTTATTAATGTCGATAATAATATTTGTTTCAGACTTAAATGTTGAGCATGCTCAACTATTGGTATATCTATTCCACTCACTGACGCTCATGCAGAAGAAGTCTGTATTGCTCATGACATCCAATGCCATTATAAAGGTATGTTAATATTATCGTCGTCTGTTTAACACCTTAGGGTCACAGCCTTTTCTCAATGGATTATTGAAAAACTTAGTTTAAGATGTGCGGCAAGAAGCCAATTTTTTTTAATATAAACGGAAATAGTTGACAACTTATAAACTAGGTGGGGACTCGAACCTGTATCAAAGAATTTGTGACGCGAGGCAGTGCAGCTGACTGCACTGCCTCGCCTCACAAAATCTTTCGCGTCCATGTTCATTTAACGCCGCAGTACCTGAGTACTGCGGCGTTAAACGAACATGGACGCGCCGGTTATTGTAGTTTAAACCTTATATCAAAGACATGAAAGTTACTTCACGCAAGCTCGTGACTTGCAACAACTACTTATATCAAGACTGTTAGACATCTCATCTCTCTTAACATTTATTATTAACGGTGAATGTCATTTTAGGTGGTAGAAACACTGGCCATCAGTGACAGGAAGCGAGCTATGAACTTAGCACCACATCAACTGATGTTGACAACGAGGCTGATGCTGCTGCTTGAGTATTTGATGAGGCATCTCTATGACGCGCCACAAACATTATTGCAACAGGTAAGTTCTATAGACAATTTAATTTTTTTTCTGTACAAAATCTCGGAAGCATAAAATACTTTCCAAATGTCAAACTGTTGAAATTACGGGTTTAATAATAATATCAAAAGTTTATTTTTCAGGAACGAAAATAAATATATTTTTTAATTGTTTTAAATAAATATGGTGATAAATTTATTCCAAGAGGTAGCCAAGTGAAAAAAAAGGCCTTTGTTTTAAAATATCACATGAAAGTAGGGAGGTCTGAAAAATTAATAAATCAAAATTTTCTTACAATCAAAGTTAATTGATAAAAATCTAGTTTTATTTCGAAACTTGAGAATTGAATTTTGCTGAAAAACATTTACGGCCAGTTTCATCATCAATAGTAACAGCCAAAGTAATGTCACAAAAGTCAAAGTAACACATAAATTTGTTTCTTCACGATTTTAGCTGTTACTTGAATGAAGAAACAAAATGTGCCGTAGTATCAGTAAAGGTCAAGTAAAAGTCAACAGTAAAAGTCAATTTTGATAAAACTATTTTATCAATATAAAATAATACTCGTGGTTGTGACATGTAAAAATATAATTTGATTGTTAACAGCGGTTTCTAGGCAACATCTTACATAAGTTTAAAGGGCTATCAAAAAATAATAAGGTTCTAGTATAAGTGTATAACATACTCCTTAACATCCTCCCTTTTTGGCAACCCTATTACTATATCAAGCCAATTTGTTTTGCGATTGATACAATCCGTGGCTTATGTAATGCTTTGGTCAGTAAATCCGCTAGTTGGAACTCGCTGGGAACATATTCTACACGTATTTCTTCATTAGCAACGAGTTCTCTCACATAGAAATGTCGAATAGCAATATGCTTGGTTCTTCTGTGGAGTTCTGGATTGTGTGAGATCTTTATGGCTGCATCATTATCAACCTTTAGCTTAGGTATTTCTTTCAATTCAGATATTTCACCAAAGAGTCTTTTGATCCAGACAATCTCTCTAGACGCTTCACTGGCAGCAACTAATTCTGCTTCGGTGCTTGATATTGCTACACATGTTTGTCGTCGACTTGTCCAAGAAATTGCTCCTCCAGAGTATAAGCATAATATGCCTGATGTCGAACGTCCGGTACTTTGGTCTCCACCGTGGTCAGAATCACTGTAGCATTCTAGTATTCCAGCATTGCAGCTCTTCTTAAAAACTATTCCATAGTTGAAAGTTCCTTTGATGTATCTTAGGATACGTTTCAGCTTCTGGATGTCTTCTTTAGAAGGGTTTTCTAGACTCCTGGATACAACGCTTACAGCGTATGCTAAGTCCGGTCTGGTTCCAACGGTCAGATATGCGAGTGCTCCCACAGCTTCTCTATACGGAAATAAAGCAGGGTCTACCACTTCTTTATCCAGATCTGGCAGTCCATCTTTTTGTATAGGAGTGGTAACAGGTTTGCAATCACTCATACCAAAACGATCTAGAACTTTCTGAGCATAGTGCTTTTGCGACACATTTTCAGTACCACCGATGTGTGATGCAAGGGAGGATGATTGTGTCGGAAATAGCTTGGATCGCGCTGCAACCACGCTCTGCTATCGCTAAGAAATTAAAAAAAGAAACCATGCTCTGCTCCGTTATCGCTAAGAAATTCTTTAACAGAGTATCCAGCTACTTTACATTCTTGTAACATTTGTCAGTTTCAGGTAAACTTCCGATTTTTGTCGAACAAAATATATGTGTATGTACTTGCTGTAATCATCTTTGAATAAAACGAAGTAGCGAAATTTGTTAAAAGAAGGAGGGAATGGACCACATACATCAGCGTGTATAATTTCTGCAGGTAATTTAGCTCGTACTCTTGTTCCGAAAGACTGTCTGTGTGTTTTACCATAAATACAGCCAGTACACAATTCTGAATCTAGTCGAACTTTAATTCCTAGTTCTCGTTCTATAACACTTTTAACGTGTTTTTTATTCTGATGGGCTAACCTTTCGTGATACAGTTGTAGTATGTTTTCTGTTGACAAAATGTTTACAGTAGGTGACTTTGTAATAGTCTCTACATTGAGCTTGTATAAGCCACCATTCTGGATCCTTTTGCCAGTCAGTCTAACTTGTCCATCAACTTTCAGCGAGCAGTGTTCCCTTTCAGACATGAAAACACTTTTATTTAGTCTGTCTTGAGTGGCCAGTACAGAGAATAGGTTTCGCATAATTTCAGGTACATACCATACATCACAGAGTGTTACTCTGGATTCCTTGCCATTGATAAATGTTTTCAAGTCAACAGTACCTTTGCCAATTGCTTTGACAGTAGCTCCATTAGCAGTAGTCACTATACGATTATCTTCAAAATGCTGAAAACTAGAAAAATAGTCGTTCCGGCAGGTGACATGATTAGTTGCACCATTGTCGACGAACCAACTCGATGTATCATAGTGTGTATGCATTGAATTTACATCTGTATTGACTTGCATGAGCATTAAGTTCAAATTTGTTGGGGTCTGTTTACTTTCAGGCTTGGCTGGTTTACCGTCAGCTTTCCATTTATGACATTGCCTGACTTTGTGACCGACTTTTCCACAATATCCACATTTCTTCTTTGCTTTATTATTATTCTGTAAGGCTAGAGCTTCTGCAGGACTCTCATTTTTCAAAGAGATAGAGCGCTCATAGGCACAAAGTTGTGTAGTCAGATTTTCTATTGTTCTATCTGTCTTTGACATCAACATCCAGCTTGATTTGAATGAGAAATATGATTCAGGTAGAGTATCCAGAATGTTGCAGATTCATAGGATATCTGGTAATTCAGACTTGTCTATCTTCATTAATTCATTTATCAAATCTGACCAAATGGTTTTTATTTTGGAAATATGAGTTGTGATGTCGTGTGACGGATCTTTTGAATAGCTGAAAAACCTCATACATAAATCATAACTTTTGTCTTCAGACATACCATCGAACAAACGATGTAATTCGTCCCAAACTTCTTTTGATGAGTTAAAACGCATGATTTTCTGAAGTGTTTCATCTGACATATTTGCAGTAAGCAGAAGTAATGCAGAACTATCAATTTTATTATATTTTTCGAGAGCAGTATTATATTGAGAAATTTCGTCGACATTGTTGGTAATAGGTTTCACAGGTTTTATTAGAGACCCGTTTACCGCTTCCAATCCACCGGGCGTACCTCTTAGTAGTAATGTCGCTTTAAATTTCCAAGTCGACCAGTTCTTCACACCCTCCAGGTGACCAATTTCAATTTTACAACTTGGTGATTGCATTTAAGAATAATATTTGTCTTCCCGGATTGTTTTAAACTTGGTTGATGACTTCTCTAGTTACTATCACTTGTCGGAACCACGCTCTGCTACCATGATAAAACTATTTTATCAATATAAAATAATACTCGTGGTTGTGACATGTAAAAATATAATTTGATTGTTAACAGCGGTTTCTAGGCAACATCTTACATAAGTTTAAAGGGCTATCAAAAAATAATAAGGTTCTAGTATAAGTGTATAACATACTCCTTAACAAAGGGCATTGTCCATTTTCTATAGGACTTTGGCCACTCGTAAACAATCAGCTCAGCTAATAGTATGTGATTGATTTAATAGCTCATATCAGTAAGAATGAGTCTATAAACCTAGTTTTGTATCAAGATGTAGATTTAGATAGTTTTTTAACATTTAATTGATCCGTATCCGATTCCGTATGTGTGCCAGGTTCAACGTAAATACAAGGTTCGGGGTCCATAGAAGTGCGAGGGTCGTCAAGAAGGAAAGAATTGGAATCCATTTTAACAAAAAACCAAAGTAGTCGTTAAAAAACTCACAAAAACAACACTCACGAAGTCACGATGCAAAGAAACAAAGCGAATGTGTTAACTGTCATTTTGACAAATTGACACAATATTTTTAAGCACCGTGTTGCCATAAAAAAAAAGCAATTCTATATCGATCCATTCGAAATCGATCAAAATGTTATAAGTTCTCCAGAAATAATGTATAAAACGTCAGTTTATAATTTTTTATGTCCTAAATCGTTTATTAGCATTTTTACTTATGTAATTTAACGAAAACTATGTTAAATACAGTGGAGAGATTGCATTGTATTTTAAATCGATTTTAATTTGTTGTTTTAACGAATTTTGGTTTGGCAACACCGAAACCAAATCCAAAGTCGGAACCGTGCGTTTCACGAAAGAATTCCCTTCGCCGTAATGTTGGCACCATTGCTTTTCATTGAAGGTAAAACAATTCTTCAATGAAAAGCAATGGTTCCAACATTACGGCGAAGGTAATTCTTTCGTGAAACGATTTTAGATCAAATCAGATACTAAAAAAAAAAGATTTACTAAAATATAATTTAAAATAATGGTACATTACTTTTTTGCATAGCATCGTGTTTAAAAATGGCCAAGTTTAGACAATGCCCTTTGACTGATTACTTTAGTTGTTGATGATGATACTGGCCGTTAGTATTCAATACAGAACCACCTTCTTACTTGTTTCTACCTTCCCAGATAGAATGGAACTTGGTAATAGCACCAGGGCTGGCGCAGCCCTCGACCGAAGCGAACGCCAACGGCAACAAGACTACCACCAACGGTCAGCCAAAGTCCCGCATATACTGTGAAGTGCCGTACATAGAGCAGGCCTATAGACGGCTGTCGCAGGATGAGAGCTCTATGAGGCCCAAGTTTTATGCTTTGACTAATTCTGAGATTAATAATCAGGTAAGAATATCTAGTGAAATAAACCAGTCGTAGTAAAGTCCTTCTCTGTTATTAAACTTAAAAATAATTAAATCATTGTAGGGAGAGTTAATCCAAGTGGAATGTTAGAAAAAGTTCATCTACATATTTGTTTCCATTGTGAGTGTAGAATCATCCTAAGACAGTTTTTTTTCGGCATCATCTGTGAATCTGGTCTTTCGAACCACAAAATCATATTTTGGCAGATACCATCATCATCTGCCTAGCCTTTTCCCAACTATCTTGGGGTTGGCTTCCAGTCTAACCGGATGCAGCTGAATACCAGTATTTTACATGGAGCGACTGCCTATCTGACCTCCACAACCCAGTTACTAGGAAATACGATACCCCTTGGTAGACTGGTTGTCAGACTTTCGGGCTTCTGACTATTTGTAATGACTGTCAAAGATCCACGAATGACAGCCGGGCCCAAAGGCTTAACGTTCTTTCCGAGGCATGGAGGGGTCTCGGTGTGTAAAGATGGTCACTCATCCACAGACCAACCGCGGCAAGCGTAGCTTAACCTGATCGATCGACCTGTGCGGCTGCTATTATTTAGCCACGGGGCCCTCACATTTTTTTTTGGCGGTCCCGAATGAGCAAATTGTCATTAAAATTAACACTACCTTTCATAAAAAATATTTTAAAACAGGAAAACCCTAAATTCGACGGCCTGGCATGCAACTTCGTGCTCGGCACGCCACACAAGCTCAAATACCCTCTACTGCTAGACGCACTGCTAGCGCTGCTCAACTCTGCGTGTGTGTGTGATAACTCGCAGTACCATGGATCACCGGCCGCGTTGGCAGCTGCGCATTACTGTTTCCAGACTGCTTGGAGGTGAGTCACAACATGATACATTACGGATCTGTTCTAAAACGTGTATTGTCTTGTATAACTCTAGAATTTTGGGCTTTCATATCAGAGTACTACTTTATACCATATTTAATAAATAGCGTCGGAAATAACTGCCCGTATCTTTTTGATTAAAACTAATCACGCTATTTGTCTAGCTCAAAGTGCTTACAATAGTACTTTGCGCTAGACATGTCTAAAAATTCGCATTAAAATTAATAGATTCCAGCAGTACGATTCTGTAACCATTTCACCGTGAAAACTTAGGTGAAGTGAGCGTGGAGTGAGCTGTCAATAGTGTCATTCCTAGCAAAAACAAACTCGCATCACGCTAAGTTTTCACGGTGAGATTTTTACAGAATCGACCGGCTTTTTGCGTTTCGGTCCAAGCCCCGTATTTAATGAGGGTTTTCTGAAATGACGTTCGCTAGGTGGCAGCACTGACACGTCAGGTCCAGGCATCTGTCAAAGAGCCTATATTTTCTGTAGTCATGACTGAATGATGAACGAATAAGGGATGATTCTCATTAGAGCGGGCCGTGCCCGGGGCGGGCCGTGTACGTGGCCCGGACGGGGCACGGATTTGAAACGTTACATACATTTTGTATGAAGCAATTTATATTACACAGTGCATGTTCCGTGTCCCGTCCGGGCCCGCTCGACGCCACGGTTGTTGCACGGTCCCGCCCCGCCCCCTCCACGTCCCGTCGTAATGCGAACAAACTTTAACACTCGGTGTAATATAAATCGTGCAGCACGGACGGGCTCCGGCCCGTCCCCGTCCCGGCCTCGGCCCGCCCCGGGCACGGCCCGCTCTAATGAGAATCATCCCTAAATGAATCGAATGATGAACGTCATCATATATTTTATATTGGAAGACCTCTTGTCACAGTGGTGCCAACTGGTGTCGTAAATTTTCACGAAAACCGTCATTCAGGGTAACCAATGCAATATGTTTTGTCCCCCAGGCTAGTGATAAGCATGCCGCCCGCGACGCCGCACATGGACAAGCTGCAGGCGGGCGCGGCGGCGGAGCTGGCGTCGCCGCTGCCGCTGCACGCCGTCGTGTGGGCGCCGCGCGCTGACAACAAGAAGGTGTTCAACCCCTGGCTGAAAGACGCGCTTGTGAAGCAGGGGATGTACACGCAGGTAAATAGAATTACAACCCCACAGCACGCGAATTACGGCATCTCCATGTAACATTACTATTTGACAGCACGTTTGGCGCAGTAGTTAAGGGATTGACTGCTGCGCTGCGTGTCGTGGATTCGATTCCTGCACGAAACAAATATTTGTATGACCTACAAGTAGTTGTTCCGGGTCTGCCTGTTTGTGTATGTGAGTTTAAATGTAAACGCACCCACAATACAGGAGAAATTCCTAGTGGAGCAATGTAAAAAAAAAACAATTCTATTCAAAGCTCTTACAAAGCTGCCAGTTCACTGGAATGGAAAAATTACTTATCAACCAATAGGATATACAGGGTGTAATTTTAATCACCGTTATCCTCTTAAGGGGTCATTGTACTCATCATTATGAGCAACTTTTACTATGGGGCCAAACCAAAAATCGTGAAAAAAAATCAGCTGTTCCCTACATTTATGTTCGCATAACTCGTCAAAATGTGGGGAAAGTCTGATTTTTTTTTCGCGATTTCAGGTTTGGTCCCGTAGTAAAAGTTGTTCATAATGATGAGTACAATGACCCCTTAAGAGGATAACGGTGATCAAAATTACACCCTGTATAACTCATATCATTTCACATCACCTAGCTAAGCTGAGCTACTGAAATGATCTTATTTGTTGCCTTCATTGCTTCACTGGACAGGCAACTTTATACCTATTATTAACCCATTGAAGGACACTGAACGCCCCTCGACGTAATAACAATAAAACTTCTATTGTGTCTCGTAGTGTCCTTCAATGTGTTAATCTTTTGACTGCCACACCTAAAATCAAAAACCTGCCCTCGGCGTCATAGTCTTATCATGTAGTCGAACCGTGGCGTGCTGGGCACATTTTGGTTTGTCATCTATACATGACTGTGGCGGTCAAAAGGTTAAAACGGGCATCATCATTTATCCTAAAATTCCTAGTATGTACTAGTCAAATGGCTAATTATAGTATATTTTATGCAGTATGCAGAGAATCTTCTCGCCGGTGTAAGCGCATCGTGCGACAACATCAAATATACAGCGTGGTTGGCTTCTGAAACAATCAAACATCTGAAACATAATGTTACCAGTAAGTAAACAAATACAGACCTACACCACCTTTTTAAAGGTGAAATCATACTTACCCGCAGGCTCAGCAGTTTTCTGTATCTCCATTTCTTTCTGTCACTTACGAGGCGTCATTCGCTAGAGAGAGAAGTCCGCTCATTCGCTTGTAATCAACTTCTCTCTCTAGTGAATTACACTTTTGGGTAATAAAAAGGAATAGAAATAAAGGGAAATGCTGATTTGCGCCTGTAAATATTATTTTACCCCAATTAAGAACATAAGCCTCGTTGATCTAATGGTCGCAAGCGCTACTGCTGAGCACAAGGCCCTGGGTTTGATTTCCAGTTCGAGCACATTGTTATTGGGTTTTTCCATCAGGAATTTCTTGGTACCAGCCCGAAATCTCGATTTGTGCCCTTCTGATGACAATAGGCTCCTATTACACAGGATTTATAAACATTACAGTTAAAGAGTGGGTGTACTATTAGTACAGACGCCAGCACATCAAGCTACTACAATTTGTCAAATCCCTTTATTAGATTTTCAACTTTATCGCTAAAGCATAAGGTTCAAAGTTGATTGGGAAAATTTGACAGTTTCGGGTAGCTTGATGTGCTGGCGTCTATACATCTATGCCTTCTCTTCGAGGGTTACAGGCGTGATGTTATGAATGTAAGAACATAAATTGTAAATATAAAACTACACGAATATTTCCTTCTACAGCGAATGGCCTACCGTCCCTCTTGGACGTGATATCCTGCGACTCAGCCCTGGTGAGGTTCAAAGTGTGCCTAGCGGATTCTTCTACGCCATCCGAAGCTCATCAGTTCATGCCTGATCTATTGGACTTGCTGGAAACAGTACTTGATTGCTGTCGGTAAGTTATTTGATGTATTTTTTATAACATGTATGGACATAAAGACGTCTATTTGTTCTAAGTGTGTATTGAAAAACTCAAAATAAAATCACAAAGTTGCCTGAAAATTTATAACGCCATCTTTGCTTTCGAAATTCAATTATCTTAACATAATCTTAAGAAGCTCTTCTTTCATAAAAATAAAAGATACATGAATTTGCTAGCACGCAGACGCAGTCGGATAACTTTCATCTGCAGAGTTAATATTACATTCTGACAGCTTTTGTATAGAGAATATGTCAAACTGTCATAATTATTCTTGAGATAAAAGTTATCTGACTATCTAAAAATTAGCCGTTAATCAGCTGATTCAATCTTAACACCCTTTCCAGCCTCAGTGCGGGTCTCGAACTCGAAAGCCTAATGGAGAGTTCAAACAACGCCTCCGAAGCGGCCGTAAGCAAGGCTCGTCTACAAGTGTGTGGTACATCCGGCCCAGTCGGTAACGCGGCCGGAAGTACCCCTCCGCCGGCTTTAGGCGCTTGGTTGAGAGCACATCTGCCGTCTAATGCGGCCACTGCCTTGGATAGATTGTCTTCGCCGCCACCACTCGCTTGCATTAATTTGGTAAGTTGTTATGTCTTTACAATGTGGTTAATGAGATATAAAATCGAGTGGAACCTGCAACCAATACTTACCGTATTAAGATTAACCCTTGACCCTCAGTTTCTGCATGCTTTTTTCATTTTAATCTTTTACCAAAACCTGATGGTTACGTATTTGATTAGTTAACCTGATAACATCACATCATCATATTGTTGACAAGAGTTTCTGAAATCTTACCAAATATTTGACGTGCTAGGATTCATCCAATGTTAACAATCGTCAAGATTAAGATCGTATATGCGCATTTAGCGCTTACAAGTCCTAAGCCCACCGCTGAGTGTACAGCGCTTACAGTATCCGCTTGAAATACAAAATCTAACAATATGTATAATTTGCAGGCTTTCTACGCAGCCCACATCATACCTTCAGAAAGCGCAGTGTTAAACCTAGTATCGTCTCACTGCGAGTTAATCACTGCTAACACAAAGTACTCGCTCGGTCCGTCACTGATGATGCTCGCGTACTCAGCGGCGAAGCTTCTAGAAGTTGGCGCAAGCAAGCTCGCTGACAACCCGGAGCTTATGCAGAAGACGCTCGACCTAATTATACCGGCTTTGGTAAGTGAAGAAGTATTTATAGAGATACAGTATTGGGCGTTGATAAGGCACATTGAGTCGTCGAAAGAGACTGGCTCTGACAATCAAATGTTATATAATTGATGGTTTTAATTCCGCCAAAACGAACGGAAACTAAAGATATTTTATAAGATTTAATTTTCATCGAATTTCGCAAAGTGACGCCTCATAATTTACCTGTAGCTGATCAGTGTGACAGTCATAATATGAAGAACGGACACGACTCTCTTCTATAGTTTCTGTTTAAAGCTTGATTGTGTCTATATGAACTCCTAGGTACTGTAATTATTATTATTTGATCCTATAGTAACTAAATTGTGTAATTCTCGAGCGTAATGGTTATTTTTTTTTCAAAGCAAAACCTATTTTTTCCATACGAATATTATAAATGCGAAAATGTGTCTGTCTGTCCGTTACCTCTTCACGCTTAAACCGCAGAACCGATTTAGATGAAATTTGGTATAGAGATAGTTTGAGTCCCGGGAAAGGACAGGATAGTTTTTATCCCGATATTCCCACGGGATCGACACTTATGCGGGTAAAACCGCGGGGCGCTGCTAGTTTTTCATAATCCTGCTCTTAGTATTGAGAAACATTACTTGGTAGCTTCTATTGCGTATTACTACTGCACACGGCTTTCGATTATTACTGATAGAGTATGCATTATAATATTGTCATCTCACTTTTGTCCAACAGACTGACGGTCGTCTAGAGTTCATGTCGGAACCGTTAGCGGCAACACTAAACACGCTAGTACCACAAGTGCAGAAGGCTGAACAATTGTTACACGAACACATAATAAAGACGACATACAGCGTGCTCGTTGATCATCTGCAACCGTCTACGGAGAAGACTTTGAGGCATATGGTAAGGAACATTACGCCTTTAGAATCTCAATAACCACTAGTATTTTAGGACTAGTGTCTTTGCCATAAGACTGTGCTGAATCTTGAGTGTAAGTTTAATGCATATTCATAGGTTTGTGGCCAGTTGATATTTTAATCACGGCTGTCCAGTTGAATGTGAAATTAACGCATGTATGTTTTAATTCTAATGGTTTCCTAGACTCCCGTGAATCAAATGGAGAATTGTATTTACTAGAATTTATATTCGTATTTAAACTGTCTTTTTCAGGTAAAATACTGGGAGAAAATACTCGACCGTCCTGCAGGCAGACTGGCGTATGAAAAAGTGTTTGCTGACAACTCTGGATATTCTCTCGGCAAGATTCTTTTGTCAGCGCCGAATGCTAGGAACCCTTATGCCGAGAGAGTTATCAAGTAAGTGTGGCATTTTTAAGACTCAACTAAATTTATACTTATATTTTGCTATATCTCAATTGTTTTTTCTGATGAGGTTCTTACTTCACCCGCCCGTCTTTTAAATTCTTCGCCCCCAAAAAACCTAGAAGAAACCAAAACGGCATACAGGAACGCGGGTCAATCATTCCAATGTATACCTTATTATAATGATATAAGAGTCACATGACTAATTATGTCACTTCCTACTCTAATTTCTCAGGCTCTTCATCAAGATATTCACTGGCTGCGAGAACGATCTAAACGGCAATCTATGTGTGTCTGTATGCAAGTTTATTGGAGTGGCCGACCAACAGAGGCTTTCCATTCTCTTGGCTCACATCTGTTTAGGTGCCCCGGGTAAGTCTTTTGTATTAGTTACCTGCGGTGCTATTCTGTAAAAATCTCACTGTGAAAACTTAGGTGAAGTGAGCGTGGAGTGAGCTGTCAATAGTGTCAATTCCTAACAAAAACACACTCACTTCACCTACGTTTGCACGGTGAGATTTTTGCAGAATAGCCACGCTGATCTTTATTCTTCCATCGATAAAGAAAACATCGACCGGTCTAATTACTTGCCAGTAGCATACTAATAGAAACCAGTTTGTCTAATCTAGCCTTTATTTTTTTTTTAATGTATGGCGCTGCGGTGCGATGCGGTGATCTTGTTTTCTTTTTACCGGAGTGGAATGTTGTGTTATCAATTTATATTAAACAAAGCACACGTATTGCGCCGCAATCGTCTACACCGCGTTTACTTTGAAGAACTTTTTACTTTGAAGTTTTAAGCTCAGAAATTGTTATATCATACTAATCAAGCATGATCTTTTTACTGAGTAATAAAATTAACTACCACTTAACCACCAACTTCTTCAGCAGGTGGCGCCACAGGCACAGCCAATGGAACTCCAACGGAGACCGAACTCCCGACTCCGACGTCATCAGCCCCCGAAGCGGGCGGCAATCCCGCGTCGCTTGCGCTGCGCAACGCACTGCGCAATGTGTTCCGCACTGAGAGCGATGCTGCCGCAAGGAATGATTCTAATGCTCAGAGAAATGATTCGGATCTGCCTGTTTTTGATGCACCGTGAGTTTATTTGTAAAAAAAAAGATGTTACTGTTAAGACTTAAAAGTCGGAAGAGGTTTATGTATTATTTTCTTGGCGAAATTATGTATGTGCTTATTCAACAATGAATGAAATCATCTCTTTGTTACAGTTCTCCAGCTCCCAGAGCACAGTCTGACACCGCACAGCAATCTGCTAACTCAGGTAATATCAGCGAACTGTTTTCATTTCAATGTCTTATCTAACTTCTCGTCTTATCTTCTCAATATTTTCACGTTTCTTTATTTAAAACTTATTGAAAGTTCATTGTATTATTTTTGACCACTTTGTGACATTTCTGTGCAGAGAGTTGCAGCTGGTCAGACGGTAGTAAAGACAGCGGCGGCGCCGGTACGACTGCCGCTGCGATCGCCGAGCCCACTCCCGCGCCGCTCACCGACGCAGCTAACGACAATGCGGCGCTACTGTCTGCGCTGTGCAAACATGTGGTGCAACACTGGTAATATTATTTATTTATTGTATGCACACCAACAGTACAATAAAATAAAATAAAAACTGTAATTCGCATTCCACTGACCACAAAAATAACAGGTATTAATTAGCTTCTATTAGTCGAGATTATCTAAGTGCTCATGTTGTGAACAGAGTTTTAATATAGTATACTTACTATTTTACATGTTTTTGGGCGCTAGCTTTTGAGCTAGCGCCCAAAAACATCGTTTGGCGTCTATGTTTGCACAGACGCCCGAATTCGAGTGAACGTTCATGGTGTGTGTGACGACCGAAGTATGTTTATATTATAATAGTTTATACAGTGTCGGGTAGTGGACCCGAATAAACAGTTCGTTGCTAACCACCGCCTTTTATTGACGTATCATTGGCGACGAGTACGGGATCTGTGATTTTCATTTAATTTTGTTAAAAATATTGTACATAGACTTTTCAAAAATGCCGATCGGGAAAATTGAACCGTTCAATGTAAATTCCAACCAGTGGCCAGCTTACGTTCGTCGCGTTAATCAGTATATAAAGTTAAATGACATTGACCATGACTTGAAAGTGTCTATGCTGATAACCGTGGTCGGTGAAGAAACGTATGCATTAATGTGTGATTTGTGTGCACCCAGTTATCCAGAGAGTAAAACTTATGACGAGCTAGTAAAACTGGTGACGGAACACTTGGAGCCACAACGTTCAGAGATCGCGGAGCGCCACGTGTTCAGATTGCGTAGACAACGGGCCGGCGAGTCTCTCACGGAGTATTTGCAAGCATTAAAACATCTTGCGACGACGTGCAATTTCGGCAAATGCACTTCATGTGCAACCCTAGAAGAAAACTTGCGAGACCAGTTCGTGTCAGGTTTAACAAATGACGTGATGCGGTCCAGGATCTTTGCGGAAAAGAAAATCCAGTACAAAGAAGCAGTGGAGCTAGCCTTGGCTCTAGAAGCAGCAGAGAAACATGCTGAGGTGAGCGGCAGCACCACCGTAGCGGGGACAGCGGCGGACTCAACGGCAGTGGCAGGCGGCGCGGCGGGCGAAGGCCTGCATTACGCACGCGGCGGCGGCGGACGAGCCGGCCAGCGCGGGCGCCAGCCACGCGCCGCGGGCGGAGGCGCAGCGGCAAGCAGTGAAGGCGCAGGACCAGGCAGCGGAGGCGCGGAGCCTACGAGCTCGCGCGCACCATCTTGCTGGCGTTGCGGCAAGGCGCACACGGCTGATAGATGCCGATTTAGGAACTATAATTGTGATGAGTGCGGTAAAAAAGGACATTTAAAAGTGATGTGTAAACAAGCGCGCAGCGAAGGTAGTAGGCAAAACTACGTATGCGAAGAGGAGTCCGAGGACGGTATGTTTAACATCGACGTCGCAGCTCGAGGTAACAAACCATATTTTATTAAATTAACGATGGACAACATTAACATTAAATGTGAAGTGGACACGGGTAGCCGTATCTCGGCTATAAGTGAAGAAATGTACAAACAGATGTTTTCGCATAAAAAAATTGTCGCGGACAATTTATTGTTACGTTGTTACTCGGGCTCACGGATTGAGTCATTAGGTTACATTGAAGTAGATGTCTGTTTAGGGCAAATTAAAGGGAAATCATTGCGTCTTTACGTCATTAAGGGTGGCGCACGACCCCTTTTGGGACGAGAGTGGATGCGCGTTTTAAAAATAACTCAAATTACGCTCAATGAAATAATAGATGACGGCCTAGTGGCGCAATTAAGTAATGAATTCCCAGAAGTATTTAGTGAGAAGTTAGGGACTTGTAAACAGCCCATCCGCCTTCAGCTGACAGATAACGAACCGGTTTATGTGCGAGCGAGACCTATGCCGCTGGCACTCCGCGCACGAGTTGAAAGGGAATTGCAACGTTTAGAGACAGATGGAACCATCTACCGCGTAGATTACTCTGATTATGGGACTCCAATCGTACCAGTCGTAAAAGCAAATGGGGATATACGTATTTGTGGTGACTACAAGGTCACAATCAATCCCAAATTAAAACGGGATTATTATCCCTTACCGCGAATTGAAGAATTATTTACAAATCTTAGCGGTGGGGAGAAATTTACAAAAATCGATTTAAGACATGCGTATGAACAATGTTTTTTATCCGATGATTCCCAACCATATACAGCGATTACAACGCACATGGGTACCTATGTTTACAAACGCACACCGTACGGTTTATCTTGTATCCCTGAGAAATTCCAAAAGATCATGGAGGAAACCCTGCGCGGGGTGCCCGGTTGCGTCGTGTTTTTAGATGATATATGTGTGACAGGCTCAAATAAAGCAGAACATATAAAGAATCTGCGAGCTGTACTCGAACGATTACGTAATATGGGACTTACGGTCAAGCTAAGTAAATGTAAATTTATACAGGACAGTGTAAAATATTTGGGCTTCATTATTAATAAAGATGGGTTGCGGCCGGATCCTGAGAAACTAGAGGCCATTACCAGCGCACCGAGACCTGAAAACGTATCTCAACTTAAAAGTTTTCTTGGAATGCTCAATTATTATGGACGATTCATTCAGAATCTGAGTACTTTACTACAACCGATGCATAATTTGTTAAAAAAAGAGGTCCGCTGGAATTGGGATTCGAAGTGTGAAAAGTCTTTTTTGAAGGCAAAGCGAACCCTCTTGAGTGAACGAGTACTGGCACACTATGAGGAGGGGCGCGAACTTGTATTGTCGGTGGACAGTAGTGCGTACGGACTGGGCGCAGTGCTGGCGCACCGTTACGAGAACGGAAGCGAGCGGCCCGTCAGTTGCGTCTCGCGAACACTTAATGCGCCCGAGCGCAACTACAGTCAATTGGACAAGGAGGCACTGGCTATTTTGTTCGGTGTCACAAAACACCATCAATACTTATATGGTAGAAAATTCATACTGCGCACTGATCATCAGCCGCTGACATATATTTTTGGGGAAAAGGGAGGAATTCCGCAAACGGCTGCCAGTCGTTTGCAAAGGTGGGCGGCGCGTTTGGCCGCATATGATTTCCGTATAGAATTCGTACGATCGGCGGACAATGGTCCGGCTGATGCTTTGTCACGACTACCGTTACCTCAGGAGGGTCGCTTAACGGATCCAGGAACCGTGGATTATTTAAATCTAGTTGAAGCGGCACTGCCTATTTGCTATAAGGATATTGCAAAAGAGACAGAACGCGATACGTTACTAAGTAAGATTAAAGGGTATGTACTTTTTGGCTGGCCGTCGGCCCCGAGCTGCGATGCGGAAAAAGCTTACTTTTCTAGAAGACAAGATTTCGTGGTAGACCAAGGGTGTGTTATTTTCAAATACAGAATTGTCGTGCCTCATGCCTTACAAAAGAAAATCTTGGAGGAAGTGCACGAAGGTCACTTAGGTATACATAAAATGAAAAGTTTATCACGTAACTATATTTATTGGGCCAATTTAGATAAAGATATAGAAGAATTATGTAAATCATGCGCCGCGTGCCGGATAGTTCGAGACGCACCGCCACACGCACAGTTACACCCTTGGGAATTTCCGCTGCACCCGTGGCAGCGCGTACATGCCGACTTCGCAGATTGTGGAGGCGTTCGATATTTAGTTATTGTAGACGCTCACTCAAAGTGGATTGAGGCGTTACCAATGAAAGGTACAAATGCAGCTTCAACAATTAAGGTTTTGAGAAGTATTTTCGCGCGTTTTGGTTTACCGTCGCAGCTCGTGACCGATAACGGACCACCATTTGCGTCTCAAGAATTTAAAATTTATTGTGCAAATAATCATATAACGAATACAACGTCGGCTCCCTATAGGCCGCAGGGAAATGGCGCGGCGGAGAACGCTGTTAAAACAATAAAAAAGGTGATCAAAAGAGCGTTGTATGAAAATGAAGATGTAAACGCGGCTCTTTGTAGATTCTTGTTACAATATCGAAACTGTGAGCACGCGACGACCGGGGTATCACCCGCAGTGGCACTGCAAGGGCGGCGACTGCGGAGCCGACTGGACGCACTGCGGCCGGACGTAGCGGCCACTGTACGCGCCAAGCAGGAGCGCCAAGTTGCACGCGTCTCCGGCACCGATAGACATTTTGACGTAGGGGACTCGGTATTAGCTCGCGACTATACAGCAAGGGGGGATAAATGGACCGAAGCTACAGTAGTTAAAAAGACTGGTCCCGTATCATATAGAATCAAGGTGGGGGACGAAGTAGAATGGCGGCGTCATGCCGACCAAATAATCCCAGTAAATAACAATAAAAATAGGTACTCTCTATCTCGAATGAGCGGGGTAGGGTTAGCTGTGGACGAAGAAAGACACAGTACTAACTTAGGACGTTCGGTCAATAAGGGAGCCGACGATGATCGGTATGAGGGTGCATTGGGCGGTGACAGTGAGGTGGCGGATGCACCGTCAACAACCCTATCGCCAAAGGCTGATCCAGAAAAGCGGTCGCCTATACCAGAACCGCCTGGTGTATCGGCTCGAGCACTGCGTGCCTTCAATCGAGCTAAACGTTCTAATAAGTTAGATTAGATTACATTTAATTAGTTTAACTTAGTTTACGTTAGTTTAGTTTACATGTAACCTATCCATACTTATACTGTGTATCATGTGTGTATTATTAGTTTCAAATAACGGTCTTGTAAGCTTAGTGAGGAGATATGTGACGACCGAAGTATGTTTATATTATAATAGTTTATACAGTGTCGGGTAGTGGACCCGAATAAACAGTTCGTTGCTAACCACCGCCTTTTATTGACGTATCAGTGTGCTGCTACCTTTTCGTGACCTTTACAATATAATACTTTTTCTTTATTTTTTTTTATAATATAATACCTTTATGATATACCTAATACTTTTTAGGCGATCACTCAATTCTACTACGCATAAGTAGTTTAACTTTATTATTTTTCTGCAGCGGTGACGAGGTCAGTGAACGCATGCTGACTACTTTGATCGGCGTGTGCGGCGAGGGCGCGTGCTCCCCGCTGCTGCTGCGCGAGATGTGTCGCCTGGCCGACGCACACGCCGGCGGGGACCATCGACAGCTGTTCCCGGCTGCAGTTGGGTGGCTGTCTGCTTGGTAAGTTTCAATAAAACTTTTCTTAGCGACATTTTCTCTGTGACTTTAGGCCATCTAAGGTACATTCTACCCTGAAAACTACACCAGTACCACCACACCACCACCAGTGGCGGCACCAGTTGTCTGGCATTTTTGCTGAACTAGGCCTTTTTGGCGCAGCCGTGAGGCACACTTTCCTGCTAATTTCTTACATTGGGCTACACTTTTTATTTTTATCTTAGTTTTTATCTGATCTACGACTATTATCTAACTATCTGAAGGCCAATTCTCGTAATTTAAAACGTTCAAAATCTAGTCGCAGTCTCATCTTGGCGACAAACAAATGTTAAAAATTTGTCAAAATGTAGGAGAAATTAGAGGTATTTTTGACAGATTGAGACTGAGATCAGACTGTGAACGTTCTTAAAATTACGAGAATTGCCCCTCTGGTGTATTGTGTGTCTCTTAGTATATGCTAAATAAATGTATTTTTTTATTTTTTTTTTATTACTCTGTTTATGATCCTACGATGTTGGTTTGTGTTTCTTCAATGTGTCTTAATTTTATGTTCTTGTCACAGTGTGGACAATCTGAGCAGTCAAGAAGTACTGGACAAGTTGGAGGAAGGACAAGTGGATGGCACATTGGCGCCTCAGATCGAGTCTGCTTGCGTCCTGCTGTCTTACCTCGCGGACGCCTTGCACGCTATCAATACTACGCAGCCTCATAGTAAGTATAGGGGACATACATTTACGGGTACCAAGAGTGCCAGTGGAAATTGGAGGAGATGAAGGTCTCGTTTCCCAAAAGCTTCTTCAAATTAAACTTATATCCAAACGCTTGTCTTAGGGTTTTAGTACGGGCCCCCACGTGGTTAAAATCATCCTCAAAGAATGGGATATTATTTTTATTATTTATGATTTTCTAGCATGGCGTTCAGTAAGTCCCACATGGGAGTCGCCTTCAGATCTCGGATTCGACCTGGATTACACTGACGAACAACAAGACGATGACGACACTAGTGCTGATGATTCCGTAAGTCACTTTTATTTTACCATAGATAACGATACCCAACACGTCTGTGAAGTTTCGCCAGCTAATTTCGTTTGACCTTGTATTTGACAAGGTATTTGGCATTGTAAAAGGACTTGATTGATAGCAATGTCGGTAGCAGGGCAGCCTGCCCAACATCACCGATACCGATTCTATCAAATTACACGATTCTTCAGTCTTTACTCTGAGCTGTTAGTAACTTAAAGAGTTAGACAGTGGTGAACCTATTATAGTACACATACATTTCGCCAGCTATGTTTCAGACCCATGTAATAGGGGACGAGCCTATAGCTATCATCCGGGCACAATTCCAGGCTCTGGGCTGGGCGGTAATTCCTGGTTTAACTGTTAGTCATCATATAACCTTTCCCACAGGACGAAGACGCAATGCTCCAATACAAGCTCTGCACATTTACGGTAACTCAACGCGAGTTCATGAACCAACACTGGTACCACTGCCACACTTGTAAGATGGTGGACGGCGTCGGAGTGTGTACGGTGTGCGCGAGAGTCTGCCATCGCGGACATGACGTGTCATACGCCAAGTTCGGCAACTTCTTCTGTGACTGCGGCGCTAAACCCGACTCAAGGTAAGAATGATGACTGAGGGCCTGTTTCGCCACCACCAACGATTAAGTTTCCGTTAACTTGCTTGGCAGACAATTTCAAACAAATTATGTTCGGTTTTGACTTTATGCGATGAGTAGATAGTGCTTTATTTTGTTGAAAACTGGTGTCACAAAGTTCAATCAACAGTAATTTTCACTTTGCCGCCGCGTTGGTCCTTTACCTAAGTTCTATCTTTATTACATACAACTTTCAGCAGCATTTATACACCTACTGTAGAGTTAAAGGTCTTCTCATTGTCAAGTCAGAATTCAGCATTAATATCTATCAAGAAATTGCATTATTCCTGTTCATATATTTGAACCTCATTTTCTTCCTGTGTAGCTGCCAAGCGCTAGTGAAGCGTTCGGTGACTTTGGGTGGAACTCGCGGCGCGGGCGCAGAAGAGACTGCGCCCGCGCCGTCGCTGCGCAGGCGACCGTCCAGCCCCGCACCCCCAGCGATACTGGCGCCGCCACGTCGCCCCGTACTTGCATCTAACATTCAAGGTATGTGGATGGAAGTGTTAAACAGTGTAAAGTAAAATGAAGATAGCAGCAACAAAAGTTATGGGTTTTCTTATCTCCAATTTGTGTTGCACCAATGCACATTTTTATTAATTCAATGCCTATTTTAAAAAAATATCTCACCTGATAATAAGTGAAGATGTATGTAGAAACTACTTTTTTCGCACAATAAAACCTAAGAATGATTTTGATTAATCGGTGTTCGCAATTTATTTAATTTCCAAACATTTAACAAGTTGTTAGCAAAATTACTAATTACACTTAAAGTTCTGTTTGAGGACTGTGACGCATCCGCCATTTTGAGGTGATTTTGCTGCGTATCGAGATTTCCACTTAGTGTAACTTTAGAGTCTGAAAAGCTACGACGTTGGTTTAAATTTCAATCGTCAGTTCTCGTCAAAATATATCGATTTTATACAAAACATTAGTGTAAAATAGTGACAGGGAATATAATTTGTGAAAATAAATTAAAAAATAATATCAATAATATTAATGTCGGCCTATACGCGTTAAAAAGCCAAATCCAAATACTGAAATCGTATACGATTGGAAAGGGCTTTTCAAGCGCAATCGAATGGTATCAATATAACATCATAAAAGACCGAGTCTAGCAGTACCGAGAACGTAAAAAAATTAATGCGGCCGAGCGGATCAACCCCGTTACGTAAACGTATTCACGTACAACCCACGGCCGTGTCCATGACACAGCCACTCCCTATTTTTATTTATCCTGTCAAAACAGTATTTTAATCATAAATGTTACGCTTATCCAGGCTGCCGCCAATACCTATCCTCGTACGCCGGCTGGGGCACGTGCATGGAGCGCGTGCGGCGCCTGCTGGAGGCGCTGGCGGGGCCCGTGCGCGCCGCGTGCGAGCGCGCCGCGCCCACCGGCGCGCACGGCCGCGCGCAGCGCGCGCTGGCACAGCTGCATCTAGGGGAGAAGAAGTTCACCCACACTGATCATCTCATGCTGCCTACTCTTGGTGAGTGTTGTCATACCTATCCTACGCTTGAATTTAATAATGTGTGAGCTCACTCTTTTCAGTAAGGTCACGTTTTCTTGTGCCTAAGTATGTTGAGGGCAAATCTAGCTATTTAAATCTAGCTGTTTAGTCTAGTTTGACTTAATGTCAAATACTGTCAATTTTTTTTATAATAAATACAAAATTGGCAACGAGATGAAACTAAAAACTGATATATTAATTTCGAAACATTTTAATTATGCAGGATTTTAAAAATATGATAAGTATATCAATCTACTCTTGGTAATGTATTTTCAACATTGGAAAATATTTTGAAACTTCAAAAGAACTCTTTTGTTGTTCAAATTAATGTAAGGATCTCGCCATGATTCTTTACGGTTTTCAGATTTTTTCCTTTACTGGTGCTACATGATGTTGCTACTTGCCAAATTTCATGATTCTAGGTCAACGGAAAGTACCCTATAGGTTTTGATTCCCTTGCGAGTGTCAAAATATGCGGCATAAATGGAATATAAACGTCCGTATCTTTTGATTGCGTTGACTTAGAAGTTTGATTTTTTCACTGCTTCAAGGGATTGCAGCCCTGAGTATTTGATAATAATTTCAACTTGATAAGTTCACGCGTTCCTGAGAAAAAGTGTCTTAACAGACGGACAACGAAGTTTTCCTTTTGAGGTGCGAAACCCTAAAACAACATAAAACGCCTTCTCTTCATTTAAAGCTCTTTCATTAGAGAAAAAGAGCTAAGAAATTCTTAGAGACAAAACGTTTGAATCTTGATCCGTCGTCTTGAGACGTCTAAAGTAGTAACGTTCTATAGAGCGTTACTTTAAATACAAGCTGCGCTGTTAAAAAAAAACTACCACTTGAAAAAAAACTCCCATAGACCAAGTGCTTATTCCACACCAACTTACAAACACCATACAAAACCCTGTTTTAATTCTTTCCCATAATCAACAGGTTCACAAGAAGGCGCATTCGAGAACGTACGCATGTCCTACACGGGCGAGACTGGCCAGACGATCCGCCAGCTGATGTCCGCGCACAAGCTGCGGCGTGTCGCCATGTGCTGCCTCGCCTCGCCGCAAGGACGCAGGCAACACCTCGCAGTGTCGCATGAGAAAGGTATGTATACAGTGAATATTACAGCTCAAATAACTTACAAGATACAGCACATCTACTGTGATTTCCGATGTAAATAAAGTTCTTCGGGCGATCTTTAAAGCTTTAACAAGATTGTTTTTTTTTAAATGTGATCTAAATACAATGTCTCGATTGTTGCCTCTCGTGCTTCTGTCATTCCCATAACAAAAAGGGCGCAAACGCTCAAAATACTGAACACAACATACCAGCTGACTTTTTTTGCCGTCTGGACAATAATTACGTGCACAATACCATAGCCCAAAAAAATATTAAAAAAGGCTCGGTGATATATTTCCACTAGCTACTGCCCGCGACTTCGTCCGCGTGAAATTTCACCCTCTTAGGGGTGGAATTTCGAAAAACCCTTTCTTAGTGGCCACCTACTCTTCACAAAGACCACACCCTCCAATTTTCATGTCTGGACCAAGTGGTTTAGGCTGTGCGTTGATATATCAGTCAGTCAAGGCTTTGAATTTTATATATTTTGATGGATACCATTTAGTTCAGCTTCGTTAATCCACATAATGATAAAGTCAAACGTCTACGCGGTTAAAAACCTTGCGCCAAACTGAACGACGCGAGAGTGTACAGTGACGCATTCGCGTCGGCTCGCGAGTGTAAGCGAGACCGTTTGACTCGCGCTCCGAAAAAAAACCGACTCGGAACGGAGAGCAGACGAGGCGAGGCGAGAATAAGAGACGAAGCGAGTGTGGCATTGTACACTCTAGTACTCGTCATGCCTCGAGGAGAGTGTACAGGCGAGTAGAAGCCTATAGAACAGATTTTTGTTATTAAAAAAAAAAAGAAATTTCTTTGCCAAAAAAAGTCAGCCGGTATAGTTGGTAATTTTTTTTAATAACAAAAAAACAAAATCGTCCGTAATCTGATGGTCTTTTGTCTTTCACAGGAAAAATCACAGTTCTGCAACTATCAGCTCTATTGAAACAAGCAGACTCGTCTAAACACAAGCTGACTCTAACACGCCTCTCATCCGCTCCCATACCGTTTATGGTACTCAGTCTGAGCGGCAACCCTTGGAACGAAGATCTGTTAGCTGTGTGTGGACTGAAGGAATGTCATGTGCTTACCTTCAATAGTGGCGGTAAGTGATATGAATACTTGTAATGTTTTAATGTCTTGTTGTGTATCAATGCAGATGTTGCAACTAACAATTTGGAAAGTTTTGTTCATAAATATCTTTCTGTTTTCGCGTAAATGTAAAATCAGACTTTACAAGATTATTTTGGCCGGATTATTTTGACAAATTCTGACTAAAAATGATACTGGTTTCATAAAATGACATGACGACAATTGTAAAACATGTTTTACCATCAAGTTTTTGGTCAGGAAAAGAGATAATGTCATGTGTTAGTTTATTTCGAACTTATTGTGAATCGTATTTGAAATTAATTTGTTTTTCTTAGGTGCCGTTGCCGACCACCTAGTCCTAAACACCGGTTTAGAAGGCAACAACTACGTCATCAAGGCAATATGGCTACCCGGCTCACAGACACAGCTCGCCCTCGTCACATCAGACTTCGTCAAGATATACGATTTGAGCAAAGATCTCAATAACCCCATGCATCACTTCCTCGTACCGAGCGGAAAGGTAAAAGTATTTGTTAATTTTAGAACTTTAGTTGGCCAAAATAAACTAAATAACTGTCTGGACCGAATACTACGAATATGAATGAAGAATGAATAATACGAATTATACTCCAGTTTTGCATTGATCTGGTAGACATTGCCTAACTGGATCCTGTGGGACAAGTCCATACAGACATACAGACGAAAATTTGGACACCAGTTTCATTTATAATGGAGATGTAACATAAATTATACACACTTTAAAATACCTAAATACTGTAATAACGTTCTATTTGTCAGGTCCGCGACGTAACATTCGTGAACCAGGACGGCGTTATGCACATGCTCTGCATGAGCTCTGCCGGCCATATCTACTGGCAACCAATGAGCGAAGAGTCTCGCGCCACTCTAGGAACGTTCTACGTCACAAACACGCTAGAGGTGCTCCATCCGGAAATACAGGTAAGTTCAAAATTATTGTTTAAGTTCTCGATATAACTCTTGTGAACCAGGCTGGTATTATGCACACGCTATGCATGAGCCCGAACGGCCACATCTACTGGAAGCCGATAAGCAAGAAGCTGGAGGACTCGCAGAGCCCATACTACGTCACCAACGTGCTTCAGATTGCGCACCCGGAGATACAGGCAAGTTGCGGTAACCGGTTAACTAAGTTTGTCTTTAAATCAAAGAAATAGCATCATCGTCTAAATGATGATGTGTGCTTATTTCTTGATACAAGAGACTTTTTTTTTGTTTCGTTTTGTTGTTACGCAAATAAAACACTGGACAGTTCTGCAAAAACTAATTCGGCGATGTGACAATCTTTTGAATACTTTTTTTGTCAATAATAAAAATACATGTATTTAGCAAACAATCCTAGCCTAGGAAAAGACAACATATTCTGCAAAATAAAAATGCAGTAAAAAGTGTAATTCACTATAAGAGATTAGCAGGATTACACGCCTACGCGAAAGAGGCCAGTTCAGCAAAAAAAAAAACATGCTATCTAGTGGATTATTTGCATAGAACCGTGTCTTCGTGGCCGCAAAGCATGCAGTGTGACATTGTATAGTCGCAAATGTGTGGAGCCTAGACGCGGATCAGACTAAATTTCTTCCTGTGCTGACCCTATCTATGCATGCAATATAATTTACTGTTTCACATTGTATCTCATCCGCCTTTATGAGTTTATACATGTGTATGCAGTTATCAACTTTAGCGCAGGAAGGAATTCAGCCTTTCACTCAGAGCACACCTACAGCAACGCACGGATAGCATTGAACATAGATTTTATTGTCAGTAGTACAAAGTCCAAAGTTGTACGAACAACTATGCAGACATCAAACAGCTTCTATAATATTTTTTTAATGTCATCATAAATTCTTCTGCTTTCTGTTTGCGCTAAGCCCTAGAGGACGTTGGACCCATATTACTTTACCCTATGCGTTGGACGTTGACATATAAATGGAACTCTTCATTGTTAAAAAAAAGGAGCGCAACTCAATGTCCAAAATATATATAGTTAAAAATAAAAACGTGAATATCCAATGTCCTCTACCCATTTCCCGTAGTTAAAATTTTCGTAGTTACAGTACCGTATATCAATTGGCTGAATGTTGTCATACATTTTTATAACTTCCTCACACTTGGTCGCTGTACTCTATGGTTGAATTTCCTTCTTCCTAGGACGTTGCGGGGCTGGTGGGAGGTGGCGGTGTGTCCATCTACTACTCGCATACGCTAAAAATGTTGTTCTTCTCGTATGCGCAAGGCAAGAGCTTCCTGGCGCCTCTTAACACGGTTGAAGAGAGCCTCAAAGGTAATAATAATAGTTTACAGATTTATTTATCTAATCTAAATTTGAAATAAATTTACGGTTACGCAACAGCATCTGCTATTGTTGTCAATCTCCTGTGACATAAAACGGCATCGGACACTATCATATTGACATTCCATAATCCCGATCATAGGAAGACTAACGACACCACATGTGTATTAAAATCTCAGGAGTTTAGGCTGTTTGAGGTTACACATGCCCTTTGCCGTACAAAAGTTAAATACAAGATAACTCTTTTGCCATATGAACTGTAACCTTTACATTTTATGTTTCTTTCCAAATAGGCACAGCAATGATAACGCTAACAGCCTCATCAGCGCAAAAGGAAGGAGGCCGCGGAGGTGGCAAGCAAGGAGGTGTACAGTCCTTATGTCAGTGGGCCGAAGTCCCCGGACATCCTGGTTTAGTGACAGCTGTCATGCAGGCCTCTAACAACCCGGTCGTACTCATGTTGACACCCACTAACATATTCGTACAAGAAATAAAGGTGAGACAGGTAATGGGGCGCTGTTGAAACTAAATAGAAATGGCTATTTAAGTCACTTCCGTTTTGAGAGAAATCAGGTATTGTTTTCGAGCTGCTTCGTAGCTTTGACTTGTGGTGTTCTCCAGGGGCGTATAGGGTAGAGTAAAAATTATCATAGTTCCCGTGCAAAAAGGGATGACGCTATTCGTCCCGTGTATTCCCATCTCTGTCTCGCACTGGAACAATGATGACTTTGACACGTCCCTATGCAATAGGCCCTTGGAAGCCAAAGTCAATAATCGCTAGTGAAATTTCAATTCGTCGTAAAGGCATGTGTCAAATAACGTTTCTGATTGGATAATCAAATAACCTATACTTTGGCATGTGCTTTAAAAGTAGATCTTGGCCGAGTTTGTCTTGACTCGATTTCTAAAACCAAACATCTTTTAGGTGGTCCCCGCTAAAGCGAAGATAACCGACATGGTAGCGGTCCGTCATTGGTGCGGTGGTGGCGGCGAACAGAAGAGCACTCTGATCCTACTCTGTGAAGACGGTAGTCTTCGCATGTATGCCGCGAGTAATGACCACACTGGGTACTGGTTGTCGCCTGCTATACAGCCGACGCATGCGCCGAGAAGACGGCCTAGGCTGCTGACGCACCATTCTAAGGGGAAAGCGCAGCAGGTTGGTACCGAGGTAATTTTGGGCGTAGAAAAGAAACTGGGCAGAAATGGTACTTTAAACACAATTATACGAAACCACACCTCTTCTCATCAATTTTGCCCAGTGTATTTTCACAGATTATAGTATATTATTACTTATATAATTTTATTGCTGATCTGAGCTCTCTGGCCAATATATCAAATAATAATAATATCAAAGATCTTATAATTATAACCTTAGACATCTGTTATTGTTTATCATTTAAATAAAATCCTCCTTATTGATTTCGATAACAGCTACCCTTAAAAATGATTATTTCCTAGCGTGTGCCCTAATATATGTTAAGTATAAATTAAATAACCAACAGATCAGCGGAAGGCAAACTAATATGGTTGCAGTATACTTGTGAATTAAGGTAGCATTAACAGAACTTTCTTTCACAGGTGGTAACAAAATCGAACGCAAACGGAGCTCCTCAGTTCCCGATTGATTTCTTTGAACACTGCGTTGCGATGAACGACATCGAGTTTGGCGGCAACGATCTATTGCAAGTTTACAACACTGCACAGATCAAACATCGACTCAATACTACTGGTAAGTAGAACTACTCCAAATATTCAGAAGTCTTTGTCGATTACAGACTTTCGATTACAGATAATTTCTTAATTATACCTATTTATCATAGTTAAAAGTTACGGAATTAAAACGAAATAATGGAATTGCGTAACATTAATTTGTAATTATTGTCTATAGGTTTGTACGTGGTATCAACAAAGATGAGTGGTTTCGCCATGGAGGTCGCCAACTCCGACCCTAACATGGTCATCTGCGGCATAAGAGTACTTCTGGGCAGTCAAGACGTCGCCCGAACGCCGTCATTCGTTGAAGTGAGTATTGTGAGAAGAGTTATTTATACTGAGTGAATTTTTGAGACAGGACTTAATGAGCATATTGGTCACATATTAAAAAGTTTTATTTATCCTGGAGCCCTGTTTAAAGGTTTTGGTATTGCAATTTAAAAAAATCAACGCAGAGATTCCTTCGTTCGTTAAATCGACTCTGCCAGGGTATTTTTTCCTAATCTAACGCATCACGGTTTCTAAGTTTTCATTTATTTTAGGTGTACGGCAGAACGATTCAGACAATAGTTGTGCGCAACCGTTGGTTCGATATACCACTGACGCGCGAGGAGTCCCTCCAATCTGACAAGAAATTATCCATCAACTTTGGACCTTCACAAGATCCTGATGGTGTCACTATGGTTGATTCTGTGAAAGTAAGCATGTCTCACATTTAAGTCTAATCAAGTTCATATTACTTAATGTTATTTATATTGCAAGTACAATTGATTTGATAGAAATAATTAAATTAATTATTTAATAATAGCTGCGCCCCTCGGTTTTACTCGCATAAGTTTCGATCCCGTGGGAAATAAGGATAAAAAGTAGCCTCTATGTTAATCCAGAGTGTCAGCTACCTCAATACGAAATTTTATCAAAATTGGTCCAGCCGTTTGAGCGTGAAGAAGTAACAAATATAAATAAACATACATACAAACTTTGACCTTTATAATATTAGTGTGATAATACAATAATGTGGTGGTTTTAGGTATATGGCAAGAATAAGGAGCAATTTGGATGGCCTGAGGATAATGAAGACCCGTCTGCTTGTCCATCATCCAGCAAGGTTGCTCAAGTAAGTGTTCATATTTTACCAATTTTTAACTTATTCTCGTTCAATATTTTAAATCGCAGCGTGAAATCAAGTGACTTTTCACGAAAATGTAATAAACCACTCAATGCAAGTCATAGGGCTGATTTATCAATCGACAGATAATTTTTATTCGTGGAATAAAATTGACGTCTGGCAGTTTTTTTTTTTTGAAGAATTGTCAAAAATTCAAAATTATTCCTCCGATAAAAATATCTGGTGTTGGAAAAATCAGCCCTTAATATGTTTTCAAATGTATTTTTTTTAGTTTCGTAGCCAGTTAATGGCTAGCAAGAGTAGTTTAGAATTCTAGCTGTATTTATTTGTAATCTTTTACATGTAGTAATGTTCCAATATATCATTTTAATCTCTAAACAGGAGGGAGAAGGCGCCGGCGGAACCTGGAAGCCTAGTCCTCTCGAACGCCTCGCATGCGCAGCGCTCGAAGCTTTAGAACTAGGCGCCGGCGCATCCGCCGCAGGAGCGCACGCGGCCGCCGAGCCGGCGCGCCGGCTTCTGTGTGCGCCCGCGCCGCCGCATCTGCATGCTAGAGCGCAGTGTCTGTTGAGAGCGCTGCATCATACGCATTATCATCAGTACAAGGTAGGAATATTTTCAAAACAGGAACCTCTAGTAAAAAAAGCCGTTGACAAGAATTATTATACTCCTGATTTTGAGCAGAATAACGTATTTCCAAGACCCGGCCAATATAACATATCAAACTTTAAAAACTACCGTCACATGAGTACGAACTGAAACGAGCCTCTGAAAAGCTGAATTTTTTTCTAGAACTCGTGTCATATTTACTGCCGAGCTTTATTTTTGTACCTTTCAAAACAAGAATCTATACCTCATTTAAAACAAGTAACAATATAAATAAACTTTTATTTCTACAGGACCAGGCCATCCTCAAATACGTGTGCACATCACTTCGCGAACTTCGCGACACAGCTGACCCGCACAACATCGACCCTGAAGCGTACTTCAGACTGGTGCTGCTGGCGCGAGGCGTCGCTGTTGCCAGGCCGAACCATCTTGTGAAGTACAGCGCTCCTACGCCGCAGAGACCTCCCAACGGTAAGAGATTAAGCTGGCACATTTTAATCAGTTCCCAGATTTCGGTAACGCCTTCGTTATGTAAGGCATCGATTTGCTCAGGCCACTACAGGTAATAACAGCATACTTATGAGTTATTACAAAAGCAGTCCGCATACTTATGCATTACGTACTAGGTATCGGTTTGCGCAATTCACTAGACATACATGCTTGATATGCATTATCATCAGTGATCGGAGTAGGTAGATTGAATTGGGGTCATTGATCCGAAACGTATATATTAATATGGACATTCCTCCGGAAATTCGGAATTGGTTGATTATTAAAAAAAACCGGAACAGGTTGGAGTTGTATTAAAATGAGCTATATCTTATTCTTCATTTTACGGCACACATTCACGATTTGACACAACCCAACAACCAATCAGAACAAAGGATCATGGGTGGTGCACTAACCGGTTATCGAAGCAATGCGTACGCCCACTGACGACATGACGACTTCGGTTCGTAAAGTGCGCTTCTTTGTTTACTGTGTTGTGAAAACGTTACGTGAAAACAGATAAATAATAAATTAATTTAGTTTTGATATCTTCCTTTAATTTTTTATTTATTTTAGAATTGAGTAGTAATAATATCACTACCAACAATAACAATATTTAATTATATCCGGAAATTATTTATTTATTAATCACAAAATGCACAGCTCTGAAATTTTATCTTAAGATATATAAGCTAGTCTTACAGCCAATTACGGATTTACAATTTAATAACTATACAATACATGCAGCAGAAACAAAAATACAGCATGAAATAATAATAATATAAATATAATAAATAAATAAATAAAATATAAATTTAATTTCCGGAAATACCGGAATTACTTTCCGGGAAAACGGCTTATCCATGTTATTCTTTCTGTGGGCATTTGTGATACAAGTACCAAAAATCAATCTACCTACTCCGATCACTGATTATCATTTAGCAATAAACAACAAAAAATGACGATTGTGATTTACCACACAATGTTGATAATTTTGTTCGTCGTAAATGACGTATAAATTCCAATCACAATTCATCAAAGTCGATTGACATGAAAATTACGTAGAGAGGTAGTGATTATTGGGAATCTTAATTCTATTATTTTGTTACTAATTTTATCATCTTTCAAACAGGTGACTGGTCAGTCTTTTGGAAAGGCGACAACCAAGACGAGAAAGACAAGGAGCCACATCTATGCGCGTTACTGACAAGCGTACTATGGCGTTTAGCCGCGTGTCGTTCATCTACTGCGCAACCGCCCGGCATCCTGTCCTATGGGTTGAGACATCCGGAACATACAATGCATGCACTCGCTGATACGGTGCATGCTTTCCAACTACATGCGGAGCCTGAATGTGTAAGTAGACAATTACATAGGTTTTTGTTCAACCTGTAACTGTCCTCACGTATATGAAAGCGTTCTGTATAGATGGCGGTATAATCGACTAATATCCGAGACTAATTTCTGAGTAAAAATTACAAAGAATAATGAAAACAGCGTACAGTACCCGGCGATAAATATTGCACATCGACCTTTACCTTTTTTGTATTTTATACAAAGAATAAAAATAATTATCAAAAGAAGCAAATCATAATTGTTTTAACAGCTCCTAATAGATACCGGACTGTTTGTATTTCGTGCGCTCTACGAAGCCGAAATTAGCCGATTGTCTCTTTCCAAAGGTCGATGTGCAATATTTATCGCCGTAAAGATAAAGACTGACTCAGCGACTACAGCAGTGTAAACGTTATGGGCTGATCATGCAGTGACAGCATGGCATGGTGTCTGCGAGTCATGCCTTCTAATAAAAACCTATATTTACCCGTGGGAAGTGACTGCATTGTTCACTAAACCCGACAACAAATATTGACATTGTAATTTCGTCCACAGATCGAATTCGGCAATCAAATCTACCTATCGCTCTTATTGGCTGAGGATCAAAGCATTAGCTTCGGAGCCAAGGCTGCTCTGATGAGAGTGCTCAGACCTAGAGTGAAGAGGCGTCGCGTCTACATACCTTCACCACCAAACACTCCTGGAACAGGTAAGTTAACACAAGTTACAAAAGATTTTTTTTTTGTTTGATTTATGTAATAGAGAGATGACAATATGAGATTGTTAATTATATCATGTATTTTCAATACATGCCCGCAATGTTTTTTCTCCCGTCAAAAGGCAGTTACACACGGTGCCTTTTTGCAGCGAAACAAGCATTAAACTTCTTCCTTTACCTCATATGCTTTAATATTTTCTCGATATATGCGTGTGTATCTCGTAGATTTACAAAAAATACTCATAAATACATCCACAAACAAATCATTCTCCTTCATTTATGCCAAATCTCCGTTTATGGTAGGTGCTGGATCATCAGTGACCACAGCGCAACCGACGAGCTCAATAACCGAAGCTGTCGTATCGGAGTCAGACTTGAGCGCCAACCGTGACGACAATCAAGAGAACCAGTTCATGGATGTTGATGATTCACTGGAGCCCATGGTGCTGCTGGCTCCTGATGGAGGTGAGACACAGTTTTATTAAGCCAAGGCAATATAGGTACCGACTCTTTTTAACTAGTTCTAAGATGTCTTCTATGAATTAATTGAATGCTCATATGTTTGTATTAGATTGTTCTTTCGAATGGGCAACCTCTCGTTTTGCTGGGCTCACTCTCTATGCACGGATTCCGTAGTTTCGGCCGAAGTGACGACCGTTTCCCGCACCGTATCACCTTCGGACATAATATTACTTTGAGACCAGAACTAAGAATGAATTGACAGTTGTCCTTATCCCCGATGTGTTTTTGACCGTCCGAAAAAGTTAATTCAGTAGGAGTATAGTTCATTCGGATGTCTAACTACTTTCGGACGGCGGCTCATATCTTCATTGACGGACTTAGAGAGTAGGCCCTTTGAATTGATCTAGAATAATTATAATTATTCATATTATTGGTTTACCAGAATAGCGACGGTTTACCCGATACAAAGCGGTCACCGCCGTCTATATCCACTTGCCTGTTATTTCAACAGCGTAACCATAACCATTCAAACTGCGACACAAGCTCGAATCTAGTGGCAGAAATATGTTCTTATCATTGTTTCGTTCCAATAGGTCTTGAAGCATTGCTAGACATCCCACCGGACGCAGACGACGAGACGATGGTAGAGCTGGCCATTGCATTATCTCTACAGGAACAGCCGCGCAGGGCTCCGCCCGCGCCCTCGGCGCCTCCGCCACCCGCGCCGGGCTTCAGTGATGCTACTGCCTCGCCTCCCGGGTATGTCACTATCTATTAAATTATACAAGGTGGAATCGAAATATGTAATTGAAAATCCGAAAATAGTCGATCACCCTTCATAATGAACAATTTTTAATATGTGACCATCCCTAGAAAACGCGAAAAAAATACGTTAGATGATCCATACATTTATGTTCACATAAATTACAATGTTTTTTTTTTTCGTTTCAATTACACCTTGTAGATGATTGAGTTACATATAATTCTGCTGCTATTTGAGATATATCTTTTTTAAAAAAACCTCGATCTTTGAAAAAATAAGGCTTTATCGCGTAGGTGCCGCTCGCATAGGTGCCTAAGCACCTACGCGAGTTTCAGCGAAGATAGCCGACAATGTTCGAACTCAAACGGAGCTCCTAAGTTTACAAAGCGTGATCGTGCCCGAAACTGTTCTGCTGACCGAACTCGCCGCGCAACGGCCTCTAATTATGAATAAATTCGATAAAAAAGAACCTAATTAGTACAGAAAACATTCCAACAACTTACATGTAGTAACAACTCCGTCAGTTCTGATGACGAGGGCAGCACGGCCGCTACGGACGGCAGCACACTACGCACGTCGCCGGCTGAGCCGCCCGGCTCCGCCGGCTCCGAGTCGGGAGGTAGCGGTGCTGATAGCATCGGCGGAGTTTCTGGACGAAGCAGCGCTTACGGTAAGACAAATGTGATATACAGGGTGAATTTTCGAAGTTTTTGTGTATAACCAAATACGAAACAGAAATAAATAGGGAAAAATACTCAATGGGGTCGCGGGGCCCATTTTGATGATAGTAAAACGGTATCTTTACATTTTTGAAATACTAACCCTTTGTATTGGATGGATTGTGTGAAAGATGATCTGCTTAGAAAGCTGCTTGGTGTACAGACGCCGCACATCAACCTGTTACAATCTGTCAAAGTTCTTTAATAAATTTTCAACTTTATCGCTAAAGCATAAGGTTCAAAATTGATTGGGAACATTTGACAGTTTCGGGTAGGTTGATGTGATGGCGTCTGTACATAATAAAGAGTATTCTATTCTTTCTATTCTATTCTTGGCCCTTGTAAAGATGTATGAAAAAAAAAACAAGTCCCCATCCTACATAAATTGGGATAAGCACAGGAAGACGATGATAATAGCTATAATGTAGCTATCAACCCTTCAAGTAAGCTCATCTGTGTAAACGAGCTGACGAGCTTACTTAAAAGGTTAGCTTGAGGGTTGAAAGGAAGGAATATATAAATGACGGTTGTGATGTAAAGGAGACCTTCGTTATGAGCATCATTGTTTGCAAAATCAGCGAGTATTTTAAATTATTTAGATCAAACGTTTTGATGAAGTGAATGCTGCTGTAGAAAATCAGCTCAAAACAGCGTAATATCTTATGCAATTGCTTCACATGGGTTTCTTTATATTTGAGATACGCCAGCATGGGATACAGTGCTTACATGTATTCATTGGATCGCTTCAGCAGCCATCTTGTATGTATGTGCATTTCAACGGTACGGAATGTTCTAGGAGAAATGGCTCCGTCCGCGAGTGCGATGCCGACCTCCAATATCATCGCGGCGCCTGTTGCTATCACAGGCTAGTAAACTAATATACTGTACTACGGTGCTATTCTGTAAAAATCTCACCGTGAAAAAGTTTTCACGTTGAGATTTTCACGCTCACTTCACCCAAGTAGGTGAAGTGAGCGTGGAGTGAGCTGTCAATAGTGTCAATTCCTAGCAAAAACAAAGTCACTTCACATAAGTTTTCACGGTGAGATTTTTACAGAATCGACCGGCTGTTATTTGATCAATGTTACTTACTATAAGCCCAGGTTCGCACGGGCGTGTTTTTCCCGCGGCGATATGTTTTCGCGCACTGGATTTCTGAAAATCGAAGAGTGTGTTTTTTTGTAGCGCTGGAATACACTCTTTGTTGAAGCTCCAGTGCTCGATAAAATTCTGCCGCGATATTTTTACATCCATGCGAACGTGGGCTAAAAAGCTTGTTTACCTAGAGAGCAGAATAAGCATTGGTAATGACTTGTTTCTGTTTTAACTGATCATACCATTTTCATTGAAAACACTATTGCTTGCTTTTTATGAACTTGCATGCACTTGAAAAGGCAACACTCACAGTGGTGCCGATTTCCTTGTTCACAATCTAAACTAAATTTAAGTTCAGGGCATCCTTTTCTTTCTATTTCATTAAGAAAAGGACAGAAAATAAATTTTAGTTTAGTCCTGTCAAATTAATCAGCGCCTGTCACTACTCCATACAAGTTTAGACGTGATCAAAAACTTGCTTCATAAAGTTACGTCAATTTACGTCAGGCGCTGATTAATTTGACAGAACTAAAATCGGCACCAATATCAAACTTGCGCTTGTTTTGGTAGTACGTATATTCCTACTAGATATTAAAAGCTTGATCAAAATTCTGAATCTGCTTACCATCTTTAAATTGGTATTTGCTTTGGCCAGATCAAATGTTCCTTTAGTGCTCACATAGCGTTTTTGTAACTTAATCCTGTTAGTAATTTTATAATTAACCCTTGTTTTTGATCTCAATTTATTTTGTTATATCAAAAGTACTAAAGAAGAAATAAAACTAACGATGAGTTTCCGCTTCCTCAGCTGGCCCCTCGACGTCATCCAACCAACCAGTGGCCTCCACATCGCGTACTATGGAGGCAGAGAGCGAGACGCGCAAGTTGCACGCGCTCCGTCTCTCTCTACTATCAGCCGCATTGGACGCGCTGCCTAGCTTGCGATACCTACCTGGAGTCAGGGCTATACCCTTTGTACAGGTACGTGCACATACAGGTTGGCAGATACATCCACGCGCTGTCACCACGAATTCAGCACATGATAAATGATTTATTTTCTGTAAGTAGGTTTGTACACTTTTATACGTCAATTATATTTCTTTAAACTAGATGAGGTCGGCGTTTCCTATCTGACTATTCTGAGATGAAAGGCCGAAACAAACTCAGAGGTCACAGTCTCTTTTAAAATCCAGACAAAATCTTGGTCAGATCGTGTAGATTGGTGTCTGAAATGGTATTTTGAGGAAAGAACCACACACATTGAGCGGACCTGTCCAATCAGTGCACACGTGTCAAAAATCGTGCAACTCAGAACTTGAGGAGCTCAACGATTCAACGAACAATACCAAAGAAAGGACATTTGGGTAGGCCGCGTAAATTTCTCAAACTGCCAGATCATGATTAAAACCAACTAAGAAGGAAAACAGAAAAAAAGAAATAAACCACATTGTCATGATTCGAGATTCCCTAGGATATAATATCTAATTACCCTTCTCAGGTGGTCCTAATGCTCGCTGGCGACCTCGACTCAAGCGTAGAAGGCGACCGCACAGTCCTAGACCGACTCCTAGAACTACTCGTCTCGGAACTCGACATTCAAACCGACGAGAATCCCGAAGAACGTACAGACAGAAGGGAGTTACAACTGGCTATCATGAGACTGGAGTTACTTGTGTCGGAGTTGGATATGCATGGCGATGAGACCCCGCCCCCAATACATGAGAGGACCAATAGGAGGGAGCTGCAATTGGTTATTATGAGGCTGCTTAGTAAGTATAACTTTGTGATATTTGTTTTCAACGGGATAGTCGATGACAGGCAGCTTCAAATACGCAATGTTACCATCCTGCCTTAATTTATTAAACCTAATTTTTGCCGGGTCAAAATTTTTTTACAAAAAATGTTATAAAGACATGTATGACTATAAGTAAACAGTATGTAGCTTTCTGTGTGCTCGTCACTTCATGAATCTTTTCACTGTGTACATACGAGTAGTTTTAACGCTCTATTCAATATAGTATTGGTCGTTACCGCAGGCTGTTTTTTACAGGCTACACGTGCCTAAATATTTTTACACACTATCACAACTCTCCATTAGGTTTATTATTTCATTGATTTTCTTATCTACTAGGTGTCCTAATGGCTCGTTGGAAGACATCAGCGTCAGGCGGCCCCGTTCCTCGCGCAGAAGTGACCGGCGGCGCGTGCGCAGCGCACGTGTCCCGCCTCGCAGCCGCCGCGCTGGTGCGTGCCGGTGCGCCCGCGCACTGCTTCCGAGTGCTGTCTGCGCTGCTGCCTTATTGGAAGGAGAAGACCTCTGGTAAACACGCCAACATTTTACATACTAGCTGTAAGGTGTAAATAACTAATAACTTGAAAAGGTGTCATTCATTGGTCGTAAGAAAAAACCGGTCTTCGTTATTTCAAGGTTTGTCCCATAGTTAAAGTTGACTTTTCAGGTTTTTAAGTTAAGGACAAAACAAGAACTAAGCTTGCATAGTAGAAAGAAAAAAAATATTTTTAGTAGGCTCCAAAATTCAATAGCTTGCTTTTCTCTTTTACAATCATCAGTGAAGTTATCAAAGTCAATTATAAAAATTACTTTTGTGACTCTAGGTTCTGGCACGGCGACTACTGCCCAGACGTTGCTGAAACCGTTACCACCTCAGCCATTGCCAGATATGCAGCCTTTCTTCGTCAAGGAATATGTTAAAAGTAAGTTTTTATTATCATTACATTATAAACTGAATGTATATTCGTCATAAGTATGTTTTCGATAAGGTTTATGATCGGTTTGTAAGTAATATCTGTATTATTGAAGAAAAAGTGGCAGAACAAACGCCCTGGCTGGGGACTCCCCAGCCAGGGAGTTTGTTGCGCCACTTCTTCCCACCGAAAGCACTAAGAAGTGGTAAAGGGCGAGCGTTTGTTTCGTTAATTCTCAACCTAATTTGAAAAAAATACTTATGATTTTGAGAAAAAGTTGCTATATGTGACTATCAATTTACTACCTTACTTAATGATCTTAATTGTAATGTTTTTCCTGCCAGGTCACGCTTTAGACGTGTTCGACAACTATCCCCAACTACTAATGGAGATGGCGCTACGGCTGCCGTGTCAAATACACAAACATTGCGACCCCGCGCACTTCGACCAGCGCTGGCGCACGCTACTGTGTGAATATATGATGAACCAACAAACGCCGCTCAGGTAAATATTTATAGAACTAAGATTAATGTTATTTTAGAATGGAAAAAATGGTCTTTGTAGTAATTATGAGCAGTAGATATAACTTGTTTTGAAATTACACACAGGCAATTCTGAATTAGTACTACCAATGCAAAACTTGGTATAATGGAATAGCAAAAGCTTTTTCATTATTGTCGTTTACAAAAATAACCAGTGGCGTGCACAGGGTTTTATGCCTGGGTAGGCAGTTTTCTTTTCGCAAAAAAAAAAGTCTCGCAATTGCACTAGTTAGTAAAGATAAAACTCACCAGGGGTTGAAAAGGTTGTAACTACGATTTTCCAATGATGCAAATAGAAGATTTCGGCCACTTCAAATATCTAATCCAAGTGAGTGAAAATTACAAAACACGTCACTTGAAAGATATTCGATGTGGCCTAGAAAAAGGCTCTTCATGTGATTTGCATTATATAAATATATTTAATAAGTACATAAATGATAAACTACTGGTTTGGTAACAAAAGTAAAAGTAAAGTTAAAAAAATAAAGTAAACCAACTTATTTATAAATTAAATCTACGCGCCTATCCTTTTTTAAATATGATTTTAAAACATCGTCATAAAAAGTTGGTTTGCGTTTTAATTCGACCAATCGCACAGCCAGTTGTGTGTCATAAATTCATAATTATATGTATGTTGAAAATAGTAGACAAACGAAACAAAATAACCGATTACTACATGTATGCAACCTGTCAGCCAATGATATGAATCATATTGTTTTTTATTGAATTTACGATTGATTTTACCTTTAGTTTGTATTAATTGCAAATCCGGTGTACGACGACCTATCTCGATAACTTGTTTTTTTTCACCGAAAGATAGTTTTGAAAACGCATCATACTTTTATTTTCTCAATACACACACCATCTGAACAACTTTCACAGACAATATTATCCATTTTTCACTATTAACAACGTTAAAATCCTAAATACATATCTGAAAACGTATTCACACAAACAGATCACACATGTCATCAAACAAATTATGGCGACTTGACTATTGAAATTATCTAGTAAAAGGGAAATGTAATACGACAAAAAATTATGACCATCTAAATATATAAAATTCAATGAAACAATGTTACTTCCTAAAATATTTGCATTGCATAGCAAACTTTCTTTCGGAAATGTTCGCTAGGAGTCGTAATTTTTCGTGTTAGAGACACTGTCTTTTCATGCAGTTGTGTGCGTGATTTTTGTCATTGTGTGTCACAAAAGCCCACGTAGCTATAGGAACGCACACATATTAAATCCGCATGACCACGTCTTACCACGAGAGCACACATACAAAACATTCAGACAAGAATAATTTGTGTCTTTGCCGTGGCAAAGGCGAGGTGGCGCTAGTGCCGCGCGAATCGATGTGCGAACGTGAACGAGCCTTTAAATTGTATCGATCTTAATGATACCACCGGCACTCGATAGATAGAGCTGATTTATGATTTAAATTTTTTATGTGGTTTTGTTTATTGATAAAATAATATTAGATCTATTATCAGAACCAGGGTAGGCAGTGTCTTTCTGCCTATATGGAACGCACGCCACGGAAAATAACTATAGTAGAAATGCATAAATCACTTATCGTTAAATTTGATACCCGTGCACTAGTTCGCCAAGAAGTGGTCGACTAAATCGAGTTATCATTATGTCTCTTATTATAGCGGAGAGAGGTCCCATACTCAAAGCAATTTCAATTTTAGGAAACAAGTCCGCAAACTACTGCTTCTACTCTGTGGTACCCGCGAACGTTATCGTCAACTGCGCGACGTGCACGCACTGGATACGCACTTGAATGCGGCGCGTGCGTTGCTCGCTACCGACCCTGCGTATGACAAGCTTGTACAGCTTATGGACCATTTGAAGGTAGGTAAAAATTGAAACTGTGTGTATGAGAAGTTACTTGAATGTTGTTCGATTATTGAGGTACTCATTTTGCACAATCAGCGCAAAAACTGCGTAATATCAAATTGTACTACAACTGTAACACTAAATTTGCGGTACACAACGCTACTACATATGTGGCTATAGTTCCCAACTGTCTAGCTCTAAAGTTATAGCACATTACTGCTGCATCGGACCGTAGAGCATATTAATACAAAAAACTGAGTTGCATACCGCCTTTAGTGTGTTATGGTCCTTACAAAATGTAGAAAGTGTCGTTGGAGGATGTAAGGTACCTGTTCAGAAGCTCAGGGAGATTACTAAATAAAAGCGTGGACTGTATGACTATTTAAATTATATTAAGAAAAGGCGACAAATAGGTAGCGGTACAGTGTTGTTGTCAAAAGGGGCGCGTTGGAGGTTGACGACACTCGCGCCCCTTTTGACAACAACACTGTACCGCTACCTATTTGTCGCCTTTTCTTAATATAATTTAAATAGTCATACAGTCCACGCTTTTATTTAGTAATCTCCCTGAGCTTCTGAACAGTACCCAACAATTGCGCGGCATCTCAGTAAGTCTCTGACAATACATTGTCATCTCCCAGGCCTGCGCAGAGATAGTGAGCGCCCGCACGGGCAACTGGCAGCACACGTGTGGCACGGAGCGGCGCGAGGCTCTCGCGTGGCTGGTGACGGTGGCGCGGCGCGTGCACCCGCAGGTGGCGCCCACCGTACTGCAGCTGCTGCAGGCCGCGCTGTGCGCGCCGCCACACCACCAGCGCGCGCCGGAGACCAAGGTAACACAGTGAGCGCAGCACGGCAACTGGCAGCACACGTGTGGCACGGAGCGGCGCGAGGCTCTCGCGTGGCTGGTGACGGTGGCGCGGCGCGTGCACCCGCAGGTGGCGCCCACCGTACTGCAGCTGCTGCAGGCCGCGCTGTGCGCGCCGCCACACCACCAGCGCGCGCCGGAGACCAAGGTAACACAGTGAGCGCAGCACGGCAACTGGCAGCACACGTGTGGCACGGAGCGGCGCGAGGCTCTCGCGTGGCTGGTGACGGTGGCGCGGCGCGTGCACCCGCAGGTGGCGCCCACCGTACTGCAGCTGCTGCAGGCCGCGCTGTGCGCGCCGCCACACCACCAGCGCGCGCCGGAGACCAAGGTAACACAGTGAGCGCAGCACGGCAACTGGCAGCACACGTGTGGCACGGAGCGGCGCGAGGCTCTCGCGTGGCTGGTGACGGTGGCGCGGCGCGTGCACCCGCAGGTGGCGCCCACCGTACTGCAGCTGCTGCAGGCCGCGCTGTGCGCGCCGCCACACCACCAGCGCGCGCCGGAGACCAAGGTAACACAGTGAGCGCAGCACGGCAACTGGCAGCACACGTGTGGCACGGAGCGGCGCGAGGCTCTCGCGTGGCTGGTGACGGTGGCGCGGCGCGTGCACCCGCAGGTGGCGCCCACCGTACTGCAGCTGCTGCAGGCCGCGCTGTGCGCGCCGCCACACCACCAGCGCGCGCCGGAGACCAAGGTAACACAGTGAGCGCAGCACGGCAACTGGCAGCACACGTGTGGCACGGAGCGGCGCGAGGCTCTCGCGTGGCTGGTGACGGTGGCGCGGCGCGTGCACCCGCAGGTGGCGCCCACCGTACTGCAGCTGCTGCAGGCCGCGCTGTGCGCGCCGCCACACCACCAGCGCGCGCCGGAGACCAAGGTAACACAGTGAGCGCAGCACGGCAACTGGCAGCACACGTGTGGCACGGAGCGGCGCGAGGCTCTCGCGTGGCTGGTGACGGTGGCGCGGCGCGTGCACCCGCAGGTGGCGCCCACCGTACTGCAGCTGCTGCAGGCCGCGCTGTGCGCGCCGCCACACCACCAGCGCGCGCCGGAGACCAAGGTAACACAGTGAGCGCAGCACGGCAACTGGCAGCACACGTGTGGCACGGAGCGGCGCGAGGCTCTCGCGTGGCTGGTGACGGTGGCGCGGCGCGTGCACCCGCAGGTGGCGCCCACCGTACTGCAGCTGCTGCAGGCCGCGCTGTGCGCGCCGCCACACCACCAGCGCGCGCCGGAGACCAAGGTAACACAGTGAGCGCAGCACGGCAACTGGCAGCACACGTGTGGCACGGAGCGGCGCGAGGCTCTCGCGTGGCTGGTGACGGTGGCGCGGCGCGTGCACCCGCAGGTGGCGCCCACCGTACTGCAGCTGCTGCAGGCCGCGCTGTGCGCGCCGCCACACCACCAGCGCGCGCCGGAGACCAAGGTAACACAGTGAGCGCAGCACGGCAACTGGCAGCACACGTGTGGCACGGAGCGGCGCGAGGCTCTCGCGTGGCTGGTGACGGTGGCGCGGCGCGTGCACCCGCAGGTGGCGCCCACCGTACTGCAGCTGCTGCAGGCCGCGCTGTGCGCGCCGCCACACCACCAGCGCGCGCCGGAGACCAAGGTAACACAGTGAGCGCAGCACGGCAACTGGCAGCACACGTGTGGCACGGAGCGGCGCGAGGCTCTCGCGTAACACAGGAATTCATTGAATATACCCCTAACTTTCAACTACAGTCGGACTTTTAATTAGCTGCAATAAAATTACAGCTTATGTGTTACTTAAATTACTGAAATTAGCGTATTTTTGTTTTTTCGCGGCCATCAACCAAATCATGTTTTTCTAGTACAGAATAGTATAACAAACGAAACTTATTTGACATGCATATCTCTAAACTCTGTCCGAAATGAGTTATTAAAAAGTGTCATTTTATTGCAGCTAACTAAAAGTCGGACTATAGAGCTATAAAGATGGAAGTACAAGACCATATCCGACGCAACATTATCATTGCGCAAAATAATAATGGATGTTTTACTTTTCAAAATGTCGTTTTAGATTGCTCCATTTACTTTTTTTCATGATCTTAGAATAATCAATATTTCGATCTTTCTTTAGTTTTCAACCTAAAATAATATAAAAGTACTGTGTCTGTATCAGATTACAATTAACAAATCCTTTTAAAACAAATTAATATGCAGTGGACGTGTCTACAACAAAATAAATGTTTACAGCAACAAAACCCAGCCGACTGGCCTGATCGCGAACGCAGCGCTGAAAATGACAATTTCACCACTGATGGATCAAAGTTCCAGGAGCAGAGAGTTGGACCACTCGTCCAACAGATCTTGAAGCAGGTACCTATTAGTGGCAAACATTGAACTCTAATAGCATCACTTGGCTTATCTGCCAAATATTCCCGTGCTTTCGGCAATCCATACTAATATTATAAATTCGAAAGTAACTCTGTCTGTCTCTATGTTGCCTTTTCACGCCTAAACCACTGAACGGATTTCGATATTTGGCAGAGAGATAGATTGCATCCCGGGGAAGGACATAGGATAGATTTTATCCCGATATTCCCACGGTATTGACACTTATGCGGGTGAAACCGCGGGGCGCTGCTAGTACAAAATATACCACCAAATATACAAAATATAAAGTACCCTATTCTATTGGCATAAAGTTTATTTTATAACAGCGAATTAACGTGATTATACATAGTGCAAAAGACTTCTTAATAATATACAGAAAAGATAATGCTCCGAAATGTCCCTGGATTGTTTTTCTTCAGTTACCAAGCGTCGGTAATCATTTTGTGCTTGTCTATAGGTGTCCCAAGAAGAATTGAGGATGTTCGTGAAAGCGTTCTTACTTGAAACCAACTCGACAGCCGTGCGTTGGCAAGCCCACGCTTTGCTTCTTGCTATATACAAGTAAGTTTCTAAATATTAAAATACGATTTTCCATAGTCAAATAGCAGTTAATTTATGGTGGAAGGTAGAACTGATTTTCGTGAAAAGTGTCTGCACGTCAGTTTTTAGTAGAATAAATCTGTTTTGGCAACACATTCGTAAACAAAACTCACGTTTATTTTTTATTGGTATATTTAATTTTAACTGCAGCTGAACTCACGAGCCATTTTTCCAAAAACCTATGGTTTGATATTAAACGTCCCATAATTTGTTTAGCAACTCTGGTCAAACCGACCAGTCTTCATTGGTGTCACTCCTGTGGGCCATCTGGCCAGCACTGCCGCAGTACGGTCGCAAGGCTGCGCAGTTCGTTGACCTGCTCGGCTATTTTACGCTCAAGACATCCAATATTGATACTGAGGTAAGTTAAAGAGAAAAGAGGGAGAATCTATCTTCTTAATGACTATCTTTTTAGCACATTTCACCAATGAAGTTGAACACAATCAGCACATTTAAACCACGGGTGAAATTCGCCCTTGGTTCGGGTGAAAGTGGCTCAGCGATGTCAAGATTTCCTTTCTTTTGATTGACTTTCTAAAATGTCCCCAGAAATGCCTACCCTTTACCGATTATTATTGCGTTAGCTTCGAAAAGAAAATGGTGAATATACTAGTGACAAGAGTAATTTTTAGGTCATTTGTCATAACTATTTTTTGAAGTACCTTCTTATGCCTAAGCAACAAACCCCGAATAATCTTTCATGCTCTAGTCTACAATAAAGTACTCCTTTTGACTAGCGGTAAATACATAATTAAATAAAGTTTTTTGTTCGGATCGTAGCAGGTGGCGTTCTGTAGTTTCTGATTAAACCCATGGGACGAAGGTGTGAGTTTATGTATAGTAACAGTGCGCATACCCCACCCTATTTCAAGTAAAAGAAATATCAACTTTATTAAAATGCCAATTAAGTTGATTTCAGAGTGACTAGCACTATTGAAAAAGTTATAACAATGTTTGAAGTTGTAGCGTAAACTGAACTTTATTGTGTCGGAATCAAAGTTATTTTTCCATTAATTCATATTTGTTTACATTTTTGGCAAATAAAACGCGAACGCAGATTACATAATATGTAAATAAAGTTCTATTTATATTCTTCTCCCCAACAGAAATACGTAGGCAGTGCAGTAGAGTTACTCCGCAACCAAAACCAGCTGCTCTCCTCACACGGCAACGCAGCATTGTATGCGGCTCTGGGTTCCTACGTCGAACTAGACGGATATTACCTTGAGTCGGAACCGTGCCTCGTCTGCAACAACCCCGAAGTTCCCATGGCGACTATAAAGTTACCTACTATAAAGGTTGGTTTAGATTGCACTTGTTTGTTTTATGTAGTTTTGTGGATTTTTGTTGTGTGGTGTAAGTCTTTAACGATATATTAAATAACTTGACCGTAAATTTGAAGCCTAATAATACATGAGAGAGAGGCCATCGTTCTGTCCCTTTCTCGCATCCGTTCTCCCCCCTTGTCGCGTACTATCGCCTTCTCTGTCTCTCCTCCCACCACCACTAGCAGTTGCAAACGTTGGTTTGCTTTTGGATTTGCCTCATTGACGTCATTGTTCCTGTCCTGACAACACCGGTTAAAGAAGGTAAGACATTTACCTATCACAAAGTGCTTATGTGAAATTTGCAAGAGTTAATAACACTTTTAAGAACCGAATAATTTGTACAAAATCTGTACTTCTATTTTCTGTGTTTATACTCTTAATTAACGGTGTTACCGTTCGTTTTTAAGTAATATCGAATTACTATTTATGTAGTACCCTCATTTTTTCTTATTTTTTTTTTACTTTTTTGCATAAAGTTATTTTAATTGTATTTCAGCGTACGAATTATAATAATGAGTGATCAAAATATTTTACCGAACCAAAATATGAGCACTCAAGATAAAAGTAAAGATAATAATAACGTGCAATCTAAGAAAAGAAAACGCCGTGTTCGCGATATAAGTAGCTCAACCACATCATCAAATTCTAGTTCAAGTTCTAGCAGCTCTGATAGTTCACCAAACTATAAACGTTCTCGTCGTTCGCGTAAAAGAGACAAACGCAGTCAAAGAGACCGTAAATTAGAGAAGTTAATAGAACAGGTAGCCGATCTTAAGAAAAATTTTGTGTATTGTGCTAATGAACATGATCGCGGGTCATTATATGAACATGATGAAGATTGTTTAGATGATAATGTGAGCCGCCAGCTATATTGCGATGATGTACCTATAAATGAACCGGATAATTCTGAATTAGGACCGGAAATTTCATTGTCAATAGGAACGAAAATAAAAGATCCCGATATCTTAAAGACACCCAGTGCGTATTTAGAAATATTAAGAAAGATTCAACGATTAGACGATCCCGATTGGACAAATGTGAGGTATTCCGAAGTACAAAAAAATTATAGACATACCCCCGGTTTCACAGAACTCGATGCGAATGATGAGTTGAAACGTTACGACGGCGCGCGCTCTCTAATTAATATGGAAAAAGCTTTTGGGTCGTTATCTTTTGCACTTATTAAGCAAAAAGAACAGCTACAAACGGAGCTTCGCTCATTTTTAAGCTGGACTAGGCAAACAGATAATCTGAATCCTGACACGATTAGTGAAAAAATAACGGATATTTTTGTAAATGGTGAGTATGCTACAATTTCTAGCGATACTTTACAAATGATTTGCGGACACCGCGCTGAATGTATTCAGCAGCGAAGGGAAACTATTTTGGCTGGTGTCAAGGATCCCCTGCACAAGAGCATAATGAGAAAAATTCCACCATCTTGTCATAATCTATTCGGAGCTGAGCAACTTACTTCTACGTTAGAAAAAGCTGGAGGCGTGAATAAAGTTTTCTGGCCTCGTGACAAGGATCGCGCTTCTGCACCGCAGACCGATCCAAACACATCCATGACTCAGCGAAAGTTATCACTTCCGAGTCAGAGAAAGGTGACCTATAAACATATGGGGCATACCTCCTCAGGAGTAAATAGCACACCTATCAATAACAGAGGCAAGCCCTTTCGGGGCCGGGGCGGTAAGCAATCAAATTACCGCAGATCCAATGATGATTCAAATACCAGACACAAAAGCTCTCCCTCATCCCACCGGGATAGGAGAGGCAATTCACGCAGATTCTGACTCAACGAGTTCGTTTCGCGCCGGTCAGCTGCGACTTTTTCACGACCGGTGGAAGAAAATGGGCGCACCCGATTATATATTAAAAATAATATCCGGCTACCGAATTCCGTTTGTACGAAAGCCTCCACTCCATATACCCAATCTGCAAAATTCAGTCCAGTCGACGCCTCATTCTCCAGAAATGGACCATATTATTCACAAAATGATATCAGAAGAGGTGCTTACAGTCGTGCCACTAACTCAAAGTTTCATTTCACCAATGTTTCTGGTGCCCAAAGAAGACGGGAATTTCAGACCAATTTTCAATCTCAAAGCACTGAACCAATACGTCAACGCCGCCACCTTCCGGCTGATCAATATTTTCAGAATCCCAGACTTCCTTCAACCAAACGATTGGATGGTAAAAATAGACCTATCCCAAGCATATTTCCATCTGCCAGTTACAGAGGCTCACAGGAGATTCTTACGGCTTGTTTACCAAGGCCAATTGCTTCAAATGAACTGCCTTCCCTTCGGGCTCAGTTCAGCACCGAAAACATTTGCCTCCTTGAGCAATTGGATTGCCCAGACTCTTCGAGACCGCGGTATACGTGTCGTAATTTATTTAGACGACTACCTGCTAGTCAATCAAAATTACGATACACTGGTGAGCCAGGTCAAAACCACAGTGGGCATCCTACAATATTTAGGATGGATAATAAACTACGAAAAATCTATCCTGCAACCAAAGCAAGCGATAGAGTATCTGGGTATATTATGGGATCCGTGGAAGAACATAAAATCACTTCCAACAAAAAAGTGCCTGAAAATGAAAACCATGATCACTCACTTAATCAACAAGCAAAAAGCATGCCTAAAGGAATTACAAATCATCATAGGAATGATGAACTTTGCAAGCTTTGTTGTACCTCGGGGAAGGATAAATTTTCGTCAGCTTCAAAAGCTATGCATCAGCATGTTACACCTGAAACCTACTGCAAGAAGTTCACTGCCCGAGGCAGCTCAGAGGGACTTACAATGGTGGCAAAATTATCTCGAGATTTCATCTCCTATCCATGTCTCACATCCAACACACTACATTGTCACCGATGCATCAGACAACGCCTGGGGTGCTTACATAAACAACACCTATGTGTCCGGCACTTGGAAAGCAGAAGAAAAACTTCTTCATTGCAACCAAAAAGAGATGCTTGCGATCCTAAAAACAATTCAACATTGTGGTCAGAGCCTATGCAAAGCCAGCCTACACGTTCAGTGCGACAACAAGACCGCGGTATCTTATCTGAGAAACGAAGGCGGTACAAAATCACTAGCGCTTATAGACCTGACCTACCAGATTTTGCAGCTCGTAGATTTTTACCAGATTCACTTCACCATTTACCACATCCCAGGCGTATACAACGTCGAAGCGGACAGACTATCTCGACTGCAGAGACTACCAGAGTGGCACTTACTCCCTCAAGTAACGCGCCTAATATTTTCCCAATGGGGAACCCCGGTGATAGACTTGTTCGCGTCTCAGCGAGCCCATGTGGTCCCCAGGTACTGCACTCTGGATCGTCGGGATCAGCAAGCCGAGCTTCAAGATGCTTTCAGCCAGATCTGGGACTATCCATTGGCATGGATCTTTCCGCCACCGTTCTTGATACCCAAAGTGCTGATCCATCTGAACAAATGTCGAGGAATATTTCTGATAGTTGCCCCGAAATGGGACCAAGTCTTTTGGAGACCGGACCTCAAGAATCGGGCAATAGACCGCCCTTGGACGATCAGGAACCTATGCAAAGTGCTAGTAGACACATCGACCAACAAACCCCCTCACAAGGCCAACAAAATGACGTTGGAGGTTTGGAGATGTGGGGGTGGAACGAAAAACTGAGTGACTGGACAACCCAACAAAGGCATCTTCTCATGAAAAGCTGGCGATCGTCTACAATAAGAACATATAATCCAGCCTGGGCTCGTTGGATAAAATGGGCTAAGCTTAATCATATTTCTGTAAGCGAGCCAACCGGTTCGGCGCTAGCTAGATTTTTAGCTGATCTTTACCAAAATGATGGGCTCTCTTACAATACTATTCTTGTCCATAAAGCCGTAGTTTCCACTAGTCATCAGAACGGCTAAGCGAGCATCCTTTGGTCAAGCGAATATTAAAGTCTATAGCACTAGCCATTCCAAAACTCTCAAAGACCCCAGTTTGGGACGTTAACCAAGTTGTATCTTTACTATGTCAACAGAATCCTGATATAGATAAAGTTTATGAGGTATCGAAACACACAGCATGCCTCTTATTACTATGTTCTGGTCGTAGGGTCCATGACCTGACCCTCTTGAGCATCAATGCTAATAATTGCGAAATTACTAATGATTATGTTATCTTTTGGCCAATGTTCGGCTCAAAAACTGATTCCGCAACTTATCGTCAATCAGGTTGGAAGCTAATGATCAATAAGGATAATAAATGCTTAGATCCAGTACATTGGATTTTAAAGTTGATTTCAGTTGGAGACAACAGGAGAAGCGAAGCTAAATGTAATAATTTATTTGTTACTGTATATGGTAAAGCTCGACCTGCTTCACGTTGTGTTATAGCTAATTGGGTTAAGAAAATATTGAAGGATGCTGGGATTGAAGCCCCAGCTGGAAGTTTTAGGTCTGCTGTAGCTTCAAAAAGTTGGTATGAGAACTGCTCAGTTGATGAAATTCTCTCCAGAGGCAATTGGAGATCAGAAAATACATTTAGGCGTTTTTACTGTAAAGAAGTAAAGAAAACAGAGGCTCAAAACTCTGTTTCTAATTTGTTTACTGCAGTGTGATTATATAATAATTACTCAAAATGTTTGTATGATTTGCTTGTGTACTTTTGCACACATATTTAATTAATTGAGCGAGTCGCTTTCCGTTATTTGTTACTTGTGTTAGAAAGGATACTTTTTGCTTTTTATTCTGAAAATAAAACTATTTTATTTTTTGTAAACATAATTTTTATTTTTGAACACATCTGTAACAACATACCTTTATTCACAAGGAAGCTATACCATGTACTTATATTGCTTTCGCCCGCCTGTGCGTTAATAGCATAATACCAATCTTACTAAGGACCATTCCTTTTCATTGTTGTGTGATCCAAATCTTCAATTTAATTTAATAGTCACATTGACGTCTCCACCACCACCAGGCGATAACAAACACGTCTCTCATGTATTATTAGGCTTCAAATTTACGGTCAAGTTATTTAATACAAACGTTTTACCTGAAATAAAACGTAAATTAAATTACTTACCTAAATTTGAAGCCTAATAACTTAAATTCTGCCTGGGTCTACAATGACTTCAATGAGGCAAATCCAAAAGCAAACCAACGTTTGCAACTGCTAGTGGTGGTGGGAGGAGAGACAGAGAAGGCGATAGTACGCGACAAGGGGGGAGAACGGATGCGAGAAAGGGACAGAACGATGGCCTCTCTCTCATGTATTATTAGGCTTCAAATTTAGGTAAGTAATTTAATTTACGTTTTATTTCAGGTAAAACGTTTGTATTTTTTTTTTTTATCGATCTTTATGAAGCCTCTGTGGCAATATAAAATGTTACGCACTGTGAAAGTATGGACATAGATTCATTATGTATTTGACAATACCTCAACTCGAGCACCAGAAAAACAATTAGCAATTATGTAATGAACACCTGTATGTAACCCATGTATCACAAATAAACGATTTGATTTGAGCATTGTCCGAACAATATTCAATTTGTCTGTGCATGAACGACATGCATGCTTACGACAGTTCTTTATCTAAAAACATTTTTATTATAAAACTGATGTCCTTTTTCTCTATACTAAAAACATTTTGATTTTACTTGTCCTTTGGCCAATAACCATGCAAAATTAAACTTTAACCCATCTAAATAAGAGCTGAACACACTACTGTACGCAGATCGACTCGAAGTTCACGACGACTACTCAGATTGTGAAGCTGGTGAACAGTCACATGATAAGCCGTATCAACCTGCGTATCAGCGATATTAAGCGGAGCAAGATGGTGCGGACCATCAACTTCTATTATAATAATAGAACTGTACAAGCAGTGCAGGAGCTGAAGAATAGACCAGGTGAGTGGATTTTGTGTTTTATTTTGTACGTAGTACGGTCGTAATTTACAAGACTATTGTAATCGTGAGTGTTCTGGTTGTTCTCTTTTTAAAAATTGATTTACAATGTAATATCCCAGAGATGAATCTTAGATCAATGGGTTTTGAAGAAGGGACTTCGTTATACCTTAGTGTTGGAAGATAAACTTATATGTTTGCCACTCAATAATGCCATGAAATTACAGGTTATATAAAAACTATTATACTGTGTAGCTCATATAATAATTGTAATTGTTTAGGAATGTGGCATAAAGCAAAACGCGTGCAGCTTCAATCAGGACAATCTGAAGTGCGCGTTGACTTCCCTCTGCCGATCGTTGCGTGCAACCTTATGATGGAGTATGCCGACTTCTATGAAAACCAACAGGCAACTGGTATGTTATACATTTATCATACAAACTTTTAAAATTATAACAATGTTCGTCATTCTATGTAACAGTGAAATGTCTTCAATTAAATAGCAAAGACGCAATGCCAAGATAAGGTAAAGAGATGAAAGAAAAATGCTCGTCGAACTTGTGTTGCAAATTAAAACAAGTAACGCTAAATCAAATAAAATAATCGCTAAATTATTTCTAGGTGAATCTCTGCAATGTCCTCGTTGCTCACAATCGGTTCCCGCAAATCCTGGTGTGTGCGCTAACTGCGGAGAAAACGTCTTCCAATGTCATAAGTGTCGGTAAGTAAACCAAACTGTTACATATTCATTTTGTTCATCTGACCACAAGATAATTAAGTACTGTCGCTGGGCGTATACATTAAACATAAATTTCTATATTACAATATTCTTCTTTTATCCCAGTGCCATAAACTACGACGAGAAAGACCCCTTCCTCTGCCACGCATGCGGTTTCTGCAAGTACGCTAAGTTCGACTACACTCTGACGGCGCGTCCGTGCTGCGCCGTCGATACTATTGAGAACGACGAGGAACGAAAGAAGATGGTGCAGACTATCGGCGCGCTGTTGGATAAGGCGGATCGAGTGTATAGACAGTTGACATCTAATAAGCCTGTGTTGGAGGTAACTTGCTGAAAATAGTTATTTTTAAATTGTCCGTAATATTTTGTAAGCAAGTAAAATTTGACGTATTTATATTTAGAATGTCTGTGTACAAAAAGCTGTTTTGCTAGCTAAAATCTTTATGCCCTTCGCCCACAGTCTCTTCTCCACAAAATAAGTGAGCATCGTCTCGAAGGCCGCACAGCGGATGAGAACAGCAACGCAAGCAACACGTCGTTCAGCGGCGCGCAGATCAACCGCGTCATACAAACTCTTGCGCATAAGTACTGCGTGGACAGCAAGGGCCACTTTGAAGACCTGTCCAAGATCATACAGAAGGTGCTGGCTTGCAGGTCAGTCAAGATAAATATTTAATAGAATATTCATGATGGTTTTTAACGACATTAATTGCACATTCTTCACAACAAGATCAATTCAGAACCTTATTATCTGTATCTACATGTTCCTTTGTTTTCACTGGGATTTTGTGTTCAGACGCCAGCACATCAAGCTACCCGAAACTGTCAAATTTTCCCAATCAACTTTGAACCTTATACTTTAGCGATAAACTTGAATATCTATTAAAGAAATTTGACAGATTGTAGTAGCTTGATGTGCTGGCGTCTGTACATGCATGTAATAAGACAAATCTAATTTTCCAACTGCATTCGATATCACACAAATGCAAAACTCATTTAATAAAAGTGGTTTGTTTTTAGGAAAGAGTTGGTGGCGTTCGATAGATCTCAGAGTGAGCTGACGAAAGGCGATACTTTGCCTGTGTACGCTGGACTACTGCAGAATTATGATGGCGATGTTACTAAAGGTAGGTGCCGGAGTATTATTGATATAAATACATTATGAACTCGGTCTTGCTGACATAAAACGTTTTCTTAAAAAAAAAAACAGTGGCACTCTAGGTATTAACTACCGAAGTAAAAGTCGCTGGTTCTTGGTAGTGAAACAAAAGTGTAATAAATCAATCAAAAATACATAAACAATAAGTATTCAAAAAATAGACAAAAGGTATAAAAAAGAGGCTTCAAAACATAAAGCCTGGGGCAGACTTGCACACTAGGAGTGGCGACAGAATTGAAAACTTGAAAAAGCATACTTAGTAATTTTATAAATATGTTTGAAGGTAATTAATTCTTCCCAAAGAAAATGTAGCGCGCGTTGATGTCTTTATAATGGCCAAAACTTAAAACACAGGTGTCGCTTACGATAACAGTGTCGCGAGTTCAATGGTTTTTTCCCATCTCAAAAAATGCCCAACGCGCCTAGAGAAGTTATCACTTCAATAACATCAACCAATTTAAGCGTCGGGCAAACAGACAGTTATTGACGACTTTCATTCTTACATGACCCTGACGCATCACTATGGTGCGTCTTCGCAACGTTTTATGACAACTCATTTCCAAATAAAAGTGATTATTGTGTTTGAATCCGCTGAATAATTCAAGGCTTTAACTTATTATTTCCTACGTAATCCCCAAAAACTACTAAAACAAACATGAAACTATCAGGTGGCGGGTGTTACGGTTGCGCGCTGGCCTGCGCGGAACACTGCCTCACATTACTGCGTGCGCTAGCATCTCAAGCGGATCATCGTACTCGCCTATGCCGCTTCGGACTAGTACAGGAACTTGTACAGCATAACCTGCATCGTGGTACTCCGCAGGTAAGCTGCAACATAACGATACACATAATATGATAAAATGTATCTTGAATATTTGGATATTAAATGCCATTTTTTTTTTAACACGTTCGTACTTACTATTTAAAATGTATCTTGAATTTAGTTATCGTCATAAGTTTGGATAATTTAACCCTGTTGCTATTAGAAATTCTTCAATACTAAAATGGCGCTGAAATGTAAACTACAAAGGCGAATATCGCAATTTAATTTCGCATAAGTACATAATTGTTACCGAGTGTAGCGATAAGAAAGAAAGAAAATACGTTTATTTGCGGCAAACATGACGCCAAGTCAAAGAAGAAGAAGACAGAAGAAAGATAAGAAGAAGAAGAGAAAGAGAAGAAGAGGAGAAGTGATAAGTCGCTCTATTCTGATTTTGATATCACAGGCGCTGTTTAGGCTAGTGGCATTATATAAATATATATTCTCAATAACTTCTATCTAATACGCGAACTCAACTAGTTTTAATTCATATTTTTAATTTTAGTGCCAAGAAGAAGTTCGCGCTTTGATCTGTCTAGTTACCCGCGACAACCTGCCGGCAACCGAACAACTATGCAACTTGCTGTCGCAAAGAATCACGCTCTCGCTGATGGGACACGCTGCTTCACAAGATCATAACAACTCGGTAAGTGCTTTACGACAATCTACTCTATTTGTATTGCAATGAAGTTTCAATTTGAAACCCTGATAATGTTGGCTATTTCTAAATGTATGATTTGTTCTCAGGTGCGTCCTTTAGTGCTTTTACTTGGTTCGCTTGTTAAAGTCCAAGATTCAGTTGAATGTTGGGAGGCAAGACTACGATGCATTGTGAAACTATGGGTTTGGTACGTATTTTTCTTTGTATTGTTGGCACCATCAATTCACTACGTAATTTGTAACACTGGCGACTGTTTGGGGATCTAGGAAATTAAAACTAGTTGTTTAATAATCCTTCTTAACATATAAACCAAAAGCCGTCTACTGCAGGAACTAATTTTATTCCAGATATAAAGGTCTTTGGCCCTATGTCCTCCTTCAACATTCTCGGCAAACTCATGACAAAATAAGCTTGAGTAAATCTGTCGTAATTTATTTATATCTTACTTTTTAATAGAAATATCCTTTTGTTATAGGTGTTGCCCTCAACTGACGGAAGTAGCCGGTATAATGCCAGCAGCCAACACCATCTTGAAGGCAGAAGCTTTAGCAGAAATGCCAGGCATCAACTCCTCTTCGCCGAACTGTAAGTATTTACCTAAATCTTCATGAAATCAATGAAATTAGTCAAAATATCAGTAGATTTATTATGCCCTACTGATAATCTAATTATGTAGAACTTTAATGACCATGTGAACAGCTGCTATGAGACGCCAAAGAGGTGTGTTTAAATATAAGTTATAAGTTCTTTTCCATAATATATAATCATAGATATAGTAAAATATCCTTTTTATCTATATTTTTGCTTATTTTATTAGAGATTGATCATCTCCATGTTGATGACAAAAGTTTTTCCTTCGCTTCGGAACATGGTTAAACGATAGTCCATAGTTTGCGTGTCGCAAACAAGACATGTCTTAATTATACGAGTACGTACCGAGTACACTCATCGCGTGTAATCAACGCATAAGTGTATTGGTAACGTGTTGCAAACAAAAGACTAACGTTAAGCCTCGTTTGGTAAAAAGGAGCAACAAGAGGTGCTACACACCTGTTAGGGTCGGTGGCACATTCGATTCGGGAGTATTTGTTGAACAATAAAGCCAACCCGAAACAATTACTAGACACATTTGGTGTTCATTCGACTCGTGCCGATAGGCAAACTCAGTTCGGTATATGCCCTCGCCGAAGCATGTAAAGTTAGACTCGGCACAATTCGAGCTAAGTCGAGCGGCTTTTCTCGAACGTATATTAAACTCTACGTATATTCAATTTTGCCGCCCGGCTGAGCCGAAAGAGTTTGTAGCACCCCAAAGTCAGATAAAATAGCTTCATAGAAAACTAGATTTTATTTAGCAATAGAAACCGTAAAGCAAAACAACATCTATATGAGGAGTAGTCTTGAATTGTCACACAGCGCACCAGTTCGCGCTGCAGCAGGTGGCGCTGCCTTGCCTGCGCTACATGCAGCAGCTCATGGCGCCCGTGCCACCCGCGCAGCCGCCCGCGCAGCCCGCGCAGCCGCCTGCGCAGACGCCCGCGCAACCCGCGCAGCCTGCGCAGCCCGCGCAGCAGTCGCCCGCGCCCGCGGATGCGGAGCCGCCGAAGGACGCTGTTAAGGTGGGTGTTAACAGACTTGTAAATCAGAGACGAGATTTACGATTTTTAGTGAATATTTTAATATAAAAAAAATAAAAACATTTTATTTTCGAATGGTAATATTTTTTTTAGCATGTATGGATGCTATACTATTGCGGGTTAACGGGAACGCCCTCTGTTAGTTAACATACTGTATATACAGGGTCAAATTAAATTAGCTAGCGAAACTCCGCAGGCGTGATGGCTATGATATCGAAACATGACAAAAAAAAGATGTTTTCACTTCTCATGCTCTGAAAGTGCTTCTTTGTGCAGGGTATAGGCTGCACAAAATCGAATTTTGTGCACAAGGGCGTTAACGTATCTACTCATAAATGTATTATATTAAGGCAAAGAAAATGAGCCATACAGCCAAATGCAATAAGAAGTTCATAGATGAATTTGTTATTATATAATATTTACTTTAATTTATTTGCCTTATGTGTTTTTTAAGATATAATAGATATTAAAATTTTAATTCAAGTACGGTAGGTTAGTTGATTTAAGAAAATTATTATTACAAAATTAATTTAATAGTAGGCTGTATAGGTCTGCAGCCTTAATATCAATGTCGTAAGATTTAAAAAAAAATAAAGCGGCGGGAAACAGCTCTTGTTCTTTTTTCGTGCATTTATTAATTTCTTCAATTTGCTAAAATTGTTAAAAATGTCCAGTGAAGAAGAGGATTTAACAGTCTCTCCTAATACGCTTATGGAAATGAATGCACAGAGAGTTGTGCAACAGATATTACCGCCAAAGTCTCGGGAAAAATATATCAAAGTTTACGATAATTTTGTAAATTGGAGAAAAGAAAAACTGGTATCTACGTTCTCGGAAAGTGTTCTTTTGAGTTATTTTGATGAATTATCCAAAAAACTTCAGCCGTCTACACTGTGGAGTATATATTCCATGCTGAAAGCAACATTACAAATGAAGGACAATGTTAATATACAAAATTATTCGAAGCTTACATCTTTGTTGAAGAGGCTTTCAAGTGGGCACAAAAGCAAGAAAAGCAAGGTCCTTTCAGCTAATCAAGTGGAAACCTTCTTAAATACCGCTCCAGATGAAACATATTTGGCCACAAAAGTACGTAATACACATTCCTTTCATATTTTATTGCTCATATACCTATTGCTCTTTTGTTCTAAAGTGTATAAAAGTTATTAATTTTGTTTTAGGTGGCACTTATATTTGGTATAAGCGGTGCGTGCCGAGGCATTGAACTTGCGAACATTACCGTAAATGACGTAAAGACGGTCACGCTTTTGCAAGCAATAAACTTACCCGACACAAAAAACAAACGGGAGCGAACATTTGTTGTCAAAGGAGATTACCTAAAAATAGTTAAAAATTACCAAGCTCTACGTCCTCAAAACGTGTCGACTAATAAATTTTTCCTCAATTATCAAAATGGGAAGTGCACTAAGCAAGTTATAGGACGCAATAAATTTGCAGCCTTTCCCAAACAGATCGCAACTTTTCTAAAATTAGAAAATCCCGAAAATTACACGGGTCATTGCTTCCGCCGGACCTCAGCCACCCTTCTAGCAGATTCGGGAGCAAACTTAACAATGCTGAAAAGACATGGCGGGTGGAAGTCTGATCAGGTTGCTGAGGGATACATTTAAGAATCCGTACAGAACAAAAGCAAGATTACCGACCGTATAACAGAAGCCATTAATTTAATCCCAAGCGAATCCGTCCCTTCTACATCCAGAGATTCCTTGTTGTCGTCAGAGCCATCTTCTCATAATATGCCATCTTCTCACAATATGTCGTCTTCACAAATTCAGAAAAATACCGTTAATATGCCGGGAAAAACAATTTCCTTCAGTATTCAAAACTGTTCTAATTTTACTTTGAATTTTAATTAAAGAAATGTTATGTTATACTACTGTTTTATTTCCTCGCAATCGAAGTGATAACTCGTCCACAAAACCATTTTTATCCTCGACATTACTATCAGCCCTCGCCTTCGGCTCGGGCTGCTAAAAGTCTCGGATAAAAATGGTTTGTTTTGTGCACTTGTTGTGAAATCTACTATTTTTGAAGTTGAATGAATTAAGAAAATCTGTTGTGTTTTTGCTTTATCGTGTTTAGATATCGATACTCAACTCGTCTGTAAAGTTTACACAAAGAAAACTTTTAAACTGATATTTCAAGTGACTATACTCTCCCTGCGGTTGATCTCATGCGGGTTCTCTGCCTCGGCCTTATAGAGAAACGAAACTAAGGGAAAAGGTCCACGTGGTGGAGACAGAAATAAGACCACGTAAACTGTCAACACAACACCATTGGTTTGCACAAACAAAAAACAAACACACATCCTCTCACCCCAAACGCATATACCGTCTCCGTACTATAATTAACGTCTCCGTACGGTAATTAAGATGTTATTTTTTTTTAAACCAGAATGTTACAATTAGTAGCGTAGGCGCAGTTTCTGCGCTGCGACAAGTGTTTGTACATAACGCTACTTTTTTATTTTTACTCTATACGATAACGTATCGCGATAATTCTAAACTAATACTTCTTTTGTCCAGGAAACCGTACCAACCGCACCAATCGGCAGCACTGCAGCAGCTTCATCCACAGGCAACGTGGTAGTAGACCTGGCGGCGTGGCTGGCGGGCCGCGTGCCGCACGCGCAGTGGCGCCGCCTGGCCAGCGCGCGCGTCACCGTGGCGCCCGTGCCCGCGCCCGGCCTGCGCGACCTGCACCTCGCCAGCAAGTACCTGGCCAAGTGGCGCGAGAGGGTGAGTACACTACAACGTGCTAGTAGACCTGGCGGCGCACGCGCAGTGGCGCCCGTGCCCGCGCCCGGCCTGCGCGACCTGCACCTCGCCAGCAAGTACCTGGCCAAGTGGCGCGAGAGGGTGAGTACACTACAACGTGCTAGTAGACCTGGCGGCGCACGCGCAGTGGCGCCCGTGCCCGCGCCCGGCCTGCGCGACCTGCACCTCGCCAGCAAGTACCTGGCCAAGTGGCGCGAGAGGGTGAGTACACTACAACGTGCTAGTAGACCTGGCGGCGCACGCGCAGTGGCGCCCGTGCCCGCGCCCGGCCTGCGCGACCTGCACCTCGCCAGCAAGTACCTGGCCAAGTGGCGCGAGAGGGTGAGTACACTACAACGTGCTAGTAGACCTGGCGGCGCACGCGCAGTGGCGCCCGTGCCCGCGCCCGGCCTGCGCGACCTGCACCTCGCCAGCAAGTACCTGGCCAAGTGGCGCGAGAGGGTGAGTACACTACAACGTGCTAGTAGACCTGGCGGCGCACGCGCAGTGGCGCCCGTGCCCGCGCCCGGCCTGCGCGACCTGCACCTCGCCAGCAAGTACCTGGCCAAGTGGCGCGAGAGGGTGAGTACACTACAACGTGCTAGTAGACCTGGCGGCGCACGCGCAGTGGCGCCCGTGCCCGCGCCCGGCCTGCGCGACCTGCACCTCGCCAGCAAGTACCTGGCCAAGTGGCGCGAGAGGGTGAGTACACTACAACGTGCAGTAGACCTGGCGGCGCACGCGCAGTGGCGCCCGTGCCCGCGCCCGGCCTGCGCGACCTGCACCTCGCCAGCAAGTACCTGGCCAAGTGGCGCGAGAGGGTGAGTACACTACAACGTGCTAGTAGACCTGGCGGCGCACGCGCAGTGGCGCCCGTGCCCGCGCCCGGCCTGCGCGACCTGCACCTCGCCAGCAAGTACCTGGCCAAGTGGCGCGAGAGGGTGAGTACACTACAACGTGCAGTAGACCTGGCGGCGCACGCGCAGTGGCGCCCGTGCCCGCGCCCGGCCTGCGCGACCTGCACCTCGCCAGCAAGTACCTGGCCAAGTGGCGCGAGAGGGTGAGTACACTACAGCGTGCTAGTAGACCTGGCGGCGCACGCGCAGTGGCGCCCGTGCCCGCGCCCGGCCTAAGTCTTTGCGAAACAATAAACACCTTTTGATGTGATAATAAAACGTCTATATTGTATCATTCAGTGTCTCAAATTGTAAAATTACAACGACAAACGCGCACTTATGAAATGCATCGACCATAACAACACTGTATTGCTTACCACAGACAATGCTGTCCCACGGCATGCGCCCCCTGGCCCTTGAAGACGGCGGCTGGCTGCGGCCCGTGATGTTCGACCCGAGCTCGCGCATCGCGCGTGACACCGCTTGCCAGATGGTCAAATCGCTGTGTGACTCCTACGAGCGGACTAAAGCTGTAAATAACACAATCTTCTATTATTTAAATAAAGAAACCGTGTGATTAAAATTGTAATGGGAGTGTCATTGACTGAGATTGGACTACCTTCTCTTCGACACACTTTGACACACAATCAGTAATGGCGATATCAGACGCTTTACTTGAGTAACTAGACGCTTTACTTGAGTAACTAGACGCTTTACTTGAGTAACTAGACGCTTTACTTGAGTAACTTAGACGCTTTACTGAGTAACTAGACGCTTTACTTGAGTAACTAGACGCTTTACTTGAATAACTAGACGCTTTACTTGAGAACTGGTTCCCTAGGGTAAGTTTACATTTTTGCTTTATTCCACGATCACACGACACCGACAAAAAATTATATTGAACTACTGTACCCGCGACATCGTTCGCGTGCATGTCTGAAAACAAATTGGATTTCATGGGGTTTTAATTTGATTGCCTATGTAACTCCTTATAACATCAACTATCTGCCAGTTACAAGTCCCGTCAAAATCAGTCCAGCCGTTTCGGAGATAAGCTATACTTTCATATGCATTTAGTAAAAAGCTATTATTTTGACATTACAAACAGATACTTCAATTTTATTCATTTACCCAGATTGAACGTTCAATGATACATAATTTTATTTCTGTAAAAAGGTTTGTACAAATTGTACAAACACTTTTACACGTCAATCATATTTTAAAAAGTAGATGAGGTCGGCGTTTCCTATCTGATAGTTCAGCTGCTCCTTTCATTTAATTTTTCAAGCATTCAGTAGGCCATTGAAAGATGCAGAGTGCCGAAATCCAACATCGTTGGATCGGTTCATTAATGAATTTTTTTTCCTAGCCATAAATGTTACGCATCTGCGTGTTTACATTTGTGACAGAGTTTTAATTCGTTCTCTCTTCACAGGTGTTGATCCTTCTAACCAGCTTCTTACCCGAAGTCGGCAGTGCTGGAGAAGCCAGCGAACAGTTCTTACAACTTTATCAAAGTAAGCCTTACTTATAGACCATTATCAACTTTACCTTCATAAATTAAGAATATCTAGAACATTTTTTAATATACCTTTGGTCTATAGCACTGGCATCCGAAGCACCATGGAAGCAGTTCTTGGCTTTGCGCGGAGTTCTGCAGCAGATAGCCGATCTGATGACCAAAGAGATCGAACAACTGCATCGCCTGGAAGAGACTACACTCACCTCGGATTTAGCTCAAGGTAAGACATAGCAATTAATAAAGTCATAAAATTCAAAATTAAATGAAGAGAGAAATAGAAAAAAATGGATATGGTTAAAAAGCGCGTGTGCTTCTTTTATTAGTGGAGCGCCGCAAGACATAAAAATTGTAAAATCTCGGAATCCAGGGCCTGTCAATGAATTTTCATAAAAACTGTTCTACTGCATTGTTAAGAGCTCAAATAAAAAAGTTAAAAAAAAAAAATTGGCCGATCTTGATTACAACAATTTATAACAACAATTTACTGAAAAATGAGAGGGAAAAGGGAAAAAATGTTTACAGTAAAGATTTCAATTTTATAGCGGATAAATTATATTTGCATAGTAACTTTAATGTTAATTTATAAATATTTAGCAAAAAATAACGAGTTACGAAAAAAAAAATATTATCAACTATATACATTTCTAAATTATTGTTCATTATTTTCGTCGTCATCGTCATCGATCTCATTGATGTGGATTGTAAGTGAAGGATTAGTACAGCTGTTACCATTGCATTCTAAGCAAGCTACAGTGCAATTTAATCCACTTTTCCTGCACCCGCAAGATGCTCCGCATCCTGTTTTGCATGTGCAAAAAATCATTTTTAGTAAGGCTTCTGGAGCGGGTAGCTGCGTCATTGTTGGGCATCAGTATTCCGCATTCATATTTCCAACCCCATTCTTCTGGTGATATTTCTCATCCGAGCCATGTTTGAATTTGCAGATATACTCTTTTGAAGTGTCCAAAAGCGGCATCTGCGGTAGGTGGCAAAGACGATAGTTTAACGCAGGTATTTTTAGCAGTTGCTTTCAAAAAAGAGTTATATCTTAGTATATTGAAATCTTTTATTTTTTGGGGGGCAGCGTATAAAGCAAGAGTGCATTTAACACCAGCGTTAAAAATGTCATTAGCATCTTTGCATTCATTTTTGAAAACTGTCGCAGCATTTTGTAAGTCCAGCCGTTTTTCGAAATTTTTTGCAAACACATTTTTTGAGAAAAAAAAAATTGAGATCGGGCAAAAATTTTTTTTTAACATTTTTCTATATACTGTTAAAAACACATTTCAACAATTTATATGAAGATTCATTGACAGGCCCTGGATTCCGAGGTATAAATCTTACGGCGCTCCACTATATCGTTGAATTTGATTCTCTATATTTGCCGCTTCTATTACGCGATTAACACTTGAATGAACAATATATTTTCATTGGGTTCGCAAACTAAACAGTATGTGCCCACGTTAAAACAGTTACTATGATGTTTGTCTCGCAAGGCAGCCTCAAAAGGCGCTTGCTTATTGCGCGAGGTCTTTCCACACATTTATCACGACCGAGCGTTTGCCTTGCGAGGCTGGTTATTTATCGACGTTTGACGTTCCTGTCAACAAATCCTTTATTTTTTCCACAGGCTACGCCCTAAAGCGTCTCACCGAGCTTCTAGCGATGTTCCTAGAAGAAAGTGGCGCTAGACGGACATACAAGGGCCGACTGGTGGGTGCCGTGCTGGGCGGCTACCTGTCGCTGCGGCGCCTCGTGGTGCAGCGCACGCGCCTCACCGACGACACGCAGGAGAAGCTGCTGGAGCTGCTGGAGGAGATGACCACGGGTAAATGTTGCAGGAGTAAAAAGAGTCGCCTAGTTACCCATAAATATCCACCACTGAATTTCTGGCAGCCAAAGCAGAATGAAGAGTTAAAAGATGTCGGATTATAATAAATTTTGTGCGCAATGCAGACGGTCTGTTGTTACATAGTCAGCCTATAATATTCCCACTGCTGTGAGACAGGCCGCCTCTCTGAGAGGCAGTGGGCCGTAATCCACCACACGGGCCCAGTGCGGATTGGTAAGGACGATCTGCTGTGCAAACCGAAAAAAAAAAAGATAATTTTTTGGCGAAAAATGTTGACTTTTTTCTTCATAATTCTGACAAACGACGAGTAGGAAGAGCTACGCATAGCTCGGTTCACTCTGCAAAGTATAAACTGTAGGTCTCCAATACATTGAAGAGAATTTCAAATTGCTGATTTTCCACAGGTACCGAAGCTGAAACAGCAGAGTTCATGGCAGTGTGCATTGAGACAGTGCAGAAATATCCTCTCCACGATTACCGTACTCCCGTGTTCATCTTCGAGAGACTCTGCTCCATCATCTATCCAGAGGAGAATGATGTTGGAGAGTTCTTCCTTACGTTGGAGAAGGATCCACAGCAGGAAGACTTCTTACAGGTAAGATTAGACCATTTTCTGACAGCCATGTCTTTAATAACTCTTTGCATCAAATTTTTGTACTGTGACTTTGATCAGCTTGTCTGATTTGTTTGCTAGTATTCTTGAGATCAGTCGGTACAAAAAAATCTCTTAAAACGCGGTTGGTTTATTCAGATTGTGGTCTGCCTTGTTGATTAAGTTACGACTTCAACTTTTATATAATCGATGATTCAGTAATGTAGCATGCAATATTGCTAGTTTTACTCAATTGAAAAATAAATTTAAAAAATTAATCTTAGAACACTTCGGTAACATGATTATATTTCTCCTCCAGGGCCGCATGTTAGGCAATCCGTATTCCTCACTGGAACCAGGCATGGGTCCACTAATGCGCGACGTGAAGAACAAGATATGTACCGACTGCGAGCTGGTCGCGCTCTTGGAAGACGACAACGGCATGGAACTGCTGGTGTGCAACAAGATCATGTCGCTAGACCTGCCTGTCAAGGACGTGTATAAGAAGGTTAGTACATCTTCAACTAAACAAAAAGTCTCGCCGCTGGCACGGTCATAAAACGAGCGAGTAGCACGGCGAATGTACGTGTTGTCTCGCTCACACGTATTAGGGAAGTATTAGTATTGGTCGGGTTTTATTTTTGGCAATACTCGCTTCTCTAGAGGTGGGTATGGGCCATTCCTATAGCTCGAAATGATGAAAAATTGCGTTGCAAAATAAATGCAGCTGAATAGTCTTATACTTATCTGAATAACTTTAGACGTATTTAATACTTTTTGCATTAGGTTTGGTGCACATCTGGTGAAGGTGTAGACGCGATGCGGGTAGTGTACCGTATGCGAGGGTTACTCGGCGACGCCACTGAAGAGTTCGTGGAACGACTGACGCAAGCCAACGCCGAAGCTGTGGACGACGAACAACTGTACCGGATGGCGAACGTGCTTGCTGATTGCGGTAAGTTCAACATCCACTTACATGTTAAATGTTTATAATTTACTGGCAAGTTTAACCTTTTGATTGTCTAATGAGCAGACACAATAGAATTTAATTGTTCTTATGTCGCACTGTGTAACATAAGACATTCGAGAGGTGAACTGCAGAATTTTCTCACGACTCGCGTCGTGGAAACTCACAGCGGTAACAGATTTGAGTAAGTTTAAGCTTGTTTTCTAGAAGTAGACTTGCTTGCTTAAATTAAACGTGCTTATTCATACTGAATCTCTTCTCTCTAAAAATAGGAGAACTTTAATCGATTCATCGGGTTACCGATAAAGTAGGTTCAGATTGGCCGACCCGCCTGGCTAGGCATGCATCGGCAACGAATAAACACTCTTTAAAACATGCCACGAATAACCACCACGCGCGTCCACACATACCGGGCTGCCTCGCGAGGCGACTCATTCGTTCTGGACACTGTTATTAAAGTCGACTTTATGTTCTATTACATTGGGAGTTCCCATTCATAATCAAATCGTTTATATAACAGGTGGAATAGAAGTGATGCTGCAGCGTCTAGCGGCCATCCAGCGCGTGGGAGCCGCCCGCGCGTTGTGTTCCACGCTGCTCCGCCTGGTGTCGCTGTGCACGCGCGTGCGGCGCTGCGTGCGCGTGCTCACGCGCGCTGAGACCCGCGCGCTGCCTGTACTCCTGCACGCGCTGCATCTAGCAGCCATTGAGGAGAAGGACATGGCGCGTGCTCAGCTGGTGTATCAGTTACTGGAGGTTTGTGCGACTACATGTACTGAGTAATAAGCACAGACGTGTGATATTACCAGATAACTCTCAATAACACTCAACAATGTGTAACATTGCCAGATATCTCTAATTATACAGGCTGGCTGTTTAGTTACCTCTGAGCGTTAAATAAGTCTAAACCATGAAAAATTAGTTCATGAAAATAACTTTGTAAACGGGAAGCGTTGATTAACCAAATTATCTTTGTAGATCATGGAGCGTATTCTATCTGTGGCGGCGAGTGAAAGCCTGGAATCCTTCCTGCAGTTCTCACTTACTTTCGGAGGACCGGAGTACGTGCAAGCTCTACTGAACTGCACTGAATGTCCAGGTAATGTTATTGCAAATGTAAAAATCATATAAAGATTCACTAAAATGTCCAAGTCCATATTTTTAGATTTGATGACTAACGTAATAACGACCAATAATTTAACACAAGATTTTACTACCCATCAAAATTTTATGAGCAATTGAACATTGAAATCTACCAAAAATTTAATATGTGATATTTGAACGACATCTGTTCCAAAAACCAGGTTCTAAATACAAACTATTGATACAACTGTTCATTGCCACAGGAATCCGCAACAACTCAGTAGCTCTCGGCCACTTGACCCGAGTTCTCGCCGCGTTGGTGTACGGTAACGACCTCAAGATGGCCATGTTAGTGGACCACTTCAAACCAGTATTGGACTTCGACCGCCTGGACTCAGAACAGTGGACAGAAGAGGAGTTCCGTATGGAACTGTTCTGTGTGTTCTGTGCTAATATTGAGAGGAATTCTATTGGAGGGACGCTGAAGGACTATCTGATCTCGCTTGGTGTTGTGCGTGATGCGCTTGAGTATATTGTGGTGAGTAATTTCTTGTTTTTAGTTTGCGTCGAAATTAGTGAGCAAGTTCCTTTTTTCTTTTTGACGTTACATAAAATCGGTAACTTGGCTTTATATTAAAAAAATATATATATAACCAAGTTCTGTTCCTTATGTAAGCCTAAACAAGTCTCAGTTTATTAAACCATCTGTTAAAAATAATGATAGATCTTGATTGGTAAACCAAAATTAAAAAGTCAAATATGGTAATACCTAATTGTATACCTTTGTACATAATAATAATTATATGTATGTGCTCACACTCATATTTCCGAATAAATAATTTCACTTCCATCTAAATAGGTTTTCAGAAAGCAGAGGTATTCAAGGAAAATTGGAACATTTAGAGACTTCAAAGCCTCTTTCCTTCTGTGTTTATTAAGACCAAAGTCGCGTAACATACATTCTATTTGTCATACAGAAACATGCGCCTTGTGTGAAGCCGACACTGGTGTGCACGGACTCTGACGAGCTTAAGGAGTTCATCAGTCGTCCTGCACTCAAGTACATACTGCGCTTCCTCACCGGGCTAGCCGCCGACCACGAACCGACACAGGTGCGTTATAATATCAATCGTACTGTTTCAAAAATGACTGGAAGCCGACCCCAGCATAGTTTGGAAAAGGCTAGGCAGATGATGATGATGACTGTTTCAAAATAACTTTCTCGACAAACGCAAAAAGCAAACCAGTTTTTTTTTTCGAACACTGAATTATTTTTGTAAAAGTACATCGAAACGCGATCGAACAAAAAATACATCTTTTAACTTTTTGTAGGCGCAAACTTACAGAAGAGTCTTATGTACCTCTATCTAGGGCAGAAGTTTTTTTTTTTTTCGGATTTAACGTCAATATTTTCCTTCTTAGATGTTGGTATGCGAGAAAGTGATTCCGATCGTCCACCGACTGGAGCAAGTTTCTTCAGGCGAACACGTGGGTTCGTTGGCAGAGAACCTTTTGGAAGCTCTGCGTTCGCAGCCGCAGTGCGCCGCGAAGGTGCAACAAGTCAGGGACTTTACGAGACAGGTAACAATACTATTAATAATCATCATTTCAGCCGAAAGTCGTCCACTGCTGGACATAGGCCAGCACTGCTGGGACTTTTAATAATACTTTTCAGAAACTCTTACAGCGATTTGCATTGCATCACACTTTAAAATAATAATTAATAATACTTTTCCAAAAACTGTTATCTAAAACCGTGAAGGAAAACATTCTGGACTCCGGTTTCCTCCCGGGGAACTCGGCATGTCTTAGAACCAAGTATTCGAAGACATGATGATATCTACCAATCCGCACTGAGCCCACGTGGTAGAGTACGACCCACTCCTCAGAGAGGAGGCCTGTATTCCATCAATGGGAATATTATAGCCCGATTATACATTTTCCGTTAAGGCCCGCTTGCACCAAAAATCACTAAATATGTAATTGGTTAACTTAATTAAAACATCGTTCTGTTTGTGTCAATCGTATGAAGCTGACAGAGACCGAATGATGTTTCGAATATATATTTAGTGCTAAACACAGCAATTTATGGTGCAAGCGGGCCTAAGAAGTCGTAGAAGGTAATAAATCTTTAGCAGAGGAAATTGGCAGTTTTGCGTCGTATGTCAAGCCGTTATTGGGCAATAAAACATTAATTGTTCTGATTAATCATCGCTTACATGAAGCGTCCGTCAATTGAGCTTTAAATCGCACGCAAGATATAACTCAATTCTAGTCATATATAGCCACTTATCTGTGCCCCATTTTGTTACCCAACAGGAGAAGAAACGCCTAGCAATGGCGGTCCGCGAACGTCAACTAGGCGCTTTAGGCATGCGCAGTAACGAACGAGGACAAGTGACTGCACAATGTTCGCTTACGCAGCAAGTAGCTGACCTAGCCGAGGAAAACGGCGCCGTCTGCTGCATCTGTCGCGAGGGATACAAGTACCAGCCTACTAAGGTAAACTGAACCTTATAGCTGTGTTATAAGGTTGTAAACTCATCCAGCTTTGGATGATGTAAATGAGTATTTGTACTATATATGCAGTCGCGATTTTCTTTCGGGAATACAGTTTAACACTAGTTGTTATAGTTTTCGTGTCTTTTTCCCTCTCGGGATGGACCATGAAAAGTTATTGATTATTCCCAAAAGTAGGTAATGGAGCTGTCCATAATCACCGGTTGGTATCCGTTTCGCTGATAACATTCATTTTGTTTCGACATCGAAACATCGACTAATTACTGCCTGATCAATTTGTCATACAGGTGCTGGGTATCTACACGTTCACGAAGCGCTGCCCGGTGGAGGAGTACGAGGTGCGCGCGCGCAAGACGCTCGGCTACACCACGGTGTCGCACTACAACATCGTGCACGTGGAGTGTCACATGGCCGCTGTCAGGCTCGCTCGCGCCAGGTAGCTAATATACCAATACTAGATGTCCGGTGAATTTCCTTTTTTCCAAAACTACCACAGTACAGTGGAGAACAAAACAAAAAAAAAAAACAAATCGGCCGAGCCATTTTCGAATTTTTGCGAAGCTAACACACGGCAATTGATTTTTATACTCGAGCGAGCACCTGTTGTCGCCGGTTGCACGTAAATGCCGTTACATACATTTTGACCGCGTACAATGCGTGCCACGAAAGATGAGACTTGACCCCGCCGCTCTTTCCGCCGCCCCTATGACGTCCGGTCCCGTCCCGCACTCAGACCTCATACTGCTAAAGATACCTAAAATCGTGTACTGCGCATGTCAAACCACGTGGTGTGTCAAGTCTCATCTTTCGTGGCACACATTGTAGGTGTTGCACTTTTGTATGATAGCTTTTTTTTTTGATAACCGTCCTTACTTCAACCTCTGGAATCCATGGTAACAGGTTGCACATCGATGACTGTTACCATGTATAGGGCACCATTTGTCATAAAAAATATAGTTACTCTAATGATACTGCTTAATTACAGAGATGAATGGGAGAGCGCGGCGCTGCAGAACGCGTCCACCCGCTGCAACGGGCTGCTGCCGCTGTGGGGCCCGCACGTGCCTGAGTCTGCCTTCGCCAGCTGTCTGGCTAGGCACACCACTTATTTGCAGGTTAGTAAAGAAATATCTTTTTCATAATAATGAATAACGAAATGAAGGATGGATTGTGTGTAAGATGATATGGCCAAGAAGGAAATGAATTCTGGGATGCAGATGAATTGTATGGAAGAAAAAGTCGTTGCGTCGACCCCAAATGGGCATCATCTCGACCCTAAATGGGCATCATCTTACCCTTAACGGGTAGGATGATGATTAGCTGTATTATGACGTTTTGGGGCCAATTTTCTTATGCAAGATGAGCAAACGAAAGTTTTTGTCGCGCGACGTATCCTGGCGTAGCCTGGCTAATTTCGGTGTGAGTGAAATATAGCTATGCAGGACGGATGACACCATTCCTTTTCTGCAACGGAACAGATTCGTCGGTTCCATTTCAATTTCTTCCCACAAAAGTAGTGACACTTCTCTCATGTGACACAGGCATGTAGTAGTAGTGACCCTTCTCTCATGTGACACAGGAATTTAGTAGTAGTGACACTTCTCTTATGTGATACAGGAATGCACCGGACACCGCGACATCGGGCACACGTGCACGCTGCACGACCTGAAGCTGCTGCTGCTGCGCTTCGCGCGCGGCCGCACGTTCCACGACGACACGGGCGGCGGCGGCCCGCTCTCCAACATGCAGCTGGTGCCGGCGCTCATACACATGGCGCTATATGTTATTAACACGTGAGTACACATAACACAACATAACGCCAATCTTTATTTCTGCATTATTCAATATAGATTGATGAAACGTCACATGTAATGTAACACAAATAAGCCGTCCAAATGAATAATAATATTTATTCACAAATTTGAGACAACCATACAGAGTAACTCAATAATAAACACAAATAGACAGATCGTTGAATGTGAAATGGTACATTGAAAAGATGGTTTGGTTGTCTATAGTCTGATTCGCCCTATCCCCTTGTACTAGTATAAAACTGTATTACGAGCGGAAAGTCTAGAATGCAACAAGACCAATAATTAGGTGAATTGGTTTAGACTTTGTAAAAAATCAGAAATTATTTGGTATTAATAAGCCGCTGTCACGTCTGTGAAATTACATCAACTAATTGAGTTAATCCTGTATAAAATATGGTGTATCAGATGAAATTATCACTAAAGGGTGCTTTTATTGTTAACTATTCAATCTTGTATCAACTACAATCAGCTCTTCAGCTTTTCTTATAATGTTGTTTGATGTAGGAGCCGCGTGTCAGCCCGCGAGGTGTCTGCGCTGGAGGCGGCGCTGGCGTGGGCCCCGGCGCGCCTGCTGGAGGCCGCGCACGACGCCGAGGGGCCGCTGTACTTCGTCACGCTCATGCTCATGCTCTACCCACACGCTAAGTGAGTATACTATAGATAGTGTCCTAATAACAGGGTACTAAAAAAAAACTTCTTTATTAACTTTAGTGGTACAAAAACACTTATCTAAACACTTGGTACTTGTTAGAAATTTCTAAATAATTGTTGTAACAGTGTTAAATGAATAAAATAACACGAATATCCAGTTTTACTATATTAATTACTAGCTTCTACCCGCGACTTCTGTCCGCTTGGAAGTAAACTATATTATACCACAAAATATATGTGTTTTGTGTATTCTATCTCTGACGACAACTTGTCACTTGCCCGCACCAGATGGCGCTCGTTGCGGGTGGACATGCTGAAGCGCGTGCTGGTGCTGGCGCACGTGCGCGCGGCGGCGCCGGGCGGCCCGCCCGTGCGCGCGCTGCCAGCAGAACATCGCGCCGTCAAGCAGTGGAGCGACTACAAACCCTACGCGTTCTTCATAGCCATCGTCGATCAGCTGTACAATGTCATGTTTAAGGTAAGTCCACAATTGTAACGTACTACATAACATCCTCTCACCGAGAGGCCTATGTCCATGCAGTGGGAACATTATGGGCTGATTATCATGACTATGCTACATAAACATCAAAGTCAAATCATTTGTTTCAATTAGGCACATAAAAAAGCACATTTTTGTACGTCAAAATTTACTAGAAAATAGAATTGATACTACTTGTTGCAAAAGTTCATTTCGTAAATAGAAAAAGGGGAAAAAAAACTACTCACTACTAAGATACTCTGTTAAAATGTTTAACATTGTTTGTACACTGACTTTATTACATGTGAAGACGATTTGTCTAGAATAAAATTACTATATTACAATAGGTATCGCGCCTGTATTCCGCCAGCTAAGGGTTAGACAGAGGTGTATATTACAATCAACAATGAATGTCAATTAACACTTACTTGAACGTATCACGAAAATAATTTGATTCACTGTTTTTTAGCATTTCGTGTAATAGCAGTTTATATTGTCTTAATTTTACATTTGTTCCGGACATTGTGCTCCATAATTATGATTATAAAAATGAAGTGCTAATCGACTTTTGTTGCTGACTGTACACCCCATTTAGCCTGTATAGAGGGCGTACATACGTCACTAACCGGGCTTGTAGAACACATCTGATCAAATTATTTTCCCCACAGAACGTCAGCGCGACAACAGTAGACCAGTGGCCTGTCAAGCTCGCTGAATACATTCGTCACAACGACGAAGCGAACGGGAAAGCCGCCGAGCGCATAGTAACGACCCTCACTGACGAGATACTGCCCTGCTTCTCCTTCGCCGAGTTCTGTGACGCAGCCGGCTTTCTGGAAGACATTCCTGATCCCGACGCGTTCTTACAGGGGCTTATAGACGCGCAACCTTGAGACAGACCCTTTGTGGTGCACTGCCTCAGTTATAACGGGTGCATGGCCAGCTAACTAATCATTTATCTAGTTTTTAGACAATTTTTACAAAAAAAAAAGCTTGTGTAACCGTTATAAAAATTCTATACTTATAAAATTATCATAACCCGATCTTGAACTTTATAACAATATTTATACGCATTGACACCATTTCGCGACATAAGATCTCATCCACGCTTTGTAGAAAGATGTAATGCTTCGATAAAGCGCTGTCGTGAGATGGCACATGAAATAGTTCCATACGCAAGGCCATGTCACTCGGGTGACGCGAACATCCCTTCACTGGTTCGAGGCTCAACAATCTTTATAATATTATTATCACATGATATTTAATCTAAACGTGTAACACATTTCTATGCTTGTAGACTTAAATTATTCAGTATTGTATCCACATTATTTCTGTGCTTCGTTTGTAATTTGTCTTTGGTTTTTCGCAATAAAATAGTTTCTGCTTCAAATCAGAGTTTTCATTTTATTTACCTATCCTAGAATTAGAAATAATTAATTACATTACGACACGTGTGACTTAAGTAGTCCATTATTGCAAGCCTTTAATTAGTAGATTATCTAAGTTCACACGTATCGTATACTATTTTATACCTCCTGTAAATAAAAATGGGCAACTTAAATTACAGAAAAGCGTGATTTAACTGCGGGTTTTGGTCACACTGCTGGAAAAGACATGTTCAAATATTCATCCTCTTTACTGACATACAGTCCGCGGCCGTTAACCGGTTGAATGCCGTAATTACAGAAACAAAAAGCTACAATTCTCGCGTGGATCCATGTTATAATACACTATATTATTATGAAGGATTTATAAGGCACATGAACTTGTACACAGCGCCCCTCGCCCATGTATCAGTGCTAGAGATGACGGTCTACAAAGTCGCAGGATTTCTATAACTCTGAAAGGAATTTGGATAAACCGCTTCTGGAGCTGCAAGCTGAGAGAGAGTCCTCTGCAACCTACGCAGGACTCCAAGCTACGCCCACGAAGTAAATATACCAGTATGACGGAAAGTTTCACTGATGGATGCCATGTAAAAGACAGATCTTTGTCGCGACACATCTGCTGCAACTATTTATTTATGCGAATCGCGATATGAATGAATTCTACATATCCAATTTGCTGAGAACTCTGAAGCATGCGGCATGGCCGAGTAAACTGATCTAGCAATCTTTACGTATACTTCATAATGATCGCAACAACGGATCTTAAGATGGCCGTTATCTATGGGTGGCCCCGAAATATAATTTTTAAGTTCTCCCCAAGAGAAGGGATTATTCCAAATACCCCAACGTACCATGTTCAGTGATTATTTATAGTTTAGGGTTATTGGAAGTTTTTAAAACTACTCTGGAACGAATTATGTCGAGCAAAGTTTTCGCTCTTGACCTATTCGGTGATGGTTAGACAGTAGACAGATAGTATTTTTATCGATCGTAGAATTCATTGACTATATTAGTATAAAAAAATATTTAAAAATAATTGGTCGAAAACGAGAAAAATAAAAAGCTTCTAGTTTTCAAATTATAAAAAATCGCTGAAGATACATGTGGATGATTAGGAGGGCCCTTTAATGGAGGCTTCTAACATTTTTTTGGATTCCTATACCAGCCTGTATATCTACATAAGTACGAACAGAGCTGCTTTCTATGTCATGTGCACGAATTCTGAAGTAATGTAGGTTAGTGCAGTACCCACCTGTCCCACGCCATACGCCATGACAGTGCTCATCGCATGCCTCGCCCTTGACACCGCGCCACATTTTTAACTGCGCCGGCACTCAAGCGCATGATTAGCGATCCACAGTCACGACACTTGTGAAACTAAATGAAGATTAGTTCACATTGTCAGGTAATTGTGATAACACGAAAATGCACATACAAACGGTCAAGTACCTACGCACGTACCTATGAACCAGTAGGTGTGCCGTATGTAGGTACACTTGTTCGGGTCGGCATGATTCGGCATTGCTGGCGGCAAAATATACCTAAGTTAATATTTATTATGCGCAGAGCCAAAGTGTGGAACTCTCCCCGTCTGCCTACAAAGCAAGAGTGAACAGGCAGCTTCTGGGCACGCTCGTTCCATCAAAGACCCGCGTGAAGGTCGAAAATTATCCCAGGGGAACGTAAAGTAGGTATTCTATGTGTTAATCCTGGACATAAACGATCTGTTTGCCAAACTTCGTCCAAATCCGTTCAGCCGTTTTGGTGTGACTGAAGCAAGTGAAGCACCTAACAAACATTACATTTAGGTATAGGTAATATTAGTAAGATAGTAGGCAAAAAAAAACAATTCATAACTAGGTATACCTACTCATATTGTATAATTATTTAATTAATGATAGGTACAAATTTTAGATCCTAATTTTGAGCACTAACATTTTATCAACAGCAAAGTTCATTAAGCTCGCATGTTTCTGACATGTTAATAACATTTCATTAGTTCGCTCTTTGTTTGATAATCACTGATAATGGTCGTGGACTTGCTCAGTAAAGCGCCTTCAGCAATTACGATTGTAAATGAGGTGTTAAAAGCAAGAGTAACTCGCGCCTAAGCGAACTTTGTATTAATTTAATCTATCTGTGATATTTAGTACGTAAAGGTTAATTTGCGAGTGTTGTCATGCTGTTGGGTCGGTGTTTAATGTGTATTAGTTGTTCAATGCTAATTTATGTAGAACAGATGTGGGTAGGTCCATGGTACATATATTTAATGAATTTTAATCGTCATCAGTTCATCAAGCACCCTTAAAATGTTCGTGGATGACGACTATTCATTACATGTCTAATTTTATCGACCCCTCCGTGCCTCAGAATGCAGGTATGGTAACGTTATCACGATAAGTTGGTTCCACCTGTCATTTGTAGATCTTATCGTCACGGGTAGTCAGAAGCCCAAAAGTCTAACAACCAGTCTGTCTCGGGGTAACATAATACCCAGTAACTGGGTTGTGGAGGTCAGATAGACATCAGTCGCTCCATGTAAAATACTGGTAGGTTACAGCTGCATCCGGTTAGACTAGAAGCCGACCTCAATATACATAGTTGGGAAAAGGATGCGCAGATGATGATGCGATGTAGGTACATGTATTTAGGTATATCGTCAACATGCACCCTTTAAAGGTAGGTAGGCATTTATGGCAGTTGGGAGGGATACTTACATTATATAACGAAACAACGTTTAATAATAATGATATTTATTTCATAATTTTCATTTCGTGTGAGAAGTTTCCATGTGAATAACACTAAAGTTAACTCACAGTATTAATCATAATTAATCACATAACTAGCACAGGCACTCGGGTATGGACGTGTTATAATAATCATCCGCTTAAACATATTTTATTCACATAATATAAATAAACTTAATACCTTTATTTATATCACTATAACTTAAATTATATCTTACTCCGACATAACGGTTTCGAATCGGTATTTTTCATATTTTCTCGAAGAACGATAACAATATTTTTGTAGTAAGCCTTTGGATTTTTCGTCGAGCATACTGACAGACTAATAACAAAACAAGTATAAGCCCATTGACAATGTCCTGTATCAATTTGGTCCAACATTTGAACTGGTTATATCAATAAGCTAATACTATCGCCTCGCACATACCAATACTTGCTGTTAATAGGAAACTCGTCTCTGAAGAATAGAAAGTTCTCTGCACTCAAGAGAACTCACTAACTCGATTTAATTAATTCGAACTCTCAAGAATGAGTTAATTAAGTCGATTTTTGGTTATTACAAATAAATAGGTGCAAATAACAATATCACGACAATTTGGACCCATTTTTTGGCCATTTATCAAAAGACAGTGTGTAGTGTAGGTATGCGCGAGGCGGGGTTAGAGTATAGGCACGGTGTAGCGACGGCCGCGGGACGCTGTCATCACGCAGTCGTCACGCAGTTGTCACGCAGTCGTCACGCAGTCGTCTAGAAGTCGTAGGAGCCGCTTTCGCCGGTCTTGCCGATGCGGAAGATGAACTTGTACACGAGCCCGGCGATCACACCACCGACGATGGGGCCCACCCAGTAAACCTGTACATTAAAAAGTTAATATTACCGTCATGATGAAGCAGGGTCTAACCTAGTAAAACTTTGCAGATGTGGAGGCGAGGATAACCTAACGGTACCACAATAGTTTTAGGCACATAGTGTCTCGATGGTCGCCCAAAGCCTTAACGACAATGTACTTAATTATATCTAAGTCCTCGAATCAATTTCACGATTGTAAGTAGGTAAATGATTGACTTTACTGCGAAAGTATCTACCTAACAAGAATGGAAGAACCACAAAAACCACAATGAAGTTCGAATTAGTTTCTCCAGCGTGACTGATGAGGTCACACTTTCTTCGGGAGCTATTTACAAAGGTCCTATAAAAAGCGATCGTTTTTCCTCAAGTGTTGTAATGGTTTGGTAACACCTCCGTGACAGCCTACCTTTACTTATTATGTAGTCGCGAGGTTCAAAGTCATTGGCACGCAAGTTAGCGTCGATTTATTACTAAGGTGTGAAGGTGTTAGTTGATATTACATAAAAGTAGGAAGGGCCTATGAAATATAACGAGGTTCGCCATACATCAGGTATGTAGGGTAGGTACCTATTCATTCCACTTTTCTTCTAAACGATCACTCGGAAAACGCACATGACTTAATAATTTCAAAATCAAAAGTCATATTCAAACTAGGCTGAGAATCAGCACAGTACCCAAAACGCCCGCCCGTCACCACGGCACGGCACGAAGTGAAACAACAAACTCCCCAGCAGATGCTTATGATGGTTACATAGAACATTTTAACTGGCGTAATACATATTGCTACGCTTTATTGCTTTTGTTCTTAAGAATGATTGATTGACACTCGGATTGTAAGCCTTTCTCGGTTAGGCTTTAAGTAGATAGATTGTGATCGCGACCATCACTAGTTCGCGCATACTCTGGTTATGCCAATGCAGGCACATCGCGAATTAGATCACAAACATAATTTGTTTTTCTTGGATATGTTGCAGCCAACTAGTTAAATTAGCCGTTTAGTGAACCGCCTGGCCTTTGAAAGTAGTGCTCGCCTCGCTTCGCTCTCTCTGCTCGCACGCGGTTGATCACAGTTCTAACCTAACCTAACCCATTTAGTTGGGGTGCCCTAGCTTAGTTACTGCGACCAATTCGGCTCACGCGTGATTGATCACAGTTCCAACCTAATTATATATAATTCAGGCCGTTAGTTGAACGGCCGCCGTTTAGTTAAAAGGCAAGGCAGTTAACTAAACGACTAATTAAACCAGTTGGCTGCGACAGATATACTAGGAAATAACAAATAGCGATGAACGTGTAATCGCATTCTCGTATGTCAAAAAGGCCTTTAAAAAGTATAAATGAGTAATCCTTTGGCAGAGTTTAGGATACAAAGGTACCTATGTACTTATTTGTGGTCGTCCAAATCAAAAGGGACCTTATGGCGGAAATGAGTTATCTACAGAGCTGAAAACTACATAAATGTACCGAACTATAGACCCAAGAACCAACCTTCTAACCACTACCGTTATTTTTTTACGAATTTTTGAAGTTCACTGATCGAAATTATAAGTTTCGAGAAAATCGCAATTTAAGTATGCCGTACACTAAAGTTATGTTTTAGTGTGAAGTTATGTAACTGATGGTATACTTTGATGGACTATGATTATTACTAATGGAAATTCTTACAATCCTTGCATAAACTTGTTTGTTGTGGGAACATATTAAAATGTCGATATAATATATGGTTTGAATTAAAAGAAAAACGATTTGTTAGGTCTTGCCGCGATAAGGTTCCTTTTTTACTAAACTTTAGATGAATACAAAACTTTTTTAAATTGACTTTTCGAAAAGTTGAACACATCTACATGTAGTAAATACAATCATCTTTTTAAAAATACAGTTAATAAAAAAACGATTTTTTTGAGGTATTTTACAAATTTATTAATATCTCGGAAACTAGTTACCGCCATAAGGTCCCTTTTGATTTGGACGACCACATTTAGTACTTACCTGTTGACCAGAGTATAACAAATAGGTAACCTTTGAAATTATGCTTCTAATAATCTAGAGACGTACCTCGGTACACTCGGATCTAAATACAAAATCTGTAGTTTTGGCCGAGGCCGAGGTTATGGGCGCTAACTTTTTATGATTACTTCGGGGACCGAACTAAAAATGAATAACGACAATACGGTTTGACAGTTGTCCTTACTCCCGATGTGTTTTTGCCCATCCGACACAGTTAATCGGGAGAAGGGTTCATTCCGATGTAACGATTTATTTTTGGTGGGGCCCGTAACTTTGTTGACGGAATTAGACAGAATGGCGTGTTACGGACACATATGTGTTTCTAATTCGAGTGTTTCGTCATCGTGATGGACATACAACTATGGTAATACCTTCACTTCCTGCCATTGAGTAACCATGGCAATCTCCATTTACTTAAGGTGTATAGATGGCTCACTGACCTTGTGCATGTGGGCGGAGCTAAACGCCCTACTCCCGAATACGTAAAAATGTGTACGGTGGCGCGCTACACTAAAACTATGATCAAAGAATATGAAGAGGCGCAGACATGCCGCACGTAGGTCGCCATTTTTGCCTACGATTCCAGAAGGGAATGGCGGATGCAAGGCTGATATATTTTGTACCCGCGACTTCGTCCGTGTGGAATTTAACAAAAAAGTTATTGTTGAGTTCGCAGAGTTTACGATAACTTATTAAGGCGCTGTACTTAGTCAAAATAGGCTTCGCAAAACAATATTTTAGCCAAATGTATAATTTTAGAACAGCAAAAAAAATATGTTAATCTTGATCATATTTATGAGTGGACCATTGTGTTCAAAACACGTTTTCGGTAAATTTTCTCGATAGAAAAAAATCATAAAATAATCATTAAAATTGAAATCGTTGCAATTGTAACTGTGTTATTTATAAACAAATCTTGATAAAATTAATAACAGTGATGTAATGTATAATAATAAAGGGAACTGTTGTTTTTATTTATCGATTGAAATAAGATATTTGTAAGGATTAATTGTATTTAATGATAAATAACTCTAACAAGTCGAACGAAACGTCGCGCCATCGCGGCGTCTTTTTAGCTTCTCTTTCATTTCTACGCGGAGCGACAGTGACTCAGTGACCCATAGAGTATAAGTAACTAAACAGCAGTGACTACACATGGATCGTACTTGCAAAATCGCGTACCACGGCTTACAAGTACGACTTCTTTAAGAAATCACGTCCTAAAACTAGATCTCGGGATACTTTCAAGTATTTTCTACCTGCATAGGAAATTGAACCTTAACTGTATACAAATAAGGAGCAAAATCGCTTTTACAAATAAATACGTACTTATGGAGTATAGACGATTAAAGTTTCTACTACTATTCCAACCAAGAGCCCTGTTGGAAGAAAAAAAACTTGCATAGGAAATTGAACTCTGAATTCTTACTTATGGAGCACAATCGCGTTTAGGCATGGGTCGTACTTACAAAATCGAGTACCAGAGCTACAAAGTACGTCCACCTTAAAAAACCATAGCTCGAGATACTTTCAAGTATTTTCTATCTGCATCGAAAATTGATCCATGACTTCATACAAATAAGAAATACAATCGCGTATTCATAGCCCTGTTGGAAGTAAAAATACTTGCATAGGAAATTGACCCGTTACCTTCTATGAATAAGGAGCATAATCGCGTTTACAATTAATATTTTCACAAACCATTAAAGTAAAAATACTTTCATACGAAATTGTTCCGTAGACTCTAATTGATAAGGAGCATGATCGCATTTGCGAAAACAGACGCGGTTGGGTACCTATGTAGTTGAGCGAGTAGACGTATAAAATATGTACTTTGAAGTCTTGCAATTAGTTCGGGTCGGTACCTAGTTACCTACGTACTTTGGTATCTGTTTGTTGATGAAAGCTGTTTATTATATTTTATTTTATGATTAGTTTTTTCTAAGTTATGTTGTTGGTGTAAATGTTTGTACTGTTTCGGTTCTACTCATAAGTTGTATAAATAAGCAATCAGTGTATAAAAAATGGTCAACAAGAAAATAAACGGCAGGCAATAAAGAGATCTTATTCGACGAAACAAATTGTAAAGTAAGTACCTACCTACTTTTTTGTACACACCATATTTTGTTTGTATAGATTATCTATAGACGCGTAATTTCGACGTGTATTATAACAGCTCGATTGGTCTAGTGGTCTCGTGCGTCACTTTAGTTTTCTGCACTAACGCCCGGGTTCAAATCCAACCTTTTCCATAATAAACTTTTTGTTGATTTTCTTATTTGATATAAATGTTTTTTTATTATTTTACTTTTTGCCGATTTTCTTGTTTGAAAATTTTCAGACTACATTATTATTGCTTACACTCTTTTGTAACACACTGTAGGTATATTATTTTTCTTCCGAATCAAGCTTGGTGAACGTTTTTATTATATTACTCTAGATTCTGAAGAAAAATAACTATAGGAATAAAAATGATTGTTTTTATTAAAATAACAATTACTTATTGAATTATTTTAAAAATAAGAAAATAAAAATATGTATGCACATTATAATTAAAAAATAACAAAACAAAAGATAAGCACATTATAATTAAAAAATAACAAAACAAAAGATAAGCACATTATAATAATTAAAAAATAACAAAACAAAAGATATGCGTCCGCTGAGATTCGAACCTGGTGATTACGCAGTGAGAATCCGGACAGTAGAGCGCGGAGGCAATCGTACGTCTTATTCGAGTCGCGAAATTACGCTTCTAAATATAATGGAAGTCGCTCATCGACGATTCTCGCGCGGTGCACCCCGCCGTAGGTGGGGACTATTCGTATCCCACTTCATCTGCTTCACCCCCTCAAATACATAAAAGTCGTCTATTCACCGCCACGTAAAGAAATACCTATGCTAATTTTAATGAAATTCTTCTAATATTTCTCCATTTAGTTCTTTTTGATCGTTTTTGCATTTTTAGTTTATTATTTATTTTTAGTTTTTCGTATTAGCCTTTTTAATACAATATTTGGTGAACGATTTCCTTGGGCCAAAACAAAAACACTATATTATTTTATTATTTATTCAATCAATTTCATTGGAGATTAAGGAATCTTCACGTATAGGATCCACTTAAAAAAAAAAAAAAACTATACTCCGTTTCTTTATTATGATTTATTTACATTTGGTTAAGTACCTAAATAAACGTAGTATACAACCTCCCTATTTGAATCGGATATTATTCAATATTTCATTTCATAGGTTTTAATTTTTTTTCGTGGGAACCTAGTTTCTTTTTTTTTCTAAAATAAAAGTACCTAGCCTAAGTTACTCCTTATTCACCTATCTGCTAGTGAAAGTCCCAGTCACAGAAATAAATCCGCACAAGAATATGAGAAGGTAGTGATCAATAAACTCAGTAATGCAAATACTCATAGATTGACAACTAAGAACGCTAATTTTTTATAAATTAAGGTGTTTGAAAACATTTTTTTTTTATTGTGGGTAAGTAGTTATTTTCTAAACAGTCAAAATAAAATGGCCTGAAGCGGTTGTTTTAATATTACAAACAGACACTCCAATTTTATTTATTTGTATAGATACTTAGATAGATACTTATTAGTCCACTCAACGAATAACCCAAAAAGAGGTGTAGACTGTGCGTGAGCTGGGCCCTGAGCGATTTCTTCAGAAAGTTGCTCAGAGTGCTTAGGGAGTAAACATACTAAAAGTCCCCGCGTCTAGGAGGTGAGCCGGAGTGGGGGGTATAAAAATTCCCACTTTTGAGTTTTTCGCTAATATCTATAAAACGGTGCGTCGTCGTAGAGAAAACGTATTTTTCTTGACTTGCTTTGCTTTGCCATTTTTATTTGTTTACAAATTTGAAATTATCTTATATTTACAAAATAAACAATATAAACAAAAACTGTATTTAGAAATGGCACCACTAATAAAGCGTCCACGCGGACAATAGAAATGGGCCCTCTGCAGCGAGCTTATCTATAAACGCATACTGATACAATTTGTTCATAAATATTTGCACTAACACAGCCAAACGCGCGTAGTCGATCGATAGCCGGGCGGAGCAGCGAGCGACACAGCCACCCCGTCTCAGTGCTAACGCACGACTGCCGCCCGCGCCCGCGCAGAGCACCTCTGAACCTATATCTCAAAATGGGGCATTGTCTTTGCAACTGTTGATTGATTTAAAAACGCTATTTCAAATATGTAGTACTTCTAACCATCAATTTTTCAGTGTAAAAATATTTCCAAACATCAAAGCCGTTTAGAAGTTATAAGGAAATATTAGCCAAAATAGCGTTTTGGTAAATATTTTTTTAAGGCAAAAGTATTAGCCTTATGAAAAAACCCTGTTTCAAAAATGCTGTACATGAATCTATAGCAAACATATATTTTTTACAGACCTTCTAACCAAACCGTTAATGAGTTATAAGCTTCATAAAGTGACCGAGTTACGGTACTAAACGAGAGTAAGGCCCTTAAGTTATGGTACCAAAGCTATAAAATCATAGGCGTGCATGTGTAAGGGCTATTTTAGTTAAGTACAATGTTCACGCTCGCTTTCCCTTGTAAGTGAAGCGGACAATGATAGGGTATCACGACTAAAAGGCTTACAGCAGTTGGTGTTACTATTGGATCAATGACCAACGTGAAATAAAGTATGGCGTCATCAATTTATCTTCTCCTTTTTAGGCATGATGGACCTTGGCATCGAGAGATTAATTAATCTTTATGTACTAGTTATAAATTGAATCGGTCGAAATCGGTTTTCGTGTCTTTCTGTGTGACCGTGTCTTTCTTCTAAATTTTGCAACGGATATTGATGTAATTCTCACCAAAAGTTAGAGAATGAATTCAGGAAGGTTATTGTGTTGTCAAGTCGTAAAAACCGTGTGAAGCAGAGATGGGTCGCTAGTGTTAAAGACGGTTTCTGTTATAGTCCTACAAAGAAACAAAATCGCCCATACGAAGTGCAAGGTAGGTAGGTATATAAAACTGTGATTGATCAAACTTCGAGATCTCTCGCTCTGCATACATACCTACATACCGTGAATTCGCGATTTATTTGCCAAAAATGTAAAAAAATATGAATTAATGGAAAAATTACTTTAATTCCTACACAATAATGGTCAGTTTACGCTACAACTTCAAATATATTTATAACTTTGTCAATAGTGTTTTCCTAGGAGGGTAGGCAAAAATCTTTTTTTTTATTTTTTATTTTTTTTTTAGGCAAAAATCACAAAACCAGAAACTACAGATCTCTATTACGACTATTACACTATCATTTTGACAGTTCAACAGCAACTTTCATGGCATTATTTACTTTGTTGAACAGACAATTTTTTCTAACATATGAAGCAATGGATTAACAATATCCCTCAAGATGATTCAGATAGAGTTTGATAGTGTGTTACGTAATTATGGGTTAAAAAAAAGGGTGCTGCAGAATGAAGATCTCCAACGTTTAACTGTATGTAGTGTTGGATAGAGATCAAATTAAATATTTATCTTATTTGTATAAGGGCCAATTTTTCAATCGACCGATAATTTTTATTCGTAGAATAAAATTGACGTGTGACAGTTTTTGTATGAAAGAACTGTCAAAAATTCAAAATAAATTCCTCCGATAAAGTTATCTGACGTTGGAAAAATCAACCCTTAGTGTATTAAACCTATTTATTGGTTAACTTACATAAGCAATCAGACAATAAAATAATAAGTGTTAGGTAATTTGTAAACAGTTCAATAGCTTGATGATGTAGGTACCTAATGCATGTACCTAACTATGTGATAGGCACTCAACGTTGTTGTGGCCATTTAATTTGTTAATAAATATGTAGGTACTAAGATTTTAGGTCAATGCTAAAGGTGGTAAGAAAATCTAACTTATAAACAATATTTATAAAATCCAAAGTCCTCACTGACTGAAATATCAACGCACAGCCTAAACCGCTGGTCCTAGAGACAAGAAATTTGGAGGTTGTGTTCTTTGTGAAGAGTAGCTGTATCCACTAAGAATTTTTTTCGAAATTCCACCCCTAAGAGGGTGAATGGGGGGAGGGCGAAATTTCACGCGGACGAAGTCACGGGCAGAAACTACGAGTATATAGTCTACCTATGAAACTCTGTGCTCAGAAAATGTCAATGTCTTGTCTATGATAAAACAATTCTGGTCGAGGTATGCCTTCTGTTGGTCTTAGGATTGTTCCTAACTTGCTCTAAGTAAACATAGGTTGTACACCTAATCCTACTACTTAGTTATAAACTAATATCATTCTTGAGAATAACGCGACAAGACTTCATAACCTAAAAAGCTAACTTCATAGAAAGTTTTCAAATGTTTACCTTAGGTTACATAGGTAGGCTTAATTAAAGAGGGAAGCCGATCCTAACGCAAAAACTATTTTTATTTATTATCATTTATGTTGACACATAGAAAGAGAAGAAAAGAAATCAATCTGCCTAGCCTTTTCCCAACTATGTTGAGGTCGGCTTCCAGTCTAACCGAATGCAGCTTAATACCAGTATTTTACATGGAGCAAGAAAAGAAGAATGGAACAGAAAAACAAAATAACTAAAATATCATCAGCTTAGGAACATAGGTATGAACATATATTTAGATAGATAGATAGATAGATAAACCATTTATTTGGCACATACAAGAAGACAGCACAACACACAAAAGTACAATATTAGATGATAACCAAATTACCCACATGATTATAAGACAAGGTGCCGATAAAGAAACAAAAAGTAAACACATCGAAATAAAAGTGACACTATGACGAATACTTAAAATAAAATTAATAACGAAACATACACAGTGCGGTGTGTGTCTCAAGGTTGCACCAAATGGGAGTCCAGCTCAGCATGTGTCAGGTAAATGTACCTGACGCTGATATTCTGCTGGATCCCTGCTGTGACACACGGACGTTGAGAAGACGAAATAAATTGGTGTTGTGACAGGTGTTAAGTGCAGAGTGAAGTTTTGTAAGTATACCCGACATTTTAATTATGTGTTCCACAATAAGTTTTGCATTGGGAAACGTTCTTGTTCGCAAGCGTGTTAGTATTGTGTTTTGATTACTTGATTCTTATATTATTTATAAAGTTATATGCAGTATATAATGTGTAAATGAATAATATTATAATTATAGTGACGTAGGTGCGAATAAAATAAAACAACAATTTGGCTAGGATAAAATTAAAAGCGTTCAACAATAAATAAATATAGGTAAGTAAATAACATGCGTAAGTATTATAACTATTATTATCCAACAAAAGATCCACAAACCACTCAATTACTATACCTTTGCTCACAGGTTGTAACCAAATGATACGTTAAATCGACAAATTGATTCGGGAAGGACACGACAGCCAGTTATATAATAGACGTGTTCGAAGCAGTCATCCCTAGATTCTTCTGCGAGGTGATAAGAAACTGCCGTAGTCGAACTCTGAAGGTACCAAGAAATTTAAGATTCCTTATCGGCGGGGGAATATTGTTCCAGCATTTAGATGCAGCATACCTAAAACTTCCCCTGAAAGCAGCTGTCTTGTGTGATTGAGTGGCGAGTTGCTGCGAGCACTGCCTACTTGCGCATTCTCTTCTACTAGCAATCCAGCTCAGTTTATTGTACAGGTAGGACGGCTGCTTGTACTTTATTACTCCAAAAAGTAGGCATGCCAAATGCAACTTACGACGTGACTTCATCTTGAGGATTGAGTGGTTATTTAAAAATGGCGTTACGTGACTTCTTGGCGGGATTGAGAAGCAGAATCGCGCGCAGGCGTTTTGCACCCTCTGGATCAGTCGATCGGTTCTTGCCAGTAGTCTAGGGCCAATAACTACGTCCGCATAGTTTAGGTTTGACAGCACGAGAGACTCAGCCAGCTGGATCCGCAGTTCCTCCGACAGATAAGGCCTTATTTTATAGAGGACCTTAAGACGGTAAAAACAAATGCGCACTGACTCTGCCACGTGCGCTTCGTATCTCAACCCAGTGTCCAGGTTGAGACCCAGATTACGTGCCTCACTGACTCGACTAACCGACTCACCCAGTAGGGTAACGTTAAGTGTTACCGGCACAGCACCAATTTGGTTCTTAGTTCCAAACAACATGTATTTGGTTTTAGTGGGGTTAAGTACCAAACCATTATTTTCAGCCCAACATGCTATCCTGTCAAGATCATCGTTTAGATCCTCAATCGCGATGTCATAGTCACTAGGCTTAAAGGAGATATAGACTTGTACGTCATCAGCATAAATATGGTACCTACATCGCTTCAGGGAAGTTATGATATCCGCACAATACAATATAAAGATGATGGGGCCCAGTATTGAGCCTTGCGGGACTCCTCTGTAAACAGAAGTGAGTGATGAAACAAGAGATGATCCATTGCTGAGTCGTATTTCCACACGCTGCCGACGGTTGGTGAGATAGCTTTGGAACCAGTGGATCGTATTTTGGTCAAATCCATAGTAGCTAAGCTTTGACAGAAACAAATCTATATTTATGCAGTCAAAAGCCCGCGAAAAATCAAGTAAGACAAGAAGTGTGCATAGGCCCTTATCCTGTGCCGACAGAATGTTATCCGTCACGTCCAAAAGAGCCGTTGAAGTACCACGCTGTTTGCGAAAGCCTGACTGTAGCTCAGGCAGAATGTGTTTATCCTCTAGATATTTTGAGAGCTGCTGGCATACTGCCTTTTCAGCAATTTTAGAAAGGCAAGGCAGAATACTGATAGGCCTAAGGTCTTTTAACTCAGTTGAATTTGTTTTTTTAGGCAATGGCCTAACGATGGCAATCTTCCAGACGTCAGGGAAGGTTGCTGAGACAATTGAGCTGTTCACAATGTCAGTGATGACTTTCAGTGTATGTGGGAGTGTAAGCAAAAGCATATCAAGGGTCACTCTATCACAGCCTTCAGCGTTAGATTTTAATTGGCGGAAGTATCGCAGAATCTGATCAGCAGTTATTGGTTGTAATGCAAATGCAAAGCTATCATCACCATAACGATGAGACTCAAAGAAAGTGCGTTGCGATATATTGCAGACAGGGTTTCCAGGAACACTCAAAAAGTGATTATTAATTTCGTTTGGATCTCTGAAGTGAGCAGGAAGGTCATCGATTTGCTTCTTTGGTAATACAGTGCTTTTTAAATTTTTCCATAATGTTTTCGGATCTTTGATTTGGTTATTAATATTGAATTTGAAATATGCAACTTTTTCTCTGAATATGGAAATTAACACCAGTGATTTCAGCTGCTTGTAATACGCCTTTTTGGACCCGGATTTCGTTTTACGGTACTTGGTCAGAGCGTCATTCCGCAGGTGCATCATCAATTTAATTGTATCTGTTATCCACGGATATGACGGTTCCTTAATTAAATATTTCTTGACCGGAGCGTGCGCATCATAAATTGTTAAAATCTTTCTATTCAATTCCTCAACCATGTCATTCACATCATGCAAGCCACAAATGTTGTCCCAGTGTATGTGCGATAAATCACTATCTAGCACTTCTCTGTTTATTTGCTTAATGGGTCTGTACGTAACTGTATGTGGTTTAAATTTACTACGCCTAATATTAAATTCACACACAACAAGTGAGTGACCATTTATTGAGCCTGAGAGATATTTCACTATATAGGTATTGTATGTGGTACACTGGTACCATAATTATGACGTTTCCCGTCTTGGCTTTATTTGCAGTCGTTGAAAAACAATTTAGCTCGTGTCCATGTTAACCAGTTCAGCCTTGTAAATTATTTGCACTCAAACCAGTATTACTGGCATAAACTAATAGGTACCAGCCTACAAGGGGTAGCCTAATATTTGCGGAATATTTATAAAATTATCGTTAATTTTCAACTCTGTGGAATAATCCTATATTGATTTAGGCCGTGTAAAAATAAACCATTGCCTTTTTAAAATATTTAGTGTTTGTTTTTTCAAAAAATTTTCGATCCTAAATATCACGTAGTAGAGTTTATTATCCAATAACGTGAATTGCTTCGATAGAATAGACGCTACAACAATAAAGCTAGGGTTTTCTGGGAAAGCGGTTCCGTCATACGTATTATATTTTATCGGAATTAATGAAAATCTGTCATTTTCATCAGTTCTATTGATGATTACATAACATACATAATCAGCCTATAATGTTCCCACTGTTGGGACGCAGGGCTCCTCTCTGTGAGAGGGAGTGGGCATCAATCCACGTCACGGTTGTTAGATGTAACAAGTCTTTGAATTTTTGGTTCTAGGGCTAGCCGGTTTCCCCACGATGTTTCCCTTCACCGTTTTGAGAGCAGTGGTGATGAAAATAAATTGCTCTAAGTAAAGAGCCTGCCAGGTTCGAACCCTCGACCTACAACTCGTAAGTCGGGGCCGTTACCACTGCTCCACCATTTGATATTAAGGTGTCACAAAACGGACCATATCCGTATTTGGACCAGATTTACTAAATCTCTGATTTGGACAGCTGTTATTGTGTGATCGTTCACCGCTTTCTTAGAAAACCAAAGCTTTACTCAATCACCTTCTCGAACAATAGTTACTTTTACATTGTAACTTTGTAACCAATATAAACTCCAATCACTAACTTCACTTTCATTTTAACGAAAGTTCCTACTCATTACTTAGAAAGGAAGGCTTCATGCTATAGACCATAGAACTTCATCAACTTATGTCGTTTACAATAACATGCTAGACAAGCTATGATTCATGCTTCGGGTTCACATGTGATCTGAAAGTTACATCTAATACGTCGGAGATCTATGCAAACCTGTTCGATAGGATGTTGTGGTCGGCGCCGGCAGGCGAAAGTGTGTTCAATAATATAATTAGCTACAGCTACAGTCATAATAATTATCTATTAGAGTTGTCTATCATCAAATGAATGGGAAAATCCAATAAACTTGGTGACTTGAGTCAGTTTCTGGAACGAAAATTATTGCAAAATTAATGTGACAAATTGTCAAGCGCGCGGAAACTGCTGTGATTGAGGTTTGAGACAACTTTATTCTCATAAGTATACAATAATTCACTTACACAAGAATATTAAAACTAAAACATAGGTAATTCAACATTGTTGGGCGTTTTACAAAATCCTAGATAGGTATATGATTGGTTGAATGATTAATCAACAGCCAATAGCAGCAATTTACGCGCGCTAGACAACTTGTCACATTAATTTTGCGATTATTTTCGTTAGAGAAACTGACCTTTGGAAAGAAACTTATTTAGAGAATGGATAGACTACATGGGCAGAAGAAAAATTGGATGCCAGCCACCCAGAAGAGCTGAGTAGAATATGGAGGAGGCCGTAGTGTAACAGTCTCTAGTGGTCCTCACGCTGATATGATACCTACTGCAGAATAAAACCTACCTATATACCTATATGGTTCCTATATACTTATTGCCGATGGTCTTACTTCGTTGTATGTTTATTATAGAAAACGATCCGGGTGAGTGTCCGTTCTTGCGATTTCTAGATCGAAGCCATTAAGTCACAATCGCGTGATTCTAACATAATCGTGACGGTACCAAATGTATGTTCATAATAATCGATTGCTATTGTACCTACTGATTTGAATGAAAAGTCATATGACGGACGTAAGATATTTCTCGAGAGAACCTAATAGTTATAACGATAAAGTCGAATTTCGAAAGGCTGAAGGAGTGCCTACTAATTATTCTTTTACTTACCCAGTGTGAGGTCCAGATGCCCATAACAAGGGCGGGTCCGATGGAACGAGCGGGGTTCATGCTGGAGCCGGTGAAGGTAACCTGTTGACAGAACACACGTTTTTAATAACAAACAATTATGTACCTAAGTTAAGTTCAAGCGCTAGTGGTGAGAAACGTCAGGTATAGTATACTTAGACGATATTACTTACATCTACCTATCGTTCGATTCGACGACGAATATGTAGATGCGTCCGTTGTTTAGGCTCCTTCTAACAGGCGCGACACGCGATAAAATCGCACCCGCCACAAACGCACCGCTCGTTGCGCGACTTGCGGTACCTTTGTGTCGCGCGCGATTATATTGCGTGTCGCGCCTGTTTGTAGGAACCTTTAATCGACCATGAGACCTATCGCTTTCAATACAATTGATTTACAGGACTCAGTGCAGTAATATCTCGTTGTGGTTTACAGGATAATAATATGTAGAATAAGAAGAATCATTAATTTGCAGAAAATATAGGTGATACCAATTGTAAAAGTTGGTGGTTTCATTAAACCACCAACCCTTGACAGGCAAAATATTTACTGTACATTTCATCATCATCATCATCAGCCTATAATGTTCCCACTGCTGGGACACAGGCCTCCTCTCAGTGAGAGGGAAACACTGTACATTTACCGTCCTATAATTATTTTGCCTGTTTAGGGCATGCAATCTCGTTGATCTATGAGAACTATGTGTAAACTAACGTCGGGACACTTTTCACAAGGGCTGAAGGACAGAAACTACTGAGCCTTATGCGCTTTGGGTTTAGTTTAGAAATAACTAGAAGTTAGGTAATCCTAACTTCGGATCTAGAAAAGACTAGCTTTTCTAAAGTCTTTAAAATATTTAAAATAAGTATCTAGATCTAAAAATACTCACGCAAGCGGCATGGCAAGCTGTGATGCTGAGGCCAATGGCGAGGGGAGCGGATCCCTTGAGGTCATTGCGGCGCCCGTCACACACGCCGTGCACGACGATCACCAGCACGAATGTGATCAGAGCCTCGACCAGCACAGCCTGCGGGAAAGACATGGGACTGTAATGCTAGCGAACTTTACGCTTGAGCTGAGTGAGGGTACATCTACGAAGACATACCTTCAGTTTCTGATATCTTAACTAATGCATAAGGCTTATACTCAATTTAATCTTACCAAAAATGTCGCATGCAGGCGGCACATGGGTTTAATATTACTATCAACAGACTAGGAATCTATATCAATACTAATAAAATTACAAGAGGTAAAGTTGTTGTATGTTTGTAAAAGTTAATCTCTCGAAATGCTGATCCGATTACAAAACATATTTACCGGTTGAAAGTTACTACTTCCGAGTGACATATACTAATTTTAATGGCGGAAACATGCAAAGTTCCGGAAAGCAACTAAAACCGCGGGAACTTGTTCTAAACAATTTATGATGTTGTGAAACAATCCCAATTTTCTTTTACTTGTCACCGTTATTTATTACAAACTAACCAACATAAAAATAATGTTCAACATTTATATCCCACCTGAGCTTCAGTGACATCTGGTCCGGGCAGCGTCATTCCGAAGGTGCCCACTTGGTTCTCTGGTACGGCCAACTGCAACATACAATTTTTATAATATCGTCACGCCTGTAATCCCCGAAGGGTTAGGAAGATGTCACACACACAAACCCTCACACATCACACAATCTGCGCAATCTGGGCACAAATCCAGACACCGGATGCTACTGAGAAATTCCTGATAGTTAAACTCAATAACACTTTGCGCGGCGAACAGGAATCGAACTCAGTACCTCATGCTTAGCAGTAGCGCTTACGACCACTAAACCAACGAGGCAGTTTTAACTTTTTACAGTACGATTCACGAAAGATGACCACAAATGGCGGCCGTCTGCGCACGTAAACTCATGAAGAAAAGAAAAATAATATTTAAATGATAGATAAATAATTTGTGTAATGTTGTAAATGCTGGTTATGCAAATAAATCAAACGTAAGTAATTTAAAATGCATCTTGTATCCTTTTTTATGCCTTCTGCGCCGTGGTCATCTTTCGTGAATCGTACTGTAATTACCGATTAAACGGTTTTAGGCTCGTACACACAGGCGCGACGCGACACGCGACACAAAGGCACCGCTCGTTGCGCGACTTGCGGTGCCTTTGTGTCGCGTGTCGCGTCGCGCCTGTGTGTACGAGCCTTTTCCCCGAAACAAACTGTGTCTCTCGAAGTCTCGACATTTTAATTTATGATAACTGTATTTAATGACATTTGTCTACACTCTTTGATAAATTCAAGAGATTAATTAGGTGTTTTTTTTCGATAACAACGTAATGTTATGATTTTTTTTTTTTCATTTTAAGGGCCATTAAAATGTTAACCGTGTCTTGATTACTGAAATTTATTATAACAGAATGGATTTTTTTATATGTCAGATTAAAAAAAAACATTATCTTTTTCTTGTAGTTAATCTATCTATAAAGATATAGCGCGTACTTGACCAGTTTTTTAAAGAGGTCTTCGTATCTCGTTCACCCTAGCGTACCATATTGCGTATTCGGAAAATCTAGTTCACTTTTTGCTACATCAAAGTACAAGTGACACGAAAAGTGCTTTTCAATAAAATATAACTTAGGTAATACTCATAAAAACATAAAATCACGCCTTGTTTAGGCAGAATGTTGTAATAAATACCTATACGCCTTCTATAATTTTTACTCGATCTTATTAATATGGTCTATGATTAAAAAACACTCGGTCTCTACTCTGTGGTCATTACTAGCAGAACATAATTATGCATTTTGTCTAAAGTATAGATTTGCTTACTTGTCTAATAACCATGATATTTTCATTTGATAATAACCCAGAGGTGTTAGGTACACCCACATTTTTGTTTACAGTTATGTTTTAGCCCTACATAATAAGGGGCGAACCTTTTGCCATCAAACTGGGCACAAATCCAGACTACGGACTGCTACTCACAAATTCCCGATAGACCACCCAACAATACATTAAGACTCCTACAAACAGCCGCGACACGCGATAAAATCGCGCGCGACATAAAGGCACCGCTCGTAGCGCGAATTGCGGTGCCATTGTGTCGCGTGTCGTGTCGCGCCTGTTTGAAAACCCGTCCTGAGAATGGAACCCAAACTCAGCAGTAAGGGCTCTTTCAAACAGGCGCGACACGCCATAAAATCGCGCGCGACACAAAGGCACCGCAAGTCGCGCAACGAGCGGTGCCTTTGTGTCGCGCGCGATTCGCGTCGCGCGTCGCGCCTGTTTGCAGGAACCTTAACGCTTGCAACTGGGAGACCAACGATATCTTAGGTAATAATTTGACTGAGTATATGCATGACTAATACATGTTAGATCATAACTAATGTAGTAATCTTAAATCGTGTCTAACTATACGTGATCATCGCTGTTCACTGGTTAGTACGAGAACAGTGAAATGTTGCAGAAAGGCCGCTGTCTTGCGATCGATACTAATTACGCGCCCAACTAATTAGCAACGTGCCAACATTTATACGAACGATGACATATCAAGGTATACTTTACCAGTATAAGCTGAATTCTCATTGTGCGAAAAGCCTATACAATGCTAGGTCAGCTATAACTGGAATGTATAGATCGTTGGGTCGTCGTGTGTATATATATATATATATTATATGTATATTATATATAAATTTACATGCTGAAATTTGCGTGCTTTTAATCGCTATGACTGACACTAGAATTATTGTCTGAATTTAGATATCGATGATAGACAGGCTCTGTCGAAGTTCTTTTGTAAGAACCGTTTACATAAAGTAATTATGAGTGTGTTTGCAAAATCTTCCTGTCATGTTATGCAACTTAACCTTTTTTGAGCCCTAGGTTTTAATTTGTTAAAGCACTCTTTTCTTCTCATTACAAAATAAGTTTGGTTTGGGTTTAAACCTTTTAGCTGTATGTATTTTGAATCTTAATCCGACTAAATAAAGTTCCTAATACAAAATTGGCAACTTAGGCTCGGGATTAAAATTAGTTTTCGTAATTAAAACTTTAACTATGTCGGAATTAAGTTCGAAATTCAAAAAAGGCTCGATTGTTTAGACCTGGATCTATAGATAAATCTTGTTTTATAAAAAGGCCGTTTATGTTTTGTGTATACTTTAAATTAACATTTTATCCACACATTGAAATCATAAAACAGTTATCTATATTATTTGAATTCAATGTCATATAAAAGTTAATCAAGAGCTTACTTGAAGTATAACGCCATTATATCAAACACGTGACCTTTTCAAGTACTAATATCCGAAAAGCTTTATGCCAGAGTGTTCAATTAGTTCCACGAATACACTGGAGGTCGCACCACTTGGTTCTTTATTCTAAGATCATCAGTGTCACGGCGAACGAGACACTTTTTTTCCCGAGTGTACACATACGGCGATTAGAATGTCGATACGATGACTACGCCTGTTTTAAGTGCAGGATAATTACGAGAAATTGAATGTTTATATGTCCGACATGCAGGCTTGTTTTTTTATAACACACTCCTTGTTTGGCTTTCAGCTTGCGTTTACTTGGGTAGTGGAACGACAGAAAAAAAATCGACACAACTTTAAATTAATCCTACAAAAATAGACTTACAGGTTACAGCCCTGGATCGAAGCTTTTGCGTATTCGGTATTTTCAATTATAATAAAGTCGATTTGATTAACAGATCATCTGTCAAATTATCAGACGGTTCAGAGCTGATAACCACGATTAAAAGTTAATTGAAGATGTATCTATTAATATCAAATCGAATCATACGCACTGCTCATTCAAACTAATTAGCTCATTACAGTCAAGAGCATTTACAGCATTTCATATCATTAAATAATCATTCTTAATCAATCTGCGTATGAAATTAATATGTGAGTTGACCGTGATTTCTTTTAAAGTGCGCATTGGATGAGCTCTAACTAATTTGATAGTATTTTGATTGAAATCATAGCAATTATTAATATTTAATTAGAATTATACTTAATTTCAACATTTATTCCCATACCGAATGTGAATGATGAGTTTCTAAAGGCGGATACAGACATTGCGAGGCATACGCCACGCACCGCCGCGCACGCCTCGCAACACATGCCTCGATATTAATTTTCCTCGAGTAACGAGTAGCCTCACCACGAATATGAACGTCCACACATTGCGAAGTATATGCGAAGAGCGCCGTGCGCTGCGCATGCCTCGCAATGTCTGTATCCGCCTTTACTTGCATTCCTTCAAAAAATCATCACGAAAATAACGACAGACATCTTATAAAACACTTACCCTGATGAAGGCAGCTCCAGCAATGGCACCGAGAGTTTGGACAACGATATAACAGAAAGCTTTCAGGACTTTGATGTCACCAGCGGCGAGCAGCCCCATTGTCACCGCGGGGTTGATGTGACCGCCCGAGACATGGCCGATAGCCTGTGGACAAGAGGAAGAAATGATTTAGGATAGGCGATTAAAGACTTTATTGCTATGTTAATTAATGCTCTTTTTCTCAACTGAAAGACACTGGACATATTATGGGTGCACGACTTTTAAAAAAAAATTCTTAAACCTAGAAATAATGTTGGAAGGATTTATGAACACTCAAAAGTCTACGCCTGTTATCTGTAAAAATGTTGAAGAGTTTGTTTGTTTGAACGTGGTAATGTCTGAAACTACCGGTCCGATATGAAAAATCTTTTTGTATTTGATAGCTCAATTCTTGAAGAAGGCTATATAAGCTATTTAACATCACACTAGGACTCATAAGAGCTGAGAAAAAAGTAAGAAAGAACGCTGAGCGAAAACGAAGCAATAACGCGGGCAGGCGATGCGATGCGACGGGGAAAAAGAAATGTCACGCGAACAAAAACTAGTCTACTAAATAAACAGAAACTATCGTTGATATTGCTGCTCATGTATTGTGTTCTGCATTGCAGACTCTATCTATTATTCTCTTAAATGATTTTAACCTTTACTACTTAAATAATGTTTATTAAATCTGATATCGAATCTAACATCAAAGCTAGCCCTTTAATGAATATGTATTACCCACGTACGACAGGTATATTACCTAATATTATTTACAACTCACGATCGATTTGTGATATAACTGAAACTGCAAATGTTAAGAGTGAGGGCAAATCCGCAATTATCATGTGTTAGCTTGTTTAATCAGCGTATAATGTGCCCACTGCTGGGACACAGACCTTCTCTCGATGAGAGGGAGTCGGCCGTAATCTACCACACGGGCCCAGTGCGGGTTAGTAGATGTCACATGTTTTCGAATTTTTGGTTCTAGAACATGCCGGTTTCCTATATAATGTTTTCCTTCTCTGTTTTGCGTTTTGCATCTTAGCCATATGATATATCAACAGGACAATATTGTATAGATCGCGAAAGCGATTTACATACTTTTAATTTAAAAGTTTTGAAAGTAAGAGAGAGTGGGAGACTTTTCCTGGTGACCTGGCACAGAATCGCCCTTAAGGGTTACCGCTGGCCCGGAACATAAAGGGCTAAGGAAGGAACACGGGTGGGTTTTAGTCGGTAAGAGTCTGACACTCCCTTCCGCTCCACCCAGAGCGGGAGGGTTGATGATTTCCCATCCTCAAAAAATAAAACCCTTTAACATCGTAAAGGCAACCGATCAATCGTGCCCGTAGGATGGGCAGCAGCGTTCTCCTTTCTGCCAATAACAGCACCGCGATAATTAATCATTCAACCAATAGGTGATGGTATCGCTCATTGAGAGGCACTTCAGTATTACTGAACATGTTGATATTTATTTATAAGCTATCCCCCTTACTAATCAAGGTTGTATAGCGTCTGTATAGTTACACAAAGCTTTGTCTTCTTCTTTCGATAGTCAAATTACTGATGACTGAAAGAGAGAAATCGATATGTAACTATATTCATCTTAGTTGAGTGACGTTTAAATCGTCCAAAATGTTTGCTTAAACAGTCGCTAATCACTACTTCAGTTTAAGCAATGTTTATGAATAAAGGCTCCTACAAGCAGGCGCGACACGCGATATAATCGCGCGCGACACAAAGGCACCGCTACTTGCGCGACTTGCGGCGCCTTTGGGTCGCGTGTCGTGTCGCGCCTGTTTGAAGGTGCCTTAAAGGGGATTGTGTCGAAGTTGACGTTTACGAGGAGGGATCTTTCAGCCTATCGCAATCCTTTATAAGACATATCTAGGTATAGATGAGGTGCCTATTTCAAAATGCAGTTTTCTATAGCCTCGTTGGTAAGGCGCTGAGCAGTCCTGAGTTTGGACCCCGAGTCGAGAGTGTTATTTATCGATTAAATAATTTTGCAGTAAAAGCCTGGAGTCACGATTTGGGCTTTGTTTTAAATGGCCACTACACTCACATAGGGTCTAAAAACAGAACTGGCAACATGTGGGTTTAAAGTGTGCAGATGTTCCGCTACACCACACACAACCTCTTCCTAACAACTTAAAGAAAAAGAGGTAATGTGAGATGAGTTATTATATGGTACCCAGTTTCACCAGTTGCCAAGATAAACTGCACCCTAATTGCGCAACACAATATCAATAACAATTTTTTTAAATTTCCTTTTATATTTCAATTAAACCATAACATGATAATATTTACAAAATCTATGCTATTTAAAATAATAATAATATGTACATTTATATGATAGGGCATCAAAAAATTCGTCCGCATCGCTGTCAACAGGAACAGTGCCCAAACGGCTGGCAGCATTGCCACGTTGTATGGCGATGCTAATTCTTTGGCCAAGAAATAGGCCAGCCCTCTGGTCACGTGAAGAGTCGACTAACCGCTTGGCGATATCTCGAAAAACCAAGTGGGCACCCGGATCCCATGGCCCTAGTGTTTCAACCCCAAACTGCTCGAACATATAACTCCCAATCAGGTTGGAATGTTTTCGCCGCTTGAGGTTTTCTGCACCTGCAGCAGCCGCCACAGCACAGCCCACTGTGCTAGGAAGCTGGGATGGCGCAAGGGTGTCGACACATGTTGCATCCCACGCCAAAGGTCTGCCTAACTTCCAGGGCATTATGGTCATTCCGTCCGGTCTCTTCCCATCGTCTTCAATTTTAATTATTATGAAGGATCAAAAAAAAATCCATTGCTATAAATGCCATTGCGAAAAAAAAGTCTGTTCAACAACGTAAATTTTAATAACGCAATGAATGTTATTGAACTGTCAAAATTAAAGACATTATTAGTGTCTTACGCAATTACCCGGCTAGTTAACTAAACCAACGTGAAGCTATCGCCTAATAAATCTCAATTATTCGCTCAAACGAACTTTAATTGTAATTGGATGTATTGCTTCGTAATCGGCGAAGATCTGAACTGAACACTGTAAAGTGCCTTTATTGTTTTATAATTGTGCCTTTATATTGTCATCATTAAACGGTGTGCATGTAGTGATGTAGATAAGTCTACTTTTTCACGTTTTTGGGACCGTTTGCTCTGTGGTATTTCGTGAAATAATTTATGTTTTGAAACTTTGAAGGGACTAAAGTCATTGGCAAGGCATCTCTTATCTCGGTCTGTTTCTAGCTAAGTTCTGTCTCTGGCCATCTCCTTTACTCATATTCTACTACAGTAAAAGCTCCTTATTCGCGCTTCCTTTATTCGCGTTTTCACTATTCGCGGATTAAAAAAATGCTACCCAATTCCTATATTCGCGACTAAAAATTTCTTTATTCGCGGATCTAATAAGTACATACATAATAATAAAATTATTCCAATAAGTATCCAACACAATATCCTTGTCAAATGGACTAATAAAAAAGTAAAATAGATCTTATTACAACTTTACCAAAAGTATGTTGTTAAATGATATTGCCGAGGACTTTGACACAAGCCGCCTTCGCCGCGAGCAGTGTTTTTGAGAATGTAAACAAACAGAATGAAAGCAACCTTATAACTCAATAAATAAAGTATATTTTTAAATGTTGTTGTTCCGTTTATAGTAAAAGCCGCTTTGCGTGTTTTATTGTTTCGTCTTTCACATTCGTTACAAAAATTGTGATCGAGTAACACGTCTCTACTGCACTCTTCCTAGGTATGAACATTGATCCATCTATGGAACGAAGTCTTATTTTTAAGAGGCAAGTTGCTAATGCGGCTGCTGTGTATCAGTCTGAATTGAAGGAGCTTTTGAAAACTGCTAAGCAAGAAAAAATTACAAAATTCTTCAAACCATTGCCTAAGCCTAATATTAATTAAAATTTTCAAAAACTTCAATTAAATATTTTTTTTATATATTTGTTGTTTTTTTTTGTCACCTAGGAACGTATCCCCTATAATCCCATATAAATTACCATTCCGTATTCACGGTTTCTGTATTCGCGGCATATTTATGGAACACATACCCCGCGAATAAAGAACTTTTACTGTATGTAGTAGAAATAGATAGTAGATATATGAGTAAAGGAGATGGCTAGAGATCGCTCAAGACAGGGAGGTTTGGAAGGAGAAAGAGGCGGACTTTGCCCTGGGAAACAATAGGTATAGGATAACAAAATTCACGAAAAAAAAATTAGTAAAAGAAAGCGAACGCTGAAAAACTACTTGTCAATAACTAAAGGAACCTGCCGAAGTGGCGATGCTTGGGGGAGGCCTATGTCTTCAGTGAACTTTCAGCTGCAATGATAATGATTACCCAAAGAAAGTAAGATTTCGTAGTCGTTTATGACGTTTTATATTAGTGCAGTCTAGATTTCTAGAATATCTAGGTCCTTCATAATAAATTGCTAGTTTATCTCAACCATGAGCTAAGCGTACAGCGACTAGCAGTTTAATACCAAAGTCATTAATTACTGGTCTCGTGAGCGGGATGGGCACACGCAGATCACTACAACCTCCGAGGCTGTGAATCATTCGCACTCTGACGTCACAGGTCAACTCTATATCTTTATTCTCAATTAACATTTTTAACACACATTATGTCATCTAGCGGTTTACTATGTAGGTCAGGGTAATGCGAGCTTTCAATTAGTACAAATTAACTTTATTTTGCACATAAATCATTTTTTTACGCGAAGGTTTATGGTTAGTTTATTTTTTCCTGTTTGAATTTGTGTATTCTTTTTATTGCCGTTCAAATTCAATTTGTTTTCGTGCACAGAAAATGGATATGTACTGGCCAATGCTTTCTGTATATTAGTTAGAATATCTAAACTAACTAAAGAGACAAGATTAGATTTTTTGTATGTTTGTTTGTTACGCTTTCGCTAAAACGGCTGAACGGTTTTGGATGAAATTTGACACATGGGTAAACCATGACCTGGATTAGGACATAGGATACTTTATATACATACAGGATCGAGACTTATTTGGTGAAACCGCGGCGCGCAGCTAGTCATAAAAGATTTTGAAAACAATTGCCGAATTCGGGCCAAAAGATGTTTTGTTATCGATACGCTAAGAAGATGGCTTCTCAAATATATTTTCGGTGTTCTCTCATCATGCCGCACCTACTCAGCTATCAACTTTTCGCCCTGCATATACTTGTTCAAAAACCCTCCAAGAAAAAGTATGTGTGTTCATAGAATTCTTGTTATATCAAATACCTCTGTGACTATCCTTCATGTCTTCAATTTCAAAACAAGGAATAATTGATAATATGGTGCACTAAAGTATTTCTAGAATATACACTGCAATAGCTTAGTATATTCCCACACATATTATGGGTTAACTGAGGACAATGGGTTGTTATGGTGCAGATGTGCAATTAGGCAATCCATGACATAGGCATGACTGACACTCAACTGCATGTGCAACAACTATCAATCTTCACATAAAGTATCTTATAGGTGAGGTATATATGTACGTTGCAATACCTATGATTTTTTAAACTACGTGGCTAAATAGGTATACCTAATATTTATCTTCAACTATCTATAAGATAAATGGCGGGACGAGCTAACAAATAGCAAGTGGTCCACATTAACCCTGGATCGAAAGAGCTGGAAGTCACGGGGAGACCTTTAAAAATTAAAAGTATTTATTTGAAGCGAAAACTTTGTTAGCGGCGTTGTACATTTTTTTTGTAATAGGTAAAAAACGTCAGGACACGTGACCTGATCGAAAATTCGTAAGACGGATGGCCGTTATAGCCGGTACCGCGCGTGTTTTGTTTATAAGACGATTCACAAAATACACACGTAATTGTTCAAGTTTTCACTTCAGTCGGCACTCCCGGAATGCCACTGTTTTTTTTTATATTTGTGTCCATGTGAGCAATTACACACTGAGAGACCAGCCCAGTCGTATCCTAGAAAATAGTAAGATGAATTTTGGAGGATTTTGTTGTTTACAATGGGTAGAGGATAACCAGGCAAAAGGTCAAAAAGAGTCTCAAAAATATATGACTGATAGTTTTATCAAAAATGCAATGACGTAAGTACCTATGATGTAAGCAACATTGAACTGTCGTGTACAAGATTCCAATTTATAGCTCGAAATAATTGTATAATCGCGATATTCATTCAATTAAACCCGATATGAAGTGATATGCTAATGTAGCGATAAAAAGATCTTGACTTTGAGAAATATATTCTAATATATAAATAAAATCGTTTAATTACAGATATGATTCATAAAAACCTTGAACGGGAATCAATTAAAGAGGTAAACCAACCAATTCTAATAAATGGCATCATTTGTTGTGAAAAATATTATAGAGTTGTAAAAATTTAAGTCCTTACCATTTTGAGTGATGGCCATTTGTCACCTGTGTAACATTATTAATTTAAGTGTGAAAAATAACTTGTGCTAATTAGTTACACAATAACATGTATTTAATGAAAAAAAGTGACGTAGGTAGAATAAATTATGAGTTGCTAATTAAATAGTGAACACTCGAAAACCAGCCTTTTTTCATGTCGATGTCTTGTTATTAAAAAACATATTTTTAAAAAGATTCCATTCCTTATTATAATTATTTTTGGTTGATACAAATTACCTATACATTTTATGACATGACATTTTTGAAGTGAAAACTTCTTTAGCGGCGCTGTGTACTTTTTTTGGAATGGGTAAAAACTTCTAAACTCGCGTCAGGTCACGTGACCCTGATCGAAAATTCGTAAGACGTAAGACGTAAAACGTAAGACGCGCGTTGTTGAGGACAGCGCCATCTATGCTCATCGGGAAGAACTACGAGGGCCTCGCGTACTAACTACGTAGTTCATCCAACAACGACGAGATGGCGCTGAACCACGGATATATAACTGACGACGAGCTCCATGCGAGCGGTCATCATACCTGATTTGCAAAAAACCCTATAAAATAAGGAACACACCTTAACACGCGTGTTTTGTTTATAAGACGATTCACAAAATACACTCGTAATTGTTCAAGTTTTCACTTCTGTCGGCACTACCGGAGTGCCATTAATTCTATTTTTTTTTAACATTTTCGTTACATTTTGTATTATTATTATTAAACTAGCGACCCGCCCCGGCTTCGCACGGAAACATTATTATTATTATACATATAAACCTTCCTCTTGAATCACTCTATCTATTAAAAAAAACCGCATCAAAATCCGTTGCGTAGTTTCAAAGATTTAAGCATACAAAGGGACATAGGGACAGAGAAAGCGACTTTGTTTTATACTATGTAGTGATTAATACATTGGAAAAGGAACCAACCCGGTTGGTCCTGCTAATCAAGTCGCTAACGATATAATGTACTTAATAAAATTAGGCTCGTGTCGTTGAGTACAGATGCGAATAAATTCATCATCTCATGCAAATGTTTGTATTTTATATATTTACCGACTCGTTTGAAGAATGTGGGCAATAAAGAAAATTATAAATTCATCTGCTTGATTAAATAATATATCCATGCATGCTTAAATATAGACAAGTGCGACGTTAACGAGTTAATGATATTTAATATAACCATATTTTTTTTTATTTTATATTTAGAAATGATCGAGATACTACAAATACAAACTTGTGTGAAAACCACTTTTGTAAAAATAAGAACTCCGTACCTGAAAATTTTAGGTACCTAGGTAGTCTTTGTGGATAGGGTAAAAATCAAAATTTGATCAGACACAAAAAAATAATACAGTCGTTTAAAGTCAAGTAGTCCGGCTTGATATAAAGCTTAGGCAAAGTTCTAACCCAATCAAAAGTGAGCTTATGACCAGTAAAACTGCATTTAATTCACTGCACCGAAGCTTTTTAGCATAAATTACGCATTTCGTAATTAAAGCGACGTTCAGCGGTGGACAGGTGTGCATTAACAAATTACTCAACTTGTGAGCATAAAGTTCAATGTTGGTAGTAATGGCGGCGTGTCACGGTCCTGGCTCGTCACAGACCGGACCGGTTAAGGTACGGTTAGGACAGGGATGTATGACGGGGAATCTTTGAGTGGAGGGTGAGGACATGGAACCGGTATAACGGTGATGAGCAGCTCATATGCTATGGAACGAATGGGGAATTCATTTTCGAAACGGTAAAAATTGAACGGAAAAGTAAGGTACTAGAAAACATAAAAACAATTGAAACATGATTGTGATTTTGTAGACTATTAAGCTACTCAAATGGGTCAAATTCATTAGTAGTGGTTCGTTTTATCAATCATTATTGGTGACCGAAAATGGATCTTTAATTACTGTAGGTTACTTACGAAAAAAGTTTCGACAATTTGTTAAAGATTTAATTAATGACGAAAGTCGAGATCAGAAGTTAAAAAAGTAAGAGAAATTAATTAAGTGGCAACACATTACAAGTGTTACTTTGTGAGAAATTCTCGAAACGAAATAAGTAAAGTTGAATAAGCCATTAATTAATTATCTGTCATAAACTGACAATGTTTCGGACACTGCAATCCAAAATTAATTACTACCTTATAAGGTTCGTTACAAATAAAAAATATAGATTTCGCCTATCGCTCGAGATATAATTTATGTATGTCCGGACTCCGGATACCGCACCTAGGACTCTGACATATGTAACAGCGCATTATTACATTTTCCTTGATCTCAATCATTTATTTGAATCAATATTTCTTTTTAATGCGAAAGAATTGACGTTAATTAATTGAAAACATATTTTTAATTATTGGTGGTTAAACTTTTAAAATATCGTCTTTTATTTTTGTAGCTGTTTAATAAATAATTTAAATATATCTACGGCTTGTATGTCATTGAGATTCCTCATTATGTGTGAAAGTTATGTTTTATTGCCTATCGTAAATTATGATAGGGGCTTGTAAGTAGGTAATAACAGCCGCACGGGTCGATGGACCAGGTTAAGCTACTCTTGCCGCGGTTGGTCCGTGGATGGGTGACAATCTTCATATACCAAGAGTTCAAGACCGCTCCGTGCCTCGGCAAGCCCACCTGTCATTCGTGGATCTCTGACAGTCGTTATGGGTCGTCAGAAGCCCGAAAGTCTGACAATAAGTCTTACCAAGGGGAATCGTATTACCCAGTAACTGTGTTGTGGAAGTCAGCAGTAGCTCCATGTAAAATACCTACTGGTATTCAGCTGCATCCGGTTAGATTGGAAGCCGACCCCAACATAGTTGGGAAAAGCATAGGCAGATGATGATTCTCGTAAATTATGCGTCACCTTCAAAGTTACGCGTGCCTTAGTAGGTAAGTAAAAATATCCACTCGACGAAATTTTATTTAATTTTTTTCGAAGCATATGGTAAAAGCGAATATTTAAATTCTGACCAAATATTTGAAATACATATGTAGTTCGATCGAGTACTTAATATTTAGTACTTTAACCTAAGCCCTTTAAATCAGTTGCACGGAACAAGCTCATAAAACATATTTATCTATCGACCTACTTACTGAATAGCAACACTATCACACCCTTCGCGCACATTCGGTTCGGCAACACTCGGTATGTGTCTACCGTGAACGCGAGGGCGGCGCGCACGCACGGTGCATTGACCACGCACGGCGGCGCAAGCGCACCATGCATGCGCACGGTCACCGCGCCGCCAAGGGCGCCTACAATCCCTAACATGGTCGCGGAACAAGATATAGGCTTTGGGAAAAATCTGAGTATTTTTCTAAATTAATATACGTATCTGCGAAATAGACCTATTGACAAGTGTGGTAGCAGCTATACAACATTTGCGTCAATAATGCTTAATAATCAGAAACTTTGGAAACTGAATATTGCTACAAAATATCAAGCAGTCTTCCATAACTTTTGCGAAGTGTCCTAGATTTTACCAAATTGTTATAAAGATCATGAATGTCAAAAAAACACCAAAAATTCGACACGGTTTTAACTTGTACCAAACCATAACGGTAACACGCGCATAATATCAACACATACTTGTTCTCCATACAAGCCGACACGACACACACCGGATATTTTTTTACATTCAGAAACATTATCAATTTAATTGCTTCGGACAAATGGGCTATTCTGTCTCAGTAAATTAGGTCATTAACTGCCTTTTACGATATACCTATGTATTACTCTAAGTTTAAAAATAACTGTTTATTGAACTAAATTATTTGAAACAACCGATGATCCGATGATCCTTCACGGTTTCCGTTAAAAGAAGTTAGATTAATTTAATTACTCCGTGGAAAAAAACATGTTTCTGTTTTATCTCTTCACAAAATATCAAGAACAATTTCAATTATTACCATGGCCATTTCGAAACCACTATCAGATATAATACTCAAAATCAATAAAAATCAAAATATTTTATTTCACATAAACCTACATGGGCACTTACGAAACGACAGAAGCTAGGTGCACGGTTCCAATTGGTCGTTTCCTATGGAGAAGAACCGGCAAGAAACTCCACGGTTACTCTTTTTAAAAATAATTGGCTTTTACAATGTTTTCAAATTACAGTAGGTATGGGAGGACAGCGTAGGCCTGTCACCTACCAGTACCTGGTACTTGATAAAATAAAAAATGCTCTACAAATTTACAGTCTACAAGGCCTACAAAGTCCTCACATTTACAAAATAAGAATCTATCAAAAGGATAAATAAAAAATAAAAACCTACTAAAACCAAGTGACATGATTGCCATTACAACCACTGATAAAGAGGTGAAAAATATGAATCGTCTGTATTTAATGTCAAATAATAAAAAGATTATGTCAAAAAAGTATGTAAAAAATAAACAAGAAATAATGATTTTTAAATATCCACAAAGATGTTAGCATTCATTTAATTAACTATTTGAATAGGTACATTTCCATTATGTCGTGGGAACTGTAATCGTACGCAGTGGATAAGCGCGCTGTACTCTAAACAACCCATAAAGTAAGCCAAACCCTACGCATTACCTCCAGCTCACGTGTCGATTGTGATTGGCTGCTGATTTATAGTAACCAGGTCACATGATATCATTCTTAACATCTAAGCAGTTATAATATAAATTCGCAACCCGACTAGATCTTCAACGGCAATTAAAAATAATTTTTTGAACGTATGAGTCTCCCCATGATCGGCTTGTAATGATTAGTCATAAACAGTGCCAAAATTTTCACGCTTGGCAGATTTGTGATAGATAGCGGTATACTGTTATTGGCACAGGAGGAACTGCTCTCAAAACGGTGAAGGAAAACATTGTGAGGAAACAGGCATGTCCTAGAACCAAAAAGTCGAAGACATGTTACATCTAACAACCCGCACTGGGCCCGCATGGTGGAATACAGCCCACTGACTCTCACCGAGAAAAGGCGTGTCCAGCAGTCGGAACATTATAGGCTAATTATGCTATACGGGAGGACATGTTAAGCCGCATAGCCTCATTCGCTTTCACAACACCATGGAGTGAAATGAAGCTGTAGGTATGCGTTTGTTCTTTTTTTTTCAATGTATCAAACACATAATGGGTTCGTACCTAAGTTATTCAAAGTATAGGATGTAGATGCTAAAGTAGCGAAAACAGCTACATATGTATTCTAGAAGCTTGCTACAAAACCTACATACCGTGAGAAACATCCGAAAGTAGCGCGCAAAAAACCCGCAAATATATCGAATCGGCTTCGTTTAAAAGTAAATGCACTTTACGACCTGCATTACGACCAAGCTGATAAGGAATGTTACACCGTTATTGGGACATTGTACCTCTTATATGTTTAACTGTAAACCATTCAATGAGACTTGGCATCGAGCTGACTGCAAATATTTGGATATTTACCTACTCGTCTGGAGATGTTTGCAAATAGTAGCAGACAACGATGCCTCATGATCTAATGTACAATGGCCTCCAAAAGTAAGATGATATTTCTCCACTTTAGCCGTGATGCCACATTATGATTTTAAATAAAAAATAATTAGGTACTTAGATTACTTGATTAATTTTTATAACAAGTCAAAGGTCGAGGAAAAGGAATTAGGGTAAGGAATTAAGAGGGAACAGGGCGTGCGATTCTCTATACAAATGTATTTCCCTTTTTCTTCCTGAATAATGCCTCTAGAGCAATATTTTTTTTTTAATAAAATTAAGTTTTGCTGTAAAGACGTCCCTGTCATTTTATTTTTTCAGCAACTAATTAGTAAAGAAAATATGACCCTCTAAAAATTACAAAAAATGCCCTATTTTTACCGCCGTGATTAGCTGACTACGAGTACCAGACAAATTAGAAAAGTTTTTAGCATAAAAAAAAAATGTTAGGAACCTAAACATACACTTTCTCAAAATGTTAATGTAAAAAATAATTCAATCGGCTCAGTTTTCGAGGAGAAAAAAGGAAATAAAGGGAGTACGAAACTTCGATCTCGCCAAAATGTTTGTGATCATTTCGGTCTGAGCTGCAGCTGTCCCTATCACACACTACAGTGCCCCCGTAGTGTGACTTGAGGTAAGGCGTCGGCAATAGTTTCTTCAAATACCTATTTTTCTAATTCCTCGCAGGCCCCGTCCCCTCTTAAGGTAAAGGAATTAGTGAATACAAACGTTATAGATTAAATTTAAAATTTGGATCACTAGAATTTTAAATCATCAAAGCAGATGTGGAAAAATGTCAACTAACTTTTGGAGGCCACTATATATATGCATTGCAATGGACTCTTAAATTAAAGTGAAGCCACTGAATAACATACAATCAATCTGCCATGCCTTTTTCCAATTATGTTGAGGTCGGCATCCAGTCTTACCGGATGCAGCTGGATACCAGTGTTTTACGTAGAGCGACTACCTATCTGACCTCCACAACCTAGTTACTGTGTAACACGATACTCTTGGCAAGTCTAGTTGTCAGACTTTCGGGCTTCTGTCAAAAATTTCCAGGGACCAACGGCTTAAAGTGTTTTCCGAGGCACGGAAGGGTCTCGATGACCCTTCCGTGCCTCAGAAAACACGCAAAATAATAACAACCGCATTATATATATCGAAAATATAATGCGGCTGTTATTATTTTACCGCAAGCCCCTCCGCTGAAGAATATACAATATACATCGTTTGAAATAGAGAGTGAAAACGAAGGGATTTTCAAAGCTAATCCCCTGAATTGATCTAAACGCTGAAGTTTGAATGCGAACCAATATACGAATAATGTCGCGAGCTCGTTTACATAAATCAAGTTGATCAACGATCCAATCTGTTTTCATAAAGACATAGATTTTCCCGTAGCACATACATCTCCCTACGCATGCATAATGAGGATTTATGCTCGAATACCTTGAATTACGAACGCGTACAAGTCCTAAAGCGGTGCTTGATGGATGGATGTCCGAGGGTTAGGCATAGTTAGGTCGTATAGGTCAGTATAGTTAGCGCTGACAGCTATAATGAGCGCTCCAATTTGTCCAGCGTGAGACTATGTGTAAGGGCACATGATGATTGCGGGAAACATTCACTTTGCCCTATATTTTATAATTCTGCCTAATGATATACCCAGTGCCTGATTATAGAATAGTTCACCACTGATTAATACTGTTTTGCCTGAGCCGACCGGCATGGGCATTGCATATATTTTGTTATAATATTTCTTGTTTCCTTTAGCAGCTGCATTTTCATTTGCATCTATTGAAAGTTCTACGTTACCGTTCATGTGTTAACAACATTTTCAATTTCTTTTTTCCCGGACTCATACTCGTAATTAAAACATATCTACGCATAAACTGCATTCCCATTTAACATCGCACCCATTATCTATCCAGCACTAAAATCAACCGTATCCACTATCTGGCTTTAATTGGAAGCTCTTACATCGTTAGATCCTTTACTCCATACATATTCATGGGCTATTACGCAAGAGTCATTTATATGTAATTTTACGACTTCAATCCGTTATGATAATACATTTCTCCCATGTCATTGCGCCCGCGCATTCCTTCCTATATTTATGGCTAACGAATGTAAATTAGATGTAATCGTATAAAAAGTATTGAAAAAGCTTTTAGATGTATTCTGGGTATGTGATCTCGGATAGTGGTACCAGTTTTTTTTGTAATTCTCGGGTTTAAGGTACTGTGGATTATGTAATGGAGATTACTAGTTTTGTAATTCACTGGAGGTAGATTCATTATTTCTTTATTCATTTATTTCTATGGTTTCTTTTTTCAAAATCGGAGTGAATGCAGTCTTTGAATAAAACAAATGCGAATCTAACCTTGCAATTTAAATTGCGAATCGCACAAAGCATTTCACGACTAGTTGGCATCGTGCGTCTAATTAGGCATACTAATGATACACAGCTCATAGCCCGCTTGTCGCCAGTTCAATTACTAGTATTACGTGTATTTTACGAGACTTGTTCGTTACTCGATAATTTATCATGTTCGCGTATCCGTTTGCAGTCCTATCTGCATTTGACTCTAAAACAATTAATTTTTATTGGTTGATGTAACCGATTGATTTGTGGAAGGTAATACTAATCTACTAAAATTATATTCAAAACGTTAATCTATTTGTGTAAGTTATTGAGACGTCGATTTTGACATCTGATATTAAAAATTCATGTGATTAATTATTTTGGCATTAGCCCATTACCAAGAATAAAATTACGATAAATCTCACCTTTAAGTATAATTTACAAAAAAATAACTAATTATAAAAAATTAAAATTAACTATTTGAATGCAACTTCACCACCAAAAAGTATCAGTAATTTAAACCAGTATCTTTTTATTTACCAAGTTCAGCCTACATGTAATAAAGAGCACTTCAAGTAACAGTACTGGCCACGAATAAATCCGTCAGTGTCGCCGCCTCGTTTGTAACAGTTCGCAATAAGAGTGCGCGCACGCACGGCTGGCGCCGATAAATTAGCGGAATTAAGTCGCGCGAGCTTTCAGCGTGTGGTGCAAGCGATGAGGGGAGAGCAAGTACTATTAGGAAAAATAAAGTTTTAGCGGAGAATTTTAGGTTATCTAAATCGAATATATTCTATTCCTACAATCATTTATCAATTTAAAAATTTGAAAGCTATTACCTATACCTATTGTATGATGCCCTTGGTTGGATCTCCTGGTCTCTTATAAGACAGAGAGTCATAACATTTACTTATTTCGGAAAAACTACAACTCTTACGACTGGAACCTATATGTAATAATAATAGTCGAAATTATGCTCCATTTACAAGTGATCTGCAAACTGGAGTCACTAGGTAACTGTCCGCCCATGTAGTGCATACAAAACTACCATCAAGCACAACAAATACATACAAAATACATAAACAAACTGGTTCACACGAGCTTAGTAGTTCACATACTTAGTACTCACTTGCTTAGCATGCAGAGCCCAACTGTGTTAGATAACTTTGGAGAACCGCCTGGATGAATAGGTACAATTCCGTGTTATTTCCTTGGGTTACGTAAAACTGTGTACATTATTGTGTGTAAATCGTTGGTTATATTATATGGTAGGACAACAGCCTGAGAGCGTTTCGTGGGAAATTTGTTCGACTTGCATTTTCCGTATCCAATGAGTCTTTAATTGACAGTTTTATATGGTTCGGTTTTGGAAGTTGCAGGCCTTTTTAACCAACAAATGTACAAACGCCAGCACATCAACCTACTACAATCTGTCAAATTTCTTTAATAGATTTTCAACTTTATCGCTAAAGCATAAGGTTCAATGTTGATTGGGAAAATTTGACAGTTTCACTTCAATGTAGGTACATTTGTTGTTGTTATTTTTTGACTGAAATAAGGCTAGTTAACACTTTGTTTAAAAAAATGTCTTAGCTTTAAAAAAGTTCATTTTAGTCATAAAGTACCAGGCTCTACTCTAAACAAAAAAGTGAACCCTAAGGAATGCCAGAAATTCAAAAGTTTATTTGTTAGGTACAAAGCAAACCTCTACTCCCTGGATGAGGCTGGCACAGGAGCGTGAGGATTGGCTCAAGAAAAGAGAAGCATATGGTCAGAGTGGGTGAAGTCGAAGAGTGGATAATGAACAAGATAAAACAAACCTACGAGTACTAACTATGAAGCTATTAATTTTTAGCTAGCTAGAGGGGCTTGTGGCTAAGTTATAACAGCCGCGCGGGTCGCTTGATCAGGTTAAGCTACGCTTGCCGCAGTTACTCTGTGGATGGGTGACCATCTTTACATACCACGACCCCTCCGTGGCTCGGAAAGCACGTTAAGCCATTGGTCCCAGATGTCATTCGTGGATCTTTGGCAGTAGTTACGGGTCGTCAGAAGCCCGAAAGTATGACAACCAGTCTTACCAAGAGGTATCGTGTTACCCAGTAACTGGGTTGTAGAGGTCAGATAGGCAGTCAATCCATGTAAAGTACTGGTATTCAGCTGCATTCGGTTAGACTGGAAGTCGACCCCAACATAGTTGGGAAAAGGCTAGGCAGATGGTGACGTTTACGTAGCACACATAAACATTTCATTCATGACTAGTTTCACATAGTTCTACTAACGAGATAGTAAGGTGAACACAGATCACATTTTAATTAGTTGTAGCAAACACGGTGACGACGAAATAATTTCAAGTAAAATGGAAGTGAAAACTTTGCAAGTGGGAAAATTTCTCTTTTTCATTACTAGCGTTACTTACGACAAGCTAATTACACCAAGGTTTAAAATTAAAACTGAGTTTTCCTTTTACTTGTTAATTAAGTGCATGATAATTACAAAGAAAGTGTAGTTCAGAGTAAAATATTTGAAAATACATATGGATTAGTTATCTAAGTATAAATTAATTATTATTTTACAACTTGAAAGTAATGTTCGTTTTAAATAATAGAAAAGTACGCATTCATTTGTTTTAATTTAGAGACGTTTATTTCTCGGTAATGCGGTTTCTCGATTATGTTTATGGGCCACACACAGCTCTTTCTAATTTGTTAATGCTTCAAATTATTTTACGCTCGGTAAATTGGTTTAGTATGGCAAAACGTTACATCCTGTGGACCTACGCAAACACCATCGTAAAAAAGTATTCTCGCACGAAAAATTATGTAAATGCCAACAAAACCCTACAATTACTCACTCCACACAAAATACAAATTCATATAAAATAAATCATCTAAAACATTCTACTTTTAATAAGCGGTTGATTCATTACGTAAGAACGAGTCGTGATCAAACATGCATTCAATGTCATGATTTCGTTCGTCGTAAGTGAATCTTTTGCGATGTGATTTATCTTAAATGCACGCTCACATTTTAGTTGTATATATTTACTTTATATACTACACGATCGTCTCTAATACATGCCTAATTAAACACTCATGATCATTATTGGTAGTAAATTATTCATTGCTTGTACTTAGAATTAAAACTTTAGCAATCGCTTATATGTAGGTAAGTATATTTATTTATTAGCCGGCTGCAAAACAGTCAAGTATTTTTTAAGTACATAAAGGAGGTGCCAATGACCTGTCCGATCAAATCTCGCAGTGAAAACTTAGGTGAAGTGAGCTTGAAGTGAGCTGTCTATCACTAGCATCAGCCCGTCCATTCTGTAAAAAATTCACTGTGAAAACTTAGCTGAAGTGAGCTGTCATTCCACCACAGGTATGCTAGGGATTGACACTATTGACAGCTCACTTCATCTAAGGGTGCACGGTGAAGTGGCGGCGACCTCTCGCGTCCGGCCCTGGTTCAAGCCATGGTCCGGAGCGAGAGAGAGTGGGAGGCAGTCGCTTCCTTCTGCGAAGCAGTCATGCTAGCGAAGGAGGTGGCGGGATGGCTGAGGGAGAGAGCCTCCCGTCCCAGCCGCCGCGGGAGACGCTCCGGGCGTCGGGAGTCGCGTGATGACTCCCGGCCACCGTAGGCGCGGGCTTGCGGACGGAGAGTAATGGGTAGCTCATCGTCCGATCAGGACCAGGCCCGTGCCGGACGGCGCGTACGTGTTCCACGCGCGCCTTAAAGAAATGTCAGCATCATTTGAAGGGGCTCGTTAGGGCCGAAGCCTGCCGGGTCAGCGGGATTGTCTGAAAGGGTTACCGCTGGCCCGGGACATAAAGGGCTAAAGAAGGAACACAGGTGGGTTTTAGTCAGTATGAGTCTGACACTCCCTTCCGCTCCACCCAGAGCGGGAGGGTTCATTTGATGATTTCCCATGCTGAAAAAAAAAACGGTGACCGTGAAATTTTCAGAGAATAGCACTGCATGTGGAATGTCAACTCACTTCTAGCTCACTTCACCTTAGTTTTCACGGTGAGATAGATATTTTTACAAAATAGACCCGCTGCGCTGTCATTAATTCCATGGACGCCTAATTTTTTTAAACATGACACTTTAAAACGTTATTCTAAAATGGTTTACTGACCTAATTCTTGGACCGATGACGAATTGAAATTCATAACATCATGATTATTAACACTTAATGTATTTCCAACCTGTAGAGTCGTGTTAGAATATATTAAAAGTCTAATATCATAATTTAATGAAATTTAAATTAGTAAGATAAATGTTTCCGTTACCCATGTCTCTGAGCGTGCGATGTTTCCTGTCCAATACATGATTACAGTTAATGGTTTGCTTGTAATAAATCAAAGTTTAACTTTGACTTATTATGTAACTTATGTAGGTAGGTACCACTGTTAGAAGGTAACACTTGTGGTAGGAACCAGTAGGTAATCAGTATTATTTATACATATTATACCAGTCAAAGCATTTATTTCAAATAAGCACATAAAAGGCACTTTTGAACGTCAGAAATTACAACAAATAGAATTGATTCTAGTCGCCCATTCCAAAAGGTAGTTTTCGAATGGAGAAGAATGGGAAAGAAACTCCACCGTTACTCTTTTAAAATGTTTAACAATATTTTGCATTCATTAATTATATAATAATAATATGTGAAAACGATGCACTTAAAATAAAATTACTATACCACAATAGGTAAAGAATTAAAAATGAAACCATGAGATATAAATTAATTATCTGATAGATACATGGTGCTCACATATTTACAAACATGGAAAAGTAAACGATTTTCATTTAAATAAAAAAAAATACAAGTAATAAGTAAGTCTACCCCGTAACTGCCCCGTGAGGCCCGTAACTACCCTTTTTTTTTTTTTTTTTTTTTCCACGTGGAGAAATGCTTATGCATACTGCACTACCACGGGGAGATAGTGCAGTTATGTGGGACTTTAACCCACTAAAACTCCACGGTGTCCTCCTCTGCCGCTTACGGCGGGAACACGGGCACGCGTTAGCTCATCCGTGAACCCGCCGCGGCCGTCCGTTACCGGACCCTCCTCTGGGGAGTACTCCCCATCACCGGCGCACCAGAACAAATAGCACGCCGTGACCACCCCAGGGACCAAACCAGCACATGGGCGCCAGACGACCCCGTGTCTGGGCACCCTTGGTCCCCCCTGCGACGGGTCAGGACATTGGCCCCGCCGCCTGCCAATTTTCGGCTGCAGAGGATAGGGAGAGCGGCCAACGTAATACCGACATTCCTCTTCCCCTGCAGCCCCACCGCGTCCGCCATCGTACGGTGGCGACCCCGTCAAGGCCGCGGAAGGTAGGGAGAGCGGCGCACCGTAATACCGGCACTCCTCTCCCGCCGCGGCCTCCAACCCTCAACCGCGATGCCTCCGGTACGTACGACATCGCGGCCCGCCTCGGTTGCGATGTCGCCCAAGCGACGCCGCAACCTACCTTTGGCCGCTACGTCGTCGGCTTGTCAGCAGAAGCCCTGACGAGCGGCCCCTCCTCGGGTTCCTCTTAGCTTCACCGTGGGTGTCCAAGCCACGGCTACTGAGCCCCCCCGCCTCGACAATGCGGGAACCCACTGGGGGGGAGGCCCGTAACTACCCAGGTCAACCAAAGTGTTATTGGGTTTTTCCATTAGGAATTTTTTTTTTAGCCTGGAGGTCGGAATGTGGCGGTGTAGTACCCCCGGGGCTTAGAAAGCACTTTAAGTAATTGGTCCTACGCCTGATGTCTCTCTCTCATATTTACAAACTTGGTAAAAGTAAATGATTTTCGTTTTAATAAAATAAAAATACAAGTATTAAGTAAGTCTACCCCGTAACTGCCCCCTGAGGCCCGTAACTACCCAGGTCAAGCAAAGTGTTATTGGGTTTTTCTATTTTTATTTCAATTTTTTTTTCTTTTTTTTTTTAGGCTGGAGTTCGGAAGGTGGCGGTGTGGTACCCCCGGGGCTTAGAAAGCACTTTAAGCCATTGGTCCTGCGCCTGATGTCTCTCCGGTCGTGTCGGATTGCGTGCCATCCCTGTGGATTATGATAGTGAGGGAAGAGAGATATAATATCTCCCGCGTCGAAGGCTAGTCTCCGTTGAGATTGGCCGCCGTGGCCGAAATATGGTCTGGAGGACCAATTTTTTTTATATCCAGTGTACATAAATGTTGTAATTACATCGTATTGCAGTTTTTCACTACACTTTTTCTGTATTTACCAGGCTTAATAAGATTGACCGCACCTACCACCAAAAGGAACTAATCTACAATTGCACAAGCAACTTACCCAGTTATCTACACGCATAACTGACATTTCATGAAACGACCTTCACATATACAGCTAAATAAATGGACAACAAATAGAAAATTTATGATCGCCATAATTCATTGTGAAAAATACAATACATACCAACGCCTAAAATAATACAATCGATAAATATTAATTTACATGTTAATCGATCGTCTTAGATCCCTGAGGCCACCTCTACGACACCTCTACGTTATGCGTAAGTAGGCAAAGGATAAATAACTCTGCAGGTCAAATGATAAAGTCTAAAATCACTTAATGCGTGTTGTATACTACAATTGCTATTGTACATTCACAAAACGTTTGTCAATAGACAATCCATCTCAAGTGATAGCCGATTAATGACCGATTGTATCGATTCACATACACACGTCAGGACAAACATACCATGGGATAAAACGTTCGTGACTGAACTGACACTGAGTCGATTCTATAACTAGACGATTTAGGATCGAGTTATTAATTTTTAGTCGATTAAGAAATTTAATTCAATTGACCTGCAGATTTAATCTGTAGGAGATATGATGGCTTCGTGACTCGGTTCAAAATATGTTGAAGTATAGCTTTGTAAAGTTTATCATCACGTGTTTGGATGTGCTAACTATAATATTCAATTTACTAAGGAGGTTATATATGGTGTACTGTTATTAAACATTCGCATACGATATATTATTATAGGTTGGTAAGTAGGTATTAAATAAGAAGAAGAAAATAGGGTCTCGTCGCTACATAATAACAGCCGCACGGGTCGATCTACAAGGTTAAGCAACGCTAACCGAGGTCGGTCTGTGGATGGGTGACCATCCATTACATATACCGAAACCCCTTCGTGCCTCAGAAAGCACATTAAAAGCCTTTGGTCTCGGCTGTCATTTGTAGATCTTAGACAGCCGTTACGGGTACTCAGAAGCCCGAAAGTTTGAAATCCCAGTGTTACCCAGTAAGTAACTGGGTTGTGGAGATCAGATAGGCAGTAGCTCCATGTAAAATACTGGTATTTAGCTGCGTACAATTAGCCTGGAACTCGACTCTAACATAGTTTGGAAAAAAGGCTAGACAGATGATGACCTAAATATGAAATTGATAGGTACGTAGGTACCTCAACCTACGTGAGTACTCCACGTATATAGGGTACGATTTAGAAATTGTCCGCTGTCACCAATCACTCAATTGAAAAGTCGTCAAATAGAATAAAAATAACAAGAACTAAATTTGCAAACTGATCGATTATATTTTACAAATGGAGAAAGTGTCACAGAAGCAAAACTCTACTTTCACTAGCTTCAGAATAGGTGCGTTCTTTAATAGAAGTAACTTTCCTTCAGTACTAGCCTGTCGGATTGTAATTATACTGGCATCACTTGCCTCGACGCCCATTGACTGGACTGGACTGTGAAAGTCGGCTGACGGCTGATGTATCTTCCTATATCTACTACAGTTAGGTACTTAGTTGTACACTTTTTGTTCGATGTGTAAAGATGATTGATGATGGCTACATGTATTTTTTAATAATCTACTTTTCCTCTGAATTAGATGTTAATTGACATAGATTCTACCAAGATTTTTTGACCCCTTTGTCATTTATCATTGCTACAAACATACGAATTTCGGTTACCTAGTACCTCTCTGACATCCATACTAATATTATAAATTCGAAAGTAACTCTGTCTGTCTGTCTGAATGTTACCTTTTCATGCCTAAACCACTGAACGGATTTCGATAAAATTTGGCAGAGAGATAGATTGCATCCCGGGGAAGGATATAGGATAGTTTTTATGCCGATATTCCCACGGGATTGAAACTTACGCGGGTGAAACAGCTGGGCACTGCTAGATAATTACATTCTAGTTATAAGGTAGTATGTAACCTATACATTATTATGTGTCTAAGGAATACCCCGGTCTTTAAATAGGGCATCATCTTTCCACACGTCCTATCATACACCCAAACTACGTTGACCCCTTGCCAATCAAAGCCGGATTCAGACTTGACCAGTGAAGGTAGGAAGAGTTCCGTCCAACTGTCGGACTGGTCGCAAGTGTGTCAAGTGCACGCTTACTTGTTGCTTGTTACGTCAATGCTCTCACCTCAATCGTTCGTATAAATAGAATAATTAATGCATAGATACTTACTTCACATCGTAACGACTATTTATAGTCAGTTAACTGTATCATAAATGGATTATCCAATACCTATAATAGGGAAAATTGTATGTGGCGAATTAAAAAAGTGTTACGTGTTAGAATACAATAAGACTTAGTACCTCTATATGTATAATGATGTACTACATCTTCCGCTTCATTAAAACATCAGCGTTCATTACTAAAAACGATTTATAGGTAATGAAATCTATAGGTAATGAAACTCTGTATACAAATGATTATTTGGCAGAGAAAAAACCGTTTGCAATAACATACATGGACAAATAATAATGACAAACTTATCTGTGTCTACTCTATCATAGAATTTTAATAGTAAAACGATTAAATGTCTATACTCATATAACCCACAGCGTATGATCAAGCGAATCAAGTTTCGATATAACTTGAACATTTGGTCTCACGAACTTTTACGAACGAAGGCTGTATCCACACATATGATAATTGTAACGAGCCAGTTTTGCACGTGTTACTTTGTGCAGCATACAGCCTCTTACAGCCTGTCCAGTGCCCATTCATCTCATTCAATACCACAAATTACCATGTTTAATCATACATATTGCACTTTAAGCTCTTGCCAATAAAGATGCCCGAAGCAATTTAAAAGTAAATTAATTTCTAATGTTAGGCTGCAGCGATCTTTGTTATACTCGTATATCATATTCCTAGTATTGGCAAAGTAATCATTTAAAAGATACATATGTCTTGATAACCGCAAACGATATTGGAAATGTCATATTTATTTTTGATAAATGATAGGTAAATGATTTATTCTGAAAGTAAGTTTGTCCAAACACTTTTACACGTCAATCATATTTTAAAAACTAGATGAGGTCGATATTTCCTATCTGACTAGTCTGAGAAGAAAGGCCGAAACAAACCCAGAGGACTCCTTTTTTTGAAAACCTTGTAGATTGGTGTCTGAAATGGTCTTTTAAGAAAAGAACCACACAGATTGAGTGGACCTGAGTGTACAGTCAGTGCACGCATTTGTTAGTAATTATACAGCTCAACTCAGAACATAAGGAGCTCAACGATTCTACGAACAATATCAAAGAAAGGGGAACATTTGGGCAGGCTGCATAAAGTAATCAAATTGCCAGAACATCATTAAAACTAAATGAAGGAAAAATATGAAAATGTTTTTACCTTCACCTGTACCATTTCGTGCCTATGATGGATCAGTTTCGCTCCTGATCGATCACATATTACGGCATTTCTATCATTTTCGTAGTTAGTAAAGACAAGGAGTCTTACTCCTTGTCTTAATTCCAAGAAAATATAATATTTTAATGATCATCATGAACTATCGTTTTTCATTTGGTATCATTGTAGTCACGTACAGTCGCGGTCAAACTTTTAAACAACCAATTAAGTTATCAACGTCAAGAGCACTCGTGTCAAGTGTTACTTAAATAATAGTCTTCTATCATCGTTAATTTTCCTTTATGTGCAACAAAAGGCAACAAAATGGCAACAAACAAAAGCTAATAGAATCCAGTCGAAAGTCAGGGTTGTCTCTGTCAAATGAACTGACATAAAATGATAAACGTGTATAATTCGTTTTTAAGAGCCGGTGAAGCGTGAAATATGTTGATTGATGGCATACTGCGGGTCAGTCGCGGGGAGGTCTGCGGTTCAATGTTCGCGTATACTTGCACTTTTACTTGTTTTTATGATGTAGGTATCTTTGATGCTATCTACGACAGGAGAAGGACTTTGTTTATTTGAAAAATCCATACTTAATATTATAAATGCGAATGTGTGTCTGTCTTTCTGTCTGTTACCTCTTCACGCTTAAATCGCTGGACCGATTTAGATGAAATTTGGTATAGAGATGGTTTGTGTCCCGGGAAAGGACATAGGTTAGCTTTTATCCCGATATTTCCACGGGATTGACACTTATGCAGGTGAAACCGCGGGGCGCTGCTAGTGTCTTTATAAAATACTAGCTTTTGCCCGCGGTTTTGAACGCGTAGTTGTTGGAAAATATCTCACGGGTACGTACAACCGGAACTAAAAGTACCCTATGTGTTAATCCGGGTTATAAACTATCTGTGTGCCAAATTTCATCCAAATCCGCTTAGCCGTTTATGCGCAAATTGGGAACATATGTACATCCAGAGAAACAGACAACCTGACAACAATTTTAAAAACTATATTTTCAGCATCATTGCGTGCTCAGGCTCCTCACCTCCACACTTCGTAGCAATTACTTTTTTCTAAAATATTCAATGTACAGTTTTGACTTCGTTACTATTTTATTATATTGTTCCTTTAATGGCATCTGCGACAGGACAAGGACTTTGTTAGAAGTGGTTATGTTTAACAAAGAACAAAAGACACTAATTGTTGGTAAAGCAACGTAACCTTATCTTTTTATTCATCAAACATATCATGTAATTCGACCAACAACACGGAAATGCACAATGTTGCATCATATCGGTATTTTTATTGAGCAGCAATACGAGATGGTAATAAACGCAGATCTCGGCCATCTTGCGACTGCGGAAGCCATCGAAGTTGAAAGAAGTTATTATAAAGCACGTAACTTTGGCTACTTGCGCTTGTAAACATGTTATATACTACACGCCTACTAGGTGCATTTCAACGTGTTAGTTTTGCGTAAATAGAGGCTGTTGGTAAACATCGTGAACTGATAACCTAGATCTGCATTTTGCTCTAATTTATTTTACAATGATTTGAACTGTCTAATATAGAAAATATCAACTGTAATTAAGTATGTTCTAATTTAATATAAGTGATTGTGTAAGTATACGTGTACAACATGGATATTGTGTTTCTTTTGCAATTATTCTTTTAAGCTGTAGGTAGGTACTTAACTTGTACCATTAATTAAGTAAGTAATCATTTTAATAAAACCTACGAATAATTGCACTCGATGTTGGTACAGTGAATGAACTCAACAATAAAATAATGAATGAACAAGAAAATTAAGTAAATTAAAACATAAGGACCAGTTGTCATGATTTAGGGCACGCGAAGTAACTTATAAAGGTACAATCATTAACAAAAGTGTCGAAATCGGAGCGCCAAATAATAATGATTCGCGTTTTTGATATTTACAAGTTTTGGAGTGAGCCTTGCGTAATTTTAAGGAAATGTCACGGTCAGTGATTCGAGATGTAAAGGGTTATTTTTATTACACCACAGCAAAGTCTTTGCACATAAGAAAAAACTAAGACGAACAAAATAAATTATTTGAAGAAAAAATTGCAAAACAAGTCGTAACGGATGGGATTTCCTATCGGCAAAAATGACGAAATTCCATACAAACTTTAATTCATGTGACGAATTTTCAAGACCGCGGTTTAGCCGGTGCGTTTTATTCCTTTCATTAATACCTGCTTATTATTCGATATATTTTACACAGTTTTATATTAATTTACTCAGACACTGAAAACTGTATGAACATAAGTGTCGAAATAAATATTCTAGAAATTTTGAAGGTGACTGTACTCTGCAATCAATTTATGAAGGAAACTCAACATACCGAAAGTGGTAGGTATTATCAGAAAAAATAATACTTATTTCCGCTCTTTATTTTTTACTGTTATAATAGCAAAGCTAATTTGTTTATTTACAAACTAAACGTTATAAATAAATTAAAGCTATTAATTTAGTCAAAGTAGATTTTTTGTCGTAATATTATGATCAGCAACGGTCTCATGACCTACGAACAGTCACGAAGTGTTCCGAACAACTCCGAACAGGTTAACGCCAATCAGAGTCAAGGTCGCCGTGATCTACGGGTGCGTATCGATCAATGATCTATGATAGCCGTGCGCACGATTAGTGTGCGACGAAGAAAAGTTTGGTAATTATAAAAATTTACGCGAATCTAATCGATTTTTCTTTTTTATTACGCTTTGATGCTGTTGTGATTGATATCTAGTTTTTTTATAATATGACATTTTAATTTCAGAAAATTCCGTATTTTTCTTAACAGAAAAGTTTTGTGAAAAAATTTGTGTAACATAATTAAAAAAAAAAAAATTAAATTAAATATTTGTTTATTTATGGCAACTAGGCCCAATTGTTAGTAACATAATATTATTCCTAAAAACTATTGTTAGTAAACAAAAACACAGAAACACAAAACAAGAAAAAGAAAAAAGTAAATTGTGAGGTTAGGTGTGGGGTCTTCTGACCAACACCTCCACAGCGTGCGACAACCAGGGTGCGTCGAACTTATCCATCAACATACTTAGGATGCTGTTAGAACTAGACCGCGCTCTTGACAAGATGGAGGCGCGATGGATTGGCGCTCTTGGATAATGTATGTAGTTTTATAGAGACGGCATAGAAATGTCTTGCAATAGAAGGCACTTTCAAATGTCGAAACAATAGCAGTGATCTTCCATTATTGCGGAGTTACAGCTGACCATATTTCACATAAATTAGGCAAGAAATAAGTGACTGTAGTCGTAAGCTTTACATGTCAGTAGCCAATATTTACATACATTAAACATCATGAAAACTAGAAATTAGGTTCACGAAACACCTTTTTTGATGGAATATAATTTTGTCTCTATATTTTTTTTCTTCCTACTATCACCCCTTTCAGTACCTAGACCCCTTTCAGTACCTAGACCCCCTTTCAGTCCCTGTTGTAAAAAATAAAACATATTTTTATTTCTTTCTTATTTGCAAAATAGTTGGGCAAACGTCATCTAAACTATTCCAAATTTCAAGTTGATAGCATTAGTAGTTCTTGAGATATCCAGCTGTCACAGACAGAAAGACTGACTCTCACCATAAGGGTTCCGTTTTACCATTTTGGTACGGAACCCTAATAAGATGTCACGAACCAGAAATTACATCAACTACTGTTGACGTAATGACACATTTTTTTACGTTTACATATTTTATTTCGTAGTGTCACAGTAAAACAAACACAGACTTGACATTTTAACGACGCAGACGCACCTCATTGCGTTGTACGGTGTGTAGCATTGAACTGTCCTTTTAATTACAACTAGCGACTCGCTCCTGCACCCTAATTGCGTAACACACTATTACTCTCAATTTGAATCATTGTTAAGCATATTTTATTGCTAATCCATAGCTCCATATATTCGATAAATGTGTCTGCTCAACAACTTAAATCACGCAATGAATGTTGTTGACAGTGTGTTACGCAACTACCCTGATGCTTCGCACGGTTTTTACGTATTGACAAAACATGAAGATTTCTTAATTTTGCAGGGTTTCAGGGACATCGACGCAAACTGTAACTACTCACCATGAATTCAGCACATGATTCTAGACTTTATTGTAGCATAGAAATTCGTTGGTTACAAAAAAAAACAGCTGTTTCATAGAAAAGTGCAATACTTACGCGATCAAAATGTACGGAACAGGAATTTTTTTTTTCATCAAAATCCCGCATCTAAATGCGTCGCGTTATTTAGAATAACGCACGCGATCACAAAAACAAACACGAAAAGCGATTTTCATTTATAATATGTAAAATATAAATACGACCGGAAATTTCGAAATACTATCGGAGCTACCTATATGATAACTGTCATAACACTTCGCTAAACTTTTATGGTAATTACGCTTGTTGATAGTAATTTGTGGTTACGTGAATGGTTAATCATTGGCTCAGTTATTAATGCATTTTTCGTGGACTTTAAAAATGATTTTATTGACAGATACAAGTATGTTGTCAGCTTCAACTTACCTTTCTTCATTTAGTTGTGCAATGAGATGCATGTGAGTATATAATTCGACATTGAAAAGGTATATAATTTTAACATTCATTTATTTATTGCATATTTGTTAATGTTATGGGTGTAAGAGATAACTCAATGGTGTTTTTATGGGGTCTATTAAGTTTAAAATGAAAAGCGGTTAATGATTATATTGGTATGACTTATAAATAATATATTGGTACTATTTTTAATTTATTCGTAACAAACGAGGTTGTATATTAATTTGTATATTATGCTTAGTGATAATAATCATCAGTAAAAATGTTCAATTAAATTTTGAATGCAAAGTATATATGTATATAAGTACGAGGTTTTGCTACATTGCATCGCATAATCAGTATGAGAATAACTAATAATAACAAATAATAATAAATAGTTGGTATAGCTGACCTATTACTCATGTTTTAGATAGTAAATGTATCATTACATTACAATATAAAAACGATGCAGACCATTTAGCTAAGAATAGATTTTAAGGAAAAACTAAACATAACTGCCAGGTACATAGTTTATAAAGTAAAGTGCTACTGTTTATGTAGCTTAAACAGATACAATTTAATAGGCACCTATTATACTTATTACTTTAGAATTATTAGGTATTATTTTTCACAATCACACTAATATTATAAAGGCGAAAGTTTGTCAGTGTGTGTGTTTATATGTTTCTTCTTCACGCTCAAACGGCTGGACCAATTTTAATTAAATTTTGTATGGAGGTAGCTGACACCCTGGATTATGATATAGGCTATACTTTTTATCCCGATATTCCCACGGGATCGACACTTAAACCGCGGGAAGTTGCTAGTAAATTATAAGAACAAACATAACATAATTTCACGCCAGCATTCCCCGACGGGTTAGGCAGAGCTGGACCTATAGGTACTACACCCACATTTCGCCAATTATTTTTAAGTCCTATGTAATAGGGGGCGAGGCTATTGCCATCAAGCGACACGCGATATAATCGCACGCGACACAAAGGCACCGCAAGTCGTGCAACGAGCGGCGCCTTTGTGTCGCGCGCAATTAAATATCGGACCGTAAAAAATCGGACTGCCGGACAGTAAAATTTCTTGTAGTGCACAAACGCCCATCTGTCAGTCGTACCGGTTCTATATGTAGGTACTCGTAATGAGAGTGGTCGTATCACTTCGTATTTTACAATAAAGATTATAGTTTTTTTCTTTACTTCGGTAAACGATCAAAGCATGAGATTATGTAGGTTTAGTTTGTTTAAGCGAGCTATTATGAGCTATTTTGCGACGTCAAGGATATGCTCATCAATCATGATTATTATAATATACCTACTTTAAATCATTTAAGTGTTCAGTTCCGCCTAATGTATAATAGCAAAAAACCAGAAAATGAAATTTGAATGGAATTATAGAAGGTGTACCTAATTGTTCATTGTTTGGTTGGTTGGTTTATTCATAGTAAGTATAGCTTCCAGTCAAAATAATTAAATTGAAGTAAAAGTATTTAAATAATCAAATTGAAATAAAAGTATTTAAATAATGAAATTTAAGTAAAAGTATTTAAATAATTAAATTGAAGTAAAAGTATTTAAATAATTAAATTGAAGTAAAAGTATTGAAATCCGAATATTCCAAATTACTTCAGTCATCGAGTTACTCAAGTTATAGTCAATTTATTTATTTATTTCCATTCTTAATTAGCCACTACTCGGTATTTCCCCATACCTAAGTAGGTACATAGGTATCTAATTGTTATGTTCAAACGAAAATTTGCAGCGATTATTTTCAGATTTGTCTGATTCATTTTAGGGAATCCCTCAATATTCTTCCTATGTATTAAAGTTTACAAAAACATCAAACTGGACTAGATAAATAATAGTGAAACTATATCAACCTGACGTTTGGTCAGTTCATTAGTTCACAATTGGGACGCTCTATGCCATTTTTTGTTCCTCAGTGGAACAAAAAAACTGCAGAGCGACACATATTCGAATTTTTTTGAGTCATTATTCTTCTGTCAAAGGTCACACTGATATGAGATTCCGTTATTGTTGTAAAAACTAACACGGTTTATTTGCTTTGATGTTGTTTAAATATTATTTCCTGTTCTCAGTTAATATTTATGGTCCCATTGTTATTTGCATGTTGGTTTCGTAATACTTGTACCAGTCTGATATATTTTGTTCGTATAGGGAATAAGATAAAGTGTGTACCAGAAATGTGTGGTGTGGTTATATTATACAGACCATCAGGTCTATTTATATATATATATAATATGGTATAATAATATATAATATAATATGGTATATTATATCGCCCCATGGAAAAAGTTGTTCAGTGTGATGACTGAACAACTTTCTCCATGAGGCCAATAAGTATCGTTATCGCTAAAAATTTATCAACTGCGTCTCATACAAAACTTTAATATCTACTTGGCCTAAATGTTTGGGATGGCAGATTTTTTTTTCGCGTTTACGATTTTGGTCTCATGGAGAAAGTGGTTCAGTCTGATGGTCTGGACGATACCCTTAAATTTGACCACACTCGGTACAGCCTGTATAGGAACCCTACAATATCACATGATATTGTAAGCTACAAAACGTATGTACGTTTTGTAGCTTATTGTTCTGCACTTTCCCAAAATAAAAATAAGATCTAAATTTCCTCGTCAAGATCATTGCCCGCAAAAATGTTCTATAAATAGGAGGACAATTAAAGCTCTTATAAAAAAATAAATTGCACTTCATTCCGTGTTTAGTTAGCACTACCGTTATTCGCAATTGATCAACAATAAGCCCCGGCAGCGACTGTTTATCGCATTGAGCCGGAGTTCATTTGTTTTTTGTCTCTTTGCTTATTTGGCAATCAAAGATTTGAGATTCCCGTTGGGTATTATGTAGAATGGATGATTTGTCTCTAAATTGCTAGTCTCTTGTATGTTTAGTTCCGCTCTAGAGAATGTCTACTTCATTCAAATGATAAAATCATACAAGGTGGAGACGACAATACGACACTAAAATTAACTGTGTGTTCTTAATGACGTTCTTAGCCTACATGCGAAAATATATCTAACAGTTATTCACATAGTCGCCCCATTTAGTTTGTTAGAAAAACACTTTTTTTTATTTAAATTTTCAATGTTAGGATTTATTTGATAGTACCTCAGTAGCATTAGTAGTGCATGCCAGTGTTTTCATCTATTGTCTGACTATCTTTTCGTTGCATTTATACTGAAATATCTTTAAAACTGTCCAAGAAAAGTTCTACTTTCGTAGATTTACAAAGGTTTTAGGGAAAATCTTTAGATGTTCTACTAACATGGATATTTTCATATCTGTATGTAGAAAGAACCGTTACAATTATAGGATTGTTATTTTTTTTTTCGTTTCTTCATAGGGATGTTATTGAAGTCGTTGAGCACATAATAATCAAAATCATAACAACATTGACGTTACCAAACATCAAATTAACTGTATTATAACAATACATTGTTTATAAAATAAAAGACGTTTCCAAACTAGATCATCAATCGATTCTCGATTGTTAGTCTATTGTGTATGCGTGCAATAAAGTAAATAAACAAATCGATTCGAAGCTTGTTAGTAAACAAAGCTCGATTCGACGGTATATCGTAAAAATCGTGTCCGTCAACTCTATTAGCTTGGTTTACATAAACCAAGTTTACATTTTTACAATAGACCGAAATACGAATTAACATGAATTCAGACACTTTAACAAATAAGCAAAGAAAATCTTTTGTTGTTCAACAAATGCCAACAAATATCTAATTGGAAGAAGCGTTCATTGCCTATTAACTGTTTAACATATTTCAATCAACTTGGGTCGGTGTGATTTTGTGTGGACTTTGTTTAAATGCGCAAAGTCCAAAATATTAAATAAATAAGTTATGTTAAGACCAAAGCTCGGCAGCGCTTTGCTAGAAAAGCGGTTCCGTCATATTATAATGACCACCATGAAAATCTGTCAATTTCACCAATATTTAAAATTAAGGTGACAGAAACGCTCTGCATTTGGTCAGCCATTTTATGTGACCGTTCGCTTTCTTTTGAAACCCAAGCTTCAGCTTTCAATTCAATTTATAATGGCTGGTTTATCCTATTCAGTAAGCTTTCCTTGAAACTTGTAGACACAGTTAACTTATCACTACACCCACACCACGTGACCACAGTAGCTTTTGCAATGTAGATTTATCCTAAATAAAGGTTAATTAACAGAGCCCTCAATTGCTAAGACAACGCCATAAAACGAAACCTCTTTACTCCACCATAAACAATAAAGTAAGTGTCAATTATGGAGACACCCACGTATACCTAATAGACAACCGATGCACACATTGAACAAAGCTGTCTATAACTTGGAAAATAGGGTTCAAATTACGTCAAAACTCTTACCAGGATTGTGTTATCCTAATATGTCTTCAAATGCCAGAATTGCATTTTGCAACTTTTGAAGCAAAGTTTAGATTTATTATTGATGATGCTACATGTTAACGCGTTTATGGCTATTGGTTTTGGTTAAGTACTGATGTTTTGTGATTATAATGGGCGCCAATGTTTCAGATGAACTATAATTTAAAGTCATACAGGGCGGGTAAATGGAAAGACGATTATATACAGCACGCTGATATTTTTAGCTCTAAAGCATTGTTAAAAGTTTCTCGTTCTTTTTGCCGACCCATAATTGCAAAACATAGATCGACAGGGTAGTATTTTATTATTATGAGCCTGTTGTGTCTAACTGTAGAGCAAAGGCCTCCCATCCGTCTTTCCATTTATAGTTAAAAATGGAAAGACGGATGGGAGGCCTTTGCCTCACAGTTTTTAAATAATCCTTTAGTAGGAGTCTAACTCGTCAGGCCATCTCCTTTGGACCTACCGCGTCACCGGTTCTAGTTGTTCGGAATCGGTTCAATTCTGATGCGAAAGATGTGGCGAGCCCAGTTTCATTTTAATTTGGCAGTGTATTGTAGGATTCATTAACATTGACAGGTCTGCTTCCAAAACCGCTGTCGATTTTATTACTATGTGACGTTAGGTTAGGTACTCACATCAAGATTGCGTAGAAGCACCACATGGATACATACACGTACAAAAATAATTCTCGTCAATAAATATCGAGAGCGGATATCGAAGTTTAAAATTAATTAAAAACGTAATGACTATTGCGATCCATGTCTTCATTTTTCAAGCCTCGAAATCGAAATTGCCTGCGATTTATTCGAGGTCTCGCAAAGGTAACGGTGCTCGCTATTAATCATGCTTTGTATCAACATATCACAACTGTGAGTAGATGCTATTCAATTTTTGACAATAGAGCTGTCAAAGACACTGACATTGTTGGGGCGACAACGCGACGTCTCGTGACATGACGACGTCGCTTCGTCGTGAATGTTTAGAAGTGTTGAGTTACCATGTTTTCAGTTATAGAAGGACACTGAGACAAAGTATTATTCTGGAGGCTTGGAAGATGATTGTGAAAGAAGAATATTTTGATTTTTTAACTTCTCGACGACTATATATAGTTAACTAGCTTCCGCCCGCGGCTTCGCCTGCGAGGTTTGTCGATAAAAACTATCCTATGTCCTTCCCCGGGATGCACAATCTATCTCTCTGCTAAATTTTATCGAAATCCGTTCAGTGGTTTACGGCTCCTGCAAACAGGCGCGACACGCGACGCGAATCGCGCGCGACTCAAAGGCACCGCTCGTCGCGCGACTTGCGGTGCCTTTGTGTCGCGTGTCGCGTCGCGCCTGTGTGTACGAGCCTTTAGGCGTGAAAAGGTAACATACAGACAGACAGACAGGCAGACAGAGTTACTTTCGAATTTATAATATTAGTATGGATAGGAACTTATTTATTAAGCTTTAAACTGTAATTTTTTAAAGTGGATCACATTATTTTTTACTAAACCATCGTTTTCATTTAATAAGAGAATGTGTGATGAAAGCATATTTTTGGTAATTTTTAATAAAACAGTTAAGCTTTGAGGAACTGTTATTTAGAACTATTTGAGACTGCTAGACTTGTTATTATGACTGCATGAGAGTTACATAAGACATATTAAAAATTACAAAATTGCCATAATTTTTGTTCCAGATCCATAATTATCCTCATGTAAGTTCACACATGGCAACCATGCGCATAGGACACATTGTTCCATTGTCATGCTAATCCATGCGAGCGATTGACAGATGACGAAGTTGCGCAGGCGCAGGATTGCGCAATACCAGCCGTGGATTGAACCAGTTTGCGCACCTAGTGGCGCAAAGTAGCTGCAAAGGTCATGTGTGAAGTTGTCAACGGTTTTATATCGGGTATCACATATGTAGATGTACCTATGTACATGCATGTTAACCTCTGCAACTGAACAATAGTCTCCAAATCTAACAGAGAACAAAACCACCTAGTGGTGTCGCTCTCAGCACCATCCTTAGTAAAGAAAAAGAGTTATTTATACTACATCCATACTAATATTAGAAATTCGAAAGTACCTCTGTCTGTCTGCCTGTCTGTATGTTACCTTTTCACACCTAAACCACTGAACGGATTTCGATAAAATTTGGCAGAGAGATAGATTGCATCCCGGGGAAGGAAATAGGATAGTTTTTATCCCGATATTTCCAAGTAATTAGTCTTTGCTCATTTCATCAGACGAATGTACATGTAAATATAAGTGCGCTCTGATGCTGTGTAGGTGTTATAATCAATGCAATTTGGCAAATACGACTGACATGGTGTATGTATGGGTACTTAAGTAGTTTTAATCATAAATTTAATTACGTTCCTTTGATGCAAGACTCAAGATGTTTATCTAAACTTTAGATTCTAAAGCGATGTCGGAACTCTATGCTTGAAAGCTTTGAGGCCCATAATGATTAAATATCCCAATTAATTATCGATGAGAAGTTATTAGGAAATGTTATTATTGATTAAATTGTAGAAATTCATATTGAAAGCAAAGCTTGTTGAGTTCATACGCAATTTTTTTTAAATTAGTAAGTAGGTAAATGGTTTTTGAACCTTTTGGTAATTTTGAAATTACATGGCAATGTTTGAGGTCTTGAGAGAGGCCTATGCTCAACTGTGATCTAAGAAAGGCTGAGTCGATTGATTGATTGATAGACAGTTTGAGGGTTAACAGTTAAGTATTTGAGTACCCGATTAAATGAACGTAAATGAAGCAATAGGAGTATGTAAGAATCTGTGGTTTTCGCCTGCCCCCATACCCATGGGGGCAGGCGAAAACCACAGATTATACCCATAAGGCGAGAATTTATGTATGTAATCTGCGGTCGCGATTTATTTGCCAAAAATGTAGACAAAATTTATATGAATTAATGGAAAAATAACTTTCATTCCTACACAATAAAGTACAGTTTACGCTACAACTTCTAACATTTTTTATAACTTTGTCAATAGTGCTAGTCACTCTGAAATCAACTTAAATGTCATTGAAATAAAGTTGATATTTGTTTAACTTAAAATAGAGTAGGGATGTGCAGCACTGCGCATTTTTACTTTATGTGTATTTGAGTAACTAATCGACCGTCCTGAGTTCTAATTCCTTTAATCTTGCGCATTTATACGAAATGTTTTTATTATAGCCATCTTTTATTTCCTCTTTTCCTCATGTCAAAATAATCGTAACAATCACATAACAATAACCGTTATATGCATCATGATTATTATAATTATCTTGTCATATAGGGTAATTATATGTTTTCATCAAACATGTCGCAGGCAATTGGTAAAATCGGGATTTCGAGGAATTGTCACGTTCGTATGTTTCGATAAGTGTTTCTCGTTACTTTTGAGTTATGACTCACACACTCAAACTCAAACTCAACACACTCAAACTTAAAGCATTTATTTCAATTAAACCATTTACAGGCACTTTTGAATTGTCAAGAAGTCGGTCTGTCAGAAAATATGAAGCTAGTTGCCCATTCCAAAACGTAGGTACTTATGGAGAAGAACGGACAAGAAACTTCATGGACCCTCTTTTTAAATTATATTTTACAAAAATATTAGTTACATCATTATTCATTACTTTTGAATTTAAAATTATATAATGTGAGAACGATGTAAAAAATAAAAAAGACGTACGCGTTAAAAGCATCCAGAGTACTACAAATAGTACTGAACAAAACAATAATCCAAAAATAAAATAATTGAAAATAAGCCGAGGCAGCTAAGTGATGACCAGCCCCAACTGACGGCGCCCGTTCACGAACATGACGCATAAATCAGCACCATTTAGCTCAACCATTTTGAAGGGAGCCAAATGATCCAACACACACGCCACCGTCAGCGAGACATATGAGTGAGCATGATATACTATCAGCTGCCAGGGCACATTCAAGTCAATGAAAGACATATTATAACCGGTAAATGGTAGCTACAGGGTACATAGAACTCACATATTTGCTATGAAATTATACAATACAAAGGAAATTGAGTATTACATATACAATGCAAAGATAGTCTTACAATCTTCAGCAGCTCCAACAGTATTTTCAAGTGTTAATCAATTAGTTGTGGTTGTGGAGCAGGACCAGAATTGAGCCAAGCATTTTTATCAGCGATGTAATCCTCTAACTTATAATATGCCTGACTGCATAGTATGCGTTTTATACAAGACTTGAATTTTGTCTCATGTAGTTGAAGAATGTAGGGAGGTATTTTATTATAACATTTTAAACAATACCCCATAAAAGATTATTCTACTTTAGCCAGTCTTAAACCTGGTTGAACTAATAGGTCCCTATTTCTAATACCTACTATAATTATGTCTTTCACCTCTTTTACTAAAAAGATGTAAATTTTTCCTTACATACATGATGTTTTCATAGATATATTGACAAGGCACCGTCATGATGTTATTTTGCTTAAACAGTTCCCTTAGAGAATCGCGCCTGCGGAGATTATATGTATATGGCTCTGATGACTCTTTTCTGCACAATAAAAATAGAATCGATGTTGCAACCCGTATCGGCTTAAAAGGCAATCCATCAAATATGGTTCTTAAATGATATCACAAACTGAAATACAAATTATTGTCGATTGGTGACAAAGGTGCTAAAACGGAAATATGGAAACACACGGCTTATGTTAATTTGACATGGTGTTAATATATAATATATGATCAAAAAAAAAATATAAAAGAATTATAATCATAATGACGTAATGAGTAATTGCTTAAGTTGATAATAGGTGTCAAATATTTTGCTTATTTTTTTATTTAACATAACGCCTTGATTCTCCGAAGGGTTGGGCAAAGGTATATACATGGCAAGTACACCCACATTTCACTAGTTATATTGTATAATAGGGGGCGATTTGATGGCTATTGCCATCAACCGGTAATAAACCCTGACTCCGGGTTGCTACAAAGAAATTTCTCATGGCAAAAATCCAATAACATCACTCTGCCCACCTTGGGTATTCCCAAGTGCTTGCTACCAAGAAACCAACAAGGCAGTCGTATTTTTTCATGGCAACTTTTAATTTGATTGCACGGCAATTCTTGTTTATTTTTCACTCAACCAGAAGTTCTGAAATGAATCCCAATCGTTCAGTAACATTCACCTTGAACCAATACAGCCAATTACTTGTATCGTTAATATTTGTCACAATAATATCGACTTATCAACAACTACTAAGTGTAGCAGACCATGTTACAATTAATCATTAACAAATTGAATGTTATCAACATCTCTAAGAGTCAGATGACATATCTTAATTTATCATTTTTGTTCGATTGATCGGAATAATTTAATGCACCTTTATAAAAATTTATCACTTGACCTCGTATGATTAGCAATCGTAAATAATATAATAATATTTCGAAAGTCCCACTTATGTCATTTCAATTTTATTTCGCTATATCAAAACACTTCGAATAGTATTTTGTTAACATTTGTATTTCTTTTGTGTGTAATATTAAAATTCGCAAAATTAAATATTTTTCTACCAATCAAATTATCATTTAACCATAAACGATATATTCGCCTTGACCCAAGTGAAGAGACATTAAACAGAACACAATGACACGCCTATAGTGTCGACACTATTGTTAATGAAAACAAAATATCGATAGAGTACAGATCATGTTTGATTTGCATATCACTCATGTTACTTATAATAATCCCAACTCTACGTACTCACAACTTCATGGTCAACGATACATCAAGTTTTGTATCATAATCACAATCAAAATATTGAGAAGGTGATACATAACATTTTATCATTCATATTAAAAACACTTACATAAAGTTACATATGTACGTGGCTGTCAAAAGTTCGAGGTTAGAACCATTAAAATT